>CM061257.1:176271934-177525684 GCA_030848825.1 Tadarida brasiliensis | reverse complement strand
TTTTGGATAGACAAATGACAGCACCTCATAATGATACTGAGTTTCTGATTATGGGAAACAAGTGTGAGGTAGAGGGGAGGGCATCAAAACCATTTCCCATATTATCATTTTACTGACGGATGATCAGTTCTAGTCCTACTGAGCAAACCGGCATTTGACAGAGAAGTGCAATTTTTCTGTAATCTCAGGAAGGAACAGTTTAGTCTGGTAAATTGAATCTTGGCTCTACCTACTTTTAGACCTTAAGACCATCTTCTCACCTGGAAAAACAGAAAAATTGGAAGCTTAAACCAGATGATTTCTGAGATTTCATCCCAAATACAATATCAGATCCAGTGACTTTGTTAACTAAGTGTGTGCCAATGACTTATTGAAGGTTGGAATAAACTACATAATCAACAGATTCCCTATATTCAGATGAGCCTCAGTGAAGATCCTGGAAATTAACAAACCTTGGAGTATAGCTTCATCTCCACAGGATTCTGTGAGAACAGGGGAGTGGCCTCAACTTCTTAGCTGGGGTCATATTGGGTTTCTCCATATCTGTTCCTGAATCTGTGTTCCTGAATCTTCAGCCGCTATAATCTGTTCACACCTGAATATCTGTAGTCTTGACATTCTATTATGTGCTGCTCAAGGCACTTCATGTGAGCTCAGTAAATGTGCCCTTCTTTCTCCCTCACTTGTGTCTAATGAGCTGTTATTCTCTACTGTGGCTACAAATAACAATTCAATTTCAACTGTATTTTCTTTTGTTTGTTTGTTAATCCTCACCCGAGGATATTTTTCCACTGATTTTTAGAGAGAGTGGAAAGGAAGGGGTAGGGGGGAGAGAAACATCGATTGGTTGCCTCCCACACGACCCTAACCAGGGCCAGGGATCAAACCTGCAATCCAGGTATGTTCCCTTGACTGGGAATCAAACCTGTGACCCTTCTGTCCATAGGCCAACGCTCTAACCGCTGAGCCAAACCAGTCAGTATTTTCTTTTTCTTTCTTTTTTAAAAATTATTATTTTTTTAAATGTTTGTATTGATTTTTTAAAGAGAGAGCGGAAGGAAGAGAGAAACATCAATGTGAGTGGGAAACATTGATGGGCTCCTCCTGCACGCCCCCGACTGGGGATTGAGCCTACAATCGGGGCATGTGCCCTGGCCAGGAATCAAACCAGACCTCTCAGTCCATGGAATGACGCTCAAGCCACTGAGCCACACCAGCTGTTATAAATCCATGCTATTATAAATTCCTAGTTCCCAAGGTACAGAGAAGTTACAGTGAGGAGTAGTCAATATTGTTATCCCAAGAACCCTTAAAAGTACAGTTTTACAAAAAGAGGATCTGCCAGAGGGCCCTGCCAGGGTGGCTCAGCTGGTTAGTGCGTCATCCTGTACAACAAAGCTTCGGTCCTCTGGCACATATGGGAAGCAACTGATGGATGTTTCTTTCTTACTCCTCTCTCTCTAAAAATCAATTAAAACACATTCTCAGAGGAGGATTAAAAAATAATAATAAGAGGATCTGCCAGAGGCTACCCCCAGGGTAGCAGCTGTAACAATGAAAACCCCCCAACCTCGAGCCACTACACCTGGTAAAGCAGAAGCCAGGTGTGTAATCCATTTACCAATCTAAACACAGCAATTCAAAAACATGCTGCTTTCCTTTTTTTTTCTGCTGCTTTCCTTTTTTCTTCATCGTGTCTCTTGCCTTTTCCCTCCTCTCTTTTCTGTTTCTCTTGTTTCTTCCCCCATCTCACTCCTCTCATTATTCTGTCAATTGCATGACTTTTCAAAGCCAATCACCTCCATATTAGGACAAATATAATCCCTACTAGTACCGAATTTTATTGTGGGAGACAAGACCTTTTTTTTTTTTACCCTTCTGCCCAATTTTCAAGCCATTTTATGTCCTGGAAATTTTTTAACTTCCCAAATAATTCCAATATGTGTCACTAATCCCAAACCACTCTCCACAGCTTTATGTCCTATCACTCACCTCCCTCCACATACCCTCTCCTCAACCAACCAACTAAATATGTACCTATTTCCTGACAGCCTAAGTCCTTTGCTGTCAGAGTTTTACTACACAGAGTGCTTTTTACACCTTCTCCACCTGTCAGCAGGTCTTTAAAAAACTCGAATAGGTCTTTAAAAAACAGTTCAAACACCAACCCGTCTGTGAAGCCTTCCCTGACTTTCCAAACCTATGAGTGGGAAGTTATGAAAAGGGGAAGAAATTATGTGGTTGGACACTGAATGCCTCAAGAGCTGAGAGGTGCAGAATCAGATTCACCCATGAGGAAATGGGCACTGCCAACGCTAAGAGAAGGAGTTAGAATAATTTGCCCTATTTCACAGTCCTGCTGTCTAGCATAGGATGTAACCACGATCTCTTTGGGCCTCAGTTTCCCTCTCATGCCTTACAGAGACTCTGCCTTTCTCCACATCTTCGCAGAGAAATCCACGCGCACCCAAAATTCTGTCTCACAGGTACTCCAGAGCCGCCAAGATGAGAAAGGAGACTGACAATCTCTCTCCTCGCGTAAAGACACTTTCCCAGCCCTTCTTAACGTACCCAGTGAGAAACGCCCAAACCATGCATCAGGACATGAACCGAGGTCCCCCAAAACTCCTGCTGGCAGGACTCCAGGAACGCCGAAAACAGGGCAGCCCACCCGAGGCCATCCAGGAACCGCTATACCCCGGGGCTCGACGCGAAAGCTCAACCTTAGGTCTCTACTTGCCTGGCCTTGAAGGTTTCCGGACCCCGGCCAGCTGGGCCACTTTGTGTCTGATTTCTCCACGCCGGAATCCCTTGTGGGGGGGGCGGGGACCTCGCCCTCCTAACTCACTTGACGCCTCAGGCGCCCCCTCCCGCCCAGACTCACCTCTTGCTGAAGGGCCGCACCCTCACGGCCACCCGCACGTTCGCCATCCCTCGGCCTCCACCCAAGCCTGACAAGTCGGCCCAGCCGCAGCATCACCAGCCCCAGCCCCAAACTCAGCCCCAGCCCCGGCCCGGCCCCTCCCGCCCCACGCGCCTCCCGGGTGGCCCGCCCATGCGCGCGCCCCAGGCCAACCGGGGCGGTGCCTGCTGAGTTCCCGCCAATCCTGAGCCCAGTGGGCGAGATGACGTCCGGCCCGCCCCGCCCCGCCCCGCCCCGCCCCGCCCACGCACCTCCCGAGAAGGCCTCGCCCAAACGCGCGCCATAGGCCAGCGGGGCGGTGCCTGCTTAGCCTCCGCCAATCCTGAGCCGCCTTGGGCGGGGGAGCGCAGTGCCGGACAGCGTCCGGCCGGTGCTGCCGGGGTCCTCCTACTACTGGGAACTTGCTTTTGTTCTCGGACTGGCTGACAATACTTGACTAGCAGTCAAGTAAATTCGTTAAACTTTGGTGAACGCCCGACATTTTACAAAGTGACTTGCTAAATACTTTTATTCGCGGCATTGGCCTGAGCTGTCAGTTCTTTGGTTAAATGTTAGGGACAGAAAGGAAATGGGGAACACCGATGTTTTTGCAGTTCCCAGCAAAGAGCAGTCTTTCTTAGAGGAGTCATTTGGAGTGTGAAGGAGTTTCGAGTGCCCACTGGCGAGCTCTTGGTTGTGCTGGAAACCTCATGGCCAGCCTGGCAGTGCCTGTGGTCACGGAGAGAATGCTTTCGGTCAGAACTGGTTCATTAATTCACCCAAGAAATAACCATTGAGTACCTACAAAGAGTTAAATGCTCTTCTAAGGCATTGAGGATACAGACTACCTTCGTGAAAATTGAAATCTACAGGGGGAGAGAAAAGAGACAATAAGTAAATAAATGTATACAGTATCGAATGGTGCTAAGTGATTTTTTTAAAGCAGGATAAGAAATTAATGGTTTCTGTGTGTATGTAGGGGGAATGATGCTATTTTACATAAGATCTTCAAGAAAGACCTCACTGAGAAGGTGGCACTTGACTAGATTTCAAGAAAGGGAGGGAGCCATGCAGGTATTATTAATTTATTTAATGTTTCCTAAGTAAGCACCTACTATGACAGGCTTTGTTCTAAGCACAGGGACAAAGACCTGAAGAAAACAGCCTCATGGACCTTGGTGAGAGAGACTAACAAATAAGTATAACAATTTAAGTAAAATGTATATCAGATTAGCTAAAGAGAAAAAATAAAGCAGGAAAGGGGATAGGAAGTGAGTAGAGAGGGTATTGAAATTTTAGATGATATGGCCAGGGAATGTCTCACTGAGAATATAACACTTGAGAAAAATCTAAAGGATGTAAAAGAAGAGTATGCTGCCCTGGCCGGGTAGCTCAGTTGGTTACAGCATTGTGGTGATATGCCAAGGTTGCGGGCAAATACAAGAATCAACCAATGAATGAAATAAGTGGAACAACAAATCTCTCCCTCGAAAATAAATAAATAAATAAATATTAAAAGAAGAGTATGCAATTATCTGGAAGAAGGACAATTCCAGACACAGGGAACAGACCAATATTGGTAAAGGACCTGAGATCAGAGATAGCATGGAATGTCAGTGGAACAGCAAGAAAGCTAGTGAGGTACAATGGAATGACATAGGGGGAGAGTCAGAGGTAGAACGAGGCCATGGTAAAGCTTTTAGATTTTATTCTAGGTGAGCTGGAAAACCACTGGAAAGTCTTAAGGAGAAGAATAAAATATTGTTTATATTTTTAGAAGATTACTCTGGCTGCTGTTCTGAGACTATTCTGATGAGTGAGAAGGATGTAAACCCAAGAGAGGCCAGGCAGGAGGCTATTTTAGTACTCCAGTAGTGGTAATAGAGGCAATGAGTCATGTCAGGCATGTTCCAAAAGCAGTTTACCTATCTAGTCTCCTCTCTGTCATCTATATGAAAGGACCCTTCCCTAAAATAAGTATTGGGGCAGCTACTTTACAATTCAGATGCATCTGGAATCCCAGTCTTCTGGATGGCTTCTCTACTCATTGTCCTTTGCAGAGAAAATAGACATTGTATTAGGAAAAACAGTATGGAGGTTCCTCAAAAAATTTAAAATAGAACTACCTTATGATTCAGCAATTCCACTTCTGGGTATTTAACTGAAGGAAATAAAATCACTAGTTTGAAAATATATCTGCACCTCCATGTTTATTGCAGTATTATTCACAAAAACCAAATCACAGAAACACAGAAACAAACTACGTGTGCAAGAAACAGGGATGAAGACCATATTGGATATATTTCTTATAATCACAGTATCACAGGGTTTCAAAGTGATAATACTCTAATTTTATCATTCTTCATTTATTAGTTGAAATACTTCTATAAAAAGCAACTTTTTCTCATCAAATATTTGATTACACTGAGGACAGTTCACATAGCAAAGGCAGCACAAATGCTTGTTTCAATGATCAGTTTTCAAAATAAGTTGGTTCCCTAGCACTTTTCAAAGGTGGTTAAATAACTGTTAATGTGTTTTATTTTTATTTTTTAATATTTCTTTCTTTATTGATTTTAGAGAGAGAGGAAGGGTGAGGAAGAGAGAGATAGAAACATCGATGAGAGAGAGTATCAATTGGCTGCCTCCTGCATGCCCCCGACTGGGGATTTGGCCCACAACCTGGGCATGTGCCCTGACCAGGAATCGAACCGGCAACCTCTTGATGCATGGGTCGATGTTCAAGCACTGAGCCACACCAGCTGGGTGATGTGTTTTATTTTAATTTTTAAATACGTCTTAATGATTTTTTTTTTTTTTAGAGAGAGGAAGGGAGAGAGAGAGAGAGAAACATCGATGTGAGGCCCTGGCTAGTTTGGTTCAGTGGTTAGAGAGCTGGCCTGCAGACAGAAGGGTTGCAGGTTTGATTCCCAGTCAAGGCCACATACCTGGGTTGCATGTTCGATCCTGGCCCTGGTTGGGGTCGTGCAAGAGGCAATCAATTGATGTGTCTCTCACATATCTCTCTCTCTCTCTCTCTCTCTCTCTCTCTCTCTTTCCCTCCCTCCTTGTCTTGCACTCTATCTAAAAGTCACTGGAAGAATATCCTCAGGTGAGGACTAACAAAGAAAGAAAGAAAAGAAAGAAAAGAAAGAAAAGAAAGAAAAGAAAGGAAAGAAAGGAAAGAAAGGAAAGAAAGGAAAGAAAGGAAAGAAAGGAAAGAAAGGAAAGAAAGGAAAGAAAGGAAAGAAAGGAAGAAAGGAAGGAAGGAAGGAAGGAAGGAAGGAAGGAAGGAAGGAAGAAAGAAAGAAAGAAAGAAAGAAAGAAAGAAAGAAAGAAAGAAAGAAAGAAAGAAAGAAAGAAAGAAAGAAAGATGTGAGAGAGAAACATCAAATGCTGCCTCCTGCACTCCCCGCACTGGGGATGGAGCCGAACCGGCGTTTGCCCTGACCAGGAATTGAACCGGGACCTCTCAGTTTATAGGATGACACTCAATCCACTGAGCCACATCAGCCTGGCTGTTGATATGTTTTAAATATTATTATAAACTCATGGATTTAAGCATGTAGTCAGCCCTCCCCATCCATTGGTTCCACATCCGCAGAGTTAAGCAACCATAGATTGACAACATCAACAACAACAACAAAATTACATTGTTTCTGATGTGTACTGTGTAGTTAGACCTACAATGGCTATGTTTGTATTGAACATGTACAGACTTGTTTTTCTTGTCATTATTCCCTAAACAATACAGTATAACAACTATTTGGGACCAATCCCCCCACAGATAGTGAGGGACAACTGTATTTGATTTGCTTCAGTCCATTTTAGTTACTGTACTATTCTTTTTTTTTTCACATAAGGAAGCATTTGAGGTTTAACATGAAATCATACAAATAAAATTTGTATAAACACAAATCCACATTGAGTCAAACACAGATAGCAAAAGATAGTAAAAACAAAGAAAATTAATTGGCAGCTATAACAGTTGGAGACTATTATGTCTTTTACACTAGCAAGTCTTACAAAATAATCATCTTAGATCAACAGAAGACCGATCTTCAATGTTGTCCTGCAAGGTGGGTTACTAGCAATCTCCTTCTGTTTTCTCCAGTGTCTTCCTTTAGTATGGCTAGTAATTGTTTTGGTGATTGTTACCCCCCAAGATGCCTTGCCATGAGGGCTCTGTTGGCCTGAGCCATGACCCCTACTACCACTCATCCACCGGCTGCGGCTCCTCTTCCTTCTGTTTAGTTGTTACTGTTCCTGCCTATACACCTCTTTTGGTTGTGCAACTTTGATTTCACACTTCCCAGAACCACTTTGATAATATCTGCTTTCTAACAATTTCTTTACTGGCTCTTCATCTTTGTGATAAAATGAAATCCTCATCTTTCATTTTTGTTTGTATCCATGGGAAGTTCAATATTTTCAATCTCTCCAAAGGCTCCAAAATATTCTTTTAATTTGTTCTTCAAAAGTATTTGGGTTTAATCCACCCCCCAAAACCTTTTTATTGGGGGTTTCTTCCCTTTTTAACTCTGGTCCTTTGGGGGGTAGTCTATACATTTGCCATCCAGTTTGTGTTCTTTTAGTTCCAAAACCTTATCAACACAAGCAGCATTTTTTTTTTTTTTATCCTCACCTAAGAATATTTTTCTTTTTATCTTCAGATAGAGTGGGGGTGGGGGGGGAGAGAAACATCAGTGTGAGAGTGACACATCCACTGGTTGCCTGCGACATGACCCCGACCAGGGCTAGGGACAAACTGCAACCGAAGTACGTACCCTTGACCAGAATCGAACCCGTGACTCATTGGTCCACGGGCCGACGCTCTAACCACTGAGCCAGACCGGCCAGGGCAGCACAAGCAGCATCTCTGAAAAGCACAAATCAAAATCCTCTTGGTCTTCCAATAACGGGATCTGTTTTCATTGTGCTTTCTGTACCTTATTCCAATTCGAGACAAATAGTCAGATCTTTCTTGCTTGTACCCCAGCTCAAGCCTCCAATAAACATTTTACCGTCATCCTGCTGATTCTTGCTGGCGTTGATCTTGGATTCCTCAGCGAATTCTTCTATGTTGCTATACAGTTCATATCTTCTATGGTGGGAGAGTTGTTGGCAGAAGGGTCCTGGCAGCAAATGCTGCAGAGTGTTGTATGGCGGTGGATTTAAAATAGCAGTGGAACTTTTCAGCGGTAACCACCATCTTCCAGTAATTTGCTAAAATGACTAATACAAAGAGAAAGAAGAGAGGCATCTGCAGTATGTTCTGTAGGCCTTTTAGAAAACTTGGAGCCCTGGCCAGGTCGCTCAGTTGGTTAGAGCATCCACCCAATATGCCAAGGTTGCAGGTTTGATTCTGGAATCAGGTCACATACAACAATCAACCAATGGGGAAAAACGTTAATTAAAAAAAAAAAGAAACATGCAGTTGTTCCTTTGGCTGCATACATGAGAATCTACGAGAAAGGTGATATTGTAGACATCAAGGGAATGGGCACTGTTTAAAAAGGAATGTCACATAAATGTTCCCATGGCAAAACTGGAAGAGTCTACAGTGTCACCTACACCTAGCTTCTGGTGGACATTGTTATAAACAAGTTAAGGGTAAGATTCTTGCCAAGAGAATTAAAGTATGTATTGAGCATATTTAACACTCTAAGAGCCAAGATAGCTTCCTGAAACATGTGAACGAAAATGATCAGAAAAAGAAAGAAGTCAAAGAGAATGGTACCTGGGTTCAACTGAAGCGTCAGCTTGCTCCTCCCAGTGAAGCGCACTTTGTGAGACCCAATGGAAGGGAGCCTGAGCTGCTGGAACCCATTCTCTATGAATTCATGGCATAAGTGTAAAAAAATAAAAGGCCTCTGCATACTCACAGTCTCGGAATAATAATATGAATACTAATACCAATAATAAGTACTGAAAACAGTAAGTTTTTTTTTTTTTGTTCATAGGGAACATTCCACTAAGAACAGTCATATGGATTCACGCACCCCCCCCCACCCGCCCTACCAGGCGCTGCCCTTGGCGCAGGACTGTGGGGTCCTGGGCACAGAGCCGTGCAGATGGGCTGGCTGGCAGGTCATGAGTGAGGACGTGGTGCTGCGTGAGGGGCGCTGCACTTCCGAACCACTGACCTGAGTGTGGTGGAGCTGACTGCAGGATTAAAAAAACAAGAGGGGCCCTGGCCGGTTTGGCTCAGTGGTTGGAGCATCGGCCTGCGGTCCAGAGAGACCCGGGTTCGGTTCCCGCTAAGGGCACGTACCTCGGTTGCAGTTTGTCCCCGGCCCTGGTTGGTCGTGCGGGTGGCAGCCACTCGATGTGGCCCTTTCACGTCGATGTTTCTCTCTCTCTCTCTTCCTCTCTCTCCCTCCTACTCTGTCTGAACAAAAAATGAAAAAGTGTCCTCGGGTGAGGATAAAAAAAAAAAAAAAACAAGAGGGGATTCCAAAATGGCGACGGAGTGAATGGAAACTACACAAACCATCTCCCAGGACCAAACTGGAATTACAACTAAAATAAAGACAAACCGTCAAGAAAAAGCAACAGAAAAGCAGCCTGCGAGGAACATATAACCAGGGACACTGAATCAATCCTGGTAGGATTGCGGAGGCATGAGAGGGGGGCTGGGAGCCCACAGACAGCAGCGGTCTTAGCTGTGAGCAGCATCCTCGGGATTAAATTCCCAAGCCCGCTCCACAGCGCAGTGGGCCAGGACAGAGCGCTAAAATAGCCACAGTCACTCACCTTGGGCTCCAGCAGAGAGAGGGCAGACTGGACTGGAACTGTGTGGGGACACTTGGGAGATGGAGGGTGCTCAGAGCTTTTGCTGAGTTGCTGCCACACAGGACAGTGGCCATCTTACTCCTTCCCAGGGCTCTGGGGAGAGGCCGCAGCCCCTCCCTCGGAGATCCAACCCCACCCAGGTGGGCCATTGAAATGCAAATTGAGGCTCATTAACAACCAGCATCTGCCCCACCCTTGGGAAATCCTCTTACGCTGAACACCTGAGGGAGGTTTTCATTCAATTGAGAACCCAAGGCTCTTCAAGTAACCTTGACTAATAGCCTCTAGGCAAAAAGCTAGAGGATAACTGAACTGTTCCTGGGCTTGCAAATCTACGCAGGAAAGTAAGACTTGACAGTGGTGTTTAATGTGGGTCCTCCCACGCTCATCCAAACCCAGTAGAGGAAGCCACAAACAGCAGAACACCAACATCCACAGGGAAAACTTGGCCAAAACCCACTGAGATAGCCAAAAGGGTGAAACAAAGAAACAAATCCCAAATGAAAGAACAAGAGACCTCTACTGAGGATGAGATAAATGAAATGCAGTTAAGCAAGTTAACAGAGCTAGAATTCAGAGCCATGATCTTGAGGAAGCTCAACAGCATGAGTAAGGACATCAACACCATGAGTAAAGACATAGAAACATTGAAAATCAACCAACTGGAAATCAAGAAACACCAAGAAGAAATGAAGAATGACATAGCAGAAATGAAGAACACATTGGAAGGACTAAACAGCAGAGTAGAGGAAGCTGAGGACCGGATCAGTGAATTAAAAGACAGGGTAGAAAAAATCAACCAATCAGGAAACCAAAAGGAAAAAACAATGAAAAAACAGGAAGACAGCTTAAGAGAACTGTGGGACAACTGAAAACGTAATAATATTCGCATCATAGGAGTCCCTGAAGAAGAAGAAAATGAGCAAGGGTTAGAGAATATATTTGAAGAATATAGTGACAGAAAACTTTCCTAACTTGGTAAAGGAAGAAGGCATTCAAGTTCAAGAAGCACAGAGAGCCCCAAGTAAGAAGAACCCAAACAGGCCCACACCAAGACACATGGTAATTAAAATGCCAAAAATTAAAGACAAAGAGAGAATCCTAAAGGCAGCAAGAGCTAAGCAACAGGTTACCTACAAAGGAACCCCCCTAAGGCTATCAGCTGACTTCTCAACAGAAACACTACAGGCCAGAAGGGAATGGCATGAAGTAATCAAGGTCATGAAAAACAAGGATCTGAATCCAAGACTACTCTATCCAGCAAGGCTATCATTCAAAATAGAAGGTGAAATAAAGAGCTTCCTAGACAAAAAAAAAAGGCTAAGGGAATACATTAGCACCAAACCAGTACTGCAAGAAATGTTAAAAAGGACTGCTGTAATTTTTTTTTTTTTTAAATCCTCACTGAGGACATTTTTGCATTTATCTTCAGATAGAGCGGGAGGGAGAGAGGAAGGAAGAGAGAGAGAGAAACATCGAGTGGTTGCCACCCACACGACCCCAACCGGGGCCGGGGACAAACTGCAACCGAGGTACATGCCCCTAGCGGGAACCGAACCCGGGTCTCTCTGGTCCGCAGGCCGACGCTCTAACCGCTGAGCCAAACCGGCCAGGGCAGGACTGCTGTAATTAGTAGAAGAAATAGGAAGGAAAATAGAACCACACTAAACAAAAATGGCAATAAGTAAGTACATATCAATAATCACCTTAAATGTAAATGGATTGAATGCTCCGATAAAAAGACACAGAGTAGCTGATTGGATAAGAAAGCATGACTCATATATATGTTGTTTACAAGAGACCCACCTCAAAACAAAAGACTCACATAGGTTGAAAGTGAAGGGATGGAAAAAAATCTTCCAAGCAAACGGAAAGGAAAAAAAAGCTGGGGTAGCAATACTCATATCTGATAAAATAGATTTCAAAATGAAGGCCATAACTAGAGACAAAGAAGGTTACTACGTAATATTGAAAGGATCTATCCAACAGGAAGATATAACCTTGGTAAACATATATGCACCCAATATAGGAGCACCAAAATATATTAAAAATCTACTGGTTGATTCTTGTGTGTGCCCTCACCAAGGATTGAACCTACAACCTTGGCATATCTGGATGATGCTCTAACCAGCTGAGCTACCTGATCAGGGCTAAGTGTGTCTCTTAAGTCTCCTGAACTTGGGGGACAGAGATAGAAAAATATAAGATTAAGATGAATCTGGGGGAAAAGCCAATTTAGATTGCTGATATCCTGTTCCATGATCCCCACCTATTTCCAGGTATTCTATAGAAAGCCTTCTATCCAGCAGTTTTCCAAGTAAATCCTCATTTACCAAGGTAAATTTTGATGTCCTACGAAAGCTAAGATTCAGAAAAGATGTTACATAAATTTTTATTAGCATCTACTGATCAAAGATGAGCATATGTTGCCATCTTGAGGTAAACTGATTTTTCTTTTTCATCCTCACCCCAGGACACCTTTGCATTCATCTTCAGATAGAGCAAGAGGGAGAGAGGGAGGAAGAGAAAGAGAGAAACATCGATGCAAGAGAGGCACATCGACTGGTTGCCACCCACACGACCCCAACCAGGGCCAGGGACAAACTGCAACCGAGGTACGCGCCCTAAGCGGGAACTGAACCCGGGTCTCTCTGGACCACGGGCCGATGCTCTAACCGCTGAGCCAAACCGGCCGGGGCTAAACTGATTTTTGATACGTATATTCAGACCCTTGAAATGTGATCTCACTTCAACATTTAGAAAATGAATAGCTTTCACTTTTACTAGGCTTCCACATCAAAAAAAATGAGTGGTCAAAGTCTCAAATAAGATACATGACTCCTATTTTATCACCCTAGATGCTGGTATAACAACATTAGAAGTCTAATAAACTGATAATTATCAGTTCATAAACTGATAATGGGACTCTTTTGTTCTTACCATATCCTAATGGAAATCGTTTCTGTCTACAAAAAAATGAGAAGAGATTTCCAAAAGGAGAGGGGAGGGGAAAATATAACTTGGGAATGTAAAAAAGGAAAAAGAAAAGGCAAAATTCAAAGAACTCTAGAATGAAATTTGTTTATCTCTAATTATACTTTAAGTAAATTCAATTATATGAGTAGATTCCCTGAATTGTGGAATAAACTTATTTAAATTCAATTGTTTTAGACATCTCAGGAAATTCCACAATACATTAGTTTTATTAATGTCTCAACTCTACGATATTTTGTATGTCAAGAAACCCTTTGGACTTTTCTATTCCTCAGACTATTTTCCTGATTTTATTAAAGATTTGAGAGGATAACAGGGGTCAGTCTGGCAGAGTAAAATACAAAAAATGTTAGAAAAACCAGGCAGCATTTCAATTCCTCCGGAATACTCCTCACAAAGTGGCATTATTATTATGCTAGAGGTGAATTAACAAATTTTACACACTTCCCAGTGTGAGTAGAAAGACATACCAGAACTACTTTTATTTATTTATTTTTTTGGTTTTTAGTATCCACATGTCTAAAAGCTGAATTAAAAAAAAATTGATCAACACTTATTGACTCTAGCATAGTACTAAATTAGCTTTTCTCTTTGAAGTAGACCTCAGGCTCAACTTACCTCAAGCTTTTGTGAGTCAGAGAGCCTGTATTCCTATACTTTAACTGTGTAAGTTAAATATAGAATCTTTACTATCACATAGAATTCAGGCAAGGGCCACAAAATTTTAGTTAGAAATTAGATTTATTTTTTATTTTGTAAAAGACATTATATATATTACCCTTATTATATATTCTATAGTTGATGTACAGGGTGGGGCAAAAATAGGCTTACAGTTGTATGTGCAAGTTTATTATAAAAAGCATAGTATGCCCGGCTGGTGTGGCTCAGTGTATTGAGCATCGTCCCATGGACTGAGAGGTCCCCGTTCGATTCCCAGTCTGGGCACATGTCCGGATTGTGGGCTCGATCCCCAGTGGAGGGCATGCAGGAGGCAGCCGATCAAGTTTCTCTCATATCAATATTTCTATCTCTCTCCTTTCCTCTCTCTCTGAAAAATCAAAACATTAAATAAATAAATAAATAAATAAATAAATGAATAGCATAGTAATATGTTTGAAACCATGTCTAGACCTGAACAGATTTCTGATGAAATAAAACTGAAAGTTTTGCTTAAGTGCTAGGCAAAAGATGTAAAACAGTGAAAACATGTTAAACACATACAAAAAAAGTGTTTCACAAGTTATGACCACTGTTTTACATTCCATTTGCAAAAGTCAGCAAAGTAGGCATCAAAATATCCCTGGTTGTTTTAGTAGGATATTTTTTGGCAATGATCCTGTTTCTTTATGAACAACTACTTTATTCATCCATTGTGTTGAGGTCCTCTTGTGTTGATCCTTGTGTTCACAAGGATCAGTGAACCCCTGTGATAGAGAATACAACAGTATAAAAATGCTAATGTACACATTTATTTATTTGAGGATATTTTTACATTTATCATCAGATAGAGTGGGAGGGAGGGAGGGAGAAAGAGGAAGAGAGAGAAATATCGACGTGAAAGACACATCGACTGGTTGCCTCCTGCACAACCCGACCAGGGCTGGGGTGAACCGCAACCGAGGCACGTGCCCTTGACTGGAATCGAACCCGAGATTCTTTGGTCTGCGGGCCGACGCTCTAACCACTGAGCCAAACCGGCCAGGGCTACACTTTGATTTTTAAAGATTTTTTTTTTTTTATTGATTTGTTTTTAGAGAGGAAGAGAGAGGGAGAGAAACATCAATGTGAAAGTGCAACATCAATCAGCTGCCTCCTGCATGACTCCTACCGGGGATCAAGCCCACATCCTGGGCATGTACCCTGACTAGGAATTGAACCGGTGACCTTTCGTGCATGGGATGATGCCCAATCCACTGAGGCCACACTGGCCAGGGCTGATGCACACATTTTAAAGCAAAAGTGAACCCCAAGTCTGAAAATAAGCCAGAGATAGTTATAGTACTGATGCAAATGAATATGTCTTGAGGCTTAGTAAGTCCTAGCATACCACTTCTTTTTATATGCACAATAATTTCAGATAGGTAAAATATCGGAGCACCTTGTAAGGTAAACCTCTAAAAGTTCTACCATACTGTGCCTGCCTTTTTCTTTGCCTATTTCTAAGGCTGTCGATGAACACCCTCAGGAATTGCTCAATGTGTCAGGGTCACCAAGACCCACCTACTCACCAACATTCAATGACATGCTTGGAGGATTCACAGGACTCAGCATATTACTGTATTCATGGCTATGATTTATTACAGTAAAAACATAAAAGCAAAAGAGCAAAGGGAAAAGGGCCTGGGACAAAGCCTGGGGTAAATCAGGCACAGACAGCTTCCAGAGTCCTCTGCCAGTGGAGTCACAGAGGATGTGCTCAATTCCCCCAGCACCTAAGTTGTGACATGTGCAATGTCTACCATGAAAGAGATGCCAGGCCCAAGGTTATTTTTGCAGGCTAGTCACATAGGTACCTTCTGCCTAGCATGTACCAAAATTCTAGACTCCCAGAAGAAAAGCAAGTGTTTAGCACAAACCACACTGTACGTATAGCTTCATCACAGAGAATATCTCTTATCAGTGAGAGTGGAGGGAATCCTCTTGAAATTTAAGTTCCAAGACACCAGCAAAGGACCTATCTTGCAAGCACGCCTTTCAAAAGATAGTATGTTAGCCCTGGCCAGTGGGGCTCAGTTGGTTGGGCGTCATCCTGTGCACCAAGAGGTTGCTAGTTCAATTCCCAGTTAGGGGAAATACCCAGGTTGTGGTCTCAATCACCTGATAGGGGGAATGCAGGAGGCAGCCAATCACCGTTATATTCTCACAAGCATGGATGTTTCTCTCTCAAAATCAATAAAAAAAATTTTTTTTCTTTATTGATTCTTTAGAGAGGAAGGGAGAGGGAAAGAGAGAGAAACATCGATGAGAACATTGACTGGCCGCCTCCTGCATGCCCCCCACTGGGGATCAGGCCCACAACCTGGGCATGTGCCCTGACCTGGAATCGAACCGGCAACCTCTTGGTGCATGGGTCGATGCTCAACCACTGAGCCACACTGGCTGAGCAATAAAAAATATTTTTTTAAAAAGATAGTATGTTACTCTTTTTTTCACATTTAGTGACAATCTCACAGAAATAATCAACATATATTCAAATTCAAGACTTCTAATTCAGAAATAAGCATTAAAAAAAAAGACATATAGAACCTGCTACCTGAGATACGGAGATATGGATAAGACACTGATGTTAACAAATTGTCACAGTTATACTTGATCTTCATGAGTTTTATTGAAAAGCAGAAAAAAATATATATGAAAAACAAAGAAAAATTTAGTTTGGTCTTAATGAACTTGGAATTTTAGTCCTTCAATATAGAGAGGGCTCCTTCAGTATTGCTAGCAGCAAAGCCTATAGATACCCATGTTATCACTGACTAAAATGGCCTTCACATTACTACACACATTAATTGAATCAGTTGAATCATTTGGCATAAATAGTTTGGACATGAACTTTAGAAATAAAAGGTAAAGAAGGCATTATGGTATTATAATATTTTGTGAAGATAATTCTCTTCAGCTAATATTCTGGGGATACAAGAGGAAATTTCCTTTTGTTGTTCTCGCCACTTGAGTATATTCTCTGCCAGTTCTTCTGTCTCAGTCACCAAAATATCCATCTTGGCTAAAGCCTTGCTCTGTATCATTTGAAAGAAGGGGAAAATAGGAGAGAAATTATGCCTGTCATTAATACATCATTATTATATCACAAATGGCTCTGATAAGAAAAGTTAACACCTGCTTATTTCCAGCCCCTGAATACAAAGGTGTCTTAAAATTGTGCTCTCTCACTCTTAAAGATGTACTTTAAAAAAAAAATTTTTTTGTTAATCCTCACCCAAGGATATTTTAACAGATTTTTTTAAGATAACGTAGAAGGGAGGGAGGGAGAGAGAAAGAGAGAGAAACACTGATGTGAGAGGGACACATTGATTAATTGCCTCCTGCATGACCCAGGCTGGGGATTGTACCTGCAACCCAGGTACATGCCCTTGACAGGGAGTCGAACCCACGATCCTTCGGTCCTTGGGTGATGCTCTAACTGCCGAGTCAAACCGGCCAGGGCAAGACATGCTTTTTTCTTTGTGAGTCGCCTCTCCTTTGTCTTCAATTATCACCCTGATGCAGATGACCCTCAATCTATATTGTCAAACCCAATCTCCTTCCTAAAATTCAGTCCCACATTTCAGTCTGTTGGAAATCTCCATCTGGGGATTTAATTTAATTGCAGTTCAACAAACAATGATTGAACATTTACTACTTACTATCTGTGTAAGATATACCAAAAACTAAACTCATTAACTTTTTTTTTAATTGATTTTTTTAGAAGGAGAGAGAGAGAGAAACATCTATTGGCTGCCTCCTGCACACCATGTACTAGGGATGGAGCCTGCAACCCTGGCATGTGCTCTGACCAGGAACCAAACCAGTGACCTCTTGGTGCATGGGACAATGCTTAATCCACTGAGCCACACTGGCCAGGCCTCATTAACTTATTTAATCTTTTGTTCCTACTTACCCTCAAGTTAGCAAGGCTAGAAACTTCATTACCTTGGACATCTTCCTTGTCCAAATAGTAGCCATATTCTAGAAATTTGACCATCAAAATCTAAATATCTACACAATCCTTATTCCTCAGCTTTAAATATTTTATCTGAATAACTGTATTTATTTTCCAGGTTTCTTTGCCTTTGGTTCCCCTGCCTAGTCCTCTAACACACAGCTTATCAAACTTTAATGTGCATAGGAATCACCTGAGGAACTTGTTATACTGTAGATTCAGACTATAAAAGTCTAAGGTGAATGACCTGCAATTCTGCATTTCTAACAAGCTTCCAGATGATGCTTACACTGATGCTCTCTGCCCACACTGAGTGGCAAGGCTCAGTCTACTCTATTCAATATTTTCTCCATGATTAAAGTACAGTTCTGATCAAGTCAATCCCCTGTGCCTTTCTCTTAAAAAAAACAACAACAAAAACAAAATTCAATGGTTCCCCATTTCTCAGACAGTAAAGTCTAAACTTCTAAGTCTGGTTTTCAAGGCATTCCATAAACTAACCCTGAGTCAATCTCCCTCTCAATACCTTTAAGCATCACCCAAAGTGGAGTACCACTCTTCCCCCAAACTACTGTACTCTCTAATTTTCTTTTTAAAATTTTTATTTATTTTACAGAGAGAGGAAGGGAGAGAGGGAGAGAAAGAGAGGAAGAGGGAGGGAGGGAGAGAGAGAGAGAGATTTTGTTGTTCCACTTAATTATGCATTCATTTGTTGATTTTTGTATGTGCCCTAACCGGGAATAGAACCCACAACATTGATATACTGGGATGATGCTCCAACCGAGTGACCCAGCCAGGGCATTGTGCTCTCTAATTTTCATGTCTTTCCTCATACTGCTGCTTTCGGCTGAACTATTCTTTTTGAAGTATGTCCAAATCTCACAGATTCTTCAAGATTCAGCTTACTACTAACTCCTATATAAAACTTTATCGATGTATTCCTACCCCCATCCTACTCCCAATCTCCCTAAAGTGGAAGTAATCCCACCATTTTCTGTACTTTAAATAGACAGCACCTTCTTTGTAATTCTCTGCAGTACTCATTGTGCAAATATACTATAAAGTAGAAAGTATCTTATAGCTCTCTCACCAAGCCTGGAGAATTTGAGGGCAGGGATTAATCATAATTAGTCATGATTATCTCTCATGATACCTTGCACAATGATGATAACACATTTATAAAATATTGGAATAAAAGAATGTAAAATGACTTTTAAAGAAAAGTAATATAAAAAAGAAACATCATCTTGATTTTAAAAAATAATTTGCTCACATCAGCCATCAAAAAGTGAAACAAGTAGCTCACACATTTGAGATTCCAGTATAAAAGAACTAAAGATAGCTAAAAGTAATGTGGAAGGAGTTGATGAGGTACTTAAATGCTATTTTTAATACTCACCATTTTCTTTAGATTTGCATCTAAGTAAGGAATACTTCTAATTGTTTCAAGATGAGTTTCTAATCTCTCAATGAAAGTCACTGCCAACTCTAGTAAATGTACCAGGTATCTGAAACAGGGAGGGAAAAAAAAGCCAATTATTATTTTTTTGTGTAGTTATTTTGTGTTCACCTTTCCCCCCTTTAATTAGGATTTTCAATATGAATTAAGAGAATTATAATCAACCCAATGAGCCAATAATAACCTTTCTGCATTCGAGGAAATATCAAACTACTCCTCCTCAGTGAAGAGTGAAGACAATAAGGATAAATGTACTTCAATGAAATAGCCTACAGATAAAACTACTTTGAATCTTTGCATTTGCAAAATGCTTTAAAATCATTACTCAGTTCTTCTGATATATATAATGTATAACATATACATACATTAATGGTATTTTACTGTACTAAGTAGATACTGAATATGTCCACAAGAATGGGATTTGTATATCTATTATATTACTGTAAGATTTAGAAAAAAAACCTGGTACTGAAGAGAAGACACTGATTTGCTCAGGGTCAGCTAGTGAGGCACTGGTAGAGAAAGTTCGCAGTCAGATTCCCAGATGCCTGCTTCTTTATTTTATTATTAATAATAACTGACATCTTCAATTTGGTACTTGCAATACTCCCGTGAGAAAGAGAGCAATAGGAAGCATCTAGGGATTGGGAATCTGCGGCAAAAATTTAAATCATCTGCCCAAGTCTTTGAGGCATATAAACAAGAGAGAAGAGACCAGAACTCAGTTTTTTTCCTCCTTTAGTTGACATTGTTTTCATCTGTCCCGGCTGAAACGCCCCCAACAGAATTTTTATATACAGAGTGGGGCAAAAGTAGGTTTACAGTTGTTTGTATGGAAAATAATACAATAATTAATGAAAAATAATACAAGAATAAACTGTTTCTCATACTCACAACTGTAAACCTACTTTTGCCCCACTTTGTATAGGCAACATTAATGCAACAAATCTGCTTCATGCAAAACAGTCTATACATAATAAAAATGATTTTTACTTAATATATTCTATATTATGGATCTAACTTCATTCATTAAAATCATTATTTATAATTCCAAAAACACTATGGATGAAGAATGCCTTTCATTTCACCACAGCTATACTTTAAAAGCCAAGGATTTTCTTTCTGGTTTAATGTATCAGCATTAATAATGTTAATAGATATAATCACTAATATATTATTTAATGAATAATGCTATGAAATGACTACCAGTCTAAACTACCTTCAGAAAACATGTGTAACTGTTAATGTCTACTTTTAGTCTAACCTGTGATAAACAGCTTCAATAGGCAGGTTTTCTTGGCACATGGGTTTCAACAGTCTTTGCCTGAGGGACCTCTTTTCTTTTAGGACTGCTTCCAAATGATTATTCATGCTTTGCAGAGTTTGACACTTTTGAGCTACACAAACCAGAAACAATAATTATACTTAGCAATAGGACAAGTAAATTTTGAAATCACTGATAAATTCTTCTTTGCTTTGGTTTGATATTACCAATGTCAAAAATTATCTCACCATTTCTCTCCTAAATATCTCCCCTTTGCTATACCTAATATCCAATACCAATTTCATTTTATTTTCTCTTATTTTTCTTTCTGACAACCAAACCCACTGCTAAATTCTTTGTGTTTTTCAACTCTACTTGTAGTTCAAATAAAGTCTCTTTTCCCATCTCTGCCTCTAATATTCTACACAAACATTAAAAAAAAAAAAAAAAATTGGCCCTGGCTAGCTTGGCTCAGCAGTTAGAGCGTCAGCTCGTGGACCAAACAGTCTCGGGTTCGATTCTGGTCAAGGGCATGTACCTCAGTTGCAGTTTGGTCCCCAGCCCTGGTTGGGGTCGTGTGAAGGCAATCAGTTGATGTGTCTCTCTCATGTGGATGTTTCTCTCTCTCTCTCTCCCCCTCTGTCCCTCCCACTCTATCTGAAGATAAATAGAAAAATATCCTCAGGTGAGGATTTAAAACAAAAAGAAACACAAAAAACAACAAAAACATTTGTCTTACAAGCTATTTCTGATCATTTCAATGTTTTCCCCAGAATTCAGTTAATGGCTTCTTCTTTTTAATTCTTATTTTGAAAAAATTTCAAACTTACAGAAAAGTTTCAATAGTTCATTGAACTCCCATATACATTTCACTTAGACTCACTAACTGTTAACACTTGGCTACATTTTCTCTTTTTTCCTCTTTCTCTCCACACCCTTACATATATTTTTGCTGACCCATTTGACAGTAAGTTGCAGATATCATGACCTTTAACCTCTAAAATGTCAGCATGTATTTCCTATCTCATATAACTACACTACAAGTATCAAATTCATAAAATTTAACATTGGCACAATATTACCGATATTTAAGACAGCCCATATTCAAATATTACCACGTATCCCAATAATGTTCTTTACAGCAAAATTTTTTCTAACCAAACATTCAACCTATGACCACACTGTGCTTTAGCTGTCATGTCCCTTTAATTGCCTCTAATCTGAAAAGTTCCTCAGCCTTTTTTTTTTCTTTTTTTTTTTTTTGTCTTTCAAGCTCTCCTGATTTTGAGGAGCTCCTACCTTGGACACTTTTTATGCAATTTGCACTAGTCAAGCCAACAAGACTTTTGTTTGAACACAGAAATAGAAAACTTTGCTAGTTTTGGGGCAATACCTGGAAAATAATGGTATATCATAATGCCTGGTGCTTATTTAAGGTAATCCAAGAAAAAGTTGAAATTCCAATTATCACCCACCCATTTAACCAAACCACTTACCCAAAAAAGAAGGATGAACAACATCTGCTGTATCTTTTTCTAGTCTTAGAAGTTCAATTTCCAGGTTTTTCTGCATTAGAAACAAAAATAGTTAACTCACTCAGAAAAGAGCTTGATTAAAGGACAGTCTCTGATAGAAATGGATAGTTTTTAAACCAGGGATGTTTAAGGGGGATAGGAGGATGATTTTTTATGAGAGCCCAGGGGATTTACTGAAGCTTTTCACATTGGTGTTCAAGCCCTGTTGCTGTTACTGCTACTACTACCAACTACTACTATTACCATTACAACTACATTAACTACTATAAGTAAACACCTACCCAGCTATGTGCTAGACACTGTTCTAAGTGCAAGAGAATTGCTATTGGAAACAATTAAGACTTTTTTTCCTGTACTACAATTAGAAAGTAAAAAGTTCAACTTAATTTACCTGATTGATTTCAGCTTGAATATTTGTGGTCTGCTGTAGCCTGGAGAAGTTCACAAAGCAAGGAGTTGACTTCTTAGATATATTTAACATCTCCTAATGGGAAGTAAACAGAGAAAGCAGCAGCATGTCACAAAAAGTTTCTATGTGCATTGGAAAAGCATGCCATGGGTCTAAATATAACGATAATATTAGTCCATCACTGTCCCTGAAAAATGAAATACGGAGTACAACAGTAGTAATGGTTATTTCCTGTTTTTAAAACATCTACTGTCACAAATCATTTGCCCAAATATTTAAAAAATAAAAACAAATGACTTAATCACTTTGTACTATTTCCTAAAGTACCAGGCACAATAGATTTGCATTACTGATAATTCATCAGAGGATTCTAAAGCTGAGGTTGTTGGAGAATTACCCCATACAAATGACCAAGACCTAGTGTCTCTGACCTTCTTGGGTTAAAATCAAACACTTCGCCCACCCCTGCTCTCCATGGAGTCATTTATCCGATTCATTAAATGACTTCTATTAGCTATAAGTCATTCATACTATCTCTTTTCACATTCTCACTCTCTTAGGTGAAGGAATATTTTGCCCAGGCATCATTATTCTTCTAAAAAGACTACCCGCCTCTTTTTATCTTTTCATTCTGTTATACTGCCTCCTTAAATTGCAGATTATCTCAGAATAAGAATATTATCTTCCTCATTGCTTGGCTTCATCCATAATTTTCTGTATCCTCTTCTGCTTTTCTACAATATTAGCACAGGAAAGAACTTTAAAGATCATATAGGACAGGGGTTAGGAAACTATAGCCCATGGACTAAATCCTCACCCGAGGACATTTTTCCATTTTTTGTTCAGATAGAGTGGGAGGGAGAGAGAGAGAGAGAGAAACAGCGACGTGAAAGGGACACACTGAGTGGCTGTCTCCTGCATGACCAACCAGGGCCGGGGACAAATTGCAACCAAGGTACGCGCCCCTAGCGGGAACCGAACCTGGGTCTCTCTGGACCGCAGGCCGACGCTCTAACTGCTGAGCCAAACCGGCCAGGGTGCCCACTGCCTGTTTTTGTACTGCCTATGAGCTAAGAATTTTTTTTTAATATTTATTGATTGACTTTAGAGAGAGCGAGAAAGGGGTGATGGGGGAGAAATATCGAGTTGTTGTTCCACTTATTTATGCATACATTGGTTGTTTCTTGTATGTGCCCTGACTGGGGATCAAATTCGCAACCTTGATGTAACGGGACAATGCTATAACCAGCTGAGCTATCTGGCCAGGGCTATGAATGATTTTTATATTTTTTCAATTGTTGGGGGGGACAATTATTTTGTGACATATGAAAATTATATGAACTTCAAATTTTAGAATCCAAAAATAAAGTTTTATTGGAACTCAACTTCTCTCATTTATTTGTTATCTCTAGCTGCTTCCATACTACAACAGTCTAGGTGCAACCATATAGACCAAAAAGCCTCGAATACTCTCCAGCCCTTCATAGCAAAAGTTTGCTGAATGACAATAATCAATTTGACAGACGTTTACTGAAATAGGAAATGGAATAATTAAGAATTAATAAAATGGCCCTGGCCGGTGTGGCTTGGTTGGTTGGGCATCAAGTCCTGTGCACTGGGTGGTTGCCAGTTTGATTCCCAGTCAGAGTGCATGCCTGGGTCCCAGGCTTAATCCCTGGTGGGGGGGGGGGGCGTGCACAAAGTTGCCAATTGATGTTTCTCTCTCTCCCTCTCCCTTTCTAAGAAGATTAATAATAATAATAATAATAATAATAATAATAATAATAATAAAGCCCTGGCCAGAGTGGTTCAATGGTTAGAGCATCCACTGGCAAACCGAAGGGTCGCAGATTCAATTCCCAGTCAAGGGCACGTCCCTGGGATGCAGGTTTGATTCCCTGCCCTGGTTGGGGCACATGCGGGAGGCAACCAGTCGATGTGTTTCTGTTACATCAATGTTTCTCTCTCTCTCCCTCTCTCTCCCTCCCTCCCTCCCGCTCTCTCTAAAATAATCAATGGGAAAAATATCCTCAGGTGCCCTGGACAGTTTGGCTCAGAAGTTAGTGTCAGCCTGTGTACCAAAGTGTCGCAGGTTCAATCCCCAGCCCCGGCTGGGGTTGTGTGGGAGGCATCCAATTAATGTGTCTCTCACACATCGATGTCTCTCTCTCTCTCTCTCTTTCTCCCTCCCTCCCTTCCACTCTTTCTAAAATAATCAATGGAAAAATAACCTCGGGTGAGGATTAAACAACAACAACAGAAAAACAACAATGAAAAGAATGAATAAAATGAGCTCTCTGCTGTTAACAAGCCCATAACAGATGGAAAGGAAAACGTATTCTAGATAGAAAGAACTCAACATTATAAATGCTCAATAACTGTGTTGGTACTAACGTATATATCAGAAAGGGATTAATCTGGAAACATAGTTTTCTGCATAATCATGAAAGATCTTGATAGCTATGATAAGCAATTATAATGTAGAAATGAGATCAATTGAAAGTCTTCTGGTGAAGAAGTAACATGATCATGTTGAACACATATTATAGAAATTTAAGTGTGGGAAGTATGAAAAAATAAAACTAATGGGGCTGGAGGAAGAAGGAATGGGGAGTGGCTACTTAATGAGTATGGGATTTTCATTGGGGATGATAAAAAAAGTTTTGAAAATAGTTTCACAGTATTGTAACTGTACTTCATGCCACTGAATTGTACACTTTAAAATGGTAAAAAATGGTAAATTTAATGTTTTGTGTATTTTACTACAATAAAAAAAAATAAAACCACTCTGGCAACTAGCCAAAATTAAACAAAAAACAAACCAGACTTCTGGTCAAGATGGCGGCGTAGGTAAACGCGGTGTCTCATCCTCCCACAACCACATCAAAGTTACAACTAAACTACAGAACAACCATCATTCAAAACTGCCTGAAATCAAGCTGAATGGAAGTCCTACAACTACGAAATTAAAGAAGAACTCGCATTGAGACTGGTAGGAGGGGCGGAGGCGCAACGGGCTAGTCCCACACCCACGTGTGGCGGATAAAAATTAGGAGGATACCTCGGCAGGGAAGGTCCTCCCTGAGGACTGAGGGGTCCCCGTCCCACACCAGGCGCCCAGCTCAGGGTTCCAGTGCCAGGAAGAGAAGTTCCGATAACTTCTGGCTGGAAAAACCCGCGGGAACTGAGGCTGAGGCGGCTGGAGCCCCAGGCAGCTCCTCTTAAAGGGCCCGCGCATGGACTTTCTCAGACTCACACCCTCCAGGCTTCAGAGTGGGAGAGGCAGCTTGAAAGGCACCAGAGACATATGGGGAAGAACTGAGTTGTTTGGCATTGGAGCGAGGGCCGGAGAGGCAGCTTTCTCCTGGACAGATGTGCTATCAGAGGCCTTTGTTCCTTTGGTGAGCCCTTCCCTGGGCCGGCAGACAGCCGCCATATCTGGGACTCCAGCAACTTGGCTCACACTGTTTGTCCCACCCTGGTGATTCCCTGAGGTCCTGCCCCACTCAACTTTCAGGCCCACCCAAGCTGTTGCCAATTGCTTGACCACAGGATAGGCCTGTCTTGGATCCTGCTTCAGCTTTTCCTAAATTCTTTCAAACAAGCAGCATCTGGTCTCAGATAGCCCCATACCTCTCGCTAAGTAATACATAGAAACAAACACAGGGAGGCAGCCAAAATGAGGAGACAAAGAAACAGGTGCCAAATGAAAGAACAGAACAAAACTCCAGGAAAAGAACTAAGCAAAATGGAGATAAGCAACCTAACAGATGCTGAGTTCAAAACGCTACTTATAAGGATGCTCAGTGAACTTAGTGAGAACCTCAGTGAACTTAGTGAGGGCCTAAAGAGCATAAAAAAGGGCCAGTCAGAAATGAAGGATGCACAGTCAGAAATGAAGGAGGCACTAACTGAAATAAAGAATAGTTTACACAGATTCAATAGTAGAGTAGGTAAAGCCAAGAAGCAAACCATCGATTTGGAATATAAGGAAGCAAAAAACACCCAATCAGAACAGCAAAAAGAAAAAAGAATCCAAAAAAATGAGGATAGTGTAAGGAGCCTCTGGGACAACTTCAAGCGTGCCAACATTCGCATCTTGGGGGTGCCAGAAGGAGAAGAGAGAGAACAAGAAATCGAAACCCGCCCTGGCTGGTTTGGCTCAGCGGTTAGAGCATCGGCCTGCGGTCCAGAGACACCCAGGTTCGGTTCCCGCTAAGGGCACGTACCTCGGTTGCAGTTTGTCCCCAGCCCTGGTTGGGTCATGTGGGAGGCAGCCACTCGATGTGTCCCTTTCACGTCGATGTTTCTCTCTCTCTCTCTTCCTCTCTCTCCCTCCCACTCTATCTGAGCAAAAAATGGAAAAATGTCCTCGGGTGAGGATAAAAAAAAAAGAGAGAGAAATCGAAAACCTATTTGAAACAATAATGGCAGAAAACTTCCCTAACTTGGTGAAGGAAACAGACATACAAGTCCAGGAAGCACAGAGAGTCCCAAACAAAATGAATCCCAAGAGGCCCACACCAAGACACATCATCATCAAAATGCAAAAGGTTCAAGACAAAGAGAGAATCTTAAAAGCAGCAAGAGAAAAGCAGTTAGTTACCTACACGGGAGTTCCCATCAAACTGTCAGCTGATTTCTCAAAAGAAACTGTGCAGGCCAGAAGGGAGTGGCAAGAAACATTCAGAGTGATGAAAAGCAAGAACCTACAACCAAGATTACTCTATCCTGCAAAGCTGTCATTTAGAATCGATGGCCATATAAAGAGTTTCCCAGACAAGGAAAAGCTAAAGGAGTTCATCACCACCAAACCATTATATAAGAAATGTTGAAGGGTCTTCTTGAAGAAAAAGATAAAAAATATGAACAAACAAAATGGCAATGAATACATATATATCGACAATTGAATCTACAAACAAAATGAACAAGCAGAACAGAAACATTCTCATAGATACAGAGAACATTTTGTTGGTTGCCAGATGGGAGGGGGGCTGGGGGAATGGGTGAAAAAGGTGAAGGGATTAAGAAGTACAAATTGGTTGTTAGACTGACAAACTTCAAAGGGAAGGGAGGTTGGGGGGTGGGAAGAAATAAACCAAAGAACTTATATGTATATATGCATAACCAATGGACACACAACAGTGTGAGGAAAGGCGGGGGGGGGGGGTGGAAATAGGGAGGAGGGGGTCAATGGGGGAAAAATGAGGAACATCTGTAATATATTCAACAATAAAGATAAATTTAAAACATAATAATGAAAAAAATTTTAAAAACCACCCAGGTATATTAAAAAAAAAAAAAATTTTAGTGGAGGGGTGGAGTGAAGTTTGGATATTTACACAAGAGGCTGCTATCGCATTCCAGGTGAGAAGATGAGAATGTGGAATAGGTCAGTAGCAGTCAAAAAGGAAAGAAGGCATCCCTGGCCAGTGTGGCTCATTTGATTAGGCATCGTCAGTACACCGAAAGGTTGCCAGTTCGATTCCCGGTCAGGGCACATGGCCAGGTTGAGGGCTCAATCCCTGGTAAGGGGCATGCAGAATGCAGCCAATTGATGTTTCTCTCTCACATCAATGTTTCTCTCTCCCTCTCCCTTCCTCTCTCTAAAATCAATGAAAACTTTTTTTTTTTTCTTAAAAAAAGCAGCCAAATTCCTCTAGCACACAGAAATTCTAACTATTTGAGGATTGTGACTAAGCACCAGGGGAACATATCTATACATTAGAAAATAGTAGATTCTGGGTGTTTTGTAGGTCCAGATCCTTATTATTTTTTAATCCTCACCTAAGGATATTTTTCTATTTATCTTCAGATAGAGTGGGAGGGAGGGAAGGAGAGAGAGAGAAACATCAATGTGAGAGAGACACATTGACTGGTTGCCTCCTGCACTACCCAACCAGGGCCAGGGATGAACTGCAATTGAGGTACGTGCCCTTTACCGGAATTGAACCAGCAACTCATTGGTCAGTGGGCCAAGGCTCTAACTCCTGAGCCAAACCAGCCAAGGCGGGATCCTTATCTTACACATTGCCAGTAGAAAGAGCTTTGATCAAGATGCCATGACTCACTCAAGCTTGCCTGAAAAATATCTAAAAATTTTTTTTCTTTATTCTTTTTTTTTTTTTAATCCTCATCTGAGGACATTTTTGCATTCATCTTCAGATAGAGCGGGAGGGAGAGAGGGAGGATGAGAGAGAGAAACATTGACATGAGAGAGACACATCTACTGGTTGCCACCCACACGACCCCAACCGCAGCCGGGGACAAACCGCAACCAAGGTACGTGCCCTTAGCGGGAACCGAATCCAGGTCTCTCTGGTCCACAGGCCGACGCTCTAACCCCTGAGCCAAACCGGCCAGGGCTGTTTATTGATTTTTTAGAGAGAGAGGAAGGGAGAGAGAGATAGAAATACTGATGAGAGAGAACATCGATTGGCTGCCTCCTGCACGCCCTCCACTGGGGATTTGGCCCACAACCTGGGCATGTGCCCTGACCAGGAATCAAACTGGTGACCTCCCGGTGCATGGGTTGACGCTAACCACTTAGACACAAGGGCCAGGCTGCCTGAAAAATATCTAGAATGTAAGGCCACTAAAGCATAAAGGAAAGCAAACACCCCATATTATCCTATAGACAGTTAACTCTACTTTTCTTTCATTAAATCATTCTCCAATGGCTAGATCAAAACAAAACAAAGCTCAAACAAGCTGTTTTCTAGAAGAGTGATATCATCACAATTTTAAGCATCACTTTTAATTTTTAATGCACATGAGATGATGTTGAGCACTTAAGGGATAGACTGTTTAAAGGGATCATATAATGCATCATTTTGAAAGAATCTATGCCAAACTCTTCTACTTAGAGTACGTTTTCACATGGAAAGTTTGTTTAAAGTAAAATCATGCTACAAATCTATAAAGTGTCTTCATTGGGACTAGCTGGGTAGTAAGACTGTAAAATAAGTCCCAAATGTCTCATAGTATGAGTTTATCAAATTACTTTGTTACAGAACTGGTAACAAATGAGAGTAGTAGACAACATGAGAGGAAGAAAACACAGGAGAGAAGTGAGGAAGGTAAGAACTGGTGAGTGATGTGGTTATGTTTTTCCTATTTTCCAATGCATTCATTACTACTCTTTCCACCACCACCCCTCCATCCTCAATCCATAAGGTCCTGTTACTAGGTCTTCAAGTAATTTACACGAGCTCTTCAACAGAAGTTTAAACTCTTTCAAGATAGTGTCACAGTACTATCTATCACAGTTCATCTTATAGATGAACCAGTATGTCAGGAAAGGGAGAGCTCTGGTATCTAATCCTACTTCACTAGTTAAGTGACCTTGGGCAAATTTCTTTGTCTCCTCAGGCCTTAGTTTCTTCAATTCTACTGTAAGGTAGTAGATCCTCTAATGACTCTTCTAAGTATAAAAAGTTGTATATTATCCATAAATCTTCCATCATGTTTATACTGCTAATCTCTGCAGATGATTTTACCTACTTTTTCATTTTTCTTTTATAGTGATATTCCTCAACTTCCTCATTATCTCAAAATTTCTTTCCTATTTTCCTTAATTCCACTTTCCTGATTCCCTTGTCACTTTTGCCACTTCTATTCCATTATCCCCTTACATCTTCTCCCTCTATTGGCTTCTTCCCTTTGGCCTATGAACATGCTCTTCTTGCCCAACCTAAAACTACCACCCCTTGGGCTAATCTCCCTAGTCTCACATTCTCAAAAGTTAATCCCTTCCTCCATTCACGTTACAAGGTCTTTCAGGTCTTTTTCGCCAATACTTTTTGGGGGGGCCTTTAAAGACGCGCGTTTCCCCAGGTGCTCTCGTGTACCCAGCGCCTCCCGCCCCAAATATACTTCAATACCTTACACAAACGAGCGTTGTTTGGGAACGTGTGCTTTAATTACCTAGTCGTTTCGCCAACCCGTCACCCATTACAATCTAGAGACAGTAGCATTGGGTTGAAAACAACAAAGACAAAAAACGGGGGGAACACCGGTCTTTATTACCTCCTACGAAATGACCCGTGATAACTCGTCTGCAGACACCCGAAACACCGTCTACTCGAGTCACCATCTACTCAGCCCCACTTGCGCAGAACCCACTGCAGCACGGGATCTGCTGTAGCCTGGAACAGGCTCCATCCGCCTCTACTGTAGTACAGCCCCCAGCCAGTACCCTCTTCACACCCACCTTCTGTCGCCACCGTGGGCACCCCCTTAATGACGCCATCGCCGCCCACGTACCTGACTGGCTATCCCCGAAGCTACCAAATGGCCCAGCACTAGCCCTGCGGCGTTTGGCGCCGACGCCGGGTCCCAAGGGTTCGCCGCAGCCATGGCTGAGACCTCCCGCCCCCGGCGGCGCTGGGAATAGTGGAACGCCAGGCGAACGCGCCGCGCGGTTCGATGACGTCACTGGGCGTTTCCGCTCGGGCGGAAGCCCGGGAAGCGCATCCCTGGCTTGCGCTGGTCTCAGGTTTTCCTGTTCAGAGCCAGCTGTGAGCTGAAGAGTAGGGGGCGAGTCCGGGGTCCCCTGATCCCCTGTAGGTTCTTAGAGGCGTCTACCCTCAGGACAGCTGCTAAAGCCGCAGGGCCTTTGGGCGGGCTGTCTGTTCTTCCCTTTCTTCCTTGCCACTCTTGGGCTGGCCCCGGAGATTCAGAGTTCTGCAGGAGGTGACGGCTAGGGTGCGATACCCAGCGGGGAGGCCGTTGGGGTGACTGGGTGCCTGGACCTAGCGGTGACAGCTGCACCTCCTTCCCGCAGGGACCTGAGCCGTGGCGCTAGGATGGGAAACAGTGCCCTCCGCGCTCATGTGGAAACCGCGCAGAAAACTGGTGTCTTTCAGCTTAAGGACCGAGGACTGACCGAGGTAAGACTGGGAGGGACCCGACCAGGAATTTAACTGGAGGGGGATGGCGGGGGCGGTGAAGTTAGTCGGTGAGAGATTCTCCCCGCTGTGAACCCCTTTCTCCAGTTCCCTTCAGAGTTGCAGAAGCTGACGAGCAATCTCAGGACCATCGACTTATCCAACAACAAGATCGAGAGCCTACCGTCCATGATTATAGGGAAGTTCACTGTGCTGAAGAGCCTTTCCTTGAACAACAACAAACTAAGTATGGCTTTTGCGTCTGGGAAGCTTTTGCTATTGATCAGCTGTTAAGAAGGGTGGTGTTCTCTTATAAGCTGATTTTTGTTATGAAACCGTTCAGATTGCTCAAGAGGCAGAAGAATGTCAGATTCCTTGAAGTTTTCTATCTCTTGCAATTACATCTACAAGCCTCCTCTGGTGGTATAAAGATTGGTACTGGGATCATTTGGACGGGGGAATGGAAGGGGAGGGATTTACAAATCCCACAAAATGCGGAGGCTCCTTTACAAAAGATACACTTAAGTGTTTTCCTGAGTTTTGATGGCACCCTCACCTTCTGAAGACTACGCTGGTAAAAATGCAATGCTTTAAAATGGCACAACATGTGGGAATTCTGTGTATATTAACAAGAGATATAGAAGGCTGCCATATAGTTTTTATAAACTTCATCAAGGTGTTTTTCAGCTGTTATCAGATTCAGGTTTCTACGGTTTTTGTCTTTGCCAGCTGTTCTTCCTGATGAGTTATGCAATCTGAAAAAACTAGAGACACTAAGCCTAAACAACAATCACTTGAGAGAGCTGCCATCTACCTTTGGACAACTGTCTGCCCTCAAGACCCTGAGCCTCTCTGGGAACCAGCTGCGAGCACTACCACCCCAACTTTGTAGCCTGCGGCACCTGGATGTGGTGGATCTTTCAAAAAACCAGATTCGGAGTGTGCCTGACATAGTGGGGGAGCTGCAGGTCATCGAACTCAACCTCAACCAGAACCAGGTCTAGAACTTAAGGGTTTTGTGTTGTTTTTTTCTAATATCTATATTTGTCTTCTGAATAACCAGTTTTTCTCTAATTGTAATCATGGAGCTGGGCATCAGAAGCTAGGTGAGAGGTATATTCTGTGGGCTGGATTAATTTCAAAGCCCAAAGTCCCGTGTAGTTAGTTGAGACACGGGTTGTGTTTGTTGTGTGGGTATTTTTTGGAGGGTGGGATGGTTAACAGGGTTCTAACTTCAAAAGTTGAACTATCTCACAAATCTTGAAGAGTTCTTCAGATCCTTCTCAAACATGTCTAGTCATCTAGCAAGGAGCTATGTATGTCAGGAAGATAGAGTGGAAAAGAGGCTTACACTCATCGTGTCTCAGAGTCAGACACCCTGCTTTTGCTAAGAAACCATCAGTGATAGGCTTTCTGGAGATAGCTCATTTCATTCTTAGATAGCTTTGATTGTATTATTTGACATTTGTTTCCATTACTTCGGAAGCTCTTTGGTTATTATGTATGACTGGAGAAACAATCTTTGGTTTAGACATAAAAGCACAGATGATGAAACATTAAACATAATGAGCCTAGGTGGCATTTAGTTTTCCTAGTGCCTATGCTTCTAGATCTACAGTCCAATACTGTAGCCACTGGCCACATGTGGCTATTAAAATTCATTTAAAAATTCAGTTCCTCAGTTGTCACAAGCCATGTTAACTGCTCAAAACCACACGTGACAAATGGCTAGCATATTGGACAGCACAAATATAGAACATTCCAATCATTGCAAAAAGTTTTATTGGGACAAAACTATTCTAGATTGACATGACCTTAAATTATTTATGTAATTCTGTCTGTCTTTGAAGATATTAGCCTTCTCTTTTCCTTAAGTGAATATTCTTGAATGTTCTTGAGCTTTCTAGAAAAAAATCTTGACTATTTTTTGGGGGGAAAAACTTGAAAAAAATTGTTAAGCAACAAGTTATTAGTTGAGCACTCACTGCTCATTCACTTATGCTGATACCTTTTTCAATGGTTCTCAGCATTTAGTGTGCATCAAAATAACCAGGACAGCTTGTTAAAAGAGATCACTGGGCCCCACCCTCAATATTTCTGATTCAGTAGGTCTAGGGTGGGGTTTGAGAGTTTGTATTTCTAAAAAGTTCCCCAGTGATAGTCTGAGATGACACCAGGCAGAGTAAATATAATTTGGTGACTTGGAGCATTTAATGGGCAAAAGAGATTCAGTGAATGAATTAAAGATAACAGTTGGGCCTTGGTCCATATGGCTCAGTTGGTTGGACATTGTCCCATGCACTAAGTTGCCAGTTTGATTCCCAGTCAGGGCACATGCCCTGGTTGTGGGCTCGATCCCCAGTAGGGGGTGTGCAGGAGGCAGCCAATCAATGTTTCTTTCTCCGTTTCTCTTACTCTCTCTAAAATCAATAAAACATACTTAAAAAAATAAAGGTAATTGCTTGGTATTGAATTTGAGGGATTGGAGACATAGTGGAATAGAGGTGAGAGATTTAAATGTAGATACAGATTTTGAGGTCTTAACAGAAATGATGGCTTTAAGAATGGATGAGCTTTCTAGGAGAAAGTTTAGAAAGAAGATAAAATATTAAGTACTGTATTAGGGACTATTACTTGAAAAATGTCCATAGGAATAAGAAGGGAAGCCAAAAATCAGGAATAATTCAAAAGCTATAAAGAAAAACCCAGTATTTAGATGCAATAGGGAGTTTCAAGGAAGGGATAGGTAGTGCAAATATTTATATACACATAAAAGACTGGCAGTGAATGTACCAAAATGTTTATGGTGGTAGATTGCAGATAACTTGTCTTTAAATTTTACAATTTGATTCTCAAGTTTTCTATAATAAATAGTGCTTTTATTATCAGAAAACTTTATTTCCAAAAAGCCACTGGTGACCTTCAAAAAGCAAAGTTTTTCTGTTTTTGTTTTTTCCCAAAAAAGTGGAGGAGGAGTAACAGAAGCTAGATAGATGACAGTGGCTTCTGGAATGAGTAGGTAGTGAGAAAATGGAGGCGGTAAAAGGAGAACTAGGACAAATAGTCAAGTAAAGGCTTTTTTGTTTTAATTTAGTAAAAAGTAACCATTACAGTGCTTACACCTTTTCCTATTATTCTTTTTTGTTGTTCAATAGATATCTCAGATCTCAGTAAAGATATCCTCCTGTCCTCGCCTTAAAGTTCTTCGCCTAGAAGAGAACTGCCTTGAGCTCAGCATGCTTCCACAGAGCATCCTCAGTGATTCCCAGATCTGTCTGCTTGCTGTGGAAGGCAACCTTTTTGAAATAAAGAAACTTCGAGAACTAGAAGGTTATGATAAGGTATATATTCATGTACTTCTGCATATCTAGTCACTGCTCCAGAGAATGGTGAAGTAACCCACATGAATATTTATAGCCACAGGCTGCATGTATAATCCTATTTATCAACAAGATTTGTTCCCCATTTTGGAGGTGAGTTCTAAGAATCAGCCAGATTCTTTTTTTTTTTTTAATTATCCTCACCTGAGGACATTTTTGCATTTATCCTCAGATAGAGCGGGAGGGAGAGAGGGGGGAAGAGAGAGAGAAACATTAATGTGAGAGCGACACATCGAGTGGCTGCCACCCACACAACCCCATCCGGGGCCGAGGACAAACCGCAACTGAGGTACGTGTCCTTAGTGGGAACCAAACCCGGGCCTCTCTGGTCTGCGGGCCAGCGCTCTAACCACTGAGCCAAACCGGCCAGGGCTAATCAGCCAAATTCTGTACCAAGATGTAATGTTATACATTCTTGTATTGTACCAAGATGATTTTTTCTCTAGATGGTATACTGTAAAACATCTTTGTCTTTTGATAGGTTTCCTATTAAAATGTCAAAGAAAATTTAAAAGACCCTAAAACTATGTGCTTTAGATTTAGAATAGGGAAATTTTTGAGGAAGGACCATATCCAATAAAAACCTAAATGAAAAAAATCATATGAAAACCCAAGTAACAAAATGGTAATATTTGCTCATGCCAAAATGCCACATATATTCTTCTTTCATGATTTTTAGTACATGGAGAGGTTCACGGCCACCAAGAAGAAGTTTGCATGATCTCCATAAGCACGGGAATCCTTATAGGACATTGATTTGGAACCTATTGCAATCTGGCTGAATCAAAGGCTTCTGTTGTTGTCAAGGATATCTGCAGTAAGGAGCTGATACTTCAGGACATTCTATTTCACTTGACAGGAATTCTCCGTTTTGAATCATGAATAGGGCAATGGATGTTGCTGATCTTTAAATCATCATTAGGTTTGGTTTTAAGAAACCAGTAGCTAGTTGCTATTTATACAGTGAGGGGATGGTGTCTGATAATAGAAGAGCTCCACACCACAGCTTGAAACTTCATGTTTAGTTTCAATGAGTGAGCATTCATAAAATCAGCTGCCATCCCACCTCTGTGTTAACATTTCATTTTTATGAAATTCAAATAACTTGTGAGAGGCTGCTGTGGTTAATCTAAGGAATTGTGTTTTATTCCAGTCTATCAGTTCAATTATAGTATTTATACTTGGAATTTAGGGTGTACATAAATATGTGACTGTCTTGATTAAAAGTGTATTTTGTCAGAGAAGCATCAATACAACACTAAGAGATGTTCTCCAAGGCTGCAGTAGCAAACTCTTTACTATTGCAGGTGCCTTATTGGTAGAGGGCTCTGAAGAGCTAAAACCATATATGCAAAACTTGTAAGATATAAGGGGTTTTAATAATCAAGATTTTCTTGCAGCTTTGTTAGAAATAATGTCTTGTTTCTGGTAATCTTTTTCTTTTTGTATTTATAATTCTACTAATCAAATTACCTATCAAAAAGCTACTACAGTATTTTAAAACAACCTGTGTTTATCAAGTTTATTCTCTGAATGAGAGAATGTACTAAAGAATTTTTAATGAACTTTTTGGCTGGAAGAAAGGTTCATCCTTTAAAAGAAGACAGGAAAACTTTAACTTGTAAATGGCCTTTTGTTTGAAAATAAACTGATTAGGGAGAAATGTTTCATGTTCACGTTGCATGAGTACTGCAATGCCTTCATGTGAATGACAAACATTTTGTGGTAGCAGAACCATGCTTATTAAGAGAAACTGAAGGTACAAAGGTAGATGGTTTCAAATTGTTACTGACATGAATATTTAGAAAGCTACCACTCTGTCATTTTCCAAAGCTATGTCCTGGCCGAGGGGCTGTTATTTACCATGTATTGATAGTTCTTGTTTTACAAACCTAGTTTTACCTTTATGTCAAGAGAGCATAAGAGCCTAATATTTAATCTATATGAGGAGGTCTCTCTGACCTTAAATCTGGTCTGGGTATTCTTTTTCCCATGTTGTTTTCTATTTCTCAATTTGGGGAGGAATAGCCTATCATTATTTTTTAAAAAATAAACTTTAATGCTTAATCTTATTGATCTACTGACTGAACAATTAACATTTCTCTAAATATTTTATCAGTACTTATTATCGAATAAATCAGAACTTATGCCATTTAATTACTAATTGGAGTTTTAAAAATCCCCACCCCTATGACAATCAGTGACTACTACCTTTCACAACTGGGACCCAGCCTTATTTCCAGATACCCTTTCTTCACTCTCATTTGCCTGCCTAGTCATACCAGATTATTCTGCTCCGTAAACCCATAGTGCAGTGTCTCTCTCTGCGTTTACGTTGTTTGCTTATTCAGAAATGCCCTCTTACTAACTTGCTCCTTCCCTATGTCTAAGCCCCTTTCTAAATCTAAGCCGAATTAACTGGTCTTCCATCTGTTACAATAACACTTCTCACATTCTGTATCCATCTGTTTCTTGCTAGACTGAACTGGACTACTGGAGGGCAGGAACTATGTAAAGTAATAAGCCCAAAGCTCTAGTACACAGTATTTAGACTTAAGTATGAACCAACAAAGTAGGTTGACTTGTGGTCTAGAGACCCACATTCTAGTGGCCACCAGCCCTAAGTTACCTATATTCTTTTAGAGCTTGGGTGGAAGTCAGTGTAGAATACTGAGTAAGATCATAGGCCTTGGAGTGAGAAAGATACTGGTTTGAATCCAGTCTGTCATTTATTAGCTTTATGAATTAGAGCAATTTATTTATCTGTAATATGGCTAATACCTTTTACCTCTCAGGTATGTTAGGAGGGTATAGTGAAAAGATACATAAAAAGGCATTTAGCACAGTACCCATGACAGAGTAAGCACTTAATAAATGGTGCCATTTATTTCATCTGTATTAAAATAGAATTTAGCAAGTTATACAGAAATGGAAGGCTTTGATCAGACACCAAGCTAGAAAGGATAAAAATGAAATGACTAGAAAATAAGGGATTTAGATATCAATCTGAGAAATATAATCTGACTAGGAATGTAACTGGAATAACTTAGACTTTTAGTAAGAGAGTGACCTAAAGAAAATATTATTTGCCACGGCCAGTGTGGCTCAGTTGGTTGGGTATCATACCGTACACTGAAAGGTTGCCAGTTCGATACCCAGTTGGGCACATGCCCAGGTTGCAGGCTCAGCTCAATCCCCAATAGGGGGCATGCAGGAGGCAGCTGATCGATGTTTCCATTATAAGATTAGACATTTGAAGAGGGGGCTTATTGTTAAAAAAAAAATTAAGTTCAGTAGAAGATACTGTTTTTTAACTCCTTAGTTATAGGTATGCTCAAGGTCACACAACTAGTAAATGACAACCAAAATTCGAATTCAGGTGGTCAGAATGCAAAGCTGTGTTAACCACTTCAGTTACTACCTTAATGCAAACAAGTTTCCAAAAATGTTATACGAGAAAAATCAGAAAAGGCTTTTTAGGTCAACAGCTTCTATTTCTAATGTATTATGGGCCTAATTTCTATGGCCTCATCCTCTTTCTCAGCACAATCTTTGAAAAAGTTTGTGCCCTGACAAGGCAGCTCAGTTGGTTAGAGCATCAGCCCCATACTCCAAGGTTGCAGGTTCAATTTCCAGTCAGGACACATACAAGAATCAACCAAAAAGAGTTTGTAACCTGAGATCCATGGATGGGCTTTCAAGACCCATATATGCATGAGTCATGTTTGTGTGTCTTTTCCTCTGCTAGGAAAAAGCTGTGTTGTCTTTCATCAAATTCACAAAGGGATCCTTGACCCAAAAAGACCTCCACGCGAGAGAGAACTGCAGCTATCATTTATTAAGCTCTTACATTTGCTGGACACTGCTCTAAGTACTTTCCATGTATTACCATGTTAAGTCTTTGCAACAACTCCATGAGGTAGGAATTGTTCATTCCCATTTACAGACAAGAAAACTGAAGCACAGAAATGGGCCTGTAGCCACTCATCCAGCAAGTGGCAGAGGTACAGTGTAAATCCAGACAATCTGATGCTTAAGCTTACACTTCTAATTAATTATACTGTGAAGGTAGCATATTGGTATCCTCAGAACTATTTGTTTTAGCCATAACAGTGTTAAAGAATTTTTTTCTAAATGCTTTTAGAAGGGCATTTAGGTATAGCACAATCCCCAGTGTTTTATACCTTCTTACTTTACACATGTACGTACCATCACCTGCCAAACTACTCTTTTCAGCATGAAGCATTTCTATTACAGAGGGCCTAATGAATCTCACTTTAAATATTTTTCTCTTCAGCCTTTGAAAATTCCCATGTTAACTGTATCTTCTCAAGTACGTTGTAATTCTCTCTCATAAACACTATCCTTTCAGTCACTAGTGTATTTAAGCTCAAATGAGTAAAAGACTAGTAATGATTAAAATGAACCTCATGACAAATCTTAGAAAGGAAAGTCCTATCAATAATTCCAATACAAATGGGAAAGATGCCTAAAGGCAGCTTTCTGTTGGAGTGCTTCTTGATTTATGGACCTTTCTTTTACTCAATTTGTTAAATAAGAGCTGATGAAATGGTTGTCCCCTCCGCCAAGGAAAAAAAAAAAGGCAGTCATAGAAACACACCTATTTGAAAGAACAATTCCATTAGTTACAAAATTTAATTGTAAGGATCAAGCAGTGGTTATTGGTCAAACCAATCCACATTAATAGCTTTGATGTGTGCAGGTGCTAGCTTTTAAATAAAGGTGACAAATGCCAATCAGATTCTTATAACACTGTCAGGAACTAAACATGATTCTGAATATAGTTCAATACACAAGGCTAAAAGAATGATAGTACAATCAATCAATAATCAAACCAAAGGCATAATTTTCCAAATCACTTTTAGTTAAACAGAATTCTAGCTTTTTAAAAAGTCTAAATCTACATAAAACTCAAAGTAATCTAACAATTTTTCTACCTGAGATCAAAACAAGTTTATTTTTTCCTATCTAAACATAATTCTTGGCATTGAGGTAAATCTGAAATCACATGATATGCTTTGTCAAACTTTCCAAAAAAAATGTTAAGCCCTGCTTTAGACAGAAATTCTCATGTTACACATACATATTTACATATTTTTCTTCAAAGACTAATGACAAATTTATGAGGTTAATAGGCTTGAACTGGAACCATGATACTAATAATATGAAAATAAAAAGCCATTCATTTATACAAAGTGTTCCTGTATGGTGCAATATGAAATGTGATCACAGAATCTATGTACATATATGAATCATCAAGAGTTCACAAATTAAGCTCATGTTAAGAAAACTCATTCTATTCTTTTTTGAAGCAGAGGTTGCAAAGTTGTGATGTATAACAAAAATATTGTATACAAAAGCTCCAAAACCAAGTATTAGCCTAAATTGGCAATAACTGCGACTTAAAATCTAAACCCAATTAGATATTTACTGTGGCTATGCAACTTTTTGCTTTGTGGCCTGAAGGTTTTACTGAGGTAACAACCTCTTATCTCTTGTTTCTCCTTCTTGCACTCCCCTACCCCCGCCTTCAACTTCCGTTTTCATGACTGTCTTTGGCAATGCTTCCAAATCTTGAAAGCAGAAGAGCCTGCTACAGTAAATGAGGAGGGTGAAAAACAATGCAACATATGATGTATAAAAACCAAGCTAAGAGTATAAGCTGGGAAAGAAAATACTAGAAGGAAGGCCAAGCATCAGTCTAACCTCAAGGGAAAAAGGAAAAAAATGGGGGCTGTCACTCCTAGCCCCTCTTCCATATTATCTCCTGAGTAGAAGAGCGTGGAACCAAAATTTCGAATTCTGTAAAGGCAATGACTGAAGGAAGAGCTACGTAAGAGAATAAATGGTAAAGAAGTACAGCAGTACTTTAGCTGTCAATGAGTTTCTTTGCTCTGGCATTGGCAATATCAATACGATCTTTGTTGGTGTCAGCCTGAAAAAAAGAGAGAGACATCAGCATTACTTCACAAGGTAAGTTGACCTAATAAAGGTTAAATTTCATACACCTGGAGTAATTTATACACTCAGAAAATTCAGTTAACAGTTGGAGTCACATCACAAAATTCATTTTGGGCAAGAACTGACAGAATATCAAATTCATTTGGGAAAACTTGGGTGTATCACTATGACAAAGATATAACAGAACTTGCCAGTATTTCATGAATTCTACAACATTTTTTCAGAGTTTAACAGGTCTGAAACTGGGACACATAATCAATGGCATTTAGATGCAATGAAATATAAGAATGCTCTTCTCTGCTACGATCTGGACCATATGGAAGTCCTTGAACTAAATCATAGAATCTCACCTGGAGCTATCCTAGGTCAAACACAGAGAGACTGAAATAACCTTCCCTAAGATCTTTGGAACAGATGTATTACCACATCCACATCAGTATATGAATTAAAATTTCACTTTCATTGTCTTATATTACACGAAGTAAAAAAACAGCAATACCTTTTTTCATTACTCCCAAGACTCTATTTTGTGTGTCCATTCCACAAGAACCATTCTGCAGAACTGGCTTTTTACCTTACTGACTTGTGAGGATTCAGGAACTTATTAATTTGTGATTTAACAAAATAAAACTCCAAAAGCTAACTTGCTCATTCAGGGAGAAGAAGAAAAAAAAAAAGGCAGCTCACACAAAGGTTAGAGATTCAAGCTTCATGTGTAAAATTTTAAATAAAACAATTTCATTCCAAGTGCTTGGTTTCAAAATGAACCAATTGCTATGAGCAAAAGAAGAACTTAGCTATTGTTTCTCAGTGTGTTAGAACTGGCCGCCTCAGCAAAACCGTAACACTAGTGAGGACAGGATCTTATTCTACTGTTCTCCCCCAAAAGTAACTAGCACAGATATCCATTACTAAAACACCGTATTAGATGTCTCATTTTCCTATGGTATTAAGAAGCTTTTACCTTTTCTGTAATATGGTCTATTTGTCGATTTTGAGCCTCAATCTCATTCCCCATGTCCAGGGCCATGTTTTTTAGATTTCCTAGAATACTTCCCACTTGAGTCAGGTTCTCTTCCATTTCATCTTCTCTGGCATCATTTGTTATACTATCACAAAAAAATAGTTAATTCAATATTTTTTGGTAAATTCTAAATGGACTAAGTCTGCACAAAAATAAGCAACCAAAATGACTCTAAGCAAGTGTTAGACCCAAGGGAATGGAGATTACCATTAGAAACAGTCTATAGTAAAAATTGAAAGACTAGCCCTGCCTGGTTTGGCTCAGCGGTTAGAGCGTCGGCCCGCGGACCAGGGAGTCCCAGGTTCGGTTCCCGCTAAGGGCACGTACCTCGGTTGCAGTTTGTCCCTGGCCCCACTGGGGTCGTGTGGGTGGCAACCACTCGATGTGTCTTTTTCACGTCGATGTTTCTCTCTATCTCTCTTCCTCCCTCTCTCCCTCCCGCTCTATCTGAAGATAAATGCAAAAAATGTTCTCAGGTGAGGATAAAAAAAAAAATGGAAAGACTAATCAAAGAGGGCACAATGTCTTAAAGCCATGTAAAAGATGATTAAATAACAACTCTAGAACAATGGTTCTCAGAGTGTGATTCCCAGCATCACCTGGGAACTTGTTAGGCACAAAACATGCCAATTCTCACACTCTGTTCCAGATCTACTGACACTCCATTCCAGATCTACTAAAACAGAATGGAATTAGATCCCAGCAATCAATCTGTTTTAACAAACCTTCCTACAACAAAGTTTGAGTAGTTGCGATAGAGACTATATGGCCTGCAAAGTCTGAAACAGTATCTGACCCTTTACAGCCAATATTATTATATTTTGTTGTTAATCCTCATCTGAGGATATTTTTCCACTGATCTTTTTTTTCTTTATTGATTTTAGAGAGAGGAGAAGGGAGAGGGAGAGAGAGAGAAACATCGATTGGCCACCTCCTGAATGCTCCCCACTGGGATCAGGCCCACAACCTGGGCATGTGCCTTGACCGGGAATTGAACCGGTGATCTCTTGGTGCATGGGTCAACACTCAACCACTGAGCCACACCAGCTGGACTCCACTGATTTTTAGAGAGACTGGGGGGTGGGGAGGAATAACATCGATGCAAGAGACACATCAATCGGTTGCCTCCTGCATGACCGCAATCAGGGCTGGGGATCAAACCTGCAACCCAGGTACGTACCCTTGACCAGGAATCAAACTTGTGACCTTTCAGTCCGCAGCTGATGCTCTAACTGCTAAGCCAAACCACTGAGGCTATAGCTATTCTTATAGGCATTTGGCCAACCCCCACTGTAGAGGATACCTTTTTTTTAGTTAATCCTCACCTGAGGATATTTTTTCCATTGATTTTTAGAGAGAGTGGAAGGGTAGGAGGGGGAGACAGAGAGAGAGGAGAGAAACATCAGTGTGAGAGAGACACATGGATTGGCTGCCTCCTGCATACGCCCTGACTGGGGCCAGAAATCGAACCTGCAACCCAGGTATGGGCCCTTGATTGGGACTTGAACCCTCAACCCTTTGGTGTGCAGACTGACACTCTAACCATTGAGCTACACTGGCCAGGGCGAGGATACATTTTAAAACACATTTTCCTATTTACAGCTTACTTCAGTAATTTAGAAAGTACTGAAAAACATAAAAACCCATCATTGAAGGTCAATAACCACAGTCAACATCTTGTCAGAAGGTAGATTTTAAAATGCATTTAAAAAATGGAATAAATGCTATTTCTAACTGATGAGTTAGGATTCATGTATAACTTCACCTATCTTCCTCAGTGAGCCATTCAGTTAAGAAAGGGGTAAAAATATTGGGAGGAAATGGCATACCGTTTAATGTATCCACCACTGGCTGCTCCTGTGGTTGCTTGCTGAGGCTGACCATTTGTCACTCGGCCTGGCTGCTTAGATACTACATTGCTAGAAGAGTTGTCTCCGCCATCTCCCCATGTTGTCTTATAGGCCTTACCAGACTCAAAGTTCTTTGTCCTATAAAAAGTCAGGAGTGCAGAGAGACACCAAAAAGCAGGAGAGGGAGAGTTGTAATTATTAGTGCTTGTTACTTGAGGATGACCCTTGTACCCTTAGCATAATAGCTCCATACATACAGCTAGATCTAGATTATCTGTACTCTGAACCATCACAATATGGCATAGGAAAAAGATGAATTTTAATGCCTACTGACATTAAAATTTTTTTAAAGGTTCAAATACTTCCACCAAATCTTCATTAAGCAGTTAGCAAGTAGCAAAATGCATTTATTTGATTTTTCAGGTTCCCTCAGCCTCTGACACTCTCCAGAAAAGAGGTTAATGGACATTAGGGGAAAAAAAATTACTTAGGCAAAGTGTTCTGGGATGCCTTAAGATGTTCCTTGGCAACATCTCAGAGGTTGATGAGGGATGGAAGAGTAAGAAGGCTGAGTAGACAATACTTAGACCCCAGCTGCCCCTTACTTGAACTGGAGTAGTTCCAATTGATCAGTTTCTTTAAGTTAGAATTTCGCATTAAAACTTTAAAAAGGATTTCTTAAACAAACATCATGAAGGAAAGGCATGAATTATTTCCAAATGGAACCACCAAAGAATAACTAACAATCTTGGCAAACTGGTGCCACTTATAAATCCTTTGATTCAGAAATTTTTCATTTAAGAGATTCCTTTTTCTAATGAAAAAAAGAATCCTAAGTCCAGGCCTCTTCAAAATAAAAGCATATGCTTTAGACGTAACTGATATAGCACAAAATCAGCCAAAACCAGAATTTTACCATGGGATTTACTACTCAAACTAGTATAAATATCAAGAAAAAGAGCATACTTAAGTGGCTTTAAAATAGCTATTAACAAAAAAAATAACACAAATAAAACTTTTTACTGATTAAGCAGGTACAGTTTCACTCATACAGTTTTAGTTTTTTCCTATATACAAAAACAAAGTAGTATATGGCTATAGTACTGGCCTCTGATTAATTCCACATAATACATTAATGAGGAAGTTTTGAAACTACAAAAGCAGAGGAGAGATTTTATAAAAATAGTGGCTCCTTTGATAGACATGTGAGGATTCATATTTGGCAAACATAGAATTAGATCTTAGACCTTAATCATTAATGCTAAAGAAAGGGTACTACTACTTTTTTAGTAAGAGGCACTGAAAAAAACAAATCTATGAACACTGAAGAGCTAGTTCTCAAAGTGCCTTTCTTGGTTCCACTTTAAGTTCTCATAGTTAATTTCTAACTTATGCAATTATGTTTTATTAAGCCATGTTAAATCGTTCCTGAAACAAGGTGGGATATACATTTTTAAAACGAATGTTTACATATAATTATCTGTTAGTTTGGTGAAACTGATTTACAATGTATTCTTTGTTAATAAGATGGATCTCAGGCAAAATTCGAAAGCAGAATAACAGCTAGTAAACAAAATAAACATAGAAAGTGAATAACCAGCTGTATTAATAGATGTAAGATAAGTGGGTTTTTTATCAGCATGTCAGATTGTAGAACAGGTCAAAGACTGAGGGCTGGAATTCAAAAGTTACTAAATATTAGGACACTATGTTTCTGAAAGTCTACTCTATGTGTTAAGACAGGACTTGTGGGCTGGCTCTCTATCAAGAGATATAAAAATGCTCCAACCTCCTCAGCCCTAAGAGATAATATTTGAAATTCCTTAAACTTTTGAGAATTCTTCCTTCCACAATTAGATATAAGGGGCATAAGATGTGAACAAATTGTTTTGACATAATATGAATGAGGTTCATTTAAGCCACAGTCTATAAATGACGAGATTGGGCTTGTTCAGGGTGGTATGGCCGTAAACTACACATTCTATAAATGAATCAGATTCGTTACTAAACCCTTCTCCCTTTAAGAGGACTGGATCCTTGAATATCAATGAAAAATTATACAAAAAGCTGACTTAGAATTTTTTTTACAGCTTTGCATTGAATTGTTATAAAACAACAATTTTCAAACAGGTTGGGGAAAACTGCACTTTTTTTCATGTAGTTATGACATGGCATGACATGACATCTGCATGTTTATGAAGAAGTGGTTTTTAAATGTGTTGATTTCATATCTTCATCCTTGTGATAGCTCCTCTCTTTCAGCACCTCCACTCTGGGTAATGCCTTCTGGTTGCTCAAGATCCTGTCACTTGCCAATACCCTGGAGCTTCTCCCACCAAGTTAGAATACCCTTGAAAGTTACCTGTTTTTAAAGGCATTGTCAGATAGCTGCTATCTTATAAAAATAATAATGATTTTAATTTAATTTGTCATCCTACAAAGGGTCTTAAATGCTTTAAAGGTAATATTTCCCAAATCTGACTGAGCACCAGAGTGACCTGGATGCTTTGAACATACAGGTGCACAGATGGTTACACTCTGAAAATTCTGCTTCAATATGTATAAAGTAGAGCCTGGGAATCTATTGTTGTTGTTATTGTTTTAGGTCATTTAGCTACCCAGGCAGGGAAGACAAACACTGTTCTAAGGGACTGTTTTAGAAGAAATATTTTAGATTACTCTAATAGTCTTTGTATTTCTATATATTGAGACACTGAGGAATTGATCTGGAAGAAGCAAAGGTACACACCAGGAATTTTTTTTTTTTTAAAGCTACAAGATTTGTAGTAAATTGACTTGAATCCTAATCCCAGACCATTCAGTATAAAATTAAGATAATAACAATATTTAGTAGTTCACAGGGCTGTGAAAAATTCTACTGATAATGGATAAAAAAATTGCTTTGTAAAGCATTAGACAAATACTTTTATTCTTTGGCTTCAATCTCAACCCGATCCTTAGTTAACAGTCATGCCTTTAAGTGCACAGATTACCAAATTAGTATGTTTACTCTACTGGCCCATTAACATTCCCTAGCTTTGAGATCTACAGGTAGCAGAATACAGTTGGAATATGTTCACATAACCAGACATGTAGGCCCAGGCTTTGGTCTACAGTAAAAAATAATGTTTCTGGTCTGCAACAGAACTCTTTTGCATAATAAAATTTATAGTCCCTCTAGGAAGAGATTAGATTTCATGATAAAATGTTTACCCAAATTTGTGATAGATTCTAATGCAATTAAGAACTCTATCTGGGTCCAGCCAGTGTGGCTCAGTGGTTGAGCGTTGACCCATGCACCAAGAGGTCGCTGGTTCAATTCCCGGTCAGGACACATGCCCAGGTTATGGGCCTGATCCCTGGTGGGGGCATAGAGGAGGTGGCCAATCGATGTTCTCTCTCATCGATGTTTCTATCTCTCTCTACCTCTCACTTCTTCTCTCTCTAAAATCAATAAAGAAAAGAAAAAAAAGAACTCTATCTGGAAAGTTAGATTTACCTCTATCAGTTTTAAGAAGTCTAACAACCTTTAACCACTTTTTCCCCATATAAATCTCATTGAAAAATGACAGATTTAAAATTACAATTTAAAATATCCCTTAATCAATTCAATAAACTGCTATAAAAACAAAACAACAAATATCAGGATAAGAACACAATAACTTCAATGGTTTCTTTTTCTAGTTTTGGTTGTCAACATTAGTATTAACTGAATAGCAAAAAGAAAGCCAAAATTCTTTCATATCAATGAGAAAAGGGATCAAATAAATATCAATTGTAATGAGTGAGTGAGTGAGTGAGTGAGTGTGTGTGTGTGTGTGTGTGTGTGTATGTATTGGATAATCAGGCTAAAGGAAAGAAGAAAAAGGAGACCAAGAAAAAAGGGTGGAAATCAAATACTTAATTTTCTAACAATTAACCAGTCTTCATCTTTCCCATAAAGATCCAAAATGAAGGAGTTTTGCAAACATTATAGTAAGCAGTAGTCTGAGGGTTAACTCTCATAAAAAATAAGATTAGTTAGCTCCATATTAATTCAACATGAGACCATAGAAAGCTAACACATGACATGTATTAGGAATTCTGGAACATATCGTAACATATATAGAGGGAGAAACCCTTATTTTAAAAAAGATATTACTAGCGATGGCCAGTGGTGCTCAGTGGTTGGAGCATCAGCTCACACACCAGAGGGTTGCAGGTTCAATCCCCAGCCCCTATGGGGCATGTGCGGGAGGCAACCAGTTGATGTGTACCACATCAATGTTTCTTTTTCTCCTCTCGCCCCCTTCCCTCCCTTTCCTTCCACCCTCTCTAAAAATCTATAGAAAAAATATCCTTGGGTGAGCAATAACAACAACAAAAAGATACTAGATATGTTAATATTTTTTTTATTCCTCACCCGAGGATTTTTCTATTTATCATCAGATAGAGTGGGAGGGAGGAAGGGAGAGAGAGACAGAGAGAAACATCGATGTGATAGAGCCACATCAACTGGCTGCCTCCCGCATGACTAGACCAGGGCCGGGGACCAAACCACAACCGAGGTATGTGCCCTTGACCAAAATCGAACCCGCTACTCATTGGTCTGTGGGCTGATGCTCTAACCGCTGAGCCAAACCGGCCAGGGCTAGATATGGTAACATTTTAAATTCATATCCCACCTTGTTCCAAATAACATTTAAGATGACTGAACAATTAATTCCTCAATTTGGTAGTGGCCTAAATCATGGGGAATCCAAATCATTACAAGCAACAACACTTTAATAGAGAAAATCTTGATTCTGGAACCAGAAAGGAGTGGGAAAACTTAAAAGATAAGATGTTGAGATTAAAGTCCTATGGAGAGAAATGGATTTAGCATGAATTCACTTACATTTGATCAGCACTAGGACGCAGCAATTCTCTACAAAGATCAACCTATTTAAAACTTCTTAGGAAATTTCAGGGGTATTTTTATTTTTATAATAGTAAATGTTATTTAGCAAAATCTTAGTTATCAGAGCCATTAGTCGGGGTGGTATTATAAATTAAGATCCTAATTAAGATCCTTTTAATCAAGTCCAGCTTTTGGCAGACAGCACCCATCAAAAACAAATTAACTTTACATTACACACCACAGCACAGCTTTTAGGACAGTCTCCACCATTCACAAAATCCATGCACATGCACAGAAAAGCCATTTGAAGCATCACCTTTAGATAGCAGGTTAACAGCCCCAACTGCGCCACAAGACTGCATCTTATAGTTCTCTTTGATCAGTTACTGAGCCCGGCTTCTGATGTTAAATCTTCATTTTTAGTAAGCAGATTAGAAAGGAAAAGATTAGGTGAGAGAATGAAATGCAGAAAATAGTGAATGCCAGTCAAACAGAACAGAAGCAGGTTTAGAGTTTTCAAAACATAATGCATTTAAATTCCTGCCTGATTTCATAGAAACAACCAACATCTGAGAATCTAGATAAAAAGAAAAACAAGAAAACTATTTAAATCAGAGCATACTTCATCCTTCATACGAATGTCTGTGTAATAATATTCTTTCGTAAAATTATGAAAATTAATATGAAGAGAAGACAAATACTAATGGAGAGGTTGTAAAACTTCCTCACTCTTTTCTTGGTGATTACAGATTTCTCTTAATTACTTCTATTATAATTTTTGTTGTTACTTAAATTTAAAAAATCATTTTACATGTCAACTCTACCATAAGCCAACAAGTTTCTCAAGGACACTCAATCAACAAGTATGTATTGAGCACCTATTATGTATCAGGTACCATGTGAGACACAAAAACAGAGCAATGATAAATAAAACAGCACAGGAGCTATGCCTTACTCATCTTTGTATCTCTTCAGTGAACAGGATGGAGAAAGCACTCAAATGTGAACTAAAATGTAATATTATTTTAACCAATCAGAGTTGAGTATTTACACCTCAATATGACACAGCACTGGAATAGTATAGAACATGTAGTACCAATTTTGAACTTCTCTAGGAAGTGGTTCAGAAATACCAATTTGCCTTCAAACTATGTGCCATTATGTTTGACATTATAAGCACAGACTGAAGAGAGGCCAGTACAGATAGAAGAATACCTTGTCTAAGAATCGTTAAACCGGTACACTAGGCAGTTTACTAGTCTGAGACTTCCTAGTTTAAGTCTGCCTCCTTTTAAACTCTTGTTAATTAGAATTACAACCTTTCTAAATTATTACAAAGATATACAATTTTTAATAAGGACATGTGCTATTTTGCTTTTAGGATTCAAATAGTAGCAAGCTAACATGACATTTATCCACAATTTTAAAGTTTAATCCTGCTGGTCTGTTTTTAAAGTCTAGTAATCTTTTTAAAAAATTAGCTGAAGTTAAAATTCCCTTCTAATACAAGGCTCTGTTAAGTAAAACAAACATGTCTTATTAAAAACAAAACAAAACAAAAAAAACCCCCAAGATTTGATGACCTGGCTTCAGTGAATACTACTGAACACACGCAAAAAAATCTCAAAGAACAAATTTACTCAAGACATTTTCTATATAGCAATACATCTAACAGCAGCAACAACAAAAAAGTTATTTTCTTGCCAAAGTCAAGCAATGTAGGATACAGTTAAAAGCTAGGGCTCTGCCTGGTTTGAATCTCAGCTGCTCTGCTTGCTAGTGCAGCCTCTTTGTACCTCTGTTTCTCCAAATGTAAAATGGTAATAATAAGAGAATCTATCTCATATTAAAGTTACCATGAGGATTACATTTAACGTGCTCAGAATAGTAAGAGCCTAAATTAACATTACAGGCCCACGACTCTTGTCCAAACCCTTGTATGTGAAACATTTTGAGCAGTACCACATAATCAAATACATCAATATTTCTGCAGTGAAACAAACTGACATATTAAGTGTGATAAAGATTATAAATAGCTTCAGTTCAGGTTACATGTTTTGGCTTAATTAATGAGTTGTGGTACCACATTATGAAAACAAACAAACAAAAAACCCCCAAACCTTTGGCTTTCAGAGTCTTTTAGATTTCTGAATGGCAGATAAGCGACTGTGGACCCTAGTTGTCATTACTAATAACAGAATTAGTACTAGCCTTATAAAGAAGAACTAAGATCCTATATCGGCCTTTGAGAAGCTCATGTTATGGCTGTTCATATTAAAAGCCTAAACGGAAACCAGCAGATCAAACTGGAAAGATCAAAACACTGGCAGAAATGACAGCAGATACAGCTGAGGATAAAAATGATATAAAGGACTCAATGATATCAAGAAAAGATAGGTGGAAGGAAGGCAATTACAATCAGACATCTCTAACTCTCTCCTCTTCAGAGAAAAACTGTCCCTTGATTCCATCTGTTAAGAAGTGCTTTCTCTTGACCCTCTGAAGAAAGGGTTCTGCTGAGGTTAGAGGTGAAAGACTGCTTCAGGACCATACTCCACCTTCTCTTTCACAAGTGTCCAAGAAAATCTTGCCCATGCTTAGCTGGGATACACAAAGAGAAATAAAATTAATACTTCTGTAGTTTCATTTCCCACTTTCTATGGTATTAGACCATCTTAGGATTCACTGCTCTTCCTGTTCAACCCTTGACTCAGAAGTGATTTTGCTATAGATTCTAGGGAGGACTTCTTCCTTGCTCTTCTCTTAATATCTAATCTCAAGGAAATTTACTTTTTCTCCTCTGCACTCTTCCAAGAGGGTACACAGAACACAGGAGGAAAGGACAAGTTTGCAAAACATAGTTAACTGTTTGGATCAAAAAGTCTGTGCATTTCTAACTTGTTGGCTTCCAGTAATCTGCTAAACCCTGACTAACAGTCATAGTTATTAAAATATGCACTTTTGGAGAGTCATCCAAGGTCTAAAGAGGTCAACAGACTTGTCTGAGAATAGGAAGCCAATGGCCCTGGCAGTTTTTCTCAGTGGTTAGAGCACTGACCCACAGACCAAAGAGTTGCGGGTTCAATTTCCAGTCAAGGGCATGTACCTGGGTTGCAGGTTTGATCTCTGGCCCTGGTCGGGGTCATATGAGAGGCAACCAATCGATGTTTGTTTCTCTTTCTCTCTCTCCTCCCCCCGCAACCCTTCCACTCTATCTAAAAAAATCAATGGAGCCCTGGCCGGTTTGGCTCAGTGGTTAGAGCGTCGGCCCATGGACCAGAGAGTCCCGGGTTCGGTTCCCGCTAAGGGCATGTACCTCGGTTGTGGTTTGTCCCCGGCCCCAGATGGGGTCATGTGGGTGGCAGCCACTCGGTGTGTCTCTCTCACATCGATGTTTCTCTCTCTCTCTTCCTCCCTCTCTCCCTCCTGCTCTATCTGAAGATAAATGCAAAAATGTCCTCGGGTGAGGATTAAAAAAAAAAATCAATGGAAAAATATCCTCAGGTGAGGATTAAAAAATGAAAAAAAGAATAGGAAGCCAATGGACGAGACTAGACACAACACTGTCAAATCTTCTTGTGCCTAAAACAACACTAAAGTTAATCAACAAGCAACTTTATTTTCTCTAGTAGAAATGGCACAGAAAATGTTATCACATGAAAACACTTATCAGAAATTATGACAATATAATAAAAGTTCCCCCATTCCTAACTCCTTTGGGGAGTAAAAATGCTGAGAGTCATTAAAACTTTGTATCCCATTTTTGGTTTACCACACCAGCTGAGATTGCTAGGTGGAAGTACGAATGCTTATGAAGCTCTTAAAAAATGAATACTCTCAGCAGTAATGATATTTAATCTCCAGACACTGTCCTTTCAACTAAGGGTAAAGTTCAAAGCTGCTTTGTTAATTACTTTTTACAACAAAATGAGCTCCTTTTAACAGACGGCAAGACAATGATTAATTGCCTTAGTCAAAACTTCATCGTGGTCTGAATAATACAATATTTGTCAACACCATGGAGTTTGGTTTACCCTAGAATAAGTAGAAAATTTAAATATTCAAATAGAGTCACCAAGAAGAATGAATTCCTTTCTGTCAAGCATAATCTCATACACTACATACAAACAGTTTAGAGACTTTTCATTTCCTAGTTTACTAGAGATCTCTAATCTTCAGAATCTTTTCTGAGTTTTCCTTCCTTGTGTTTGACATATAATCAGTTAATTTAACATGAATTCTGACTTACATTTTTCTCTCTAATCTCAATAAGGTCTTACTTCACAGGCCTAGATTACAAAAGGTTTATAACTAGTCTTCTGGTATGCAGTTATATGGTCCACTCCAAACCATCAACTCCTTAGTCTGGCATTCAAGTTACTCTACTGCCTACTTATGTCTTATTTTCCACTTCTTATCTATATAAATCATGTAGCTCAGTTAAGTCAAGCTTCTCTGTAATGTTTGTTTACATTAAAACTTCCATAGGAAATGCCCTCCCAGTTCTTCCACGTCCATCTAAATCCTTCCAGTCACTCAGAGCCCAATTCAAGTCTTAACCTTTCCTATAAGATGTTCTCCAAATCAACCTTTATCAGTTCTGTACCCTGAGCCTTCGTTGATATCAAATGATCGAGCACTAGATTTATGTATTTTTTACCTTTTGCTAGTCTTCCTCATACATCCAACCACATAGTAAGTCTTTTGAAGACAAGATCCAAGTTCTTTACTCCCCTGGCTATCCCTCATGTGCCTACCACATAATATATATTTTGTTAATACTCTTTGTTTGAAAGGAAAAGACACTATTTCCATCCTGCTCTGTATTATCCAGATATATATTTCCCAATTTTTTTGTGTATGAAAAATGAAATTGGAACTTGATCTAAGAATTGATCAAATTTAAGCCATTATTTTCAGTGAATCTGCCCATTTACACAAAAAACTTCATCTTCCTGAAGGAGAAATACAGCTTAAGTTTATCTAACAAAGTTCCTTATTTAGGCCCAGTCACACTTATTAGGGGGAAATGTTCTCACTTTAAATTTATTTTTAAGAGGTCCTGATTTATCAACTCACCTATTACACGGGCAGACACAAAGGCCACAGCACTTGTTGAGTTCTGTTAAAGTCTTCTCTGCCTCTCTCATGTCTTTATTTATTTGGTCCATGCCTTCTTCTACGCGGTTTAGTTGTTCTAAGAGTAAGTTGTGGAAGTTATATTTTGTGTTACATTCATAGTGCTAACTATTACTATAAAATAGCAAACTTCAACCTTGAATTCAACCATAACACACCATAGTGACTGTATCAGTGCCAGGAGGTTTTAATACTGTCTAACATAAAAATAATCTTTCACATACTGATCCTGAGGCACCTGGCCTCTTACTGCAGAAAGATTTGTTCTAAAGAAATTTGTACAATAGGAGCATGTGAGGGTTTGTTTAGAGATTATTCTTGCAATCAAATTAAGTATACTGTGACTAGACCAGATTCTCAGCATTTCTATCCTTGAATGGGCTCAAAACCTGAGAGCTGTCATAAGACCAGCAAAAACTAGACCTAATTACTCAAGGCCAACTCAAATAGAATGTTTCCAAGCTCACCTTAATCTAGACCTATTTAGGGACTTAACTTGATTTCTGAAAATCCAAAAATATCACAATGTCTAATGTACCTGTGACCAATGCACCCAATAAATCCTACTACCTAACAAATAACTGGTATACAACTGGACATTGTTGCCCCCACCTTTAATTAGCAATAAACATAATATAATTCAAATCAGAAGAAAAGAAGTAAATATATCACTCTTATCTTACAAAAGGAAGGCACTTCCAAAGGCTTAATTTTATATATGGCTGATTTGAAAGGGCTTTCTGGTATCGTAAGTAAAATAAAAAGTTTCTGCCAATAATTTCAACTTACCCCTTTGTTGATCCAGCATAGTGATAGTCTTGATTCCTGCATCCTGAGACTAAAAGAAGGAAAAAAGCTGATAACACAACAAAACATAGCAAAAATAACAGAAACAAAAACTATAAGGCCTGACAAATAACAGGAGAGGATAACTTAGAAACCTAAGTTCTGACAGGAGTACAACCACAGAGAACATTAATATCCCCAAACCAACACACTTTAACATACTAACTGCCCCCCACCCCCAAAATAATTAAATCACAAACTCATGGTGCAATGATCTTCCCTGTCATATTCCAATACTGTCAATGGGGGAAAAAGTCCCAGTAGTGTGTGGTTTGACAATTTCAACAATTGCCGGTATCAAATAATAAAGCTTATTGATACAATGCCCTTAACTCTTAACTCCAATTCTAGCTTATGCTATCAGGATCCCTCCTACACAGTTTCTGTATTTAACCTGATAATTAAACACTTTCTTACCTCAATGGCTAAACCCAGGATTCTCCTTGTACTTTCCAGAGACTAGGAAAAAAAACATAAGAATGTTAGCATTCTAAAATATGTAGAAAAAAGGAAAAATCTGACCATAGGCCATACTCATGATGCTACTCTATTTTTAAAGACTGCCAGCACGTCAAATCCTCCCTTTAAAACAAAACAAAAAAGTTGATGACTATAATTTTAGTTTTCTTCCTACCAGTTGCTCCTTAAGAAAAAATATAGAGGGTGAAGTTAATGGGATTTATAAAATTTTAATGTAGACAGAAATCTAGGTATATTACACAAATATTAGAAAGTACTGTTAAAACTAAATGTCTGGAATTCCTCAAATCTAGAGTATGTTTGTTGAAGTAACTGTTAAGTAATAATTACCTTTAAAAAATCATATACAGTCAGCCCTCGTTTATCGCAGTTAATCAGTCCCAGACTCTACCGCGATAAATGACTTTTCACGAAGTAGGATTCTTTATTTATACACAGTTGTCCCTCGCCACTTCGCGCTTCCACGTTCGTGGCTTCACTCTATCGTGGTTTGGAGTGAAGCGGCGAACGTCAAAGCGCGAAGTGGCGAGGGACGACTGTAAATTGTTTTCCCTTACTCAGTTTTTTGGTAAAAAGAAAAAAGAGCTAGTAATGGCACTCTAGGGCGAATGCATTCTTTGATATAAAGGGACTTGGAAGAGGCCAAAATGGTATTCTAAAAAGGTCCTTTCATTCCTCCACTGTGAAGACAAAAAGAAAATTAATTACTTATTCCAAGTAAAATGTTTACCTCATCAGTAACCTGGTGAGCCCTCAACTGAATTTCTTCTGATGACAGATTATCCATGATGAATTAAAATTCTTGATAGACACAAAAACTGGAATGTAGATATTCTGTAAGAATAAGGATACAAAAAACAAATTTGAGCCGAATATGGACTTTTGGATATTTATCTGGAAAACAGGATAAAAGAATCTGTCTCTCTCTCTCTCTCTCAGGTGAAGAAACTAAAACTGAGAGAGGGTAAATGGATGCTTAAATGCTAGTTAGTACCAGAGGTGAACCTAAAACTCAGGTTTCAGAACTTCTAGTGAAGTGCTGTTTCTAAGAGGAAGTGGTCTATTAAGGGGACCGGAAAGTAATGTCGTTTTTTTTACATTATATTCAAACAGATAAATTTTTAATAAGTTTTATTTTTAATCAATGATGTAATCACCCTCGTTATCAACAACCTTTTGCCATCTAGTGTGCAAATTTTCAATGCTGGATCGTTAAAAATCAATTGGTTTTTGAGCAAAATATCTGGAGATGGCATTTTGGACATCATCCAAATTTTCAAATTTTTTGCCACTTAGAAAATGTTGTAGCAATCGGAATAAGTGGAAATCCGATGGCGCAATATCGGGCGAGTATGGTGAGTGAGGCAATACCTCCCACCCCAATTCATTAATTTTTTCCAGGGTTCGTCTTGCGCAGTGCGGTCTTGCATTATCGTGTTGCAGAATAACGCCTTTTCTGGTGACAATCGCTGGGCACTTTTCAATTAAAGATTGATTTACTCGATCCAATTGTTCACAGTAAAGGTCTGCACTCACAGTTTGTCCAGGTTTCAGCACTTCAAAATGAACGACCCCGCGAATACTCCACCAAACACACAAAAGTGCCTTTTTGGGGTGTAAACCTGGCTTAGCTGTACTTCGTGGCGATTCCTTCGGAGAGAGCCACTGCCTTTTGCATTTTGGATTATCATAGAGGACCCATTTTTCATCTCCAGTGATCAAGCGATCAAAAAATGCTTCTATATTGTGCCGCTGAAACAATAAGTTGCATGTGGTGGACCGGTTAGCTTTGTTTTCTTCGGACAGATTATGCGGGACCCAAACACCTGCTCTGCTTGCTTTACCAATCTGCTGCAAACGTTCTTGGATGGTAGACCAAGGTTGGTTAAGAGTGTTTGACAGTTCCTCGACTGTCTGACACGGATTTGCTTCCACTTCCGCCCTTAACATAGCATTACTTTAATGACATTACTTTCCGGTCCCCCTAATACATTGAGAAGGAAGGCATTACTAGAACACAAGCTTTAAGAGATTATTCAAATAAATTTTGGGTTGTACAGTGTTCATTATACATTGTTTGAATATGGAAAAGCAGTAAGGTGAAGGCGGCTAAGTTAGGCAGTGTTCCATCAGTAATGTAACAAAATTCAAAGTCATATGCCCAAATAACACAGAAAACATTCTAAAAATGTGCCAGTTGTCCAGGCTACTCATTAGAGAAAATTAAATATTTTCATTCTTAATAAGAAGAGAGTAATCTTGATATAAGAGCCCAGAAAAGAACTAAGGTTTTTATTAATACTAGACTCATCCTTTCCAATTACTGTATTGTTTATTGTTTTAGTGAAGTCATTAAGAAACAGAACAAGTATTCTCCTATACACAATAACTCAGAAAGAGATCTCATAGACATTCAAACTAAAAACACAAATAGATGTTATTCAGTACTACTGTTACATATGTGGAATTCTGTGGAGTAATAAGCAATGTGTGACAGATCTAGGCTGTTTTCTTTCTTTTTTCATTTTTATTGATTTTTTTTTTTTTTTTGGAGAGAGAGAGAGAGGAAGGGAAAGGGAGAGAGAGAAACATCAACTGGTTGCCTCCCGTAAGTGCCGATTGGGGATCAAATTTGCAACCTGGGTATGTTCCCTGACCGGGAATTGAACCAGTGACCCTTCCGTGCAGAGGACAACACTCCAACCAACTGAGACACATAGGCCAGGGCTATTCTGTTTTCTTTTCATTAAATTTGCTAGCTTTGTATTTTTGAAAACTGGTTCACATTCTTGATTTGCCCCAGGGGAAATATGGCAATGTCTGGAGACAGTTTTTGATTGTCACAAGCTAGGGTTGGGGGCAGTATTACTGGCACCTAGTTGGTAGAGGCCAAGGACGCTGCTAAACATAATATAAAGCACCTTGGGACAGCCCCCCACAACAAAGAATTATCTGGCCCAAAATATAAAAATGCTGAGTTTGAGAAATTCTGCCATGGAGTACACTTACTGATAAACAGGGAACCTAGGTACCTGGCAATATACTAGACTGAACTCTTCTTGTGTTATATCTAACCTAACAGGATCTGACAGTTGGTACTCCAGGAAATGTATGATGAATGAACAAATAGGTAGAAAAACAAGGTGTACTCTTAAGTATTTCAGTGGACCTTAGAAACAAAGCTACATGTAATGGTAGCACAAAGCCTGCAAATAACCACTAGAACCACAAACCAAAAACTGCCATTATATGCATATGGTCTGAAATGGCCTGCTGGTCACATACAAATATTTTTAGTCACATTCATATCTAACCAACATTAAAACAAATTTTTTTATTGTTTTTATTGATTTTTTTTTTAGAGAGAGGAAGGGAGAAAGAGATAGAAACATTGATGTGAGAGAGAGAGACATTGATCGGCTGTCTCCTGCATACCTCCTACTGGGGATTGAGCCCACAACCTGGGCATGTGCCCTGACCAGGAATCGAACCAGTACCTCTTGGTCCATGGGACAACGCTCAATCCATTGAGCCACACCAACTGGGCTAACCATTGTAACATTTTTAGTACAATAGTTTTTGATAAAACAAAAAAGTGACAATATTACTACATTCTCAGTACAGGAATGTTTAAAATTCTGTCATAGCTCTTCAGTTTTTTATATTTTATTTTATTTAAAAATATATATTTTTATCCTCACCCGAGGATCTGTTTATTGATTTTTTTTTAGAGAGAGGAGAGGAGAGAGAAACATTGATTGGTTGCCTTCTATATGCGCCACGACTGAGGATCAAACCCGAAATCTGGGTATGTGCCCTGACAGGGAATCAAGCCTGCAACGTCTTGGTGCACAGGAAGACACTCTAACCAACTGAGCCACCCGGCCGGAGCTGCTCTTCAGTTTTTTAAAGTTTAATTAAGATTTTGAGCCTTGATTAAAGCTGTTAATCCTCATGAAAAATAATAATATCATTAATTATTATTATTGCAAAAAGAGGAAAATGTAATTCCGTATCTTGATTGCCATAGTAGGACTGTGGTGCTGGCCGAAGGTTCATATTCTAAGATATAAAGGCCTTTCTTAAATTAAGAACAAATCATTCATTAGATATAATCATAAATAGAACCACATGCTTTAGTAGTTTGCTAACTGTTTATGAGCCTTTAGCTTTATCACACACATGTTCATGCTACAGTTTCTCTTTTGTCAATCTTTTGTAGTTACAATTATGAAAAAAAAAAAAAAAAAAAGAGTTACTTTTGTACCCTCTCATCTAGATTTTTGTGACCTTTCCTTTCTGTAATACTCTTATCTCCTGCCCAGGCAGCCTCATGCTTCTCCATCACTTCCTAAAGCCCCAACAAGATACCTTTCAAAGCATGTCCTTTCCAGGCAGTATGTTCTGAAGTTATCTATCCCTCTCAGAGCCCACGAGAGTAGAAAGTGGTAACAACAACAACAAAAAAGTAATTCACACTAATCAATTAGTGCCTGGAAATTAGTGCCTAGTAAGGTTTTCTGATATAGTATCCTGTGAATAGAAAGCCATTTTGGGAGTAAGAAAATCCAGATCTTTCACATTGTATTATTTTGTAATTCTACTCCTGGAAGTGATTCTTGCCAATTATAAATCAATATCTGCAATCTTCCGATGAAAAAAAGAGCAAAACTCCATGTAGGTTCAAAGAGAGGCCTGAATGCACAACTGACCTCTGTCAAATTTGAAGATTCTAAGAGTCCTACTTTCTAATTATATATTTTTGAAAAAGCATATGTAGCTAAGAGGCAGATGTGAACAGTCACTACTGGCATGGCAACAGGGATATTTTGAAGAACACACCCTTTCAGTGAACTCAAAAGTGCTTCCTAGTACTTTTTTTCTTCCCTGAGTAGATGACACACAAGACAAGAAACAGACTTCTGTAAAATCTTTACTTGTTTGACAGGCTGACATCAGGACACAGGCTTCCTGAGACTTCTCTACTCTGGATTCTTGGGAGTGTTGAGCGCACAATTATAGTACATAAGAATAAGAGAGATAAAGCAGAATTGTAAGGGAAAGAACAAAAAGAGACAAAGAGCCCAGCCCGGTGTGGCTCAGTGAATTGAGCGTTGTCCTATGGACTGAGAGGTCCAGGTTCGATTCCTGGTCAGGGCACATGCACGGGTCAACGCTCAACCACCGAGCCACACTGGCCAGGCTATTTCATAGGCTTGTAAGTGAGGATTAAAAAAGATAATCCATAGACTTCTGGTCAAGATGGTGGCATAGGTAAACGCTGTACTAACCTCCTCCCACAACCACATCAAAATTACAACTAAACTACAGAACAACCATCATTCAGAACCGCCAGAAATCAAGCTGAATGGAAGTGCTACAACTACGAAATTAAAGAAGAGGCCACATGGAGACTGGTAGGAAGGGTGGAGGTGCAGAAGTGCTGGCCCACACCCACATGTGGTGGATAAAAATCAGAAGGGATACCTCGGCTGTAAAGGTCTTCCCTGAGGAGCAAGGGGTCCCAGTGCCAGGAATAGAAGTCCCCATAACTTCTGGCTGTAAAAACCAGCAGGAATTGTCCAGCCAATGTGGCTCAGCGGTTGAGCATCAACCCATGCACCAAGAGGTAGCCGGTTCGATTCCTGGTCAGGACACATGCCCAGGTTGTGGGCCAGATCCCCAGTGGGGGGCATGCAGGAGGCGGCCAGTCAATGTTCTTTCTCACTGATGTTTCTATCTCGCTCTCCCTCTCACTTCCTCTCTCTCTAAAATCAATAAAGAAAAAAAAACAAAAACTGGCAGGAATTGAGGCTGAGGGAGGCTGAGGCTTCTGGAGTTCCAGGCAGTTCCTCTTCAAGTGTCTATGCATGGACTTACTTGGATTTGCTCCCTACAGGTTCCAGCGAGGAGGAAGCAGCTTGAAAGGCACCAGAGACATACAGGGAAGAGCTGAGTTGTTTGGCAATGGGGTTAGAGCTGGGCTCCAGCAACCTGGCTCACACTGCTTTCCTTGTCCTGGTGATACCCTGAGGCCCTGCGCCACCCAAATTTCGGGCCCACCGAAGCTGTTTCCAGTGGGACTTTACCATAAGATTGGCCTGCCTTGGCTCCTGCTTCAGATTTTTCTAAATTCTCTCAAACAAACAGCATCTGGCCTCAGAGAGCCCCATACCTCTCACTAAGTAGCCACAGGCCTGGCACTAGAAGCAACCAGCCTTGGTTCACAGCTTGGTTTTGCCTGGCCACCTCCAAGTCCAACACAAGAATCAGCCATCTGCAGGTCACTTTGTATCTTATACCTGGTGGCCCCGGGTAGAACACAGGCAGTGGCTGACCCTGTCCCAGAGCCGGCACATTCAGTGGACAGCTTCAGACCACGTCAAAGCACCACCACCCAACCACCTCCACAAGCAACACACTCAAGGAGTTGGACTCACTGGGTACAAAAGCCCTGCTGAGGTAAGACTTGCTCTGTGTGGTGGGCCCCTGCACAGCTGATTCTCCAAGGGAGTCAGAGGTCAGTGGTCAGTGGGCACAGCCAGTCCTTGCAGCTGATAAGCCTGAGTAAATCCCTCCCACTCACATGCCAACAGCAACCTAGACTCAATTACAACAAAAAGGTGTACAGTCCACACAAGGGGTGCACCTCGAGGGCTCAGCTGGAGTGATCAGGGAGGCTGTGCCACTGGATCCTACAGAACACCTACCACAATAGGCCACTCTACGATGCATAGGAGATATAGCAACTCTACCTAATACATAGAAACAAACACAAGGAGACAGCCAAAATGAGGAGACAAAGAAACAGGTCCCAAATGAAAGAACAGAACAAAACTCCAGGAAAAGAACTAAGCAAAATGGAGATAAGCCATCTAACAGATGCAAAGTTCAAAACACTAGTTATAAGGATGTTCAAGGAACTTAGTGGGAACGTCAAAGAACTTAGTGAGAACTTCAAGCAACTTAGTGAGGACCTCAAGAGGATAATAAAGGACCAGTCAGAAATGAAGGATGCACTAACTGAAATAATTTACAGGGAATCAATAATAGAGTAGGTAAAGCCAAGAAGCAAACCATCGATTTTGAATATAAGGAAGCAAAAAACACTCAATCAGAACAGCAAAAAGAATTTAAAAAATGAGGATAGTGTAAGGAGCCTCTGGGACAACTTCAAGTGTGCCAACATTCGCATCTTGGGGGTGCCAGAAGGAGAAGAGAGAGAACAAGAAATAAAAAACCTATTTGTAACAATAATGGCAGAAAACTTCCCTAACTTGGTGAAGGAAACAGACATACAAGTCCAGGAAGCACAGAGAGTCCCAAACAAGATGAACCCCAAAACGCCCACACCAAGACACATCATCATCAAAATGCAAAAGGTTCAAGACAAAGAGAGAATCTTAAAAGCAGTAAGAGAAAAGCAGTTAGTTACCTACAAGGGAGTTCCCATAAGACTGTCAGCTGATTTCTCAAAAGAAACTTTGCAGGCCAAAAGGGAGTGGCAAGAAATATTCAGAGTGATGAAAAGCAAGAACCTACAACCAAGATTATTCTATCCTGCAAAGCTGTCATTTAGAAACGATGGCTATATAAAGAGTTTCCCAGACAAGGAAAAACTAAAGGAGTTCATCACCACCAAACCATTATTATATGAAATGTTGAAGGGTCTTCTTGCAGAAAAAGATAAAACAATAGGAACAAACACAATGGCAATAAATACATATCTATCAACAACTGAATCTACAAACAAAGTGAACAAGCAGAACAGAAACATTCTCATAGATACAGAGAACTTTTGTTGGTTACCAGATGGGTGGGGACTGGGGGGATGGATGAAAAAGGTGAAGGGATTAAGAAGTACAAATTGGGCCCTGGCCGGTTTGGCTCAGCGGTTAGAGCGTCGGCCTGCGGTCTAGAGAGACCTGGGTTCGGTTCCCGCTAAGGGCATGTACCTTGGTTGCGATTTGTCCCCGGCCCTGGTTGGTTGTGCGGGAGGCAGCCACTCGATGTGTCTCTTTCACGTCGATGTTTCTCTCTCTCTCTCTCTCTCTTTCTCTCTCTCTCTCTCTCTCTCTCTCTCTCTCTCCCTCTCTCTCCCTCCCATTCTATCTGAACAAAAAATGGAAAAATGTCCTCGGGTGAGGATAAAAAAAAAAAAAAAAAAAAAGAAGTATAAATTGGTTGTTAGACTGACAAACCTCAAAGAGAAGGGGGGTTGGGGGGTGGAAAGAAATAAACCAAAGAACTTATATGTATGTGTGCATAATCAGTGGACACAGACAACAGTGTGGGGAAAGGCAGGAGGGGGGCGGGAGTGGGGAGGAGGGGGGCAAGGGGGAAAAATGAGAACATCTGTAATACATTCAAGTTGCCCTGTAATACAGATAAGTTGCCCTGGCCGGTTTGGCTCAGCGGTTAGAGCGTTGGCCTGTGGTCCAGAGAGACCCGGGTTCAGTTCCTGCTAAGGGCATGTACTTCGGTTGCAGTTTGTCCCCGCCCTGGTTGGTCGTGCAGGTGGCAGCCACTCGATGTGTCCCTTTCACGTCGATGTTTCTCTCTTTCTCTCTTCCTCTCTCTCCCTCCCACTCTATCTGAACAAAAAAACAAAACAAAACAATACATATAAGTTAAAATAAATAAATAAATAAATAAAAATATGTATACTTGAACTTCCAGTCAAGATGGCGGCGTAGGTAAATGCGGTATCACGTCCTCCCACAACCACATCAAAGTTACAACTAAACTAAAAAACAACCATCATTCAAAACAGCCTGAAATCAAGCTGAATGGAAGTCCTACAGCTACAAAATTAAAGAAGCAGCCACATCAAGACTGGTAGGAGGGGTGGAGGCGAGGCGGGCTGGTCCCACACCAACGTGTGGCGGAAAATAATTAGAAGGATACCTCGGCTGGGAAGGTCCTCCCTGAGGACTGAGGGGTCCCCGTCCCACACCAGGCGCCCAGCTCAGGGTTCCAGTGCCAGGAAGAGAAGTCCCCTGTATGCAGAGGCCTGTGGTCTTCAGAAGGTAAGTAATACCAGAGCCCAGCTGAAAAGGGAAACTATAATTCAGGGCTATCAGAAGAGAATGTGGTGAAAACTACCACCTAGCTATGGTACCTCCCAAAGAAAATTGAAAACTCATTTATACTAATGAATGAAGAGCAATGAGGAGTCAGTTACCTGCCCAGTCTGTAGGCTTGGCAGAAAAAAACCCTAGTCCTAGAATATATCCCTCTTAATTCATTCCAAACATTTTTCACACATCTACCAAGTAAGGGAACATATTTTGATATCAAGAAAACTACTCTGTTACTTTTGAAATGTGTAATTTATGATACATTGTAGTTACGATACAGAAAATAAAGCACTCTTTTTCACTGCGTCCAAATATATAGTTTCCCTTTTCATTTTATTCCATTTTCTAGTTGTTTTATGAACATAAATGCTGCCTCTCTGTGGGACTAAATCTTCTTAGCTTAAAGCTAAGACCATATGAACTACTGTCTAGAGCTAGTTGGGTTGAATATGATTTCAGTTATTAATTCTCCTGTGACTAAGCTTGTTACTTCTGGATAAAGTGAGATAATTTAATTGTATTGAGTGAGCATCATGTAGTGGCTAATAACACAGACTCTGAATTCATTCTAGCTCTGATAGCCAGGCAATTTACTTAACCTATTCAAGTTTCAGTTTCCTCAATCATCAGGTTAACAGTTCTACCTCTCAGAGTTGTTTCAGAAATAAAGTTAGTTAATATACATCAGGTACTTAGTACAGTGCCAGCACAGAGTAAAGACTCATGAAATGGAATTAATGAGCTGAGCATTTATATACTCATGTTATTTGTTACGTTCTCTATCTGCAGTATCTGACTCCTGGTATCAAAATGTTCGAGGAGCTAATCAGAAAGCTTCTAGGTAAGCTTAGAATCAGAACCAAAATATCTGGATGAATATTTTATTCAGGCAGGTGAAGCCTTGCCAATCACGCCTACTTCATACTTGGCATCTCATTGCGTGAGTTATTAGGTACCATTCTAGGCACCTAAGGAAGTACAGTATACGCACAATACACCTAAGCAGTTCTTTCCTGAAGTCTCTAGAGATGAATAATGGAGAATGAATGGAAGGAATGGAAGAAAGGATTACAGAGAACAAAGTAGAAATTCAGATATGGACCATTTGGGTAAAAGAACTTAGTTTCTTTTTAGGAATATATTTTTGCTCTTAGACTCCATTTTTACATGAAACATTAAAAATGTTCACTTAGTGCTCGCGTCAGCAACACATATACTAAAAATTGGAACGATACAGAGAAGATTAGCATGGCCCCTGCGCAAGGATGACACGCAAATTCGTGAAGCGTTCCATATTTTTATAAAAAAAAAATATTCTCTAGGTTACCAAAAAAAAATAAATAAATAAAAATGTTCACTTATGCCTGGCTGGTGTTGCTCAGTGGTTGAGCATTGACCCATGCACCAAGAGGTCACCAGTTCGATTCCCGGTCAGGGCACATGCCCAGGTTGTGGGCCTGATCCCCTGTGTGGGGCATGCAGGAGGCGGCCAATCAATGTTCTCTCTCATTTATATTTCTATCTCTCTCTCCCTCTCCCTTCCTCTCTCTAAAGTCAATATAGAAAAAAAAATTTTTTTTTTAATGTTCACTTATAAGGAAGGAAAGGGAGGAAGGAAGGGAAAGAAGGAAGGGAGGGAGGGAGGGAGGGAGGGAGGAAGGAAGGAAGGAAGGAAGGAAGGAAGGAAGGAAGGAAGGAAGGAAGGAAGGAAGGAAGGAAGGAAAAATGTCCACACACACAAACAAAAAGTACAAGTGCACAGAATTCCAAAATATTCTAAATACTCTAGGTTAGACCAAAAAGAACCCATGCTTGCCCTGGCGGGTTTGGCTCAGCGGTTAGAGCGTCGGCCTGCGGTCCAGAGAGACCCGGGTTCGGTTCCCGCTAAGGGCGCATACCTTGGTTGCAGTTTGTCCCCGGCCCCTGGTTGGGTCGTGCGGGAGGCAGCCACTCGATGTGTCCCTTTCACGTTGATGTTTTTCTCTCTCTCTCTCTCTCTCTCTCTCCCTCCCACTCTATCTGAACAAAAAAATGGAAAAATGTCCTCGGGTGAGGATAAAAAAAACAAAAACAAAAACAAAAAAAACAAAAAGAACCCATGCTCAAGTCAGGAAATTTAATTCTTCCTGAAGGCATTCAGATAAGAGTCTTATTTAAATTTTTTTTTTTTTAATCCTCACCCGAGGACATTTTTCCATTTTTTGTTCAGATAGAGTGGGAGGGAGAGAGAGGAAAGAGAGAGAGAGAGAAACATCGATGTGAGAGAGACACATCGAGTGGTTGCCACCCGCACGACCCAACTAGGGCTGCAACCGAGAACAAACTGCAACCGAGGTACGTGCCCTTAGCGGGAACCGAACCCAGGTATCTTTGGACCGCAGGCTGATGCTCTACCGCTGAGCCAAACCGGCCAGGGCAAGAGTCTTAGTTAAGTTAAGGCTAGTTTCCTCCTTTTACTTCCTCTTTCCAATTTCCTTTCAACTTCCTTCTACAAGATCAATTTTAACTATTCTTATGTCAGGCCCCAAAACAATGCAAATGTAAGTATACCACTAAATCATACCTAAACATATTGGTTTCAGCCCAGCTGGTGTGGCTCATTGGTTGAGCATTGATCGACCCATGCACCAAGAGGTCGCTGGTTCGATTCCTGGTCAGGTCACATGCCCAGGTTGTGGACCAAATCCCCAGTGGGAGGGGACATGCAGGAGGTGGTGATCAATGTTCTCTCTCATCGACATTTCTATCTCTCTCTCCCTCTCCCTTCCTCTCTCTAAAATCAATAAAGAAAAAAAATTTAAAAACACACAACATATTGGTTTCAAAGAGCACTGAAGCACATGATTAAAGCACATGATTGTATACTGAGTGAGAAAGTACCAACAAAAAACAGGAACCAAAAAGACCAAAATTACACTTTGGTTTTACAGAGGCACCTATTATAACTTAATCACTTGATGTATGACACCTAGTTTTCAAGTCCTGTTCCTGCTCCTGCTCCTTCTCCTCCTCCTTCTTTTTCTTCTCTCTCTATCTCCCTCCCCCTCCCTCCCTCTTTCCAAAATCAATAAAAACATACTTAAAAGGAAAAAAAAATGCAACATTCATTTTCCAGGGAAGAGAGACACAATCTGGCAGACATAAATATGATATTTGCCTAAAAATCAAGCGTGAGGTGGGGATGACTGGCAAGGCTTCACCTTGCCAGAATGAAATATTCACCCAAACCATCCAAAATTTTGGCTCTGATTCCAAGTTTGCCTAGAAGCTTTCTGATTAGATTCTCAAATATTCTGATACCAGGAGTCAGATGCCACAGATAGAAAGCATAAGTACTCAGGTCCCTGAAAAAGAATATCCCCCCACAGTAGATTAAAAGAGTGGCATTCTTGTTTAAACAAAAGGCAATACAGTGTAGTGGTTAAGTATCCAATATTTGGCAGTATAATGGTTTCAAATCTTGACTATTGCTTACTTAATTTCTCTGTGATTCAGTTTTCTCATTAAATGATAATATAATGCTTACTTCAAATGTTGTTATAAGGGCTGAGTTTATTCATGCAAAGCATTTGGCTATCACATAGTGTTCAATAAAGAAAGCTATTATAATTTTTCATAATAATTACTAAATATCTATCATGATTTTGATTTGGGAATGAAAATGCAAGCGTGATTAACCCTAAAGAAACTGTCATTTTAGACTATCAAAGAAGTTCCACAATGTAAGGCCTCAATAGTCATGCAATAATTTAACATGCATACAAGTGGGGCAAGGTGGCTTTAAAAGGAAGACAGGAGACAGGTTGTGAAGGGCTTTGTATACTACACCAAAAAGTTTGGATTTTATTTTATAAGCATCAAGGGGCCATCTCAATCCCAAAATTGAGATTTTGACAATCTCAATTGTCAAAACATTGTTAACATAAATGTAAAACAAACTTTAAATCCAAGTTACAGAATTCACAAAATCAACAAGATGAGAGAATTCCAGAAAAATATAGTGATCAGTGATTTAAATATTTTAGTAGCAACACAACCTAAATTAAAATCAAAACCAAAATATCACTGAATTTAAATGAGTGCATACAGTACATGCTGTTTCCTGACTCCATAAACCTCTTCCTCCAATTGTTAGAGGCACGAGATCTATCTGTTTCAAGCCACTCCCCACCACAACAAAGAAAATACCAGTCCTTGTCATCTACTCCTCTGTTAATCTACAAACCTGGAAACAAAATATGGCCCTAGAGTAAAAAGGTCAGCACTCTTGGATGCAAGCAACATCATATATTATAAATACTAACTTATATATACATAATGCAGAGTACACACACAGTTAATAAATAGATTTCCAGAATGTTTAAGACATAGGAACCAAAGAAGGAAAAGAAAGTGCCTTAATCAGAGGGTGGAAAAAAGCTAACGAATTTCACAAAAATCCCAAAGAGTATAAATACCCTTTTTTCCTTTTGCTATTCTAATCTACTTTCACCTGGTGAAACCAAATAAGTAAATTTACTAGAACTGTGTTGTAATAGTGAAAGCCATCATATAGGGCTCACAGAATTTAAGTCCATTGGCCTTAGAGTTTAGGTAGTTCAATTTTCACTTTATTTTAAAAATGAATAGATTAGGCCCCAAAGCAGTATTTTCCAAAGTACAGAGCAAGAACAAGCTATAGTTTTAGCTGTCACATAAGCAACAGTTATGTATTTAATATTTACACATAACTATAATGTATACTAGAAAAAGATATAAAATACATCAAAACCATGATTTCACTGATTATCACTTTGGAAGAGTATAATTTTTAAAAAGCCCATTAAAAATATGAAGTAAAATAATAACACAGATACTCTTCTAAAAGGCAAATTTTAGGATGGTGGTATATGGTTCATGATAAGTGAAGTACCAACAGCTGTCCCATGAGGAACAGGGCCTGTTTTCTGTTTGTTTAACTTTCTTCTTGGTTCAAAGTTGTGTTCTGAATGATTCGAAAATATGTGACCTTTACTTGAGTGAACTTGTTCCTATGCTTAAGTTCACTTAGAGTAAAATCAACAAATACTAAGATGCATACAGAAATTCTACTGTTTATAGGAGTGTACTATTGTTAAGAAAATCATGGTACAATAAGTTATTCCTATTCTGAAACTAAGATAACAGCAATTTTCTAGTGCATATCCACAGACAAGCACCTAACCAAACAACAACAACAACAACAACAACAACAACAACAACAAAAAACACCCTAGAAACACTGATAAATATTCAAACTGTAGATTAAGTTATATGATCATTTTATTTACTTTCACATGACTTGTCAAAGGAGCATGGTAATGTGAGAAGAAGTGTTTCTCCTCATATTTGCTAATATTTACATAAGTGTGTTCTTTCTCATTACCTCTTACCAAAAGAATGAATGACAAGTGATCACTGGATGCTTAGACATCAATTTTGCTGGTGGAAGAAATATTAATTTTTAAAAATTTTAGTATGAGTTCTTTTAAGATTCGATTGTCCAAAGTATTCTAACTAATGATGTCTCCTGAATTTCAAATGTGGTTATTTGGGCTGGACAAGAAAGTGGAAGAACCACTGCTATCTGGGTATATAGTATTTTACTGGGACATCTGAAAACCAGTCTTAAGGGCACCAGGGCAAATGAAATAACATCCTTCCTAATTCTTGAAATATCTGCTACTAAGAAGCTACATTATTTTCACAAGTTTGAGGGAACACTGTCAGAAGCTGCCAGTATCCAAACTCCCTTCTCCCAGTTGTTCCCCACCCCACGCCCCAAAGGAGAGGACAAGTAGCAAAAGGCAAAATAATATTCCCTTCTCATCTTCTTTTCCCAACTTTAATGTCTTTCGGTTTCCTCTACCCTCACCTGCCTTTCCTAACACTGTGGTGTCTAATGACAATAAAAAGGAACAGGTGAAAACAGCACTTTCCAGTACTTCCCCCCCCCCCACTCCAACACCGAATTGTGGAATTCGTTTTACCGATCCCTTGTGTGTGTGTGTGTGTGTGTGTGTGTGTGTGTGTGCGCGCGCGTGCGTCTGGGATAAAGCCGGGAGGAAAGAATGGACTTTCCTAGAGAGCATGGACCTCAGAGACCTTCTTCCAACAACTAGTTCAGAGTTGTCTGATCACTGTGGTCACCAGACAGGCTATTAACCCCTACTACAGCAACACGGTGGGGATGGGTGGTGAGGGAGTCGGGGTTTACCTTAGCCTGGTTCAAGGGAGGGTCCAGAAAACCACCACCCCGCCACCCCTTCCTCGCCAGGGCCTGGACATTCTCCTAGCGCCTCGCGTCCTCGCTCTGGGCCCGACCCACCCAGTCCGGGTCAGAACGTCCCCTGGTCCCCTAAAGCCCGAGCCCATCAACTTTTTAACCGTCATGCTATACCTTTTCTTCTTGGGGCGAACTCAATCTTCACCCTGGCCAGCTCCCTCAGCCCCACTCCTGGAGACTCACCAAGCCGTTCGGGTCACTCCTCTCCGGCCGCGACAGCTCGAACACCAGACCCTACTAGGCGCTCCGCCCTTCTTGCGCCTGCGCGCGCCGGAGTCGCACGCCTGCGCACTTTCCCGGCGCAGTGGACGTGAACACACCCCTGCAGTGGGAGCCAATCACGGTGCTGGGGGTTTAAATGTCTCTTGCCACGCAGGCTGAGAGCTTGGGGACTCACCCGTTAACGGGTAACTGGAGTCCCGCCGGCAGGTGGGAAGTGTTCGTGAAACAAACATTTAGTGAGAGCAAACTGTATGCCAGGCACTGTACGGTATGAACGGTGAGGAACGAAGAAAAATGGAATGCCTTCCCTGCCCTCCAGGGTCTTTTGTCTAGACTGGGTGATATGTAAACAAATTATAGTGGATAGAATATAGTGCGTAGCATATAGAAAATCCGAGACACCATTGGCGTACAATAAACATAGCATCTTATTTTTAGGGGTGTCTGGAAGGGTTCCCGGAGGAAGTGACTTTTGAATCATTAAGAATAAGGAGTTCCCCCGGAAGTCCGGGAGGGAGGGAGGGCGATAGGCTTTTCCAGACTGTTCATTGGGAACATCTTATGCCAAGAATAACATACCGCTTTCTGGAAATTCTTTGTAGTTCTTCCTGGTTAGAGGCTTGGAACTCATCATATATCTCCGGGTAAAGGGGAGTGGGGGATAAATTTTTAGAAGTCGTCCATGTCTAGATCTAGGAAGGTCTTGCATTTTGGACTAGTGAGTCTGTATGTTCTTCATACTATGACCACTGAGAGGTAGGAATGGAAGGGTTTTAAGCAAGTACGGGAATCCTTCCAAGCACCTCTAAGAATAAAGAACAGTGTTGGGAATTTTTAAAGAGAGGTAGAGAGAGAGAGATTCAAAGAAGTAGTCTATTCCTAATGGGTCAAGGAAGATGAGGCCTGAGAAATATCTTTTGGATTTAGTAATACCGAGGTCATTGGTGATCTCAGTGAAAGTTATGTGGTAGAACGATGAAGTTGAAAGATAGATTGCAGTAGTTTGGAATGAGAGTAGATGCATAAATGGGGGAGAGTCATGGAATGCTTTTGGAAAGTTTGCCTTTGAGAGGAGGAGGGAAAAGGATGACGAGGCCGAAGTTTTTTTGTTTTGTTTTTAGTTTTGTTAGAATTAAAACAGAAGAAACTTAAGCATGATAGGGAAGATACAAGTGAGAAAGTGCAGTTGAATAAAAAGAAGTGGGATCAGTGGTAAAGGATCTTGAGATGGTAAGAGTAAAGGCAATCCAAAGCACTGATGGGAAGAATGTTTTGGAAAACAGATAAGATACCTCCTCATTTATAAGAAGGAATTATCTGTCTGTAAGTTTGTATGTTTTGTAAAAGAAAGTTAAAGAAGTTCTTATTTTATGACCTCTGTTTTCTCTGTGAAACTGCTGATAGAATAGAGATTGGGAGGTTTAGGGAAAGTGGAAAGATTTGGAATATTGTAGAAAGTGATAGAACAAGTTGGCCAGATAAAAAAGGTAATAGGACTAGTAAGCAGTGTTGAGGGCCTGTATACAATTGGCAAAAATGATCTTACAAGTTCTGCTCTCCTTTGTGGCTTTCTCAAGCAGTAATCACTTTTTGAGGATAGAATTGGAGAAAATGTGTGGTTGAGTTCATTTAGGGTTGGGATGGTAACTAGGATAATGCCATGGTTCTTAACCAGGAGTATTTTTGCCATCTAGGAGACTTTTGGCAGTGTTCGGAGACATTTTTGAGCGTTGAGATGATGGGGGTGGGAGGGTGGGAGAAGATGTAAGGGGGGCACTAGAGGCATCTAGTGTCCAGGGATGCTGCTAAATATCCTACAATTCACTACAGCACAAGAATTATCTCCCCATTGCCAACAGTGCCAAGGTTTAGAAACCCTGGTCTAGAATTACCTTGATGTTCACCAACAGCTGACCTTAGTCTTCTATAAATTTTTCCTTGGATTATGGCCCCAGGCTTATACGTAAAGCAGTTCTTCCATTGTATATCTTTAAAGGAGAGTAGGATGAGTAGCATACCCCAGACCTAGAGTGTTTCAAGGACTTGTGATGTCACAAATACAGAATTGGAATAGTTGCTCAATCCTCTGCTCACTTTGATTTGAGGCATTGAAGGTCTCGTTAAACATAGATATTATTAGAGGCTCAGTAATATAGGAGTAACAGTTCACACCATTATCAACTTTATTTATTAAAAAAATTTTTTTCTTTATTGATTTTAGAAAGAGAGGACGGGAGAGGGAGAGAGGGATGGAAACATTAATGAGAGAGAACATTGATTGGCCGCCTCCTGCATGGTCTCCACTGGGAATCAGGCCCACAACATGGGCATGTGCCCTGATCGGGAATTGAACCGGCGACCTCTTAGTGCATGGGTTGATGCTCAACCACTGAGCCACACCGGCCGGGCGCCATTATCGACTTTAATGTAAATTGGTTTATCTGACTAGTTTTAGTCACTAAAATAGTATCCTGTGGAATGAGTATAAACTAAGTTTAATAATAAATAATAAATATAAATACAGTAGGTATTAAGAAGAATATAATCATAGGTATTGATGGATTGTCTTCTCATTTAAAACTAGCAACAACCTGAGAGATGAGATTATCTTAATTTCAATTCTGAGGAAAGTGAGGTATCAAGAAAACTTGTAATTTTGCCCAAAGTCACAAATTAGTACCTAGGTCAGTATTTGAAATCAGGTCTGTCTGTTCTAAAGCTTTTTCAAATTCCATTAGTAAATTTTACAAGGCAGGAGTGGTTGGAAATTTAGCTGAAACCGTTGCCATTAGCTAAAGGGAATGGTGGGGACTTAGGAAAAAGCAAGAGCAAGAGGGAGGTCCAGAAATAGTAAAGAGAATGAAAAAAGTAGCCAGGGAGTCTGATCACAGGAGTGTCCGGAGCAGCGGGCTAAGTCTTCTGACAGCTAGCCGGCCTTTCGGCGTGTTCCAGTCTTTTTGAGTAAAGCTTCTTTCCCTGTGTCCGTTGTTCACTCTCGTGTGTTCAAATAAAGCTAGAAAGGCGGACTGCAAAGGGTGAAAAAAAAAAAAAGGAGCGCGACGGTGGCGCTCTGCGCCTGCGCACTGGCGGCGGCGGCGCCCGGCGTGGAGGGGGTCCGGAGCGGGCCGCCGGACCCAAAACGGGGTGAGGGGGCGTCTGGAAGCTCCGTCGCCCGGGCCTCGGCGGCCTGATGGAGTAAGAAGGGTCGACTGTGAGTGTGAGTATCCAGGGGCCGGGCTGCGTTGAGGCGTATGGGAAGCCTGAGGGGCCGGTGGTCTGCCCCTTAGGGAGGTTTGGGGCTGCAAGACGCGGCCAGGTCAATGATCCTGCAGGCTGTGGGCAGGGGCAACGTGGTCGCCCCCACTCCTGGAGCCTGCGGGGGTGTACGGGCCGCTGTGTTTCTGGTTTCGGGGTACAGATTCTCGGGGGGGGGGGCGTTCAGCCTTGCTCTCCGCCGCGGCAGGGAACGTGGCCACAGATCCTTGACCTTTTGGGAAGGCCGCTGACCTCCATAGGACCCCCGTGCCGCCGGTCCACATGTCCCGGTGCTTAAAGGCCTACGGGTCTCAGACCAGGGACACCTTTCGACTTCCTGTGACTAACAGCCTCTGTTATTTTTTTTCTTCCTTACGTTTTCTCTTCCAGTGGCATGCGTTTTAATAATGGAATTATGGAGCGTTTACTGTGTGTCAATATTTAGTGCAAATCTCGGTGCATAATTATGTAGAGAAAATGCTTTGTACCCTAGTCTCCCTTCAGTCTATTCCATTTAATCATCTTTGAGAGAATCATCTTTTGAGAGTCTGAGATTAAGTCATTTTGGGAAGTTTGAGATTTCCATGGCTCTTAGCAACTTGGGACAGCCATCCTAGTTCAGGGCAGGTTTTTCTCTTACCTAGCAAATGAGTGCTTTATTCACCATAATGGTTTATATCTAATTAACTCGAGCCAAAATAACTTTTCAGCACTTACTAAGAGCCTAGTATTGTTCTAAATTCCATGGGAAATCTTAAAATTTGTTGTAAGCCCTGTTCTCGAGTTTTGGTAGCGAATAAAACAATGGAAGATAATATTTACATTCAACAAGAATTTATTTATTTAGATACACTCGGGTCTGTCACAAAAAATTAATGAGATATTGTATTAGAAGGTGATTTGTTTTTGGAGCACATTTCAGATGAGGGCTGAGAGTTTGATGGTAATTTGCTCAAGCTAATTTAGTTAGGGTTAAGTGGTGAAATTCACATACAGTGCCCAAGCTTATGTTTTTTCTGCTACACCAAGTTAGTTACACTAAGTACTGCTGGGAAGCAGCTACAACTTAAGTTAACTATAGGAGTCTAGAAAATGGTAGGAGTCTTTTTATTTTTTGTTTCTGTTTTTTTTTTAATCCTCACCTGAGGACATTTTTGCATTTATCTTCAGATGGGGGGGGGGAGAAACATCAATGTGAGAGAGACACATCAAGTGGCTGCCACCCACACGACCCCAACCGGGGCCAGGGACACACTGCAACCAAGATACGTGCCCCCGGCGGGAACCAAACCCGGGACTCTCTGGTCCACAGGCTGACGCTCTAACCGCTGAGCCAAACCGGCCAGGACTGGTAGGAGTCTTTAATCAAGGATTGTAGATGATTTTTTAAAGAGAACTTAAAAGTGGCTTGGAAGGAGGTAGAAGGTGTGTAGGAGTCTGATCAGGTTAGTTCAGAACCAATTGTTTTGATTAAAAGAAAGATATTTGAAAAGGAAAAAACTGAATGGTATTACTGTACATTTAGGTTAGAGCATATGTAGTTTGAAGTCTACCATACAAGAAGAGAAGCAAGGAATAATGGTAGATGTTAGCTGTCTTGGTTTGGGGACAGACGTGGCTCAGTGACAAGTACACATATTTTGTAATTTGTAATTGTGGTATCCAACTGGGAACTTTGGGATTAATTTGTGTAGTCAGTGAATAAGAGCACCTAGGCAGACAAGTTATATATGGATGCTCCAGTTGCACATCCACCACGCTAAATTTCTAATTGAAACCTTAGAGTCAATTAGGTTTTTTCCTTAATTTTTTATCTGAAAGAGACTATCAAGAAGTGAGAGTTCCTAAGTGATGAATCAGTAGTGGATTGGTTAAATAAATTGTGCATCTGTTAGAAAGAATGAGCCAGGGTTCCGGCCAAGATGGCAGTATAGGTAAATGCCATACTCTAATCTTCCCACAACCACATCAGACTTACAACTAAACAACAGAACAACCATCGTTCAGAACCGCCTGAAATCTAGCTGAACAGAAGTCCTACAACTAAGGATATAAAAAAGAAGCCACATCGAGAATAGTAGGAGGGGTGGAGATGCGGAATGGGCTGGTCCCACACCCATGTGTGGCAGATAAAAATCGGGAGGGATATCTGGGCTGTTTAAGTTCCCCCTGAGGATTGAGGGGTCCCAGCCCCACACTAGGTCCCCGGCCCAGGGTTCCAGTGTTGGGAAGAGAAGTCCCCATAACTTCTGGCTGTAAAAACCAGCAGGGATTGTGGCTAAGTGAGATGGAGGGCGGATGGAGACTCGGGTTTCTCTTAAAGGGTTTGTGCACAGACTTACTTAGACTCTCTTGCTCTGCGCTCCAGTGCTTGGGACAGCAGCTTGAAAGGCACCAGGAACATATAGGGAGGAACTGAAGTGTCTGGCATCAGGGTGAGAGCTGGAGGGGCAGCTTTCTCCCAGACAGAAGTGCTGGCAGAGGCCATTGTTCCTTTTCTGAGCCCTCCCTCACAGAGCCTGCTGGCTAGCACCATGTCTGAATTTTCATCAACCTGGCTCTGGTGATTCCCTGCCCTGGTGATTCCCTGATACCCTACCCCACCCAGCTTGCGGGCCCAACCCAAGCTGTGTCCCCTGGCTCTTCCATACAAATGGCCTTTCTTGGCTCATGCTTCAGACTTTTCTAAAATCTCTCAAACAAGCAGCATCTGGCCCTGTACCTCTCACTAAGTGTTCCCAGGCCAGGCACTAGGGGTAGCCAGCCTTTGTGGACAGTTTGGCTTCCCATGAGCATCCCCAAGCCCAGCACAAATAGCGGCCATCTGCAGATCACTTTGTAGCTCATGCCAGGTGGCCCCGGGCAGGGCATAGATGGTGACTGACCTTGGCCTGCACCTCCCAGGAGGTCTCAGAGTCAGTGCACCTGATGGACAGCTTCAGACTATGTTGAAGCACCACCCAGCCACCTCCACAGGTGACATACTCAAGGGGTAGACTCAGTAGGCACCAGAGTCCTGCTGAAGTAAGTCCTGCTCCGTGGGGTCAACCCTACACAGCAGATCCTCCACAGTGGTCGTCACAGCTAGTCTTTACAGCCTGTGAGCCTGGTGTAAATCCCTCCCATTGACCTGCCAATAGCGATCAAGTTCAACTACAAGCCCACGCAGTGGGGAGTTGGTGGCAGTGCACCTGGAGTGCCCAGCTCAGGTGAATGGGGAGGCTGTGCCACTGGACACTACGGGACACCAACTACATAAGGCCACACTACCAAGCCTGAGAGACGTAGCAGCTCTACCTAATACATAGAAACAAACACAAGGAGGTTGCCAAAATGACAGGACAAAGAAACATGTCCCAAATGAAAAAACAGAACTAAACTCTAGAAAAAAAACTAAATAAAATGGAGACAAGCAATCTACCAGATGCAGAGCTCAAAACACTGATTATAAGGATGCTCTATGAATTTAGGGGAAAAGTACATGAACTTAGTGAGAAGTTCAACAAAGAGATAGGAAACATAAAAATAGATATGGAAAACATAAAAAGAACCAGTCGGAAATGAAGACTACATTAACTGAAATGAATACATTGCAGGAAATCATGCCCTGGCCAGGTAACTCAGTTGGTTAGAGCGTCTTCCTGATATACCAAGGTTGCGGATTTGATCCCTCGTCAGGGTACATAAAAGAATCAAACAATAAAGGCATAAATAAGTGGAACAACAAATCAGTCTCTCTCTCTTTCTCTCTCTCTCTCTCTCTCTCTCTCTCTCTCTCTCTCTCTCTCTTCCTCCCCACCTTCCTCCCTCACCTCTCCTCTCTAAAGTTAAAAAAGAATACATTACAGAGAATCAACACTAGAGTAGAGGAAGCCCAGGATCAATTAAAGAATTTAAAGTATGGAAGATAAGGAAGCAGAAAACACCCAATCAGAACAGCAAAAAGAAAAAGGAATAAAAAGAAAGGAGGACCATATAAGGAGCCTCTGGGACAACTTCATGCACACCAACAGCATCATGGGGGTGCCAGAAGGAGAGAGAGAGAGAGAGCAAGGAATTGAAAACCTATGTGAGCCCGGCTGGTGTGGCTCAGTTGATTGAGCATCACCCCATGGACTGAGAGGTCCTGGTTCGATTCCCGGTCAGGGCACATGCCTGGGTTGTGGGCTCTGTCCCCGTGGGGGAGGTGCAGGAGGCAGCTAATTGATGGTCTCACTCACATCAATGTTTCTCTCTCTCTCCCCCTTTCTCTCTCTCTCCCCCTTTCTCTCTCTCTAAAAAATCAATGAAAACATTAAAAAAGAAAGAAAAAGAAAATCTATGTGAAAAAATAATGATGGAAGACTTCCCTAACCTGGTGAAGGAAATAGACATACAAGTTTAGGAAGTGTAGAGTCCCAAACAAAATGAACCCAAGAGGCCCACACCAAGACATATCATAATTTAAATACTAATGGTGAAAGACAAAGAATCTTAAAAGAAGCAAGAAAATAGCAGTTAGTTACCAAGAGAATTAATTACTAGCAGGTCTGCTCTATAAGAAATGCTAAAGGAAGTTCTTCAGGCTGAAGGGAAATGATAACCAGATGAAAACTTAAATCTTCATAGGTTAATGAAGAGCACGAAAAATGGTAAATATCTGGATAAATATAAAAAAATGTTTGCCTTTTAAATTTTTGAAACTATATTTGACTTTTTAAATTTTTAAGAAGCATCATCTTATGGAGTTCATCACATATTGTAGATATAAAACATATACCATAAAGCATAGAACAGGAGGAGGGAATAAATGGACCTCTATGATTGTGAGATTTCTATATATTACATGAAATGGTACCTTATTAACACTAAGTACAATGTAAAATGGTAAGGATGTTTATTGTCATTCCTATAGCAACCACCATGGAAAAAATAATACAAAGAATTGTTGCTTAAAAGCTAGTATAGATATTAAAGTGACTAATCCAAAAGACAACAGAAACAGAGATACAGATGAAAAAATTAGGGGATAAAAAAATAATGGTAGACCTAATCCAACCATATCAAGAATTTCACTTAATTTAATGGAATAAACACTTTGATTCAGTGCACAAAGACAGATTGGCTGAAAGTAAATGCATGGAAAAAATATACCTTTCAAACAGTGGGGATAAGAAGTCTGGAATGGCTATATTTATATTTCAGATAAGGTAGACTTCAAGATAAAATGTATTGCCAGAGTTCAGGGGGTCATTTCATAACGATAAAAAGGTCAGTTCATCAGGAAGACATAATTGTAATTACGTATATGCCTAATCAGAGCTTCAAAACATATCAAGCAAAGTTGATACAATTAAAGGAAGAAATAGATGACACATAGATATTTGAACACTCTTCTCAACAACTGATAAAAAAAAATCAGTGTAGATCTGCATCCAACAACTATAGAATATACTTTTCTCCCCAAGTGTACATATAGACCACATGCTAAGCTGTAAGTTAAGTCTCAATAAATTTGAAAGGATTGAAATAATATGGAATATGATTTTTTACCATAATGAGGTTAACATTGGTATCTAAAAAAACTACAAGTATTTGGAAATTCAGTGAAATTTTTAAATCTATGAGTCAAGAAATCTCAAGAGAAATTAAAAAGTATTTTGAACTGGATGATAAAAGTACAACTTCAAAATTTGTGGGATAACTGTCATAGCCAAGAGGAGGCTAAGGGGACATAATGACTAAATGTAATTTATCCTGGTTGAGATGCTGGAGGAGAAAAAGGATACTATGTAAAAAATGAGGAAATAAACTATGGACTTAAGTTAATAGTAATGTGTCAGTATTCATTTATTAACTGATAAATTGTACTAATGTAAGATGTAAATAATATGGGAAACTGGGGCTGAAAGTAACTTTCAGAGACTTAATACCCAAAATATTAATGGGTATATGGCTAATCTATTACTTTTTCAACTTTTCTATAAATCTAAAACTATTCTGAAATAAATAATTTCTTAAAAAGTGCTAAAAAAACAACAACAAAAAAACAAAACCCACAACTTTGTATGGTACAGCTATTACAGTGTTTAAAGAGAAATTTATAGCCCAAACATCTATGTTAGCAAAGTCTAAAGACAGTGACCTAAAGTTTTACCTTAAGCTAGTAAATGAAGAGCAAAATAAACCTAAAGTAGATAGAAGGAAAAATGTAAAGATGACAGAAGAAATCAATGAAATAGGAAAATACAGAGAGAGAGAGAGAGAGAGAGAGAGAGAGAGAGAGAGAGAGAGGAGAAAATGACACAGCCAGAAGCTGGTTCTTTGAAAAGATCAACAGTATTGATAAACCTTGTAGATAGACTGATAGTGAAAAACAGAGAGAACACAAATTGCTAGTATCAGGAATGAAAGGGATTTATCATTACAGATGCTATAGGATAATAAGGTAATACTATAAACAACTTTATGCTAACAAATTTGACAATATAAGTAGACAATTTCTTGAAAATGTTAATGTACTAAAACTGTCACAGTTGAAACAAAATCTGGATAAGCTTATGTTAAAGAAATGGAAATAATGACAAAAAGAAAACTTCCCACAAAGAAAACTCAGGGCCACAGTGATTTTACTGATGAAATCTAGCAGGGTTTTTTTTTTTCTTTATTGATTTTTTTACAGAGAGAGGAGGGAAAGGGAGAAAGAGATAGAAACATCAATGAGAGAGAACATCAATTGGCTGCCTCCTGCATGCCCCCCCACTGGAGATTGGGCCCACAACCTGGGCATGTGCCCGACCAGGAATCGAACCGGAAACCTCTTAGTGCATGGGTTGATGCTCAACCATTGAGCCACACCGGCTGGGCTCTAGCAGGTATTTAAAGAAGAGCCCTGGCCGGTTTGGCTCAGCAGTTAGAGCGTCGGCCTGCGGTCAAGTGAGACCCGGGTTTTGTTCCTGCTAAGGGCACGTACTTTGGTTGTGGTTTGTCCTCGGCCCTGGTTGGGTCATGCAGGAGGCAGCCACTTGATGTGTCCCTTTCACGTCGATGTTTCTCTCTCTCTCTCTCTCTCTTCCTCTCTCTCCCTCCCACTCTATCTGAACAAAAAATGGAAAAATGTCCTCGGGTGAGGATAAAAAAATAAAAATAAAGAAGAAACATCAGGCCCTGGCTGGTTTGGCTCAGCGGTTAGAGCGTCGGCCTGCAGACTGAAGAGACCCAGGTTCGGTTCCAGCTAAGGGCACATACCTCAGTTGCAGTTTGTCCCTGGCCCGGTTAGGGTTGTGTGTGTGGCGACCAGTCTAGTCGGTGTGTCTCTCACATCGATGTTTCTCTCTCTCTCTTCCTCTCTCTCTCCCTCCTGCTCTATCTGAAGATAAATGCAAAAATGTCCTCAGGTGAGGATAAAAAAAAGAAGAAGAAACATTAGTCTTACATAAACTTTCAGAAAAAGACAAAGGGGAGACACTTCCATACTCATGTCACAAGACCATTATAGCCCTGATAACCAAAACCTGATAAAGATGTTACAGACTAGCCCTGGCCAGTTTGGCTTAGCGGTTAGAGCGTCGGCCCATGGTCTGGAGAGACCGCGGAGAGACCCGGGTTCAGTTCCCACTAGGGGTACGTACCTCGGTTGCAGTTTGTTCCCGGCCCTGGCTGGGTCGTGCGGGAGGCAGCCACTCAATGTGTCCCTTTCACATCGATGTTTCTCTCTCTCTTCCTCTCTCTCCCTGCCACTCTATCTGAACAAAAAATGGAAAAATGTCCTCAGGTGAGGATTAAAAAAAAAAAGGGCGTTACAGACTAAAAATAAAGTTACAGAAGAGTGTGCCTAGACACAAAAAAATTCCAGGCAAAAACATTAACAAATCATAATACAACATGACTAAGTGACCCACATGAACATAGGTAGGACCCCAAAAATTCTAGGCAAAATAATTAACATATTAACAAATCATGATATATCATGACTAAGTGACCAAGGACAAATGGATAGATATCTGATTGATAGAGCACATATAGTAAAAAAGTTAGTGGTAGATTCTGGGTGGTGCGTATAGGGGTTTATGGGAAACAGGATGTGTAGTATTTGCTATAAAATTATTTCAGCATTTCTATGTTTGAAATTTTCTAAAATACAATACAGGGAGAAAAATCAAGGGAATATTATGATCAGATTTTCATTTTAAACAGATTACTTATGCTGCAGTATAAGGAATTAGGAAAGCTCAGGATTACCTGAGCAGTGTGAGGGGGCACTGAGACCACTTAGGAGGATAGTATATAGCTATTCCTTGTAGGTTGGTAATTACAAGGTAAATTTGAATCCTTTGATAGTTTTCAAGCTGTTGGAATGCTGAACTTTTGAACAGTAGCAAATTTTGTCTAAGCATATTTTTTTATTACATGCTTGCTGAGATGTTTGAATATATCACTGCCACATACACAGTATGCATGTGAACTTTTAGTAAACATCAGACTTTTGACATTTACAATGATATATATGTTGAAGATTCTTGCAAATTCCAAAATTTGCAAATACCACTTCTTTAGCAGCACATAAATGTTCCCCTTAAATAATATATATGGTGACCTTTTCAAAGACTTAATGATTTTTTAAAATGTAGCACAAAGACATTTAGAAAACTATTACCATCAATTAAACTGCTAAAGTAAATGCTTTACTGTTATACCACAACTCTGGTAGAGTCAACCATGAATTTAAAAGATTCTGTAATAAAGAAATAATGAAGATAATTGTTATTATAGTCAGACTTTTATTAAGTAGAATAAGATTATTGAGTGTACCAACAAGATTGGGCAGTTAGCTGGGCTCACTCATTAGCATACAGTAATTATAATTCATGTCACAGAATTTTAAATTGCTATGTGGCTCTTTGGGGTTGCTTAGAAATAGATATAAATGATATGTTGAATAAAGGAATGCAGACTTTTTAAACTGCTAAATAAATGCAACAGGCTACCCAGTAACACTTTTAAAACAGTGTTTGTACAAGCTATCTTTGGGCTTAGTACTTATCTGTTATATGATGATAACTTTTGCTAATATTTTTATGATTTTGTTAGGGTTGATGTTATCCCAGTTTTTTTCCCAGCATTTTTCCCTTTAGGACATAATGCTTGCCAAGTTTCAGAATTGAGTAAGGAATTGGAACCTGACAGTAGTTCTAATTCTGAGTTAAGGTCTGTCCTGTCCATGTCCATTTCCTTGCCTGGTGATGGGCAATATGAACAGCTTCATTTGCTTGGGGCACAATTTTTAATGCCTTTTCCTGAGTCACAGTTTTAACTTCCTATCTTTGTTTAGGCCTGTGCTTACTAATAACGAGTGGTTGTACTTATACTCCTGCTAAATATGGTGTTAGGGCAGGTAATATAAAAAGTAGGAATGCTAGTGAGTGAAATGCTTATGAATGCGGGAAACCACCAATCACTTGCTGTGGGAAACAGGAGCCAGCCAGAATTTAGAACTAGCAAGTAGGACAATTACCCAGAATAAGCCTTTGAAAGTTGTAGTTATACATTGATATACCCAAAAATACTTCCTGACCTCTGTTGTCAACTTAGCTAGGAGCCTTGAAACTTTCTGCAAGGCCCACTTAGCAAATTGAGGACCTCCCAGAAGTGCCAGTCATATTTTTGTTCCATAATCTTTTGGGCAGCCTAGGGGTAATGGCAAAACTTGTTCTATCACTGAACGCTGTCTCTCTGTTGCCCTGTCTTGCTCACCAGAAATCCATTAGTTTTCTGTCAGAGTTAATGTGGAGGCACAGAAAGTTACCTGTGGAATTCAAAAAAGACGATTCTAATCTGAGTACCCCCTCTCACCCCCACACACAATGAATCAATTTTTAAGCTTTTTTTTCCTTCAGTATTTTATAGTATATTATTGTCTTATAGAGTCTCAGTTGGCTTTATGTCAAAATTCAAACATCTTAAGTACTACTGGGTTAATTGTTTTGAATACTAGAGGTATATGAAAAGACAGATCCCTTTCTCATGGTAAAGCCAGGGAGATTAGCCATACCAACCACAAAACAACCTGCTTTGCTTATTTCACAGGCTCTTTAAACAGTAAAATGGGATAATGTAACAATGTTCCAAATAAAGTTCTTTGACACTAAATAGTGTTTTCTAACCTTAAGTTACATAATAAATATTTTGAAAAACATGCTTTCTTTTTTTTTTTAATCCTCACCAGAGGATATGTTTTTATTGATGTGAGAGAGAAACATGGGTTGCCTCTCGGCGCCCCGACTGGGGTTCGAACCCACAACCTAAGTATGTGTCCTGACTTGGATTCGCACCCACATCCTTTTGGTATACAGGATGATACTACAACCAACTGAGCCACCTGGCCAAGGCAGAGAAATATTCTGACATTGATGTTTGAGATGGATTACAGTGTTATGAGATAGTGATTATTAGCTGACCAATTTAAGTCACTTTTGAGGAACTACTCTTGTATAAGGATGGGGAGAGCATAATGAAGTACAAAATGGAGTCTCTGGAGATTCTGATGCAATAGTTCTACCCTGTCTGCATAACTGTATTTCTTTTTCTTTTTCTTTTTTATTACTATTATTATTTTTTAATCCTCACCTGAGGATATTTTTACATTTATCTTCAGACAAAGTGGGAGGGGGAAGAGAGAGAGAGAAATATCAATGTGAGAGAGACACATCAACTGGTTGCCACCCAGACAACCTCAACCGGGGCTGGAGACAAACTGCAACCGAGGTACGTGCCCTTGGCTGGAATCGAACCTGGGACTCTTTGGTCCACAGGCTGACACTCTAACCGCTGAGCCAAACCGGCCAGGGCTGTATTTCTTTTTCTTAATAAAATTATGGTGGGCGATTTTCATAAACTGCTTAGATGTAGAAGTTGTTTATATATTAGTGGCAGGAGTCAGGGCAGTAAACATTAAGTGAGTAGAGCAGTGGGGTGAAAGGAGAACAACAGATGGAAGGTCATGCAGATTTATCACACTGAAGAATAAAACTAGATAACAAAAATGAAAACAAATACATCAGGACTTAGCATCTAAGTGTGGGAATCTGAAAGAAAATCAATATGGTTTTGATTATATGGGAATGGTAGTTGTATTGACAGGATAGTGTTTAGGATGTTAAGAAAAGGTACTTAATTATAGGATTTTAAGGCTATTATGACGAAGGAATGTCACAGATATTTCTCATAGTTATTTGGAGAAATTTTGAAAGATTTTATAGGGGGTATATATAAAAGGTATGTAGGGGGGAAGGTAAGGTGGTTAAAGTGAGGACAACCGTAGTTGAATTTTATACACCTACTTGACTTGTATAATGTAACCTCTCAAGCACTTAGAGATCTCAGAGTTGGGTGATTCCCACGTATGAGGCCGTGAGCTAGTTTCAGTATTTCAAAAAACTTAATGGAAATCATATATTTACCCATTTTAAGGATGTACAAGTTAAAATTACCTTGTCTTTGGCTGGAATCATATCAACTCAGTGTTTAAATACCACACCTTCCTTATTGATTAAATTTTGGTATTATACTTTTTGACTTTTTACAAAAGTGAAAATGAATTTGCTTATTACATGTGGATTAGAAACATGGAGCTCATAAAAGGAAAAAGTAAATAAAAAGGGAGTCTTTGGTTAAAAGCTTGATAGAGAATGATTTTACTATTTTATTTCTTTATCGATTTACTAGGAGTATCTGGCTTTATTAAATAGAAACACATTTTGTATTTTAGTACTTAGTTTTCAATTGAGTAAATATGTAAAAATGTCCACAGTGACTGCTATTCCTTGTGCCAGAATGTCATACTTTTTCATTGACTGTTGCTTCTAAGTTTTTTGTTCCTGTTTTGCTCTGGTGGTTAATAACTTGAATCAGTATTAGAAATGTGTCTGGACATACCTTCTTTACTACTATTTATTTCCCCAACTTTTAGAACAGTGCTTGGTATTTGGTAAATGCTTGTTGAATGAAGTAACCAAATACTGCATGTAAATAGTAATTATAATTGCCCTGGCCGATTTCGCTCAGTGGTTAGAGCGTCGGCCCGTGGACCAGAGAGTCCTGGGTTCGGTTCCTGCTAAGGGCACGTACCTTGGTTGCAGTTTGTCCCCGGCCCCAGTTGGGGTTGTGTGGGTGGCGGCCAGTCAATGTGTTTCTCTCTCATCGATGTTTCTTTCACTCTCTCTCTTCCTCCCTCTCTACGTCCCGCTCTATCTGAAGATAAATGCAAAAAAAAAAAGTAATTATAATTAAAGTTGAAGTAAATGTTAGGATATAAGGGAATTAAAAGAATAATTATGCATTGAGGCTTAGCACTGGAGTTATTTATGTTAATTTTAAGATTTAGGAGATTATTAGCAATACTGGAAGCATAGATGATACTGTACCTATCTATTCATAAAGTTGTGTTTCTTTGTTTTATTAGCTAGCTGACATTCAGTTTTCTCAAATGTGAAGAAAAAAAATTTTTCAATTGATTTTTTTGTTGTTGTTTTTAGAGAAAGAGGAAGGGAGAGGGAGAGAGAGATAGAAACCTCAATGTGAGAGCGAAATATTGACTGACTAGCCGCCTCCTGCATGCCCCCTACCCAGGATTGAGACCGCAACCCGGGCCTGTGCCCAGACTAGGAATCCTACCCGGTAACCTTTTGGTACCTGAGTGATGTCCAGTCAACTGAGCCACACTGGCCAGGGCTAAAATGTGCAAAATTTTACCCTATAATCTTATTTTGGTGTTTTGTACTTTGTTACTGAATAATATTATTTTAGACATTAAGTCATGGTATGAAGTGAGTTGCAATAGCAGGAAAAGTGATGAGTGACCAGGAGAAGTAGAGAACTTTAGGCCTCTTCTCATTGGCCCTTCTGCTGTGTTGTCTAGGAGTTACAGATTAAATTAGGATAGTGTATCACTTCATTACCTCACAGTTTTAAGTCCCCTAAGGAATGAAGCCAGAAGAGGAAGCAGATATATCTGTTAGAGCCTGATGTGCGTGTGTGTGTGCAGGAAAAGAGTGCTGCTTGAGGAGTGGGATTCAATTCTCATGTAGGGGATCTTTGCAGGGACTTGAAAAGAAAGTATGGAGGATTATAAAATAGAAAATCTCCAGTCTTAATACAAACCCCAGTATTTACCCAGCTCTCTAGCTCACATTTAATAACCCAAGATGGTTCCATTTGGAACAATTCAACAAATACTTATGGAGTGTCTGCAATGTGCCAGACACTGTCCTGAGTGCTAGACCTGTACTAGTGAACAAAATATACAAAGTCCTTGTTCTCGTGGCACTTAATTTTTAAACGGGGCAAAGAGAGAATAACAACTAAATATATACTGTGTTAGGTAGTAAAAGATGCTTGTTTCAGATATCTCTTGCTGTGTAACAAACTACCCCAAACTTTTGCTGACTTAAAACAATGGTTTTATTGTCTCTTACAATTCTGTTGGTTGAAAAGGGCTCGTCTGCATGGTTCTTTAACTGGTCTTACTTGGGATCCCTCATTGGCAGATGGGTCTGGAACACTTGACATGGCTCTCTTGCCCAAAAAGGTTGTTAGGTGGTCCTGGTGGTTGTTTGAGTGCTCAGCTGAGGTGTCAGTTTTTTTTGCCTTGGCCTCTCCTTGTGGCTTGGGCTTCTCATAGCATGGTGGCTGTGAGTGTTCCAAGTGTGTAAAGGCAGAAGCTGCAGCTTTTTTAAGCCCCAATCTCAGAAATTACATTGTCACTTCCACCACATTTTATTGGTCAAAACAGGTCACAGGGAGGGAAAATAGACTCACCTTTTGGTGGGTGGTGATGACAAGATTACATTGCAAAAGAGCACATAGGGTGGGAGATAATGCTGTGGTCAGCTATGGAAACAATCTATCACAGTGCTATTAGAAAATAAAAAATTAAGCAGGTAAATGGGGGGCAGAAAGTACAGTATTCTGTAGCAGGTTAGGGAAGGCCTCCTTGATGAGTCAGCATGAGAGAGTGAGCCATGAGAACGGTAAAGACATGTCAGGAAAGAATATTTCACACAGAGAGAACAGGAAATATAGAAGAAGCCCTAAGTAGAAGAATTCCTGGTATCATCAAGGAAGAGCAAGGAGGGCAGTGTGACTAGAGTGGAGGGACAGAGGGAGAATGGTAGGGCATGGAGTCAGAGAGTAAGTGAGGAAACAGATTTTGTAGCACATGACAAAGGACTTTGGATCTTCTCTGAATGAGATGGGAATAAATTGGAAGATTCTGAGGAGAGGAGTTACATGATCTGACTTAAATTTTAAAAGATCTCATTCTGAGAATCTGGTTACTTTTCTGAGAATAGATTGTAAGAGGGTAAGAGTAGAAGTAGGAAGTCAAGTCAGTAGGCTAGTGCCATGTGATGATACACTAAGTAGTGAGAAATGGTTGGTTTTGGATATATTTCAAGGTGGGATTGACAAGATTTGCTGGTGAAAGTGGATATGGGGTGAGAAAGAGGGACCAAGGATGATTCTGTTTTTGCCCTAGGTACCTGGAAAATTGGGGTTTTTATTTTCTAAGATGAGAAGACGGGGAAGAGCAGGGTGGAGGTGCGGGAGATGTAAGACTTGTATTTTGGGCCATGCTTAGAAGAATCTAAGAAGACATCTAAGGGGGGAAAAGGTTACTAAATGTTACTTCCTCATTGCAGGTGTGACGTTGAGTGCTTCAGATCTGGTCACTATGGTACGAGAACGAAAATGCATATTGTGCAACACTGTGTACAGCTCAAAAAAGGTAACGATAGAAGAGGGAGAATCTGAGGCTTTATAACTGTTTGTTTTTTTCAGAAACATGAAATATGTAATTGGGTAAAAGCTTTTTTTAAAAAATGTTTTTTTCTTTATTGACTTTCAGAGAGAGAGAAAGGGAGAGGGAGAGAGATAGAAACATTGATGGGAGAGAACATCAATTGGTCGTCTCCTGCATGCCCCCCACTGGGGATCAGGCCCACAACCTGGGCATGTGCCCTGACTGGGAATCGAACCGGAGACCTCTTGGTGCATGGGTCCACGCTCAACCAGTGAGCCACACTGGCCAGGCGGCGTAAAAGCTTTTAATGTTGTCTTATTTATGCTTCTTTTTTAAACCATAGGCTCAATCCACTGGTTTCTTTCTCATTACTGCCTCATGAAACCAGTAACTGTGTTATTAAACCTGTACCCAGAATTTGAGGATACTCGAAAATAGATAATAAAGTGAAATTTAGTTAGCAGACAGTTATGAAGAAAATACCTTAAAATTTAGGTTATTTGAGGTTATACTACTTTCTAATTAGCTGAGGATAGCTAAGGGATACAGCATTATATGCACCTGCATTCTGTTTCTGCCTTTGTGGAAAGTGCAACACAGCAGAAATGGTATTAATAATATCCTAGATGTCCACAAGGTGGGGATATTGCACAAAGAAAAACAGATATTTTTAAGAACTAAAAGAATGTACCTGTTCTTAGGGAAATTGGCTGCAAGTTATCATACTTTTTGCTTTTTGTTGCCTTTATCCTTTGCTTTCAAAGTAGTGCTGTTAGCTTAAAAGTTGAGGATTTTTTTTTCCTCTGCTTTTAAGACGTTCTTTGTTATTGGAAATTCAGACACCTGGAAATATTATTTTGCGCTATCATGAAAGATTTTTGGGAATAAGATGGTTGAAGAAATAAGAGAAGATGCCCTGGGCAGTGTGGGTAAGTGGTTAGAGTGGGTCAGATTCCTGGTCAAGGGCCCGTACCTGGGTTGCATGTTCAATCCCCCACCCTATCGGGCATGTGCTGGAGGCAACCAATCATTGTGTCTCTCTAACATCAATGTTTCTCTCTCTTCCCCCTTCTCTCCTCCCCCTCCCACTCTCTCTAAAAATCAATGGAAAAAATATCCTCGGGTAAGGATTAATAAAACAAAAAGAAAGAAATAGAGAAGAGATATTTTAGGTGGGAGAACATCATGTACAAAGATACAGAGGTAGAATGGAATATAACAGTTCTGGGAGTTGGTAAGAAGGCTCATCTGATTAAAACAGTTTCGTCTTGGGAATAGTGAAACTGCAATTTAATTTGTAATTTAAGTGAAGACAGTTGATAAACAGTGTTGAATGCAAGACTGAAGGGTTTGATTATGATCCATCCAGTAGGCTGGGGTGAAGAATTTATTTTCCCTGTATAGTGATGAAAAAATCAGTTGAGATTTAAAAATCATATTTAATAATATACCTGTTGCCTTAAAAAAAAAACAACAAAAAACAAATAACTGCTTTTTTAGTTTTAAAAAATTTAGATCAGTGTTTATATAAATTTTTAATAAAGAAAAATTCCTTATGGCTACTTTCAAATTAGAGGGATGGAAAATTGAGAAGGTGTGAGATGGATAGGGGACTCAGACTTTGATAGAGCAGTAACCCTATCTTAAAATATCATAATTTTGATATTTTAAGTCTTTGTGGCATTTCTTCTACTCTGAAACATACTTTCATCTCATACTTTTACATGGATCATAATGAAGTTAAATCAAGGGCTGGGATTATCCACTCCTGCCTTAGGGAAGCCAACTATATAGGTCTTTTAGCAAGGGAATGGCATGATTTAAGTGTTAAGATTAAGGTGGTCTAATAAATTAGCAGAATGGGTTAATTGAGAGAGATAGCTCTGATACTTATTTGTAGATAGATTATGAGCAGCTTATGTTAAAGCAATGCTCTCTCCTCTAGTTTCCCAAACTAGTATAACCCTGGTTTTTCCAAAAACACTGTGGAGGAGAAAAGATCTCAGGGTGACTTAAGTATGAGCTGTTTACTACATCCCTGAGTATCCTGATGCTCATTAACTTGTGAAAGACTGAGGAGCCCTGGAGTTAAACAAATATATTAAAATTTTTTTAAAATATTATTTATTGTTTTCCAGATTTGTTCACTGATCAAACCCCCCCCCCCCCCTTCTTTCCCTTCTTTTAAAAAACATAAAATTGCCCTGGCTGGTTGGCCTAGTTGGTTGGAGCATTGTCCTGTGCACCAAAAATTTTCAGGCTCATTCTCAGTCAGTGCACATACCTAGGTTGTGTTTGATCCCTGGTCAGGGTTTCTCTCTCACATTGATGTTTCTCTCTCCCTCTCTCTCTTACAAAAAAAGATCAATAAAAACATATCCTCAGGTAAGGATTAAAAACAAACAAAAATAATACTGATTAGTATCAAAGAAACTAAATAGAAGCTTGGTAACTGAACAGGTATACATTTACAGCTGTTACTTTAATCCTGTGCCTGTGGATCTTTACCAGTCATTTTGAGAGCTCAGTTTATCTCTGTTTGCATTCATTCCTTAGATCAAGATGGGAGAGCATTTCATAGGTAAGTTTTAGGAAAAGATCTGGGACAATCAAGTCATGTTTATTTTATTCTATTTTATTTTTTATCCTCATCTGAGGACATTTTTGCATTTATCTTCAGATAGAGCAGGAGGGAGAGAGGGGGGAAGAGAGAGAGAGAAACATCGACGTGAGAGAGAGACATCGAGTGGTTGCCACCCACACGACCCCAACTGGGGCCGGGGACAGACTGCAACCGAGGCACGTGCCCTTAGAGGGAACGGAACCCGGGACTCTCTGGTCCGCAGGCCAACGCTCTAACCGCTGAGCCAAACAGGCCAGGCAAGTCATGTTTAAATTAGTTTTGCATGATAACATTTTTATATAGAAATATAGAATTGATGAGAATAACTCATTTCAGTGAATACTGTTTTGGTCAGGAATGGTTTCATTGCAAGAAACAAAACTCACTTAAATTTAGCTTAATAAAAGGGGAGTTGGCATATGTAAATCTTTTATAAAAATATTATTTATTGATTTTAGAGGGAGGAAGGGGCAGAGAGAGAAACATCAGTTTGTTGTTCCATTTATTTATGCATTCCTTGGTTGATTCTTTTTTTTTTTTTGTTAATCCTCACCCGAGGATATTTTTTCCATTGATTTTTTTTTTTAGAGAGAGTGGAAGTGAGGGAGAGAAGGGGGGAGGGAGAGAGAGACATTGATGTGAGAGAGACACATCGATTGGTTGCCTCCCTCATGCACCCCGACCAGGGCTGGGGATTGTACCTACAACCTAGGTACGTGTGTGCCCTTGACTGGGAATAAACCTGAGACCCTTGGGTCTGTGGCCGACGCTATAACTGCTGAGCCACTCTGGCCAGGGCATTGGTTGATTCTTGTTTGTGCCCTAACTGGAGATTGAACCCTCAACCTTGGCACATCAGGAGGACACTCTAACCAACTGAGCTACCTGGCCAGGGCCTTAGCATATGTAAGTCTTAATCCAAGGAAGAAGTTAAACAATCAATAGGGATTTGATCTGGTGTTGTGTATTGTTCGTGGATTTTTTTCATTCTATATTATTGTCACTAACTTGACTCAGTTTTCAGTTCTAACTATTCATTCTAGTTAGTGGCAATCAGTTGTAGTTAGAAGGGGTCACATGTAAAACTGTCCCCTCCAAATGAAGCATTTGTGGGGGTAAGAAGGAAGTGGTGGTCATCTTCAGCAAAATTGCTATTTAAGGGATTGTTTTGAATCACAGCCCTGTTTGTCACACTGTAGTAGATAACTTGAATTTAGACTAGGTTGTTAGGTTGTTGTATGCTTTTTGACAAACTATACAATGAAAAATCTCAAGGCACTAGATGCTTACAATTAAGCATGTTTGAAAATACTGGCTTTCGTGTCAGATCTGCTAAGGTTTGAGTCCTAGTTTAACCACTTGATTATCTATGACTTGGAGAGGGCAAGACTGGGAATATTTTCACACTTACCCCTTCAATGCCTAGCTCTGTACCTGATAGTAAGCACTTGGTACATGTTTGGTGAATAAATGAATTAGCTTCTCTTCGTGCTTGTGTCCATATGAAGTGAATAATACTCCCTCAGCAGTGTTTTGCAGTTTAAGTGAGAAAATGTTTGAGGCACTTAAGCCCAGGGCACAGTTAATAGTAATATTCAACAATTATAGAAACCCTTTTATTATATATATAAAAGCCATTCTCTAGTTGTGGCATGCTTGGTATGTATACTTTGGCATGGCAAAGGGATAGACATTTATAGCTTTTGAGTTTTTTGAGATATGTGCATATACATGTATATGTTTTAAAGTGGAAACTCTTCCCATGGAGGGAGGGGAGAATCTAGTAAATTTTCAAACTTTTCTTTAGAACCAAACAAATCAATTGGGGGCAGTAGGCAGTGAAGATGAAGGCATGATTGAGTTGCTATGTTCAAAATAGTTTTTAAAAACTTCATGATCAACCATAGAGAAGTTCTGTTATATCCTTAAGTTCTGTCTAGAATTGATGTATCCATCTGTTCATTCAACAGATATTGATGACTATATGTCAGGCCCTGGCCAAGACATGAATATGAGTTGTAACTTACTTTTGAGAAACTTTCATTTGAGTGGGGAAAGAGAGTATGTAGAAAAGTAGTCAAATAGTTGAGAAGTTATGTGATTTCAGAGTTGTTGTTTTTTAAATAGACTTTAGTAAATTCCTTATATTGAGATAGAATTTAACCCACATAATTCATTCTTAAAACTTTTGCCTTGTAAAAATAATATACTTTCTAGCCTTTTTAGAAAGCCACTTATATAAGTCTTTTTAAAAAATTCCTTTATTTAAAAATGCAGTATTTCAAGAACATAGCTAAAGAATTATTTAATAAGGAACTGATTACAATATTGAATTAAGAAGCGTAATCACAATAAACACTTTTGACATTAGGAGCTTGAGCCCCAGCTGTTGATTGAACAGAAACAGAGGAATTTTTTCCCCCAAAGCAATCCGCCTTAGTTTAATCTGCTTTCTTTAATTTTGAAGGAGATGGACGAACATATGCGGAGCATGTTGCATCACAGGGAACTTGAGAACCTGAAGGGCAGGTATGGAAACGGCTATCTTCCATGAACTTGTGAATGTGGGGGGATCTGAGTGCTGATGAGACCTGTCAGCTTATTTTATAGCAATCCTTCATAAATGAATATTATCTTATGGCATGGAACTACCATTTAGCATTAATAACAAGTACAATAGATTTTTCTTTTTTGTCATTCAAAAAAAAGAAATCTTTGTGTATCTCAAATGTGCAGAATTCACAGCAACTCTAGTAAGTAGATCACAACCAAGTTGTATTGGGATGAGCTAATTCTCTCATTAGCAAGCTTTGTCATTCCTACACCAGCCTTGCGACTGGGACATTTTATATTGTATTATTGTATGCAATAAACTTTTACTGTTGATAGAATAGTCTGAGAAGTCCAAAGTCTGCTAAATAGTACTGAATCTCATTAGTGTAAATGAAATCGAAGTACAAACCTTCAGTCTTTAAGAATGCTGTTTTGTGATGTAAGGCAAGAAAATCTAATAATCTTTAAAAAATTACATGTAGGCCCTGGCCGGTTTGGCTCAGTGGTTAGAGCGTTGGCCTGCGGTCTAGAGAGACCCGGGTTCGGTTTCCGCTAGGGGCATGTACCTCGGTTGCTGTTTGTCCCCGGCCCTGGTTGGGTCATGCGGGAGGCAGCCACTCGATGTGTCCCTTTCGCATCGATGTTTCTCTCTCTCTTTCTCTCTTCCTCTCTCTCCCTCCCACTCTATCTGAACAAAAAATGGAAGAATGTCCTTGGCTGAGGATTAAAAAAAAAAAAAATTTCATATAGTAGCCCAGCTGGTGTGACTTGGCGGATTGAGCGTCATCCCACGGACTGAGAGGTCCCCATTCGATTCCCTGTCAGGGCACATGCCCAGGGTGAGGGTTTGATCCCCAGTGGGGGGCATGCAGGAGGCAGCCAATCCATGTTTCTCTCTCACATCGATGTTTCTGTCTCTTTCTCCTTTCCTCTCTCTCTCAAAAAATCAATAAAAACATAAAAAAAAAATTAAATGTAGCATATGTGTACATGTTGTTTTTTTGGAGACAATATGAAACAGAGAAACATTGGGAAACTAATCACTAATTAGCTATTTAATCAGCGTTAACACCCAAACTTATTTTATTTAGAGGAGAGCACTTTAGTACTAATTTATTCTTTTTTAGATACAGTGCTGATAAGTTTTATATGGTTTTCTGGCCCATAACAAATGATAAGGGAGAAGGCAAGCAGGTAGCAAGAACAAACAGCTGACAAAACTGTAAAAAGCAAACAAAATCTCAAATAATTTACTTACTTGGAGCATTTCTGTAGGGACAAACAGTCATCATTAGTGTGTGCCATAGGAACAAATAGTTATGAGCTGTTATTTCTTTTTCTTTCCATCATCAGTTTGTGATTTTTTTTCCCTCTGGATTTCATGTTAAATACTAGCTTTCTGATGTTAAGGCTTTCTGTTTCTCCTTATATTTGTATCACTGTAACTTTTGGTTGTGATCTGGTTACAAATGTAAAGAGCATATTTTTTTAGGTTTTGAATGCCAGCTTGATTGAGAAGTAAATAACTTGTCTTATTTGGTTCACAGTTGTGGACATTTGGAGCATTTCCTTATTTTTTCCTAATATACTGCTCAGATGTGTGGCCTGTAAGTAGTTTCTACAGATAGATGCTATTAAAAAGGCACAGACCTTTATTTATCAATCAGCTGTTGTGGTGTAGTTAGAGCAAGCTTAATAAAGAAAAGCTTATGGATGGAATATCTTAAGGCTTTGGCTTTCATACACGAGAGGAAATTGTGTGGTAACAGGATGAAGCTAATTTGGGCCCTCCTTTACACACACTGAGGAAAATTTTTGCCTCTATTAGTCAAGAAGTAAAGCAGTACTTTTTTCCAAAAGTTACTTTAGATATTTATACAAAGTAGTATTTTAACTGGTTACTGATAAAGAACTGAAAAATATCATCATTAAGATATTATTTAATTTGCTGTTAACTTTTTAAAACATGGGCTTTCCCAAACACCATCTGTGGAAGCATGAATGTGTATTGTGTGTGGAATATGCTTGTTTCCAGACACGGATACATTTGAATTTTCAGGCCATGTGGTTAACCTACCCTATTTCCCTAGACAAATATAGATTCTCTTTTCTCTTTTTGAAGTGTCTTGTAAAGCTTATCTATTTCTTCTTGAAACTAGATTTCATTTATAAGAAAAATATTAGGAATTTCTGTTCTTTTTAAAAAATATTTATTCATTCATTCATTTATTTATTGTTAATCCTCACCCGAGGATATTTTTCCGTTGATTTTTTTTTTTTTTTAAAGATAGAATACAAAGGAGGGAGGGAGGGAGAGAGAGAGAGAAACATCCATGTGAGAGAGACACATCAACTGGTTGCCACCCACTGGACCCCAACCGGGGTTGGGGACAAACCACAACCGAGGTACGTGCCCTTAGCGGGAACCGAACCCGGGACTCTCTGGTCCGTGGGCCAACGTTCTAACCACTGAGCCAAACTGGCCAAGGCAGGACTATTTTTCTTTAAATATATAAATGTAGTGGAAAATTCTCAGTGAAAATAATGTATTAAAGTTCCTAGAGAATTGGAAGGACTTAGAATATTAATATTCAGGGTAACCAAGTAATGATATTTTAAGGGAACCTGATTAGAAGTCATTAAAATGAATCTTAATGTCAAAGACTAGATTGTATCCAGAGCATTTAAGGTTAAAAAGTCCAAAAAACTTTATGAATTTTCCCCATTTTTCTGAGGTGTTTTCCATAATTCTTACAAAGTAAGAAAAGTGTGTGTGTGTGTGTGTGTGTGTGTGTGTGTGTTTTAATATACTGGGCACACTGGGCATTTTTTGTTTATGCTTTGTCACCTTAGACCACTGTAACTATCTGCTTAGCAACTTAGTAGTTGCTCAGTAATTTTTTTTAATTAAAAAATTTTAAATTAAAAAAAATGCGAAGATGGAGTAGTGTCTGTGTGTCTGTCTGTTTTATCAAAGACAGCATGTCTTCTTCTTTTTAATAAATTGGCACTAGTATAACCCCAAGACAAATGATTAGAGTTAGGCCAATTTGGATTATGGAATGGATATTACTGTCCATCATACCAGTGGTCATGGTGTTCAGATGCTTCTCATCAATGACCACATAGACAGCTGAGTCAGTCAAGGGATGCTAAAAAAGCAGTTAAGTTATTTGTCTACTACAGCTTCTTAAACTGGCCAACGGTGAACTTAACCATTAAGTGTGTAAAGTAAAAAAAAAAAAGGCAACTCAATCAATTTTCTTAACTAAGAACTTGTTTTGCTTCTGTCTGAACTGTAGTGTTTTCTGAAACTTGAGAAAAACCATTTGTCTAGCACAGCTGTTGACTTCCTACAACTGAAATGCTTTCCATTCCCTTTAAAATAAGCCCTTCTGATGCAGAATGTAGATCACATGTATCATTCAGACCAAAAAAGTTTGCTGAGACTACTCCGATCATTTGCCCTGGGTCCGGAATCTTCACATTCCAGGCAGAGCTCCATCTGTTCCGATTTAGTTACCCGGCTGGGATTGGCTATACCGCCTACTCTTTTCTCCACCCCTTCACTTTCACTGGGAGAAAGTTCTTGAGCCAGAGATTAAATGTAAGCGCTGTTACCAGGCTTTCTGAGTGCAGCTGGCACCATGGGTGTGCTCCAGAGCAACTTCTGTTTGCTCTGAGCCCCCTGCCCTGCCTCCCCTTTCACCATGTTTCCTCTGGCAAGATTTTAAGTACAGCAATTCAAGAAGATTTCTCCTCCTAAACGACATTATTCTGAAGTGTATTGCCTCTTGATTGCTGGAAAAGAATCTTAAATTCATTTCAAAAGTAACTTATGAACAAACTTATTAAAAGGGATGAAAGGACCATTGAAATTGATTATCACTAATTTTCCACTGTATCAAAGTGTGCAGTGTCTTTCAGAGGAAACCATAGCAGATCTGGTGAGTGTGCCATGCCAGTGGCGAGAATTGAATGTCCCTCATCTCCCTCTTTTCCCAGGGACAGTAGTCATGAATGCCGGGTATGTGGGGTCACAGAAGTGGGTCTTTCCGCATATGCAAAGCACATTTCTGGCCAGTTGCACAAAGATAACGTTGATGCCCAGGAAAGAGAAGATGATGGAAAGGGAGAAGAAGAGGAAGAAGATTATTTTGACAAGGAACTCGTTCAGTTAATAAAACAAAGGAAAGAACAAAGTCGGTGAGTAATGATTTTGATTTTTTAAAAGCCTATCTGAGACAATATAGTAGAGAATACATTTTCCATTTCCATACTTGTTAGCCTACAGCATTCAACCTTATCTTAGTTATAAAGTTTAGCCTGAAGTTGCTGTCTTATGCATAAAAGGGCAATGGAATGCTTTCTTGAACTACTGTACTGTTTGCTTTAAAAAAAACAAAACTCAGTGTTGTTCCTACATAAAAGCTAGCTATCACCGCTACATATCTGAAATTTTTAGCATGTTGATCACTATGTTTAGGTCTATTTTTATTAGTTCCAAAGTTTTTGTATACTAATAAATTCTTTTTATTTGATATCCAAATTTTCTAGTGGAAAGGTATTAGTATATAAGCTTCATATGAATATTTTATATAGTATCCTTATTGCATCCCTTAGGCAGAACTGTTTTGCCTAATTGAATTAACATGGTGCTTCTACCAAATTTGATTTATCCTTTCATTATTAAGTGTTTTAGTAAATAAGTATTGAACAAATTTACATTTTAAATTTGTCAAGATCATTTCAACAATATAAGATTTCCTGCTTATACTACATACTTTCATACCTACATGTATAATTCACATATTAGACTGTTTGTTGTATTTTAACCTTGCTAATTTTTGGTCTAAAGACTTTAATGAAACAGAAATTTTCAGATATGAGTTAAAGAGATAGAACCGGTTATGAGATGGGGGCAATTTTGCAAGTCCTGGGACAAGATGAGAAACATTTCAAATTCTAAAATAAAAATTTTAAAGATCCTTCTTGAATACTAGTTATATCTGTTCTACACTTCATTTTTAGTTAGAGGATTGAATATAAAAAGAAAGTAATTTTTACTCTATATGCTAAAAGTGTTTTGAACAAGTCCTTGAAGGAGACTTTCTTAGTTTTAAAATGTCAGTGCAAACTTGGTTCATAATTGTTCAGTCCTTCAAATGACATTGTCACTACTTTCAGTATAGTTGTACTTTACTCCTGTTTTAAGGTTTTAGAGCCTCTAGACTAACTTTTATTTTGTTTATTACACCCTTGTGCCGTTGTTAGCTTATCTGTGTACGTGATTAAACATAAAGTCAGGGTAAAAGAGCTTCTCAGTAAATTCATATTATAGTTAACTTCTAATTATTATAGTTAACTTCTAATCTTATAGACATTAGAAGCTTTTAGAGCCAATTAAAGTCAGTACTGAATTTAAGATTTATGTCAAGTTCAGAGGAGGAAACCCAACTACAAGAAACTTTGTTTTGGGATTTTCATTCTATCAAGGACAGTGATTAAGAGTGTAGACTCTAGGGTCAGACTGCCAAGGTCCAAATCTCTGCCATATCACTTACTGTCTGTGCTATTCTGGGCAAGTTACTTCTTTAATCTTCAGTTTCCTCAGCTAAAAAGTAGGAATAATACGAATACTTACTTCAGAATTATGAAAATTAAATGAAATAATCTATATAAAGTACTTAGCATTAAATGCCTGACAATTAGTAGGTACTCAATAAATTTTATCTAGTATTACTCAATTTTTTGAGCACCTACCATATGCTAAACACTGTGCTATGCATACCATAGGAAGTTTGTAGAGGAAGTAGTTTTACACATATTCCTGTGATGTCTACTCAAATTTGTTCACATTTCTTTGGGCTCCTTGTCTAACATGAATAGTTCAAACAGCTATAGCTTCTTTAGGAAAACCTCTAGCATGTGGAGCTCCTTATAGCACTTACTGTGGGTGCAGCTTATTTGTTTTGTGCTATTTTACTCCGGTTTGTGACCTTATTTTCTCAGCTAGGTTGCAACAGGAACAATGCATAAAAGATTTCATTCACGACTAATAGTCATTGACAGTGTGCTTGATAAAGTGTGTATTAATGAACGAGATCATGCATAGTAAAATCTTACCATTTAAAATAGGTTAAGAAACTGGGTTTTTCAGAAAGAACCAACAACTCGAGAAATCACAGTAATAAGAGCAGTTGAACTTAAATTGCATTAACTATAATAGCTAACCATAGCTGCAAAATATGATGGGTTTTTTTTTTTTTTTTTCAAAAAACCATATAATGTAAAAATAATAATTAGATGATAAGGACAAAAACCCAGAACATGCCAAGAAAAACAGGAGCATAGTATAAATGTGTCAAATTTTTAATGTTTCTGGGGTGAGGAGAAACAAGATATTGTTTAATTTCTAAATTGATAAATTGTGAATATAAGTTTAACTGTGTCATTTAAAGATATGAAAGCAAGCACTATTAGAAATAAATGTGGATTCTATTACATATTCTAAGTAACAGAGGAGGGAGGTCGAGGGGAAGTTTGGTGGGTTATGCCTTTAAAGGAAGTATAAGAGTTCCTTTAAATCAGCAATGAAAAACTTTTTTTTCCAGACAAGATGAACCTTCCAATAGCAGCCAAGAAATAAAGTCTGATGACAGGCGCCTTCAATGGAGACGAGAAGACAGAATTCCTTACCAAGACAGAGAGAGCTACAGTCAGCCAGCATGGCATCATCGGGGACCTCCTCAGCGGGATTGGAAATGGGAGAAAGATGGCTTTAATAATACTAGAAAAAACAGCTTTGCACATTCTTTGAGGAATAGTGGTGGACCAAGAGGGTGTTCCGGGTGGCATAAGGGTGTTGCAGGAGGCTCCTCAACTTGGTTTCATAACCATAGTAATTCTGGAGGTGGTTGGCATTCAAATAATGGAACGGTAGATTGGAATCACAGTGGTACAGGAAGGAATTCCAACTGGCATTCTGAAGGAACAGGTGGCTTTTCAAGTTGGCATAAGAATAGCAGTAACGGAAACTGGAAATCCAGTATACACAGTGCAAATAGTTGGAATTACAATAGCCCCGGAGACAAATTTCAACCAGGCAGAAACAGAAATTCTAACTCACAAATGGAAGATATGACTATGCCATGGAAAAAGAAATCTAAATCAAGCAAATACAATCAAGAGAGATATAAGTGGCAGCGGCAAGAAAATGACAAAGTTAGTACAGTTGCCACATACAGAGGTTCTTCTGAAGAATATACAAGTGATAAATTTTCTTCACAAAGCTTGTTTGACTTCAATTTTGAGCAGCCAGAAAGCCAAACCACTAAACAGACAGAGACCACAGCTTCCAAAATGGGTGGGAAGAACAGCAGTGTAGCAAGGGAAAAGCTCCATCGTTGGACTCCTTACCCTTCACAGAAGACTCTGGATTTACAATCAGGAGTGAAAGAAGTCACTAGTAACAAGTCAGAAATGATAGATAAGCCTTTATTTGATTTTACATTAATCACAGGAATACAAGAGCCCCAAGTTGGTGAAACAAATAATTCCCCAACGTTGAAAACACAAAAAGAAACACATACTGGATCTCTTAATCACAAAGCCACTTCTGACTGCACAGCTTCCTATGGGGTGGTGAGAGAATGCCCCATTACAGAAAAACCCGAACAAGTGCATAACTTCAATAAGAGGCCATCATTAAAATCCCCACTTCTTCCAATTCCAGTCACTAAATCAGTCCCTCAAAAACAAGATTCAAAGAATCCCTCAAAAAACACCAAAGCGAATTCTCTTTTTCCTAGAGAACATTCAAATTCCTTGAACAAACACACAGAGGAAGACAATCATGGTTCTTCTTACATGTCCAAGTTGCAAAATTCATGTCCTCGTGTTTTGAAAGGGAATAAAAGTAGATTTGGCACTCAGAGGGAGCCTGCTGAACGTTTAAGTGATACACTACAGAAAGTCAAAGAGGTGCTCCAGTGTCCTGAGTCATTGCAAAGTCCACTTAGCCCTTCTAAAAGGACCAGGAACTATGAAAAAGCAAGTAGGAATGTAGAAGAGTCTGAAAAAGGATCTTTGACGATTGAGTTTCAAGTACACTCATTAGAAGATGAAAGTGATGGAGAGATATCTGACGTGGTAAAGCATGAAACAAAAATTGGAACCCTGGGTTCTGCAACTACAGAAGTTTTATCCTGCAGTACTCACAGTGCTGACGAGAAAGAGGGAAATGACCAAAACCTGAAAACATCTAGAAAACTGTCCACTCCCCCATGTGAGTCAGTAGTTCACCAGAAAGAATCTGAGTTACAGATGACATCTGCAGCCAGTCCACACTCTGGCTTGCTGCTAGACTTGAAAACCTCTCTAGAAGACGTGCAGGTTGATGACTCTGTTAAATCTCACGTATCTTATGAAACAGAGGGCTTTGAGAGTACTAGTTTGGATGCAGAGCTTCAAAAGAGCGATATAGCTCAGCCCTCAGGCCTTCTCCTGCCTGAACTGAGTAAGCTGGGCTTTCCTGCCTCACTCCAAAGAGATCTCACCCGGCACATTAGTTTGAAGAGCAAAACTGGAGCACACCTTCCTGAGCCAAACCTCAATAGTGCTCGCCGCATTCGCAATATTAGTGGTCATCGAAAGAGTGAAACAGAGAAGGAATCTGGGCTGAAGCCAACCCTTCGGCAGATTCTAAATGCATCTCGGAGAAATGTCAACTGGGAACAGGTCATTCATCAAGTAACCAAGAAAAAGCAAGAGCTAGGCAAAGGCTTACCCAGGTATGTGCCTCTTTTCGGTATCTTTTTCTCTTTCTTTTAAGCTTACCTTTTGACCCTGGTCAAGAGAATTCTTGTTACATTTAATTAAATGTTGTGCCCTGACCAGGTAGCTCATTTGGTTAGAACGTTGTCCCGATACACCAAGGTTGTGGGTTCGATCTCCAGTCAGGGCACATACAAACATCAGCCAATGAAGGCATAAATAAGTGGAACAACAAATCAGTGTTTCTCTCTCTTTCTCTCTCTCTTTCTTCCCTCCCTTCCTCTCTAAAAATCAATTTTTAGAAATGTGTTATAGAGGTCTGGTTTAAATACGAAAGAGTGACTGCTACTCTATAACAAATGGAATAAAGTGTTCCCTAGTAGGAAATTCAGGTTAAAAAGAAGCCCAAGACTTCTGAAAAATGAGATGGGGACATAGAAAAAAAACACCAGAAATCCAGCACTTTGGTTTTAGGAGCCAGAAAGTAACAACATTAAAAATACATATATATATAAATCTGTTTCTTATCTATAGATCTTGAGTGGTGCAACTTTAAGTATAAATGTTCTCATTACATTTTACCTAGAACCTATGGGTAGTTACCCTTCTAGATCTACTCTGGGCATTATATTTGTGATCACAAAATATTTTCTCTTAAGTAATTACTTGTGTAATATTTTGGCTAATCATCTGATGTTGAGGTACAAAACTTTTCTGAATGGTAAAGCAGTGTTCAGCAGAGGCTTGCTACTTGAACATCATCCTGCTGCGTTATAATTATGTAGCCCTCCAGGTTTGAACTTCTGTCCTTATTGAAATAATGTATTTATTGTGCCCCCCTTTCCTTTTCCATAACTTGTGAGTATTACTGAGATTGCAGATATAAAGTTCTTAGTATAATGTCTGGCACTTGTGAATGCTTAATAGACTTTTTTTTTTTTATTGGTTTGTATTGCTGTTAAAAATTACGTACTTGTTGGTTTCAAGCTCCATATTAAATAAAACCCTCAATTTTTACTCTCTCAAATGTATTCTTATAGCTGTATACTAATCTCTAATTTAGTACTGATGTCTAATTTAGGCATACTTCTATCTGTGTCTTGCTTTACAATATTTATAATACACTATGGTTATTTATGTCTGTAAAGCTCTCAGACTGTGAGCTCCTCAAGGGCAGAAACCATCTTATTTATATTTGTCACCTCAGTGCTTAACAGAGTCTGACACATTAAGTGGTGCTTCCTTCTCTCAACCATGTTTGATTTATGATTTTTTTTTTCTTTCTTTCTTAAGGTTTGGCATAGAAATGGTGCCTCTAGTTCAGAATGAACAAGAGGTCTTGGATTTGGATGAGGAGCCTGATTTGCCCAATCTAGAAGGATTCCAGTGGGAAGATGTTTCCATTTCTTCATCCCCTGGGTTGGCAAGGAAGCGAAGCCTTTCTGAGAGCAGTGTGATCATGGACAGGGCTCCTTCTGTGTATAGCTTCTTCAGTGAGGAAGGTGCAGGCAAAGAAAATGAGCCCCAGCAGATTTTTTCGCCTAGTAACTCACTGAGGGCTGCACAGAGTCAGAAAACAACTGTGAGCCTTAAGCAGGAAATGACACCTCTTGCTGCCTCCCTAAGAACAGGTGAAAGGGCTGAAAATGTTGCTGCTCGAAGGCGACATAGTGCACAATTATCCTCTGACTGTGCAAAATCTTTGATGCATTTGGCAAAAGACCTGAACAGCCAGGAGAGTTCTGGACCACCTTCAGAGAATCAGAATGCCAAGGAGAGTAATGGAGAAGGAAACTCTTTATCATCAAATGTATCCTCAGCTCTTGCAGTCTCCAGTTTGGCAGATGCAGGCACAGATAGTAGCTGTACCTCTGGTGCTGAACAAAACGATGGTCAGAGCATTAGAAAGAAACGAAGAGCCACTGGAGTGAGTATGATTCCCTGTGCCTTTTGGAGAACATTTTATATGGTGACTTGGATGTTATAAAAAAGATTTAACTGATTTTTCTTGGGTGTCCTAGGGTTGTGGTTCTCCCTACTCTGGAATAGGAGCCTTGTAAGGTTCTTTACTCTTACTTTCAGATTATTCTACTGGTTTCTTTCACTGAGTAATCTACTAAGTTAGATGTAATTGAATATGAATGTACAGTACTAGGAAAATATGAAGTCATCTCTAAAATTAGTCATCAAGTCAATCATTTTTGTATCACCTGACAAGGAGTAAGCCACATCTTCAGCTGTAACTTTATCTGTTTCCATGATGCATTCTCTACTGCTGCTGAAGAAAGGCATTCTAGTGTTGCCTTTGGAGGGCATGTAGGCTTGTTGGATCGAGGAGTTTTAGGCTTAACACCAAGGTAGTTTTAACAGTAATAGAGTGCATCTATATGAGCATAGTCTTACAAATATTTGTAGTCTCATCCTGGCCAGTTTGGCTCAGCAGTTAGAGCATTGGCCTGCGGTCCAGAGAGACACGGGTTCGGTTCCCACTAAGGGCATGTACCTCGGTTGCAGTTTGTCCCCGACCCTGGTTGGGTTGTGTGGGAGGCAGCCACTCGATGTGTCCCTTTCACGTCGATGTTTCTCTCTCATTCTCTCTCTATCTTTCTCTCTCTCTCTCTTTCTTCCTCTCTCTCCCTCCCACTCTATCTGAACAAAAAATGGAAAAATATCCTCGGGTGAGGATAAAAAAAAAAGAAATATTTGTAGTCTCTGTTACTCTATCTTTTGTACTTCATTTATCCATCCTGGCCTTTCAGAATCCATTCCTTCACTGACAGCACTTCTTCTCTGACATCTCTGTTGCTAGTATTGCTTAACCCTTTCAGGAACCCCTTCTGAAAAGAAAGAGTTGTGATGGTGATATAGCCTGGAATCTGGCACTGGGAGAAAATGGACTGTTTCTTTTAATACTGAGGCAATATAATACAGCAGAGTGAATAAGGGCTTGAGTTGTAGATGGATTCAAGTTCCATCTCTGCCCTCTTTGAGCTAGACACTGTAGTGGATACTATTGGATGAGAGATTGTCCTATGACAAAGCTAATATCTTGGGACTTATCTCAATAGACTGTTTAGCTTTTCATTGTAAAGATTTTATTGCTGAAATTTAGAGTAGAAACTGCCACGGTGAAATCAAACATATGTATAACTGGCTTTGTTCAGACTTCTATGTCTTGCTTTACCAAGGTTTGAAATGCTTTGCCTATGCCCTGTGGGCTTTACCACCTCTAGAATGCTAGGAAGGTACTTAACCTTAGATTTTTAAAAAGATCATATACATTTATTCAAATAGTACTTTAATTCATACCATGTGCATGAGGCTCCTACTACTATCCTGTTAGAGATGGTAGAAATAATGAAGAATATTGTATAACTATCTCAGAACTGATTCTTTTTTGCGCTTTTGGATAATGGCCATTACATACTTAATGTTATCTGATTTTTTGTATTTCCTCAGGATGGATCTTCTCCTGAACTTCCAAGCCTTGAGAGGAAAAATAAAAGAAGAAAAATTAAAGGAAAGAAAGGTATAGTGCAAAATATTCTGGCAGAAGGAAATTGTTCTTTTAGCAATTCAGCCTTTTTACGACTTGACATAGAATAGCTTGTGGTTATCAAATACTGATTGCCCATTTATTATTGTTTTTTTATATTTTTGTTGTCTTGCTTAGTGGCATAGAAAAGTTTGATTTCTTACTAATTAGTTCAGTTGTAGCTATAAAAGAAAGACACGATGCCACATAGACCTATATGCTGAAGTTAATCTATATCTTGGACAAATTGAGCTCAATGTAAAATCAGAAAGTCTTATTGGGCCTTTTTAATGGGATGAAGAGAAACAGGCCTTCAGTAAATTTTTGTCCATCTTGGTCATTTAGCCATTTCTTGTAGTCTCCATTTTTGAGGCATCTTGGCTGCTTTTCTCATGTGAATTAAGGAGAGACGTTATTAACATGGCTCCCTGACTGATACGCTTCTACAACACTTGCTTTCCACTGACTCTAACCCTGATCTAGTATGAGAGCAAAGAAGTGATTGATGAGCCTTGGGTGATTGGAAGTGACATGTAAGGTAGGAGTCAAGGATGACCCCAGTTTCTGGCTGGGGCAACTGACAAGGAGTAAGCCACATCTTCAGTGTGAATGATGATATCATTTGTAGAGCTAGAAAACTCCATGAGAAAAGCACGTTGAGAGTAGAGGAAGATAAGTTCCCTTTTGTATCCCTTGAGTTAAAGGACCTTAGAGACAGCTAGATAGAGATAACAAGTAGGCAGTTGGATATATGGGTCTGGAGTTTAGGAAAGAGGCCCTGGCATATTGAATGGGAAAGAGATAAAAGATGACAAATACACATAATAGAGCATTTTGTTGTTGTTGTTAACCCTCACCTGAGGATATTTTTCCATTGATTCTTCAGATAGAGTGGAAGGGAAGGGGGAAGAGAGAGAGAAAAAGAAAAACATCAGTGTGGGAAGAGACACATCGATTGGTTGTCTCCTGCACAACCCCGATGGGCCTGGGATCGAACCTGCCATCCTTCTGTCCTCGGGCCAAACTGACCAGGACAGTAGAACATTTTATTTAAAGTAACTTAAGTATACTATAATATTTCAAAGCTGTATCTCTTTCAGAAGACTTCTCTAATAAAGATAACTGTTAAGTAACAGACTAGAAAAACATGCTTTGGGAGGAGAGTGTAAACAGAACAATAGGTCTGGGACCCCATCTAAGCAAAAGTCCTGGGTGAAGAAGGTGGTAGTTAAAGGAAGAAAGGGAACTACAATAGCTGATTTGCTTGGAACAAAGATATCTCTGGAAGGGTAGTGGTGGAAAATGGTTATCAGGTAAGATGGTACGACGTGGTGGTCCTCTTACACTGTTGGGCACCTTCATCTTACCAGCACTCACTTTGGTTTCTAGCTCTGACAGTATCAGGTTTACCTATATGATTTGTGAAATTTGATCAGTCTCCAGTACCTGTTGGAGAGAAAAATAAAAATTTATCCTAGATAACTGATGTAGTTCCATCTTCTGAGGAGCTGTATTATTAAATATTAAAGAGAAGTCTCCAATATTAAACTAAGGCTTATGGTTTCTTTTGGCAGAACGTTCTCAGGTGGACCAGCTGCTGAATATTTCTTTAAGGGAGGAAGAACTAAGCAAGTCATTGCAGTGCATGGATAACAACCTTCTGCAAGCCCGTGCAGCCCTTCAGACAGCTTATGTTGAAGTTCAGAGGCTACTTATGCTCAAGCAGCAGGTAACAGCAGATGGAACATTTAATGAGAATGGATCATCTCTGAAGTTGGATTTGAAAATTTATAACCAAATACTTTATTTTTAGATAACTATGGAGATGAGTGCACTGAGGACCCACAGAATACAAATTCTACAGGGATTACAAGGTATTTGGAGAGAATGTGATGGATTGGGCCTTTTGTGGCTTGTTACTTTTTTTTCTCTATAGAGAGCAATTAAAGTAGTCATTAAAAAGTCATATGATTCTCTCATGTCTCTTTGGTTTCATTCTTCTATTGAAAGGCCTGTGAGACTGTACATCCCCAAAATGCTTAGCAGTGGAGACAGTATGTTATAGAAGGATCCTTGGGTTAGGAATCAAACCAGCTGGTTTCAAATCTTGGCTTTTCCATTAGTATCCATATGACTTTGGATAAGTCACTTAAAATCTGAAAAATTAGATTATTAATGCCTGTTCTGTCTGTATCCTTGGTGGTTGTGTAGATATATGACAGTCTATTTTATGAGGGACAGTCTATATATGACAGTCTATTTTAAGAATTATGAGGGACTTTAAATTCTCTTATAATCTTTAAAAAGACACAATGGCTAAGAAACAAGTGACTTTTCAGATAACATTTTTGCATTTGTATATATGTATATTTTCCATTCCAGAAACATATGAACCTTCTGAACGCCCATACCAAGTTCCCTGTAGCCTTACACGAGAACAAAGGAGCAGTAGATCTCAAACATCTGCTGATGCCACGCTGCTGCCTACTCCCTTTTTCCCAGTTTTTCTGGAGCCTCCATCTTCCCATGTGTCTCCATCGTCCACAGGAGTCCCTTTCCAAGTAACCACATCTCCTACGTTCCAAGCCCATGGCAGTGTTCCTGCTCCAGACTCATCAATTCAGATTAAACAAGAACCTATGTCTTCTGAACAAGATGAGAATGTGAATGCTTTGTCACAAGGCTCTCCTTGCAATGTCTCCAAGGAATTACTGCAAGGTAATAGTATGTAAACTTTTCTCTGGTATAAGGGCAACCCTGTATGGATCTAGGGCAATTTTATATCAGTAATGTAAAGTTATACTTGCCCATTAAACTGAAGTCATTGCAATTAATTTTTCTGGAGGTTTTTCCTCATTCGGAAGAATTATTTAAATATCAGTAACTTTTCCTTAATTTTCTGTAATACAGAATTACTAATTTGATTTTGTATTAGCAACTAAAAGGTTCCATTTATTAGAATTGGTGCAGAATAATTTAGTTTTGGGGAGATAAATGAGGTTGATTTTGTTCAGTCAATTTTCTAAATAAGATATATCCTCTGAATTTCTCAGCATTTAACTCTTTATCATCTAAAGTATAAGCCTGAGAGGCAGGTGGCCATGATGAAAAGCAGAAGGGGATATGGGGTTTGGGATCATCTTATAGGAACTTGGGTGGTTTTGGAAGTAGCCAACGTTTTTAGTCTTTACATAAAATAACACTCACCTGTTTACCATTTGAGAATAACTTCTGAGCAACTTAAAATTTTATCTGAAGTTTTTGTAACCACAGTGGTGCTATATTAATAATTAAGCAGACTGGCATTTTGTGATTTCTTGAGGCAAAAGAAAAAGTCTGAAGAATTACTCTAGATTTTGCTACCTGTTGCAACACTAATCTAGATATTTGTGTCAAATGTATATTATCTTTCATATTGGATTTTGTTACTTTTATGTGGATAATATTTAGTATTTTCTTTAAAAAACTAGTAATGAAGCAATCTAGTGACTTTTGAAAAAAAAATAGCTTTTATTAGATTTCTTTTTCTGATTGCAAAACTAATTTATGTTGCCCTTGCTGGTGTGGCTTGGTTGAGCTTTGTCCCATGCACCAAGAGGTCACGGGTTTGGTTCCCAGTCAGGGCACGTGCACAGGTTGTGGGCTCAATCCCCATTTGGGGGTGTGTTGGAGGTGGCTGATCGATATTTCTCTCTCTCCATCCCCCTTCCTCTCTCTCTAAAATCATTTTTTAAAAATTAAGAAAAAAAACTAATTTATGTTCATTGTAAATAATTGGGAAACTAAAAATCTAGATATGTTATATATTATTTCAGTCTTTTTTTATGATATCAGAGTAGGGAAGGATTTTTTTAAAATATGTTTTTGTTGATTTCAGAGAGAGGGAGAGGGAGAGAAACATCGATGTGAGAGAGAAACGTTGATGTGAGAAACATTGGTTGCCTCTCACACTTGCACCCTGACCTGGGGACCGAACCCACAACCTGGATATGTGCCCTGACTAGGAATCCAACCAGCCACCATTCAGTGCATGGGACAACACTCAACTAACTGAGCCATACCAGCCAGGGCTTTCAGTCTTTTCTCAAATCTTACATGTTTGTGTTTACATGTAGACTTTATAGTCTACATGTCGTAGACTATAGACTATAAAGAACAAATCGTAGTCTGTGTAACCTGGCTTTTTTTCCACTTAATGTGTCATGATCATTTCCCTGTGTCATAAAAATAATGTATCTAAAATATTTTATTTCACTAGTTGCATAAATTTGAGAAGTTGCATTATAATCTGGATGTGCAATAATTTATATAATCTCCTTTGAATGTTTAGATTTTTTCCTTTTTTTTAGTATTCTAACGTTATGTTATATATGTGTTTGAGTATGTCTGTGATTATTTCATCAGTTTACATTTGTAGGCATGAAATAACTAAGTCAAAGAAAATAGACATTTTTAAGTCAGCTGACTTTTTACTAGTGTGTAGTTAAACAGGATGATGTACAGGTAAAATGCATAGTGAAAATTTAGAAGAAATGAAGGTGAATGCACTTATGCTCAGTAGATACTTAAATGTCTACTAAGAATGAAACACAGTGTTCAGTATGTGGACATTGCAAATAAGAAACAAAGAAAAAAGATTGATAGAAACAATTCCTGCCCATAAAGAGCTTTTGTAGGGTACAAGACATGTGTGTTATTTGTGAGATTAATGCAAGGCAAAGTGTACTAAGTGCTGTCCTAGAAATGGGTGTTGGTTATGGGAAGTTGAGGGCTGAGATAACAGCTTTAAAAGCAATGGTTTAGTTAAAGTCATTAAATGTCATTATTTGTTAGAGATTCAGTCAGTAACAAATAATTGCAGTTTATGGATATAAATAGCAGACACAAAAAAAGGTGCAGTAATTTTTTTCTTCTCCATGCAGGGGAGATCAGTGACCGCTGTTCAGTTGATCCAGTCATCACTGCACCATTGTCCTTGTCAGAGCTAACAGAAGGTTTCCATGAGCCTAGCCAAGAACTGAAGTTTTCCATGGAGCAAGGAAATACCAGAAACAAAGAAAATGCTCTCTATTCCCAATCAACTGGTCTTCCTAGCATAAATAAAGAAGGTGAAGAGCCAACCAAAGGCAATAGCGGGTCTGAAGCCTGTAGCTGTTCTTTTCCAAGATTGTTCTTTGCTTCAGAAACCCTGTTAGAGAAGGAGCCCCACTCTCCAGCTGACCAGCCTGAACAAGCAGAGTCTACTCTGACATCAGCTGAAACTAGGGGAAACAAGAAAAAGAAAAAACTTAGGAAGAAGAAAACTCTGCGAGCTGCCCATGTTCCTGAGAACAGTGACACTGAACAGGATGTCTTTACTGCTAAACCTGTGAGGAAAGTAAAAACTGGAAAGTCAACTAAAGGAGGGAAAGTAACAACCTCCACTTGGGAAGATAGCAGAACTGGCCCAGAACAAGAGAGTGTCAGAGATGAGCCAGATAGTGACTCCTCTCTGGAAGTCCTAGAAATTCCTAATCCTCAGTTAGAAGTAGTAGCCATTGATTCTTCTGAATCTGGAGAAGAGAAACCAGACAGCCCATCTAAGAAGGATATTTGGAACTGCACAGAACAAAACTCGTTAGAAACGTCTCGTTCTGGTTGTGATGAAGTTAGCTCTACCAGTGAGATTGGCACTCGCTATAAAGATGGTATCCCTGTAAGGTAGGGATGTTGTATTGGTCCAATCAGAACAGCTTTCACCATTCTTCTTTTCTTAAAAAATAGAATTTTTTGTTATGACTCAGAATTTTTAAAAAAATCAAATTGATAGAAAATCAATAGGATTATAGATGTGGAAGACTCAAACCTTGGCAATGGAGATTTTCTGCTTTCTCATTTGTGTTGTAAATATTTACTGTACTTTTATTTCCTTTCATAAAGAAATTTTAGATGAAAAAATGATTTCATGTCATTGCTACTTTGCCCATTGGTTAGAACAATACTTTGAGTCAGGAAAATTTAAGTTTTACCTGTCCTGTTCACACAGATGCTAAGAAAGCTTTTGCTATTGTTTTGTAGTGTGGCAGAAACTCAGACCGTGATCTCCTCCCTAAAAGGATCAAAGAACTCTTCAGGTATTTGGTTGTTCCATTTTATTTAAATTAACCATGGAGAAAAGGGCTTGTAAATGTTAGAGCCAGGGTTTAAATATGCTTAAATATGCTTACAGAATAGGAGGCAGAAGTTATCACCAAGAGGATTGCTTTGAGCAGCAGTTACGGTATTCCTAAATCCTCAAATCCAGCTTTTCGGTTTCTTACTCCCATCTCTCTTACCTGGCTCTCTTATCTATTCAATTAATTTGTACTAAGGTTTCATTGGCTCTGGAGATTTTTGCTTTGAGACAGAACTTCTTAAAGAATAATGCCTTGCTCAACAAAATAACTGTATGTAATAGATATTTGGTACCTCCCAGTTATCACTCAAAAACTCATTGTATAAGTATCATTTTCTTAAGTGAAAGGTCTTCCCTACCTTCTCTTACTATGAAATCTTCATAATGAAGATCTTAATGAAAATGTGGTATTTTGTGAGGGGAACTAAGCTTCAAGGAGAATCCAGGGACCACTATATTATGTAATGGTTTTAATTTTTTAGTATCTTTGCAGACACAGCAGACATGTCTCTGAAACATACTCTTGTTTTCTAGAAATATCTTCAGAGCCAGGAGATGATGATGAGCCCACAGAAGGGAGTTTTGAGGGGCACCAAGCTGCAGTGAATGCAATTCAGATATTTGGGAACTTACTGTATACCTGTTCAGCAGATAAAACTGTGCGAGCTTATAATCTGGTGGTACGTTAATATGGCAATTTGAATATTTTTGGTAGTTGCAGGTTTTAGAAACTCCAACTCATAACAGTAGGGGAATTTATTTGCTATCTAGAGATGGGGTGGGCTTTAGACTAACTTTAGATAAAGTTGATCCAGCTATTCAACAAAGTCACTGGGAACTTGATTTTATTCTGTCTCTCCACTGTGCCTTCTTTGTATCACCTCTTCCTTAAGGTAGTTCTCTTCCTGTTCACGAATAGATGCCAGGAGCCTCTGGGGTTTCTTTTCCCTCCCACCACCAAATAAGGGTCTCGTGCATTATTCCCTGAATAGTCACTTGGCAAAGGGAGGTGGGATTACAACAATAGACTTGGGCTAGTCAGATCCCAACCCTGGAGTTTGTGATGAGGTCAGTCGTATGGCTGTTATATAATAGAGAAGGAGTAAAATGAATATTGGGGAAGTATTAGAGGAGGCATTTTCCCTGACAGTTGATTAATGTGCAGGTTATTAAGGAGAGCAACCATCTTCCACTACACACACTTAGTAAATAACCTGATGCTCATTACTCTGAATTTTCATAAAATGAACTTTTGAGTTTTGAATTTGGTATATGTCAAACTAATTCTGTTTATCAACAATGTCAGCCAAGAAACTTTAGAAACAGTATCTTGTCCGAACACACACCATGAAGGTATTTGAAATTGCCGAAGTCTTTGAAAATAAAAGGTTAGATGATAGACCAAGGAAATGTGTTTGCTATAGGCAGTAACTGTATAGGTTCCTTTAGCCTAATAATGGGAGGGGCAAAAGGGATGACGGAAGGAAGGAAGCAGTGGTACCTGGAAGTGTGAGTGTAAGGTTTGGGGGATTGGCTCTAACTCTAAATTGTAAAATAAGTATATGTATATCTGTACATTCTAAATAGATCTCAGAGATAACACAGATAACTATTAGGATGTCCCCTTGTGAAACCACACCTGGACCACTAGATCCTGTGGTGACATCTGACATGTCTTACAATATTATGGAGCATTTTCATAATCTGCCAATCAAATGCAGGAACTTATCTGGGTAATTAGCTACAGTTTAGATTTGTTAAATCTTTGGTCTATATGTTGGAGAGCCTTGCCCTAGGCATTAATTAAAATTCTAATCTACCTTATAGTTTATTGCCCTAAGTATTTTTGGTATGACTCAGCTAATATAGTTGGAAGTACCTTAATACACGTGACCGTTTGCTGGGTATTCATTGATCACTTTTTGCGTACCAGGCACTTTTCTAGGCACTGAGGATACAGCAGGGAACTGTTACGTTTTAGCATCTTTTTGTTGAGGAAATGCATTATCTGATCCTGCTATATCCACAAAATAATATGATCTGTGCTTGACTTCAGAGTCGGAAGTGCATTGGTGTCTTTGAGGGCCATACTTCCAAAGTGAACTGCCTCCTGGTTACTCAAACCTCTGGGAAGAATGCTGCCCTTTACACTGGTTCCAGTGATCACACCATTCGCTGCTATAATGTTAAGGTAAGTGAGTCCAGAGAAATCAAAAGTGATAATAGAACTGGTTTGACTGTATTTACTATGTAGAGTGAAGACATTGAGACAGATGCTTCATTCTTCCCATTTTTCTTTTGCTTCTATCATTATAGAGTTTGTGCTTGAACTTCATCTAAATATACTGCATGTATTCTTTCGTGCCTACTTTAGCTCACCATAATATCTAAAGTTCATGTATGTTGTTGCCTGTGCCAGTGGTTCTCTTTTATCATTGTATAATACTCAATTTCCTCTATAAAATTATAAAAAGATCTCACTTGAGTTAACCAGATGCAACATGAATCTTAACATTTGGGTATATTCACTGTCTTTTTATTTTACAATTTCAAAATGTGGCATTTATATTTGTAATTTTATGGGGGAAATTGAAAAATTTTAAAGATTGACTCTTTTAGGTATGAAAGAAGGTTGGGAGAAGAGAACAGGGCTTTCACAGCCTGCAGCTTTTGTTATTCTGCCCACAGCTTGTCACATCCTACCCACTTATAGCTATCTTAATTTTAACATCTCTGTCTAAACCTGTTTTCAGAGCTACAGTTGGGCATTTAGTTGCTTGGTATCGTTAACAACAAATCTTGAGCACTTACTATGTCACTGGTCCTATTCTAGGTTCTAGGTAATTAAATTTGCTAATATAACCCAGTTCTGGAAATTTTTGGAAATCGTTTCTTAAAGATCAGATTAAACAGTGCTTATTTAACCTGGCTATGCATCAGAATAAGGAAATTTAAAAAAAAAATACATATTCCGGAGTCTACTGAATTAGAATCTAGGGATTGGAGGTGAAAGTTGGGGCTCTCTATATTTTAAAAGCTTGGATAATTATGGATCAGCTAACCTGACACTGATTTCAAGGAGACACTTGGGAGCTATTAAAATAGAATTAATTGTAGGAAAGCACATATTTGATTAATGCAATTATATATACAACTATAATTTTTATTTTCCTTTTAGATGTCAAGTGCAGCTTTATCTTTGGCTACTTAATTTAAGAGGCTAATACCCATTTCATAGTGCCCTTTGAAGAATTTCTACATTCCAAATTAGAAATATGGGTAACATAGAATTTATATTTATTCTTGATATAACCTACAGCTTGAGAGTCTTTAGCCACATATTTCAAAGGAGAAAAGAAATCTAAGATGGTCTTCTACAAAATAGATGATACTGCTTTTTCTTCCTCATAAAATCATTTCATACTCTTTCAGAAGGATGGGTTTTACATTTTGCTTGCTTAACCTTTGCTGATTGAGTGTTGTGTACTTTTATCAGACGCAAGAGTGTGTGGAGCAGTTACAGCTGGAAGACCGGGTCCTCTGCCTTCACAGTAGATGGCGAATCCTCTATGCAGGACTAGCAAATGGCACTGTGGTCACCTTCAACATAGAGGTTAGTGGTTGGGGAGAGAAGGCTGAATCCCCATGCCACTTGAAGATAGTGTCAGTGTGTGGGGAAAGAAGTGGAAGATTGTGGGGGAAGAAGTGGAAGACAGACATTTTTCTATTTTCTTATGTGAGAAAGCAACAGTTAACCACTACTCAAAGACCTTTATCTTCGGATGTAAGTGAAACAAGATCCTGCATTCTGTCTGTACAGACCCAAGTGTGCCAGGACCAAAATGTAACTCTACTAAGTTAAACCAAGCCTGACAATTTAGAGCCAAATAATGAGTCACAGGTTAAACTAGTCTATCTCATTTTTAGGAATGACACCCTGGAAAATGAACTTAAATTCCTTTGAGTGTGACATTGATGTGGTTTGGAACTGATTGAGGGTTTCATGAGGGTAGCCTATTCTGTAAAGTGAACTAAGTTGAAGATTTGCCTTCATGCCCATGTGGCCTCATTCTTTCCTAACTCAAAGATAAATTCATTTGTTGAGCATCTGTTATGTGCTAGGCCCCAGGATGAGGCTTAGGAAATGAGTAGGGACCAATTCTTTATGGCCCTGTGTGCTTTGCTAATGAAGTTGGACTTCATGTTTTAGGCTTCAACATATGAGAGACATGATCCAATTTGTATCTTAGAAAAAGTCACTCTGGAGTTGGTAAGATTGGGAAATATTGGTAATAGTAGAGGCAGGGAGACCATTTAGGAGGCTTTCTAATGGAAGCTCACATGAAAGGTTAGACTAAGGATGAAGAGAAGAGAATGGATAAGAAATGTAATCTAAGGTGGAATTGGTAGCTTTGGTTACTAATATATTGTAGCACTATAATCTCAAGGTCATCTGGTATCTTTTAACAGCATGTTAGACATGTTAGAATGTTCACTGTGTTATACACAATTATAGTATCATTCATATAAGAGATGCAATGAAATACATCATGGTTTCTGTCTTTAAGAAGCCATCACATTTACTCAAGTGCCAAGTTATTTGGTTCACTTGATAGGACTAGATCACAGAAAGGTAATTAGTGAAGGTTTTTGTATTCCACATGTGAAGTGCTAGCAGCCTAGATTAGATTTGGTTAGGGCAATAGAAATAAAGAAGAAATTTGAAATATTTTAATGACTAAAATTTGATAATTACCTAATTCTCTTCTCTTTTTTGAGCTTAATGTTATCAAAGGTAGATAGAAGTTAGGAGCAAGACTTCAGGGGTAAGAAGGTGACAAGAAATTCAAATAGTCTTTAATGGTTGGAAAACTCCAGAGAAGGTAGACTTTGAGACAGAGATTTGAGACGCTCTGCAGAGAGGTGACTTTTTCTCTGCAGAGAGGTGACTTTTTGAAGCCCTGTTAAGACTGGGCCTTTTCTTATTTGCCTGACTGCTAGAATGCTGTGCTTCTGGGGTCTCAACAGAAAGCCAGGGCAGTTTATCAGGGCCTGTGCACCACTGGGCCGAACACTGTCAGTCTGCCTCCCTAGCATCTCAGCATGGCTGAAGTTGCTTAGCTCTGTAGGCCCCCAGCTACTGCTTTGTGCTTATTTAGTTTCTGGGAGTTTTACACCATGCATGCACCTAAAGAACATTTTTAGCGGTTTTGGGGAAGTGGGAGACTTGATGAACAAGATTTGTGTGGGGATGAGGGAAGCAAGTCTAAAACCTGAGATAAAGGAATGTTTGGGAATTCAGGATGTGACCAAGTGACTGACTGATACAGAAGCTTCTGTGCTCTGCTGGAGGATGTCATGAAAGATGGCACAGAACCAGAAGTTAGAGAACGTCAGAGTAACAGAAAGGTGGAGAAGTGGGGACTCTTATTGAAATTGTCCAAGAAAGTAGTTCTCAATGGAGAATTTTGGAAACACCCTGACAGATTGCATATATTTTGGATGAAAAAAAAAAAAGTAGTGAAAGAGTTCCTGAGGCTGTAGCATGGAAAATGTATTAGAGGTTATCATTCATTGTCATTAACTTAAGATGAATGAGGGAAGACATAAAAAGAGAACCACGTTCTAATTATGATCAGGATACTGTGGGTTGAAGTTAGAAATGAGTTCTTTTTTTTAAATTTATTTATTTTTGTTACATATGTTTCTCCTTTATTCCCCATTGACACCCTCCTCCCCATCCCCCCCACCCTGTCCCCAGCTTTGTTGTCCATGTCCATCAGTTATGCGTACATACATATAAGCTCTGTGGTTTATCTCTTCCCTCCCCTCCCACCCCCTCTTCTGAGGGTTGTCAGTCTGTACCCTACTTCCACATCTCTGGGTCTACCCTGTTCCTCAGACTGTTATGTTCATTATATTCCACAAATAAGTGAGATCATGTGATATTTGTCTTTCTCTGCTTGGCTTGTTTCACTTAGGATAATACTCTCCAGGTCCCTTCATGTCGTCTCAAAGGTTAAGAGATCTTTCTTTCTTACGGCTGCATAGTACTCCATTGTGTATATGTACCACAGCTTTTTTATCCATTCATCTACTGATGGACACTTGGGCTGTTTCCAGATCTTAGCTATTGTAAATAGTGCTGCTATGAACATGGGGGTACATGTATTCTTTCTGATTGGTGTTTCAGGCTTCTTAGGGTATATTCCTAGAAGTGGGATCACTGGGTCAAATGGCAATTCAATTTTTAATTTTTTGAGGTAACACCATAGTGTTTTCCATAGTGGCTGCACCAGTCTGCATTCCCACCAGCAGTGTACTAGAGGCCCCTTTTCTCCACACCCTCGCCAACACTTGTTGTTTGATGATTTGTTGATGGCGGCCATTCTGACAGGTGTGAGGTGATACCTTATTGTTGTTTTAAAGAAATGAGTTCTTAAGGGGAGAGTGTGCCCCCATGGAATGGAGGCGGAGGGAGTCGTGAACACAGAGAGTTGGAATGGGAATGGCAGAGGTGGGAAGTTAAAGATAGAGGAATGCATGTGAGAACTTAAGTACAGGTAATAGGATTTAGAGTTTATGTAAAGGTAGTGATTTGGGTTAGTTGATTTTGAGGTTTACCAGCTAAGCTGCCTTTACTTCATATAATGGTGACTTATTTTTCAGAACAACAAACGACTCGAAATCTTTGAATGCCATGGCCCTCGGGCAGTTAGCTGTCTTGCCACAGCTCAGGAAGGTGCCCGAAAGCTGCTGGTTGTGGGGTCTTATGACTGTACCATCAGTGTACGTGATGCACGGAATGGACTCCTCCTCAGAACTCTGGAGGGCCACAGCAAAACTATTCTTTGCATGAAGGCAAGTATAGTGCAAGAGAACAGGAGCTAGTTGTCTGGCACAAACAGAACGGTTTGAATGACATTTTCCATGTTGTCTAATGCCTTAATTAGAACATAGTCGTCTTGAAAAGAGGAGGAGGTTACAGTCCTTTTCTTTAGGCCTGGGTCACCAAGGGATGTACTATTTTTTAATATGTTAATTTAGAAACAATAAAAGTGTATTTTACTATAGAATGTAAATATACTCTAATGCCCTTTTAGGCTACTTCATAATCATTCTGAAGAGTTAACAAACCCAATAGTACATTGTCAATTCATCAGAGGACCTGGTGGTAGGACATAAGTTTCAGTTCAGAAAACTTGTCTGAGAAATTTATTTTATACCTAGTTTATGCTTATCAAAATTAGAATTCACCAGTGTGCATTACAAGTTACAGAGGAAACTCAGAACCTTGTACCAAATCTAACTCACTGAATTTTTTTCTTTAAGGTGGTGAATGACCTTGTGTTCAGTGGCTCCAGTGATCAGTCAGTCCATGCCCACAATATTCATGTAAGCCCTGTTGGTATAAAGAAATCTTTAATAGAGTGGTGGTTAAAGCTTGAAGGATTCATCAGATCTCTTACAAATTAAATTAAGCCCCTTTTCCAGTGAGAGGCTTAATAATAATCCCTGTGCATAAGATCTTAGATAATACTGAACACCCTGGAAATTCTGGCCTCATCAACATTTTTAATAGGGGACAGGCTCAACGTTTATTTAAGATTTAGTTTGAATGCCGCATTTAAATTTGAGATAAATTGAGCATTTGAGGGGCTAAGAAAGTGGATATGATATGTAGTTTTAAATAGAAGCAATAAAAACAGCCAAAGACTCTACTCAGGTCATAGAGGCAACTCTCTGAAGCCCAGTTTCTGGTCTGTAAACCTGGGAATAATCCAAGTCCTCAGGGACTTACCCGGATCCAGTGAAATGATAAAGGTGAAAATATAGTTGACACTTGGACAACACAGGTTTGGACTGTTCAGTTCCATATATATGTGGAGTTTTTCCCATGAATACTTGTACTGTTTCGATCTCTGATTGTGAATCTGTGGATTTGGAGGGCTGACTGCATGCATTGTTCTGTGTCATTTTATATAGGGGACTTGAGCATGCTAAGATTTGGGTATCTGCGGGAGGCTGGGGTGTGGTCCTAGAACCATTGTTCCATAGATATTGCGGGACAACTTAAGTTTTGGGAGAGTCAAGAGTTGTATGTTGATTTTCAACTGCACATAGCACCCCTGACCCCTGCATTGTTCAAGGGTCAACTGTACCTCAAAAGCTATATAATACGTACAGATAGAGCTGTGACCCTTCTCTTTCTGTGGCACTTAAGTTCTCTCCATCAGAATACATTTCATTATATTTTGTGTAGGTAACAAATGCTCATGAGAGTACTTCAGCTCTTAAAATTAATACAGCTATGTGGTTGTACAAGTAGCCTTGGAATTATGACTTTTAGAATTATAGAATCATAAATCTCAAAGTAGGAAGCTATCTGGAAATTCTAGCGACTCTTATCTCTCTTCTGATGCAGACTGGTGAGCTTGTGCGGATCTATAAAGGTCACAATCATGCTGTGACCGTGGTGACTATCCTAGGAAAAGTGATGGTGACTGCTTGCCTGGATAAATTTGTTCGTGTCTATGAACTACAGGTAGATCCACTATTTTGTTTGAATGATTTGGGGAGGTTGTCTATTTGGGTGTGATGTTGACTTTTTAATGCAGTAAGGTTGGGTTGGGACCCAGGAATCTGCATTCTTCACAAGCACTCTAGGTAATTATGCAGCAGCTGATTTGTGGACTATGCTATCAGAAACACTGCTCTGAGTTATGGTCAGGCTCATAGGTATCAAAATTTAAATGGTTTCTGGACAACAACTGCAGTCTCTAAAACCCATCTAGTTCTCCTTATATGCAATTTCAGGTTGGTGACTTTGAAACTACGTACACAGATACTGGTTGTATTATTTCCAATTACCAGCTCCTCCCTTGAGAAGGGGCTTATTAGAAAGATTGCCATTAGATTATATTTCTATTAAAATGCTACCGAGGCTTGGCCAGGTGGCTCAGTTGGTTGGGGTGTCGTCACATACACCAAAGGGTTGTGGGTTCAGTTCCCCATCAGGGCATGTACCTAGGTTGTGGGTTCGATCCCCGATCAGAGCACATACAGGAGGCAATTGATCTATGTTTCTCTCTCCCATCCTCTCTCTCTAAAAATCAATTTAAAAACCCATATTCTTGGTTGAGGATTAATAAACAATGCTACTGATGCTCCAGCTTGGTGCCTCAGGTGTAGTTTAAAACCTGCCAATGGCCCTGGCCGGTTTGGCTCAGCGGTTAGAGCGTCGGCCTGCGGTCCAGAGAGACCCGGGTTCGGTTCCCGCTAAGGGCATGTACCTCGGTTGCAGTTTGTCCCCGGCCCTGGTTGGTCGTGCGAGAGGCAGCCACTCGATGTGTCCCTTTCACGTCAATGTTTCTCTGTCTCTCTCTTCCTCTCTCTCCCTCCCACTCTATCTGAACAAAAAGTGAAAAAATGTCCTCGGGTGAGGATAAAAAATAAAAAAATAATAAAACCTGCCAATGACCTTCAGGGACTATGTGTATTAAATACAAGGTGTAAATAACCTTAATTTTCTTTTTGTTTTTTTCCTCCACCTAAGTCCCACGATCGATTGCAAGTTTATGGAGGACACAAAGACATGATTATGTGTATGACCATCCATAAAAGTATGGTGAGTATTGTTTGCCATGTCACATATTTGCCTTTGAATATATTTACTAAAAGTTCTACAAAGTGATAGTAACGTTACTACTTGTCACTTCCAAAATGACATCTGTTTCTGATAAGCCTCATTATTGATTGCCTGTCTACCTCTTGGCATAATATTATCAAGATGTAACCCAGTAATATTGTTGAGTATTTAATTTTCTAAATAATTACAATAAAAATCAAATACATCATTAAGTAGAAGATAAATTTAAGATGTTAAAAAAAAAAAAGATTGGTGCTTTTCCCAGAGACATTGTGATGTGAACAGAATATTGGAGTAGAGTCAGGAGGTTTGCCAGTGTGGCATAGTTATAGCAGACCTAAAAGTAGAGGCTAACTCACTTAACCCTGCTAATCCTTGATTTATTTTATTTTTTAAATTATGTGGTTGAATAAGAATGCATGTTTTTCAGACTCTGAGCAATAGAACCCTGTGTTCCAATGAAACAGACTTGCCTAATACGTAATGCCCAATAGAAGCCAGAGCTATGCCAGTTCGCCAGTTAAAGTGTAGGTGGGTGCCTCTGAGCCCTGCCATTTTTGCTGTCAGCCAGGGTTGCAAGAGTGGCTCTCTAAGGAGCACAGCTTCAAAGAGTCTAGAATAGAAGATTTTAGAAGATATTTTCCCATTGTAGTACCATGGGGCTGGTTTTGGCTTATTTTGTGTTTTCTTAAGTTGCTACAAGTGGCTTTTGACTCTTATTTTGAGGATGTTTTGCAGTTTTGTTGGTGTGTGTGTGTGTATTGGTCTGATATGATAAACCTCTTTCTCTAGATTTATACTGGCTGTTATGATGGCAGTATTCAGGCCGTGAGGCTAAATCTGATGCAGAATTACCGCTGTTGGGTAAGGAGTAAAACGAGTTGCTTCACTCTAGGCTAATTTATAGACCTTCATTGTCATTAGAGTAGCATTTTTCTATTTTGAGCATCCACTTTATGCCTTCCACTGTAGGACAAGGATGCTTATTTTTAAAAACATACATTAATGCTTTTCTATATTTCTTTAATAAATCTTTTTTTTTTTAATCCTCATCCAAGGACATTTTCACATTTTTCTTCAGATAGAGCGGGAGGGAGAGAGGGAGGAAGAGAGAGAGAGAAACATCTAAGTGAGAGAGACACATCGAGTGGTTGTCACCCACACGACCGCAACCAGACTGGGGACAAACTGCAACCGAGGTACGTGCCCTTAGTGGGAACCGAACCCGGGACACTCCAGTCCACGGGCTGACGCTCTAACCGCTGAGCCAAACCGGCCAGGGTGGGATTACACATATTAATAGTTAGGTTTGTGTTCCTCATTGGTTTTGGGGGAATAGGCAAATAAAAATTTATATTCTTGAAGTTCTAAACCTCAGCTTTCTAGGCTAAATTACATAGTTTTTGTTTTGGGGTGGGCGTTGGTGATTAACCCTTAAAACTTTCACACTTATTTCTTATAAATCTTAATTTGCTTCATCAGTTCTAATATTAGTGACCAAAGAAAAGTTTATGACACTGAATCCCTCCCCACCCCAACCCTAACCTTCTTTTCAGATTGATGGAATGAACTTGACACTCCATTTTAAAAATTGATTTTAGGCTTCTCCACAGCTTAATTACTTTGCAGCTTTTTACACATTACTGTTTGCTTTTTTGTTTACTCAAAGAAAAGCAAATTCTAGTCCAACAGGATGCAGAGTATACAAATAAAGAGCTAATTTATCTAGAAAAATTGGGGAAAATACTGTCTGGCTTTAAAGCTAGAGAGACGATGCCCTGGCCGGTTTGGCTCAGCGGTTAGAGCGTCGGCCTGCGGTCCAGAGAGACCAGGGTTCAGTTCCCGCTGAGGGCATGTACCTCGGTTGCAGTTTGTCCCTGGCCCTGGTTGGTCGTGCGGGTGGCAGCCGCTCGATGTGTCCCTTTCACGTCGATGTTTCTCTCTTTCTCTCTCTTCCTCTCTCTCTCTCCCCCACTCTATCTGAACAAAAAATGAAAAAATGTCCTCGGGTGAGGATAAAAAAAAATAATAATAAAAATAAAGCTAGAGAGACGGGATGGTACTGACAGAGGGAATGCTCAAATTTGTATTACATTTTAGAAGTGAACATGTTAGAATTATAAGATTTAGTACAAGCAAGCCTGTAGGGAGAGAGCTAAGACAAAGAGTCTTTATGCTTTCTAACAAGTAAAATCGAGTCACATCGAGAAGTAAAATTATAGTAAAAAAAAAAAAAGTAGATTATAACAAGACTGTGATTCAGATGATAAAGATTGTGTGTAAAGTCAGGCTTCCCTGACAAACACAGTTTTCTACAATAAATAGTTCCACAAATGTGTTCTCTTTTTTCTTTTTAATCGGGCTCTTTTATCTTTTAAGTTTACAAGTCAGTAGTTAGAATTGTTAAAAACAGTCCTTTCAGTATTACAAAACCACTCTTTGTCTTTTTAAATAAATAGACAAAGAAACTCATTTTATGATGGCAAGATAAAGAATAAGTATGACTTAAACTGAATTTTATGGTAACTTGTCCATAAATATTCACTAACTTTTTCTTTTATCTGTCTAACAAGGTCATGGCTACCTTAGTGCTTTGCCTTCTTAAAATACCAAAATGTCAGAAGACTTCCCAGTCTTTTCAAGGCTCCTCATCATGTTGATAATTAATTTGGTTGCCTCAGGCTTTGTTTTGCTAGCCAAGAATAAATTAAATAATAAAGGACTTTTTGTTTCCACCAAATTTATGGTATACAAGTAGGAATGTCCTACTTGCATGCTTCCGGTGCCCTTTTTAACTTTTTCATTCTGTTTCTCTCCAGTGGCATGGTTGCTCCCTGATATTTGGTGTTGTAGATCATTTAAAACAACATTTGCTGACTGACCATACAAACCCGAACTTTCAAACTCTGAAATGTCGCTGGAAGAACTGTGATGCTTTTTTTACTGTGAGGAAAGGATCCAAACAGGTACATCATTGGGATTTAAGGTCAATCTGAGGTCATTCCACCTCTGGGAGCAGGGTTTGGAAACTTTTTTGCCTAGTTAGAATGTTCAGAATTGTAATAAATTGGAAGAGTCTAGGGGTTTTTCTTTTTATTATTATTCAGAGATTTGAGGGATAGCTTAACGTGGTTTCAAATGAAGAATGCTGGATCCGAGCTGCCTTTCCTGGATAGACCGTGGGATGTACCCACGAAGCTCTCCTTGACTTTGACTTTCTCTTGTCCTTCTACCAAATTCTCTCTAATGGGTTCTTTTCCCTTTATTCCTAGGATGCTGCAGGACACATTGAACGACATGCTGAGGATGACAGTAAAGTTGATTCATGAAGTTTTTTGCCTCCCATGTTGGGAAGTCATTAGTTGAACTAATTTCATATTGGCCCCTCACACAGGCCACTCTCATCCCTTCCCCCTGAAGCAGGGAAGGAGAAAGTAATTACTAGCCAGGTCACCACTAGCAGAAGTCTGAGCAGCTCTATGGGACGATAAGTTACACTTTAAGGTCTTGCTAGAAGTTTGTCAGATTTAAACCAATTTCAAGGAACCATACTGGGACAGCGTGGCATATAGTAATTTATGCTACTAGTGCTCTCCAGATATTTATTACAGGTGCAGATCTTAATTGGTTACCTAATTTGACCCTAGTCATATTTTTATTGATTTCAGTTTGTAATTTAGTTTATGTTCTTAGGATGGTTTAGACCTATAGTCAGGCTTCAAGTACCAGTTTGTTCAAATGCTAGATTTTTAGGATCAGTTTTCATTTTTCTAGTTGTAACAACTAGGTATTTAAATTGGAAGCAAATAGTTTTCTTTTAACAATTATGTTTAGTGTGTTTCAATATTCTCTTGCTTTGTAGATGGACAGAGCTGGCTTGAAATGCTAAAGGGAGATAGATTTTTAACAGCCAGAGTGACTGCCCTGCTGACTATATTTTAAGGACTCAGACAGCAGATCACACGATGACAAGTCCTTATAGACAGCACTACCTAGTGGACCTCTCTGCAGGCTTTGCTAGAGTGCTTGGTTCAGGGCAGCTCACAGGCCTAATGTCCACCTTGAAATTGTGCTGTGAGACCTGGGCACTCACTGCTGCTTGAACTGGAGGTGTAGCCTTTATCTCCCTTTCCAGTTTCTGACTCTCGAGGCTGCTGTGGAATTGAAACTTTTTAGTTTGCTCCATTGCCAAACCCTCTCCCTCCCATTCTCTAGCTGTGCTTAGACTGAGGGCAGCCGTCAGGTACCTCCTCTGGGCTTACAGAGTGCTTTCTACTCACCTGCTGCACCAAGATGGGAGAGTAGGATAAAGCATCTGAATTCAGTTTGTAGGGCCTCAAGCAGGCTTCTTAGAGACTGATTTCTAAAGCCATTATCTTGCCTTCACCTCTCCGCTAGCTGGGAGAAGAGTGGAATCGGGAAGGTAAAGACTACCAGTCCATTGAGAGCAGCCACATTAACGAAGCCTTAGTGAGACTGCTTTGTTTTTGGCTTTTCTCTGGACTCAAGAGAAGCTATATGCTTTCCATTCTTTTGTTTCTGGATTCACAGAACTCTGAAAGGTTCTTCAGGGAGATAGAAGAAGGGAGAGGAGCTCAGTGCCACGTAACCAAGCTTTGGGATGTGGCACCTACTGTTTTCTAGGATTGCAGAGCATCCAGGTTTCTCTTCACTCCCGTTAGTGGACATGGATCTCCTCACATGTCTTCTTCACTCTGGCTCTAGGGCAGGGGAACTTCACTGGGAGTTCATGCATAGGTTTCAGGAGGGTATGCGAACCCCCTGAAATTGTATGCAAGGTGAAGTATGTGTTCTTTTTTCCAGGGAAGGCTCTAATGGTTCTTACTGGATCCAAAACATTAAGAACTAATATAGGGGCTACTTACTACTAGATAATGAATGGCCCCACAGCTATTTACTCCTGTTGTTGTGAATGGGAAAACTTTTTGTTGACCACAGTATTGAGATTTACATGACACTTGAGAGAGAACAGAGAGGATCCTGTTGCAAAAAGACTATTTGTCTGTGAGATTAAGAAGCCTTTCCCTCCTCTCACCCTCATTTCCTGTACAGGTGACCAGAGAAGCCAGGCTGTTCTGTGGGTTTGGGAATGGTGAATTCCCAGGAAAGTATATTTGGATTTATTGCCAGACCTGGCATTTTTCTCTGGGCTGTAGTGAAGCCTCATTGCCAAGTTGGCTGGGCAGTGTGCTAAGAAAGTCTTGCATGCCCTGTTACATAGGTGTTCTTTCATGTCTGAGGACATGTCTGAAAAGATGAGAGTGTGGAGCCTTTGCAGGGCAGCTGTTGGACAATCGTGGGGAACCTTTGCAGGTAGAATCAGTAGAAGTGGTTTGGGTTTCACTTTGGTGGAATTGTGCACAGTGTGTCTGCCTTTGTATATGTTTATGCAGATGGGCACCTATACTTGGAATACTTTTCCTCATTTCACAAAAGTTTTCTTTGAAGCAGTGGCAATATCTTTGTTTCAAGGATGTGTAAAATTTGTTTAACATCAGGTTGGTGTGTTATCATAAATGCACTGTTCTAGCCTTCTGTTTAGAAATAAATGCACCATAAACGTCTTGGCTGCTTATGTATGTTGTGTGTTATTAAAGTGTCTGAAAGTTATGCAGACTTTTGGCTATTTTTAAGCCTTCTACAGTGTCTCGACTGATTCTGGCCCTCTTTCCCCCTCAGAGAAGGCTGTGGCTCAGGATTTGCATTAACTCTGGTATTTAGTACTTTATGAGGAAAGGAAACCGTTACATGACCTGACAAAACCTGACTCATTTCTTATAAGGAGTTGGAGGCCATTTTTTGGAATGTTATTTTTAATTACATGTGCCTACTTCTCGCGGCTAGAAGCCGAGGAAACCGTGGTGTAAGCCCTTTTGTGTGCATCTGCTAGTGTTTTCATGGCAGTTTGTTCTGATATAATATCAGTCACTTCAAGTTTTATCCTAAAGTTCTAATCAGGCTCAAAATATATTTTGGCATACCCCTCTACTCAGTTATATAGCAATTAAATAATGCAAACAGAACTCTGAGAGCAACGAATTATTTTGGCCTGATGTTACTTGAATTTAAAAGAACATCATTGCTACCACACTCCTGCTTTTGTGGGGAGGTTTTTCTGTCAGAAGAGTTAGCAGTTGAGTGTTTAGCTCCTGACCTACCTATAAGTTATAGGCAATATCATTGCTGTTCAAGTGATTATTTGCCTAACAAAGGTTATTTTGGGGGAGGGGATGGGGGGCGAGGTAGACTATACAGTGGACAGCTTTGGTGACTAGGTGTGTGGATGGTGTGGTGGCGTAGGTGCACAGACAGCACTTAGTGGAATGGTATGGTATGTTTTATGGAAGAGAATTCATTGGCGGGGAGATCAAAGTATATTGTGATGTGAGATTTGAACAGCTTGTTCCCCCTGGTTTGCTTAAATAACTGCAATTAATATATGCTGACTTACAGGTTTTGTTCCTGTTACCTAAAGGAGAGCTTTTAGAATTGCTATGAAGGCCATGCCTGCCACATTGATAAAATAGCGATTTTGTCCCTGCCTCAAATCCTCAGGACCCTCAGGATTGCAAAGAAGCTGTCTAATGACTAGGAATAGAGCTGTGGTGGAGGTGATTTGGGCTATACTGAGTTCCGTATGCAAGTGGATGTGAAATTCTGATGTTAACCAAACCTACTACTTATCAGACAATAACCTCTGACCTCACCTCCAACTCCTAAGTATGTGGCCCTGCTGGATCACATGGCCACTGAAATTTCCCAGATTTGCTCCAAATTCAAGGTGGGAGCCCAGTTGGATTGGGGGAGGAGGAGAGTCAAGGAGGAAAGGCTGTTGAAGATCTTTCTCCTGCTTAAGAGAAATACATGCCCTAGAGCTGCTCCAGCACCCCTGGTATTTGAATTTTTTAATATTGAATATGGGCTAGAAGAATGAAATCAGATGACATTTGATTGCAAAAAATGTTTATAAGCAAATAGCTCAGCCTTCTTACATTTTGGTATAAACCTGTGAACTTCATAACTTTGTAAAGCAAGATATAAAGCAAATACAAGAGGAAAATAAAGTACTTTTACTAATTGTTTACTTTTGTTACCTTATCTGCACATTCCTAGCCAAACCCTTCTTTTCCATGTTGGTATAGATACTAAGAAGAAAATTGGGTGGAAAACACAATTTTGTTTTTACATAAGCCAGAGACGATGGGTCGGATAAGTTTGGCAAACAGCTACATTTAAGGATTTGTTCAAGGTCATATAGGTCAATCAGTTAACAGAGGCGCTAAGATTAAAACTACAATTATGCTCCATTACATTTAGGTAAGTGACCGTCCAATTATAGGTGATCCATTTATTCTTATTTTGTATACCAAGAGCTGTTCCTCTCCCTTTCCTCGTATATCTTGGAAAGTATCTGAGTGATTTCTATGCTCAAGAAATACTTATAGGCATGATTAAAGTGGGATTCGGGGTTTATTTGTGTATGTGTGTTTCCCATTGTTGTGTTCTGCAACTAGGGCTCTCTCTATGTGATAAGGTGAGTGTAAGATTGGAAGCTACTCAGCCCTGCTATGGCTGATATCTAAATGTGAGAAAACAAAACATGACAGAACCAGCCATACACATGCCTTTATTTAGATCCGCTTTTTTCAGAATGCAGCCAAACTTAGGAGTCAGACAACCCAAAGTATCCAGCTCTCTTTCACTGAGCTGGTTTCCCCCAGAGCAGGTCCATCCTGAAATAATCAGACAGAACGTGCTAGTTTGGTTATTATCCAGTGGGTGGGAGGGCATAAAGGTGATACAGGGCTCCAGCACAGGAAGTTCTGAGTGCCATTGGCTAACGTGTCTGTGAACAGTCTGGGGCACACTAAGGAGAGCATTTGCTTCAGAGGGGTGGCTGCTCAGGTTCCAAGCAAATCTCTCAGCTGGGCATAACTAGCTGAGGCGGACAGACATTTGCCTCCATGTGCAAAGGGACAAAGTTCCTTAACTAAAGGGTCAGTTTGGGTGTGATAGATGGACAGATGCCCTGAGGCCTAGGGGGGAGGGAAGCGTAGGAGGAACAAGATGGATGAAGCACCTGGAAGGCCTGCTGGGGGTGCAGCTACCGCAACCTTTGAGGTAAGTGTTCTAGCTACATTGGGTGAAATTGAAATCCTGAGTGATCCTGAATGGCCTTGGCTGAGGCCAGCTTGGTTCAGGCGTACATGGTGAGCTGCAGCCACTGAAAGAGGAAGTCTCAAGATCAGAATGCAGACAGGAACAGAGAGCCCAGCTCTAGGGATCTTACAGGGTAGGGGGAAAGCACAGGCCAGCATGCCAGACACTGGGAAGATTTTCTAGGAAGCAGCATCCTCCCCCAGATCTCTCCTGTGAACATACCTGTTTTCCAGCATAAAGTTATTCTAGGAATGCGAACCCTCTGGAGTATGCGTTCCCCACGAGCCACCTCCCCCTTTCTGTGCCCTTTTGTGCTTCCCTTTCTGTTCTCTCCTATCCCATCCCTCCACTACCATTTGGAAATGAACACACAGTGAGTCCAGTCTGCCTCATTGACTCCACCTTGAATTTTAAGGCTTTACCTCTAGAACATTGAGTTTGATGATACCGTCTCCGTCCTTGTCAAATGCGTTAAAAGCTCCTGTTGGAAGAATGAATACAGGCCAGAGGCCACAGGTTCACTCTCCCTCTACTACTGTAACTTTTCTTAGGACCATGGTCTGCCAGGCAAAGTGTTACCAATAGCCCTCCCTTTGCCAACCCATTCTGAGCCTAAAGAGAGCCTTCTCTGTTCAGTCTGGATAGAGGAGATGGGGGGATGATCAGGCTGAGATCCCTACTGCCACAGCTCTCGCTACGGGAGGGGGAAGGAAGAGCACAAGAGAGCGGAATGGTTGCCTCCACTTACTGAACATGCCCTCCAGCCTGACGAAGCAGCAGATGAAACTGTCAAAGTTGATGTTCATGCATTTGTCTGCATACCGCATGGTAATGATGTCGTAGAGCTGGCTGTTGAGGTGGAATCCTGTGGAGGGAGCACTTGAGAGGAGGAAGCGGAGTTGCAGTCCTTAGGCCTGCATTCTATTTTCCCTGCCTCTTGGGAAAGGAAAACGAGAAGCCCTTTCTCCTTCCTCTCTCCAGTAGGGCCCAGTGGCCTAGTCCTCTCTTCCCATCCCTGCTTCCACCAGCTCCAGCCACATCCCGGCCACCCCCTCCTCCCCAGCACCTGCGTCATTGACTGCATTTCGCATCTCATAGCTGTTAATGGTGCCAGATTGGTCTGTGTCGTAGTGTTTGAAAATTTTCTGGCAATAGAACATTTGAGGATAGCAGTTACACACAACCCCTGAATCAACCTCCTCCTTCACCCCCACACTTTATTCTCCCTCCCTACCTGCCAGGCTTTAATCTTCTTCCAGAGGTGATGGAACTCTTGCAGGTTCAATCTCCCAGAGCCATCTGTCTGGAGGAAGGTTAGGGCTACAGGGCGCACATAGCAAAATCCTCCTGGACTTGGGAGAGAGGGATTTCTAGAGGGCTCTGCAAGGACGGTAGCCCCACAGGAAGCGTCTGCCCAGGACATTCTACCCACTCTCCTGTATTAATGCCCTGTCCTAGTATTTAATCCTCTCCTGCATGTCTCCCAATCAAAGTTAGTTTCTATGACCCAGGGAGCCTGTCTCCTAAGGACCACTTTTGCTTGGGCTGGGGCCAGGAGCTGGTCATAACCAATGGCCTTCCCAACTTGTATAATCTCTCTCAGACCAGCAGCCAGGAGGTTCTGACTCAGGACTCCCATAAGTCTTTCCTTGGGTGTGACTTTGGGCCCCTCTGCCTGATTGGGTGCCCCTCATTGTTGCCTGGCCCCCAGAGAGGGTTGGGAAGGGTGGCGGGAAGGATACATCCATGAGAGCAATCATGCTACGGCAGGACTCCAGCGTGAACCCTTTTGTCTTCAGGTCCTTATCTGGGAGGTGTGGAAAAGAATGAAGAACTATGTTTAGATAACTGACACCCTCCCTCCCCCGCCCACCCATCCCATACATATGGTTTGAGCCACTCACGTTTGTTCACAACTGTGTTAAGGATATTCATGAGCTCATCTGCACAGATCTCCATGTCCTGAGGAGGAAGGAGAGAGAGTCACGTTCAAGAGTACAGCAACTGGTGGAGCGGAGGCTTTGCAGAACGCATCCCAGCTGTCCATGCTTGTAAAGTCCCTGTCAGTGCTATTGTCACAGGGAAACGGGCTGTTCTGTGGAAGACAGACACTGCAGCCTCAGCTGTCCAGACTTCAGTGGGCAGCTCAGAGCAAAATGCCACTGAGCCACCCCATGGGTGCATTTGTCTAAATGCTTGACTTGTGGATTTCTGTGCTACACGCATGTATCTCATTTCCACCAAAAGCCAAAGTGACCTCTACTGAACAATGATGAAGTCACTGGTCATTTGAGCAGTTAATCAAGGAGGGGAGTCTCTGTGGGAGTTGGGGTTGGAGGCACTCACATCACCCGCTATTTGCTTGAAAATGTTCCGGAAGTGCTGCTGCTCTTCACTTTCCGGGTCAGTGTTGCCAGGCTGTGGCTGTGGAAGCACAAAGGGAAACTGGTTCACAGGGGTGGGGGAGATGGAGAGACCCGTGAGGAAAGTTCTTCCCAGGCTGCAGGAGCCAGAGTGCCTCCAACAGCCCGAGGTGGCAGCAAGAGCTGGGTACAGGGCAAATGCTCGTCTTTCTTGTCAAACCTGGTGGGCTGGAGTGAGAATCATCTAGGCACCAGCAGCCCTTCACTCTATGCCTCCCCAGCCCAGGAGATACCTCCCCAGACAGGAGATACCTTAGCCATGCAGACATGTAGACAGCCCTGTGGTCCCTTTCCCCATCTCCACCAACTAGAGCCCTCTCCACTGTTGTGAGCCTGATCATCCCAATCCAGTGAGCCCCAGCAGGACAAAAGGGGCCAGACCATTCTGACACCCCCAGCTGCCTCTGTCGTCAAGGCCAAGTCCTTAGAGGTCCCCTCCCCCCTCTCCATTGCAAGGAACTCAGGGATAGAGGAGGTGGCCCTGGACTTGTCTGTGGACTTTTGTCCCTTAGTCCCACCTCCACTAACTGTTATATGACCACCTTCCCCCAGTCCCGTCTAACCTTCCCTGGGCTCTGGAGGGCTCTATTTCTAATGCAGCCCCATTTTCTGCTACTATTCTTTATCCTCCATGGCTAAGAGCTTGAGGACACCAGGAAACAGGAGTTGTTCTGTCTCAGGCATTGCCTGCCCTTTCCCTCATTGTCCTGGCTGGATAGGCTCCAGCAGGAACCATCAGCCTGTCCTTCCCAGGCCTAGCACTGCCTTGATGTGGCTGCCAATCCCCAAGACGTTCACTCAAGCAGCACCCCAAATTTTAGGAGAACTTGATGAGAGAAAAGGTCAGTGAGATAAATCTAAACTTCTACATGTTAAAGGGACACCCCACCCCTGTGACCCCTCCAACCTGAGCACCCCAAAAGCATAGAAGACCCCAGGGTGTGCTAGCATTCATGCCACATGCTCAGAACCTGTGGGAATTTCTCTTGCTTATCAGGGCTTGTTTTGTCTTTGCCCTCCTCTGCTTCCTGGTCCACACCCAGCTCCTTGTTACTGTTTGCTCTGTCCGAAACGAAGATGATGGGCTGAAGAGAGGAGGGAAGTGGGAGAGGGCAGGAGGGAAGTAAAGATTACAGGCTGAGCAGGCACAGGGAGGCAACCTCCTGGAGCACTGGATCCAAAGAAGAGGGAAAGAACAGTTGGGAACTCTTAAACTGAGGTTCAAGCTCCATTTCTGCCACTACCAAGCTGTGGGGAAAGATGCTGAGTCTCTGGACCTCAGTTCCTTATCTCCTCGAGACAGAGTTATAAGGGTTAAACAAGGTAGTGAACACATGTGAAAGTAAATGCTAAGAATGCTAAAAGCAACATGATCTAGTACAGTGACTTTCAAATACTTTGTAGACCTTTTTTTTTTTTCAAATGGAAACATTGTTCAAATTAAATTTCCCCAGAAGCCCAGTGTATGTAGTCATTAAGAACAGAGCTTCTCTGCTTGATGAAGAGGGCAGAGCTCTATTCCCTTGGTGCCCCTACACCACCAGGGCAGTTACTGAGGCACCTCCAAGGAACCACTAGGACTCTGCAGAGGACAAATTGAAAAAAGGACTCTGATGAGTGGCATGGTCAATGGGTGAGAATTCATAACACGGGGCTGCTGGAATCCCAGCCCTGCCATCACATAGGAGAAATATCCTCTCTGGCTTCAGTTGCCTCGTCCATTGATGTGGATAATAAATCCTGCCTTACACTTCTCATAGGGCTCTTGTGGGGGTCACCTGAGATACCGAAAGTAAAAGTGGACTGCAAAAATATTTAAGATGCTACACAAATAGAAGGTGTATTTTCGAGACATGCTCACACAAGCCAAGAGGATGCATAAAGGGTGGAAAGCAGCTGCCGTGCTGCGTCAGTCCTGTTGGTGCAGGGAGAGCAGAGGAAAGCTAGGTGGTAGGGGCCAGTGGCTACAGTGCAAAGAGCAATGGGACAATCCAAGTTTCTCAGAGCAGAAAAAGAACCTGACTGGTCTCTGCATCCCCATCTGCCTTTGCCTGCTGTTCGTCTAGGACAGCAAGAATGGACAAACCCACGGAAACAGTTCCCCCAGCGTTGGCTCCTAGCAGGCTCCAACAGCCCTGGCTTGCTCAGCCTTCCAAGCAAAGGGTCTTGCTCAAGCAAATGAAGCTTGTGGGGATCCCAGAGCAAGTGGGGTCACAGCCCATGCCAGGCACATCTCTCCAGACCCAAGTGTTGATCTGGATGACAGGCTTTGGAATGTAAGGGGCCTGCACCAGAGAGGTGAGGGCAAGAAACATGGGTTTTGGAGCAGACACATATGAGTTTCAGTTCTGGTTTCTCCACTCATTAGCTGTGTATCTTTGGGCAAGTTGCTTCACTTCTCTGAATCTTTGTCCTCACCTATAAAAGGAATAATGATAGTGCCTGCTTTGTAGATACTGTTGTGATTGAAAACTATGTTTTACCCCCAGCGTGGTGCCTAATGCGTGGTAGGTGCTTGATGAGTGTCAGCGCTGGTCTGCACCAGCACCAGTACTTGGAGGACCCCTATGATGGATCCTTCCAGATCTGTCATAAACACTAACACCAAACATTGTCTGATGGTCTGTGGGTACTGCCCCGTGGGCTCAAGGATGTCCAAAGTCAAATCATTTCTGGATGGTGCTCTGGTACTCTGGGCGGTCAAACCAAAATTCTGTAAGGGGTAATCATTATCGGAGGCATTACTGCCCTGGAGACTAGGGGAAGTTATGGGGTAAAACGAGCCAGGATGGAGTAAGAGGAGTTTGAGTTATTAAACATCTGTGGTCTTAAGTTCCAAGAGTACACAAAGGAAACAGGGTCCCTGGTCACAGGTGAAATCTTTGATATGAGGCCCTTGAGATGCTCTTAGCACACATGGTCTAGCAATGGTGTCCTTACAGCAGCGTGATTATAACCAGGACACCCAGGAAGGGCCATCAGAGGCCCTGGCGAATCAAGGTGACTCCCCAAGACTCCAGGAGGGAAAGGTGGCCAGGTAGCTCGCATTCCTGTTCCCCCTTAAGCCAGTCAAGTTGAGCAGCCCCTCTGGGACTGTGAGGGTGGAGGCTCTCTCCCCTTTTCCCTTTGCCAGCTGAACACAGGCAGCACGCAGAGTCTATCAGGACCCATGACTTAGATGGGGCCTAGGTTCAGAGTGAGCGCTCACTGTCTAGAAGGAGGTGTGCAGCAGGCTTCACCGTGAATGAGGCCCTGGCAGTGACTTAGCCCCTCTAGATATATCCTCCCCTACCCCTTCCCCAGAAGGCTGGGGGGAAAGGAGGACTGGGGAGCAGGCAGGGCAAAGAGAGGAAGGAAAGGAGCTGTCCTGTCTACAGAGCAGGAAACTGGCTTCCCAAGACCCTCACTCTCCATGGAAACCCTCCCACAGCTATCTCACTGTACCCTGTTGCCATTCTCCCAAAGACTCAAGCTTTGCTTAGCATCACCAACCCCACTTCTGAGAAAGGTGGGCTGCTCCTTTCGGTTTTTGCAAGACCCCCACGTCAGGCCCATTTGCACTGGTTGGCCATCCTCTCCCTCATGTGAGAGGCAGGCAGTATAGCATCGGGCTTCAGAGCGCAGACTGCACCGGCTCCAGGCGCTCGCTCTGCCCCTTACCGGCTCTGTGGCCTTGGGTAAGTTAGTCAATCTGTCTGTACCTTTTCTTCCTCTGAAAAGGGGGATAATGATAGTACCAATCTCACAGGTTGTTGAGGATAGTTTATCCACAGAAGGCACCTGGAGGAGTGCCTGGCACAGAGCCCTCACTCAGCCAGTGTTCGCTCTCACTGTTCTGCACCCAGAGCTGCAGCAGGGAAGGGGGGGCAGCAGGGAAGAGGGGGACAGCAGGAGGAGAGGCGAGTCTGCTGCGCGTGCACTCACACACATGCACAAACCTCCACACTGTCTACCCACACATCCTGTTACACCCACCTTGGGTTTTTTCTTTTTCTGCGCAAGGAAAGGAAACAATAAATGCAGATTAAGTGAAAGGCAAGTTTCCAGAGAATCCACTGGCCTTTGGCTTCCCTGTGATCTGGCTCTCAACTTTGAGTGGGATCTGGGGGCTAGAAATCCAGGTCACGTGGAGCCCAAAGGCGCCTGGAGGGTGAAGGGAGCAGAGGCTTCTCCATCCCGAGATGGGCAGCTGCTCGGCTGTTCCCGTTGCTCACTCTGCTGTTGGACATTGCTCAGGAAAGGGAGGTTCTACTCAATGTCTTGTTTTTTAATGAAGTCCGTTACTAAAACACCGAAAACGCAGCTAACTCAAACGCCCCAAAGTGAATTTTGTTTGATTTATAGAGTTTGGTGTTTTTTTTTTTGTTGTTGTTTGTTTGTTTTAGCAAATTCTTAAAATTGGGAGACTTCATGGACATCCAGGTTTCGGGCTTCTCTTGTGAAATTAGGTCAGGCAGCCTGCGTGACCTGCAGCCCCCATGGCAACCATCTGGGAGAGCAGCGCTGTCGGCACCCTCCCGACAGCCACAGTCCCCACCATCCCAGCCGTGCCTCCAACAGGAGCCAGCTGTCAGCTGAGACCTGCAGGCCGCTGTAGGGACACCAAAACCCCTGCACCTGCTGCTCTACTCCGTTAGGTGACATGCCAGCTCCCACAAGCCTTTGGGTTTGCAACTCCCGATAAACACTGTACACTGATGACCAACGTCCAGAAGATAAGAATAGCTAGCACCAGTGCACTTAACACTAAAGCCAACGTCAGCGATAAACCAGACGGCACTTGGGGATCTGTCACTGGTACAGGGTCAGGATTAGAACCATGAATGTCACCACCTAGAAGACAGTTCACTGGGGCGTTTGCTGTCCTCTTATTAGCCCAGAATCCACCCACAGAGCACAAGGGACTGTTTACTAACCAGGACCCAAAGCCCCAAGGCAGCCACAAGACTCCTCAACACAAGGAGACCCCAATATACACCAACTCTGGGCCTCACAGCCCTGGGGACAGTTCTCAGCATGGTGGGGGAGAGTGTGTTCAGAGAATCTGGCTGGAAGCCTTGCTTAGCATACTTAAGAGCTCTGTTAACTCAAGGGAGCCATTTAATCCCACTGAACCTCCATTTCCTTACTTTAAAGACAGGGGTAACAACATTATTACATCTCAGAAACCTTGCAAGGATCAAGTGAGATAACACATGTGAGCAGTACCCAGTGAGGATTAAAACACACGAGTAACAACCCCCACATGAGGACCCATGCTGCGCCAGACACGTCACATCCGTGATCTCACGGATTCAAACCTCACAAACGCCTTGCAAGGCACGTGCTGTCCCCATTCTAAAGAGGAGGGAACGGAATCGGAGGGTTTCTGTGATTGTCCAGGTCACCCAGCCAGTAGGTACAGGCCCCGGGCTTGGGTGCTGACTGAAGGGCTTTTTTCTCTATGTGAGCGCCTGCCTCATAGCCCAGTGTTAGCTGTGGCTCCTGTCATCCCTCCTGTGGCCTTGATCCCTCCCTCTAATGGTTCAGACGGCTCCTCCCTTCCAGGACTCTCTTCTGTGCTTCCCGGCCCCTGGGCTGACCAAGTGCTCCCAGGACCGTAAGGCCCTCCATTCCTCTGGTCATGCCAAGCAGAGGTTGCAGGAACGTGGCGTAATCGCTCTGCACACCCAGACTCCCATCTCCCTCTGCCAATACCCACTCTCCCCTCACCACCCAGCTGTCCCCTGGACCTTCTCACATGTAACAGCTAAACCACTCACCACAGGCCGATCCACGGAGATTGTATTTTCAACATCCCTATGAGGGACACAAACACAAGGGGGGCTCAGTGTCACCAGGAGCAAGTGGGAAGCACAGAGAGGATTTGCTCCGGTCACATGACTTCTCAGAGCTAAGTTGGGACTGACTTCAGGAGAAGTCCAGGCACCAACATCCCCCACCCCAGGAACCAGTCCCATGTAGGCACCATCCCCAGCAGCCAAGTGCAGACACACAGTTCTCCTTGGCTTTGCCTAGATCTCCCCAAAGGCATGACCCAGCCACCTACTCAAAGACCTTCTGCTTCTCTCAGGGCAAAGATCAGAGTGGCAGGCCTAGGCGCACATCTGCGGTGGCCAAGAGGGCAGGATGTGTGGCCTTGCTGGCTTCCTTGGCTATCCTACCTAAAAGTTCAATCACCCCCAACACCTCCTACTTTATTTTTTCTCCTTATCACTTATCAAACTCTAACATACTATATATATCCTTTCCTATACACTGTGATCTCATGCTAGAATATTAATCTCCACGAGGGCAGGGATTTCTTTCTGTTTAATTCACTCCTCTATCCTCAGTAAATCTCTGTGGGATGACTGACTGAGTGACTGACTGGATGATTAGGGAAGATGTGGTCAGTGGCTCGGAATCGGAGGAGGAGGTGTAGCCTGGTCAACGTGTCCCAGGACTCCTAGCAGACGCCTCCTGCTGCCATGCCTCTAGTCTCTGGAAAGGGCCACGTGGGCTGTTAGGGACAGGTTGGGAATGCAGGGCTAGGACTCACTCAGAGAGGTTCCTCTTTTCAGAGAAGACCCGGAGGATGAATTCTCCCTCCTGGTGGGGCTCGTAGGTGGAGGGCACGATGACGTACTCGCTGGGAGGCAGGCGGAAGCGCTCGGACACCTCCCGCATGTTGATGTAGGTTTTGCTCCTGGCCTTGGAGGCGTTGTACAGGAAGAAGTCCTTCTGAAGGTGCTGCTTGTTCCCGTGCATCTGAAGGAGGGAAGAGCCTAAGGGACCTGAGCCCCTCGGGAGGGCTGCCCTGTCCTGCAACAGTCCGCCTGCTGGGCTCCCTTCCCGACTCCCTGGTCACCCACCTACTTCTGATGCCCAAGGCCTTCATGTCCCTGGAGCTCCCTACCCCATTTCCTCTTCTTTTTCTGTTGTGATTCAGAAGTGAAGGTCACATCTCTCATTCCCGCACTCAGGATCACTAACCAGAACTGCTGCTGGTCAACTCCGATCATCTCCAGGTGGGGGAAGGACCCCGAGGAGGCAGGAGGGCCCTTAGCTGGGGTCTGAGGGAGGCGATTCCTCCATCCCAAAGAGGGCAGTCCCCCTCAGAATGTGGCTGTGTGACTATGTAATTGTGTCAGCGAATGTGGATGAGTGTGAGCAAGCATGTGTGTGAGTGTGAACAAGGGACTATGAGTGTGACAGTCTCTGGCGGGAGGGAGGGCCCAGCGTGGCGGTGGAGGTCAGGAGGCCACGACCCCGCTCTGAGCACAGGCCAGGCCCGCTCCTGCCACAGTCCTGCCCACCGACCCGCCAGCCAGCGTCCCGACTGTGCTACAGACACAGGACCCAGGGGAGGCTGCACACCGCTGCCGGCCGCTGCCCCTTCCGTACCTCTTTGGGAACCTTGAGGAGAAACAGAAAAAGGAGACACTCAGATTCTGTGGATCTCAGATCTGAAAGGAGATGAAAAGCTTGTAGGAAGGGAGCCTCGCGAGTGTAGAGTGAATATATGTCTACTCCCCACGTACCTGCCCGGCCAGCCCCGGACCCACGCTGCCTCCCCCACCCTGGTTTTTATCTGCTCCTTACAAATACCTAAGAGGTTCTGACACCGTGGGTCTGGTACCCGTAATTGTGGGGGGGTCACTGAGTATCAGGGAAGCCGGAGGACCTCTCTGTAAGCTCTGAAAGCCTCCTCCCTGAGAAGGTGAATGTTTCTTGGGCTGAAGCTGGTCATACCTCATAAATGGCGAAGCCGATGGTGAAGAGGTTGGCCCCCAGCTTCCGGTCCTTCCGCCGGTTCTTCTGCATCAGGGCCACCAGGAAGCTGCAGATCACTTCTGAGTCCTCGGGGTCATCGTCTTCCTCCAGGAGCTTCAGCCGGTACTGCGGGTTGGTCCAGAAAGTGTCTGTGCACCCCCCAAAAGAAAACGTACATTCAGATCTGCCTCTCGGAGAAAAGGCAGGAAGGGAAGCGAGACAGAGGGACCCTATTTGTCGTCCACATCTAGGTGCTCAATAAATATGGAAGGAATGACTCAGGCGTTGGTCTACTATTTTGGGGGGCGGGTGCAGGTAGCCTGTACTTTCCACAGATGGGCTGCCCTGACGGCTGTGTGCCTCCTCCGTCCTCAGTCTTTCATCCTCAGTCTTTGCCGATGGCTTTGCTTTCCTCACCTGTCCCTTTAATGTTGTTGGGTCCTGGGATTTGGTCCTAGACCAGTTCTCTCACCCACCATTGTGCCCCCTAGGCTGTCTTATCCACTTTCACTTTTTAACTGCCCCCTACATGCTGATGATGCTTGAGCTATAGGTCCCAGCCTCCATCTCTCTTACGATTCCCTCCCTCCCTCTCTTCCTATCTCCCTTCTTTCTCTCCTTCCTTCCTTCCTCCCTCCCTCCCTCCCTCCCTCCCTCCCTCCCTCCCTTCCTCCCTCCCCAAGTCCATATTGAGTACCACTCTAGCTATGCACTCAGCCTCTATTCCACATCTTCACCTGCATATCATACAGGTGCCTCAAACTTTCCATGCCCCAAACTAAACGTCCCTCCCTACAAGCCAACAATCAACCCCACCAAGAACAAATGACACACCAATGTTTTTCTCTTGTGTTTCGTATATTGCAACCTTGACACCATCCACTCACGCCTCCAAACTGGGAATCTTAAAGTCATTCTTCATTCTTCCTTCCCTACATTACCCAGTCTCTTCTCCCCTAAGCCCTCCTCCCTCCGCCTCTGCTGCTCCTCACTTGGCCTAGGCGTTCACCATTTCTGGCTTGAGCTCTTGCAGTAGCTGCTAACTCGGTCCTCTAGTCCCATTCTCAGCATTATGAACACAGTATTATTCTGACACAATATCCTGTTTGAAAGTTGTTACCAACCCCCTGTTGCAGATGACTCAGCATGGCGGTTCCCTCCTCAGTAAAACAGCGAGGGTTTAATAAGATAACATGTGTCTGGGACTTAGTAGAAGCTCAGCAAATGCTAGTTAATATTTTTCTACCCAAAACTTGTTCTGCTTGGACCCTTCCCCCACGCAGAGCGTCTCCCACCTGGGAAGTTGCGGCAGCCTCCAGCAGAGCAGCCCCTCACCCAGCGGCCCTCGTTCACTGACACTGTCCAGGTCTGCAGCTTGTCGGACTCCAGGGCATCGGCTGTGAGGTTGCAGATCTCCAGCTTTGTGAAATGGTAGATGAAATCGTCATATGACATCCTGAAAGGTTGGAAGAAGAGAGAAACCCACATGGAGGCTGGGAAAGGTAAGACTCCAGGGCTAACACAGCCCAATAAAATAGTCCCGTGGACCTTGGTCACAGTCCCAGAAAGGACCCTGTCCTCCCTTTCTTAGGGTAAACATTGTCAATTCTGGTGTATTCACCCCAAACTATCATCACTTTCAGTAATGACTAAAACTCATGTGTCCTGAATTTGAGCAGCAATTCAGTTCACCAAAAAGTTACTGTGTGACCCTCCACTGGGGCCCAGGCATGATGCTAGTTATAAGAGAGAGTTGGGGGAGGACAATTAAGCAAACGATTCTAAAGGTGATGAGTATGACAAAAAAATTAATTCCAATCCTAGGGAAGACGAGGGGGTCCTGAAGAAAGTTCCCTTTAAGCTGAGACTTGAAGACTGAGTAGAAATGATCTGTGCGAAGCTGAGAGCATTGGGTGAGCACAGTAAGTAGAGCTTCCTAGGCTCAGAGAACAGCTCTGCAAAGGCTGGGGAGCGAGTGTCTGGAGCAGCGTGCACGGTGGAGAGGCACAGGTGAGGCAGGAGCCACATGATGCTGGCCTGGCCACTGGCTCAGTCATCACTGTGACCCTATCGGCTCCTCTCAGAGCTGCATCCTGGCTGAGCTTCCAGCTGGAGGAGGAAGACAGGGTCCAGATCTCCCACGAGCTGAAATCTGACGGCCTCTGTCTGGGAACTGAGGTTTGAGATTTCAGCTCCTGTCCCATCCCTTACCCTGTGGGGTCCTCCTCAGTCCTGGACTCACCAGAATTCTCCATCCTCGGTGACTTGGTGCTGCAGACGGGCCTTCTCATCTTTGTCCACAAAGCTCCAGTCCTTCCAACTGGAGGGAAAATGGAAGGATTGTGGAAGGAAGAAAGGAGGGTCTGAGGTGGGTGGGGATAGGAGGTATCCAAGAAATACAAAGTAGTCCCAAGAGTAACCCATCTCCAAACTGCAGCCAGTGTGAACCATCAACATGCAAATCTGATCTGATTCCCTCACTGTAAAACCCAATAATTGGTTTCCACCAGCCTCAGGATGAGGACCAAACTCCTTAAATGGGCTTGACTCTTCTCTGGCTGAATCTTTTAGTCCTCCTCATACTTCAAAGGTTAGGAGTTAGGCTCTGAGATTCCAATTTAATAATACCAGTACCAGGTGTGGGACTGTGGATATGTCGCTTAACCTCTCTCAGCTTCTGTTTTCTCAGCTGCAAAAGGGGAATGATTATATATCACCCACTCACGGGGCTGTGATAAGCAATACATGAGAGAATGCACACAAAACTGGCAGAACAGCGTCCTCTAGTAGGTAACTGTCTGAGTTACTCAGAGAAAGACCAGGCATGTACGCATCTCCTTTCCCTGCCAGCCAGGGAAATGCCCGGCTTGTGTTTTTAAAGGCTGGCAGTTTTACACACTCTCTCTCCAGAAGAAGGAGGAAAAGAAGCACATCTGTATTTCAGGCACGCTGTGAGATGAAACTAAACTGGGTCCACCCTGGAAATGTAAGGGATTAAGGAAGTGCTTAGAATCAGGGGATGTTGGAGGGGAAATGGAGAGTCCTGAGACCAGGAGGAGGGACACAGTGGGGAAGGGGAGTCTCCCCTTGAGTGACCAAGGACTGAGGCCCACTGTCAGCGGTCCCTGCAGTGGAGGCCTTGGCAGGAAGGGGGCTGAGGCCGGTCACCAAGCTCTGAGGCTGGAGAACACAGCGAGGGTCCCTGTGGGTGACTCGGGCCCGTGAAATAGACACCTGATGGGTCACCACAGTCCCAGAACATACAGCCTCGTTCTAATGCCACACCGTTCAGGCAAACTTTTTGTTCCTTCCTGTCTTACACAAGCTAGGAGAGGGCATCCCTCTTTGTGACCCTTACCGTGGCACTTATCTCAACTGTTATTAGTGTTTGTCCTTCCCGCTGGATCATCAAGTCTGCAGGGACAGGGCCTGTGTCTCTGTGTTCATATCTAAGTCCCTACAACAGCATGGGGCCCGGATACACGCAGCACTGAGGCAGGAAGGCTTCTTCGCATGGATAAGGAAGAAACAGTCGGAGACAAGGACCAGCACCTTATCACAGACTCTTGAGGGAGGAATATCCCTAGTGCTTAGACCTGTGCCTGCTATTCAGTAGGTGCTCAATAAATACTTGCTAAGTAAATGAATGGCCGAATGAACCGGTAATTATGGTGCCCTGGATGAGAGTATGTGGAGGTAAGCGCAGGGGCTGAAGGGCACAGCGCCTGGGTGCGGTCCCTCTCAGCTGCTGAGTCCTGCTGCCCGGCTTGGAGTAACACAGGAGCGCCGGGAGCTGCCCGCCACTTGCCGGCAGTCAGGTACCAGTGACTGTGGTGGGACCGTAGCTTTGTCATTCTGGAGCCTTTATCATAAGTTCCCATGTTGGTAATTTTTGCTGCCCCCAGTCTATTGCTCTCAGTGATAAGCAGTTAAGTTCTTTCAAAGGGCCTGTGTACCTTTCTATGGGGACAGTGAGGGAGAGGAAATCTTAGCACTGGCTAAGCACTCTCCGGACATGATCACATATTCTCCTCCTAACAGCCCACCAGGGCAGTGCTGAATTTGTTCCCATTTTACAGATAAGGCAACAGGGACTCTGAGAAGGGAAGTCATTTGTCCAGTCTAGACCCGTGCATTAAGACTCCCCTCCTGCCCTGCCGGTGTGGCTCAGTGGATTGAGTGTCGTCCCGTGGACTGAGAGGTCCCGGTTCAATTCCCAGTCAGGCACCTGCCCAGGTTGTGGGCTTGATTCCCAGTCAGGGGGCGTGCGGGAGTCAGCTGATCGATGTATCTCTCACACGTTGATGTTTCTATCCCTCTCTCCCTTCCTCTCTCTCTAAAAAATCCATAAAAACATATTTAAAAAAAAAAAAAAAAGACTCCCCTCCTACCTGGACCTAACGCATGCTTTCTAGAATTTTTCCTTTCCAGCCAATGGCCATCAGCAAGCTGTCTGGCTCCCAGGTTCCCCAGGTTCCTCTCCTGGCCCTTCTCTGGAGCCCACATCTCCTCTTCTCTTCTGCAGATCATTGGTTTTTGAAGGTAATTTCATTTTATTTGTTTATTTTTCATTATTATTTTTTAATTCTCACTGAGGATGTTTTTATTGAGTTTTTTTTAGGGAGAGAGGAAGGCGAGGGAGAGAAACACCAATCAGTTGTCTCCCATACGTGCCCTGACGGGGGATCAAACCCACAACCTAGGTATGTGCCCTGATAGTGCACGGGATGATGCTCCAACCAACTGAGCAACCCGGCCAGGGGTAAAGGTAATTTTACCAAGCATCTGTAGTACTCTTGTGGCTCTGCACCCAACCCAGCCCTGCCCCAGGCCCTGTTGTCCCTACTCATGGAGTCCCCTCACCTACCCGTCGCTCCAGGAGCCGGTCCACTCCATCTGGCCCCAGGGGTTCCGCAGCCGCACCAGCCTCACCTTCTCATCCTTGAACAGGGTCTTGGGCAAAAGAGAAAAAGCTCTCCTGCTCTGGAGCCTTTCTGGAAAGGGGGACTTCTGTCTTGCCCTGAGGGCTGGGATGGGGAGGGGAGAGATTCCCGGACGGGGGCTGTCCTGCCTAGTCCTGGTCAAGGAGACTAATCAGAAGCTCCCCTTGGAATGTCAGGGTGAGGGGTCAGATGGGACTGAGTCCTCGGGAGGCAGGGCTAGGCCACTGCCTCACATCTCCTCAGAAGTGACTTCCCCAGTGAACTCCGGGCTCTCATGAGCTTTGGGGGAGGAGGCAGGGCATTTCTGTAGGGTCCCACTAGGACATTAGGTGTCTTTGTGTGAATTGGGGAAAATGCCCCTGCTGGCTGAGGCACCACAGACACATGTCCCCTCTAGATGGACCAATCAGAAAAAGGTGCCCTTCCTCCAGTCTGCTATGTGCGCTGCTCCAGATGACTGCCCCTCTCTGTCCATCCCTGTGACAGGGCACAGCCTGACCAAGTATGCGCAGCAGGCCTGACAAGGTTCCAGTCTCTGAGGTGACCCAGTGAAGGCCAGATGTTCCCGGAACAAAACATTGTAACTCTTTGGCATGGAAGAACCGGGAGCATGAGAACCCATCAAATCAACTTCATAAAACCAAAGTGATTTCTATCTGTCCCTTGGAAATGTTGGGGGAAATGGCTATCTTTAGCACTAAAAACAAAGATAAGCTGAGCACCATCTGGTGGCAAGATCCACTCCCGCGAGTCCCAATGGTCTTCCCGACCCCAGGCATTTGGCTGAGCCGTGGGCAGATGCCCTGACTGGAGGCAAGCTCTGTAGCTACAAAGGGACACAGAAAGCTAAGTCCTGACTTCAGGAGCTTAACCCAAGTAGTTCCTCAAGTGCCATCCCACCAAGCCCCGCCAGGCTCACCTCATCCAGCCCAGTGACGGAGTAGGCATGTCCTTTGACTAGTCCACAGTCCATTCTTGTCTCATACTGAACCGGGACAATTGTCTGTGGAGCAAAAACCAGACAGCCCGTCAGGGGTTGGGGAGCAAAAGATCTGCCGCCTGAGACAGAGTTCACACTGGCTCATTTTATGGGTTCTGTGAGGACGAGGACTTCTCCACGCCCTGAAAGTGTGCCTCTGGCCATTAGAAGGCTCTTAAATATTATAGGAGACCATTAAGAGTATAAAGCTAACTAAAAAAAAAAAGCATGTTGTAAAGAGGTACATACAGTATGACAACATTAAAAAATAGAAATTTAGATTAAGTGTCTGCATAGAAAAAATCTTGGGAGGACATATACCAAATGTTAATTAAGAGTTATTACCTTTAGATGGGGAAAGATGGGTTAATTTTTCTTCTGCTTTACTATATGGCTCGGTATTCCTCAGGGAGCATGTATTACTTCTGAAAGACTAGAATATAAACTCTAGGAGAGGAGAGACTTTGCTTTGTTCACTAGGAGAGACTTTTCTTTATTTGCTGGAAGAGTACCTGGCACCTAGTAGGAGCTCAATAAATATGTGTTGAATGAGTCAATGAATGAATTAGAAAAGGAGAAACATTTAAACATAAATGAAGTCTCTCTTGTATTTCTTCCTGTTAATTTGTTATCAAAGAAACTGCCTGGACACATGGAGAAGGGGCTCCCATAGAGATTCCTTCCTAATCCTGTCTCTCCCATCCTCAGGAGCTTTGGAGCGGGCAAGCTGTTCCAACTCAGACCCTTGGAACAGGTGGGGCCTGTGTGTCAGGCACTGGCTACTGAGGGGAGTGTGACACAATAAGGCCGGGTCACGCAGGTTGGAGGGATGGTTGTTCCCAACAATTGGAGGCGTACACACCCGGGTTGGTCTGTCATCTGAGCCTGTGTGGACCAGCAGCGAGTTATCCATATTCCTCACCATCCGTGCAATCAACTCCCCCATTCTCAGCCCAGAAGGAGAGGTTCCATAGGTCATGTTTGAGCCATCCTGGGGCCCAGTGGGGAGGGCAGGGGCAATCCAGGAGAAGGAGAGAGAACAAACAAAGGAGGGTGACAAAAAGGGAAGGAGACCAAAGGAAGGAAGGGGACAAGACAAAGGAAAAGAGGAGAGATAAACAGCATGAATGGAGAAAAGATGGAGAAGAGACAGGAAGACAATTTTCGTCTCTGGGTGTTTTATGCTAGCTACTCTTCCCAAGCTTTCCTACCCATGAGAGTATTGGGAAAGGAAGGAATAGTAATTTCGCTTGGGCTCCTTCCTCAGCGATGGAAAGCACCAAGACTATTATATGTTGAGCAGCCCCCAGGGCAGGTGTGTCTCCTGAAACTCAGGAGGCCTGGCCAGTCTGCCATCTCCTTACCCTTGGCTCTGGTCTCAGTTCAAACTACTTTGTTACACTGAGAGGGGACTGTAGGCTGAGGTTCTCCCAGTTACAGCACAAAGCCCATGCCCCAAGTGAGAGACGTGATCAAAGCTCAATGACTAAGAAGCTTTCTTAGGGAACCCGTGGACTCAGGTCCATAGCCAAGTATGTGGCCAACTTAATGGGGGCATGCTGGGACTGAGCAGTTCCCGCCACAGAGGCCCACACTGACATAGGCCTCTGGACCTATTCCCAGTATTCCAGAGTTTGGTATGTCCTTGTCCTATCTCTTTATTGAAAATCCCCAGGAACTCTTCTACCTTGAGAAATTCCCAATTTTCAAAGTTGAGAGCCAGTTCCTGCTTCCTAAAACAAAACATTCATCCTGACCCAGAGGAGAACCCTATGCTGCCAGTTATTGGGTAAGGCTTTCCTATATTTGGCTGCTCCCTGCCCTGACCCCACACCCAAGACTTACATCAATGGAGCAACCCATGAGGGAGCCTCTCTCGATGGCTTTCTTCATGATCCTGTACATGTCTCTGGGAGCATCTTTGATCTCAAAAAACTCTGTCACCCCTCCTGTGAAGTCCTCCATGGCCTCTGTAGTGTTCCCACCTTTCAGAGCCTCGTAGGAACCATGGAGCCTTGGAGAGAGGACGAAGACCAATCTGGGTCACAGGGTTCCAGGAAACACCACCCAGACATCACTACCTCTGGAACTTTACTCTTGGGTCCTGAGATGTTCTGTCATCAATTCCTCAACAACCCTGTAAGCTAATGGATAGGTACTATGATTCCCTTTCTTCACAAAGGAGAAACTGAGCTCCAGAGACTGACTTTTCCTTGGCATAGAAAGCCAGAGCACTGGGACCAGAAGTGAGCTATTTCCACTTCCTGATAGTTCTCTTTCCATTATACCCTGAAACCTGAGGTAGGGCTTCATTAAAGTCATCAGTAGCTGGGGTGGGGCTTCTAAGTTGAGGGACAATATGGCTTTACTAATATACTGCAATCTCACGAGGTTGAGCCAAGCAAGCTCCTGGGATCTGAGCTCCAGAAACATAATGCTTAGATTCAGGACTTGTGATGCCACCGCAAAGACAGAATTAAAGAGCTTACTCTGGAAAGCTAAAGATTTCCTACACATCTTCATTTCTGTTCTTAAACACAGTGTTTTTAGTTAGAGCTGTTTCTTCCTGGACTTGATCTTCTCTGACTGTGGGTCACAGTTGAACACACACACACACACACACACACACACACACACACACACACACGCATGCACACATGCACAGATATGCATGCCTCCTCTCATGAGTGAGACCTCGGCTGGATTTTGCAGCCCACCTCTTCATTTCTAGACTTGCCTCACATTGAAAAAGTGTTGCCTTACTTAGCATAAGCCTTCTCCAGCAGAGCGCTCCAGAACTCATTGCGGTGGTTGGATTTGGTGAAAACCAGTTGGTTGTTGTAAGTTGGCAGGCAGTCATCAATAACCACGTCCACCCAGTCTCCATAGCGCCAGAACTGCACAGAATCATCAAGCATAGTGTCACGTGCTCAGATTACCATTGGAAATGTGTCCCTACCCAACATTCCTTAGAGGTCTCTTTGATCTCAAAGCAGTCCGATTTCCTCAGCTCTGCATCTTGGGTGCTTGTTCATACTATTCTGGGTTTGGGATGTGTGAATCTTTTTCTAACTGGACTGTGAGCTCCTTGAGGGCAGGAAGTGAGTTACAAACCACTTTGTCTCTTCCATAGAGTCCGGCCCAGTACTGTGGGGATAGTAGGTGTTCTGTGAATATCTGAGGACTTGAAATTTTCATTCTCCAGCTCAGTAAGTCTGGGGTGGGGCCTAGGTGTCAGTATCTTTAGGTATCTCAGCTGATTCAAATATGCAGCTAGTGTTGAGAGCTACTGGTCTAGGTGAAAATGATGTATTGATTTTTGTATGTCTTTTTAAAAAATATATTTTAAAATAGATTTTTAGAGAAAGAGGAAGGGAGAGGAGGAGAGAGAAACATCAATCGGCTACTTCCTACACGCCCCCTACCTGGGATTGAGTCTGAAATCTGGACATGTACCCTGACCAGGAACTGAACCAGCAACCTTTTGGTGCATGGGACGACACCAACCCAACTGAGCCACACCGGCCAGGGCTGATTTATGTGTTTCTTAATGACAAACAAGGTAGAAATTGCTGCTGAAGAAGAGGATTGACATGGAAGAGAACATGCCCAGAACATGCCCGTTCTTTTTTGAACAACTCAGTTTTAACTGAAGAAAGCCAAATGTAGTTTAATTTTTTTCTAATGACATTTTCCCCTTTATTGACAATGAAAGGGGGAGGAAAGAATATTAAAATTAATAGAAAATATTAGAAGAGTAAGAAAACCAATTATAGTGGGGCACTAGCCCTAGTTAGAAAAAAATTGTTAATCATCCTTTGCGATGTTAATCGTGGTTGCTTTGTTCTGATTAAAGAAAAAGCCCGCTCTGACCTGGCTGAGAGGTGTGCCCCTCAAGAGCTTACCTCAGGAAGGCTGTCTATTCTCCTAATCTGAGGACAAGGGACATGGCTAGACATCATGGAGAGATTAACAACCTGATTATCTATCAGAACACTGGACCCTGGACCCATGACGGTGACTCACTAGCGACCAGCCCCTGCAGCCCCCAGCCCACATTCCTCCCCCTTGCCCGAAACCTTTTACAATCCCCCCACCCATATTCCTCCCCCCTTGCCTGTCATCGTTTCTCTACCCTTTAAAAGCAGCTGGCAAGTGGTGGGGGGCAGAGCAGCTTTACAGGATGACCCACTGCTCCCCCATACTGCCAGCAGTATTGGAATAAATGCTCATATACGATTCGACCTTGTCTCTGCTTAATTGGCTCAAGTAGTGACAGGCGGCCCGGACCCATTCGTTGTCTGGTTTCAATAAGAGGGCAAAAATCTATGTGGTCTTTGTATTATGTCCCTTTAGATATCATACCCTTTAAATATCAGAGGAAAACTAGCAGCTTGAGGGCGCAGGGGAGAAATAAAATTCAGGGCCTGGCTGCCTGGCCCAGGGCTCGACGGCAGCAGGACGCTGACCTGAACCGGAAGAGAAGACCTTTCTGAGGCCTTGGGTCCTGAGGCACAGGACCAGCTGGCACACCAACGGATGATTTGGGTCAGTCCCAAGACATTCAGAGCCTTGCGGGCTGGAGACAGATGGATGCCTCAGAACCCCGGATTTGGCTCTATGCCAGGACAAGGTGGATCTGGAAAATGTCCAATGGCTGAATTGATTCTAGAACCAAGAATCATTTCTGGGCCAAACCAGAAACCCAGTCCCCAGATCAACCAGACTTTTCTTCCAGAGCCTACAAGAGGTGAGTGGTAGACTTGGTATAGACCTATCTTAAATGGAAGCAAGTAAACAGGAGCCACAGTTGTGGACAGGGTTCACACCCTAAAGGGCCCTCCGGATCCCCTGTGCTAGTATCTCAGAGACACACTTGAGAAGGGCTGTGTGTAACAACACAGCGGCCAGCCAGCTGGAGAGGCAAAAATAGACCACAGGCCAGCAAACAGGATGTCTTCTTGCTTTTCTGGGGCAGAGCGGAAGGTGTGTGTGGGGGGGATAGGGGGCAGGAGGTGAGAGGGCAGGAATAAACAACTGCTTTCTCACAAGCTGGAGGCCTCAAGGGGCCATGGCTGGGAGGGTGGGTGGAACCTTTCTGGAGCCACTGGGAAGTCAAGGCCAGGAGACCATGGGGAATGAACAGCAGCTGGCCGCTACCATCACCTCACCTGGAAGTGGAAGATCCCCGCATAGTTTTCGATGAAGCTCTGATCATGGGGTATGACTCGGAAAAGCAGGTGCTCGTGGAGGGTCAGACAAGCAATGGCTGCGAGAAACCAGCAGTCCCCTACAAACACACACGTGGGACAGGTCAAGGGAGGGCCCGTACCTCCGGGCAGGCAGGAGACCCAATCCCAGCATGCTGCTCCACTTCTCTGAAGAGCAGGGGTCAAGTGGTGCTCACTGTCCTACTTCCAGATCTGACCTTACAGAGGTGTCAACCAGGGAGGGGTTTGACAGCAGTCCCTTGACAAGGTGATCAACGGGGTAACTTACACCCTCCTGAGTGGTTTTCCTGAAGGCTGTAGGCAATTCCTCCACCTGCAATATAAGCTCACTCCCTTTTTGGACCTCAGGGGAAGCAGAGCAGTAGGTCATAATTGGGTTGTTCTTCAAAACACCTGTAGGAAATCCTCCCTGCCCCATATCTTTGCAGCGTGAGTCCATTTCCTCTTTGACCTCAGTGGAGACTGAGCCCAGTCAAGCGGGTTTGTGTTGTAGGGATTCAGTCAGGCAGCTGCTCTGGAACCAGGCTGCAGGGGGCACCAAGACATTGCTGGCAACGGAATGAGATGGGGACATTTTCTCTCTCCTGGAACTTCCTTTCTGGCATAGTACTGTGTGTAGTCACAGGCAGGTGACACTTTGCTGTGTGTGTGTGTGTGTGTGTGTGTGTGTGTGTGTGTGTGTGAGAGAGAGAGAGAGAGAGAGAGAGAGAGAGAGAGAGAGAGACAGGTTTGGTACACTGACAGTCACAGAACTGCCTTCTGGGGAGGATGGGTTAAGTTACGTAAAGCCTTATTTTGCTGCGTGGGATGTGATAGCAACTTTGAGACAGCCCCCCACCCCCACCCTCGCCCAGGATCCCCTGGGGCAGCCAGCCTTTCCTTTGAAACTGTGTTGGCTAGAAGGCCCAGATTACTAGCTGCCCAGGGCTCGCAGCCAGCCTTTCCTCGGCTGCAAGAATTTAGGTATCCAAGCCTCCTCAGCCTCTCCTCCTGGGGCCAAATTAGTCATATTCCTTTCATTTGGTTGGTTCCTTTACACTCAAGTTTTTTTTTTTTCTTCAGATTTTATTTTTCTTTATTGTTGAAAGTATTACAGATGTTCCTCCTTTTCCCCCACCCTCAAGTTTTAAATTGTATCTGTGGATATTCTCTTCAACTTTACCTCACAGAGCTTTCCCACAGTCGGCACCAAAGATGATCAAGGACTTCCTGAGCCAGAGGCAGAGAGAGGACTGTTCTCCTGGAACAGCCAAGCTAACGAGCCAGACAGGAAATTGGATGCTTACCCACACGGTAAATGTCATCTTTGTTGAAAGACTCTTTTTAATTCTTAAAAAATTGATTAGAGAGAGAGATATTGTTTTGTTGTTCTACTTATTTATGCATTCATTGGCTGCTTCCTGCATGTGCCCTGACCAGAGATCAAACCCACAACCTTGGCATATTGGGATGATGCTCTAACTAACCGAGCTACCTGGCCAGGGCTGAAAGACTCTTTTAATATGGAGCTGTTATCCTGGGGCAATTTAAAAAAGAGTTCAAATTACAAGCGCTTTTTGGTAATGCGTTTTGTGTGTGTATATAGAGTCTATGTGCCCAAGGGACATGCTTGGTAGACAGACCGTTTCAGAGTTGTCTTTTCAGAAAGATGAGAACAGTCAAATGCAGGGCTTTTGTCTTGCTGAGGGGGGTGTGTGACTGTCCTTGAGACTCTACAGGGGAGGATGTGGAATGAGGTCTACCTCCTGTGACATATGGCAAAGATCTAATGAGAAATGTGGGAGGAACAGAAATTAAATAAAGCAATCACCAGCACATGAAGAAAGTAATGTTATAAAAACCTCCTCCCCAAAATTCGTTGAAAACAAACACAGTCCATTTATTTCCTGTAAAGGGATCACACCTTTTAACCACCCCTTGATTGTTGGGCTGGATTGACCCGAGGGACTTTCCTACCTAATTCTCCTTGACAGATGTCAGTTCTATTGGCTCCACCAATGATAAATCGGGGATTCTCGCAAATTTCCTGCGAAACAAAAAGGAAAGAAGAACAGCAGTAGTAGCTATTATTTATTGAGGTCTGTTATGCAGGACTGGCATAGTGTATCAGGAGTATTATACACACCACTCCTTTAAGCCTCCCAAAACATCCTGTGAATTGGATACCATCATTCTTATTTTTTCAGGTAAGGAAACCAAAGCTCAGAGATGTTAACACACTTGCCCAAGGACACACAGCCAGTGAGTGGTAGAAGCCAAAACCATGCCTCCTTTTCCCATTGTTCCACACTGCTCCCTGGCACTGACATACTGTCTGAGTAAGGATGGACCCTCAGAGGTCAGTGTCTTTATGTCACAGCTTTGGCAAAGGGACAAGAGAAAACATGGTTCTTGTTTTTTGTTGTTGTTTTTTCTATGACAGAAAAAGAGGTCCAGGAGGGAAAATGAGGATCTTTCTCCTAAGATGTGGTAACAGATACTTAGAGTCAGCATATGTTCCTGGGTCCGCAGAGAGGAAACGTGGTGTGTGCCTCTCAGGCCTCCCCTTCTGTTGGAGGGTGCATTTCTTTATTTAGACGAACTGACCATGGATCCTCTGGCCCTAGCAGTTAGGTGCAGCCCAACAGAGGCCAACAGAGGGTGCTTTTGTTTTTGTTTGGATGTGTCTTATGCTTTGTTTTTCAACTTTAAAAAAAAAAACAACTTTATTTATTTATTTTTATCCTCACCTGAGAAACATCGAGGTGAGAGATACACATCACCCGGTTGCCACCCACATGACCCCAACCGGGGCAGGGACAAACTGCAACCAAGGTACGTGCCCTTAGCAGGAACCGAACTCGGGTCTCTCTGGTCCGCAGGCCGACACTCTAACCGCTGAGCCAAACCGGCCAGGGCTGTTTTTTAACTTTTGAAATAATTTGTAGATTTTGTGTTTTGGTTTTAACACCATTCTTCACAGCTTCAAGAAGCTTGCTATCCCTGTGACACAGCCCTCTCTCCCTCCATTTCCCCTCCCCCCATCTTCCCTGTTCCCCTCCCATCAAAACAACCCAATGCGCCCGAGTGAGCTGAGGCTCCTGCACACAGGGATCTCCTCCTACTACTTGGAAAGTCTTGCTTAGACCGCATCACACACCCCTCCCACCTGAGACTCTCAGTGCAATGGAAGGATAAACCAAAGTCAAAACCTCTTTAAAAGGTTACTACGAGGAGGGAGGGAATAAGATGATGGGAATACAGATGGGAGTAAAACTCTGAATATAACTGTTTGAAAATAGTTTGACTCAGGAATCATGTAAATTTTTACAGAATTAAAAGCCAAAATTTAAGAAAAGATCATTTTAAAAAGCAATCTGTAACAGCTGAAAGCAATTTGAAGCAAAAGAACCCAACTGCATATCAAGTTGCTGACATGACTACACACATAAAAAGAGTGAGTTCAAGGGACTTAAAAAGTAACATTTGGCTGTTTATCCCTTTTGGTTATATCCTGAGGTCAAAAACCCAAACCATAACAAAATAAACCATAAGAAGTAATAATAATATTATTATTCTTTCAAAACTTTGATATGTATATTGTAGGATAAAGTAAATAAGCACTTACATTAATGTCATTAGGAACCAAGATTTAGTTTTTAGTGGAAAAGAAAATATGTAAAATTATAAAATCGAATAACTTAAGTAACAACCTGAAGTGTTAAAGTTTGAATATATAACTCATGATTTATTTTTGTCTTTTTAAAAAACATCTCTCTTCACTAAAAACAAACAAACAGAAAACTAGAAGCAATAACAGTCTGGTAGTAAAGAGAACATCAACATCCCCATTGTGGTCTTTAAAAACCACCAATAAAATGTAAAACTCATTATTCCAAACAAGGCTCCTTCCTCTTAAAAAACAAAGAAGCCAATTAAGGTATAGTGGACATGTTATTTTTGTTTCTCCCCCTTCTCCTGGGTTTATACCTCAATTTTCCACTGAGGAGCAACCCCAGTGTCAGCCCTGAGCTTCCCCCTTCCCTAGTTCCACATGTATAATAGGGGCAATTAGAATGAGAGTGATTGGTTCAGGATGGGCATGTGACCAAATCTGGGCCAATGAGATGTGGGCTAAGATTTTTGTTGTAACTATTGAGGAAAAAAAAAATCCATCCTCTGCTGGAGTTGCTAAATGGGTCAGTCTGAAGCTGCTGGTGGCAGCTTTGCCCCATGGTGAAGTTAATCTACTTGAGAATAAAGCCAACTCAGATAGATGATAGGAGATAGATAGATAGATAGATAGATAGATAGATAGATAGATAGATAGATAGATAGGTAGATAGATAGGTAGATAGATAGGTAGATAGATAGATAGATAGATAGATAGATAGATAGATAGATAATATTAGGGACTGTGTCTTGATGACATGGTTTGAGGGCTGAATTCAGTGTCTAAACTCAGTATCAACCTTAAATATTCAAGTTATATGAGTTTTCTTGGTTTAAGCTAGTTTGAGTTGGGCCTCTGTTACTTGCCAGCTGACACACTTGATACTGTAGGTTCTGTCCCTGTTATAAAGAATATATTATAGAGTAACCCAAATACTGGATTTTTAGTTACATGTTTTAGCTGTCACAGGTACAGCTTCCTCTCTTTGGGGCTATAAGTTCAGAAGTACTCCTCATCCTCCCACCTCCCACCAATTCCAGGACTGATTGCTTGGAAAGGCAGCAGCAACTACAATGATACCTCTTTGGTTTGGAGGTCCAGGTGTCTGAAGGGAGATACATTGTTTTACAGTAGTAGACGTTTCCCAATAAACCACATTTACCTTCAACAGAACCTCAGCTGAATTCACCAAAGAGTAATTGAGTCTCCAACTATGTACAGAACTTGGGGAATTAGGGATACAATAAAAATAAGATAGCATCCCTGACTGTCTTCTAGGAAACCCCCAGCCTAGTGACCCTCAATTGTTTGTCCTCATAAGAGATGTCTGTTTGATGAGGGTCAGTTACCAAGCTTGTTGAGGGTTAATTCATAAATGTCTCTGATTTTCCTAGATACTTCCTCCCCACCATCTACTTTTCCATCTCTCCTTACTTATAAATGTTGCATATATATCCCCTAGAGTGTGGAGACCTGTTTGGGTTGGTTGGTATGAATAAAGGGTAAGTGGTCCCAGCTCTGTCATTTTAGCTTGAGCACCTATGCTAGTAGGGGACCTCTAGCTACTCCTTTGGCTATAATCTAACCTGCAGACTGGATATGTTAATGATGGATTCCCAGCAATGAGCAACAGATGACCATTTCCTCAGTTCTTGAGTACTGTGGTTTGCACAGTGTCTCCAAACTCTTTTTTAAAATATCTCCATCATTAATATTTTGAACATGCAACCCTAGGTAATTATTCTTATTAGTTTTAAATTAATGTGACAACAGTGAGGTGAAGGCAGGGTGGGGGGTGGCGGGAGCAAGGAAGAGGGTGTCAATGTGGTGGGGAGGGGGAAAATAACTTTCCTAAGGAATAAAGATAAGACTTACAGCAGACTTCTCTTCAGAAACCATACAAGCAAGGAAGATTGGATTGACATTTAAATTGATAAAAGAAAAACCCACCAACCTAGAACTCTATATACAGAGCAATTATCATTCAAAACCAAAGGTGAAATAAACTCTCAGACAAGTAAAATGAGAGGCAATTCATTGCCAGCAGATTTGCCTTGCAAAAAAAAATGTTAAAAGAAGTTCTTCAGGGAGAAAGAAAATGACATAGGTCCGAAACCTGGAGCTACATAAAGAAAGGAACATCAGAGAAGGAATAAAGTCAGGTAAAATAAAACTTTTATCTTCCCGATTCTTTATCTAAAGATAACTTTGTTTAAAGTAATGATAATAACAATGTGTTGAGTAATTATACCATATGGATAAGTGATGTGAATGACAACAAGGGAAAGAAGGGAAGAACGGGAATTTTTATTATAAGGTACTGAACTACATATAATGGTATAGTGCTATTTGAAGGTGGGATTAGATTAATTATAAATGTACATTGAAAACTCTAACCATTAACATTTTATTTATTTTATTTTATTTTTTTATCCTCACCCGAGAACATTTTTGCATTTATCTTCAGATAGAGTGGGAGGGAGAGAGGGAGAGAAACATCGATGTGAGAGAGACATATCGAGTGGCTGCCACCCACATGACCCCAACCAGGGCCAGGGACAAACTGCAACTGAGGTATGTGCCCTTAGCTGGAACTGAACCTGGGACTCTCTGGTCCCCGGGCCAACACTCTAATGGCTGAGCCAAACCAGCCAGGGCTCTAACCATTAACATTTTAAAAAAGAAGTGTAATTGATATACTTAAGAGAAGAGATGAAATGGAATCATATAGAATATTCCATTAAACCACAGAAGGCAGGAAATGGGAGAAACAAAGAACAATGGCAACAAATAGAAAACAGTTACAAACATGGTAGATATTAATCCAACTATATGATAATAACAAATGTTAATGGTTTAACTACTCCAATTAAAAGATAAAGATCATGAGAATGGATATAAAAAGGGAACAACTATGTTGTCTATTAAAAAAATTCACTTTAAATACAAAGATTCAGATAGCTAGAGAGGGATATACCATGCTAACACTAATCAAAAGAAAGCTGGAGTATTAATTTCAGACAAAGCAGAGTTCATAACAAGGAAAAGTATCAGATATAAAGAGATGCACTACATAATGATAAAGGAGTCATTTCTCGACTTCCGGTCAAGATGGCGGCATAGGTAAACATGGTATCACATCCTCCCACAACCACATCAAAGTTACAACTAAACTACAGAACAACCATCATTCAAAACTGCCTGAAATCAAGCTGAATGGAAGTCTGACAACTACGAAATTAAAGCAGCAGCCGCATCGAGACTGGTAGGAGGGATGGAGGCGGACGGGCTGGTCCCACACCCACGTGTGGTGGATAAAAATCAGGAGGACACCTCAGCTGGGAAGTTCCTCTCTGAGGACTGAGGGCTCCCCGTCCCACACCAGGCGCCCAGCTCAGGGTTCCAGTGCCAGGAAGAGAATCCCCATCACTTCTGGCTGGAAAAACCAGCAGGAACTGAGGCTGAGGTGGCTGGAGCCCCTGGCAGCTCCTCTTAAAGGGCCCGCTCATGGACTTACTCGGATTCACTCCCTCCGGGCTCCAGCCTGCGGGAGGGAGCCTGAAAGGCACCAGAGTCATCTGGGGAAGAACTGAGCTGTTTGGCATTGGAGCAAGGGCTGGAGAGGCAGCTTTCTCCTGGACAGACGTGCTATCAGAGGCCATTGTTCCTTTGGTGAGCCCTTCCCTGGGCCGGCAGACACCGCCATATCTGGGACTCCAGCAACCTGGCTCACACTGTTTGCCCTGCCCTGGTGATTCCCTGAGGCCCCGCCCCACCCAACTTCCAGGCCCACCCAAGCTGTTGCCAGTTGCTTTACCATAGGATTGGCCTGTCTTGGATCCTGCTTCAGCTTTTCCTAAATTCTTTCCAACAAGCAGCATCAGGTCTCAGCTAGCCCCATACCTCTTGCTAAGTAATACATAGAAACAAACACAGGGAGGCAGCCAAAATGAGGAGACAAAGAAACAGGTCCCAAATGAAAGAACAGAACAAAACTCCAGGAAAAGAACTAAGTGAAATGGAGTTAAGAAACCTAACAGAAGCTGAGTTCAAAACACTGCTTATAAGGTTGCTCAATGGACTTAGTGAGAACATCAGTGAACTTAGAGAGGGCATCAAGGGCATAAAAAAGGACCAGTCAGAAATGATGGAATCACAGTCAGAAATGAAGGAGGCACTATCTGAAATAAAGAATAGTTTACACAGATTCAATAGTAGAGTAGGCAAAGTCAAGAAGCAAACCATCGATTTGGAATATAAGGAAGCAAAAAACACCCAATCAGAACAGCAAAAAGAAAAAAGAATCCAAAGAAATGAGGATAGTGTAAGGAGCCTCTGGGACAACTTCAAGCGTGCCAACATTCTCATCTTGGGGGTGCCAGAAGGACAAGAGAGAGAACAAGAAATCGAAAACCTATTTGAAACAATAATGGCAGAAAACTTCCCTGACTTGGTGAAGGAAACAGACATACAAGTCCAGGAAGCACAGAGAGTGCCAAACAAGATGAACCCCAAGAGGCCCACACCAAGACACATCATCATCAAAATGCAAAAGGTTCAAGACAAAGAGAGAATCTTAAAAGCAGCAAGAGAAAAGCAGTTAGTTACCTACAAGGGAGTTCCCATAAGACTGTCAGCTGATTTCTCAAAAGAAACTTTGCAGGCCAGAAGGGAGTGGCAAGAAACATTCAGAGTGATGAAAAGCAAGAACCTACAACCAAGATTACTCTATCCTGCAAAGCTGTCATTTAGAATCGATGGCCATATAAAGAGTTTCCCAGACAAGGAAAAGCTAAAGGAGTTCATCACCACCAAACCATTATTATATGAAATGTTGAAGGGTCTTCTTGAAGAAAAAGATAAAAAAATATGAACAAACAAAATGGCAATAAATACATATCTATCAACAATTGAATCTACAAACAAAATGAACAAGCAGAACAGAAACATTCTCATAGATACAGAGAACTTTTGTTGGGTACCAGATGGGTGGGGGCTGGGAGGAGGGGTGAAAAAGGTGAAGGGATTAAGAAGTACAAATTTTGTTAGAATGACAAATCTCAAAGGGAAGGAGGGTTGGGGGGTGGGAAGAAATAAACCAAAGATCTTATATGTATATATGCATAACCAATGGATACTGACAACAGTGTGGGGAAAAGCAGGAGGGGGGCAGGAATGGGGAGGAGGGGGGCAATGGGGGAAAAATGAGGAACATCTGTAATACATTCAACAATAAAGATAAGTTAAAAAAAATAAAAAGCAGGAATCAAAATAGAAAAAAAAAAAAGGAATCATTTCTCTAAGAAAACATACAATCCTAAATGTGGGTACATCTAAAAATAGAGTGTTAAAGGACATGAGGCAAAAAGTGATATTTCTGAAAGAAAAAATAGACGAATCTAGTATTATAGTTGGAGACTACCACCCCTCTTTCAGAAATTATAGATTAAGCAGACAGAAAATCAGTAAGGATATAGTGGACCTGAACAGCACTATCAATCAACTTGATCTAATTGACATTTATAGAATATTCCATTCAACAACAGCAGAATACACTTTCTTCTCAAGATCACATGAAAGAGCCCTGGCAGGTGTGGCTCAGTTGGTTGGAGTGTTGTCCCATGCACCAAAAGGTTGCTGGTTCGATTCCAGTCAGGGCACATACTTAGGTTTCGGGTTCGATCCCTGGTGGGGGTATGTAGGGAAGTCAACCAATCAATGTTTCTCTCTCTCCCTCCCTCCCCCCTTCCTCATTCTCTCTCTCTGTCCCCCTCCCTTCCCCCTCCCCTTTCCACTCTCTCAAAATCAAAGGAAAATTATCCTCGGATGAGGATTAACAAACAAACAAAAAAATACACATGGGTCAAAGAAGAAGTTTCAAAAAATTCCTTTGTCTATCAGCTGAGAGGGACAATGGCAACGATACCCCAGAAGTAATGAGCACACTCTGATCTTGGTTTCTGATACTATTTTCCAATAAAAGGTACCAGTGCTCCATGAGGAAATGGTTGATTCCAGGACTGTCAGGAAACACATAAAATGAGCCTGGAGCATCTTATACCATCAGAAAGTAAGAAAGTACTCAAAGGAAAACACACACCTCACAACAATAAGGATATGTCAAAGGGACAGGAGTCAACTGAAATAACTCCCAATGGCTAAAGCTGGAACAGAGCAAGAAAATAAAGTAATATTTGATTATAATACAAAATACCAATAATTATCCACAAGTCCACTTTGAAATAAATAAGTGATTGAAGAGAGAAAGAAAATAGATAATGTTCCCATGCAGAATTCTCAATACTTTATGTAGATAAAGGGAGGCAGAATGTAACTCCCATTCCTTAAGTGTGGGCTTATGTTTAGTGACATTCTTCCAAAGAGTGCAGTATGGAAAAGGGGGAAAAGTAACTTTACAGTAGAGAAAAATGACAACACTATTCAGCCAGTTATCAAGGTCAGCAATGATAAGACGTGTTGATAGCCTATAATGTGATGAAAATGGCACTTTACCTCTGGTCTTCCTCCCCCAAACCCACCAGCCCAGCCGAATCGAGAGAAAACCAGCAGGAAAATGCCAGTTGAGGAATACTATACAAAATACCTGACCAATACTCAAAACTGTGAAGGTCATCAAAAACAAGGAAAGTCTGAGAAACTGTCACAGCCAGTGGAGGCTAAGGAGACATCATGACTAAATGCAATGTCACATCCTAGGTGGAATCATGAAACAGAAAAACGATAGGTAAAAACTAAGGAAATCTGAATAAAGTATGGTCTTAACTTCAGGTAATAATAATGTATCAATTTTGGTTAATTAATTGTAGCAAATGTACCAGAGTAATATAAAATATTAGTAATAGGGAAAACTGGCCCTGGCTGGCATGCTCAGTGGTTAGAGGGTTGGCCTGAGCACCAAAGTGTTGCGGGTTTGATTCCTGGTCAAGGGCGCGTACAAGGGTTGTGAGTTTGATCCCTGGCACGTGTGGGAGGCAGCCAGTTGATGTGTCTCTCTCACATTGATGTTTCTCTCTCACTCTCTTCCTGCCGCCCTTCCACTCTCTCTAAAAATCAATGGAAAAAAATATCCTCAGGTGAGGATTAACAAATAATAATAATACTACTAATAATAATACTAATTATAGGGACAACGGGATGCAAGGTATATAGGAACTCTCTGTACTAGCTTCACAAGTTTTCTGTAAATCTAAAACGGTTCTAAAATTGAAAGTTTATTTAAAAAACAACGACTTCAAATATTTTTTCATACACCCCAATGGATCAGCTTGCAGACCCACCGGGTTGCACACCTCCGCATTGCAGCCTGCTGGTCTAGACAGTGCCTTGCCTGCTCTCCATGCAGTGAGCCCTTTTGGGGTTAGAAGTGCCTCCATGCAGGGAGGGGCCCTGGTCCTGCATAACTCCAGGTACTTTTACCTATTCAGCAAAAACAAATGGGCTCCTCAGTTGCACAGTAAGGTGTCCTTGAGCAAACTGCTTCACCCTGCAAAGGGTCTGGCTGGTCAGCATGGACCTTCCTATTTAAACAGAAGTGACGTCATAATGACCCAGCCTTACAGGAAAGGTTGAAAAGGCACGTCTCCAGCCTCCTGCAGCCTCCTGTTTCTTAACTGTTCACCATCTTCCATAACTCTTCCTGAAACTGGGAGCCTTGGTGTTCTTAACCCCACTTTCCCATCCCCAGAATGCCTGCTCTCAAGAAGAGACACGATAAGCAATTATATTTACTCTTTTACTATAAAATTAAGTCCATGCATTAGCTGTCTTAAAAACATTTACAGTCTCAGGGACCTATAAAATATTATAATAATCTCTAATTCAGGAATAGACAATAACATCCGTTTCCAAAGGGAGCAGGAAGGCATTTTGAGGGCACATGGGTAGGAGCCTTGACAAGCCACTTGCTCAGAGTGGGGATCCACGGCCTCAGGCTCTGGCCCACTTGACCGCCTGTCCCCAGGAGCTGTCTCGTGAAGCCTCATACCTCCATCCCTACCTTTGGCCTTTTCCACGTGATGGCCTTCATCTTGGTTTTCTGGCTCAGCTCATGGGAGCCCAGGGCCTGGACACCGGCTGGGAACACACAGTCTTCAAAGAGGCACCTCTGAGCCAGGCACTGTTGTTTGAGAACGACAAAATCCTGCCCCTCAAACTTGAGGGGCTGTGTGACAGTGCCCTCTCCATTTCTCCTGTCCCTCTCCCGGATCACACGATCACAGAAGAATCCTGGCAGCAGGTAGGGCATGGTGATGGCTCAGGGAGCGGAGTTGGGCCTTCACTGCGACCTCTGTCCCACTGTGCTCTCCGTCCAGGCCTAATCCTCTCGTGAATGGGTCAGAGCCTATATAGTTCCTCCACCCTCAGCAGTGCGATGCAAATGAACACAGCCCGGAGAGAGGCCATGGTCAGAGTCAGCAGCTTTGCTGGAGGCCCCTGAGCCCATGGTCAAGGGGCAACACCGAGCCAGTCAGAGAGCCAGCAAGGGGAGCAAGAGAGCCAGGGACAGCCCCAGGACAGGCCACAATGGCCTGTAGACTTTAGGGTACCTCCATCAGCCTTGCTTGGATTTTTTCTTTAAAAAAGGAAAATATAGCTACAGAGAGGCTTACCCTGCCTCAGCAAAAGGCATTCATGCCTTTGACACTGGTGGCCAATGGGATAGAGCATGGGGCCTTCAAAACATGCTGTATACACTAATCCTATACAGGCCGCTGAATGCATAGAAGGACTGCCCCAAGCCATTGTCTGAGGGTAATGAAGCCTTCATTCTCCTAATATCCATGCCCCATCCCCCCAAAGACCTTGACTGGCCATTTAGGGACTCTAATCTGTTAGAGGGACCACAAGGGTAAGTGACTCAACCTCAAATGAAAGTCCCCATTAGAGTGGGTCCCCGTGGCAGTGAACAGACATCCACGGTTGCAAATTAAGCACCTATGAGGCAGAGAATGTGATGGGTGGGGAAGGAGGGTAATGAGTCAGAATTATAGTCACAAAAAAGCTCAGCTCTTTGACAGTTTCACCACGCATCAGTGGGCAACTCTGATGTGAGAGCAAGGAGCTAATTCGGCTGGAACCTCGTGTCTGGCAGCCTGCCCACTAGGAGGACGCTGTCTCCCTGTCCCTCGTTGACTCCTGTTGGCCTTTGTCTATGCTGTGCTTCTCAAAGTGTGGTCTTTGGACTACTAGCATCAGAATCAGTTTAAAATGCTGCCCATCCGGTGTGGTTCATGTTGGAGGCCACTTTAGCTTTAAGAATGTTAAACAGTCTCTGTGAGCTGTTTTTGAGAAAAACTTTGTTCTGCAGGGGTCGCCCCAACCCTAAGTCTTTGCACAGATATGAGAACTATGTAAAAGGGAGGGAGGCACACGGTAACCTTGCCTCAAGATAAACAGAACTAGGGAGGCATACAGTAACCCTGAGAACTGTTGAATCTTTCTGCAAATTGCTAATTGCTAACCATGATATCTGCTTCTGTATGTGCTTGCTTGCCATAGACTGCAAAAACCCTGCCCTATATAAGCAACCCCTCCCTGAGCTCGGGGCTGCTTCCCTCCTCTGCGAAGGTTGGGAACAGTCCCTGCGCAGGTAATAAAGCTCTTTTAATTTGACCTATAGTGGAGCCTGAGTATTTGCTTCTCGCGGGTTACAACATTTGGAGGCCCCAGCAAGATTTACATAAAGAGGACTCCCCACTTGGGGTGCACTTCCTCAGGCTCCGGCGGATGGGAATCTGTGGTCCTCGGGAGAGCTAGGGGAAGGCCTCGGAGAGATGTTCCTCTGCCCCAGCCTCTCGGAGACTTTCTGTCTAACCCCTCCGCCACCCTAAAATCACACATAAAGAGCATCTGAACATCTGGATCCGGCCCCGACTCTGTTTCAGGACGTCCTCAGGTAAGCCGTTTCTGTTTCTGTTCTCTGCAGAGAAAAATAGGGGAATGGACTAGCCAGACGCGGTGCTAAGGTCCTACCCCGGGGCCAAGCGAGACATCGCTTATGTGTCCCATCCAGTTTTCAGTATCTGTATCTGTGTTCTGTGTTGTCTGTTCGCCTTGTGCCGGCTCTCTCTCTCTCCCCCCCCCCACAGCATGGGACAAGGACCGTCTCGACCGAAGACCCCCCTCCAATGCCTTCTAGATAACTTTTCTGATTTCTCTAGGAGAGCAAGAGGATACGGTACCAGTCCGAACCCTGAGTTCCTACGCACCCTCTGTGAGCTCAAGTGGACATCCTTTCGAGCCTCCTGGTCCTCAGAGGGCTCTTTTGATCTTTCCCTCCTTTTCACGGTACGGTCGGTGGTCTACGGGAGCCCAGGACACCCTGATCAGGCCCCATATATAGACACGTGGATAGATGTTGCCACGGATAAGCCGGGGTACATTAAGAAATGTCTCTGTGCTGACAAAAAGAAGATTCTCCTAGCTGGACCACCCACCGCCCCTGAAAAGGACCCAGAAAAGCGTCCAACGGGATGCCTTTACCCCGTCCTATCGGATCAGTCTGAGGACCCCCTCACTGACCAGGAGTCAGACCTCCCCCTTATCGGCATCCGCCTTTAGCTCAGGGTGGGGCTGAAGCTCAACCTTTGAGCCCCTCTCATACCAGGGGAGGCACCCTTTATCAGGCACCCCCACAACCGGAGGCGCCGCTCCCAGACTCTTCTGCCGCCATTCTACCCCTTAGGCAGGTGGCTCCTCCAGCGGGAGGGGATCCCAACCATCCCTTTATGGTCTATGTTCCCTTCTCTATAGTGATTTATATAATTGGAAACAACAGAATCCCTCCTTCTCTGAGAAACCGCAGGGCTTAGTTTCCCTCCTGGAAATGGTTTTTCACACCCATCAGCAGACCTGAGACAACTGCCAACAGCTTCTCCAGGTCCTTTTCACTTCAGAGGAAAGGGATAGAATTCACCGAGAGGCAATAAAAACTATGTTAGGCCCAGATGGACAGCCTCTCACTAATGTCCAACAGCTAGAAGCCCGCTACCCCGGCTCTTGTCCTGACTGAAACCCAAACACTGACCCGGGGAGGAATAGCTTACAGCAGTATCTCCAGTCTCTACTGCAGGGCCTCAGGGGGGCTGCTAAGAAGCCCACAAACCTATCAAAGGTCAGCGAGACAATCCAGCAGCCGGAGAAATCCCCTGCAGCCTTCCTAGAACGCCTATTAGAGGCCTATCAGCTATTCACTCCCATTAACCCTGAGGCACCAGAGAACAGCCGAGCAATAAACATTGCCTTTGTCACTCAGTCGGTCCCAGATATCCCTAAGAAATTGCAGAAACTTGAGGGATTTGAGGGCAAGAACCTTAGTGAGCTAATAGAAATAGCTCAGAAGGTGTTTAACAATCGGGATGGCCCTGAGGCAGCCCATATCAAGCAGATGACAAAGATAGTCATTGCTGCCCTCCAGGAAACTAAAAAGGGAAACCAAGAAAGACTCCGAAAAGGGCAACGAAAGCCGGAGGGCAACCCTCAAAAGCCAAGGCAAAATTTGGACTCAGACCAGTGTGCCTACTGTAAGGAGAAAGGACATTGGAAAATTGACTGCCCCAAGAAGAAGGGCCAAAAGGGACCCCCACAGAACACCATCCTCTTGGAGGACACTGAATGAGGGGGTTGGGGCTCCTACAATCTGGGCCCCCAGGAGCCCAAGGTAACCTTAAGAGTTGGGGGCCAACCAATTGAATTCCTGGTAGATACTGGAGCCACTTTCTCAGTTTTAAAGGAAACCCAGGGACCCAGCACTGAGAAACAAACTCAGATTGTAGGGGCAACTGGAAAGCCTAAATCCTATCCCTGGACTACCGCCCGGATTACAGATTTAGGAAAAGGGACTATCACTCACTCCTTTCTTGTCATGCCAGACTGCCCCTACCCCCTGTTAAGAAGAGACCTCTGCAGAAACTACAAGTACCATCTCCTTTGCCGGTGGTAAGTCTACCCTCACCATCCCAGAGGGGGCCCCTTCATCAATTCTAGTCACTGTTCTTCTTTCCGAAGAATATGTTTTCTACGAAGGGAGAGGACAACCACAGGGGTCACAAACCCTCCTTGAGAAATGGAGAATTGAAATTCCTGAGGTATGGGCGGAAACCAACCCACCAGGGCTGGCGAGACACCAGCCCCCTGTAATTACGCAATTAATGGGCACAGCTTCCCCTATTCGGGTGAGGCAATATCCCATAGCCTGGAAGGCAAAGCAGGGAATTGCTAAGCACATTCTTAGACTGAGAGAGGCAGGGATTTTAGTACCACACCAATCGGCCTGGAACACCCCATTGCTGCCGGTTCGAAAGCCGGGAATGGATGATTACCGGCCAGTTCAGGACTTGCGGGAAGTGAATGCCCGAGTTGAGACTATACACCCCACGGTGCCTAATCCCTACACCCTCCTCAGTCTTGTGCCACCCGATAGGGATGTCTGTTCAGTCCTAGACCTCAAGGATGCTTTCTTCTCCATCCCCCTGTCACCCCTCAGTCAACCTGTCTTTGCCTTCGCATGGACTGACCCTGATGGGGGCGTCTCAGGTCAGCTAACTTGGACGAGACTTCCCCAAGGGTTTAAAAACTCGCCCACTCTGTTCGATGAGGCTCTAAGCAGAGACTCCTGGCCTTCCGAGAGCAACACCCCTATGTGACTCTCCTTCAATATGTAGATGACCTTCTCCTAGCTGCCTCTTCTTAGCAGGACTGTGAATGCCCAACGGAGGCACTCTTAAGAGAACTAGGGCGACTTGGTTACCAGGTCTCTGCAAAGAAAGCTCAGCTCTGCACATCCTCCGCTACCTATCTCAGCTACAACCTCGAAGGAGGTAAGCGCTCCCTGTCCACCAACAGGATTGAAGCCATCCTGCAGATCCCAACACCAACCACCAAGAGACAGGTGAGAGAATTCCTTGGCGCCATTGGGTATTGCTGCCTCTGGATACCATGCTTTGCAGACATAGCTAAGCTCCTATATACCAGCACTAGGGGAAAAGAGAGCCAACTGATCTGGGCTGACATTGAACAGAAGGCATTTGAGGAATTAAAGCAGGCGCTTGTCTCTGCACCTGCCCTGGCCCTTCCAGATATCACCAAACCCTTCCAGCTATTTGTTGCTGAGACTAAGGGAATTGCAAAGGGGGTACTGACTCAGACTCTGGGACCTTGGAAACGGCCTGTGGCCTGCCTGTCAAAGAGACTTGATCCAGTAGCTGCCGGCTGGCCAAGCTGTATGAGGGCCATAGCAGCCACGGCCCTCCTAGTAAAGGAGGCATCCAAGCTAACTTTAGGACAGGACCTCCAACTTATAGGGGGACATACTGTTGAGACCCTCCTCCGGTCCCCACCAGACAGATGGATTTCGAATGCTAGGGTCACTCAGTATCAAGTCCTCCTACTGGACCCCCTAAGAATCTAGTTCCTGAAAACAGCTGTCCTGAACCCAGCCACCCTACTCCCAGATGATGACCCGAGAGAGCCCCTACACTATTGTCCCGAGGTTCTAGAGGCCCTCACGAATTTGCGAGCTGACTTAAAGGATAGCCCCCTGCCTGAGGCTGAACTAGAACTGTATACAGATGGGAGCAGCTACATCCAAGAAGGGACCCGATATGCAGGGGCAGCCGTGACCACTCAGTCCAAAATTATCTGGGCTCAGGCACTGGGCCACGGAACCTCGGCCCAGAAGGCTGAGCTGATAGCACTTACCCAGGCCCTGAGACATGCAAAGGGAAAGACGGCCAATATCTATACAGACAGCAGATATGCCTTTGCCACAGCCCATGTACATGGGGCACTATACCAGGAGCGAGGACTCCTCACATCTGGAGGAAAACAGATCAAAAATCAGGAAGAAATTCTAGCCCTCCTTGAAGCCATCTGGCTCCCCACGAAACTAGCAATCATCCACTGTAAAGGGCATCAGACTGTTGACTCACCAATAGCAAGGGGGAACAACCTAGCGGATCAGGCAGCAAGAGAGGCGGCCCTAAAACCGGTGGGGCCTCTAGAAATTCCTCCGGTCCTTCCCCAACTGCTGTTGCCTCAGGAGCCCAACTACTCCCCCAAGGAGCCGGAAACAGGGAAAGAATTAAACTGTTCAGCAGGGCCGAAAGGCTGGCTTCTCCTGCTGGACTGATGGCCTCCTGCCTGAGAACCTAGGAAGGGACCTCATTAAGCAACTCCACCAGAGCACCCACTTGGGAACTACAAAACTAACCCAACTCATCGGGCAGCACTTCTACGTACCGGGACTCCAGAAACAAGTTCACTCTGAAGTAGCCTGATACCCCATCTGTGCTAAAGTGAACCCGAAGCCCCAAGGGAACAGTAACTAGTCCCGGGGTCCGGCAATGGGGACGGGCCCCAGGGGAACACTGGGAAGTAGACTTCACGGAAATCAAACCAGGAAAACTAGGCTACAAGTACCTGCTAGTTTTTATTGACACCTGTTCTGGATGGACTGAAGCCTCCCCCACCAGAGGTGAATCGGCTGCCACAGTTGTTAAATACCTTCTGACTGAGATCGTTCCCCGATTCGGCCTCCCTTTAGCTTTGGGGTCTGACAATGGCCCGGCATTCATTGCCAAAACCTCTCAATTATTAGCCCACAGTTTAGGGATCACTTGGAAACTGCATTGCATATACAGACCCCAGAGTTCAGGACAGGGAGAAAGGATGAATAGGACAATCGAGGAGACATTAACAAAGCTCAACTTGGAGACTGGCGAAAACTGGGTGAGTCTTCTTCCTTTTGCCCTCCTCCGAACGCGCTGTACCCCCTATGTAAAGGGTTTGTCTCCATTTGAAATAATTTATGGAAAGCCACTCCCGATCCTGCCAAAATCGAGAGACGAACAACTGGCGGGACTCGAGAATAATGCCCTCCTTAGTTCTTTGCGGGCCTTACAACGGCTCAGGGAAACGACCCACCAGCTGGTCCGGAATCACCGCGGTCCGCCACCTGACCCACAGCAGAAAGAGTCACTCCATCATTTGGAGCCTGGAGACTGGCTCTGGACTAAGAGACATCAGACTTCTGCCCTCCAGCCTCACTGGGAAGGACCCTACTCGGTCATCTTAACAACTCCTTCGGCTATCAAGGTCGCCGGGAAGAAACACTGGATTGACCACACTCAGGTAAAGAAGGCCGATCCTGAACATATTCCAGAAAAATGGACTCTCGTCCGGACGGAAGACCCTCTCAAGGTAAAACTGTCCAGAACATGCTGATCCTGGTCCTTCTTATCTCAATTTCTGGTGCCAGCCACCACAATCCATCTCAATATAGATGGACCCCCACCTTGACAAATGTCACCAACCCTAACTTAACCAGGGATTGCTGGCTTTGCCTGAATCCTTCGCCCCCCTACTATGTCGGCCTGGCAACTAACCGGTCTATAGAAAACAACTCTGACTCCATCTAGAACCTGACTACTCAGGTCACCCTACAGCAAAGAAAATGCAAATGGGGTATCACTGGCCCTACACTGACACTAGGGGACCTCCAAAGACAAAGAACCTGTTTTTCTACTGGTAATTATAACTTTGCTTCCTCCCTTTACAAAGACTCCTGCGCTAGCCCTCCCCAAAATCTAGACGAAGATTCATCCGCCGGCCCGAATTGGACACTGAAAGCACCTGATGGGACCTGGTTTGCCTGTTCCTCAGGACTCACTCCCTGCATTCTCCTGGGAAATCACTCAGATCTATGTGTACTAACTTATGTACTCCCACAGGTATACTTCTTCTCAGGCATAGAAGGAGATGAACACATTTTCGCTCCTGAAGACGCCTCCTGACTCCATAAACGGGCCCCTGTCTTGGTACCCCTCTTAGTAGGCTTAGGTATAGCTGGCTCGGCTGCAATTGGGACCACTGCCTTCGTCAAGAATGACTATGATTTAAGGAAACTAACGGCCCAATTTACTGCAGATATTAATGACCTAGAGGAGCAGATTTCTAACTTAGAAAAAGCCTTAGACTCCTTGGCTGAGGCAGTCCTCGAAAATCGCAGAGGACTTGACTTATTATTCTTAAAACAAGGAGGTCTCTGTGCTGCCCTAGGGGAGACTTGCTGCTTCTATGCAAACTATTCCGGGATCATTAGAGAAAGCATAGATATAATAAAGAAAAGATTAAGAGAGAGAGAAAGAATGCAGGAAGCCTCTAAGAACTGGTTTGAAAACTTATTCGACGGGTCCCCCTGGCTAACGACCCTAATCTCTGCCCTAGCAGGCCCTGCTCTGCTCCTATCACTAGGATTGACCTGTGGGCCCATTATAATCAATAGAATAGTCCAGTTTATTAAGGAAAGAATTCAGTCTGTTAAATTGATGGTACTTAGCTCCCCATACCAGAGGCTCCCCACTACAGAAGAATATATTACTGAGTCAAGGATTTGAACTCCCCCATAAAACCAGTGGGGAATGTTGAAGGCCACTTTAGTTTTAAGAATGTTAAACAGTCTCTGTGAGCTGTTTTTGAGAAAAACTTTGTTCTGCAGGGGTCGCCCCAACCCTAAGTCTTTGCACAGATATGAGAACTATGTGAAAGGGAGGGAGGCACACGGTAACCTTGCCTCAAGATAAACAGAACTAGGGAGGCATACAGTAACCTTGAGAACTGTTGAATCTTTCTGCAAATTGCTAATTGCTAACCATGATATCTGTTTCTGTACATGCTTGCTTGCCACAGACTGCAAAAACCCTGCCCTATATAAGCAACCCCTCCCTGAGCTTGGGGCTGCTTCCCTCCTCTGTGAAGGTTGGGAACAGTCCCTGTGCAGGTAATAAAGCTCTTTTAATTTGACCTATAGTGGAGCCTGAGTGTTTGCTTCTCGCAGGTTACAACAGCTCAGTGGTTGAGGGTCGACCCATGCACCAAGAGGTCGCTGGTTTGATTCCTGGTCAGGGCACATGCCCAGGTTGTGGGCCAAATCCCCAGTGGGGGGCATGCAGGAGGTGGCCAATCAATGTTCTCTGTCATCGATGTTTCTGTCTCTCTCTCCCTTGCCCTTCCTGTCTCTCTAAAAATCAATAAAGAAAAAAAAATTTAAATGCAGATTCCCAGGACTCATCCCAGACCAAAGGATTCAAATACTCTTGGTAGGAGTCTGAGACTAGACAATTTTTTTTCTTTGTTAATTTTTAGAGAGAGAGGAAAGGAGAGGGAGAGAGAGAGAGAAACATCGATGAGAGAGAACACCGACTGGCCGCCTCCTGCATGCCCCCCAATGGGGATAGGGCCCACAGCCTGGGCATGTGCCCTGACCAGGAATCGAACCAGTGACCTCTTGGTGCATGGGTCAACCACTGAGCCATACCAGCCGGGCGAGACTTGGCAATTTATTTAATTTTTTATATATATTTTTATTATGTATGCTTATTTATTTTAGAGAAAGAGGAAAGGAGAGAGAGACAGAAACGTCGATGTGAGAGAGAAACATGGATCAGCTGCCTCCTGCACACCCCCTACTGGGGATTGAGCCCAAAACCCCGACATGTGCCCTGACCTTTTGGTGCATGGGAGGATGCCCAACCAACTGAGCCACACTGGCCAGGCAAGGGACTTTGCAATTTAAATAAGCACACCAGGAGAGTCTTATGTCTACTAGAGTCTGAAACTATGACTTTAGCATTGCAGGGTACTATAATAGCTCAAAATAATTTTTTAAAAATTTATTTTAAAAAATTTAATTTATTGATTTGAGAAAGAGAGAGAGAGAGACATCAGTTTGTTGTTCTACTTATTTATATATTCATTGGTTGATTCTTGTATGTGCCCTGACCAGGACTCAAACCCACAACCTTGGTGTATCAGGACGATGCTCTAACCGGCCAGGGCAAAATACTTTTTGAGGGCAGTTCTTTTAAGAAATAACATTATTTTTGTTCAGTTTATACATGAATAAGGTGTTTTTTAAAAAAAAAAATATATATATATATATATATATTTCCTTTATTGATTTTAGAGAGAGAGAAAGAGAGAGGGAGAGAGAGATATAAACACAGATGAGAGAGAACATTGACTGGCCACCTCCTGCATGCCCCCCACTGGGGATTTGGCCCACAACCTGGGCATGTGCCCTGACTGGGAATTGAACTAGTGTCCTCTTGGTGCATGGGTCAATGCTCAACCATTGAGCCACACCGGCCAGACATGAATAAGGTTTTTTAAAGTAAAAAATACAATAGTACATAGAAGAATAGCAGTCTCCTGCCCTGTAAATCTCTCTCCACCTGCAAATCCCTCTCCTCAGAGACAGCTTATTCTTCTGGTATTTACTGCTATATTTCTAAATAATATGCTTATATTATTACTTTTTAATTTATTATTTTTAGCAAATATCAATAGAGTTCCTATTTTGGTGAGTGAGATTTAGGCTTCTTACATTATACTGTGTCCACCATCTTCCCCAAATAGTTATGTCATAAATTTTGGCAAAATTAAAATTCAGTATTTACTTTAGTATTTTGTATTAGGAAAATATTGCTCACTTCTTAGCTGGGTGGTATCCTGTGTTACATTTCCTTTCTGTATAAATGTTTCCTTTCTCTTATTCTCCATCATTCTCTTATTTTTCTATGTATCTATCAGTGCTTTCCCCAGCAATAGTTTTTCCAAAAACTTAAACTCATCAGATATCCTTGCAATTCCATTGTTCCCCCACCAAGGCCTTCCTTTGTAGCCTCCTTCTGGTTCCCCACCCCCACCCCCAGGTCTGAAGCAGGGGCCTGGCACTGACTGTGCCCTTCACCTGGATGGAATTTCATTTCTAGAATTCTCTTTTTTGATTTACTCCTTGATTTTATTGGCACACAACTTACAGCTTTCTCAGAATGGATGCATGAGGGGTTAACACCTAAGTCCTTGTCTGTCTAACTTTATCTCTTTTCTACCTTTACACTTGATTCAGAATTTGGCTAGGCATTTTAGGTTGAAAACCAATTTTCCTTCAGAATTTTTAAGATATTGTTTCATTGTTCCTAGTATCTGGTGTTGTTGAGAAGTAGGATGCAATTCTGATGAACATTCCTTTGTATGTGACTTGTCTTTTCCCTCTGAAAGCTTTCAGGGTTTTCTCCCCTTCCACTCTCCCCAATTCCAAAGCCACATTTATGTGCTGTGGAATGAATTTATTTTTAATTTATTTGTGCTGAGCACTCAGTGACTCCTTTCAATATAGAGACTTTTGTCCTTAGTTCTGGGATATTCTAATATGATCTTTGACATTTCTCTCCTTTTCAATTTTTTGAAACTCCTAAAAATCAGATGTTAAACTACCTCTAATTTTATTGTATTTTAAAATATTTTTTGTTCTACATTCTAGATTTCTTTGATTTTATATTTTAACCTTGCTATTGACATTTTAAATTCCAACTATCAGTTTTCTAGCTTTATTTTATGAAAATTTCAAATGTACAGAAAAGTTTAGAACTTTTTTTTTTTTTATCCTCACCTGAGGACATTTTTCCATTTTTTGTTCAGACAGAGTGGGAGGGAGAGAGAGAGAGAGAGAGAGAAACATCGACGTGAAAGGGACACATCGAGTGGCTGCCTCCCGCACGACCAACCAGGGCCGGGGACAAACTGCAACCGAGGTACGTGCCCTTAGCAGGAACCAAACCTGGGTCTCTCTGGACCGCAGGCCGACGCTCTAACCGCTGAGCCAAACCGGCCGGGGCCAAATGTACAGAAAAGTTTAAAGAACAGACACCCATATAGCCTACATCTAGATTTAACAATTGTTAACATTTTTGTTTTCACCTATCTATATGTGTATATATAGATTTTATTTATTTATTTTTTTAGGAACCATTTGAAAGAATGTTGTAGGTGTTATCACGTTTCACATCTAAATACTTAGGAGTTGACTTAGGATTCAGTAGGTACCTCCTTAGAACAAGAACACTCTCCAACTGACTGTAATGCTATTATCACTAAGAAAATGAACTACTATTCTCTAATAAAATCCAAGATCCAAATCCATATGCTAATTTCTTAATTTGTTCCCCAACTGTCTTTTATATCTGTTTTTATTTTTGAACCAGAATTCAATTAAAGTCTACACAATGAAATTCAATAATTGGATTAGGTGATGTTGAAGTGAGAATTAGTGAATTGGAAGCTAGATCAGAAGAAGTCACTTAGAATACTGCACAGAGAATCAAGGAGATGGGAAATTTTTAAAAAAGAGAGAAAATGAAAAAAAAAGTTAAGATACATGTGGGATATTGCAAGGTAAGTTCAGCATATATCTAATTAGAATGCTAGAAGAAGATAATAGAAAATATGGGGTGATTAATATCCTGAGAGATTTTCTACAATTGATCAATGAGTTCAATCCTCAGAATTAGGAATCCTAATGAATCCTAAGCAGGAAAGGTATAAAGCAATATATGTTTGGACATAACATAGTGATATTGTAGAATACCACAGACAGATCTTAAAAGCAGTAAGAGAGAAAAGGCATAAGGCCTATTATGGGATAGCAGCCATTAAGAATGACTGCTGATTTCAACAACAGTGTAAGGTAGGAGACAGCACTGAGAATCAACCTAGAACTGATTACTCAGGAAAACCATTTCAAGAGTGAGAGCATATTTCGTACAAGTAAAAATTGAAAATGCTTACTATAAATAGACCCTCACTAAAGGAACTTCTAAACAATGTTACTTTAGGAAAACGTAAAATTATTCTAGAAGGAAAAGTCAAAGACTCAAGAAAGAATAGTAAACAAAAAATTGGTAAACGTGTGTAAATCTAGCAAATATTGAAGTGTTAAACATTATATTATTTTCTAATTTTTAAGGTTGGAATATGAAGATAGAACTAACATTCTGAAAAACAATGGCATATTAGGAGAGGAGTACGTGGTGTTAAAGTGCTATATGGTCCCCATATTGTTTTTGAGGAAAATAAAACTATTGACCAATTTCAGGCTTTATTAAGATAATAGTTATGTTAACAATTTAGGGCAACTACAGAAAAACAGAAATAGTCAATAACTTTCAAACTAGTAGGAACAGCCCTGGCTGGTTTGCTCGGTGGTTAGAGCATCGGCCCAAGAACCCAAGGATTGCAGATTTGAACCCTGGTCCCTATCGAGGTAATCAATCAATGGGTCTCTCTCACATCGATGTTTCTCTCTCTCTCCCTCCCTTCTTCCCACTCTCTCTTAAAAAAAAAAAAAAAATCAATGGAAAATATCCTCGGGTGAAGATTAACAAAAAAACAAACAGCCTTGGCTAGTTTGGCTTAGCAGTTAAGAGCGTAGGCCCACAGACCAATGAGTCACGGACTCTAGTCCAGTCAAGGCACATACGTCGGTTGCGATTTGTCCCTGGCCCTGGTTGGGGTCGTGTGGGAGGCAGCCGGTAGATGTTTCTCTCTCACATCTATGTTTCTCTCTCTCTCTCTCTCTCTCTCTCTCTCTCTCTCTCTCTCTCTCGCTCTCTTCCCCCCCCCTCTCCCTCCCTTCCATTTTATCTGAAGACAAATGGAAAAATATCCTTGGGTAAGGATAAAAAACCAAACAAACAAAAAAACCTGGTAGGAAGAAAAGAATGAGAAAAACACTTTTTAAAAAAATATTTTTTCTTCATTGATTTTAGAGAGAGAGAAAGGGAGAGGGAGAGAGAGATAGAAACATCAATGAGAGAGAACATCGACTGGCCACCACCTGCATGCTCCCCGCTGGGGATTTGGCCCACAACCAAGGCATGTGCCCTGACTGGGAATCGAACCGACGACCTCTGGGTGCATGGGTCGACTCTCAACCACTGAGTAACACTGGCCGGGCAAGAGAGAAAACACTTTTAATCAATTTTTAAAATGGGCATTAAGAGGAAAAAAGGAACAATTAAAAAGCAGTACAGCCCAGCCAGTGTGGCTCAGTGGATTATTGAGCCTTCCTTGTCCATGGACTGAGAGGTCCCAGTTTGATTCACGTACTTCCCATGCCCGGGTTGCAGGCTCGATCCCCAGTGGGGGGCATGCAGGAGGCAGCCAATCGATGTTTCTCTCTCACATTGATGTTTATCTCTCTAAAAAAAATCAATAAAAAAAAACATATTAAAAAAAAGCAATACAAACAGAAAGGTTATGGTAGATGACAGAAATAAAGATATCAAAAGATATCAATGCTCATAATCAGTGCAAATAGATTAAAATCTTCAGTTAAAAGTCAAAGGCTTTTGGATTAGATTAAAAAAAAAACATTATAAAAGAAACAACAACATTAGAAATAGTTTATAATAAACACACCAAAGACATTAGAGCATAGAAATGCTAGAAAAATAAAAAAATATATGTATGAAGCAAAACTTGCCTCCAAAGCTTGTGTACCTACATTAATATCTAACAAAATTGACTTTAAAGCAAAAAACAAAAAACTTTCTTAGAGATAAAAAAAGGGTCACTACAAAGTCATAGAAAAATAAATATTACTACTGTATCAAAAAGAAAAGCAATTTCAAGTGATCCCATGGTTTTTGAAGAGATTACATCAGTAAATAAACATCCTCCCTAAGAAAACACTGGCAAAATTCTACCATGTATTTAAGGAACATACAGTTTTCATCTTACACAATTGATTTCACGGAACAGAAGGAACATTCCCTACTCACTTTATGTGGCTAGTGTAACCTTGATAACATAATGGTACAGCGCAAGAAAGAGAAATAATAAGCCAATTTCACTAATCATATATGCAAAAGCTTAAATAAAAGATTTGCAAAACAAAACTTAGTGATGTATGAAAAAGATAATACATTCCAACTTTGGTTTATTTTAAGAATGCAAGGGGGTCAACATGGGAAAACTCTATTAATGTAACTGTTTAAAGGAGGAAAAATCACATGATTTTCTCAAGTAATGCAGTAAATGTATTTGATAAAGTTCATCAACGATTTATGATTTTTAAAAAAATTCTTAGCAAAGCAGGAATAGAGGGGAACTTCTTAACAACAAGTTGTATCTACAAGTAAATCTACAGTAAATCTATTCAACAGTGAAACATTAAGAATATTCCCTTTAAATTTGGGAACCAGATGAAAATTCCTGTTAGCTCCTTTGTTAATATTATGCTGGAGGGTTTAACTAGTGCAGTAAGATAAAAATTAGGCTGGTGAATACAGTTGTACATAATGTACTGGGCAAATCACCTAATTATAGAAACATAGAGTCTACAGACCAGTAACTTGGGATCTGCAATCAAATTATTAGAATTACTAAGAGTTTGCAAGAGGGAAGAGTCAAATGAATGTTTATGCTTGAGAAATCAAGTACAATTTTAAGAAAGACGCCACTTATAAAAATAACAACAATCAAAGATGCCTAGGAATAAATCTGACAAAGGATATTCAAGACCTTTACAGTGAAAACTTTTTAAAAACTTGATTGAAAGATACACTAATGGAGACCCATTTAAATGGAGAGACATCCCTTCTTCATGGATAGGGAGAGTAAATATCGTCAAGGTGTGAATTCTTCCATAGTGAATGCAATCTCAATGAAAATCCCCACAGGATTTTTTGTGGAACTCAACACTCTGATCCTAAAATTTAAGTGGAAAGGCAAAGAGTCCAATTTAGCTAAAACAATATTAAAGAAGAAAAACAAGTTGAGAGGACTTGCTCTGCTGGATGTCAAGATTTATTGGCACAAGGTGTGGCACTGGCACAAATATAGACAAATACACGCAAATGGAACACAGTAGAGTGCAGAAACAGAACCACACATTGAGAGACACTTGATTTATTTAAAAAGTGGCATTGCAAAAACAGTGGAGGAAGGGTTGTCTTTTTAATAAATTGTGCTGGGACTTTTGAATATCCATGGAAAACAACAAAATGTGATCCATATGTTATATTACATGCAAAATCATTTCTAGATAGATTATAGACCCAAATATAAAGGCAGGAAAATAAGGTTTCTTATGATAATAGAGAAGAATGACTTTGGTTTAAGAAAAACTTTAACCATAAAGGAAAAAAATAATAAATTAGAAATTAATGTAGAACATTTTTAAAAAATATGTTTTTATTGATCTTAGAGAGAGGAAGGGAGAGGGAGAGAAATAGAAACATCAGTGAGAGAGAAACATCAATTGGCTATTGCCTGAACACTACCTGCTGGAGACTGAGCCTGCAACCGGGGCATGTGCCCTGACTGGGAATCAAACTGGTGACCTCCTGGTGCCTGGGATGACATTCAACCAACTGAGCTACACCAGCTGGTCAATAATTAATTTAGAACTTTTATTTTATTTTATTTATTTATTTATGTATTTTTAATCCTTACCCGAGGTTATTTTTACATTTATCTTCAGATAGAGTGGGAGGGAGGGAGAGAGAGAGAGAAAGAGAGAGAGAGAGAGAGAGAGAGAGAGAGAGAGAGAGAGAGAGAGAGAGATGTGAGAGAGACACATCGATTGGTCGCCTCCCACAGGACCCCGACCAGGGGCGGGGACCGAACCACAACAGAGGTACATGCCCTTGACTGGAATTGAACCTGCAAATCTTTGGTCTTCGGGCCAACATTCTAACTGCTGAGCCAAACAGGCCAGGGCAATTTAGAACTTTTAATTAAGAATTTTTTAAATTAAAAATACCCTTAAGATAGTGAAAAGGTAATTCACAAAGTGGGAGAAGATATTTATAGTACATCTAACCAATAAGCGATTAGTATCAAGATGTAAAGAATGCCTACAATTTGCCCTGGCCAGTTTGGCTCAGCAGTTAGAGTGTTGGCCCGCAGACCAAAGAGCCTTGGGTTTGATTCCAGTCAAGGGCACATACCTTGGTTGCGGTTTGTCCCTGGCCCTGGTCAGGGTTGTGCAGGAGGCAACCAGTCGATGTGTCCCTCTCACGTCAATGTTTCTCTCTCTCCCTCTCTCTTCCTCTCTCTCCCTCCCTCCCACTCTATCTGAAGATAAATAGAAAAATATCCTCAGGTGAAAAAGAAAGCCTACAATTTAAGTTGAAAAAGACACACAATTCAATAGAAAAATGAGCCAAAGACATTAACATGGACAGCAAGATAACAAATGGTCAAGAAGTACATAAATGTATAAAAAGATGCTCTGACTTATTTATAATCAGGGAAATGAACCTTTTAAAAAAATGTTTTTTCTTTATTGATTTTAGAGAGAAAGAGAGAGACATCAATGAGAGAGAATATCAACTGGCCGCCTCCTGCATGCCCCCCACTGGGGATTGAGCCCACAACCTGGGCATGTGCCCTGACTGGGAATCGAACCAGCGACCTCTTGGTGCATGGGTCGACGCTCAACCACTGAGCCACACCAGCTGGGTGGGAAATGCATCTTTGCATACATTTCTTGGCCATTTCTGTTCCTGCCTGTCCCATTTGAAGCATGTGCTTCTGAGTTATTTCAGCATGGTCAACATGATGTCTAGAGATCTGTCCTCGTCATGACGCTCAGGAGGAGCTGCTGTCTCTGGAATGTAACGAAAGGCCATCCTGAAAGTTATTTATAGAATTGGCACTTTCACCGACACTTAAGACCCCCCACCCCAGGATGGCACTGTCATGATTCTTTGCTGAGTAGAAGGAGGGAGGGCTGGTGTGGGCACCTCGTTTTGCCTTTCAATCACCATCGTCACTATTGACTCATTGTGCTAAGCATGTTATATATGGTATCTTGTTTAATCCTTACAACAACTCTATGAAAGTAGGAACTTTTCTTTTCACCGATGAGGAAACGGAGACCCAGGAATGGTCAGTAACTTGCCCGAGGTTACATTGTTCAGAGGGAACTGGGATTTGAATCAAGTGTGTTTGACTTTAAGGCCTGTGCACTTCATCATTGTGTTATGCTCCCGTCCTTCGCTGCCTATGCTACTAGTAATTGCTGCCTTACCGTGAGCACCTCCTAGGACTTTATGGATGCTGGCTCAGAACAGCCATAAGATTAGAGTATCATTATCCCCATTACAGAAGAGGAAAATGAAACTTGGAGAGTTATGTGACTTGCTAGTGGCAGAGCCAGGGTTCAAACCAGGTCTGTCTGGTTCTAAATCCAGATGTCGCAACTCCTCTGCACAAGGCCCCCGGTTCTTCCTCTTTGTGGCTAGACCAGTGATCCCACTTCTCTCTAAACTGTCTGATAGAAGATGACTCTCTAAAACAGATTACTAGCAGACTTCCTACCAACCAAATTCACTGGAAAGATAAATAAAATCCTGGAGAGAAGAAGCTATACAGCAACTGGGCCCTGGGCCCTAAGAACAGAAGGCTCCCTGCTCACAGCCTCTGCGTTTTTGTACTTCTGTTCCCTTCCTCTCATCTCACACTGGCATGGAGTGACTTTTATTTGGTGTCAACCTAGGATTTCTTCTATTCAGAACTGAGTAATGCAGGTCAAGTTAACCCTTGGCTGGGAGAATGCACAGGGTGCGGTGTTAATTAGAGAGGCCACAGGGCACATGGAAGATGTCATTAGAGCAAGAGACCTCTGGTGTCAGCACGAGTTGCAGGAAGTTTCCAACTTAAGAGTGCTGGTGTAATGGCCAAGCACTGGGTCCTAGGAAGTGGGTGGTCAGCTATCCTCCACATTTCACCCCTTTTCTTTCTTTTCTCTTTTTTTTCTTTATTGATTTTAGAGAGAGAAAAAGGAAGAGGGAGAGAGAGATAGAAAGAAATATCGATGAGAGAGAACATCGATTGGCTGCCTCCTGCATGCCCCCCACCGGGGATTTGGCCCACAACCTGGGCATGTGCCCTGACCAGGAATCAAACTGGCGACCTCCTGGGGCATGGGTCCATGCTCAACCACTGAGCCACACTGGCAAGGCTCACCCTTTTTCTTTAACTCCATTTCAGATGAAAAGGACCAGAAATCAAGAAATGATTCTTTCCAGGTCTGGGGGAAGAACTATACAAATGAGCCTGGGACATTCTGTTACGGTCAGAAAACAAGGAAGCTAGTCAAGATTAATGGGGTCATGTCAAATGATACAGGTAACTTATAGGTGGTGGGGCTCCCACTCTTCAAAGACGGCTCAACTTGAAAATCAAAAAGAATAATGACTGCAGTGGATTAAAATATGTTGCCATGTTTCATACCAATCACACTCTTAATAGAGTATTGTTTTGAGTTGTGATATTTAAGAATACAAAGCACATAGGAAGTATAGTTGATTCTCATTATTCATGTTAGTTATGTTCTATCAAGTTGCTGTGAACGCTGAATCAGTGAATACTGAGCCCTTGGTCCTCGAGGAAATAGAGGATTAGGTTCCTGTGAGTCTCTCTGATCACATTTTCATCAACTGATAAGTACACAAGCTAATTTTATATGATTTTGTTTAGAGGCACCTCATTTAATATATATTATTGATTTATTAACATTGAACTCACAGCCAACAGCACCATAATTCTTGCCTGAATGAAGCTCATCTAACACCTGTAGTCTCTCCCTAAGGCACATCACAGCCTTCTTGAACTTAGGAACACTAGACAGCGCTTCAGCAATCAGTTCAGGGGACATTTTATTTATTTATTTAGTTTAGTTTTTAATCTTCACCCGAGGATATTTTTCCATTGATTTTCAGGTAGAGTGGGAGGAAGGGAGAGAGATGCATCGATTGGTTGCCTCCTGCATGACCCGATGAGGGCCAGGGATCCAACCACAACCGAGGTACATGCCTTCGACCGGGATCGAACCTGAGACTCTTTGGTCCTCGGGCCAACGCTCTAACCACTGAGCCAAACTGGCCAGGGCTGCTCAGGGGACATTTTAAACAGAGAAACCACCAACAAGAAATGCAAAAATGTGAAACACGTGACACTAAATAGACTGAAAAGGACTGAAACAAGGCAGGGTGTTGCTTTGTTTGACTTCAGCTGGGAACGGGCGCGTAGGGCGACTCAGACTTTTCACTGCCTCACACGTGCCCACAAATGACTGCAGAAGCGCCATGGATATCGACTGTGGGGTTGCAAGTAAATTTTAGTGAGTAGGTGAATTCACAAGTATCCATGAGTAACGAGGATTGATTGTATAGGGATCATAGCACTGACTTTCCCAGCGCCAGAAAAAATCCTACCTATGGGGTAAAGTTAGAGGAGTTTTATGACTATTTGAGCTGAAGCAAGTAAAGGAAGGATGACATTATTCACGAATAGGGAGAATTACCATACAGAGGAAATCATCCGACTCCGTTTCACTGTTTTCTGGTTCTGAGCTAGAGATAATGCGCTAAAATTGTGGCTGGAAGAGTTCTGGCCAGAAATAAGGATGCATTTGCAGACTAGCTATAGGTTATGGAAGGAGATGGGGCATCTGTTTTCCCTTCAAAACCTTAACATCAGGAAAGACACCCATCTACCCAGAGCAGCTGAAAGAAGCGGTTCCCAAACATTTCCAATCTTACAATTTTTAAGGAGTTTTTAATAGCAGTTTTTATCTTCCTGGGGTTCTGGGGATATGTAATCTATTTCTAAAAGTTCTGATGGTGATTATTTAAACCTGAAGATTGGATGAAGCTGGTAAAGGGAGCGTCAGCTTCTCTTCAGTAGAATGCTTCCCAGGTGTCAGCAGGGGCGCCCAGTTCCTTGATCTCGAACCCTCACTCCATAGCCTCTGAGAGGGCAGACCTCCTCACCCCCACCAGAGTGCAGTGGGTTCTTGGCAGTTTGCTTCTTCATGCTTCCCTCTTTCTCTCCACCCCTGTGCTTTCCACACTCTGACTTCCCGGTGTGTTGGCTCAGCCCTGCCTGTAAAAATCAAGGTACTAACTTCCGCCCTTTACCCAAAAGTTACTTGCCTCAGGCATTTCACAAGTTCATCATCAGTAAAGATGTCTGTGAGGGTCGGGTCAAGGGGAGGGATGACACTGGGGTGTGTGCCTCCTGCCCTGTTGCTTTCTCCACCCCTCTTTGGTTTCTAGCTGTCCTCTTATAAATAAATGGCAATTTTTTTCTCTCTTTTTTTTCCCCCATAGAAAACAATCATGTCCACCCCTAGAGAGAAATGACTCTTTCTGTAATCTCAAGTATCTTCCTAATTTTTCCTTATGAGTTTTCCTCTTGAGAGAAGAGGAAGAGTCTGCCACGCTAAGGGTTCATGTTTGTTAAGCACGTTTGGCTAAACAGGTGCAAAAAATCAAAGATAATTTTGTAGTAGCAACAAGACCTCACCTGAAGAATGTAATGGTTCCCACCCCTCTAGTGTAACAGTCTTGGGACAAGGGAGAAGTTGGCTGCGTGGATGATGAGGACTCGGGAAGGGGCCGGAGACCAGGTCAGACATACAGCAGCAAATCCCAGGAGGTATGGATGGATCCATGCTGACAGGCAGCGTGGGAGAAAGAAATGGCTTGGGAAGAGGGGTAAGAAGGGGATGGCAGAACTGAGTTAAGGGGTCTTATTTTTTCATTCTAAGGCACCCTCCTCATATTTTAATATCTCTGAAATGTGATGCAGCTGGGCGGTGGTCATGACCTTCTCTGGACACCTTCTGATAAGATCAGGAAAGTGCCAGCACCAAAATCTTCTGGACTTGGTGAAATATGGTTCATGATTAATTGCAGCTTGGGAAACTTACACGAACTCTATCCTTAAAAATAGTCTAATTCAAGAGATTTCCAGGCATGGGAACTACAGGGAATTAGGTCTCCTGTTTGGAGTATAAAGGGGCTGCTGTCTGTCTGGGAGAAGGTCTCCTCAGCTCCAGGTGTTGGCAGAGGGAACCAGTTGGCCCACGTTGTGCAGAAGAGCAGGGCCAAGAGCCAGTTTAGACCAACTGGGCGGGCACAGCTGCATGTGGGGTTGTGACCATAGTAACCGGGAAGAGGGAAGGCATACACCAGAGAAATGTGGGTGAAGATGAGACCCAGTTTTGACCTAGCAAAAGGTGGGACCCTGGTGGAGAGATGGGAATAGGATTTGAGGGGAAGAGGTAGATAAGGCAGCCTATGACCTGGATGTCCAGTCATGGTCAACAAAGTATAAAGCACTGGATCTGGAGATAGGGAAAGGTGGTAATTCCTCCAACCCCCAACAGCCAATAGAAACGAAAAGCTGAGCAGAAAGTCGCAAAGAGAAAATGCGGAGTCACAGCTATCAGCTCCAGAAGCTTGGAGGGCAAGGAGGGAGGGCTGGTTTCCTAGGGGAAGAGCTGGGGGATAAGGTGGACGTGCTTGATACACCTGCATTTTCATAACAAAACATACATTTTGTATTTAATCCATCTAATGGATGACTAGAACAGTTCTGAAGAACAAGCAGTCACCTGCCCATGAGGGGCCTGGTCACATGCATGTCCTCGTATTCAGCTGGACTGACTCATTAGCTCAAGCATGGAGTACGCAGATACATTCCTGTGGTTAATGTCTTGATTGGTGCCAGACACAATCAAACGGGAAAGATGTGTTGCCTCTTTTAAGAAACTGCACAGCAGATGTAGGTAGTGCTACTTCTGCACAATGTTTACTGGGTGCTCATTCATGTGCCAGGCACCCTTTAAGCCTCGGGTGTACATTAACTCATTTCATCTTCACAACAACCTTATGAAATAGGTTCTTCTATTAGGATTACTCCCCGTTTTTCAGATGAGAAACTTAAGGCAAAGAGAAAACTACGTGACTGTGATTACCCGAGTGCTAAGTAGCAGGGCCAGGACTTGAACGTGGGTGACACTGGGCTCTTAGCCACTGTCATTCTAACTCCAGCTCACAGAGGCTGCTGCTTCCAGGGCCCAAACCCTGAGGCGTCTTGCAATGCCTGTTGTGGCTTATGGAGCCCCAATAAATGACACTTCATTTCCATGCCTGAGTTTTAAACCAGGGGAGGAATAAGACATAAGTGTAGGGCAGGAGGGAGTCCAAAATGCCACATTTATTGTTGATAAATCTGATATTGACTTCTAAATCCCAGAATTAGATAGATTTCATTGTTAAGAGCTGGGGTTCTAGAGCCAGATTGCTTGGGTTCAAATCCCAACTCCACCCTTTACTAACTGGGAGATCTGCAGCAAGTTATTTATCCCTCTGAGACTCAGTGTCCTCATCTGTAAAGTGAGGACAATAATAGTACTCACAGGGTTGTTGTGAAGATGAAATGAATTAAGGTAAGAAAGCATTTAAAATAATTACTGTCATATAATGAGTTCTCAGTCAATATTGGTTGTTGTCATTACTATTCGCCAGTAGTAGTGGCAGGTGGCCCAGGACCCCTGCAGGACTCCCAGGACGAAAGAGGAAGAAAAGGGCTGGGCTGCCCAGGCCAGGTTCTCTTTTCAAATCCACCCAGGGGAGGAGAGAGGCCAGCAGTGGTGTGTGACTGAATGAAACACATGTTTTCCCCTACACCTATCCCCAGTGATACTGGGCCAGAGTCATCAGTCTCCCAGAAACTCTGTTCTAGAAGCCATTCTTTTCCCCCAGGGGTTTGTCTTCAAGAAAATGTGACTTAACAATTGGGAAGTATTGCCCTGGCTGGTTTGGCTCAGAGTGTCGGCCCGCAGACCAATGAGTTGCGGCTTCGATTCTGGTCAAGGGTGCGTACCTCGGTTGAGGTTCGTCCTGGGCCCCGGTTGGGGTCTTGCGGGGGCGCAGCCGGTCAATGTGTCTCTCTCACATCGATGTTTCTCTCTCTCCCTCCCTCCCTCCCACTCTGTCTGAAGATAAATGGAAAAATATCCTTGGGTGAGGATTAAAAAAAAAACAATTGGGAAGTATTATATGGTTTGTTTGGTTTCTTACCTTAGAAATAGATCATATAAGAGAAGGGGGAGGAATCAGACTGTTTAGCCTGTATACTCAATGCATGATGCTCTCTAATAGAGGAGGAAAGGCAGTGAGGTAGCACAGGTCAGCAGGTGAGGAGAGATCCTAGGTGTGCTGGGGACAGGTGGCCTGGGTCTGTCTTCTTTTAGGAGGGAAAGACGAAAAGTATAGCATGTTCTCTTAACTAGAATTATTGTTGGCTGTGAATAATTCTCCCTGCATCATTATCATCATTTGATTGTAATAAGTAATACTTGATTGTGAAAAAAAAATCATGTTGGTTTTCAATAATTCTGTGCATTAGATACTAAAAGCAGGGAGGGCCTCTCATAGGACATAGTCTTCTTTTCAGACTTCTCAAGCAAAGGTCACTACGTCTATGGAGTACATGGAAAACGTATGTCTCCAAAGAGTGTTTTCCATTTCAGAAAGTTTTGAAGTCATTCCAGTTTTTCAATGTCAATCAACTTGTGTGACTAGAGATAAGCCGTTTGTCCTTTCTGGACCTTAATCACATCACCTGTCTGTGTGTGAGGGGGCTGGACCACATCTCCAAGATTCATTCCAACTCTGACCATCTTTAATTCTATGTGCTAATTTATGCTAATAAACCTGATAGGCAGTGTTCCCCCAACCTTAACCCCAGGGAAAGGGACATTTTAACCAAGAGTGGGTTTTGCTAGACCTTGAGCAACAGTAGAAAATTCAGGACTTTGTGGGTGGTGGGAGCACAGTTTGGGACAGACGGGTCTTCTGGTGCTCTCATGTCACACTGATACTGACCAAATATGTTCTAGGACCGATCTAGTGCTTGGAGCATAATAGAACCTTAAAACATTTTTATTACCATGTAAGTCTAGCTTTTAAGGCTCAAATCCAGCAATGATGTCACTAAACACAGTATTTGCATGTTTTTAGCTTTCTCTCTGCAGTAGTATTAGAAAAGGCTTGTAGGGACTCCCAGCCTTGGCAGGCAGGGCTGTCCTTATCCCTCGGTGCTCAGCGCCTTCAGATGTGGGGTTTCATTCACCAGCAGCAGCTGAGTGCCTATTGGGGGCCTGGCCTGTTGCTGACTAAGAGGGTCCGAAGATGAACAGGAATGGTCCCTACTCTCAGAAGACGGGCAACAGACTCAGAAAGCTTGAAGGAAGTGACACCTGAACAGAGCTTTGGAACGAGGGTGAGGAGGAGAAAATGAGACGAGAACAAGGGCATTCCAGACAGACCGACAGCATGAGCCAAGCCTCCAGGTGTGGGGAGACTCGGAACAACAGGGCAGCTGAATGTGCCAAGGTCAAGGGAAAAGGGTAAAGACGAGATGCACAGGTAGGCAGGCCAGCTGGAGAAGGGCCTATATCTCAGCTCAGGGGTTTGGACTTATCCTGAAGGCATGGGGAGAGGGTGTCACTGAAGATATTTCAGCGGAGTGGGGTGGGGTGTGTGGGGGGATGACATGTCCCAGTATCCTAGTAGCAGAGCAGCAACTGTGTTAAAGAATAAAGTTGTTTCAAGTCCTCGATTCTAAACTGAGGGCTCTCGGGACGGTCACGGACCACAGAACTGTCAGGAGAGGAAAGGAGCCCTGTGGAACACGCAGGTGAGGACAGGGTTGTTGCGTATTTCATCTCAGGTTAAAAAGAAAAACATGGCTAATGACTAGCACTGGGCCTGAGCTTAACTTGATCAAACTGATCAACAGCTTTGTGCCTGAGAGTAAATTATTTCCTCAGGTTTGTCTCCCTGGACCAGGTGAGCTCTCCTTGCCTTATGTCCCATAGCTCCCTGAACGCTGTCACCTGACAGTCACTCTTGTTCAGTGCCCATCTTCCCCTCAGGATGCTAGGCTCCAGCAGAGCAGGCATTCTGGTCTTTCTTATTGCCTGCGGTCTCCCCAGTCGCTTGTCTGGTTTCTGGCCCTAGTAGATGCTCAGTAAATATTTCTTGAATTAAGAACAGGAGTCATCCTGGAGGGATGATCAGAGGAGGGAGCCAGGGGAATATGATTTTCCTTCTGGTGGGTCACTGTAAATGAAACCCAGAGGCTGGAAGAGTTCGCTAGCAGAGAAAGGGTTTACATCTGGTCTGTCATGAGCTCACTGGATATACTTCACTCTGGAGTGCCTTTATTTCCTCATTTGTGAGGTGAGGTATATGGACACAACAATTGCTAGGGTTTCTCCTTCTAATCCTAACATTTTATGTCTGAAAAAGAGTCTTTGCCTGCCACCCTCCTCTCTCCAGGGCTGTGTGTTTCAGAAGGACATGGCCACTGGCAGACTAAAGAACATTGTTGCCCAGGAGGCTGAAGGAGTCTTACAAAGATGCAAGATACTTAAACATAGAGGCCGGATCTGGACTGTTTGGAATATGTTCTGGGAAAGGAATATTTCGTTTTATAGGATGAATTAAATTGAGTTCCAATTACTTTTATAAAAAGCAAAATGTTTCTCAGAAGAGAGAGAGAGGGAGAGAGAGAGAGAGAAGCCGCCCCGCCTCACGCGAGGACAGAGCTGGTGGGGCTGCTGCCAGGCCCCTTCCCCCCGCGCCCGTGTGCCGGGGGAGCTGTGGGGAGGTGCAGAGTGGGAGGACTTCTCTGAGGCAAAAACCCAGGCAGCAACCAGTAAGCTACTCACCGGAGGTCTCTTCCAGACGAACTGGATGGGGAACTTCTGGCTATAAAAGAGAGAGGTCTCGTCCGGTGGGAACTCGGGATCCACATAAAGAACCTTCTTTTCTAGACATTTCTTGTGAAGCTGCTCGAATGTCTTCTCTTTCACTCCGATAATAGGAAAATTGCGGCTGATGATGGCTGAATAGATGCCACTTGGGTTAGTGCCCCCGGCCTCGGTGGTCTTGCCCTGGGCTGGCTGAGGAACCGGCCCTGGGGACCTGGGCTCAGCCCCTGTCTGTGGGGCCACAGACGGGCTAATGACGGTCGGCATGACAGGCGAATGTGGATGGAACAGGTTTTTAAAGAAAACAAGATACAGCTACCTTCAAGGAAAGGAAGCAACTGCAAAGGGGAAGTTGGAGTGACTCTGTCATCTGAGAGAAAAATGTCCACATCCAATTGAAAGTTTAAAGCTCATCGGAAGGTCGTCCAGCTTGCGTTCATCTTAAAAACAGAGCTGTGATTCCGAAGCCATAAGTTTTCTCGAGGAAGAAGCACTAAAGGATTTATGCCCCAATTTTTACCTGGGGGGCTCCTACCAGCAGCATACATGCCAGAGGGAGAGAAAGAGAGTGAGGCTTGTGTTTCAGCGGCCTGAAAAAGCTTGAGCCAGGAAAACTAAAAATAGACATGAAAAAAGATCATGAGTATGAGAGCAAGAGAGAGGCTAGTGCACAGCTAGACTGCGTGGTCGAGAGAGAAGGACCTGGCTGCGGACGTTTGTGTGTCGCCGTAAAGTGCTGGTGTTGTCAGGGAATGAAAGGGAACTATTTGAGTAAGTTGAACACTGAAAATTAGCAAAGAACTGCTGATGCATTATTGAATTGGCCGTTATACAGACTACCAAACTATTGGCCACCAAATTATTGGAAAACATTATTGTAAAAAGCTGACAAGGGTGAGGTACTGAATTCTAGGAGAATATTCTAGGCATTTTTGTGGTCATGATATTTACTTTCTGAAACTCTAGGATATCAGACCATTTCAACTGGATTTGGTAACTCTTCTAGAATGTTCTAGTGTCAGCGTTGAGCGGAGCTGTCTGGCTGGAGAATGCCACTCAGCAGAGTCCTCAGCTGTCTCTTCTTGCCCACTTGACCTAGCCACCTCTCGTCTCTCCCCACACCCAAAATAAACACTGGGACCAAATCTGTTACAGAAAGTGCACCTGAATACAGATTATCCAGGTATACCACGCCAGTCACCCGAGTCAGAGTTGGAATTGGATACTGTACCAGGCCGGTGGTCAAGTCCCGGATGTCTTACGGAAAGAGTCGGTTTCAGGGCTCTTAGATGAGAGCACAGTGGCTCTGGGGAGGGAAGTGCCTGCCTGGCCTCCGCCTCGTCTCCTACCCACAGTAGCTGCCACTCAGGCTGTAAGGAGATGGCCACATTCCAAGTGTGGCTGAGTGGATGCTTGTCCCAGACTGAAGCCCTGCCTGTTCCCAAGGTTAGAGGCTATGAGAGAAGGTGGGAGGTGACAGCTGAAATAGGGAGTACAACCAGGCTCTTGATCCCTGGGGTTGCAGTTTTGAGGAACGCTGTGTCTGGAGTTGCACCTTGTAGGAACCATCAGCCTATGTTCCTGGCCCTCCAAGGAAATGCCCAAAGATCTTGGCTACTACTCTTGGAGAGGCAGATAGAGGAGGGCATCTCTGAAGGCTGACTCCTGAGGTGTGAAGTCTGGGCCTGCCACTCACTGGCTGTGTCTGAGGAGCTTTAGATGAGTTACTTACTTTTTTCCTATGTCTCAGTTTTCTCACCTATAAAATGTGTATAATGATAATCACTTTGCTATGCAATTGTAAAAATTAACTTAATTTAGCCCAGCTGGTGTGGCTTAGTGGTTGAGCATTGACCCATGCACCAAGAGGTCACGGGTTCGATTCCTGGTCAGGACACATGTCCAGGTTGTGGGCCCGATCCCCAGTGGGGGGCATGCAGGAGGCAGCCAGTCGATGTTCTCTCTCATCGATGGTTCTATCTCTCTCTCCCTCTCCCTTCCTCTCTCTCTAAAAATCAATAAAGAAAAAAAATTAAGTTAATTTATGTAAAACATTTATTTATTTAATTTTTTCCCCTTTATTAATTTTAGAGAGGAAGGGAGAGAGATAGAAACATCGATGAGATAGAACATCGACTGGCTGCCTCCCGCATGCCCCGCACTGGGGACTGGGCCCACAACCTGGGCATGTGCCCTGACCGGGAATTGAACTGGTGACTGAACCGGTGACCTCTGGTGCATGGGTCGACGCTCAATCCCTGAGCCACATTGGCCGGGCGATTTATGTAAAACATTTAAATAGTGCCAGGATTGTCTTAAGCACTCAATAAATGTTGTTAGAGATGACCTGACTTTAATATACTTTGAGGCTGGATCAGACTGAATGATAGTCACTCATTGGTGCAAACCAGCGCTCACTCCATGAGCACGAGCACCTTCCACGTGGATAGCACGGGGACAGGTGCAGTCTGCCCAGGACCATGTCACAGTGTCTCCAATCAGAGGCACGTCTATCTGCCTGCACTAAAGGGGCCTCTGAAAAGAATGTCTTCCACCCTCAAACTCACCAATGGCATGGAGAGCAAAGGGGGGAGTTTTCTTCCCCACCATCATATGTTTGAGTGCTCTATCCCACCTTGAAATTCGCAGCAACCCACATTTTATTTCTGCCCACAAGACTGTAGACTCCGTGAAGGTGGGAACTGGGTCCCTATTTCACCCTCAGAGTTAAGCATATATAGAGGGCTCTTAATAAATACGTATTGTGCATCTGCGGAATGAAATTTCTCCTCACCTGGAGAAATTTCTTACACTTCTTATCGCTTTGCCAATGCAATAAAAGTTTCTCGGCTGGTTTGCCCCTGGAGGAGGAGCTGTCTTTGGGCCACACACATGCTGATCTTTCTTTTCTCAGCTGTCTAAGCCAGCTCCATCTGTTAGTAATGGAGAGGAGGGTGTGACAGAAATGGACCTCTTATCACAGCAAGATGGGAATATCAAACACACAGAGTGCAAAGTGCTATTCATTTTGCTCTACCAATGGCTGTGAATAAAACTCCCTCTCAGATTAGCAGGTCCAGACTCAAGGTTTATTCAGCTACCCAGCTGTAGAAATACATGCTGTTGGGGAGAAATCCAATCTGAGCCCACGAACAAAGGGCAGATGATGAGCAAGTAAACAGCTGCACATTTCAATGCACAAAAGCCTCTTTAAGGATAAAGAACTAGTTTTTATAACATTTGAGCCAGGGTCATGCAATATCTGTGGCTGGAATGATTTCTATTGCAACAAGGCCAATTAATGGCTCCATATCACTGTCTTTTCCACCAATAAATATTTCTTTGATTCAGCTCTGTTTGGAAGCAATGCCTTTGCTTATAACACCATTCAATAAGTGCCTAGTATAAGCTAGCCACATCACATAGTTGTAAATTTTTTAATTTTAAAGTAATTTTAGACTTATGAAAGTGTTGCAAAGGTAGGTTAGAGTTCCTGTATACCCTTCACCCAACTTCCCTAATGTTTACACAATGATCAAAACTAAGAAATTAATGTTGGTATTAACTAAACTACAAGGCATATTTTGATTTCTTCTGTGCTTCCACTAATGTTTTTTTCTTTTTCTGTTGCAGGATCCAAATTAGGATATTTTTCACATCATTAGACTAAGGTTATGAATTTAGGGGAAGAATATAAGAGAGGTAATGTGCCCTTCTCATTAAATCATATCTGGAGGTACATGATATTGATGCATTTAATTACAGGTGACGTCAACCTGAATTCCTTGGCTAAGGTGGTGTCTATCAGGTTTCTCCAAAGTAAAGTTACTATTTTTTCTTCTCCATATGCATAGAATTTTTTTGTTAATCCTTACCTGAGGATATTTTCTCATTGATTTTTAGACAAAGTGGAAGGGAGGGAGGGAGGTGGGGGGTGGGAGGAGAGAGAGAGAGAGAGAGAGAGAGAGAGAGAGAGACATTGATCCTGCACAACCCTGACCAGGGCTTGGGATTAAACCTGTACCCCAGGCACATGCCCTTGACTGGACTCAAACCCAGGACCCTTCAGTCTGTGGGCCGATGCTCCAACTTCTGAGCTAAATTGGCCAGGGCTGCATAGAATATTTTTAATGTATATGACAACCCTGCAGGTTTGATTAGTCCCATTTTATGACTGAGGATACTTGAGATATCTGTTGTATTGTACAGTTAAATCATGGAAAACTCACAATTTTAGAGATTATCTCTTTAACAAATGAGGAAACCAAGGAGGCCTAGAGGGATTAAATGACATGGCACAGATCACTCAGCTAGTTCACCGCAGAACCAAACTAGACCCCAGGTCTCCTGATTTCCAGTGAAGGAGTAAATGCCGGACTAAGACTCCAGTAACATGAATTCGGCATAAACTCTCTGGATCCTTGCATATAAATAGCCAGGGCTCCCTTTCCCCTCGCTGTGATCGGACAGGAATCTAACACCATCAGCCCTGTTGGGAACAACTGTGAAGAAGCAGCTGCCTCTTTCTGGCTGATCCTGCTGGGGCACTACCGTCTCAGCAAGGCTGGTCACGGGACAGGCCCATCTGACGTCGGATGCCAGAGTCTCCTCCATTTCTCCTGCAGTGCCAGTTACACAGCCTCACTGACTGTGGTTAACACGGTTACGTTCCCAGTGGAGCTGCTGTTGGCACTCTACTCCCTGGGCTGAGAAGTGATCTTAGCTAGAGTGCCCCCGCTGGAATTATGGAGGACATACGAAGAATTTGGTAGATGGAAATCTTTATTTTTTAAAAAAATTTTAAAAATGTTTTGGTAATTCTCACCAGAGGATATTTTTCTGTTGATTTTTAGATGAGTGGGAAGGAGGGAGGGAGTGAGAGAGAGAGAAACATCGATGTGAGAGAGATACATTGATTGACTGCCTCCTGCATGACCCCGACCAGGGCCAGGAATCGAACCTGCAACCCAGGTACATGCCCTTGACTGAGAATGGAATCCATGACCCTTCAGTCCGCAGGCCGATGCTCTAACCACTGAGCCAAACCAGCCAGGATGGTAGATGGAAATCTTAAAAGCAGAGTGAAATGCCTATTGTCATTGGAATTCCATTACTAAGAAGGCTTTTAGGTAGGATGGTCAATTATGAGCTAAAAACCATGAAGCTCAGGATATATATGTGTTTGACTGTGTTTCTGCTGTCTATCATTATAATACCCGGATACTGAAAAGGATGTGAAAAAGTGAAGGAATTCTGCACATGGACCAGACACCAGAACTGTAGTCTTCCGCCCGGCTTCAGTGATCTGACTGGTGAGTTTTAGTTAACCAGCGTACAGGGCTCAGCACAACTTTAAGGCAAACCCATGGTGACAAGCTGTGCTTTCTGCTCTAGGGAGCCTTTCAGAGGTGGGGAACTTCTGGCCCGTGGGCTGTATACGGCCTGCAAAATCAATACCAGCTAACATCACATGCCACACCAAATTAGCCTGACCAAATACAGCAGGCTAATTTTTAAGTTGCTAATTTTGTATGGCCCGTGAATGATGTTATAAATATCCAAATGGCCCTTGAAAGAAGAAAGGTTCCCCACCTCTGCAAGGTGAATGGCCCAATCCAGGATTGGCCCTTGTCATGGGACCATGACCATGAGGTTTACTTCATTCAGAAGTAGGCTGTATCTCAGAACATAATTAATCCTATGGGTCACTCTTAAGTGACGCCAGCCTCCTTGGGCAGGCAATATCTTGGTACCTAGTCTAACCGGAACTTACATCCTAGTTTCACTTCTAGCAGGAACTGACCACCCCAGACCCACCATAGCCAGGATCTGTATGACCCAGCATAGCCAGGGTCTGCAGGATGACTTAGACCCGGGGCAAGAAGGAAGGTGACCAAACTGGCCTTCCAAATATATGAAGGACTTTCCCTGGCCACTATCCAGGGCATCTGCCCTAAATAAATGCCTGCCATAAACATGTGTTCTATTCTGTTTTCAGTGTACACATTCTCCTGGAGGCTCCCTGGGGTCAGACAAGACGTCTGCGGTGCAGCAGCACATCCTGCTACCAGTGTGGGTGGTGTAGTGAAGAGATGCTGGCCCGCTGTCAGAGGATGGTATCTGTGTTCTCTGAAGGAGAGGACTTGGCTTGGCCCAGTGTTTCTCAGGTGAAGAACAGGTGATCTGATAAAGATTATCGAGTGGTCTGCAGCATCAGAAATAAAGGTATTTTCTTGTACTGGAGTTCATAATTAACTCCATTTTTTTTTACCCTAATTACATGCCACAGCTTATAAGATTTAAACCAAACATTTTAAAACTACTACATATTATAGAGAATGGCCCAGCACCAGTTTCTAATCTTTTTGTTTTGAAACAGTTTAAAACATATTGTAGGAAAGTTGAAAGTATAGAGAGTTTCTGTATACCCTTCAACCAGATTCTTCAACTGTAATATTTGAACACATTTTGCCTACTTTCTCACTTTGTCTCTGTTTCTGCCTCATACATACATACATTTTTTTTTTTTTCTGAGCCACTTGGGAGTAGGTTAGAGATATGATGGGCCCATTACCATTTAATACTTCAGTATGTAGTTCCTAAAAACAGGGCACTTCTATATAATCATAGTACAACCCTTAAAATTAGGAAAATTACCATGTAATCAAAAGATCCCATTCAAATTTTACAAACTGTCCCAGTAATGTCTGTTATAGACCCAGAAGCCAACCCAGGACCACACATTTGTTGTCCTGTCTCTTTAGCCCCCTTCAATCTGGAACAGCTCCTTAGAACAGTTTTTGGGACCTATATCCCTCCATTTCGGTTTGTTTATTATAAGTTTTACTTAAAGAAACATTTAATCAAATGTAAACATTTAATCAAAAACTGTTCTGTATTGATACATATCGATTGTTATTTTACTTTATTATTATTTTTTTTATCCTCACCCGAGGACATTTTTTCATTTTTTGTCCAAATAGAGTGGGAGGGAGAGAGAAGAGAGAGAGAGAGAAACATCAATGTGAAAGGGACACATCGAGTGGCTGCCACCCGCACGACCAACCAGGGCCAGGGACAAACCGCAACCGAAGTACATGCCCTTAGCGGGAACCGAACCCGGGTCTCTCTGGACAGCAGGCCGACGCTCTAACCGCTGAGCCAAACCGGCCAGGGCAATATAGATTGTTATTTTAATGGTTGCATAATATTCCACTGTATGAAAAGGCTGTATTTAACCAATCCTCTATTAAAGAGCATTTAGCTTATTTCTAGTTTTCCACAGTGTAAACCACATTGCAATTAGTAGCTCTGAGCAATTTATCTGAAGGGGAATGACTGGGTTAGAGTATGCAAATTTAAATTTTTGGTACAATTGCCAGATTGCCATCCTGAAAGACTCTATTTATTTAAAATTCCACCAATGAGTCACAGGGATGTCTACGCCCCACACCAACATCAGGCAAATCAGGCAAAAAAAAAAAAAAAAAAAAAAAATCACTTGTTTATTAATGAGGCTGAGCATCTTTCATGCTTATTTTGTCTTTTTCCATTTCTTTTGTGAACTGCTTTTGCCGGTATTTTTATTGGGTAGTTTCTGGGTTTTTTGTTTGTTTCTTTTTTTTTCTTTCTTTTATTTTATTTTCCATCACCATTTATCCCCCCATACCCTCCTCCACCTCCCTCCCCTAAGGCAGTTTCTGTATTTAAACTGATTTGTCAACTCATTCCTTGGCATTTAAGTCTTGAGGGAAAGACACAACACATTATGCATTCATTTTAGAGCTTTGTTTGAGGCTCTGTTGAAATGGTTCTAGTTTCTTACATAAAATCTAATTTCCTGAGAAAACATCAAGAAGTACAAGGTAACAGAACACCTATAGGCCATCTCAGCCCCACACAGCTGTCTGGTACATAGCTTCAGAAATAAGAGGTGGGTAAAATGTGAGAAGCAAAAGCAGAAAACAATGAAGAACACCCAGGCAGTATTTCTCTCCACTCAATGTCTCTGGGTGAAAGTTTCCGTAGAGTTCTGGGTTAAAGCAGAGCAGTGCCTCACTAACTTACTCCACTAGTTCTTGTTTCATTCTTTCCTCCAAAAATATTTTAAATGGAAGAACAGATATACAATAAATGTTGATCTGAATATAGGTCTTAATTATTTGGCTTTAAATGCTATTAAAAACCATCATTTATATTAGGTAAGAGCACCTAGTTTTCAGGCAAGGGACATTTGAAGCTGAGAAATACAACTTCAGCTAATGTAGGCTTCTTCCTTTCACCTTAATTGCAAACCTTACAGAAACAGGAGCCAAGAATCTGTATATATCTATGTGAGCTTATATATGGTGCAAAACTCAAATCTCAACTGATACAATGAAATATGTTCATGAGGAAATGCACAATGTTTACCTCTAGAGAGAACAGTCCCTATGCCAGAAAAGTAAATCAGAAACAAATATATTCGTCTCACTTTTTAATCAATCAAATCCATCAGTTAACCAATGACAGTCAATACTTACTGAAAGCCAAGTATAATGGTGCTCTGGCAGGTATAAGACAAATATAACATGCTCTTGAGGAACATACAACCCAGCAGGGGAACAGGCAGACAAACTTGAGACATTAAGGGACGGTCCCTGAGAATGCTAAGTTAGAGCACATAGTATAACGGGGGCAGGACTTCAGAGAAGGGGAAAATCACTGCTCATGGGTACAGGGGACTGGGGGTGTTCGGGTAATTAGCAAGGCTTAATGGAAAAGTAGGATCTGAGTTGGGCCTGGACAGACGGTCAGATGTGCAGAGGCAGAAAGAAGGAGTGGATACTGGGGCCCAGGAACCAGAAGGCAAAGAGGTGGCAGTTGGCAAACTGCTCAGTGGAGGAGGCCTGATAAGCAAATGTGCATGTTGAAGAGTGCTGAGGACAGGAGGCTGCCCGACAGGTGCTGTGGCAGGCAGCAGGAAGCACTGGGGTCTCCAGAGCCAGGAGCATCCTGAGGAACGTGCTGTGGTCATGTTCTGTCCCACACCAAGCTGTACTGGAGCCAGAGGCAAAAGGAGAACTCAGTGTTACTGAGCATGTCTGTATTTAAAATTTTGATATTTTGTTAATTATGTATTTTTTTGCATTAATTTTGATTTTAAAAAATGTGCCCGGCTGGTGTGGCTCAACTCATGCACCAAGATGTCGCCAGTTCAATTCCTGGTCAGGGCACATGCCCAGGTTGTGGGCCAAACCCCCAGTGGGGGGCATGCAGGAGGCAGCCAGTCGATGTTCTCTCTCATCGATGTTTCTATCTCTCTCTCCCTCTCCCTTCCTCTCTCTAAAAAAAAAAAAAAAAATTAGAAAAAAAAAAGTTGCACCAATGAGTTTCAAGTTCAATTCTGTTCAAGGACATGTACCTCTGCTGTTCCTCCCTGGCCCTGGTCAGGGTCGTGCGGGAGGCAGCCAGTTGATGTGTCTCTCTCATATCAATGTTTCTCTCTCTCTCTCTCTCTCTCTCTCTCTCTCTCTCTCTCTTTCCCTCTCCCTCTCCCCCTCCCCCTCCTCCTTTCCTCTCCTTCCCCCTCCCCTTCCCACTCTATCTGAAGATAAATGGAAAAGTATCCTCGGGTGAGGATAAAAAGAAAGTGTTGCATTTAAATATGATTTATTTTGGTTACTATGTTTTTGTTTTTGTTTTTTGTCACACGTTTCTTTGTGCCTAAGGTAAGTGCCTCACTTGCCTTACCCTGGTCGAAGCCATGTATTCTATTTGTGAGGTTCAGTGGTGCGATGTGGGCATTTATTTTATTTTTATTAATTAAAGCTTATTCACGCTACAAATAATCTTTGCTTAGTAGAAAGTATTTAATAAAAACAATTAAGATAAAGAAATTAGAATTTGAAGATTAACTGGAAACTTCGGAGCCCCAAAAGCACGGCAGGGAAAAGAACCCTTTGTATTCCTGAGTCAGTCTCTAGGGAGAATAGCTCCCTGTTGCTATAGTGTATGCAGTGCAAGCAGAAAGGGTGGTTTTGCCCATGTCTAAGGGGTGAAAGATGGCTGTGGGGGATACCGGAGGCTGCTGTTCGCTTGGAGATAGGCCTCGAGCAGCGTGGCTGCTATAGCTGAGTGACTGTGCTGCAGGGCCAGAGGCCAGCTTCCACAGACGGGCCGCACTTGGTGGGCGTGGCCCACATCTCACAGGGAAGAACCCATCCTGCCATGCTCAAGGAGAGGCCACTCACGGGGCCACGGTGCTTCCCACAGGGCCATGGCCTCAGAAGCCATGGAAGGGACATGAACTCTATAAATGTCTCAGGGCTCCCTGCATCTAGGAGAACAGGTGGTGTTTGACACAGGAATATTACTAATGCATCTAAAAATGTAAAATCTGAAATCTGTTGTTCATTAGTAAACTGATGACTAATGGAAGACTTTTTTTTTGAGTCAGAGAAGTCAATTATCGTGCAGCACAAATCCCAAAAAGGGCCAAGGGAAAGGTAGATGGGTGCAGGTTGCTCCCCGTGCTTGTCACCAGATGCACTTCCCTGTCATTTAATGTGGACTTCCCAGTCAGTGCCAACGTTCAGGGACAGCTTCTCCAGGCTTAGCGTGGACGTTCCGGCACAATATGTAAAAGCCACAGGCTGATCTTTACCATCTAAATGTCAAGACAATAAAAGGGAAAGTTTGATGAACATCTAGGAGAGACATTTTTTTCTTTGAATCTGAAATGTTTCGGGCCCTGTCATAAAACCTTATACCCTACTTAGGAGAATTTAACCTACCACTTTTACCCATGGAGTTCTGTGGATTTTTAAACATGAAACACCCAACTGTTTTGAGTACAAGATTGGTTGAAAATAATCTGTAAGGAACAAAATGATCTGTCCAAGAAATTCAGTAGGTTAGAAAGGATATATCTCATCCTATGCCCTTTAAGTAACTCCGTAAACACAAGTAGGGCTTCAGATATTTACAGTTTAACAAAAATATTCAGAGAAGTCACAATCTTATTTCAAGCCCAAATTAATTTCCCTTAGAAAAATATTAACAGCTGACAGTGAACAGAAAGACCAGATGCAGGGAAGCAGGATGGCCTTGCTCCCTCTAGGTGCTAGTGTATTTGACCTCTACCAGGGAGTGTAGAGTCCGCTTGGCTGAGCACATTACGTCATTTTAGGGTTACTCATCTCTTCACCTCAGGCATGTCTATGTTTATAAAAGCAGATGGTATGTTTCCTCACCAGATGAGTGGATGGTCACAGAGGATGGCTGCTGCTTGAGGCCTAGGACAAAGATCTGTTCCACCACACACTTGCTGGGATAATGACCCCTCTCGTCAGCACAACTGAAATAAATACAAATGGCATTAGTAAAATAAGAAAAAGAGGGGTTTGGCCTGGTTAACAGATCCAACAGCCTGGTTAGTTCACCTCCCTTCTTTTCCTAGGGAAGTCTGAACCATATAGTTATCATATTTACTAGGATGAAAAGATGGAAACAGATGACTCTACATGTTGAGGGCTAAGTAACCAGTAGCCAAAACAACCTCCCTTTTTAAAGAAGTCATTTGGAGAGAAATCACCTAAGGACAATGAAGTCACAAATATGATTTGGACATGGCAACCAAATTGAAAGAAATCAGATATTTAATGAATTGCTGAATGGTTGAATAAATGGGGCTAATGGGAACTTAAATTGAATTCTTTTAAAAATTTTTTTAGAGAGGGAAGGAAAGAAAGACGGAGACAATAAGGAAGAGAAGTTTATGGAGTGATTGAAAAAATTACTACAGGGGACTCTGGACCAATATGGTGACATATGAGTTTCCTGATTTCCCTCCTCCCACAGATGAACCAAATGTAAAGCTAAACATGGATCAATTCCCTTTGACGGCAACCCAGAAACCAGCTGACTGACTCCTACACATCTGGTAACTGAAAAAATACCCACATCACAACAGGTAGGAATGGCTGAGACACACTCTCTCCATAACCCCCACCCCCAGCACAGTGCCATACAATTAGGAGGGAACCCCCACTCCTGAAGAGTGAAGGATTTGGACCACACTTCTAGCATCCCAACTTTTTGTTGTTAATCCTCACCTGAGGATATTCTTTCCATTAATTTTTAGAGACAGTGGTAGGGAGGGAGGAAGGGGGAGAGAGAGAGAAAGAACGAGAATGTGAGAGAGACACATTGACTGGTTGCCTCCCACACATGCCCCAACTGGGACAGGGATCGAACCTGCAACCTAGGTACGTGCCCTTGACCGGGAATTGAACCTGTGACCCTTCAGTGCTCAGGCCAATGCTCTAACCACTGAGCAACACTGGCCAGGGCTAATACCCCAACTTTTAAGTCTCCCACCTGAGGACTAGGCTCCCAAATCACCTAATCCTGATAGCCAGCTGTGTTTATGTTCACAAGTCCCACAGGGTTGTATCAAACAAAGAAGCAGTTGTTAATGGGTATACTATAGCTATCACCCAGGGCTCAGCACAGACAGCGTAGGCAAAAACACCCATTTCCCAATTTCTCCCTAGAAGGAGCATGACTGTGAACTTTTACAGTTATTGCCTGGGGGGGGGGGGTCCAGTTTCTAATCAGCCTGCATCTAGTACTAACTACATTCCCCCTTTGGGTCACTGATGGGTCTTGGTACATCCTCAACTACTGGCAGCCACTAAGAACAAAGATGACCACTTGGATAATCACAAAAGCTTTAGAAGCAACCAAGAGCTCAGGCCAGGCTGATTGATGAAGTTCATCTCCTACACAAAACCAGTCTGCTAGAATTGGAAGAGGTGGATGTTTTATCTAATGTGCAGAAACCAACACAGGGAATCAAGGAAAATTAAGAAATAAGGGAGTATCTTCCAAACAAATGAACATGATTAGTCTATAGAAACTGACCTTAATGAAATAGAGACAAGTTATTTATATGATAGAGAGTTCAAAATAATGATTATAAAAATACCAACATCAGAAAGTAATGCATGAACAGGAGAATTTCAATAAAGTGATAGAAAATACAAAAAAGTACCAAACAGAAACCATAGAGCTAAAGAATACAATAACTGAACTGAAAAATTCAATAATGGGTTTCAACATCAGATTAGATCAAGTGCAAGAAAGGATCAGTGAACTCAAATACAGGGCAGTGGAATTCATCCAATCAGAGGAGCAAAAGAAAAAAGCATAAAAAAGAGTAAACATAGCTTAAGAGATTTATGGGATATCATCTAGTGGACCAATGTATGCATTATACTAGTCCCAGAAGGAGAAGAGAAGAGAAAGGAGCAGAAAACTTATCCAAAGAAATATGGCTAAAAACTTCCCTAACCTCAGGAAAGAAACAGACATCCAGAAGATAAAGAGAAAGGAATCAAAGCATACCACTACAGGAAATCATCAAATTATAAAGGAAGACAAAAAGAGAGGAATAAAGGAACAAAGGAACTATAAGACACCTAGAAAACAATGAACAAAATGGCAATAGTAAGTCTATACCTATCAATAATTATTTTAAAGGTATTTGGACTAAATTCTCTAATCAAAAGAGAAAGAGTTGCTGAATGGCTTAAAAGAAACAAGACCCAATTATATGCTGCCTTTAAGTGACTAACTTCAGCTTTAAGGACATACACAGAGTGAACATGAACAAATACAAAAATATTGATGCAAATAAAAACCAAAAGAAAACAGGGGTAGCTATATTTGTATCAGACAAAACAGACTTTATGCCAAAGACTGTAAAAAGAGACAATGAAGGTCATTATATAATGATAAAGGGGTCAAGTCAATTCATTAAGAGGATATAACATTTGTAAATATTTATGCACCCAACATCAGAGCTCCTAAAATATATAAAGCAAATATTGACAGATCTGAAGGGAGAAATAGTTAGCACTACAACAATTGTAGGGGACTTCACTATGCCACTTACAACAATGAATAGATCATCCAGACAGAAAATCATTAAGTTAACATTGGACTTAAACTACATGTTAGATCAGATGGATCTAACAGATAGATTCTAGTCAAGAGCAGCAGACTGCACACTCTTCTCAAGTAAATGTGGAACATTCTCCTGGACAGATCATATGTTAGGTCACAAAACAAGTCTTAACAAATATAAGAAGACTGAAATTATATCAAGCTTTCCTGACCATAATTGTATGACAGTAGAAATCATTCACAAGAATAAAACTGGAAAATTCACAAATATGTGGAGATTAAAAAACATGCTCCTGAAAAACTAATGGGTCAAAGAAGAATTCAAAAGGGAAATAAAATATCTTGAAACAAATGAAAATAAAAACACAACATACTAAAACTTACAGCAAAACAGTTCTCAGAAGGATGTTTATAGCAATAAATGCCTATACTAAGAAATAAGAAAGATCTCAAATAACCTAATTTTACACCTCAAGGAACTAGAAAAGAAAAGAACAAACTAAACCTAAAGTTAGTAGGAGGAAGGAAATAATAAAATCAGAGCAGAAATAAATGAAATAGAGACAATAAAAAACACTGAGGAAACTGAAAGCTGTTTTCTTTATTTATTATCCTCATCCGAGGACATTTTTCCATTTTTGTTCAGATAGAGTGGGAGAGAGAGAGAGGGAGAGAGAGAGAGAAAGAGAGAGAAACATCGACATAAAAGGGACACATTGAATGGCTGCCTCCCGCAAGACCCCTGCCAGGGCCGGGGACGAATTGCAACCCAGGCACATGCCCTTGACTGGAATCGAACTCGCTACTCATTGGTCCACAGGCAGATGCTCTAACTGCTGAGCCAAACCGGCCAGGGCTGAAAGCTTTTTTTTTTTAAAAGATAAACAAAATAGACAAACCTTTAGCTAGACTCACCAAGAAAAAAGAGAGAGGGTTCAAATAAAATCAGAGATGAGAGAGGAGACATTATATTTTATACTACAAAAATACTAAGGATTATAAGAAACTACTATGGACAATTACATGCCAACAAATTGGATAAACTAGGAGATATGGATAAATTCCTAGAAACATACAACCTACCAATACTGAATCATGAATAAATAGAAAACCTGAACAGAACAATTACTAGTAAGAAGATTAAATCAGTAATTAAAAACCTCCCAACAAAGAAAACTATAGGACCAGATGACTTCACTGGCAAATTCTACCAAACTTTAAAAAATTAATATAAATCTTTTTCAAACTCTTACCAACAAAAGGTAAGAAGAGGGGACACTTCTGAACTCATTTTACAAGGCCAGCATTACCCTGATACCAATGCCAGTAAGGACACCAGAAGAAAAGAAAATTATAGGGCAATATTCTTGATGAACACAGATGTGAAAATACTAAAAAAAAAAAAAAAAAAGCAAAATGAATCCAACAGTTCATTCAAAGGATTGTACACCACAATCAAGTGGGATTTACCCCTGGGATGCAGAGATGGTTCAACACAACAAATCAATAAATGTGATACACCACACTAACAAAAGGAAGGATAAAAATCATATGATCTTGTATACCTGAAATTTATATAATATTATTAACTAATGTTATCCCAATAGATTTAATTTTTAAAATCATATGTTGCAGAAAAAGCTTTTGACAAAATTCAACAGGTTTGCATGATAAAAACTCTAAAAAAAATTGGGTCTAGAAGGAACATATCTCAACATAATAAAGGCCATGTATGGCAAGCCTACAGCTAACATAGTCAAAGATGACAAGAATGCCCAATCTTGCCACATTTATTCAACATAGTACTGGACATCCTAGCCACAGCATTAGGGGGGAAAAGAAAAGAAAGAAAGAAAAGGCATCCAAATAATAATAAAAAAAAGTAAAACTGTATCTATCTGCAGACAATATGATATTATATATAGAAAACTCTAAATGATTCTACCAAAAAACTGTCAGAATAAACAAATTCAGTAAAGGTGAAGAACACAAAATCAATATACAAAAATCAGTTGTGTTTCTCTACATTAACAAATTATTGGAAAAAGAAATTAAGAAAATAACCACGTATATAATAGCATTGAAAAGAATACTCAAGCATAAATTTACTCACGGGGGTGAAAAATCTGTACACTGAAAACTGTAAGGCATTGATGAAAGAAATTGAAAAAGATTCAAAGAAAAAGGTATTCTGTGTTCATGGTTGGAAGAATGTTGTTAAAATGTCTGCACTATCCAAAGTAATCTACAAATTCAATGTAATGCCTATCAAAATTCCAGTGGCATTTTCCACAGAAATTGAAAAAAAAATCCTAAAGTTCACATGGAACTACAGAAGACCCCAAACAGCCAAAGCAATTTTGAGAAAGAAGAACAAAGCTGGAGGCATTACAATGCCTGATTTCAAACTATACTACAAAGCCATAGTAATCAAAATAGTATGGTATTGGCATAAAAATACACATCAATCAATGAAACAGAATAGAGACCCTGGAAATATAAAATGGGCAAAGGACAATCTCTTCAATAAATGGTTTTGGAAAAACTGGATATCCACATGCAACAAAAGAGAAAGAAATTGGACCCCTAGTTTACACCATACACAAAAATAAACTCAAAATGGGTAAAGATTTGAATGTCAGACCTGAAACCATGAAAATCCCAGAAGAAAACATAGGGAGTAAGCTCCTTGACATCAGTCTTGGTGATGATTTTTTTTGGACTTTACACCAAAAGCAATGGCAAGAAAAGCAAAAATAAACAAGTGGTACTACATCAAACTAAAAAGCACAGCAAAGGAAACCATCAACAAAATGAAAAGGCAACCTATGGAATAGGAGAAAATATTTGTTAATCACAATTCCAAAAAGGATATGTCCAAATATATAATTAACATCCAAAATATAGTAGGAACTCATATAACTCAATAGCAAAAAAAATAAAATAACAACCTAATTAAAAATTGGCAAAGAACTTGAGTAGGCATTTCTCCAAAGAAGACACACGAATGGACAACAGATGCCTGTAAAGGTGCTTAGTGTCAATAATCATCAGGGAAATGCAAATCAAAACCTCAATGAGACATCACCTCACACCTGTTAGGATGTCTAATCAAAAAGACAAATGCAGGTGGAAATGTGATGAAAAGGGAACCCTTGTACATTTTTGCTGGGAATGTTAACTGGTTATGACCACTATAGAAAACTGTATGGATGTTCCTCAAAATATTAAGAACAGAACTACCATATGATCCAGCAATCCCACTTCTGGGTATATAGCTGAAGAAAATGAAATAACTCTCTGAAAGAGATATCTACCCCCACATTCACTGCAGCATTATTCACAATAGCCAAGGTATGGAAACAATCTGTCTGTCAGTGAATGAATGGATCAAGAAGATGTGCTATATATGCATAATGGAATATTATTCAGTCTTAAAAAAGATGGTTATCCTGCCATTTGTGTCAACATAGATAAATCTGGAGGGCATTCTGCTAAGTGAAATAAACCAGACAGAGAAAAGCACATACTGCATGGTATCATTTATATGTGGAATGTTAAAAAAAAAAGTTAAACTCGTAGAAACAGAAAGTAGAGTGGTGGTTGCTGGGAATGGCAGGTGGGAGAAATAGGAAGAGGCTGGTAAAAGGGTACAAACTTACAGTTATAAGATGAATAAAGTCTGAGGATCTAATGTGTAACATGGTGACTATAGTTGATAATACCATGTTGTATAATTGAAATTTGCTAAGGGAGTAGAACTTAAATGTTCTCATAAAAAAAAGGTAAATATGTGAGGTGATGGATATGTTCATTAACTCCATGGTGGGATCCTTTCACAATGTATATGGATAGCATATCATCACGTTGTACACTTTAAGTATATTACAATTTCATTTGTCAGCTATACCCGAATAAAGCTGAAAAAAAAAAAAAAAAGAAAAACATTCCACAAATGTCCTTCATCATCAACTTCTTTAAATTGTATCTTAAATATCAGCTGTATATTTGAAGATAGAAAAAGGGTAGCATAATTTACGTAAGAAAGCCCGCAGATTTTTAGCTGTCATTACCTGTTGCTCAAAACACCTGAACAGAAACAAAACTTCCTGTGTAAGAATTGCTTCTGGTGGAGGTATTGGAATGAATGGCCATCATCAAGATACAATTCACCCACAGCAGAACCCTGGAGAGTGAATCACAGATAGAGAATGAGGTTATATAATAGTTTTCTGAGAAAAGAATGTCACCCCCTAAAGGGAAATAATAGATTTTAAATTTTGTGAAAAATTATGTTAAACAAAAGCTTAATATTCAAGCTGTACAAAGTAGTCATACAGATATATACAATCAATAACCATTAGTATAATATAAATAAGGAAATCACATAAGAGGAGCACAAAGAGTTAGGCCTTGTTGAAAGAAATTTAAACTAGGAAGTATGGTCAGTGGCATAGGTGGCTTCCTGAAAATACTATCCTAGAATGACAACAGGTCATAAAAGTTCATAGAATGAAACTGAAGTTAAAAGAAATTAGTAATGGATGAAATCAACTATCTTTAGAAGACCCTCCATGTAGACAATGGTATCTAGTTCTTTTTTTAAGTAGGAAGACTCTTTTTGCATGTCAAAGAATGTCACAGCATTCCATATGGCAGGATCTCGAGAGTCTCTTGTATTTTATTCTGTGGCTTCTTATGGGCCCAAGGCCCATTGTTTGACCTAATAAAACATGCCTAAGTGAAACAGATGGAAAAGAAGGATGTAAGAAAAAGAAAGCTTAATTATTTTATAGTATTTGCATGAGTAAGAATTTGTGTTTGGTACTGTATTTGGGCAAATGGATAGGAGAGGAATCTGCTATAGGCCTTGTTTGGCTCAAAAAGACAGATCAGTTCTGGGTTCTTCCAGGCTTTATCCAAGGAGATTTTAGTTGTTTGAGCCATCTAATGAGAACAGAAGTCATTGTGTGGGGGTGGTGTCCCTGAAATGTTGCACTGATACAGATACCCGTTTACAGGAGACTGAGTTTCAGAGCTAATCCATGTGGCAGGCTGCCTAGGCCTCGGTGACCTTTCAGTCCAGTGATTATCAAAGCCAAGCTGCAAAGCACAAGGGTCACAGTGTCCCAGAGGAAATTTCTATCATTTCTAGTTCTCAGAGCTCCTTTAAGAACAATTCCAGTCAGGTCAGACAAGTTAGACAATGATTCAGAAATGATTCAAAACTTTGATTTCTAGATAAACATCTGAAGCACCTGTCCCACAGATGGGATTCACCACTTTTACACAGTGTCACACACTCAAAGGGCCGCCACTGTAAAGAGACAGAGTAGTAACAAATGAAATGTGTAAAGGTAACATTTTCCAAATACCTTAGTGCTTAGAGCCACCCGGAGTCCATACGGAGAATCAGTCATCCAGCCTGTGGATTTTCCTATAACTGTCTTTATTGGCACTACACTTCCGCCTCGTTGAAACACTGGTATCTACAACAGAGCAACACTCTCAGGGAAGGAGTACTCATAGAAGGCAATTTCAAAGTAGAATTTAAAATGTTTCATTGTACAAGACATTTTTTACAATGAAAGACTCAAAGGCAAAATAAATTTATGGCAAATATGGGGGCCCTGGCATTAAAAGGAAAATAGTTCAAGCACTAAAAAAAATTTCTCACCCTTCATCAATTTATTATCTATTCTGCCTATCCTATAAGTAGCCTTTCCTGTTTTGTATCTTTAATTTTCCTGTCAATATAATAAACATGTTTATTTCTAGGGCCCTGCTGAAGAGTGAATTTTTCTGTCTTCGGTAAGCAGGCCCACATGTATATGTGTATGTGTGTAGATAAACGATGGTAGTTTCTTTGTTTAGGGGAGATGACTTTTGTTCTTATTCACAGCAACCTATACCCATCTTGCTCCCTGATTCCCTGGATCATCAGGATGAATGACTCAATTCTGAGGGCAAATTTGGGAAACTTCTGTTATAGAAGCTACCAAGGGCACTTAAGTGACTCTGACAACAGGTTTGCAGGCATGACCCATATCTACGGGTCTTCTGGAATGCCATTCCCAGCAGGTTTCCTGTCTTCCAATATGGTCTTCTGTAAGAAAGCTCCCTGGATCACATGAGGGATTGTACTTTGCTCTTAGTAAAGTACAAGCAGGGAGAAGAGTACAAGAATATAAATGAATCTGGGAGTGAGGGTGGAGTAGTTAAGTCCACTTTCTGCTTGACTTGCAGTTGGCAGTAACAAAGTTTCTGTCTTCCCACCCTCATAGGCCAATCTCTTTATTCCCCCCTCAAAAAATGAGGTAGTAAATTAGTATGGAACGGGGTCTTATCTCATTTCTGCCACAATCTAGCCACAACCCTGGACAAGTAATTTCACTTCTCTCTGAACCTCAGTGTCTTCACCTGCAAGCATGAGAGATTCGAGGAGATGCATGTTAAGATCTCTTCTAGAAATGAAAGTTGACATCTGAAATAATTTTCTTTATAATGGAGTTCATATTGCTACTGACAATTAAAAAAAATAACCAATACCTATTTATTAATCTCACTACTGAGGGTTTGTGGTAGTGGTTGTGGTTCAGCTACAGGAGCCAGCTCCCCTTCAGAAATTCAATCTGGATTTGCCACTGTGCTTCTAACATCATAAATGATAGCATTCGCTTGGGCCTAGAGGTCCAAGGTTACAATTAAAAACATGTTTTTTTGACTTGGTCCTGTAGGACACACTGTACGGCATGTGTGGTGACCACTACATTGGTTTTCTATTTTCAGTGTTATTATTTTTCTTAGACATACAAATGTAAGTATATGGGAAAGAGTTGTTTGTCCCTGATGTTTCATCAGAGTATATGTTATTTTTATATTCTTTTTTTTCTCACACTTTAACAGCTTTATTGATATAATTCACATGCCATACAAGTCACTCATTTAAAGTATACAGTTAAATGGTTTTTAGTGTATTCAGAGTCATGCACCTATCACTATAATCAACTTTAAAACATTTTCATCACCTCAAAAAGAATCCTTGTGCTCATTAGCAGTTAACTCCCCATTGCTCCCCAAATCCTCTCCCTTCCCCAGCCCTGAGCAACTACTAATCCACTTTCTGTCTCCATAGGTATGTGTTATTCTGCAGAATTCTAATGTCCTTGGTTCTTTCTATGTAGGCACATGTATGGACTGAATGTTTATGACCCCCGAATTCATATGTTGAAGCCCCAACCTCCAATGTGACTTATTTGGAGACAGAGCCTTTACAAAAATAATTAAGGTTAAGTGAGGTCATAGAGTGGGGCCTTGATCCTATACCTCACTCTCTCCCTCTGCCCTGTGAGGACACAGCAAGAAGGCGGCTGTCTACTTGCCAGGAAGAGAGTCCTCAGCAGGAACCAAATTGGTTGGCACCTTAATCTAGTATTTTTAGCCTCCAGAACTATGAGATAATAAAATTCTGTTTTTTTAAAATATGTTTTTATTGATTTTTAGATAGAGAGGAAGGGAGAGGGAGAGAGAGAGAGAAATATCAGTGAGAGAGAAACATTGATTGACTGCCTCCCGCATGCCCCCTACTGGGGATGTAGTCCACAACCTGGGCATGTGCCTTGACCAGAAATCGAACTGACAACCTTTTGGTGCATGGGACGATGCCCAATCAACTGAAACACACTGGCCAGGGCAATACATTTCTGTTTTTTAAGCCACCCAGTCTATGTTATTTTGTTATGGCAGTCCAAGCAGGCTAATACAACACAACAGGTAAAAACAACAGTCTGAAAATAACTTACAGTGTCCAAGGTTACTGGTATCTTCACAGTACATGCTCCTTCCCAAGGAGCAAATGTCTTACAGTCATACCAGACCTGAAAAGGAACAGACCCCAGTGAAAAAGAGTATATAAACAACTCTGCTCGCAATTTCACTATTCAGTAAAACACCTATTTGTCTTGATTTCATGTAACCAGAAAGTTAAAATAAGTATAATTTAAAAAAAAATCTTGAGTAGAAGTTAGGAAGGACACATACTTTTAAGAAGATCCCAAAGACTAACCTACTACTGTGACAGATTAATTTGATTAAAAGGCCACTCATTTGTCCAACCATCCATCCAAAAGTTACCCATTAAACAACCTACCATGTGCCTCGCACTGCTAGGTACACATGAGTGAACAGTTCCTGACCTCATGGATTTTACAGTCCAAGTGGCTTATAAGAACTTAATGTGTCTATTAGTAAAAAAAAGATGATGAAGGAAAGAAGAAAACAATAAAGAAGGAAAGCACATTGCAAGCAAATGAATTACAGATAAGGCAGGAGAAAAGGAAAGTGTTGGAGAAGGAAACAGATGTTGGAGAAAAACAAATGGAAATTTGAATTACTGCTATATGATCATTTTTTTATGGAATACAATTCAGGGATGAGGTTCAAACTCTTATCTGGGGGTTCCTGTCAAGCAGGTTTAGTTGTTGAAGTACCAAAAAGGTCTGGTGATAGCACCAGAAACAACATGAAAACAAAAACCTCTCTTTCTCTCTTCTAGTCCAGTATAGTTTCTGGCAGCCAGAGTCTGTTTTGCAAGTTCACCTCCTGGGATGACCACATCCTTTATATAGCTTGGCTGTTGCGTCTGTCACTGTCCCGCTGTGAAGGTGAGAGACTTGACTATGGTTAGCTACAGTGAACTCTTAATTCAACAGGAGCAACCCGACCTCATCATGTTTCATCCTAGGCTGGATTCAATTTGCTAATGTTTTTATCAAGTATTTCTGTCTGTATTTATGAGGGATATTGTTTAGGTTTCTCTTCTTGTAATGTCTTTATCTGACAAATTTCAGTAGCTTCCGATAAAGAGCTGGTTGGAGTGAAAGGTTAAAAAAACTAATTCAAACAAGGTTTTGGGATTACCTGCCTACTACTTCTAGAACTCATTAGAATGAGAGGTATAGGGTATGTGTTCTGGTGCCATATACAAAGATCTCCAACCTAGAAAAGATATAACTAATAGAAAACACCATGTAGACCAGATCTGGAGCTCAGTCACCAAGTTCCTTACCCAGCAAGTATTCATCAAAGGCTATTATGTGCCAAGCACCCATCTGGATGCTGGGGATGCAGCCATCAACACAAATAAAAACGCTAACCTTCAAAACGCCTTCAAAACGCTAACCTTCTATTTTGAGAGACAGATAATTAACAAAATATCCAAGTAAATATACAGAATGTTAGAAGGTGGCACCGTTCTGTGGAGAAAAATAAAGGATGACGGAGGGCTGGACAGGGGCAGTGGGGGTGGTTTGTAATCTTAAAGAGGTGGGCAGAGAAGGCCTCACTGAGGAGACATTCAAGGAAAGCCTTGAAGGAGAGGGAACGGGCCATACAGAAATATGGGGAAAATGACAGTGAGGGACCTTAGCCATTCCTCTTGCACCCTGTGATGTGGTACTAGCTAACCAGTGAGGCCAAGGTCTGGCAAGGGACGGCTTGGCTCTTCACCCAGGCTTTGGGAAGATGTGAGCAAGAGAAACAAGCAAAGAATGCTCTGGGAAATGGTGCTGAGGGAGTATACTGCGTAGTCACAGCAATGTGCTTGCAATGACGACAGGCCATTAATAAAAATTTGTGGCTAAGTTAGAAAGGGAGCTTGTTCCTCTTAATGGGAGCCCATGCTTTGTTAGAATCAACTTGAGAAATTCTCGGCAGAAATGCTTGGCAGGACAATTTATTTAGCTGTTGTATTTAACCCTTTTCTCAAGTTTCTACTTGGCAAGGGAACCTTTGTAAAGAGCCCTCAGCTTCAGAACTGCAAATTTCTGGAGAAGCCAAGGGCAAAGACCACAATTCATGAACATTCTGGAGAAAAGCCTGATTATGTCCCGATCCCTGGAAGGAGTGATGTCACCCTCTGTGGTAACGGATTTGACTAAGGTAAGGATCTTGAGATGAGGAGATTATCTGGGATTATCCAGGTGAGCCCTAAGTGTCTTCACAAGTACCCTTATATGAGAGAGAAGGAAGAGGAGACAGACACACAGAAGAGAAGGCCCTGTGCAGGTGGAGGCATAGATGGAAGTGATGCAGCTAAAACCAAGGAATGCCAAAGATTGTGGGAGCCACCAGAAGCTGGAGAGAGCCATGGAACAGACCCTTCCTCAGAGCTTCCAGAAGGAACCAACCCTGCTGACACCTTGATTTTTGACTTAAGCCTCCAGTACTGTGAGAGAATAAATTTTGTCGTTTTAAGCCATTTGTGGTAATTTGTTACAGCAGCCTCAAGAAGCCAATACAAAAGATGAATATATAAAATCAAACCATTTTATTCAACCTAAAAAAAAGAGGAACCAATACAACAACCAAACCTGGAAAGCTGGATGAGGGAGAACACTGGCACTGGTTCCCTGGTGTTGCCATGACGGCCCTTGACCATACTGAGCAGTGAGCATGGCCTGGCTCAGCTACCTCACCACTTGCCTTGACAGTCCAAGAATATCTTGCCATGGTGGTCCCGCATCAGCTCAGTACCCTTCGTGGCTCTTCCCACTGCCTGCTGAAGCCTGTGGCAATGCTCCAGTGCTCCAGCACTCTCTCCAGGATCTGTCTCCTTCCTGCTCTCCATCCCATACACTCTTTCCCTGGTCTGATGCCCCGAGTTTCTGCCCTGTCTCTCCTCCTGGCCCCATCAGATATATCGTTGGTCTGTCTCTGGAGGCTGTTGCTCTTATCACCCTGGCTGTCTGTCTGCTCTGCCGCTCTTTGGCTTATGCCCACCTCTGCCCCATGCCCTGCCTGGGTTCAGTGCCCTGGGCTCCAACAGGCCCAGGGTGATGTTTTATACAGTGGCAATAACCAGTGACAATAACCAATACAAGAGCAGAAGAAGGCTGGGGGGCAGAGAGGATAGTCACTGTTGTTACTTTTTATCCACTTTGGTGAATGTCTGGAGACCAGTTTTTGGTGCCCAAAACTCAGGATTCAGATAGAGCCAGAACCAAAGAGCAAAGTCTTTTTATACTTGTTTCCCCCAGAGTCCTCTTAGTAGACTAAATATTTCTTCTTACCTAAAACCTCAATGTGTTTGTAAGGAGTCACTATACAAGTCAATGTGAAGATAAAGAACCATTCTGATCCTCCTTGCTGTCACCACCCATTCATCTTTCCCCCTGCCCTTCCATTAAGTTTCTTGACCTCTGAGGACAGTAGTCATGACTTACAAGAATCTTTAGTTGCTATAGTCATTTGGGCTGTCTTCACAACTGCATGATGAAGAAATCTATTTCCTAACAGTGGCTAATTCATCAGAATGAGGGATGAGATATGAGACATATAAAATATGTGACTGTCACCCAGCCAATGTGGCTCAGTGAATTGAGTGTCGTCTCATGGACTAAGAGGTCCCAGTTTGTTTCCCGGTCAGGGCACATACCTGGGCTTTGGGCTCAATCTCCAGTAGGGGGTGTGCAGGAGGCAGCCGATCATGTTTCTCTCTCACATCGATGTTTCTATTTCTCTCTCCCTCTCCCTTCCTCTGTCTCTCTAAAGAATCAATAAAACATATTTAAAAAAAAATATGTGACTGTCATTTACTCTTACCTCATTTGATCCTGGCAGAAACACATCAACCATAGTAGCTTTTGGCTCTGTGACTGGATGAACTAACAGAGCACTTCCTGAAAAACGGAGAAGAAATAAAGCTGAATACTATTAATATAAGAGGTCTGAAAACATCCTTTCCTTTTAATTGAGTGCTTCTGTGGTTTTAAGGACCACTAGATTGTGAATTTCTTAAAGGTAGAGACCTGGTGAGTTGAATCAATGATTCATCAGAGATGCTTTGCTAGAAAGAGGACAGGTGCTCATGGAGGTGACTGCATTGTTGCCTATCGTTACTCCACTTATAGTATATTGAGATTCTAGGGAGGGACCCATAGTCTCTTTTTGTGCATAACTGTGGTAAGCAGTTAGACATAGCAGAGCAAGGATGATGGACCAGGTATAGAAGGTCACCAGGACAAAAGCCTTGGGCGCCTAGCAATGGGCAAAATTGGGAAAATAAGGACCTTGCCCCAGGTTGACCCTTTTTCCCCTAGCATATCACTGGTCATGTGGTTTAAACCCTCTGACCTTTCATATTGCTGGTCATGTGGTTCAAGCCCTCTCCTGACCTTTCCTCCCCTGGCATGTTGCTAGTCATGTGGTTTTAGACTCCCTCAGAGGAGGAACAAAAGGGCAGGAGAATAGCCTCATATGACTCCTATACAAGCCCTTGTACGACCACTCCCTTAAGCACTGGGCCCTCAGGACAATGAAGTTCTGACCCAACAAATAATTTTAGGAACAAAGCCTCGGTTCTACTGGTCAAACTAGAACAACATTTAGGCCTCAGTTGTGTTTCAGCTCCAGGCCAGAAAAGCAGCAAAACCAGATAGAGCAACACCATGCCTGACATCAGGACCAGATGCAATGACTATTAATCCCCTCTCCTAGCACCAACCAATCAGTGGAAACCACAACCCTGAAAGGACACACTTAGAAAGCCAATGAATATTCTATTGAGATCCTCCCCTTCAACCTCCCCTGAAATTCCCTGCCTTTAGAAAACAGATGAAACCCCTCAAGATAAAGTAAGCTAGCTAGAACCCACACCTTTCTTCCCCCTTTCTTTCTCAGGCATGTACCTAAGCTCTAAGAGTCCTGGCAAGACTTGCAACCAGGGGAGCAGCGGGAAGTGGCATCTCTTCCCGGGGTAACCCCATGAACCTGTCTCCAACATCCCCTTTTCTCTGACTTTTAAGTGAGCTAATAGCTGTCCACCTTGGCTTACTTCTGTCACTGTGATTTTTACTTCTCAGTGAGTCCACACAGCCCTATAAAGTTTCTAGGGAGCCAAAGCAGAGCACCACCTAGGCTCTCTCCTGTTGCTTCTTCTATCCTAGGCCCTTCTTTTGTTTCATTGTTCCCAGCTTAAATACATGTACTCTCAAAATCACCTAGACTCATATTGTGAACTCTTTCCTGCATGAAGTCAAGAACCCACACACTATAAGCTGGCCCCACGCAGACCTGTTCTGGCCCAGTCCCTTTCCGCTGACATAATTGCTAGTGTGTCTGTAGTCTGTAAGCACCATTGTACTTCTCCAAGTGCTTTGTTGTTTGCTATAAGTGATGTTGGTGATGGTGAGCCTACAACTGTTATCCAGAAGTGTGGTCAGCGTGGACACTGAGATATTCTTCCTTGGGCAATTATCATTGGGAAGGCTAAAGTTCTCCTAAACACAATCTAAGTTATTAATTTTGTTTTGACCTTGGCATCACATGTGTGTAAAATTCATCCATTTATGAATTCACTCTTTAATTCAACAAATATTTATTGAGTGCCTGGGGATATAGTGGCAAATAAGGCAGACATGGTCCCTGCCCTCATGGAGTTTACAGTCAATGAAGACAGATATTGAATAAGTAATTACAAATTAATTAGAGTTCAGACAAATACCAAAAAGGCACAGTATAAATAAAATAAAAGTTATATAATAGGAGGGACTGACTTGGATTTAAGTAGGTGGAATTTGGTACTAGAAAGCAATTTTGGTCAGGAAAATTTTTGCCAAGAAAGTGGCTATTTCAACTGAGACCTAAGGATGGGTGGAGACCTAAAGAGCAAAGTATTTTATATTTTGGAGTTTTCACTCTCTCAAGTTCCACCTTTTGAGCAACTCTGTTGAGCATGGCTTTTTGAGCCCTATAGTCAAGATGATAGACTTCCACATTTTGGATTTGGTGGTTAACCCTTGTTAAAGAAGAGGCCACCACCCCTGCCTCCAATCCTATTTTGCATATTAAATAAGTTCCTTTGGTCTTTACTACAACTATCAGGTCTACGTTTTTCTAATTCCCTTCCCTTTAATGGTATCACAAGGCTTAGAAGTAGACCCAGAACAAGAATACCAATTGCATTTGCAAATAGAATGGATTAATTTAAAGATAATATGAGAGGTGGTACACGACAATATAACAGCTATGATCCTGCCTGGCCAGTGTGGCTCAGTGGTTGAGCGTCAACCCATGCACCAAGAGGTCGCTGGTTCGATTCCCGGTCAGGGCACATGCCCAGGTTGTGGGCCTGATCCCCAGTGGGGGGCATACAGGATGCAGCCAATCGATGTTCTCTCTCATCAATGTTTTTATCTCTCTCTCTCCCTCTCCTTTCCTCTCTCTCTAAAATCAATAAAGAAAAAAAATTAAAAAAAAAAACAAAACAAAAAAACCCAGCTATGATCCCACTAAAATGAAATTTCTTTCCTTTTATTTTTTTTACCTTGCTTTTTTTTTTTTTTAATCCTCACCCGAGGACATTTTTGCATTCATCTTCAGATAGAGCGGGAGGGCCCTGGCCGGTTTGGCTCAGCGGTTAGAGCGTCGGCCTGTGGACCAGAGAGTCCTGGGTTCGGTTCCCGCTAGGGGCACATACCTCGGTTGCAATTTGTCCCCGGCCCCGGTTGGGGTCGTGTGGGTGGCAACCACTCGATGTGTCTCTCTCACATCGATGTTTCTTTCTCTTCCCTCTGTCCCACTCTATCTCAAGATAAATGCAAAAATGTCCTCGGGTGAGGATAAAAAAAAAAAAAAAAGATAGAGTGGGAGGGAAAGAGGGAGAGAGAAACATTGATGTGAGGGAGACACATCGACTGGCTGCCACCCACACGACCAACCGGAGCCAGGACAAACTGCAACCGAGGTACCTGCCCTTAGCAGGAAACGAACCCGGGTCTCTCTAGTCCGTGGGCCGATGCTCTAACCGCTGAGCCAAACTGGCCAGGGCTAGCTTTCTTTAAATTAGGGATTTTTAATAGTGCTTTTACACTAGAAAATACAACAAGAACATAATTACAACATTTATCATAACTATAATTAATCAAGAAATGCTTACCCAGCATGTATTCATCTTCCACACCAAAAGTCTCTAATTCATCAGGGAACTCTACCCACAGAGGCCTGGGGTAAGGAAAAAAAAAATCTTTCTTCAACGTCATTAGATGTTTTATAACAATTCAATCACTTATACTTTCAGTTTTGTAACTATTCAAAGGAAACTGGAAAAAGCCAAAGAGCCAAGACTTTTCATATGTTTCAAGATTTTATGAGCAATTTCTGATTATTTGTATTTTTCTTATGTGAAAGAGCTATCAATTCACTTAAATGTTCCAATGAAAGATAGAGAATTCTGGTACCTGCAAATTTTCCTTCTGATTATTGAACAATAAATAAATGCTACTTTGACAGGCAGAATCAGAGTTTGGTGCAAGTCCAAATGCCTAACATGTTTGGTGTAAAACAAATTGTAAAACTGTTTTATAATGATATAAAATCTGTCCTATTTTTTTCATGCTGTCACTGCCTTTCATGCGTCCTTAATTATTACCTATTTAAGTGAAAAGAACTGTTTCTGGTTTTCAAGCTGGCAACATTTTTGGAGGTTTGAGAAACTGTTGTGTAGTTTTTGTTTTATTGTTATTGTGCACAACTATCTAGAAGGCATTTGGGTTTATAAAGAAAACTTTTAATATCTATAAATATCTTATTATCTTTAGTATCTGAATATTAACTTAATGGTTCTAATAATATTTTTCAATTTCACGAGGAAAATATATTTTTATTAAGAGACTTATTTTTAGTTTATTCACTAGCCTTTGTAATAATGTATTCCCTTTCCTACTGACAATGGTTACAAAGTAGTGGTCTCTGAAGCTGGCTGATGTCTAGAATCACAGGGAAACTTCTAACAAATATAGATCCCTGGGACCTACCAAAAGAGATTCCTAGTAGGTCTGGAGGTGTGGCCTTGGAATCTATAGTTTTAAAAAGCTCCCAGGTGATTCTGATCTGGGCCAGGTTTAGAGACGGCTAATTCAGAAGTCTTGATGTACTATGTGTGTCTCTGTGTGATTCCTCCTCTAACCTAGAACACTGGTTTTTCATATCTGCTTCCAAATAGAATTAGAATATAATTTATTCACCAGGAAAAATGTTCACCTCAAACTTGGAACAGTTTAGCCATAAGGGTAAGATAGAGCCTAAGGCTGGCAGAATACATTGTTCTTCATGAGAGGATGCTTGTGGTTTAAATATTGAATGAATTCAGTTACAAAGTCATTTCATTCTTCTTTGAGAAGGCTCCATTTCTGTCTCATATCAAATATTAACACTTGAATCACAAAGGAGCAGAAGATCTAGTTATCTTCTGCTACCTCAAGTGCCAGCACCTGCTCATGGTGGGTGCTCAATAAGCAGAGTGGCACTTGATTAAACATGTGGCTTGCCTTTACCTTTTCTCTTGAAATCACTGTGCAGTTACTCCATTCCCCAGGGGTTGGTTAGATTGTTTGCAGGGGCCTCTGACAAGTGAAGCTGATTTACCTCATGATGGGTTCGGATGTCACGTGTGCACGGTAGAACAGAGAATACCAATAGGGCAGGAGGGCATAACGTTCTCTGATGGCCTCTCTGATGAGCCGCGTGTGTTCCTTCCCAAAGAGCCAGGGTTCCCGTCGCTTGCTGTTTATGGTGGCGTGGCCACGAAAGAAGGGCTGGTAGGCCCCGGCCTGGTACCAACGCACCAGCAGCTCTGCCTCTGGATTCCCGATGAAGCCGCCAACATCAGCTGATTCATTAGTCAAAGAAAAGCTTGTGAGGCAACCAGGCTTCTAACAAATGTTGCACGCAAGTAAAACAAGGCCTTGAAGACTGACAGGAGAAAGATGCTGTGTGCACTCAAAAAGACAGGCTAAAACTGGCCTCAAATTAGGGAGCACACAGTGGAAAAAAGCCTGTTTGGGGATCTGACAGTATACTCCTTTACATTCTATTCTTGTCAAAGGTCAAAGGCTTTACTGCAAGATCAAGATTTAGGTATGTTCCTGAACCCAGGTAATCCAGGTGGAGGGTTGGCAAATGATTTCCTTTGAAAGCAACAGCTAAAGCAAGATAAAAATTATAGAAATAACTAGAGAGAAACAGACAAGAATTAGAGATTTAAGTAGAATTTCATGTTTAGTCCTTAAGCAGGATACATATTCCTTGTATGTAGACCGATGCCATAAAAACACACCTATCAGCCCTGGCTGGTTTGGCTCAGCGGTTGGAGCATCGGCCTGCGGTCCAGAGAGACCAGGGTTCGGTTCCCGCTAGGGGCGTGTGCCTCGGTTGCAGTTTGTCCCTGGCCCTGGTTGGTCGTGCGGGTGGCAGCCACTCGATGTGTCCCTTTCACGTCGATGTTTCTCTCTCTCTCTCTTCCTCTCTCTCCCTCCCACTCTATCTGAACAAAAAAATGAAAGAATGTCCTCGGGTGAGGATAAAAACAAACAAACAAACAAAAAAACACACCTATCAAAAAGTGATAGAAGTCCCTTCTGTTCCTACAGAAAACAAGCAGCAGCTGGAAATGCACCTATGCTGAGCACCTTCCACATTGAGGTCTCTCATCTGCAGAGAATTATTAGGATTTGGGAAGGCAGCCTGTTTGAGAATCTTATTTTAACTAAATTTATCTTTCCCAAGAGCATATCTTTTTGTTTTTATCAGTAAAAATATGTCACAGAATTTTAAACTTGCTGAGTAAAGAGGATTTCTGATTTGCAAAATTCTTTGTAGTTCTTTCCATTTTTCTTTCAAGAAGAAAAGGCATGGGGAGGAGAGTGACAAAGGGGGTGGGGGGAGGGCCATCTGTAATACTTTCAACAATAAAGATAATGTTTTTAAAAAGAAGAAGAAAAGGCATGTTTCAGGAAGAGATACTCAGTTGCCAAGAGTGGTTAAGGAGAAAGCAATAGAGAATGAGGGAAAGTAGCACTCTGGCTCCCTTTCTGACTTTATGTCCTTAATCCATGTAAGACACCAACAGCTCTGAAGCTACCCTTTCTCTCCTCTCTAATCTGATCCCCTTCACTTTCCTCATTTTCTCTTTCCCACATTTATCCCTGCCCAAAACAACCAATGAAAAGGGATTTATGACCAGCCTTGACGAAAACACCTTTACTTTTTATTTTCTTTCACTTCAAGCCCGAGGATATCATCTTACCTCCACAAAAGGAGATCCCAGTAATGTTGAGCGTGAGTAACATAGGGATAGAAATTTTCAGGTAACTCCATTCTGCTCTGTTGTCTCCTGTCCACACAGCACCTGTGGACACCAGTAACAAGGTATTAAAAAAAAAAAATCAGCTCATGCCCTTGATTTTATATTTAGATTCCTTATTTATAATAGACAAATTAATTAAAGGAAAACATTTCTTCCTTAACTTAAAATATACAAATTCTGATGTTCCACAGTGAAGATATATTAATTTTCTAATGTAAAAATGTTATTAAAATTGACATAATTTGTGAAAATATTCTGAAATCACACTTATTTTTGAAGTCAACTGAAGTCTGATTTTAGGAGGGACATTTTAAAAAATCAACTTTACTCAGATATAATTTACATACAATAAATGTACCTATTTTAAGTGAAGACTTTAGTGAGTTTTAAAAATGTGTACATGATATTGGCTTCTAAATCCCAGAATTAGATTTCCATAACAGCAAAAGTTCACCTCTTTGCAGTCAATTACCCCATGACCCTACCCAACCATTGATTTGATTTCTATGGCTATAAATTAGTCTTTTCTATAATTTCATATAAATGGAAACATAATATATATACTCTTTTGTGTTAAATCTTTTTTCACTCAGCATAACATTGTAGTTTACTCCTTTTTATTTGATGAGTAGTGTTCCATAGTAAGGATATATTGCAAGTTGTTTATACATTCACCTATTGATGGACATTTGGATTCATTCCAAGTTTGCACTATTATAAATTAAGCCACTATAAATATTTGTGTACAAATCTCTATGTGGCATATGTTTTCATTTCTCTTGGGTAAATACCTGGGAGGGGAATTGCTGGGTCCATGCTCAGTGTATGTTTAATAATTTAAGAAAAATTCCAAATTATTTAGCAAAGTTGTACTATTTTACATTCTCAATAGATGAAAGTTTCAGTTGCTTTACATCCTTTGTCAACACTTAGTAGTGTTAATCTTTTTAATCTAGTCACTGTAATGGGTTTGCAATGGTGTCTGTGGTTTTAATTTATAGTTCCCTAATAACTAATGATATTGAGCATCTTTTCATTTGTTTATTGATCATTCACATGTCTTCTTTTGCAGAGTATCCAAATCTTTTGCTCATTTTTAAAAGCAGATTTTTAAAAATTATTTTATTGTAAAAGTTCTTTATATATGCTGGATACAAGACCTTTGACAGATAGAGATGTATATCACAAATATTTTCTTTTAGTCTGTGGCTAGACTTTTCATTTTCTTAACAATTTCTTTGAAAGGGTAGAAGTTTCTAATTTTGATGAAATTCAATGTATCATTTTTTTTTCTTTTATGGTTTATGCTTTTTGTGTTCTATTCAAGTGATCTTTGCCTATCTCAAAGTCACAAAGATTTTCTCCTATGTTTCCTTCTATAAGTTATTTGTCTGTTTGTTTTAGCTTTTATAACTTAGGTCTGTATTCTATTTTGAGTTACTTTTTGTGTATGGTGTGAGGTAAGGGTTGAGGTTCTTCTCTCCCACCCCTGTCACATGATATCCTGTTGTTCCAGCACCATCAATTAAAAAAAACACACACAAAAACAACCTCTTTTCTCCACTGAATTGCCTTGGTGACTATGTTGCAAAGTAATTGATTATATATATGTTGGACTCTATCTGGATTCTCTATTCCTTTCCACTGAACTATATGCCTATTTCCTCTCACCCCCCCCCCCCCAAAAACCCTCTATAACGTGAGAAGAGTGGTACAGACCATATGGGGAGACATAATAACAACAGCAGTAACACCAGTTAACATTTATCAAGCCCTTACTGATCTACTTTGCTTATATTATCCCATTTAATCAGACCCTACCAGGTAAACACTATAAGTAACTCCATTTTACAGATGATGGAAATATGGCAAACAGTGGGTATTATAATCTACCCAGAGTTACAGAGATACTACATGGCAGAGGCAGAATTTGAGCTCAGGCAGTCTGACTCTAAAGTCAGTGCTCTTATTCACTGTGTAGTTGATAAGAGTTCGTGAAGATAGATTATATACCACTAAAGAGATCTCTATTTTTTTTTTTATCCTCACCCGAGGACATTTTTCCATTTTTTGTTCAGATAGAGTGGGAGGGAGAGAGAGGAAGAGGGAGAGAGAGGGAGTGAGAGAGAGAGAAACATCGACGTGAAAGGGACACATCGAGTGGTTGCCTCCCGAACGACCAGCCAGGGCCGGGGACAAATTGCAACCGAGGTACGTGCCCCTAGCGGGAACCGAACCCGGGTCTCTCTGGACCGCAGGCTGACGCTCCAACCATTGAGCCAAACCGGCCAGGGCTAAAGAGATCTCTAAAAGAGAGCAATCTTATTTTACTGTATCTAGATTACTCCTGAAGCATTTTTGTCTATTTTGGTAGCTTTTTTTTTTCTTTTTTAACTTATCTTTATTGTTGAATGTATTACAAATGTTCCTCATTTTTCCCCCATTGCCCTCCTCCTCCCCATTCCTGCCCCCCTCCTGCTTTTCCCCATACTGTTGTCTATGTTCATTGGTTATGCATATATACATATAAGTTCTTTGGTTTATTTCTTCCCACCCCCCAACCCCTCTTCCCTTTGAGGTGTGTCAGTCTAACAACCAATTTGTACTTCTTAATCCCTTCACCTTTTTCACCCATCCCCCCAGCCCCCACCCATCTGGTAACCAACAAAAGTTCTCTGTATCTATGAGAATGTTTCTGTTCTGCTTGTTCATTTTGTTTGTAGATTCAGTTGTTGATAGGTATGTATTTATTGCCATTTTGTTTGTTCATATTTTTTTATCTTTTTCTTCAAGAAGACCCTTCAACATTTCATATAATAATGGTTTGGTGGTGATGAACTCCTTAAGCTTTTCCTTGTCTGGGAAACTCTTTATATGGCCATCGATTCTAAATGACAGCTTAGCAGGATAGAGTAATCTTGGTTGTAGGTTCTTGCTTTTCATCACTCTGAATATTTCTTGCCACTCCCTTCTGGCCTGCAAAGTTTCTTTTGAGAAATCAGCTGACAGTCTTATGGGAACTCCCTTGTAGGTACCTAACTGCTTTTCTCTTGCTGCTTTTAAGATTCTCTCTTTGTCTTGAACCTTTTGCATTTTGATGATGATGTGTCTTGGTGTGGGCCTCTTGAGGTTCATCTTATTTGGGACTCTCTGTGCTTCCTGGACTTATATGTCTGTTTCCTTCACCAGGTTGGGGAAGTTTTCTGCCACTATTGTTACAAATAGGTTTTCGATTTCTTGTTCTCTCTCTTCTCCTTCTGGCACCCCCAAGATGCGAATGTTGGCATGCTTGAAGTTGTCCCAGAGGCTTCTTACACTATCCTCATTTTTTTGGATTCTTTTTTCTTTTTGCTGTTCTGATTGGGTGTTTTTTGCTTCCTTATATTCCAAATCGATGGTTTGCTTCTTGGATTTACCTACTCTACTATTGCATCTGTGTAAACTATTCTTTATTTTAGTTAGTGCATCCTTCATTTCTGACTGGTCCTTTTTTATGCTCTTGAGGCCTTCACTAAGTTCACTGAGGTTCTCACTAAGTCCATTGAGCATCCTTATAAGCAGTATTTTGAACTCTGCATCTGTTAGGTTGCTTAACTCCATTTCACTTAGTTCTTTTCCTGGAGTTTTGTTCTGTTCTTTCATTTGGGACCTGTTTCTTTGTCTCCTCATTTTGGCTGCCTCCCTGTGTTTGTTTCTATGTATTACTTAGCGAGAGGTATGGGGCTAGCTGAGACCAGATGTTGCTTGTTTGAAAGAATTTAGGAAAAGCTGAAGCAGGCTCCAAGACAGGCCAATCCTATGGTAAAACAACTGGCAACAGCTTGGGTGGGCCTGAAAGTTGGGTGGGGCGGGGCCTCAGGGAATCACCAGGGCGGGGCAAACAGTGTGAGCCAGGCTGGAGTCCCAGATATGGCAGCGTCTGCCACCCCAGGGAAGGGCTCACCAAAGGAACAAAGGCCTCTGATAGCACGTCTGTCCAGGAGAAAGCTGCCTCTCCAGCCCTTGCTCCAATGCCATACAGCTCAGTTCTTCCCCATGTGATTCTGGTGCCCTTCAAGATGCCTCCCCGATGCTGGAGCCTGGAGGGAGCAAGTCCGAGTAAGTCCGTGCGCGGGCCCTTTAAGAGGAGCTGCGGGGGTGGGGCGGGGGTGGGCTCTAGGTGCCTCAGCCTCAGTTCCCGCTGGTTTTTCCAGCCAGAAGTGATGGGGATTCTCTTCCTGGCACTGGAACCCTGAGCTGCGCGCCTGATGTGGGACGGGGACCCCTCAGTCCTCAGGGAGGACCTTCCCAGCCGAGGTATCCTCCTAATTTTTATCCACCACACGTGGGTGTGGGACCAGCCTGTCGACGCCTCCGCCCCTCCTACCAGTCTCGATATGGCTTCTTCTTTAATTTCGTAGTTGTAGGACTTCCTTTCAGCTTGATTTCAGGTGGTTTTGAATGATGGTTGTTCTGTAATTTAGTTGTAACTTTGATGTGGTTGAGGGAGGACGCAATACCGCGTTTACCTACGCTGCCATCTTGACCGGAAGTCCCCGGGATTGTTGTTTTTAAACAGTACTCTAATAGTTTCTCCTTAACTTCAAATAAAATATGTTTAGCCCTGGCCGGTTTGGCTCAGCGGTTAGAGCGTCGGCCTGCGGTCCGGAGAGGCCCGGGTTCAGTTCCCACTGAGGGCATGTACCTCGGTTGCAGTTTGTCCCCGGCCTTGGTTGGTCGTGTGGGTGGCAGCCACTCGATGTGGCCCTTTCACATCGATGTTTCTCTCTCTCTCTCTTCCTCTCTCTCCCTCCTACTCTGTCTGAACAAAAAATGAAAAAATGTTCTCAGGTGAGGATAAAAAAAAAAATTAAAAAAAAATATGTTTACATTTACATAAAGATTTTGAAATCCACACGATGGCATTCTCATCAAGAAAGTAAGTTCAAAAAGCAAAAAAAAAGAAAGTAAGTTCATGTAAACATACAGATGTTTTCATGTCTCTCATGGGTGTTTAGTCAGAAGTTCTCTCTGGCTATTGCTCTCAGCATATGACAACACAGTAGTGAACTCTGTAACGCTTCACTCGCTATTCTTTGGGGCAAAGCTGATATCTTCACACAAAGTACCAAGAACTAGGCAGTAGGCCAACAAAGATGACTCAGAATGTATATTTTTTGTTAACTACTACTTATAAATGCTTTCATTAAAAATAATTTTTTTAGTGATTATAAATGATGCTTGTAGAGAATTTGGCAAATAGAGATAGGTAAACAGAAGAGAATTAAAATCACTTATAATCACCAAGGTACTATACTTACTTAGATTAATATACATAGTAATGTATATTATATATGCACAAAAATAGGGATAATATATAAACAGGAATTCTTGTGGTTTTTTTTTCATTTATCATGATGTCAAACATTTTCTCATGCAGTTAAGGCTATTTTAAATAGCTTTATGACAGTCTAACATAAATATACTATAGTTTTATAACTATTCCCTTACATGTTTGGATTTTCTTCCTTTTTTGTTTCAAGAACTAATGCTGTGGTGAGCATCTCTGTACACGAACCTTTGCTTGAGATGACAATATTTTGTTTGCTCTTTTCTTGAGTCCCACAGGGACTGGTTTGCAGGGGTGAGTAGGAGGCCTGGTAATGCCTATAGTACAGTAAAGGATTTTTCAAACTAGGATCTAAGCTCCCAGTTATTTATGCAAGATCAGGGGACTTAAAATAGCCTTCCTGCCACAGGGTGGTTAAGTTGAACTAGATCTGCATTAGCTAGTAAACCAGATCCGGTTATAGATGACCCTGACCACAAGCAACAGCCAGGTCTATTTTAAGCCATATTGCTAAGTGGGACAGGTGGTTGAAGGAGGTATATTTTCCCTGGTTTTGATAAATCAAAGAAACAGGATCAGAGATGAGCATCCCAGCAAACTGAGAGACTCTGAAATCATTCACCCAACAATTAAGCGGTCATTTCTTTAGTGGGAAGTGAGTAACTAAACTTGATTAAAATTGGTTTTCTCTGCTCATAGGACAAAATACATACTTTAGGGCACATCTAAGGCTTGCACAATGGCTACTGAAAAGGAAGACATTAACAGCTCTATAAAGACTTGTGTTTTTAAGTCTGATCATCTGAGCCATTCCTTACCATACTTTTGTGAGCCAGCAAAGAAAGAACGTGTAAGAACAAAGGGTCTCTCCTTTCCCTTAGATCGTTGTATCAGTCCTTCTGCAGTAGCCTTTTGCTATAAAGTCAAAGGAGAAAATTTTCAAACAGATGACTGGATGAGGGCATTGTGTAGACATCCCCAATAAACTACTTAACATGTGAAAAGTAAATAGTAGGTAGGAATGGAAAATATTAAAATAAATCCATCAAGCAATTTTTATGATGTAATGAAACTACTCTAAATTCCCTTATTAAAAGAATGGAAAATTTATTTAATTAAAATAGCAATAAAGTCATAGTAAATAATAAACTAGCATTTATTTGGTGCTTACTATCATTAGGCATTTTATAAGATTTGCTCTTATCATCTACACAACAACCTCTGAGATAGTCTTCATTAAGGAAAAAAACAAGAGAGTCAGTGAGGTTAAGTGACTGGCCCTGGCCTGGATAAGGAAATTTTCTAAAGTAGTTTGCAATTATAGCAAGAGGTTGTTAGAGAACTAAACACATTCTACCTGAAAACCATGCTATATCTAGCCAGCAGCTCCCACTGGAAAATACCAGTCGGTGGGAGGGCCATAAAAACAGTTACATTCTAAAAATAACAGAGAACCACGGGTATAAATTAGGGCCAGTGAGTACCAAGTCTTTTAGATGGAAGACAATTCTATCACTTTCTATTGAGAAAGCTAAGTACTTAAGGAAGTTTTCTATATTTAAAAAAGTATACTTATTGAAATTGTGTATGTGTATTCTAAATCTTATTTACCCTGGTATAAATTTAAGACTTAATGTATTTAGACATTTGTGAAATTTCAAAACATTTGTTTTAATTGCCTTTATGTATTTACTGCTCACTTCAATAAAAGTTTTGAGGTAGTATCCAATGCCATTTACTAATGGCTCCTGTCAAGGAAGATGTTTCTGTGTTATCATTTATCTCACAATATCTGTGACTTCATCAAGTTCATTATAGAAGGAAAAGATGCGAAGGGAGCAATAAGTATATTGGCTATAACTTGATAAGACTCATTGCAGTTGTCAGAAAAGACACACAAAAGGAAATGAACAGAATAGTATGGCTATTACAAAGGAAATAACTTTCGGCCCAAAAGGCAGGGTACATGGGTACAGTTGGTTTCCTCTTGGATGTCTTACCTGATAAAAACCATAGATATTGTGAAGTTCTCTGTGCTCCCAGTTGCCATGGTGAATGGCATTCTTCTGCATGGTTTTCTCTGGCCCTCTAAAGACAGAGGGCTCATTCATGTCATTCCATATGTAGAGAATATCAGTAGATCCCTAGGAAATAAATATTGGTCAAGGTAATACTTCTACAGTGATGATGTTAATATGATAACTGCCCCTCTAATATGATAACTGCCCCTATTCCTCTTTCCTACTCCTTTTAATTTATTATTTATTATGTTTATTATCTGTGCTCTGTCCTCTGCTCCACTGCTAGAATAAAAAGCTCCACTGGGCAGGGGGTTCATTGAACAGTACCTGAACCACAGAAGGTTCTCAGTACGTAGTTGTTGATGAATGAAAGAATGCTGTGCTCTATTGTCTGTGAAGTACACATTCCCCCAGCAAGTCTGCTCGGAGATCTACCTGGAGAACCCCCACAGGAAAGGTTGTGGATGTTCACAACTAGGCTCTATATATCCTTCATCTGCTACAACTCTTAACTGAGGGAAGGGCAATTGTAGTTGTACATGATACAATTCTGCCTTCTCTTAAGACTTTGAAAAATTTGACAGCTGAGATGCCTGCTTGTTAGCATGATCTGTAGTTTGTGTTCTACATAGAATTGGTCAATATAGAGTGGGAAGGGGTAGTTGAGTCATCTAGTTAACATGGTCTTACAATCCCTTTATAGAATCCCTGGTCTCTCAGCATTTGACTCAATAGCTACAATGACAAGGAGTCCCTCAGGTGGCTCATTTTATTATTTTCTGAAAGTCCTGCTCCTGGTAACACCCTTTCACAGGGCCTAGCTTGCCTTCTGGGATACCACAGAATACTCTGTTGCCTCACCCACAGGATACTCTTTCGAATGCCTAAAGGACGCTTGTGTGTTTTCTTTTGACTCTACTTTTAACTATTTCTAACTATGTGTACATCTATGAACAAGCCTATATAGTTTTCAAACATTTAACTACCTTGACTGTTCTTCTTCAGCACCCTCTAGGGCAAGGTTGGTGATCTTTTTCTGGAAAGAGCCAGATTTTCAACTTTGCAGGCCATAAGGCCTCTTTTTCTATAACTCAACTCTGCTTTGGCAGCGTGAGAGCCATCGACAGCAGGGAAATGAATGAACATGTGGCCCAAGTGTTGTTCATCCCTGCTCTGGGTTATTCTCTGTGTCCTAGTACATGGTGCTCGGAGACTAGCATTGAGTGGTTAAGAGCTGGGCTTGGGAGACAAACAGAACGGACTTCAAATCTTGGGTCCACCACTTACTTACTAGATGGGTGAACTTAGCAGGTTTTTAAATTTGTTCATGCCTAAATTTCCCCATCTGTGGGAGTAGAGTCAATTATAGTTCCAACTTCAGAGGGTTATTGTGAAGATAAAATGGTATATGCACAGAAAGTGTTTAGCACACTGCTTGGCACATAGCAAATACTCAATTTATATTAGGCATTATTATCATCTCAATTGGTTGAAAGTAGTTCTCTAAATGTGGCCTCTCCAGTTTTCTCTGTATTTTTCATTAAGATTTTACAAATTGATTTATTATTACATCTTACTTTTAATGACATACTTTGGAAGATATTTTCACATATATCATTATCATCTTTAAATAATAGTTATACAATGCTATTTTATACAAAAAATTGAAGTAATTTGAAAATATAATAAATATTATTAAGTACTTTGATATATCATAGAGTCTACTAGAATAGAGGTTAAAACCACAGCTTTGTGCATTTACTAATACACATGGCACCTCTCCTGGCACCACCCAAGTCTGTAACGTGATTCCACCCTTGCCCTTTCATACAAGCATTATTTATCAGGGGCTATTTAATGAAACAGAGTGATTCTAGTCAATCACTTTTCCCCCCTTCTTTCATCATTTCAAGTAACTAGGAAAGAACAAACAAATGAAAACAAACCTGATAAATAGAGAAAGCAAAAAGACCTGAGTACCACTCTCTGACTTTGGGATTGGTGAAATCCAGGTAAGAGGAGAGACCTGTAGAGACAGAAGAGTAGACAGCCTGTTAGAAATACCAGTCCTCATGGTAAGATGTGTTGTAAGGAGGAATATCAGGTGTGAAAGCTCGGTAGTCAATGGGCATTAAACGTAAAAGACAGCTGATTCAGAGGCATGGTCTGGCGAGAAGCGAATGAAGGCAATGCTGGACTCCAGTGACAGTCTACTAGACCTCTGAACCCCGAGGCCCAGGGGCATGCCAATGAACAAGTATCATGATGGAGCCTGTCCCTCACTAAGATAGCCCAAATAAGGATGGCAAGTATTCTGTAGTGACCTCTCTGTTCTTAAAGAGAGCAGAGAAGTGTTCATAACTGACAAAAGGGGGAAATGCATGGGGTTTCTCTACCGTGCATGGATTTATGAGAGTGCTATGATATGACAGAGTAGTGATTTCCTTTTGCCCTTGAGGAGTCTCTGCCAAGGCTTTAAACTAATAATTTCTGAGATGAAGAATCCAGAGTCACCAGAGGCACCTGAGGTCACTCATGAAAGTCTGGGAAGTCAAAAGTAAGGGCTAACAGGGCAGGGAAAAATGGCAGGGCCCTTTTTCTTTCTCCTCCTCTCCTTTTCTCATTCCCTGGCTTTTCATTTTTATTTGCTTAGAGAAATAGCATGCCACTGAGGTTTGCTCGTTTGTTTTTCATTCACTCATTGACTGATAAATGTATACAAAGGACACTGTATTAGTGTTATGAAAGATATAAAAGAAGGCAATACCATCTCTTTCTTAAAGGTGCTTAAAATGTAGCAAGAGACATCTGCAAGGAATAAGAACAACGGCCATGAAACCTTCATTAATTGGGACTGAACAAAGGAAATAAGTGTATAAAGTAATTTCTTACCCGGCCAGCATATCCCTTCAAAGTCTTCCCCTTTATGATTCCTCACAAAGAAACCCTGTTCTTTGGCCTTAGCGTACACTGAGTAGTCAGGATCAATCTTGATGTGGGGGTCACTGATGACCACAAGCTGTCAGGAGGACATAAAGGTTTGAAGATCTCATCCTATGAGCCATATAATCATTTATATGTTTTCATCATAGTTCTTGGGTTCAAATTTTACTCAGAAACAACTACTAGTTTTGAAATATTTCATGTGCTTATAGAAATATAAATTGACGTCAAAAGCAGGCCAACACTCCTTTATAATTATTGCTGCCTAATCAATGCGTTTTTAAGATAGCATTTATCAAAATTCTGTCTGCTGAGTGTTATATATAAAGAATTAAGTAAGCAAGATCTCTGCTTCCTAGACATCTAGAAGCTAAGATAACACTGACAAAAGCAAACATTAAAAACAGGAGAACAGCATGTTAAAAAGAAACAGAAACCCCAAACCCAAAGGTACAGGCATACTGAGGAAGGAAGTCTGAGAAAAGCTGTGGTCACAGCTCTGTGTCTCTAACATCTCTCCTTTCCTTTCTAACACCATTATTTCTACCTAGTCATGGGCCTCAATACCATTTTATTTGACTAGAACAACCTTTTAATCATCCCTCCTCATATCTATTCAAATTTATTCTCCATACCAAAGTTTAATTTTCCACTGTTCAAACTCTTTAATGTAAAAATTTTAAATTGTGGTAAAATATTCATGACATAAAATTTACCATCTTATCCATTAAAATTTATTTTATTTTATTAAATATTCTTTTAATCCTTGCCTGAAGATATGTTTTTATTGCTTTTGAGAGAGAGAGAGAGAAAGAGAGAAAGAGAGAAAAGCATCAATGTGAGAGAGAAACATCAATCAGTTGCCTCTTGTACATGCCCTGACCAGGAATCGAACCTACAACCTATTGGTGTACGGGACAATGCTCCAACCAATTAAGCCACCCAGCCAGGGCCCATCTTAACAATTTTTAAGTGTCGTGTTAAGTACATTCACATTCTTGTTCAATTAATGTCCAGAACTCTTTTCATCTTGCAAAACTGAAGCTCTAGACCCCTTAAAGAACAACTCCCCATTCCCTCCTCCCCCCCCCCCCCCCGTCCCCTAGCAACCACCATTCTTCTATCTGTCTCTGTGATACTCTAGGTATTACAGGTTAGTGAAATCATACAATATTTGTCTTTTGGTGATTGGCTTACTTCACCTAGCATAATGTCCTCATGGTTCATCCATGTTGTAGCATGTGTCAGAATTTCCTTACTTTTTAAGGATAAATAATATTCCACTGTATGTATATGCCACATTTTGTTTATCCATTCATGTATTGATAAACACTTGGGTTGCTTCCACCTTTTGGCTATTGTATGTGAATAATGCTGATACGAACATAGGTATACAAACTTCTGCTCAGATCCCTGCTTTCAGTTCTTTGGGTATATACCCATAAGTAGGATTTCTGGATCAGATAGTAATTTTACTTTATTTTTTATGAACTGCCATACTGTTTTCCATAGAGGCTGTACCATTTTACCATTCCCATCATTGGTGCACAAGTGTTGCAGTTTCTGTACATCCTCACCAACACTTGTTATATTCTGGATGATTTTTTGTTTGTTTGTGTGTTTGTTTTTGTAGTAGCCATCTTAATGGTATGAAGTAGTATCTCACTGTGGTTTTGATTTGCATTTACCTAATAATTAGTGATAATGAACATATTTTCATGTGCTTGTTGGTTGTGTATATCTTCTTTGAAGAATTGTTTATCGAGTCCTTTTCCCAGTTTTTAATTGGGTTGTTTGTTTTTTGGTTGTTGAGTTGTAGGATTTCTTCATACATTCTGTATATTGACCCCTTATTCAAAAACTTTTAATGTCTTCAAATGCATATATAAACAGCCAACAATAAGGTTGGATTCCCCACTACTCAAACTGCCCATGCCTTTTTTCCTGTCAAACCAGCCAGTGAGCTGCTTTCCAAATACCACTGGGTGCTCTAGCCCCTGGCTGCACTGCCCTCTTCCCTCAATCCTCTTCTACACTGGAAACTCATCCTTCAGGGCTCATCTAAAAAACACAAATCCCTGCTCGAGGCCAGCAGGATGCAACCTTCTTTCTCTTAGTCCACCCCCCACCCTGATCTTTCTTTGGCCATTACGCTACTGCCCTGTATTGTGGTTGTTGTATACTTACGTTTCCCCCCCTCACTGTAAGACTCCCAAGGGGCTCATCTCTCATCTCTGCATTTCCTTCATCTTTAGCACAGTATCTTGACAATTCAAAGGCCTCAATAAATAACTGCTTAGAAGGGCATAGGCCAGCCGGTGTGGCTCACTGGTTGAGGGTCGACCCATGCACCAAGAGGTCGCCAGTTCGATTCCCGGTCAAGACACATGCCCAGGTTGTGGGCCCGATCCCCAGTGGGGGGCATGTAGGAGGCAGCCGGTTGATGTTCTCTCTCATCGATGTTTCCATCTCTCTCTCCCTTCCTCTCTCCCTAAAATCAATAAATAAAAAAAATTAAAAAAACAAAAAAGAAGGACATAGGTTCTGAAGTCAGGCAGATCAGGGTTCGAATCCTTGCCTTGCTACTTATTCATTTGTGCACCTTTGTGCAAAATACAGAACCATTCTAAGCCCCTGTTTCTTCATCTGAAACACGGGGTAACAAAATCTGCCTCATAATTTTGTGATGACTAGATGGAATATGTGTTTTGTTTTTTTTTTTATCCTCACCTGAGGACATTTTTTCATTTTTTTGTTCAGACAGAGTGGGAGGGAGAGAGAGAAAGAGAGAGAGAGAGAGAAACATAGACGTGAAAGGGACACATCGAGTGGCTGCTACCCGCACGACCAACCAGGGCTGGGGACAAACTGCAACCGAGGTACATGCCCTTAGCGGGAACCGAACCCGGGTCTCTCTGGACCGCAGGCCGACGCTCTAACCGCTGAACCAAACTGGCCAGGGCGGAATATGTGTTTTATCATATTCTCTGGGTCATAATAAGTGCTGGATAAATGGTGGCCATTTATTAATTGGGAAATTAGGATTTAACAGGATTGGTTTTGACCACCTGTGAAAGGCCTCAGATTAAAGGAATGGATTGAAAGGCAACTTTAATGTCAGGGAAAGGGAGTGCAGGGATCCACTTACATGATACATATGGGTTCCCCTCTCCTTCTCCTTTATCCATTTTCTTCTCTTCCTCCCTCTTTTCATTATTGCTATTACCACTACCACCACCCTTGCATTACACATGGTCCAGTATCTTTCTCCCCTCCCCATTTTCTATTTTAGTTCTTTCCTTGGCCAGATTGACAGGTGCAATCCATCAGGGAAGCATGCAGGAAAAATGGTGTAATAAAAAAAATCAACTTTGCTTTTGATGGACTGTTAAGAGCTTTCAAGCCCCCATTTTTCTTCCTACATCTGTGCATGCTGACGAAGAAAGCCCTGATGCTCACTCCTTTGGTGTCAGCAGAAAGTTCAAACCACACCAGCCCTGGCACATGCACAGGAGTCTGCACCCCAGTCGAACTCTCTAATCATGGTAAAAGCTGAGCCAGGCTCCTTTCCCAGTTCTCTCAAGCCAAATTCAAACGAGCTTGGGAGCCAGCCTTGCTCCCCACATAATGCTTTACTATGTGACTAATTAATTTTTTAAAATTAATTATTTATTGCCCTGGCTCATTTGGCTCAGTGGTTAGAGTGTCGGCCCACGGACCAATGAGTCGTGGGTTCGATTCAGGTCAAGGGCACGTACCTCAGTTGCAGTTCGTCCCCAGCCCTGGTTGGGTCGTGCAGGAGGCAACCAATCAATGTGTCTCTCTCACATTGATGTTTCTCTCTCTCTCCCTCTCTCTCCCTCCCTCACATTCTATCTGATGATAAATATAAAAATCCTCTGGTGAGGAGTTATTTTTAAAAGATATTTATTTATTTACTTTTACTTTATTTTTATTGTTAACACTATTACAGATGTCCCACCAGCTTTGCCCACCTCTACCCAGCCCCTGTCCCCTTTTCCCTCTGGCCATCACCACACTGTTGTCTGTGTCTATGGGTTACACATATATGTCCTTTGGCTAATTAGTCTTGGTACTAGTGTGATGTCATCAATCTCAACATCAGAACCAAATTTTGCATGGGCAAGGGGATCCATCACAATACTACAGGGTGGCCACAACAAATGGGCCTGAATACTAGGCCCCCTCATCCTTATGGAGACGTAGGCAATTACGGCAGGGATGGATGGCATCACCACCTTTTCACCATTGCTTTTCTGTCATCACAGTTTCAATTGCATTTGAAGGTACTATTTTCATAGTTCTCCACTAATGTGCCAAAGCAAGTTTTAAAAAGTGCTTGTAATGAAAGGGTTCAGAAATGTTAGTTTATTTTACCTTACGTTTTTTGTTTCGGAGTAGCTCTTGCATCCTTTGGGGGTTTGGGAATCGTTTCTTGTCCCAGGTGAAGTACCTTTTGCCCTCGGTGTGCTCTATGTCCAGCCACATAACATCGTAAGGAATGTCATGTTTGTCAAAGCCTGCATCCACTGCTTTTACATCCTGCTCATCTTCATAGTTCCAGCGGCACTGATGGTACCCCAGGGAGAAGAGGGGGGGCATGGCTTGTGTGCCTAAAAGAAGACAATAACAACTGAGCCAACACCACCACATTGCTCATTCTACATTTGATAAACATTTCCTAAATGCCTACAGGGTCCAAGCACTCAGCTTGGTACTTAGATTATGAAGGAGAAGAAAACATAGTCCCTACCCTCAAGAAAGCGACAATTTGGCTGATGCGGCAGGCGTGTAAATGAACTGCTCTGCTATGAGGTACAAGTGCTCTGTTAAAGGTATCAGCCTAGTGCTATGGAAACAAGAGGGGTTATAAATTCTACCTGCGGTGAAGTGTGGAGTCTTGAAAGACTTCAAAAAGGTGGTGACACTTGCTTTGGACCTTGAAGAACAGGTAGGAGTATATACCAGACAGGGAGAATGGATAGAGCATTCAGGCACAGGAAATAGAAAAGACACAGAGCAGAGAAGTACATGATAAGCTGAGGGGAAAAAGCAATATTCCAGGGTGGTTATACTGTGAAGGAGACCAGGAGAAGATGAAACTGGAAAGCACCAGTTTGGAAAGGGCCCTGTAGTTCAAGCGTGGAATTCTAAATCTTCTCTTATGGGAAGTTATCAAAAGTTTGGCAAGTTGTAACCTTAGCAGACATATGTTTTAGAAGAATTAGTTAGGGAGCAGCATTGAGACTGACTTGAAGGGAAAGAATGAAAGCAGGAAGAACTGTCAGAAAATTATCAAAACATTTACTGAATACATGAAGAACTTCTGGTCAACCACTCACCTGATCTCTTTCCCCTCTTAAAGTCTCATTAAAATCAGAGGAAAGAAAAGAAAAAACAAAGCCACAGGAACAAAGAGAACAAAATTCTGGAAGGCATCAGGCAGGAGAGGGGTGGTAACTGTGGGGCAAAGCCAGGGAAATTCTCACCAGAGTACTTGTGAGGGGAATACTGATGAGAAGGGCTCACCCCTGCTCCCAGAATATCAGCAGATATTCCTCTCCCAATACCAGTGTAAGATTCATCAGGCACACAAAGCTTCCAGGGCAGAGCCTTATTCTTCCAGATAGCCAAGGATCACCCATTAGAGTAAAGCCTCCAAAATTAGAGGGACCCACATAAAGAAATAAAATAAAAAGGTCTCTGAGAAAAGAGGGACAATCTAAGGAACCAAAGGAAACATGAAAGCATTATCATTAGTATCTCCAGGGAGATAACAAAAGATATTACACCCATAAAATAAAACTAGGCTAGCAAAAACAAGGATATTAGAAACAGGAATAATAATCAGTCTGTAAAAATTAGAAATATGATAGCATAAATGGAAGGCCTAGAAGATAAAATTAAGAAAATTGCTCAGGCCTGGCCAGTGTGGCTCACTGGTTGAGCGTCGACCCATGCACCAAGAGGTCGCCGGTTTGATTCCCGATCAGGGCACATGCCCAGGTTGTGGGCCAAATTCCCAGTGGGGGGCATGCAGGAGGTGGCCAATCGATGTTCTCTTTCATCCATGTTTCTATCTCTCTCTCTCTCCCTAAAATCAATAAAGTAAAAATATTTAAAAAAAAAAAGAAAGTTGTTCAGAAAATAGACAAAAATGGAAGACCACAGGGTGATTACAACAAATGGGCCTAGATACTAGGCCCCTTCATCCTTATGGAGACCTGGACAATTAAGGCAGGGACGGATGGCATCACCACCTTTTCACCATTGCTTTTCTATTATCACAGTTTCAATTGCATTTAAGGTACTATTTTCATGGCCATTTTAGAAATCAGATAGTTTTATAAAGTAGAAATAGAAACAGGAGAAGAAATTATCAAAGGAATAAAAAAGACTGTTTTCTAGAACTTTTTGAAAGAGTCCACATCTAATACCCAGCACAATGATTATTTTAAAAAAGTCTATTATTGCCCTGGCCAGTGTTGTTCAATGGTTAGAGCATCGGCTCACACACCGAAGGGTCGTGGGTTCGATTCCCAGACAAGGGCACATACCTGGGCTGCAGGTTTCATCCCTGGCCCCGGCGAGGCACTTGTGGGAGGCAACCAATAGATGTGTCTCTCTCACATTGATGTTTCTCTCTCTCTCTCTCTCTCTCCCCTCCCTCCCTCCCTTCCACTCTCTCTAAGAATCAATGAAGACTTCCAGTCAAGATGGCAGTGTAGGTAAACGTGGTATCGCGTCCTCCCACAACCACATCAAAGTTACAACTAAACTACAGAACAACTATCATTCAAAACCACCTGAAATCAAGCTGAATGGAAGTCCTACAACTACGAAATTAAAGAAGAAGCCGCATCAAGACTGGTAGGAGGGGTGGAGGTGGACGGGTTGGTCCCACACCCGTGTGTGGCAGATAAAAATCAGGAGGACACCTCGGCTGGGAAGGTCCTCCCTGAGGACTGAGGGGTCCCTGTCCCACACCAGGCGCCCAGCTCAGGGTTCCAGTGCCAGGAAGAGAAGTCCCCATCACTTCTGGCTGGAAAAACCAGCGGGAACTGAGGCTGAGGCAGCTGGAGCCCCTGGCAGCTCCTCTTAAAGGGCCCGCGCACGGACTTACTCAGACTCACACCCTCCAGGCTCCCGCATGGGGGAGGCAGCTTGAAAGGCACCAGAGTCATATCGGGAAGAACTGAGTTGTTTGGCATTGGAGCGAGGGCTGGAGAGGTAGCTTTCTCTTGGGCAGACGTGCTATCAGAGGCCTTTGTTCCTTTGGTGAGCCCTTCCCTGGGCCGGCAGACGCCGCCATATCTGGGACTCCAGCAACCTGGATCACACTGTTTGTCCCACCCTGGTGATTCCCTGAGGCCCCGTCCCACCCAACGTTCAGGCCCACCCAAGCAGTTGCCAGTTGCTTTACCATAGGATTGGCCTGTCTTGGATCCTGCTTCAGCTTTTCCTAAATTCTTTCAAACAAGCAACATCTGGTCTCAACTAGCCCCATACCTCTCGATAAGTAATACATAGAAAGAAACACAGGGAGGCAGCCAAAATGAGGAGACAAAGAAACAGGTCTCAAATGAAAGAACAGAACAAAACTCCAGGAAAAGAACTAAGCAAAATGGAGATAAGCAACCTAACAGATGCAGAGTTCAAAACACTGCTTATAAGGATGCTCAATGAACTTAGTGAGGACCTCAAGAGCATAAAAAAGGACCAGTCAGAAATGATGGATGCACAGTCAGAAATGAAGGAGGCACTAACTGAAATAAAGAATAATTTACACAGATTCAATAGTAGAGTAGGTAAAGCCAAGAAGCAAACCAGCAATTTGGAATATAAGGAAGCAAAAAACACCCAATCAGAACAGCAAAAAGAAAAAAGAATCCAAAAAAATGAGGATAGTGTAAGGAGCCTCTGGGACAACTTCAAGCGTGCCAACATTCGTATCTTGGGGGTGCCAGAAGGAGAAGAGAGAGAACAAGAAATCGAAAACCTATTTGTAACAATAGTGGCAGAAAACTTCCCCAACTTGGTGAAGGAAACAGACATACAAGTCCAGGAAGCACAGAGAGTCCCAAACAAGATGAACCCCAAAACGCCCACACCAAGACACATCATCATCAAAATGTAAAAGGTTCAAGACAAAGAGAGAATCTTAAAAGCAGCCAGAGAAAAGCAGTTAGTTACCTACAAGGGAATTCCCATAAAACTGTCAGCTGATTTCTCAAAAGAAACTTTGCAGGCCAGAAGGGAGTGGCAAGAAACATTCAGAGTGATGAAAAGCAAGAACCTACAACCAAGATTACTCTATCCTGCAAAGCTGTCATTTAGAATCGATGGCCATATAAAGAGTTTCCCAGACAAGGAAAAGCTAAAGGAGTTCATCACCACCAAACCATTATTATATGAAATGTTGAAGGGTCTTCTTGATGAAAAAGATAAAAATAATATGAACAAACATAATGGCAATGAATACATATCTATCGACAATTGAATCTACAAACAAAATGAACAAGCAGAACAGAAACATTCTCATAGATACAGAAAAATATTGTTGGTTGCCAGATGGGAGGGGGGTTGGGGGAATGGGTGAAAAAGGTGAAGGGATTAAGAAGTACAAATTGGTTGTTAGACTGACAAACCTCAAAGGGAAGGGGGGTTGAGGGGTGGGAAGAAATAAACCAAAGAACTTATATGTATATATGCATAACCAGTGGACACAGACAACAGTGTGGGGAAAGGCAGGAGGGGGGCGGGAATGGGGAGGAGGGCGTCAATGGGGGAAAAAATGAGGAACATCTGTAATACATTCAACAATAAAGATAAGTTAAAAAAAAAAAAAAAGAATCAATGGAAAAAATATCCTTGAGTGAGGATTAACAAACTATTCTAAGAGAAATAATTTTCAATCTATCTAGCCAAATTATCAAGAAAAGTAGAAGAAAAGGTTTTTCCATAACTGCAATGATGCAGAAAGTGTACCTCTAATGCACACTTTCTTAGGAAACTACCAGAAAATGCTTTAAATAAACAACAAACAAAAAACAAGAAGGCAATAAAACATAAAAAAAGAAAAACATGGGACCCAAGAAAGGAGGGATCTATCATCAGAAAGTAACAAGTATAAGTCCTAGGATGACAGCAGGCAGAAAACCGAGAATGATGATGTGCAGGGAGCCTAGAGAGCAACAGTCCTGATGGGAGTAGGATGGAGTGACCTGGAAGGGAAGTCTCCAGGAAAAAAGTGGAATGGATAAAGTATCTGACACCCTTGGGCATTTTGAAAAATGTAAACACAGAATATTGGCTGAACCAAAATTATGCTAATAAAAATATCAGGAGGGAGAAGAAAGAAAGATATTCTTGAGTTAAATCTTCATCAGGAGCCAACATATAATCTATAAACTTATAAATTGGATTTCTCTGAACATGATGGCAGATCCAGCGTTTCTGATAGACTTTCCTATAAATCAGGTTTATTCTACATAATAACAATGTTGAAAGGGCCTGTAGGTGGGCCTCGACAGTACTTATTCCTATATGAGTGTCTTCCCATATCCACAAGTTGTTCCTCCCATTACAATAGGAATCAAATTCCTCTTCCCTTAAACATGGGCTGGACTCTAGGACTTTAAAACAATAGAATGAGCAGAAGTGACGCTACATTACTTTTATTTATTTTTAATTTTTTAAAAACCCTCACCTGAGGATATTTTTCCATTTATCTTCAGATAGAGTGGGAGGGAAGAGGGAGAGAGGGAGGGAGGGAGGGGAGGAGGAGGGAGAGAGAGAGAGAGAGAGAAACATCTATGTGAGAGAGACATATCGATTGGTTGCCTCCCGCATGACCCATGACCCTGACCAGGGCCGGGGACCAAACTGCAACTGAGGTACATGCCCTTGACCGGAATCAAACCTATGGCTCTTTGGTCTGTGGGCTGACGCTCCAATCGCTGAGCCAAACGGGCCAGGACCATTACTGTTATTTTTAACACACATACCATACAATTCACCTACTTAAAGCATACAATTCAATATTTTTTGGTATATTACATTACCAATTTTTAAAAACTGGGATAAAATATAAATAACATAAAATGTACCATTTTAAAGTGTACAATTCAGTGGCATTAATTACTTTTACAAGCATCACCATTAGCTATTTCTAAAACTCTTATATCACCCCAAACAAAAACCCTGTCCAGGGGAACGTCTGGCCCTTGGGCCGTATAAGGCCCACAAAATCAATACCAGCTAACATCACATGCCTCACAAAATTAGCCTGACCAAATACAGAATGCTAATTTTTAAGTTAATAATTTTGTATGGCTCGAGAATGATGTTATAAATACCCAAATGGCCTGGCTGGCATGGCTCAGTGGTTGAGCACTGACCCATGCACCAAGACATGGCCAGTTCGATTTCTGGTCAGGGCACATGCCCAGGTTGTGGGCCAAATCCCCAGTGTGGGGTGTGCAAGAGGTGGCCAATTGATGTTCTCTGTCATCGATGTTTCTATCTCTCTCTCCCTCTCTCTTCTCTCTCTAAAATCAATAAAAAAAAAAAAAAAAGAAAATTTTTGAAAATAAATATCCAAATGGCCCTTGACAGAAAAAAGGTTCCCCACCCCTGCAAGCAATAATTTACCATTACCCATCTCACCCTCCAGCCCTTGGTAATTGCTAATCTACTTTCTGTCTCTATAAATTTGCCTACTGTAGGTACTTCTTATAAGTAGAGTCATATAATATTTGTCCTTTTGTGTCTGGCTTATTTCATTTTGCATAATTTTTTCAAGGTTCATCTATGTTGCAGCAAGAATCAGTACTTCATTCCTTATTATGGCTGAATAATATTCCATTTTTTGTATATATCACATTGTGTTTATCTATTAATCTTTGATGGGCACTGGTTTCCGCCTTTTGGCTATTGTGACTACTGCTGCAATGATCATTGGCATACAAGTGTACGTTTGAGTCCTTGCTTTCAATTCCTTTGGGTAAATATCTAGGAGTGGAATTGCTGGATGTATTAGTCAGGGTTGTGCAAAGAAACAGAACCAATATATATATGTATGTATCTATACATATATACACATACACAGAATGATTGGTTGATTTTATTTCTTTAAATTATATTTATTTATTCATTTTTATTATTATTATTTTAATTCTCACCTGAGGACATTTTTTCCCATTTATCTTCAGATAGAATGGGAGGGAGAGAGAGAGAGAGAGAGAGAGAAACATTGATGTGAGAGAGCCACACTGACTGGCTGCCTCCTGCACGACTCCGACCAGGGCCGGGGACGGAACCACAACTGAGGTATGTGCCCTTGACTGGAATCGAACCCACGACTCTTTGGTCCACGGGCTGATGCTCTAACCACTGAGCAAAACTGGCCAGGGCTGATTGGTTGATTTTAAGGAAGTGGTTCACGTGATTGCGGCAGCTGGCAACTCTTTTTGCAGGGCAGGCTGATAGACTGGAGACTCAAGGAAGAGCTGAAGTTGCCACTTGGTATGAAGGCAGTCTGGAGACATTCTTTTTTCTTTAGGGGACCTCAGTCCTTTTCTCTTAAGGCTTTCTTTTAAATGACTGGATGAAGCACACCTACATTATGTCAAGTAATCTGTTTTACTCGAACTGATTTAACTGTTAATCTCATCTAAGCCCTGGCCGGTTTGGCTCAGCGGTTAGAGCGTCGGCCTGCGGTCCAGAGAGACCCGGGTTCGGTTCCCGCTAAGGGCGCGTACCTCGGTTGCAGTTTGTCCCCGGCCCCTGGTGGGTCGTGCGGGAGGCAGCCACTCGATGTGTCCCTTTCACGTCGACGTTTCTCTCTCTCTCTCCTTCCCCACTCTATCTGACCAAAAAGTGGAAATATGTCCTCAGGTGAGGATAAAAAAATATATATATATATCTCGTCAGTGACATCTAGACTAGTGTTTAACCAAATATCTAGGTACCATGACCTAGGCAAGTTGACATATAAAATTAACCATCACACTGGATCATATGGTAATTCCATGTTTAGCTTTTTGAGGAATTGCCGAATTGTTTCTACAGCAGCTGAACAATTTTACATTTCCCTAGCAATGTATGAGGTTTTAATATCTCCATATTCTATCAACACTTATTATTTTCAATTTTGATTTAACAATCTTAGAGGGTAGGAAATGGTATCTCATGAATTTTCATTTTCCTAATGACTAATGATGTTGAGCATCTTTTCATGTGTTTGTTAATCCATTTCTATATCTTTGGAGAAATGTCTATATAAGTAAGTCCTTTGCCCATTTTAGAATTGGGTTGTCTTTTTGTTATTAAGCTGTAAGAGTTCTTTATATATTCTGGATACTAGACCCTTATTAAATATATGATTTGCAAACATTTTCTCCCATTCTGTAGGTTGCCTTTACACTTCAAAAATTTTTAATTTTAATGAAGTCCAACTTACCTATTTTTTCTTTTTGTTCATGATTTTGTTGTCATATCTAAGGAATCTGTTGCCAAATCCAAGATTATAAAGATTTACCCATTTTCTTCTAAGAGTTTTGTGGCATTAGCTCTTACATTTTTCAATCCATTTTGAGTTACTTTTTTGTGCATGGTGTGAGGTAGGGTTCCAACTTCATTCTTTTGCATGTGGCTATCTGGTTGTCCCAGTACCATGTGTTTAGGAGACTATTCTTTCCCTGTTGAATGGTCTTGAACTTTTGCTGAAAATCAATTGGCCAGAGATGTATGGGTTTATTTTGAGCCTTTAATCTTTAATTCTATTCCACTGATCTATATGTCTATCTGTATGCCAGTACCATACTATTTGGATTATTTTAACCTTGTAGTAATTTTTGAAATTGGGAAGTATGAGTCCTTCAACTTTTTTTTTTTCCCCAGGACTGTTTGGCTATTCAGGGCCCTTTGCAATTTCATATGACTTTGAAGATCAGCTTTTCTATTTCTTCAAAAATGGCTGTTGGAATTTTCGTAGGGACTGCAGTGAATCTGTGTAGATTGCTTTTGGTAGTATTGCCATCTTAACAATATTAAGTCTTCCAATCCATGAACATGAGATGTATTTCCATTTATTTAGGCCTACTTTAATTTCTTTCAGGACTTTTTCGTATTTTTCAGTGTACAAGTCTTTTATCTCCTTGGTTAAAATTATTCCTAAATATTTCATTATTTTAGATGTTATCATATATGAAATTGTTTTCTCAATTTTTTTTTTGATTGTTCATCTCTGGTGTTTAAAAACACAACTTATTTTGTGTGTTCACCATGTACCACTTGCAACTTTTGTAAATTTGTTTATTAGCTCTAGTAAATTTTGTGTGGAGTCTGGGATTTTCTAACATACAGGATCACATTATCTGAAAATAGAGATAATTTTACTTTTTCCTTTCCAGTTGGGATCCCTTTTATTTCTTCTTCTAGCACAACTGCTCTGGTTGGAATTTCTAGTACAGTGTTAAATAGCAGTGGTGAAAATGGGCAGCCTTGTTTTGTTTCTGATCTTAGGGGCAAGCTTGCAGCCTTTCACCAATGAGTATGTTAACTGTGGATTTTTCATAAATGGTTTTTATCATGTTGAGAAAGTTTCCTGCTATTCCTAGTCTTCTGAGTGTTTTTTTAATCATTAAATAGTGTTGGATTTTGTCAAATGCTTTTTTCTGCACCAACTGAGGTGCAGAAATTGGTATATCTTTTAAAGATAAAATGCTTTAGAGCTAAAGCCAGTGGTATATTTTAATGGAGAAGAGAACATAGAAAAGGTTAATCTGAGACAAAGGTAGAGAAAGCCCAGGGGCTAAGGGCTCCAAGGAAGGCAGATGGCAAGTATTAAGGATGAGAGAATGGAGAGTTATAGCCCCAGTGCAAGCTGAATGGAATGAGGGTGGGAGGAGAATGCTTGCTTCTTAAAAAGCTTGGGCAATGAGCTGGTTCCATGGTGTAATGGTTAGCACTCTGGACTCTAAATCCAAAAAGCTTGGGCAAGTTGTTTATGAATTCTATGTGGTGTGCAATAAATATTAACTTACAGTAATGATACATGCGACAGAGGAAATATAATGGGACAAGAATTGGGCACTTCCACATACAAGTACCTGTAAGGGACGAGTACTGCTTGAAGATGTCAGAAGGTGTAGGCCCTGTCAGCAGAAAAACATCAATGATTCCACTCTCTGACATCCAGTGCACATCAGTTCGAGAGCTGCCCTTTTGTTTAGCAGCCTCTGGGCCCATCTGGGTCAATGTGTGCTGGAAAAGAAATGGAATGAAAGTTTGAAAAATTTCCCTCTAACCTACAATGTCCATCCATATGGGAGCAACAGTCTGTTCCTTTCGTACATACTATTAACTTTCACAGATTATACTGCAATGACTGGTGGCAGAGAACTGCCACTACAAAGCCCAGAGCTATGACTACACTTTAGTAGTTTTGTTTCTTCTGTGAGTATGACATGCAGCCATGGTCCATAGCTTACCTTTACTGCAGGCTCTGTATTGATCTCCACTAGGGTTTCTGAGGAATTGAGCCAAAAAATGCCTACAGTCCTGCCCAGTTTGTGGGCCAAGAGATAAGGTACTGAACCATAAATGCCCATTTTGTCATGTATTTTATATCCATAGACATCCAGGTTATAAAGACGGTAAGCATCCTCATCACTGAAACACACAAGGAGGATTATCAGTTACCATCACAAATATATCAGTAATGAATAGTATAGCTTCATTCTCCCCTGCACTTGGATTCTATGCATCTTCCAAGGCTCAACTTGACTACTTCCCTAAAGGTTTCTGATTCAACCTGGGTGAATATGATCCTCCTCCTTTGATTCCTTTGGCATCCCTTCAATTGACAAATTAGCATGCATAATCTCATTTTGTTAGATATCTTTTCTGAATATCTCTTGTGAGGTTAGGACTGTTTTCGTGGATTCTCTACAATAGCAAACACACAAAGTATCTTTGACAAATTTTGTGAGTATTTCTCTGCCGCTAAAACAAAATGATAGTGTCTTAACATGCTGATACAGTGCTGAGTAGGGGGAAAAATCAGGACCTGAATTGGGGTTGGTGTGAAAGCAGCACAGTTTCTGATGCACTTGTCACTATGCCTCCCTGTCAGGTAAACAGCATCTGAACCTGGCGAACTTGGTCTGACTCTGTTTCTCCTTGGTTTTGTTTCTAGCGAGCCCTATGCCTCTGGCATTTATTTGCTAGTAGTGTTAATTTGAAATGATCTCCCTGAGGGAATCAAAGGTGATATGAAATGCCATACTTTCCCATTCTCTGGCTCACTCTCCTTTTTTAGTGAAATCCTTTTTCTAGGTAAGTGTTTTTCACAGGGCATTCTCCCAGGGTTCCACAGAAAGGCCTTGAGAAGTAAAAACAAAACCCAGGAGGTGGTGTGATGAAAATCTCCCCATTTCAGCCACAGTAGCTCCATATTTTTACTTCCTTTATATTTTTAGGTTCAGCATCACAGTTTTTATAATTGTCTAAATTTTGGCAAAAAAATAAAATAAAAATTGAGAACCACTGCTCTGAGTGATCATTCAAAGAAGTTTCTCAAAGATCTACAAGCAATATCGAGGAGGAAAAGGCCAGGCACATATTACCACTGGTTCAGACATCTCACATATTTGCCTTTCCCATAAGAATTCTTGTTTTCACTTTACCCAGTATTTTTAAGTTGGTGTGATTCTGCATGTTGCGGGATCCCATAGAGATGCTCAAATCCATGCAAGGAAAAATCCAAACCAATGGAGGCAGGACCTGTAGAGACCAGGATATTGACTGAGTTTTGCTTCTCAATGGGGCAATCAATTAAAGAGATTCTGTTAACTAGCTGACTAGTGATCTAGAGATCTGAGCTTTCCCTTATCTATCAGTAAATCACGTGTGCAGACTCTCTCTGTAAGCTGCTATATTCAGGTGTTGTGGGGATACAAAAATGCAAAAGGCCAAGTTCTGGTCACTTATTAATGTTCGCCTAGCTGTGTGCTGAAGCTCTCTGTGTCCTCATTTCTAGTAAATCTCTTTTATTGGTAAAATGTGGCTACAAAGTTTTAGATATTTTTCTAATCTAAACTTTTCTAAAATATACTGCATATTTCTTTGCTTTAGGAAGTAAAAGATATTGAGCAATTTTAATCTTCACTAGATGAAAGAGTGGGTGTCTTCTGCCTGACTGTTTATTCTCACTGTGCCCAGGGATTATACCATCAAGGGCACCAGGAGGATTTTCCTGGCTCCTCAGAATACCCTGTGATTGTAAACACATAAATTTCTTTTAGCCAAAGACAAAGTCCTTTATTTAACAATTATTGAGAAAAATGTAAATAATTAGAAGAGATAACATCACCTTAAATTCATTCTTAAAGTATTTGACCTCAAATAATCCCTATTTGGAGGAGTTTATGGAACAAGGGTGCTATAGAAAAGGTAAAAAAGACTATGATGTCACAGAAAAAAGTGTGAGGGCCCCCTTGCTTATAAATTTTGGGCAAGTTGTCAGTCCTGATCATATACTAGGCTATAGATATAGATGCTAGAACAGGGATTCTCAAGGAATTAGGGAGGGTCTGTCCTTCTACAGGGTCAGGAGGAGGAAGGAAGAAAGTGAGTATTTTTTCCAACTACATAAGCCCCAAGTATCTGAAAGTTATCTCTTAAAGAGACAAACTCCATTCACACACACCCATCACTGAGCCTAGGAAGAAATGTCACAGATGGGCATGTGATGCTCATGTGAATGATGGGGAGGCTGGCAAAGGTTGAGAACTACTGGCTTGGAATGTTGCAGCTGATGAGCTCTAGAACTTGTTTTCTCATCACTTGACTCTCATAAAAATAGAATGTGGGATCTGCAGCTATTTGATATACTGGATAGTGCGAACAGTGTGCTGATCTAGGCCCTTCCATGAGACCATAAGCTCCATGAGGCCTATAGTTCTTTTACACTCCTCACAAAAGGCATATAATCATTATTTCTTTGTTGCAATGCATTATTGAAGAATAGGGGACTCAAATCTGAGATTTCTTTCTTTTTTTTTTTTCAAATCTGAGATTTCCGTTCATCTTACAAAAGTCACTTGTTTGGGTGCCAAAGCTCCAGGGACCTTTGGATAGAGATATTTAGCCATTTTGGAAAGATCTGTTTTAGCACTACACTAGTTTCAATTTTACCATTAACGCTGACATCCACAAATTCTGCGAATTTTTCCTCCCGTAGGCCCAGATCCTCTTGATTTTCCTGTTGGCACAAAAAAGGACAGCAAATTAAGTTTATTCATTGCAAGCACATTTTATTTGGATTACTAAAAAATTAGATCAAAAAAAAAAATGAGTTCCTTTTTTTTTTTTTTTTAAATTTACTTATGATACAGATGATTCTCCTTTTTTCCCCCATTGACACCCCCTCCCCCTCCCTCCCTGTCCCGTCCCCGTTTTGTTGTCCATGTCCATTGGTTATGAGTACATGCGTAGAAGTTCTGTGTTCATCGCTCCCCTCCCCCGCCCCCTCTTCTGGCAGATGTCAGCCTGTACCCCACTTCCATGTCCCCGGGACTACCCTGCTCCTCACGCTGTTATGTTCATTATACTCCAGAAATAAGTGAGATCATATGATGTTTGTCTTTCTCTGCTTGGCTTGTTTCACTTAGGATAATAGTTTCCAGGTCCTCCCATGTCGACGCAAAGGATAAGAGATCGTTCTTTCTTAAAGCTGCATAGTACTCCATTGTGTATATGTACCACAGCTTTTTTATCCATTCGTCTACTGATGGACATTTGGGCTGTTTCCAGATCTTAGCTATTGTAAATAGCGCTGCTATGAACATGGGGGTACATGTATTCTTTCTGATTGGTGTTTCAGGCTTCTTCGGGTATATTCCTAGAAGTGGGATCACTGGGTCAAATGGCAATTCAATTTTTAATTTTTTGAGGTAACACCATAGTGTTTTCCATAGTGGCTGCACCAGTCTGCACTCCCACCAGCAGTGTACTAGAGTCCCCTTTTCTCCACACCCTCGCCAACACTTGTTGTTTGATGCTTTGTTGATGGCGGCTATTCTGACAGGTGTGAGGTGATACCTCATTGTTGTTTTAATTTGCATCTCTCTGATGATTAGTGAAGTTGAGCATTTCTTCATATGTCTCTTGGCCGTTTGTATGTCCTGTTTGGAGAGGTATCTATTTAGTTCCTCTGCCCATTTTTTAATTGGGTTCTTTGTCTTCCTTTTGTTGAGATGTATGAGACTCCATCAAAAATCTACTAGACTTAATAAATGAATTTGGCAAAGTAGTAGGATACAAAATTAACGTCAAGAAATCGACGGCATTCTTATACACCAATGATGAACTCACAGAAAGAGAAACTAAAAAAACAATCCCATTTACCATCGCGGCAAAGAAATTAAGATACCTAGGAATAAACTTAACCAAAGAAGTAAAGGACCTATTTGCAGAAAACTACAAGACATTGAAAAAAGAAATAGAGGAAGATATAAAAAAAGTGAGTTCCTCTTTTAAGACCAGTTTGTGATGTCAATATATTTAACATATTAGATCCATGTCCTATATAAATGTCAATAATCATCCTTATGAACTATAGCTGACATGAATCAATTTTTTTTATATTGTGGTAAAATACACATAATAGCCCTGGCCGGTTTGGCTCAGCAGTTGGAGCATCAACCTATGGACCGAAGGGTCGCGTGTTTGATTCCCTGTCAAGGACATGTATCTGAGTTGCGGGTTCCATCCCCGGCCCTGGTTAGGGTTGTATGGGAGGCAATCAATCAATGTGTCTCTCTCACATCTGTTTCTCTCTCTCCCTCCCTCCCTCCCTTCCACTCTATCTAAAAGTCAATGGAAAAATATCCTCAGGTGAGGATTAACAACAACAAAAAATACACATAACAGCCCTTGCCAGTGTGGCTCAGTTGGTTGAGCATTGTCCCATGTACCAAGAGGTCGCTGGTTCGATTCCAGGTCAGGGCACATGCCCAGGTTGTGGGAGGCAGCTGATCAATGTTTCTCTCTCTCTCTCCCTCTCCCTTTCTCTCTCTAAAAACCAAGAAGAACATATTTAAAAAATACACATAGCATAAAATTTATCATGTTAACCATTTTAAGTGTATAGTTCACTGGCATTAAATTACATTCAAATTGTTGTGTAACCATCATCACCGTCTGTCTCTGCAACCCAGGTATGTGCCCTTGACCGGGAATCAAACCCATGACCCTTCAGTCCGTGGGCCGATGCTCTAACCGCTGAGCCAAACCAACCAGGGCTATTGTATTATTTTCCATACAAACAACTGTAAACCGCCTTGGCTGGTTTGGCTCAGCAGTTAGAGCATCGGCCTGCGGTCCAGAGAGACCCGGGTTCGGTTCCCACTAACAGCACATACCCCGGTTGCAGTTTGTCCCCAGCTCTGGTTGCATTGTGCAGGAAGCAGCCACTCGATGTGTCCCTTTCACGTCGATGTTTCTCTCTCTCTCTCTCTCTTTCTCTCTTCCTCTCTTTCCCTCCCACTCTATCTGAACAAAAAATGGAAAAATGTCCTCGAGTGAGGATAAAACAACAACAATAACTGTAAACCTACTTTTGCCCCACCCTGAATATTAATTTTGTATCCTGCTACTTTACTGAATTCGTTTATCAGTCCTAGCAGTTTTTTGGTGGCGTCTTTAGGGTTCTCTATCATGTAATTTGCAAATAATGACTTTTATTTCTTCCTTTCCAATTTGGATACCTTTTATTTCTTCTTCTTCTCTGACTGCTGTGGCGAGGACTTGCAGTACTGTGTTGAATAAGAGTGGTGATAGCAGACATGCCTGTCTTGTGCCTGATCTTAAGGGAAACACTTTCAGTGTTTCTCCATTGAGTATGATATTAGCTGTGGTTTTGCCATATATTGGCTTTATTATATTAAGGTATGTTCCCTCTATTCCCACTTTGCTGAGAGTTTTTATCATAAATGGGTGCTGGATTTTATCAAATGCTTTTCCTGCATCTATTGATATGTGACTTTTATCCTTTATTTTCTTCATGTTGTGTATCATGATAATTGATTTGCAGATATTGTACTAACCTTGTATCCCAGACATAAATCCTACTTGACATGGTGTATGATCTTTTTAATGTACTGCTGGATCCAGTTTGCTAATATTTTGTTGAGGATTTTTGCCTCTATATTCATCAGGGATATTGGCCTATAATTTTCTTTCTTTGTAGTATCTTTATCTGGTTTTGGAATTAGGATAGTACTGGCTTCATAAAATGAGCTTGGGAATCTTCCTTCCTCTTGAATTTTTGGAAATAGTTTGAAAAGGATAGGTGTTAGTTATGTGAATGTTTGGTAAAATTCACCTGTAAAGCCATCCGGTCCAGGACTTTTGTTTGCTGGGAGTTTTTTATTTTATTTTTTATTACTGCTTCTATTCCATTAGTTATAATTAGTCTATTCAGATTTTCTGATTCTTCTTGATTCAGTTTTGGAAGAGTGTATGTTTCTAGGAATTTATCCATTTTGACTAGGTTGTCCAATTTGTAGGCATATATTTGTAATATTTTCTTACAATCCTTTGTATTTCTGTGGTGTCAGTTGTTACTATTCCTCTTTTATTTCTGATTTAATTTATTTGGGTCCTCTCTCCTCTTTTCTTTATGAATCTGGTTAAAGGTTTGTCAATCTTGTTTATCTTTTCAAAGAACCAGCTCTTGGTTTCATTGATCTTTTGTATTGTTTTTTTTTTTTTTAGTCTCTCTATCATTTAGTTCTACTCTAATCTTTATGATTTCCTTCCTTCTATTCACTTTGGGCTTTGTTGTTCTTTTTCTAGTTCCTTTAGGGGTAAACTTAGATTATTTATTTGAGATTTTTCTTGTTTTTTGAGGTACACCTGTATTGCTATGATTTTCCCTCTTAGGACTGCTTTGGCTGTGTCCCATAAGATTTGGGTTGTTGTGCGTTCATTTTCATTTGTCTCAAGGTATCTTTTGATTTCTTCCTTGATATCATTGTTGATCCATTCATTGTTTAGTAATATGTTATTTTGCCACACCTGAATTCTAAATGTAGGGATTATTATCCTGGGGTCTATGGATGAGCTTTAGAGTTGTGAATTCCCTTAAACAGTATGACAAAAAATTTTTCTCTAGAGATGATTTACAGCTTTCATCAGATTCCTCCAAGAGGTTCTGTGACTCAAAGCCACTATCTAAACTACTTAGAGGTTCCCAAAAGCTGATTTGACATACTGTCACAAAACTGTGTAAGGCTATATCTTATTTGTCTTTATCTTTTCTGTTTGAAATGAAAAAGTGTTCTCTGTCATACAGTATGAGTCAGTTCTCAAAAGGAAGAAGCATTTGTCCTTATTGCACTGGAAAACTTTTTCACCATTCCTGGTGGCCATAGCTACTATCAGGGCTCTTTTGAAGATGCATGTGGCTTTAGATGAAGAGAAGATTTCTAAAATGTCCATTCTCCATAATTTGGCTGAAATAATATTTAAAAAATAGAAATAAAAAAATATATCTCTGCTGCTTAAAACTTTTCCATAGTTTTCCTTTGTTCTTAGGTTAAAGTCCAAAAAGGTTAATATGATTGAAAAGAATGTAAGTAGCTTCCATGATAATGGGGGAATTTGATTTACTCAGTGACATGTCACCGATTTTTATAACAGTGCCTGGCAAAAAGGAGGTACTCAACAAATGTTTGTTGAATAAAAGAATTATTACAAGACTCTCCACAGAAATGCCCCTGCCTATCTCTCTAGCCTTGTTACACAGCACCATTTCCTTTGCTGTCCTTTCTCCTGCTAAAAGTTGTGTGTGTGTGTGTGTGTGTGTGTGTGTGTGTGTATTTAATGTGCTCCTGAGTACCTAAAGATCTTTGAATATGCAAATCCTCCTATCTGGAATGTACTTTTCCCAACTTTTTGACTAGCTACTGTATCCTCATGCATCAATTTCAGCATTAACATTATTTCCTTCAGGAGGTGTTTCCTGACCATCATCTTGTCCTAGTCTCCTCTAACACCCTTTTGTAACACTCTTCATGCTTGTAACTATTTAGTGTCTGTCTTTCCCAACAGATTCTAAGTTTCATGAAGACACAAAATTTGTTTTATTCACAGCTGAGTCCCCTTGCCTAGCATTTTGTGTGTGTGTGTGTGGCTGGCACAAAGCAGGCATACAGGAATTACCTGTTTTATAAATGAATAAATACATGAATGAACAAATGAATGAAAGAATCAATGAGAAGATAAGATGAGCAAAAGAAACAGGTGGTTCCATTGATAAAGAATTTATCAAATATCCACCTGTAGAAGAAGGAAAGAACAGGACACATTATATGCCACACAATGATGATTAAGATTAAAACGATAAAAAAAGACAAACTGCTCAATCTAGATTACCTGAGAGGTGTCAATTGATGCATTCTCCTCCTTTTCTCTGGTAGCTCTGTTTTAATATAAATAAAATTGTTTTACACATGGCAAGACTGACAGAATTTTATTCAATGATAAAGATTTTCATTTCCAACTTTTGAGACCCTATATATTCTTTTTTTTTTTTTTTTAATCCTTACCCGGGGACATTTTTCCATTTTTTGTTCAGATAGAGTGGGAGAGAGAGAGAGGAAGAGAGAGAGAGAAACATCAACGTGAAAGGGACACATCAAGTGGCTGCCTCCTGCACAACCCAACCAGGGCTGGGGACAAACTGCAACCGAAGTACGCACCCTTAGCGGAAACCGAACCCAGGTCTCTCTGGACCGCCGGCTGACGCTCTAACCGCTAAGCCAAACCGGCCAGGGCGAGACCCTATATATTCTTTAACTTATTAAAAATAACATCACTATAAAAATAAAAATAAGTTTATGAAATTGAACATTTATGATAAACAGTAATCCAATAGTTTTATTTCTTATACAAATCTAGATATATTTGAATTTTCTTATTAACCCTTTAAAAAATACCTTCATCAGTTTTTTTTTTTTTTACTATAAATATAATACATGCTCATAATATTAAAACAAACATAAGCAAGGTAGGACACAGCTCCCCTCACCCAGTTTTACTGTAGTACAGAGCAGCATCATGCACTGCCTTCCAAAATGACTGTGACAACTCACTCTATCACCTACAATAGTATTTGAGTGCTCATTTCTCTTTATTCATCACAATACTGAACTTTATGGATTTCTTAAACCTTTGCCAATTTAAATTTTAGAAAAGATAATGCATTTCGATTTGAATTTCTATCATTAATAATGTAGACTACGCCCTGGCCAGTTTGGCTCAGCAAGTTAGAGCGTCGGCCAGCGGACCAAAGAGTCGTGGGTTCCATTCCAGTCAAGGGCACGTACCTCAGTTGTGGTTCGGTCGCTGGCCCTGGTTGGGGTCATGTGGGAGGCAGCCAATCAATGTGTCTCTCTCACATAGATGTTTCTCTCTCTTGCTTCCCCCTCCCTCCCACTCTATCTGAAGATAAATCCTCAGGTGAGGATTAAAAAAAATAATAATGTAGACTAATTTTTTATACATCAAATGGTATTTCTATTTCTTCTGTTAATTGTCTATTCATTATACATAATTTTTTCTTTAGTATAAAATACAGCATACATAAAGAAGAATATATAATGTATGTGCAGAGTTTAGAGAATACTACTAAAGGGAACAACTATGAACCCACCAGTGAGCATAAGCAACAGAAATGACTTGTTCCTTTGGAGTTCCTGTGTGCCTCTCTTCAAATGTGTCTGCCATTTCCCTCACTCTTCACAGGTAACCACGTCACTAAATTGTGTGAGATCATTTTCTTGCTGTTTTTTATAGTATTGCCACAAGTGTATGAATCCCCAAACATCTATTACTTGGTTTTTGCCTTTAAAAAAACTTTTATACAAATAAATATACACTGTATATATTATTTTGTGACATGCTTTTTTAACTCAATATAAAACATTTTGATATTCATCATATTAATATGCACTGCTACAGTTTATATCACCCATTTTTTACTTGCTTATTTTTTTTTCTTATTGATTTGTACATGTTCTTTTTACATTGTGCATATTAGTTTTTGATTTCTTATATACTATGGTGAAATAGAACTGGTATGTTGCCTTTTAATTTTTTAAAATTATAAACTTTATTTTTAAATATATATTTTTATTTTTTAGAGAGAGGAACGGAGAGAGAGATAGAAACATCAATGTGAAAGAGAAACACTGATCTGCTGCCTCCTACACACCCCCTGCCAGGGATGGAGCCCACAACCCGGGTACATGACCTGACCAGGAATCAAACCGGGAACTCTCAGTCCACGGGACAATGCTCAATCCACTGAGCCACACCGGCTGGGCAGTAAACTTTATTTTTTAGAGCACTTTTAGGTTAACAGTAAAATTGAGCAAAAAGTACAGAGAGTTCCTATATACCTACTGTCCCTACACATCCACAGTCTCCACACTATCAACAGCTTGCACCTGAGTGGTCCATTTGTTACATTTGATGAACCTACACTGACACACCATTACCCAAAGTCCATAGTTTAATTAGGGTTCACGCTTGGTGTACATTCTGTGGGTTTTGAGAAATGTATAATGACATGTATTCACCATTGTAGTATCATACAGAGTAGTTTCACTGCCCTAAAAATCTTCTGTGTTCTAGTCATCCCTCCCTCCTCCTTAACCCCTAGAAACCACTAATCTTTTTACTATCTCCACAGTTTTGCCTTTTTCAGAATTTCATATAGTTGGAAAAAAAAAAAAAAAGGCTACATACTTGTAGCCTTTTCCAGATTGGCTTCTTTTACTTAGTCATATGTGCTTAAGTTTCTTTCATGTCCTTTCATAGCTTGATACTTTATTTTTTCTTAAATTTTTTTTCTTTTATTGATTTTTAGAGAGAATGGAAGGGAGAAAGAGAGATAGAAACATTGATGAGAGAGAACATCAACTGGCCACCTCCTGCATGCTCCCCACTGGGGATTTGGCCCACAACCTGGCCATGTGCCCTGACCGGGAATCGAACCGGCAACCTCTTGGTGAATGGTCGATGTTCAACCACTGAGCCACACCAGCCGGGCAATACTTTATTTCTTCTAAAAGCCAAATAATACTCCCAGTGTCTGGATGTAACACAGTTTATTTATCTGTTGACCTACTGAAGGACATCTTGGTTGCTTCCAAGTTTTGGCAATTAGGAATAAAGCTGCCACAAACATCCATGTGCAGGTTTTTGTGTGGACATGTTTTCAACTCCTTTGAGTAAATACCAAGGAGCTCATTGCTGGATTGTATGGTAAGAGTATGTCTAGTTTTGTAAGAAGCTGTCAAACTGTCTTCCAAAGTGACTATCATTTTGCATTCCCACCAGCAATATGAGTTCCTATTGTTCCACATCCTCACTAGCATTCTGTTGTCAGTGTTTTGAATTTTGGCCATTCTAGATGTGTACTGGTATCTTGTTTTAATTTGCAATTCCCAAATGACATCATGTTGAACATCTTTTCATATGCTTACTTGCCATCTGTATATCTTCTTTGGTCTGTTCTGGTCTTTTACCCATTTTTAAATTGGGTGTCCAGTTTCTTATCATTGTATTTTAAAAGTTCTTTGTATATTTTGGGTAGCAGTACTTTCTCAGATGTGTCTTTTGCAAATATTTCCTCCCAGTCTGTGGCCTGTCCTCTCATTTTCTTGACACTGTTTTACACTGAGCTATAGTTTAATTTTGATGAAGTCCAACTTATCCCTTATTTCTTTCATGGATCATGCCTTTGGTGTTATTTCTAAAAAGTAATTGCCATACCCCAGGTTATCTAGGTTTTCTCCTATGTTATCTTTTGGGAGTTTTATAGTTTTAGATTTTATATTTAGGTCTATAATCCATTATTTTTTGTTTTGTTAATCCTCACCTGAGGATATTTTTCCATTGTTGTTTTTTTTTTGAGAGAGAGTGGAAGGGAGAGAGTGATGGGAGGGGGGAGAGAGAGAGAGAGAAAGAGAGAGAGAGAGAAAGAGAAACATCAGTTGGTTGCCTCCTGCACAAGCCCAGGGCTAGGGATCGAACCTATAACCCAGGTACATGCCCTTGACTGTGAATTGAACCTGCAACCCTTTGGTGTGTGGGACGACGCTCCAACCACTGAGCCACACCAGCGAGGACCGATGTTCCCTTTTGGGTTCCTGTTTTCAATTTCATTAATTTCTGCTCTAATTTTTTTTTAAATCCTCACCCGAGGACATTTTTGCATCTATCTTCAGATACAGCAGGAAGGGGAGCGGGAGGAAGAAAGAGAGAGAAACATCAACGTGAGAGAGACACATTGACTGGTTGCCACTGACACGACCCCAATTGGGGCCGGGGACAAACTGCAACTGAGGAACATGCTCTTAGCAGGAACCGAACCTGGGACACTCTGGTCCGTGGGCCGCCGCTCTAACCAAACCGGCCAGGCTCTGCTTTAATTTTTTTTTTTTTTATCCTCACCCGAGGACATTTTTTCATTTTTTGTTCAGATAGAGTGGGAGGGAAAGAGAGGAGGAGAGAGAGAGAGAAACATCGATGTGAAAGGGGTGGCTGCCACCCGCACGACCAACCAGGGCCGGGGACAAACTGCAACCGAGGTACGTGCCCTTAGCGGGAACCGAACCTGGGTCTCTCTGGACCGCAGGCCGAGGCACTAACCGCTGAGCCAAACCGGCCAGGGCTCTGCTTTAATTTTTAATATTATTTTTTCTTTTAGTTATTTGTATTTAATATGCTCTTCTTTTTCTAATTTCCTAAGGTGGAAGCTCAGATTATTGATTTTAGATCCTTCTTTTCTTCTCTTATTTCTTTTTATTGAATTTATTGGGGTGACATTGATTAATAAAATTATATAAGTTTCAGGTGTACAATTCTATAATAAATCATCTGTATATAGCATTGTGTGTTCACCACCCCAAATCCTTCCATTACCATTTATCCCCCCTCTACCTTCTCCTACCTACCCCCTCCCTCTGGTAATCACTATACTGATGTCTATGAGATTTTTTTTCTTAATCTCTTCACTTTTTTACCCAGCCCTCCCCACCACTGCACCCCTTTCCCTCTGACAGCTGTTAAGTCTGTTCTCTGTATCTATGAGTCTGTTTCTATTTTGTTTGTTAGTTTATTTTGTTCATTAGATTCTGCATATAAATGAAATCATACAGTATTTGTCATTCTTTGACTGGCTTATTTCACTTATCATAATACTCTCCAGGTCCATCCATACTGTTGCAAAAGGTAAGATTTCCTGCCCTGGCTGGTGTGGCTCAGTGGTCAGAGTGTCAGCCTGTGCACCAAAGGGTCATGGGTTCAATTCCCAGTCAAGGGCATGTACCTGGGTTGCAGGTTCAATCCCTGACCCTGGTCAGAAGGCAACCAATGTGTCTCTCTCACGTTGATGTCTGTCTCTCTCTCTCTCTGTCTCTCTCTCTGTCTCTCTCTCTCTCTCTCTCTTCCGCCCTCCCTTCTACTCTCTAAAAATCAGTGGAAAAAATATCCTTGGGTGAGGATCAACAAAAAGAAAAAAAAAATCCCTTAAAAAAAAAAAGGTAATATTTCCTTCTTTTCTTATGGCTGAGTTGTATTCCATTGTGTAAATGTACCACAGCTTTTTTTTTTATCCAGTCATCTCTTCTGATGGGCACTTGGGCTGCTTCCAAATCTTGGCTATTGTAAATAATGCTGCAATGAACATAGGGGTGCATATATTCTTTCGAATTAGTGTTTTGGACTTCTTAGGATATATTCCCAGAAGTGGAATTGCTGGGTCATAAGGTGGTTGCATTTTTAATTTTGTGAAGTAACTCCATACTGCTTTGCTGTGGCGATCTGCATTCTCACCAACAGTGCACGAGGGTTCCCCTTTCTCCGCATCCTCACCAATGCTTGTTATTTGTCCATTTATGGATGACAGTCATTCTGACAGGTGTGCAGTGATATCTCACTGCGGTTTTAATTTGCATTTCTCTGATGATTAGTGACATTGAGCATCTTTTCATGTGTCTATTGGCCATCTGTACGTCATCTTTGGAAAAGTGTCTATTCGGGTCCTTTGCCTATTTTAAAAATTGGATTGTTTTGTGTGTTTTTTGGTGTTTAGTTGTATCAGTTCTTTATAAATTTTGGTTATTAACCCCTTATCAGATGTATCTCTTCTAATATATTCATTCAATGCTAAAAATTCCCTCTAAACACTGCTTTTGCTACATCCCACAAATTTTGTATTTTCATTTAGTTCAAAATATTTTCAACTTTCTAAAAGAGATTTCTTCTTTGACATATGTGTTATTTAAAAGTGTGTTGTTTAATCTCCAAGTATTTTGGAATTTTCCAGCTTTCTGCTATTTATTTCTAGTTTAATTCCATTCTTGTCTGAGAGTCAGCTTTTATGGTTTCTATTCTTTTAAATTTGTTGCCTGGCAGGTGTGGCTCAGTAGATTGAGCATTGTCCCATGGATTGAGAGGTCCTGGTTCGATTCCTGGTCAGGGCAGATGCCGGGGTTGTGGGCTCGATCCTCAGTAGGGAGCGTGCAGGAGGCAGCTGATCGATGTTTCTATCTCACATTGATGTTTCTATCTCTCTCTCCTTTCCTCTCTCACCAAAAAATCAATAAAAACATATTTTAAAAAAATTTGTTAAGGTGTGTTCATGACCAAGAATATAGTCTATCTTGGTGAATGTTCCATGTGAGCTTGAGAAGAATGTATATTCTACTGTTGTTGAATAAAGACATCTATAGATGTCAATTATATCCAGTTGATTGATTTTGCTGTTGAATTTAGCTATGTTCATATTGTTTTTTCTCTGCTGGATTTGTCTATTTCTGAAAGAAGGGTGTTAAAGTGTCTAATTATAACAGTGGATTCCTCTATTTCTTCTTGCAGTTCTATCAGTTTTACCTCATGTATTTGGATGCTCTGTTGTTAGGCACATACACATTAAGGACTGTTATGTCTTCCCAAAGAACTGACCCCTTTATTATTATGTAATGCCCTTTTTTATCCCTGATAACTTTCCTTGTTCTGAAGTCTGATCTTTCTGAAATTAATATAACTATTTCTACTTTATTTTGATTAGTGTTAGCATGGTATATCTTTCTCCATATCTTTACTTTTAATCATGTGTCTTTAAAATTAATATTTCTCGTAGACAAGCCTAGGGTAACTTATGTTATTGTAAGGGGGTAAAGTGAAATTCTGAAGACATGTTAGTTCATATTAACATTTATCAAGTCAACAGAGTGCTTTTTTAAAAGGGTGAAAAGGGTTGAGAATGCCATCAGTCAAACACACAGGACGTGTTAAGAGTGTCATGTTTGCAAAAATCTGGGAATCACTTTTGTCATCAAACCTGTATTCACCTGCACAGGTGAAAGATGAAATTTCTCAGAACAGTATTCCAGAAAATAAGGCAAACAAATTTTCTGTGTTGATATATTATAGATTTAGCCAACTAGCATTCACAATCAGGTTTTCTTAAATTCTTTATGTGTCAAGTAATATGCAAAAATACCTTTGCTTGAGAGGAGTCTGCAGATGCTCAAAGTACAGTTGGCCTAAGGAGTTTATGCTCATCACAGCCTCTTCTTTACACATCAAGTCTACCTTGAATGGGTTTGCTGTGATATGACACCTCAGATCTCCTTTTCCATTTGCCAATACCAGACTGCCTGTATCCTCTGAGCATGAAATCAGCCTAGAAAATAAAGCAGGAAGACAAAAACAAATTGCTATAGGTTTACATGACTCAATGTAATTCTTAATTCAAATTCATTAATTAGTAAATCAATATGCATGTGACATAACATAAATAAGGCAATGTAGAGTCATAACTGAGAGCATGGGCTCTGCTGTCAGAAAGCCTGGACTGAACATAATTCCACCATGCACTAGGTGTACAACTTTGGACAAGTTGATCTTTCTACTTCTCAGTTTCCTCATCTGTAAAGAGGAAATAATGAAAGCAAGAATAAATAGATCTGGTCAAGATGGCGGCATAGGTAAACATGGTACTTGCATCCTCCCACAACCACATAAAAAATACAACAAAACTACAGAACCACCATCATTCAGAAGTGCCTGAAATCTAACTGAAGGGAAGTCCTACAATTAAGGATATAAAGAAGAAGCCACATTGAGACTGGTAGGAGGGGCCGAGACATGGAATGTGCTGGTCCCATACCCATGTGTGGCAGATAAAAACTGGGAGGAATATCTAGGCTGGGAGGTCTCCCCTGAGAAGGGAGGGGTCCCAGCCTCACACCAGGCCCCCAGCCCAGGGTTCCAGTGCTGGAAAGAGAAGTCCTCATAACTTCTAACTGTAAAAACCAGTGGGGATTGTGGCTGAGGGAGAGAGAGAGCTTCTTAGAGTCCCAGGCAGTTTCCCTTAAAGGGGCAGAGCACAGATTAACTCAGAATCACTCCCTCTGAGTTCCAGCACTAGGGCTGCAGCTCAAAAGGCACCAGGGTCATATGGGGAGGAACTGAAGTGTCTGGCATCAGGGTGAGAGCTGGAGGGGCAGCTTTCTCCCAGACAGAAAGTGCTGGCAGAGGTTATTGTTCCTCTTCTGAGCCCTTCCCCAAGAGAGCTGGCAGGTGGGGGCCATATCTGAGTCTCCATCAATCTGGTTATCACTGCTTTGCCCTGGTGATTCCCTAAAGCCCCGCCCCACCAGCTTGCAGGCCCATCCAAGCTGTTTCCACATGAAGGGTCTGTCTTGGCTCATGCTTCAGGCTTTCCTAAAATTTCTCAAACAACCAGCATCTGGCCTCGGCATGCCCCATACCTCTTGCTAAGTGGCCCCAGGCTCAGCACTAGCTGCGCCAGCCTTGGTTTGCAGCTTGGCCTCTCCTGGGCAAACCAGCACAAGTAGCAGCCATCTGCAGATTGCTTTGTAGCTCATGCCGGATGGCCTCAGGCAGATATAGGCAGTGGCTGACCTTGGCCTGTACCTCCTGGGAGGACCCAGAACCAGTGCACCCGGTGGGCAACTTCAGACCATATTGAAGCACCACCCAACCACCTCCACAAGTGACACCCTCAAGGGACAGACTCAGTGGGCACCAGAGGCCTGCTGAAGTAAGTCCTGCTCTGTGGGGTGGGTCCCTGCACAGCTGATCCTCCATAGTTGTTGCAGCCAGTCCGGGACGGGGGTGGGGTGGGGGGGATCCTGCCCATTGATGTACCAACAGCAATCAAGGCAGAATAGAAACAGACTCATAGATACAACCAACATGTTGATGCTTGCCAGATAGGATGGGAAGGGGTTTGGGGAGTTGGGTAAAGGGTTTAAGAAGTACAAATTGATGTAGTCCCATGTAGTAATTTTTTCCTTTGTTTCTCTTGCCTTAGGCATTGTATCAGTGAAAATTCTGCTGTGTGTGGTATCTGAAATTTTGTTGCCTACATTTCTTCTAGGATTTTTATGGATTCATGAATCACATTTAAGTCTTCTGAGTTTATTCTTGTGTATGGTGGTCTAGTTTCATTTTTTTTGCATGTAGCTGTCCAATTTTGCGAACACCATTTATTAAAGAGGCTGTCTTTACTCCACTGTATGATCTTGCCACCTTTATCAAATATTAATTGAGCCCTGGCCAGTTTGGCTCAGCAGTTAGAGCATCGGCCCGCGGTCCAGAGAGACCCGGGTTCGGTTCCCACTAAGGGCACGTACCTTGGTTGTGGTTTGTCCCTGGCTCCTTGGGGTCATGTGGGTGGCAACCACTTGATGTGTCTCTCTCACATCATTGTTTCTCTCTCTCTCTTCCTCCCTCTCTCCCTCCCTCTCTGTCTGAAGATAAATGCAAAAATGTCCTCTGGTGAGGATTAAAAAAAACAAACAAAAATATTAATTGAGCATATGTCTTGGGTCAATTTCTGGGTTCTCTGTTCTGTTCCATTGATCTATATGTCTGTTCTTGTGCCAGTACCAGATTGTTTTAATTACAATGGCTTTGTAAGCTTCTGCTCAGCAAAAGAAACAACCATCAAAATGGAAGGGGAACCCACTATATGGGAGAGCATAATTGCCAATGATACATCAGATAGGGGGTTAATTTGCAAAATATATAGAGTACTCATACAACTCAACAAAAGGAAGACAAAGAACCCAATTAAAAAATGGGCAGAGGACCTAAATAGACACCTCTCCAAACAAGACATACAAATGGCCAAGAGACATATGAAAAAATGCTCAACGACACTAATCATCAGAGAGATGCAAATTAAAATGACTATGAAATATCACCTCACACCTGCCAGAATGGCTGCCATCAACAAATCATCAAACAACAAGTGCTGGTGAGGGTGTGGAGAAAAGGGGACTCTAGTACACTGCTGGTGGGAATGCAGACTGGTGCAGCCACTATGGAAATCAATATGGTGTTTCCTCAAAAGATTAAAAATTGAACTGCCATTTGACCCAGTGATCCCACTTCTAGGAATATATCCTAAGAAGCCTGAAACACCAATCAGAAAGAATACATGTTCATAGCAGCACTATTTACAATTGCTAAGATCTGGAAACAGCTCAAGTGTCCATCAATAGGTGAGTGGATAAAAGAGCTGTGGTACATATACACAAAGGAATACTATGCAACTCTAAGAAGGAAAGATCTCTTATCCTTTGAGATAACATGGAGGGACCTGGAAAGTATTTTGCTAAGTGAAATAAGCCAATCAGAGAAAGACAAATACCACATGCTCTCACTTATTTGTGGAATATAACGAACAAAAAAAGCTGATGAACAAAACAGACCCAGAGACATAGAAGCAGGGTTCAAGGGTAGACCCAGAGTTGTGGAAGTAGGGTACAGACTGACAACCCTCAGAAGAGGGGTAGGGAGGAGGGAAGAGATAAACCACAGAACTTTTATGCGTGTACGCATAACTGATGGACATGGACAACAAAGCTGGGGATGGGGTGGGGGGATGGGGAGGAGGGTGTCAATGGGGTAAAAAAGGAGAAACATCTGTAACAAAAATAAATTAATAAAAAATGATTTAATTATTACAACTTAAAAAAAAAAGAAGTAGGGTTCAGACTGACAAACCTCAGAGAAGGGGGTCAGGAGGAGGGATGAGATAAACCAAAGAACTTATATGTATGTATGCGTAATCAATGGACATAGATAACAATGCTTGGGGTGAGGGAGGGAGCAGAATAGGGAGGAGGGTGTGGGGGGGGAAGGAGAATCATCTGTAACAAAAATAAATTAATTTTAAAAAAAGAAGTACAAATTGGTTGTTATAGAATAGTCATGGAGATGTAAAGTACAGAAGAGGGAATATAGTCAATAATATGCTACTAACTATGTATGGTGTCAGATGAATATGAGAGATTTCGGGATGATCACTTAGTAAGTTATATAATGTCTAATCACTGGGGTGTACACCAGAAGCCAATGTAATATTGTATGTCAAATCTAATTGAAAAACATGATTTAAAAAAAAAGAATAGGGTTTTTTTTTTTTTTTTTGAGAGAATTAAATAAGATGATGCAGGCAAAGCACTTGTCAGTGCCTTGCACATAATAAGCACTAAATAATATTAGCTATTATCGTCATCATTACCTTGGTCCAGACAGTAGAGAAACACTGGTGCATAGAATCTAAACATTTTACTTTTTTCTCATTCCAATCATGTACTCAGAAACTGGGGAAAGAACACTGATTAGATTATTGGCCCCCTGAATCCACAGTGAGATGGAACCAGGTCAAACCTTTGTTTATCTATCACCTGACTCCCCTCAGTCCCCTATTTGATGGGTGGGCTATTAAGATGTTTTGGGTCCCCAGAATCTATGTAAGCTCAGAAGCAGCACTTAAAGTCCCTCCAAGTTTTAGATATTTCTTTCTCTGGTGCATAGTCACCCTGGTGCATGGTCACAGACTTCTTAAAGGAAGGTTAGGAGGGATAGTTTGCTCTTATTATATCCTTACAACATCCTTCTCCATAAATTCTAGGCCTACTCCTCAAGCAAAATGCTCGGGTTCTGGAAATTAACTCTATTTATAATTGTTTGAGAGGTTTTGTCTCACTGTCCATGAAACATAAATAGAATTATTTGATTATTCCATCAAGTAGGACGTCATTCCATGTTTCAGTGTAACAGACCCCTCAATATTACTGTTCACTGCCCTGAGTGTTTAACCATTAAGGCCCTGCTGCATGTTATGGAAACATGTTCACCTTGCCTCTAACAACTAAATGCTGCTACTTTGACTCTGCCACCTGGAGTCTCGTCATCTCCACTGAAATCAGGGAGCCCATTTTAATGGCATTATTTCCTACCATTATCTCTAGCTTGCAAAAGATGTTCACTCACTACAATGCTTTCCATGTGTTCCCTCACCAATGTATTCCTCAGTGAAGGGAGTATCTTCTGGATCCTCTTGGAGAACAGAATTAGGAGCCAGATGAGCTGTTTACATATATATGATATATCCACTTCAACTGCTTTATATCCCTAAGTCTATGGATCATTTCTTCTACAGTCTGTCAAGGAATTTCTGGTATCTCAGCTTCATTCAGCAGAGTTCAACATAGCTGAATACAGAACATAGGTAACTAACCAAGCAAATAATTAGAACCACTCCCAGCTAGCATATCAAATTTAGATTCTCTGGTACATGTATCCATGTCAACAAATTTAGTGTGATGCTAAAATTATATTCCTTCCTCTGGTCTAGGAATCCTTGAGAAATCATTTTCATGCATATCTCCCATGTTTTGGACAATACAGAATCATAAAATTCTTTAGGTGTATAAGCCTTCTCCTCCTGAGTTTGACTGTTTTTGGCTCCCTAGGCATGTTGGGCTGTGATTCTGATGGTGGGTGTGGAGGCAGTGAAGGGTGGTAGGGGTGAGGCACGAGGAGCATTGGAATCCCCTTGCATGGTGTATCTCAGGCGAGGTCAACATAGGATGTTCAAGCAAGGGAGGGTCAGCTTTACCAGAGAAGAAAGAGCCACTTCTGCTGGAATGTGAGGCTCAGTGGAATTTTGAGGTTTGTATTTTCAGAGTATCCAAATCTTCGCAAATGTTGCTATTCAATTTTGAGGGGTTCTACCTTTTCCTAGTTAATGCCCTAAATTCACAGACCTGATGAGACTGAATTCAATGTTATGGTCTAATTCAGGAAACCATGGAATCAAACTCAGCATCTGATTTTCAGCTCCAAGGACTTTGTGATTACAACAGATGTAAGAGACTTTAGATTGTCATAGAAACCTATAGGGTTTCTGACAATGCCTTTCGCTAAGAATTTAAAGCCCTGAAACTGCTGTTTTCTTTCTTAAGTTCTTCATAGTAGCCAGGCCACCTCAGATTTTTGAATTCTGTATGGTCCCACCACTTGGTTTTAGTAATTTAAGTAACTTTGCCATGGAATGATGTAGTTTATTACTAGGTGTATTAGCTTGCTATGGCTGACATAACAAAATACTACAGACTGGGTTACACAACAGAAATTTATTTTCTCACAATTCTGGAGGCTACAAGTCTAAGATCAAAGTGTCAGCAGTTTTGGTCTCTTCTGAGACCTCTCTCCTCGGGGAAGATGGCCATCTTCTTCCTTTGTCCTCACATGATCATCCCTGTGTCTGTGTTAGCTGTGTCCTAATCTCCTTTTCTTAAAGGACACCAGTCATTTAGATTAGAGCCCACCCTCATGACCCAATTTTCACTTAATTACCTCTTCAAAGGCCCTATATCTAAATAAGTCACATTCTGAGATACAAGGGGTTAGGGTTTTAACACATAAGTTTGGCGGGGAGCACACAATTCAGCCCATAACACTGCTATCTGATCCTCTAATGATGGTCAGATCCTCACACCCTTCAAATCCAACTAGATCAGCTAACCAACTTCATATTCCCATCCTTGAGTACTGTTGCTTCTACTCACTGCTGATACCACTGACTATACCAACCAAGACTCAACTGTAGATAACAGAAACAACTTTGGCTACTTTAAGCAGAAAGTAAATGACTTAATATGGGAGAATTAGGAACATCACGGGAAGGGTTAAGGTAGCAGATTCCTGTCTGGGTGTCTAGAAATGACCCCTAGAACAATACTATATAACTGTATGACCAATGCAAATTCCATCTCAGCTAGAATCAGCAAGTTGGGTAGTCAGAAGTCACTGTGGCAACTGCTGGGGCTCCAGGGTCATGCCACCATTGCTGCAATCCAGAGATCAGGAAACCACTGTACTAACTAGTGTAGCTTTAGAGCCATTCTATGTCTGCCAAATCCATAACAGCAAAATAGGAAACAGTTTTGAAATCAGATACATGTAAATGCATCTGACTAGTGGAACCTGAATGACATCAGAAACTAGCTACATGGGAATCTGAGAAATGGAGAGATGTAGTTTTTAGCTCTCTAGTTACTGCAATAACCAAGGGCCTTCTACAAAGAGACTGGAATAGAAGCAGAACGAATATACCATATTTACTATAAAGCTATTATTACCCTGACGCCCAAACATGGCAAAGATAGCATGGAAAAAAATAATACAGCTTTGACAAGGGGTTAATATCCAAAAAATATAAAGAACTCATACAACTCAACACCAAAACCAGTTAAAAAGTGGGCCCAGTCGCTGTGGCTCTGTAGTTGAGCATCGACCCATGCACCAAGAGGTTGCTGGTTCGATTCCTGGTCAGGGCACATGCCCAAGTTGTGAGCAGAATCCCCAGTGGGGGGCGTGCAGGAGGCAGCTGATTGATGTTTCTCTCTCTCTCTCCCTCTCCCTTCTCTCTCTAAAATCAATAAAGGAAAAGAATTAACAAACAAACAAACAGAAAAAGGGCAAAGGACCTGAACAAACACTTCTCCCAAGAAGACAACATACAGATCAATGGCCAACAGATATATTGAAAAGATGCTCAACTTCACTAGCTATTAGGGAAATGCAAATCAAAACTACAATGAATTATCACTTCACACCTGTTAGAATGACTATTATCAATAAGACAAGAAAATAACAATTGTTGGAGAGGTTGTAAAGAAAAAGGAACCCTCATTCACTGCTGGTGGGAATGTAAACTATGAAAAACAGTATAGAGGTTCCTCAAAAAATTAAGAATAGAGTTACCATGACCCAGCAACCCCTCTTCTGGGTCTACTTGAAAAATTTGAGAACATTTATTTGCAAAGATATATGCACTCCTATGTTCATTGAATCACTATGCACGATGGCCAAGACATGGAAACTACTGATGTGTCCTTCGATAGATGATTAGATAAATAAGCTATGGTACATATATACAGTGGAATACTACTCAACCATAAAAAAGATGAAATACTGCCATTTGTGACAACACGGGTGGATCTTGAGAATATCAAGCTAAGGGAAATAAGTCAAACAGAAAAAGTCAAGAACCATATGATTTCACTCAGGTAGGATATAAGAGTGAAAGTTACAAATAAACAAGATAAACTAATAAAAACTCATAGACATAAAAAACAGTATGGTGGTTACCAGAGGGAAGGGACGAAAAGGGGTAGTAAGGGTAAAGGGAGTCAAATATATGGTGATGCAAGATTTGACTTTGGGTGATGGGTACACAGTGAAATATACAGATGATGTATCATAGAATTGTACACTTGAAACCCATGTAATTTTATTAACCAATGTCACCCCAATAAAGTTAATCTAAAAAAGAAAGTATGCACACACACAAAGAAAACTACAGACTAATTTTACTTATGAACCCAGATATAAAAATGATCTACTAATAAAGTAAATACTCCAGGACAGTAAAAAAAAATAATATATTATGGCCAAGTGGAAGAGTGTGTGTGTGCGCGCGCGCGTGTGTATCATTTGCCAAACTAAAAAGCCTTGAGAACAGTTTCTTTTCATTCCTGTTTGCTAAACATTGGCATGTAGGTGCAGCTCAATGAGTAAATATATTTTACATTTATGATGGTTCTACCATAACTGAATTAATTTCTCTGTATAATCTCTTGATCTTTTATTTTCATGGGGAAAATAATCTACATAAAACTATGATGATGTAGTGAAAATTAAAGCATCTAGCATAATCTTATATTTCTTTAGGGGAATAATATTTTAAAAATAACGGAAATCAACAGGCAGAACCAAGTTGAAATATCACTGGAAAGTGTGCTGAGAAGTGATAAAGATTCTGCAGGTATATGAAAATGCTTTAATCCCCAAAGAGTTTTTTCACCTAGACACTCCTTATTAATTAATCTCTGCCTCTAAGTCAAATTACATGTTACACATCCAAGACTACCCTTAATTAAAAGTGAGTCAATCTAACTGTCAGCATGAGAGTTTGGCTAGTATATTAGATCTCTGGAGCCCTGTTGCTAATCTGAGTGAGTAAATTAAATAGCTCTTCTTCTACTTGCTCCCAAAAGTCTGGTTAATCAACTGTTTGCTTTGTGAGGAGAGCAGGGATCAAAAGCTCCAGCTCTATCCATTAATAAGTGTTGATGAGTCAAATGGTGGATGATGAGAAAACATAATGGATAACTTACAAAATGGAAACTAACTCTGCAAATGATTGTAGATTTGAACAAACTATGAGGTACATATAAAATCTACTACTTAAGGTATGACAAAATAACATATTGAGGCTGTATTCAAGATACCTTGATCCTTGGCTTACCTTACAGTACTTGGCTTGCTTTTGAGGACATCGGGAACTTCATACCTGGGCTTCAGAGGAGTCTCTTCATTGATTTTAAGCCTGAAAATATTTCCCTCTATACCAAAAACTTCAGCCAAAAGAGGAACCTGGGTACAGACATAGGACATGAGTTTCCATAGGTTACCCCAGTGATGGTCAGTTCTAGTTATTGCAATAGCCAAAGGCTATTGTCAAGTGACAATAATTAGAAAACTATGTCTAAATTATTACAGGCCAAGAAAACCGGAGAATAATGGCAGTCATGAAGAAAAAAGCCCCCCAATCTATGTATGTACTTGCTTGGCTATATCTGTGGTAGAGACAAGAAACACCTTCTATATGTTCTATGGCTAGGCAAACATGTAATTGTCCGGACCAGGGCCTTTAAGAGCTAAAGGGTCTCTGTTAATAATTATATTGGATTACAGGCATAAACTGAAACTGCTCTTGCGAAATTGGGACATATGACCACTGTATCTCTGACAAACTACAGATGTCTAGAGAATAATAGTTTGATATTAAAACTAGAGTAACTGGATTCCCAGCTGAATGAAAGATGAAGGGAAACAAGACATAAAATAGAATAGAATAGAATAGAGAGTAAAATGGTCATCATTGGGGTTCTCTAGAGTATAGATGAATGAGGTTTGTTGCACTAAAATCAAGGTACTTCCTGTACACCTGGGCATATGGCCTTGGGAATTTTCTCAAGAGTCTGGGACATTCTCAGCTTTCTTAAAAGCCTTGGGAATTTAGGTAAAATTCTGCTTACAATGGGAGATGGAAGCAACACAGAATTGTAAAGAGAATACAGAATTTGAAACACAAAACACAAAACAACAAGAGTGAGTAAAGGGTCTGAATTAAGGTTACAAAGTGAAGCATCTAGATCGGAGACATATTGTGATGCCAAATTCTGGTTACAACTAGGGGCATCTATTGTTACTATAATGTCTATTAAATGAAAGGCTAAGTTGGGTAGGCTGTGTGACATAGCATAGAGCAGGTACAATGCAGGGCAAGTAAGAGATGGAAAGTAGGAGAATATCAAAGTGGTACCAAAAAAACCTCACTTTGAGGAATATAGAAAAATAGTTAGGGCACTTCAACAGTAACATGACACTGAAGAGTAACCAGGTAAATAGTGCAATGGCTGTGGCTGCTTTTACAGACATTTTTAAGACAGAGTTATGTTGTAGTACTAATTATATTGTAATTATTTTTCCCAGATTTATTGAAATGTAATTGGTATATAACACTGTGTAAGTTTTAGGTGTACAATGTGTTGATCTGATATGCTTATATACTGCAAAATGATTACTGCCATAGCCTTAGTTAACACCTGCATCATGTCTCATAATTATCATTTCCTTTCTATGGTGAGAACATTTAAGATCTACTCTTTTAGCAACTTTTAAGTATGTAAGAGAGTATTATTAACTATAACCACTATGCCGTACATTAGATCTCCAGAAGTTATTCATCTTATGACTGGAAGTCTGTAGTCTTGGACCAACATCACCCCTTTTCCCCCACCCCAATCATACTATAGTTATTGCTTACATGTTTAAAGTTCTATTGTATATTTGAATTAGTGTGTTGTCAGATTCTAAATTTGAAAATGTGTCTAGCTCTGGCTGGTGTGGCTCAATTGGTTGAGCATTGTTCCGTGCACCAAAAGGCTGCCAGTTTGATTCCCAGTCAGGGCACATACCCAGGTTGCAGGCTAGATCCCCAGTAGGGGGCATGCGGGAGGCAGCTGATCAATGTTTTGCTTTTACATCGATGTTTCTCTCTCCCCCTCTCCCTTCCTCTCTCTAAACCAGCGATTCTCAACCTGTGAGTCGTGACCCTTTTGGGGGTCAAACGACCCTTTCACAGGTGTCGCCTAAGACATAACAGTAGCAAAATTACAGTTATGAAGTAGCAACGAAAATAATTTTATGGTTGGGGGTTACCACAACATGAGGAACTGTATTAAAGGGTCGCGGCATTAGGAAGGTTGAGAACCACTGCTAGAGGAAGAGGGACTTGAGCAGGGCCTTCAGGGACTTTGGGTAGGCAAAAATTGGCAAAAAAAATGCTAAGCAGAAGTTACATGGGTTGTTTGTCTACATATGATTAACAAATTGCATCTAGTTTATGTACTCAGAAATCCTCCTAGTTTTAGTAAAATAGCTTTCTTTTAAAAAAAAATTGCTTTTTAAAACCAAAGACTGATCTGTATGTTGTGTTCTTCAGGCTGCATCTGAAGAAAGAATCCTAAATTATATGAGAGGAAGTGGCAATAACCCTGCTTTTAAAGTAATGACCTTATGCAATCAAACATACAAAGCAGAGTCAAAGCCCCATTCTGTTGTCATTTTAACTTAATAAAGCAAGCCAATTGTTCCAATTAGGTAACCCTTTTCAAGGTCAATATCTAGACTCATTCTTATCTCTAATCACCAACATAGCTTCATGTTCCAAGCAGATCATTTCCTTAGACCTTACTATCCTATGATCTGGCTCATGCTGTTTTTGGTGGCTTAAAAAAAATTTTTTTTTTAAACAGCAGTGGACTCTCAGAAGTCCAATAAGTAAAGCTACTCAGGTTGAAGACAGTGAGGAGTAACTTACAGCCCCTACGTTTAAGCCCCCTCCCCTCCCTGCATGGAGCCCTGAGACACCTCCATGGAATCCTCAGGGCTCTGTGGATGACACAGTTTATAAACCACTTCCCTGGGCTTCTTAACTGCCAGTTATTGCCCAATTCTTCCACCAAAACCTTGCTCTGTCAAAAAGTCTGCACATGAATGTTATGTTCTTCTATCTAAAACATTAAGAATTTCTAGATGTTCCTGTTCTTCTCTAGGGAACTGCTTGGACATTTATTAAACAATATACAAATAAATGATCCATTCTCTTCCTCCTATTAGTGATGACTGGGAATGACAATGAAAAAATCTGTTAAGAAGACAAGTTACAGAATTTAGATCACTTAAACTAAAAATTATTTGTGTTAATACTTAGATAACAGTAGCAGTTACATTCAAATTGCAGTAAGATGGATTCACGTAAAATAAATGAAGAAACACACAACCAAATATTTTAAATGACATGAGACAGCATGGCCTTTACTCCCTAAAAATTTAAGAAGTGTAAATGTCTACCTACATAGAAAAGATGAGCTAAATCCTCAGAGAAAGGAATAAACTTTGGAGGTTCCTTTTAGTCTCTACTTGGTTTTCCATGAACCTTTATTCAGAGGCTTACCTCTCATAGTCTGGGAAAGAATATTAATTCTCTTTTCCTATCTTATTTCTCCCATACTCAGTACAAAACTTGGTAGTTTGTCATCCATAAGTCTAGTTGTTTTGGCCACATGGGCAAAAATATCATAGTGGTAGAAACAGCCTTGTCTATATGGTCAAGTAGTGGCTTGATCACAATCATATGAAAACTGTGTTCACCCAGAACTGGGAATTGTAACTAGTAGAGACTGTGACTGAGATAACAACTGGTCCTAAAACACACACTTAAATGGCAGTGGGTATTAAGAAGGGAAATTATGACCCCATCAAGTTCTCCTTGTTGGATAGAGTTCTTGTTTTTCCCTCTGGCACCAGGTCTCTCTACTACACTATAAGGAACAGTTAACCTAAAAGACCTAGAAGAGTGAGCAATGATCTCTCTCAGCTGTTGATCAAGACCTCCCAGGATTCAGAGACTCGTCTAAGATTTCATTAAATTGCTGCAGGGCACCAACTGCCTCTTCCACAGTTGCAGCCAGTTGGTCTACTGCAAGCACTGATTCTCTACGGAGAACATTAGCAAGTTCACACCGGGGCTACGTTCCCCAAGTACAATTAGCCTGTCCAGGTGTGCTTCTGATTGTTTGGCCAGTTTCCAAATTAGTCGCCTGTTCCTGGGTATTTCTGCAGAAACATTATTGGTTAACAAACGGTAGCTGTGCCTCATTTGCTGAGGAGGTGGCTGGTTGGGCAAAGTCCCATTTCCATCAGGCTTAGATGAAGAGGCAAGGGGTAACCTCCTGGAGGTGCTCAGAGATATCCCTGCATCCTTGGAGAAGCTGCTAGAAGTGTTGTCTCTGTTGAAAACTTGCAAACAGGCTGCAAAAGAAAGTAAACGTATCGTGAGAAAGCATCAAAATTAGCAATATGAAGTAGGTCAAAGACAGGTCTGTGGCTTTTTAGCTAGACTCAGAAGATAACATTTTCCTGCTCTGATGTCTTAAGACTACATCTTCTGTGTTTTTGAATCCAGGTCAAATGTTCACTGAAGGTAAAAAGACTGATAACAACAACAGCAAAAACAGTTCTAAAAAAAGCAGACAACACTTTACTGATAACTCCTTTCTTTTTAGATTTTCTTCTGGAAGCTTCTTTACCAAATATCTACCTTGTTATTCTGTCATCAGAAATAGGCAAGATACTACATTGGGAACCTATTGAGAAAACTTACGCATTTGAACCTGCAACCAACTCTTCTTCAAAGCCTAGATGTCCAGAATAGGACTGGGAGACAACACACAGGGCAACACTTCAGTTCGTACTATAAAATTACTGGGTCCCAGGAACATCATACTTGCTATAGACTGAATTGTGTTCACTCCCCAATTCACATGTTGAAGCTCTAACCCTCAGTGTGATTGTATTTGGAGATGGGGTCTTTGGGAGGTGATTAGGTGATTAGGTTTAGATGGGATTAGTGCCCTTACAAGAAGAGACCAGAGAGTTAGTGCTCTCTCTGCCATGTAAATATACAGTAAGAAGGTGACAATCTATAAACCAGGAATAGGGTCCTGGACAGACCCTAGATTTTGGACTTCCCAGACTCCAGAACTGTGAGAAATAGATGTCTGTTCTTTAAGACATCCTGTGTATGGTATTTTGTATGGCTGCCTGAACTAAGACCATGTTGAATGAAGCATGTTCTGTTTCCTGGATTCTTATTAGGAGGCAGATTGGAGGTAGAGGATTGGGAAGGAGGATTTCAAAAATTAACAACAGATTTTGCTAATAAAGTTACTGCTTTAAGTAAGAGTTTTTAAGGGTGTGGGGGAGGCAGGCACTAAGAGTGCTGGGTTTGTCAGAATCTGCCTCATCAGTGAAATCTGAGAACTGCAGTTGTGAGCTGAAAAGGATCCTCTTAGACTTTGGGCTCTGCCTCTCTGCACCTGAAATAAAAAACTGTTATTCTGAATAAGTGGATGTATGCAGCTAGTTTTAAATCTCCAGACCACACTCATACTATAGCCTAATGTGAAATCACCATGAAACACCTATCTCATCCCCAAAACAACCTCTAACAGAGGCTCCTTGACTATGCAGTGAGTGGGATACAAGGTTCAGACAACTTTAGAGAATCGTGTCTGGATCTTTTTGGTCCCTATCAAACTGACAGAGGGCATAAAATCTTAAATCCCTATTAGTCATCTCAAGTCCAGGTGACTATGAGGCCATTAAAATGGAGCTCAGCTCAGAATTTCTGGATGATCTCCCAAAACGTACACATTTGCATGCATTTGCCTGAGATCAGAGCATGTGGCTTCCCTAGGAAGCCCTGATATTTCCAATACCTGAAAATGAGGTCAAAGTTCTCAGTCTTGGGAGCCATGTTGCTGACATCCTGGATAACTTGTCCTTGCTTGTTGAGCTCCTCAGTTTGACCCTTCTGAGCCATGTGTTGTCTTGTGCTGAGATCCTGTGGGTCCTCCTGGACTGTTTCTTTTCCATTGAAGGCATCATCCAGATCTGGTGGGTTCTGGGTCTGGCATCTGATCTGAACAGCATTATCCCTCACATTTTCAGGATCCAAAGAGAGGTGTGTGTAGAGAAACTGATCCATAGTCTTATAAAAGGCCGTATGTGGGGCTCTACCATTAACTGCACTGGTATCAAGCTGTACTGAGAGTTTGCATTTTGGCCCACACTGGTATTCAGGGTGCTTTTGCCTCAATGTGTCATCATGACACTGATGGTTCCGGTGGTATTCCATATACTAAGCCTCCCCAAGGATGGAAAGGAATGACAGCTACAACTCTCCAGGGTTAGACACATTGGAGACAGGACGGAAAATGAACAAATGACAGGAAAAATGAGACAGGAAAGGTACCTGACATTTGGTAGCAGGTCTAATGACTCTTAGAAGGTCTCTGGTGGACTCCTTGCATTTCCTGGAGCCAGTTGCCTCTGCTGACCCTGAATACAGGTGTCTGGCTGGGTGTTAGGCTATTAGACCACATGCAAATGGCAGGTGGCTCTCTACAAAAGAAATTAGTGCTGCCCCATGTTTTCCCATGAACAGCTATCAAACTAGGCTAAAAAAGGAGACTTTGATCAGCAGTAGAGGATCTATCGCTTCAGGGGTACCAGGAGCTGGGAACTCAAAGGGGACAAATTTCTCCAGAAAAAAATGGGTGGTATAAGAAGCAGCACTAAATTTTGGAGAAAGGCTAACCATCCCATCTGTGTGGTTAGGAGAGATGAACTAAGTGCACTGCCCCCATAACTACATCCTTAAGTAACCAGAAGTTGGGGACAGGGAACAGGGATAGAGAACACAGAACTGTTGATATGACACAGAACGTCCTGTCACAGAACTGTTTTGAATTCAGGCAAGAAAACTTTGTTAGAAAATTCCATATCTATGAAATATTTTTTTATTAATTAATTTATTTTTGCTACCGATGTTTCTCCTTTTTACACCCTCCCCCCCCGCCCTCCTCGGAAGTTTGTCAGTCTGAACCATACTCCTTTCTATGTCTCTGAGTCTATTTTGTTCATCAGCTTTTCATGTTCATTATATGCCACAAATAAGTGAGATCATGTGATATTTGCTTAGTTCACTTAGCATAATACTCTCCAGGTCCCTCCATGTAGTCTCAAAGGATAGGAGATCTTTCTTTCTTACAGCAGCCAAAATCTTTAAAACTTCATAAGGAAGGTAGCCTTCCTTACTGTGTAATTGCTTCTCCTGTCTGATAATAAGTTGGGACCCTTTACCAAATTAAAGGCCTTACAAATGTTATAGGGAATCCTCTGATTTTACGGGGTAATCTTAGTTCTGTCTTCTCGGAGGAGATTCCTCAGTGTGGTACTATAGGACCAGAGCTATGGTAGTCGCAAGGAAACCTCTCACAGCTTTGCAGTGAAAGTGAGGATTTCTTCTCAGTCTGCTTCTCAAAAATGGGATTTTTTTTTAGTGGGTTGGTGGAGTTACTTTCTAAGCTACTAGGGACCTAGACCACCTGGTTTTAACTACGTCTTTCAGTTTGATGAGTTAACAATTAAGCCAGATTGGTCTGGAAGGCTTTAGAAGTTTAGGATGCCTTTCAAAGATGGGGGAGGATCTGGAAGTGAGGGTCAGGTTGGGAGCATCAGGTATTTGTGCATAGTCACGCTTCCTAGCCCAGCCCATAGCACCTTCTCCATGACTGGCCCATCTGAAGTAATCTGGTGACTTGACAGGTGAGGAAAAGAACTTAGAATATAATACTGCTCTAACTTTTTCAGTATATAAAAACTATGATGATCTGCTAGTTAAGCAGCTCGGGAGATGGAACATTTGTGACTTAGGTTTTTCAACTGCATAGTCCCTTGCTTCCCTTGCCCACCCACATTTTGAGGTTCTGACATTCACTGAATCTGTACCATGCTCAGGCTGCACGCTCAACTGTATGTTGTGTAATCGTGATAGAGCATGGGTGCTTGACAGAGTCCACAAATGCAGGTGAAAATTCTGGTTACTAGCTGTCACTAGTAAAGATTCTGGTTACTAGCTGTGGCTTTGAGCAAGTGACTTTTTAGACTTAATTCCTTATCTGTGTGGAGGGCGGCTAAGCCAAAATTGGCGATAATATGATGTGCTTTTTAGATGTATTATGAAAACTAATTAAAAGGAAGAACAGCCCTGGCTGGTTTGGCTCAGCAGTTAGAGCGTTGGCTCATAGACCGAAGGATTGGGGGTTTGATTCTCAGTCAAGGGCACATATTTGGGTTGCAGATTCAATCCCCAGCCCGGCTGGGGTTGTGTGGGAGGCAACCAATCGATGTGTCTCTCCTAAACCGATGTTACTCTCTCTCTCTCCCTCCCTCCCTTCTCTGAAAATCAATGGGAAAAGATCCTCGGGTGAGGATTCATAAAAAGAAAAAAAGGAAATAATATTTGTAAAACATCTAGGAGAGCATCTGGTACACAGGAAATCTATATTGTTGATATTCATATTACTTTTACAGTAATATTAGTATAGATATGAAAAAGATTATAGTACTTCTCTAACAAAATTTTTAAAACAGTTTTAATTAGCCTTTGTGGAAATTTACTTCATTCAACCCAAATAAATATAGAAATAAATAATTTTCTGTAGAAAATATTAGTATCTCACCTTAGTTGCTTCATTGATGATTTGGAACCTGGTGCTGTCTTTGCCTGCTGTGACTGAGTCTAGTAATGCCTGATAGGTGGTGGACTTCTTGGAGAGCTGCTGTTTCTGACGCCTACAGGTGCAAAGTATACAGATGTCTGAGAATTATTTGTGACTGTCAGCATCCAATAGACTATATTACCATGGGGAAGTCATTAAAATTTACTATAATGGTAAGTGCATTGAGCACAGACAGTATTAGTATACTAATAAAGTACTAACAGGAGTACTTTGTTATTAGAGTGCTAATAAAATTAGTAATAATAAGAAAAATACTAATAAAATTGTTCGACATAATACCGCTCAAAGATGGTGTTTTGTCCCTTTTATTGAGAAGGTGGGGCAGTTTTCATAGATGATTTTTATTAGCTTATTAATTTCACTCTTTCTTTCCATGAAATGTACACTTTAATAGAAACGCAATAATTTCCAGTGGAAATCCAATATAATCTAGTGGTTTAACAAGGTGACCAGGAGTTCACTGTAGAATCCCCTCTAAGGTACTTGTTCAAATTAAAATGATACAATTTTCTTCCTCTAGAGCAGTGTGAATAGATTAGAAAGTTGTAATATATGATACAATTTTTGCTTTCAATTTCAGGATCACATAAGGCTCTAGGGAAACAGGCAATTTTATATAGTGGTGATGGAAGTACAAAATGATATAGTCCCTATGAAGGGATATCTGGTAATAGCTAAAATTTCAAATACATTTACTCTTTGACCCAGTAATCCCACTCTGGGATATTCATCTTATAAATATATTTGCATGTGTAGGAAATGACATATGTATAGCTTTTCATTATGGCAGAGCTATTATAGAAAAGCAACCCCAAAGCCTAGCAATCTGAGAAAAACTGAACAAATTATAGTACATCTACCCAATGGAATACCATACAGCTATAAAAAAGAGAGGACAATCTCCATATACTCATGCAGAGATCTTGAGAATAAACTATGAAGCAGAAAAAAAGGAGGAACATGATAGTGGGTATAGAAAACTATTTGGTGTAAGAAGGGTGGTGATATAGGAGTATATGCAGTCACAAAAAATACTGGAAGATAAGTAAGAAATTAATAAATCTGGTTACAAGGACAAGATGTGGAATTGGGTGGAAGGAACAGGAATGAAAAGAATACTTTTCAATGTACATCTTTTCATATTATTTGATTTTTTAACCACATGAACGTATTATCTATTCAAAGACAAAATTTTAACATCAGTTTAAAAAAACTTTGACTTTTAAAATAAACTACCCTTTTTACTGAAAATTTTATTTATTTATTTGTTTTTTTTTTCTTTTACTGAAAAATTTAAATACTAGAGTAGTAAGTATATAAAGTTAAAGGCAAATGTCTGATAAATTCCTTAATCACTGAATTTCCTAATTGGCCTTTTTCTTAGAAAGCCCAGTTCTCAAAAATGTATTAAACATAAATTTTGAAATACTATATTGTCAGAAATATTAAAAAAAAATTTTTTTTCCTTATTGATTTTTTTTAGAGAGAGAGAGAGAAAGGGAGAGGGAGAAATAGAAACATTGATGAGAGAACATTGATTGGCCGCCTCCTGCATGCCCCTCACTGGGGATTTGGCCCACAAGCAACCTGGGCATGTGCCCTGACCAGGAACTGAACCAGTGACCTCCTGGTGCATGGGTCGATGCTCAACCACTGAGCCACACCAGCCAGATCAATATTTTGATCTAAGTAATACATTTCCTCTCCTTACCTGTAGAAAGCAATCTTGCTGCAGTCTTTGAAAACGTTTTTATCCTCAGCTTCATCTTCAACACTAAATAAGCAGACATTTTAAGAAAGTTATTTTACATAGGTTTTGTGAATCCAATTTTTGTACCTTCCCTAACTACAGTATGAACATAGAAAGTAAACCTCTGCAATGCAAAATTGTGCTGTGGCCATAACATAACACAATAACATGTGCTGCAGAACAAGATCCTTTTTAAAATCATTCAAGGTAAAGAATAAAACATGAAGTTCTGAGATTACGCTGAAAGCAATAGAAAAAGAGCACTGTCACTTATGAGGAAGGGTTCTGTTAAAATTATGAGTGGAAAATGGTGATGGAAGGAGACTTGGCTTGAGGTGGTGAACACACAGGACAATATACAGTTGATGTATTATAGAATTGTACACCTGAAACCTATATAACTTTATTAACCAATGAACCCCAATAAATTCAATTTAAAAAATAAGTAAAATAAAATAGTGAGGGAAGGCTATCACTACAACCATAAAATCTGAGGGAGCAAAAACAAACAAACAAACAAACAAAAAACAAATCAAACTAAAAAAAAAAACCCATTCGTTCATTTATTCAACAAAATATTTTCAGAATATTCTTACTGAGTGCTGGGCTGTAAGCAAGATTTGAAGGACTGTGTCCATGATTTCTGTGAGAGCCTAACCAACAATCACAAATCAACCTGATAAATGCTACACAGAGATATGTGCAAGGTGCCAGAATAAGAATAGAAACAGGTGTAAAAGAAAAATCATTAACTTTCTAATATGATGCTGACAATCTAGGTGTCAGTGTTTTTTAAAACCAAGTTTCCAGAAAAGTGGTTTCTGGAATAGAACATGAACAAGATGTATGTATAGTGCTATTTGAAATTATGTATTTAACATAGTAAAACAACTACAGGGTATAAGGTGGGGGTGAGGTCAGGGGGCCACTGGCTTTCATGCAGAGGTGTGGCTGAATGCAGCTGTAGTCAGCATGTCCATGATTAAAGCTATGATTGAACACCAATTTCAAAATATGAAAGCAAGCCCAGACAGATACACTTGGCCATACTAAAAAATGGTTGATCATGGAAGTAATCAAATCCTTCATTGACTCAGTCTTTGTTATTGTTTCTTTTAATCAAGTGTGCAAAGATTAAGAAATCTGCAGTCTCCTCTTTCCAGCTTTGAAGAATGCGCTCTGGAAAAATATGGGAAGAGGTGGGTATAGCCGAACTTGGTAAGCAACATGCTTGAAATTCATGTGTTAGGGTTCTGATCACAACTCTTACAGTTTTGTTAACTATCCTCAAAGTATTTTATGAAGATCTAGCTTTTAATATCAACTAATCCCGGGGGGAACTGAGAAAAAAAAGATAAAGATTAAATGCACAAATATAAAGCATGCAATAAGAAATGCAATCAAACAATAAAACCCTCAAAGCCAGAATGCTGCTGCAGGTAATTTAAGGTACTATATATACCCTCTGCCTCCGTGGGCCCTGAAGTCAGTCCCTAGCGGATCACTGGGTCTTTACCTGATTTCTTTTTCAGATACTTCCATGGCTTCCAAGTCACTTCACAGGCTCACAGCTCTCAGTCCAAGTCCCTGGGCGATCTTTTCAAAACGAGGATAGGCTTCTTTCTAAATTACCGCCAGCACAATACCATCCTCAAGTTTCTGGGAAATAGGAGTCCCTTCCGGCACTTAAGCAGTGACAATTCGACTCTTCCTCAAGAAATTTCCAGGCCCAAACGAGTGTTTCTACAGGGACTTATTTTATTTGGCAAATATTTCTTGGTAATGTGTGGCTGATGAGAAACTACTTTCGTTAGGAACCAAATCTGTCTTTGCAGCACAGGGGACGTGTACGCAGAGTTCTAGAGGCTGGAAAATTCAAGAGCACGAGAACCAGGAAGTACCCAGACGGCCTGCCTGATTGGGGCGAAGTTTCTGCAGGTCTAGCTCAGTGACAGTCACGCCATGTATATTGAAAACCGACCCACTTTCTCCCCGTTTTAAATTATGAGTGGGAAGTGCTGGCCTGGTCTTTTCTGGAGCTTTATGTTTTCCACCCAAATTCTACACGAGCGTCCTACTTTTCAGGGTTAGAAGGGGCTTTTGAAAAAGGTTTGCTATTTACACTACCTAGTTTAGGAACCGCTTACAGTGCACCACCGCCAAATTCCAGGCTTTGCTTAAGTACCTCCAGACACCGAGAACTCACTACCAGACCCCAAACAGGCAGACAGACTGCTACAGCTTTCCCGGACTTCTGGCCAGGAAGTCTGCCTTTGACTTAGGCGGGATAAAGGGGCTGGAGTGAACAGGAGGAGGAGGAGAGAGCCAAAGGCTACACGGGGTGCTTGCCTGGTCCCCAAACCCTTTAAGGACTGGGAGAGAGGAGAAGAGCCGACTGAGGCGGAGTGGCTTTTGGAGTTCATCCTAACCGGACAAGGTGACCAGGTTATGACAGAACGACGCCTGCGCAGTTTTTCCAAAGCCCCGCACCAAGCGGTGACGACTTCAGGAGGGAGGGGCTGCTGAGTCGCAAAACAAACAAGCCTCGCGAGGTTGCGAGGACCCGGATGATCCGGCCCCCCAGAGCAGAGCCGGAAGAGGGCGGGACGAGCCGGAAGAAGGTGAAATGCTTTCGGTAGGCACTCCATGGCTGTGAAGATGGCGGCGGCTGCGTGGCTTCAGGTGCTGCCTGTCATTCTTCTTCTGGGGGCTCAGCCATCCCCACTGACGCTTTTCGGCGTAGGTCCGGTACCCGCCGCCGCTGCCGATCGATCCAAGTGGCACGTTCCGATGCCGTCGGTGAGTGTTCCGAAGCTGAGCCTGCAGGAGCAAGGGGTGGGGCTACGGCGGCCCAAGGGGTCCATGAAGGTTTGCAGAAGTCCTCTTCCAAAGGGGTGGGAACGCCGGGAGTGTCCTTGTCGTTGGTTAGTGGGGACCTACCTCCCTCGAGCGGAAAGCCGTGAACTTCTGTGGGTAGATTAGCAGGAATGTCAGGGCCCCATCAGGAGTGGTGGAACGGTTTCTTAGCAAAGTCAGAGAACTTTCAGTGCCTGACTTGAGACAGGTAAACTTGATATATACGAAGAGTTTCTCTTCCCGCTGAAGTTTTACAGAACAGGCGTCTTTCTTCCCTTCTGCACTTTTTTTGTTGCTGGGTACTTCTACTTAAACGAAGTTGTATGATTTCGTTTGAACTTTGAAATGGTTACTCTAAGCTTTGCCGTGTGATTAGGAAGCTTAGGCATTAAAAAAATGTATTCTAATATGAGAATAGCTAAAATGGAAGAAATGGTATTCTAAAATTTGATATGGTATGGCTAGTCTTTCTTTTGGGCAATTAACTACATAGATAGGTTTACCTTTTCTGTCCCTCCCGCCCCCCTAAACGTCATTTGAGTAAGAGGTATCGTCCTGTGAGCAGACAAAAATCAGATGTAGGCAGTAAATGCCGAAAAGTATTTGTACTATTAAAACCACGGTGGCCTTTTGTTTCATTCTGCTCCGCTCACTGGTTGGAATGTCCAAAACGTATTTGAGCTTTTATATGGCAAGCATTATAGCTTTTGTTCATTTGGTGAAGATCTTAAGGTTCTCAATTTTAGATATTTACTTCTTACTTAAATGAGTTAAATCTGGCTATCTTCTCATAGAATAGTTTTTGGTTTTTGTTTTAAGAAATGATTGGTTATTCTGGCCAGTGATGAGTAAGTAAAGGGGATGAGCTGATTAAGGAGTACCTCCTGTGACGATTTAAGTTGGGACTTCTAGCAGCCTTCCTTCTAGAGTCCTTGCCTCATGGCCTGTGGGGGGAAAATCATGTCTGTACCAAGCTTCAAAATTCTGCAGTTTGGATATGGATATGGTGGAATTTTACTAAAGGGGAGGCTTTCAATGCCTTTTTTTTTGTTAAGAAAATGAACTTGAACATTTTATAAATGTAGGTTTTTATACTATTTATATTCTGTCTTGAGAATTAAAGTGGTCTCATGCTAATTACCTTTCTCTCCTTTATGTTTGCAGGGAAAAAATTATTTTAGTTTTGGAAAGATCCTCTTCAAAAATACCACTATCTTCCTGAAATGTGAGTTTTTGCATTTCATGAAGTTTTTGTTTGAGTTTTTGAGTGATCTTTAAACTTTTAAATGACCTATTTTCTACCTCTGATGACTTACTCTCAACATAAGTTCTGAAATTTAATAGTCTACTATCTAGGCATAATTACTAAGGTCCTTTTACTGAATAATCTTCAGAATACTTACTTGTGTGAACTTTATTTTCTTTTGTTTTTCCGGTGTTTACTGTATACAGTTGGCCCTTGAAAAATGAGGGGGTCAGGAGCTCTGACTCCCGGCACAGTAAAAAACTCATGTATAACTTTTGACTCCCCCAAACCTTGTTGTTCTTTGGTATCTGTGGGGGATATATTGGTTCCAGGACCCCCTTACAGATCCTAAAATCAGAGGATGTCAGGTCCCCTATAGAAAATGGTGTAGATCAGTGCATACAGTTGGCCCTCTGCATCTACGGACTGCTAACTGCTGATGAAACATTACAGGTATTTATTGAAAAAAATCCATTTATAAATGGACCCACTCAATTCAAACCATGTTGTTCAAGGGTCAAATGTATAGTTGATTGATTGCCAGCATGGTGTTCTAATCTGTTCTGAATTATATATATATATATAGATAATACCGATTTTGCTTTTGTATGCCTGTTAAATGTTTACTAAACACATGAGAACATTGGCTATGAATGAATATGTTCAGTAAATCTTTTGTTTGCAAAAGGAGTATTTCACCACTTGGATCTTTGCAAGAGGAAACTCAAAGATATTCTTTATCAGGAAATAGGGCTCATGTAGAACAAAACCAGTCTGTCCAGTTGAAAAACCACTGTCTCTGAATCCAAAATATCCCATTGTGCATTAAAGAAAAGCTTCCTTTTATTTCTGAAACTGGCTTTATTTTAGAGAACATGGGCAGCTCTATTTCAAGATCAGGGATAAAAATCTTAAGTTATCCATGTGTGTTTCTGTGCATATTTCTCTCCATGAAAGTGCAAGTTGCAAGTCATAGTTTGATGATTATATTCTTTTTATCATTTAGTGTAAGTAGTTATTATAAAAACTTACTATGTACCAGGCACTGTTTGAGACAGCAGGGAAGTGATAGAAAAGGACCATTCTTTTGTTGCATTTACTGGGGGTGAAGGAGGCAGGTAGAATTTCTATGAAGAATATACTGTGACAATATAATCTCCTGATTAGTGACTTAAATTTGACTTAAATCAAATCTACTCTGACACAGTGGTCTTTCTTATGAGGTTGGTTTACTGCATAAGAGTAGCTTTTAGGGGTAGCATTGTTTTGTCTTTTGTCTGACAGCCTGTAATGCTCTTCTTTCCTTTTATTATGTACAGTCTTTTCTCATCTGTATTTTGACCTAATAATGTTTTGCCAATTACACAAGGTACATATTTTGATGTGTCTACATTTTGGTTTTGGAGGATTTGCGGCTCCGTAAAATTTATATTATCTTTCACTTTACTTCTGTGCTTTCTCATATTTACGTTGTATCTGATCTTATGCTTTTGTGGGTATGTTATGTAGCTTTCCATGACATTGGCAGGACCATTTTCATTATCTCTTAAAGCCATCCATTCAAAGTTCTAACTGGTGCCTTTTAACATAAATTGTATTTTTGCAGCCAAGTTTCCCTGCAAATCTCCTGTTTAGGGGCACTTGTTACTGGCTTTTACTTAATCTCATCTCTATATGGTTCCTCTGAATTATTCACAGCAAGGTTGCAATATCCTTTTTATCATGCCCATAAATTCTGTTCAGCACATTAGATTTTTGTGTGTTTTAATTGAGCCTTGTAAAAGTGTGTTATTTAAACATTACTTTGAGAAAACAATTTAAAACAAAGAAAAGGGAAAGGTTATAACTTTAGGTATGCTTCTTTTGCTAAGAACCGAAAGTAGGTTCCTAGATGTAGTCATGTTTGCATAAAGTTGGTATCTCTAGCATATTTTCCCTTGTACAGCAAGAATCAAAGAGAAAAGGTAATACTGACTTCCCCCCAGTGAGACAGCTAATCAGTCAGTCAGATTTAAACCTCCTAATCTTCAGACCAATGCCTCGATTCATTAGAATACTGTGTTCCAGACTATGTTTAATAAATTATATGAGGCTTTTATGATTTCATAAGGTTCTTTGAGGCCTCTTTTTTTAAGGTGAGTTTTGAAAAGAATCTAATACTCTTTTATTTTTGCTTTTGTTATTTCTACCTTCCCAATCTTAATATCTTTCAAGGTTTAAGCCATGAATTTTCCCCTCATTGGAACTACTTTGAATATTGCCTTATGATATTTCTAATGTTGTTATTCCTTATCGCTCCAACTAGAATGTAGCCTTTTTAAGGGCTTTAGTAATTGGTTCCCTCCTATTTCCATCTTTGGCCTAACACAGTGCCTTGTAGCATTGTATTTAAGTGCTTTGTTCAATAAATATATGAATGATAATAGAAAACTGGTTTTAACTTAAGACTGCTTTATTGTATCCAGGTTTTTCCCAACAGAGAACCAGAAATCAAGGTCTTAAAGCATAAAAGTAGATAACAGTTTCAAAGGTTAAAAACGGCTTAATTGCTTTTTCTTTTTGTGGGCAACAATACTTAATTTTATCTGAAGAATATTCGGTTCTTTTTGCATATAGTACTTCGTTACCTTCTGTTCGGAGAAGGGATGGGCTATGAGTATCTCATTTTAGCAGGAAATAAATGGGATGTGGGGTTTGGGAATCATCTTTTATTCACAAAGATTCTTCTTTTGTAGTTGATGGAGAACCTTGTGATGTATCTTTGAACATAACTTGGTATCTGAAAAGTGCTGATTGTTACAATGAAATCTACAACTTCAAGGTAAGGAACATAAAATTACAGACTTTCCTTGGACTTTAGAAATTATGAGGTCCAAACCCAAGAAGAGTGGTATTATTTTGTATTTTTACAAATCTCTTAATTTAATGTCTGGTACAGTAGAAGACAGCTGGAGTCTTGTGTCCTTTACTCATTCTGTTGTGATGTTATTTTAGTTGTAGTATATGCACAAAATATGGCCTCACATAGATATGTAGTTGGAAAAGGAAATAGTATTTTTTAAAAGTTTTCAGATAATTGTGGATATTCTTTGATTCTATACCAAGTGTAACAATTGGAGTTTCTTTTTTTTTAATCCTCATCCATTTATCTCCAGATAGAATGGGAGGGAGGGAGGGAGGGAGGGAGGGAGGGAGAAAGGGAGGGAGGGAGGGGGAGAGAGAGAGAGAGAGAGAGAGAGAGAGAAAGAAAGAAAGAAAAGAAAGAAAGAAACATCGGGCTGAGGTACATGCCCTTGACCGGAATCAAACTTGTGACTCATTAGTCCATGGGCCGACGCTCTAACCGCTGAGCCAAACTGGCCAGGGCACAAGTGGAGTTTCTTAAAGGTTAGTTGTAATGTGGAATCTTGAAACCATATCAGTGAATTTTTTCTTTTACTTTGTAGTAAAATAAATTGATGTATTTTTACTTTGAATGGTCTTTTACCCGTGTTTGATTTTGTAACATCATTCATTGGTCATTTAGAAAATGTTGGTTGGTTGAATTATATAAACTTTCCAAATATTAACTCATTTTACAATTACTCAACATTATTTTTGTCAATATCCCCCTTCAGTCTCATCAGAACCTCCTTAAGAGTTGGAAGCTGTTAAGCTCATAGTGAGGCAGATAACAAGTTAACCAAAATTCCAGTTTTTACTTGAAAATTTAAATTTTATCATTGACAATGAATACTGTCAGTTGTCTTCCTTGAAGTGACAGCTTCCCTTTGCCAATTTTCAAGAAACTATCTCCCAAATAACCAAATCTGAATACATTGTTTGTTTGTCAGTTATTCTTTCATGTAAGTGAAAAAAGTAGACAATTTGCTTATAAGTCAAAACAGTTGCAAAGTGCTTTATCTCAACACAATCATTTATAATATCTAGCATGTTTCCCATTTTGTCTTGTAAAATAATAAAAAGACATGTACTCAGAAATTCAGATTTATTTATCTTTTAAAATATTTTCTTATTGATTTTTTTAGAGAGAGGAAGGGAAAGAGAGAAAGAAACATTGATGTGAGAGAGAAACATTGATCATTTGCCTCCTGCATGCCCCCCCATTGGGGATCGAGCTTGAAATCCAGGCATGTGCCCTGACCGGAAATTGAACCAGGACCTCTCAGTCCATAGGACGACACTCAACCCACTGAGCCACACTGGCTGGGCAGACATTCAGATTTACACCCTGGCTGAGTAGCTCAGTTGGTTAGAACATTGTCTCAATATACCAAGGTTGCAGGTTCGATCCCTGGTCAGGGCACATACAAGAATCAACCAATGAATGCATGGATGGGTGGAACAACAAATTCATGTTTCTCTCTTTCCCTCTCTCCCCCTCTCTGCCTCCCCATTCTTCTCTCTAAAATCAAGAAATAATTTAAAAAAATATTCAGATTTAATAACTTTAATAATTTTTACTGCTTCATCAAGGACATTCTTCAATAAAACTGGCATTTTTATTTTAATTGCAAGTTTGTGACTGTGAAGAGTACAGTGAGTACTAGTATAGTTAGGTGCCATTGCCTTGGTTCTGGTAAGGGACGTGGTTTTACCCATGATTACTTTTGCACTATCAGTACAAGGCAAATAACATATGATGATGCAGAAGAAGAAGAAAAGGAGAAGGAGGAGGGAGGGGGGAATAGTTTTGCCTCTTAGACCTCATGAGTAAAAGGGTCATGGACCATACTTTCAGAATTGCCATAGTACACTGTACTTGAGCATTGAAGATTTATGGCTTGAAGATGGATTATTTTAGGCTGTTTTCATTTTGTTTCCATCCTCCTGTTTGCAGTCTTTCTTTCTTTAAAAATTTTTTTAAAAATTACATTCCTATTATTATTATTATTATTATTTTGTTAATCCTCACCCCAGTATATTTTTCTGTTGATTTTTAGATAGAATGGAAGGGAGGAAGGGGGAAGAGAGAGAGAAACATTGATGTGAGAGACACATCGATTGGTTGCCTCTTGGATGTCCCTGACTGGGGCCAGAGATCAAACCTGCAACCCAGGTATGTGCCCTTGCCCGGAAATCGAACCTGAGAGAGACCCTTTGGTCCTCAGGCTGACACTTTAGCCGCTGAGCCAAACCCGCCAGGGCTCCCCTATTATTATTGAGGTTTATTTTCAAAAGTAATCTGACTTGTCTTTTAGAAGTGTCTACCATTCAGTCCGTTTTTCAAACCTTAAACATTTTGAATTTCTGCCTAGTATTAAGGTTTAAATGATCTTTTTTTTTGTGATGTTGGTAATTGTTTTTTGCATTTGTTATGCAATATTGGGTAGGATTGATAGGAAGAGGACTAAAAGGACTGAAGAATTTAGAGAAAAATAATCATATTGTCAGAATATGGTTTGAAATATTGTTCCATGATCTTTTTCTCTTAATCAATTACTAATTGAATTTACAGTTAAAAGCTACATATATTTGAGCCTGGCTGGTGTGGCTCAGTGGATTGAGTGTCGTCCCATGGACTGAGAAGTCCTGGTTCAATTCCTGGTCAGGGCACATTCCCAGGTTGTGGGCTCGATCACTGGTAGGGGGCGTGTGGGAGGCAGATGATCTATGTTTCTCTCTCACATCGATGTTTCTGTCTCTCTCTAAAAAATCAATAAAAAACATATTAAAAACAACAACTACATATATTTGAAACTTGTGATAAACTGGTCAAGAGCTTAGCAGATCCAAGTCTTCTTAGATAGTAGTAGTTAAGAATGTAAAAGTTATTTTGGATTTCCACAGTATAAAATTATGGAAATGACAGATAGTTAGAGATGTGATATTGGACCTTGGAAAAAAGAGGGCAAGAGAAAAATTCACAAAACTGATCAGTGAAGCCACAAAAATGAATTTTTTTCAATGTATCAACAGTGGGCTAAGAATGGCTTTAACAATCTTGTGCTTTATCTTAGCTTATGAGCACAAGTATATCCTTTCATTGGTGGTGTTAATTTAGTCAAGTAACCCTTGTAAATATATTTTCTTGTGACAAAACCCTCTAGAGCAGTGGTTCTCAACCTTCCTAATGCCGCGACCCTTTAATACAGTTCCTCATGTTGTGGCGACCCCCAACCATAAAATTATTTTCGTTGCTACTTCATAACTGTAATTTTGCTGCTGTTATGTCTTAGGCGACCCCTGTGAAAGGGTTGTTCGACCCCCGGAGGGGTCGCGACCCACAGGTTGAGAACCGCTGCTCTAGAGTCTTACAGTTTCCCAGCCTTGCTAGACTTTTTAGAGGAACTACCCTTTCTTAGCCATAGACTAGACTTCTTTAGAGTCTTAACACTGTTAAGAGTCTTGGATACTATTATATATAGTCTACCTGGTGCTGTTAATTTTTAAAATAGTAAACTCCAAACTGTGTTTGTATTATAAGTCATCTGTATGTACTAAATATCTTACTTGTGAAAAATAAGTTAAATACTTTGTATTTCTCTTTTTTTCCAGACAGAAGGTATGGAGAAATATTTGGAAAACCTTAGGGAAAAAAAGGGCTTGTCTGGGAATTATCAAACATCATCAAAATTGTTCCAGAACTGTAGTGAACTCTTTAAGACACAGGTAATGTTTGGTAGTGGTTGGAGGGAAATAGAAAAGATGAAAAATGTAATGCCTGTATTTTTGATGATATCTATTTCCTACTTCTCAGTTCATTCTTCCGACAGAAATAAGTTAGAAGCATGTTTTGATAGGTGCATAGCCAGTCACTTACATATTTTCTCATCATACAAGAGGATGTACTTTTCGTGTGTGTGAAAAGCAAATCCCCCAATTTTTAAAACTGTGATAAATATATCTAACATAAAATTTATCATTGTAGTCATTTTAAGTGTGCCGTTCACATTGTTTTACAACTATAAGCACTAGCCATCTTCAGAACTTTTTCATCATTCTGAACTGACATTTCATAACCATTAAACAATAACACTCCCACACACATTCCTGGTAACAACTATTCTACTTTCTGTCTCAGTGAATTTGACTATTTTAGATACCTCATAGAAGTAGAATCATACAGTATTTGTTTGGCTTCTTGCACTTAGCAAAGTGTTTTCAAGGTTCATCCACATAGTATGTACCAGAATTTTATTCCTTTTTAAGGCTGAATAATATTTCCTTGTATGTATACACCACATTGTATTTATCTATTCATCCATTGATGGACATTTGGAATCCCCAATTGTTTTATTTTCTAATTTTTATTAATTTGTTTTTGTTACAGATATTTCTCCTTTCCCCCCCTAGACACCCTCCTCCCCATCCCGCCCCCCACCCCCCAGCATTGTTGTCTATGTCCATTGGTTATGCATACATGCATATAAGTTCTTTGGTTCATCTCATCCATCCCCCCCGGCCCCATACTCTGAGGTTTGTCAGTCTGAACCATACTCCTTTCTATGTCTCTGGGTCTATTTCGTTCATCAGCCCACCTTGTTCATTATATTCCACAAATAAGTGAGATCATGTGGTATTTGTCTTTCCCTGATTGGCTTATTTCACTTAGATAATACTCTTGAGGTCCCTCCATGTTATCTCAAAGGATAAGAGATCTTTCTTTCTTATAGCTACGTAGTATTCCATTGTGTATATGTACCACAGCTTTTTTTTTTTGTCCTCACCTGAGGACATTTTTTTTTATTTTCATTTTTTGTTCAGATAGAGTGGGAGGGAGAGAGAGGAAGAGAGGGAGGGAAACATCGATGTGAAAGGGACACATCAAGTGGCTGCCACCCGCATGACCAACCAGGGCCAGGGACAAACTGCAACCGAGGTACATGCCCTTAGCGGGAACCGAACCCGGGTCTCTCTGGACCGCAGGCTGACACTCTAACCGCTGAACCAAACCGGCCAGGGTGTACCACAGCTTTTTAATCCCCTCATCTGCTGATGGACACAAGATCTTAGCAATTGTAAATAGTGCTGCTATGAACATAGGGGTACATATATTCTTTCTGATTGGTGTTTCAGGCTTCTTAGATATATTCCTAGAAGTGGGATCACTGGGTCAAATGGCAATTCAGTTTTTAATTTTTTGAGGTAACACCATAGTGTTTTCCATAGTGGCTGCACCAGTCTGCATTCCCACCAGCAGTGTACTAGAGTCCCCTTTTCTCCACACCCTCACCAACACTTGTTGTTTGATGATTGCGGCCATTCTGACAGGTGTGAGGTGATACTTCATAGTTGTTTTAGAAATCCCCCCCCTTTTTTTTTTTTTTTTATCCTCACCTGAGGACATTTTTGCATTTACCTAAGATAGAGCGGGAGGGAGAGAGGGAGGAGGAGGAGAGAGAGAAACATTGATGTGAGAGAGACACATCGACTGGTTGCCACCCACATGACCCCAACCGGCGCCGGGGACAAACTGCAACCGAGGTACGTGCCCTTAGTGGGAACTGAACCCGGGACTCTCTGGTCTGCGGGCCGACACTCTAACCACTGAGCCAAACCAGCCAGGGCTAGAAATCCCCAATTTTTAATTCTCTTGTCATCTCATCTGATTGATATGTCCACAGAAAAATCAGCATTTTTAGATTTTCTACAGACCTGAAGTCAAAGGGTTGAATTTTACACGTGTCAGTGGGATTTATATTATACAATTCTCTTTTCTTAGAAATAGGATTTGACAAAATTTTAAAGAAAAATTATATATTTTATAGGTGTTAAAAATAGTTACTATAACTATAGCCTTTGATTTATGTTTACTGCATTTATATATTGCTTCAGAATATTTAGCAAATTGCCTTGAAGAGGCAAGGAAGTTCACAGAGAGCTATGTTTTCTGTCTAGTTACCGGAAGTAGTAGTTGATAAAAAGGCTTTAATTGAGCCCTGGCCATCTTGGTTCAGCGGTTGGGTTCGGTTCCCGCTAGGGGCACATACCAAAAAAAAAAGGCTTTAATTGAATAATTCATAATAAGCAAATGAAGTAATTGATAATTGAACTATAAAAATTGAGTTCTTGTTATAGTTGAGATTTTATTGACTTGAAGGAAAAAGAAAATATCTTTTATTTAAAAATTCTCACGTGATGATATTCTTCCATTGATTTTTCAGAGAGAGTGGAAGGGAGGGAAGGAGAGAGAGAGCGAGACATCAATGTGAGAGAGACACATCGATTGGTTGCCTCCTGCACAGCTCCGGTAGGGGTCAGGAATCAAACCCGCAACCCAAGTACGTGCCCTTGACCAGAATCGAACCCTTGACCCTTTGGTCTGAGGGCCAGCGCTCTAACTGCTGAGTCAAACTGGCTAGAGCAAAAGAAAATATATTTTAAATGGTGGAAGAATGGTAGAAAAAGAAAGGTAGGAACAATGTGATGTTGAGTAGGGGGTTTTCTGTTTGTTCTCCAAATATCCCCCAGGCTAGGAGAATCAGTTGGTCTTTCTTTGATTTGATTGGGAAAGCCACCTGTTGTGTACTGTTGCCCAAGGTTCCCTACTTTCAGATCTGCAATAATTGTTCCAGGGTGTTGGCATATACCCCTATTGGTAAAGTTCCTCTCCAGTCTAATGTAACAGAGTTGAAATACGTGTTCTAATTACTCAGGAAGGAGAATGCTTCATTTACTGGTAACTGGTAAGAAAGGCAAATTTTTAATTAGAGTAGGTTTTTATAGCCATGGAGTGTGTTGTGTTGGAAGGAGCAGTAGACCCAAGAGTTAGGAATCTTAGATTCAAATCCCATTTTTATATAAGGCTTTACAGCTTTGAGCCACATTTTTCTTATCTGCAGAATGATGGGGACCTATAAGATCCCTCCATCCTAAGCTTATATCTTTCATCTAAGGTTTGTCATTCTTAAATATTCTATAATTCTTATAGAAGAATTGAGTGGCCAGTTTGCTTTGGTCGTATTTTTAGTTCCCAGTAGGGTTTTATTCACTTGTTTGTGGTTAATTGAAAAATCTTTTGTCTGTCAATGCCATATTATTATATTTACTGTTAACATATTTTGATTTAACCTTTTTTATGGATTTTGGAGCTACAGTTTTCTTTTATTATACCTCTTTAATTTTCGTTTTATATTTCTTTCATAGGGCTTTTCTGGGGATTTTGTGCATCGATTGCCCCTTTTAGGAGAAAAACAGGAGGTAATTGTTTTCCTTGTTAAATATTTCTGAGAGTAAAGTAAAATTTTTGAATTAATTTTCTTTCTTTCTTTTTCTTAATGTTTAAAGGCTAAGGAGAACGGGACAAATCTTACCTTTACTGGAGAAAAAATTGTAAGTGTAGTAGGGAATTTGGGGCATTGAACACATAATTCAGTTTTCATATGTTTGTGTAATTTGAATTATCTTGGTATGCTAACATTTAAAAAGAAACTTAAGACTGGAAGCTGTACATCAAATCTTAATGATGGTTGTCCCTGAATGATATGAATGATTTTTATTTTCTTCTTTGTGTTTTCTGTATTTTTCATATTTGCTACAATCATTATTGTTTTTGTAATTATTACCCCATAAATATGTTCACTTAAAAATAAAAAACCGAAGTGCGAGGCAAAAGCATTTATTTGAAATTCAAAAAGAATTGCAATCCTGGAAATCACTGATTCTGGCAGAAACCATATAGTGTTCTGACTAGGAAGTAAAGGCAAAGGGTATTTATGAGAAAGGAAAGGGGGAAAGTTGTATGAATTAAAGGAAGGAATTTCTGTTCATGTTAATAAGTCAAGGAAGGAATTTCTGTAAGTGCAAATAAGCGAAATTATTCTTTAGCTTTACATAGTGGTGTTAATTCTAAAGAATGTCTTTAATTTTCAGTCTGGTGGTCTGGCTGTCTGCTTTTCTGTTAGCTTTGCAAACAGTTGTTTAGAATACAGTGTTGATTTGGTCCATTCCAAAGATTTGAGGAGTAAGATGTGCAAGGCACTTCCTCCAGGGTGGCAGCTCCAACTTCATTTTGAAGTGGCTCCAGTTACATTTTTCCCCACAAATATCACTTGTAAATGGAAGAAACTTTTAAGAAAGAACCTAAATTCCATCTAAAATTATCTTGTGATAGAATATAACTGGAAGAGATTTTAGAAAATTGAGATACGTAGGTTGAAGACTATAAATAGGCCTTAAAATTTCATAATTCACTTTCTAATTCACAATAACTAATTCCTTAAAACTTTGCCAGTTAAAAATATAGAGGAAATAAGATAGTTATCCATGTTGGATCATACTTTTTATAAAACTGATGAAAGCTTTTAATTTTATAACAACTTTATTAAGACATACTATATATCTCTCAGAATTTACCCTTTTAAAACATGCAATTCAGTGGTTTTTAGTGTATTTACAAGTTGTGCAACCACCAGTCGTTATCTAATTCCAGAACATCTTCATCACCCCCAAAAGTAATGGCATAGCTGTTAACAGTCATTACTCATTCCATCCTTTCCCCAGCCCTAGGCAACCACTATTCTGTCTCTAAAGATCTACCTGTTCTATTCATTTCATATAAATGGAATCATAAAATTTGTAGTGTAATGTCTGGCTTCTGTCACAATTTAAAACTGTTAACTTTTACTTCCTTCTCGTGCAGAGCCTGATCAGCCAGAGGTGCGTGATTACGGTCTTCTCAGGTCTCTCGGCCATGTGTGCAGTCTCACACATACATGCACAGCACTGCATGTACTCATCACCTTCTAGATTTCCAGAGATATCTTGGAGCTCTTCAAAACCCCAATGGACATCTTATTTCCGATTTTTCTTTTTAAGTTTTTAGTTAGCCTCTTGATGGCCCCACCTAGTAACACTGACTGTGGGGCAGCTGTGATCTTTCACAGTTGCTGAGTGTTTTTGAGAGTGCCATTGGTACAGGGTCCTTCCTATTGAATGAGCTCTGAGTGAGGTCATATAAAAGTTAAGCCCTGCCTGGCCAGTGTGGCTCACTGGTTGATCATCGACCCATGCACCAAGAGGTTGCTGGTTCGGTTCCTGGTCAGGGCACATACCCAGGTTGTGGGCCCGATCCCCAGTGGGGAGCATGCAGAAGGCAGCCAATCGATGTTCTCTCTCATCCTTGTTTCTAGCTCTCTCTCTCTCTCCCGTCCTCGCTCTCTAAAATCAATAAAGAAATATATTAAAAAAAAAAGAAAAGAAAAGAAAAAGTTAAGCCCTGGGAATGGAGCTTTTTAGCACCTTCCAGATAGCTCTGGCAGTTGGACTTTAGGGGGCCTCCAAACTTGTTTTTTCCAGTGGTTGCCAAACTGCTGTTTTTCACAGCTGTTACAATTGTGAGTACTTTGGTTTCAAGGAGCTTGGAACAGGGCATGGGATTAGAGTGATCAAAAATACCACAAGCTTGCTTTTCCCATGAGATTCAGCAGGTTTTCTTACTGAGATTCCCTGTCAGGTATATTTCTTGGAGGAAACAGTTCTAGAATTGTTGCAAGTCTGAATTAATTGTCAGAGTTCCCCAAAAAGCTGATTTTGATAGTTTTTACCTATATTCTTGTTGCTTTTATGAGTGAGTGTATTTTCAGAGGTCCTTATTTTGCTATTCTGGAAGTATCTCCACCCTCCCTGCCCCGATTATAGTTGTACAGAATTTTAACCTAAAAATGAGTTAGGCATAGAAGACTTCATTACTTTGTTGTTGTTTTTTAAACAGAGAACATCCGTTGGCTTTTTTTCTTATTGCTAATATATATATATTTACTATAAAAAATTTAGAAAATATACATAAACAAAAAATAACCATCTGTAATATTACCACACACTGAGGTTATAAATATATTTATCTTCTAGTCTTTTGTCTTTGTGCATATTTATATTTAATTTATTTGAAAATAGGAATCTTGCCTGGCCAGTGTGGCTCAGTGGATTGAGTGTCATCCCATGGACTGAGAGGTCCCAGTTTGATTCCTGGTCAGGGCACATGTCCCGGTTGCGGGCTCAATCTCCAGTAGGGTGCGTGCAGGAGGCAGCCATTGGATATTTCTATTTCTCCCTCTCTCTCTAAAAAATCAATTAAAAATATTTAAAATTAGGAATGTTACAATATGTATTATATTGTAACTTTTTTTTTTTTTAGCTTAGCAATGTAACATGGACATCTTTCCACTTCAGTAAATATTTATGGCATCGTTATTTAAATGCCTGCATAGTATTTTATTGTATGAATACATTACAATTTGTTAACAGATTCTCTATTATTAGACATTTATGTTTCATTATCTTGTAATTTTATTTTTTTATTTTTATTTTTTTAACTTATCTTTATTGTTGAATGTATTACAGATGTTCCTCATTTTTCCCCCATTGCCCCCCTCCTCCCCATTCCTGCCCCCCTCCTGCTTTTCCCCACACTGTTGTCTGTGTCCATTAGTTATGCATATATACATATAAGTTCTTTGGTTTATTTCTTCCCACCGCCCAACCCCCTTCCCTTTGATGTTTGTCAGTCTAACAAACAATTTGTACTTCTTAATCTCTTCACCTTTTTCACTCCTCCCCCCAGCCCCCACCCATCTGGTACCCAACAAAAGTTCTCTGTATCTATGAGAATGTTTCTATTCTGCTTGTTCATTTTGTTTGTAGATTCAGTTGTTGATAGATATGAATTTATTTCCATTTTGTTTGTTCATATTTTTTTATCTTTTTCTTCTAGAAAACCCTTCAACATTTCATATAATAATGGTTTGGTGGTGATGAACTCCTTTAGCTTTTCCTTGTCTGGGAAACTCTTTATATGGCCATCGATTCTAAATGACAGCTTTGCAGGATAGAGTAATCTTGGTTGTAGGTTCTTGCTTTGCATCACTCTGAATATTTCTTGCCATTCCCTTCTGGCCTGCAAAGTTTCTTTTGAGAAATCAGCTGACAGTCTGATGGGAACTCCCTTGTAGGTAACTAACTTCTTTTCTCTTGCTGCTTTTAAGATTCTCTCTTTGTCTTGAACCTTTTGCTTTTTTTTTAATCCTCACCCGAGGACATTTTTTTCATTTTTTGTTCAGATAGAGTGGGAGGGAGAGAGAGGAAGAGAGAGAGAGAGAAACATCGATGTGAAAGTGACACATCGAGTGGCTGCCACCCGCACGACCAACCAGGGCCGGGGACAAACTGCAACCGAAGTACATGCCCTTAGCGGGAACTGAACCCGGGTCTCTCTGGACCGCAGGCTGACGCTCTAACTGCTGAGCCAAACCGGCCAGGGCAACCTTTTGCATTTTGATGATGATGTGTCTTGGTGTGGGCCTCTTGGGGTTCATTTTGTTTGGGACTCTCTGTGCTTCCTGGACTTGTATGTCTGTTTCCTTCACCAAGTTAGGGAAGTTTTCTGCCATTATTGTTTCAAATAGGTTTTCGATTTCTTGTTCTTTCTCTTCTCCTGGCACCCCCAAGATGCGAATGTTGGCACGCTTGAAGTTGTCCCAGAGGCTCCTTACACTATCCTCATTTTTTTGTTTTCTTTTTGCTGTTCTGATTGGGTGTTTTTTGCTCCCTGATATTCCAAATCGATGGTTTGCTTCTTGGCTTTATCTACTCTACTATTGAATCTGTGTAAATTATTCTTTATTTCAGTTAGTGCCTCCTTCATTTCTGACTGGTCCTTTTTTATGCTCTTAAGGCCCTCTCTAAGTTCATTGAGGTTCTCACTAAGTCCATTGAGCATCCTTATAAGCAGTGTTTTGAACTCAGCATCTGTTAGGCTGCTTAACTCTATTTCACTTAGTTCTTTTCCTGGAGTTTTGTTCTGTTCTTTCATTTGGGACCTGTTTCTTTGCCTCCTCATTTTGGCTGCCTCCCTGTGTTTGTTTCTATGTATTACTTAGCGAGAGGTATGGGGCTAGTTGAGACCAGATGCTGCTTGTTTGAAAGAATTTAGGAAAAGCTGAAGCAGAATCCAAGACAGGCCAATCCTATGGTAAAGCAACTGGCAACAGCTTGGGTGGGCCTGAAAGTTGGGTGGGGCGTGGCCTCAGGGCATCACCAGGGCGGGGCAAACAGTGTGAGCCAGGTTGCTGGAGTCCCAGATATGGCGGCGTCTGCCGGCCAAAGGAACAAAGGCCTCTAATAGCACGTCTGTCCAGGAGAAAGCTGCCTCTCTAGCCCTCGCTCTAATGCCAAACAGCTCAGTTCTTCCCGATATGACTCTGGTGCCTTTCAGGCTCCTTCCCACACGCTGGAGCCTGGAGGGTGCGAGTCCGAGTAAGTCCGTGTGCGGGCCCTTTAAGAGGAGCTGCCGGGGGCTCCAGCCGCCTCAGCCTTAGTTCCCGCTGTTTTTTCCAGCCGGAAGTTATGGGGACTTCTCTTCCTGGCACTGGAACCCTGAGCTGGGCTCCTGGTGTGGGACGAGGACTCCTCAGTCCTCAGGGAGGACCTTCCCAGCCGAGGTGTCCTCCTAATTTTTATCTGCCACACGTGGGTGTGGGACCATCCCATTGGCCTCAGCCCCTCCTACCAGTCTCCATCCTGCTGCTTCTTTGATTTCGTAGTTGTAGGACTTACATGCAGGTTGATTTCAGGCGGTTTTGAATGATGGTTGTTCTGTAGTTTAGTTGTAACTTTGATGTGGTTGTGGGAGGACGTGATACCGCATTTACCTACGCTGCCATCTTGACCAGAAGTCCCATTATCTTGTAATTTTAGACAGTGCTGCAGTGAATAGTTTTGATTTTAGATCTTAAAAATTCCATGTTGGTGAACATTTTGCATCTATATAATTTAAAAGTAAAAACCTTTTGTAATTTTATTTTCTAGCATTTTCATGTGATTACACAGAACACATGCATATTAATTAAAATGAGATTATATTTTATATACTACTGTGTGATTTTTTTCTTTTTACTTAACAAATTAGTACATTGAACACTACTTCACCTTCTTATGGCTGTGTGCTATTTTATTTTGCCAGGATTTTATAATAAACACCCAGTTGATGTGCATTGGATTGTTTTCAGGTTTTCAATATTATGGAGAAGGTCACATTCATAATGTCTAGTTATATCTTTGTGCATGTTTATAATATTTTCTTTAGCCTAAATTCTTGGAGGGGGAATTGTTGGGTGCAAGGGTATGCATGATTTTTTTTTCTTTATTGATTTTAGAGAGAGAGGAAGGGAGAAGGAGATAGATAGAAACATCAATGAGAGAGAACATAGATTAGCCGCCTCCTGCATGCCCCCCACTGGGGATTGGGCCCACAACCTGGGCATGTACCCTGGCTGGGAATGAAACCGGTGACCTCTTGATGCATGGGTTGAGTATGCATGTTTTTAAGTTTTTTTTTATGTTTTAACAAAGTGCTCTGGAGAGAAAAGTTGTAGCAAATTATAGTCAAAAGAAAATAAGATTTGAGTTTCCCTCTTTCCTGTTTCTAGTAATTAAAGATGGCTGAAAACTGACCTTGTTAAATATCACAAGTAATATTTAGAAATATTTATTCAGATTAAAAAAATTTTTTTTAAATTTATTTTTAGAGAGAGAGAGAGAGAAAGGGAGAGAGATAGAAACATCGATGAGAGAGAACATCGATTGGCCGCCTCTTGCATGCCCCCACTGGGGGTTTGGCCGACAATGTGGGCATGTACCCTGACTGGGAGTCGAACTGGTGACCCCCCCAGTGCATGAGTCGACGCTCAGCCACTGAGCCGCACCGGCTGGGCTATTTATTCAGATTATAGTAAAAAAGAAGTTAAAGAATTATCTGTCCTTTGATTATTCTTTCTAAAAATTGAGCCTAAGGGAATACTTTATAATCCTATTTAAAGGATACAAGTTCAGTACCTCTACCCCTTATAAAAGCTCTCATAAAACATGCTTTTTAGAGGAAAGGGCCTCTCCCTTTTCCTTCCTTAAGAAAAGATTTTTTTTTTTTTTTTTTGGTACGTGCCCCTAGCCGCTAGGGCCTAGCGGGAACCAAACCCGGGACTCTGGTCTGCAGGCCGACGCTCCCACCGCTGAGCCAAACCGGCCAGGGCAAGAAAAGATTTAATATTTGATTAACTCAGTTTTCTGGTTTGATTTAAGCAGTAAAGTAATATATTTACCATTATAATATTTTTTTCAATTAATAGGTAATTTTTTAGAACAGTTTTAGGTTCACAACAAAATTGAGCAAAAAGCAGAGAGTTTGCAATACCCACTCCACAAATGCACACTCAGACTTCCCCCACCATCAACATCCTTCACCAGAGTGGTACATTTATTACAGTTGGTGAACTAGCACTGACACATCATTATCAACCCAAGTCCATGGTTTACATTAGGGTTAGTTCTTTGTGTTATACATTGTTTGGGCTTTAACAAATGTATAATGGCAGGTATATACCATTAGAATATCATACAGAATAGTGTCATTGCCCTGAAAATCCCCTATGCCCCACCTATTCATCCCTCCCTTGTCCTAAGCCCCTGATAATTATTGATTTTTTTTTTTTACTGTCTTCATAGTGTTGCATTTTCTAGAATGTTAAATAGTTGGGATCACAATATACAGCTTTTCAGATTGGCTTCTTTCACTTAGTAATATGCATTTGAGGTTCTCCCTGCTTTCTTGTGGCTTGGTAGTACACTTCTTTTTAGTGCTGAATAATATTCCAGTGTTTGGATGTACCACAGTTTATGTGTCCATCTATTGAAGGACATCTATTGAAAGAAGTAGTTATGGTACCTATTTGATAGGGTTATTGTGAGGATTAAAGGATATAATAAATATTACATGCTTAACACAGTGTCTGGCATACGAATGTTATTTTCACAGTGTCAAAATATATAATTCTAAAATAAAATGTAAACTTTGTCAAATTTTGGAATATGAGAATTATTCAGTCCCTTTTGAAATTTGTAAGAGGTAGTTTTAACATATATAAAATTAGTAACAGAGCAGCTTATTACACCAGAGTTTTATTGGTTAATGAGCAAGTAAGTTCAGTAAAGGTTCAGTTAATTGAGGGTAAATAGGAAGTGATATACTTATAACTTTGAAGCTATAAAGTTTTCTTACAACTTGCTCCTGAATTTTGTCAGAAGACCATCAGACAGAGGTAAATGTAGATTCATCATGGCATTTATGTTCTTAAGTTACTAAGATAACCTGTACAAAATCTATTATCCACTCTGAGGGGTGTCATAGATCAGTAAAGCTTACACATTGGTCTCTGGATAGAAGTTCCTTTTAAGACCAGAATGTAATAAATTGCAAGTCTAAGTAGCACTACCTCCTTTCACACACAGGAAGAAACAGCCAGTTGTTTTCCATGTTCATCTCCTTTATCTTTTAGACTTAGTCTTGTGTTTTGAAGGTCCATATAGTCCATCTAGAATGTATGGCAACAAATCCTTTAAAGACTTTCCTAGGCCTATGCACAAACTAACTGGCCTTGGAACAGTTTCTTTCTAAGTAACCAGTTCTATAAACATGTAGGCTGTTAACTTCTCTTCCTGGACTTTGTGGGACAATGACTCTTGGTTTCTACGTGGACTAGCCAAAATTAAATTTTATATAAATGTGAGACCTTATCAGCAGAAATTCTGGTATTCTTGGAAAGGGCATGAGCAAAGGGAATTAGATTCAGAAATGGTGTTTATAACTTACTAATGTCATCCTGGGTGTTATATTTTTAGATGATTTAAATAATTTTTGTTTGGGATATTTGTGTTTTAAAATACAACCTAGCCCTGGCCGGTTTGGCTCAGCGGTTAGAGAGTCGGCCTGCGGATCAGAGAGTCCCGGGTTTGGTTCCCACTGAGGGCGCGTACCTCGGTTGCAGTTTGTCCCCAGCCCCGGTTGGGGTCGTGTGGGTGGCAGCCACTCGATGTGTCTCTTGCATCAATGTTTCTCTCTCTCTCTTCCTCCCTCTCTCCCTCCTGCTCTATCTGAAGATAAATGCAAAAAAAAAATCCTTGAGTGAGGATAAAAAAATAATAATAATTAAAAAAAATACAACCTAGTGTCTTAGTATGGCTTAAACAGAGATTCAATTTAGTGATTTTAGTTGAGGCTTTCCTTAGAGAAAAATAGATAAGTAAAACGTGACTTTTGTATATAATAAGATAGATGGTCCTGCCTTTTAGTAATTTATGGTCTAACCTATTTTATTGTATGTGCAATAGGCCTGTTTGTTTTGTCGTGTCTACTGTTTTAATGAATGAACATGAAGGACATAACCATGTTTCTGGGTACATTCTGAAACAAAATTTTCATAGCGTTATTAACTTGTGTTCTTAATCCTTAAGACTTAAAGTTTTAATGTCTTTTTTCTCTCTAGGCAATGCATGATCCATTGAAAACTTGGCAAGATGCACCATACATTTTTATTGTACATATTGGCATTTCATCCTCAAAGGAATTATCAAAAGAAAATTCACTAAGTAATCTCTTTACTAGTAAGTAAATTTTGTTTCTTTTTACCATTTGTATTATTATTTAGCTGTGTCCATGCATGGTGGGCTGTGTAATCACTTCAAGGGAGGGAATAATTAATTAAGAATGTTTGTTTTGAAGTAGAAAAATTTGAGGGAGAGAAATTAACATTTTTCTGTACCTAAGATGTACCAAATACAGTCTTAGGCACTTCACATATGCTTTTTTATTATATATGATAGAAATTAGATTTCATTTTCCTTCATTTGATCCTCCAGCTTTTAAATTTTTTAATTAGTATCATATTCTTGGTATCTGAAATAGACTTATCAAAACTTGGTTACCAAATCAAAACATGGAAATTTAAAAACTAATTTTAAAATTAATGGACTTGGGTAATTTTTTAATGTCTCAATAGTTTTTCCTTTTTTTAAATTTATTTTTCAATTACAGTTGAGATACCAAACCATAATATTACTATTTTGTACACTTGAAACTAATATAATTTTGTATGTCAACTGTCTCCATTTTTCTTGATGTTCTCCTTTCCACTCTTGCTGCCCAGTTCATGGAGTCATCTCTTAACTGGAATTTTGCAAAGCTTACTAATTGGTCTTACTTCTTGTAACCTTTTTGTTTTGTTTCTTCCTTCTCTGCAGTTTTCTTTCCTCCTCTGCTTTCTCAAGGAGAATATTGAATAGAAACAGTTATGGTGGCCATCCTTATCTTACAATATTGACACATTTCACCATTAGGTATCATATTTACTGTAGATTTTAAAAAAATATATTCCCTAATATTCATTTAATTTCCAGATCTCTCCATTTGTCCCTAAATTGTTTATTATAGTTATTTTTAATCCAGAATTTCATCAAAGGTCGCAATTGCATTTGATTTTTGAGTCTCTTCTGTCTCCTTTATTTCACCCTCCCTGTGTGTGTGTGTGTGTGTGTTTTTTTTTTTTTTTTTAATCCTCAGCCAAGGACATTCTTCCATTTATCCTCAGACAGAGTGGGACAGAGAGAAAGAGATAGAGAACAACACCTGTGTGAGAGAAACACATTGACTGGTGCCTCCCGCATGACCCCGACCAGGGCCGGGGACCAAACCGCAACCTAGGCACATGCCCATGACCGGAATCGAACCTGCAACCCTTTGGTCCTTGGGCTGACACTCCAACTGCTGAGCCAAACCAGCCAGGGCTTACTATAGATTTTTTTTTTTTTTTTATCCTCACCCAAGGACATTTTTGCATGTATCTTCAGATGGAGCGGGAGGGAGAGAGGGAGGAAGAGAGAGAGAAACATCCATGTGAGAGAGACACATTGAGTGGTCGCCACCCACATGACCCCTACCGGGACCGGGGACAAACTGCAACCGAGGTACATGCCCTTAGCGGGAACCGAACCTGGAACTCTCTGGTCCGCGGGCCAACGCTCTAACTGCTGAGCCAAACCGGCCAGGGCTTATTGTAGATTTTTAAAAAATATTCTTTATTTGGTTAAGGCTATCCCTTTCCATTCCAATTTTATTAAGTGTATTTTTTTTTTTTTTTTAGTATTAAGAATGACTGCTCAGTTTTACCAGATGCATTGATTATATTGATTAAAATGATCATATAGATTTCCTCATTTAATCTGTTCATGTGATGCATTACATAACTGGTTATCTAATGTTAAAACCATTTTTGAATTTCTAGATGCCATTATTTGGTCTTTACACACACACACACACACACACACACACACACACACACACACGTTTTCCAGTTTATGTTCTTTTTGCTTTCTTTTTTGTTTTATCCATCTTATTTGGAGCTAGGAAGAAACTTTAAAGCACAGACTAAACTATATCATGTGAAAATTTTCTCTCTAAAACAGTTCTATCATTTTTCTTTCCTTCATTAAAACTTTTGAAGTCTCCCTATTGCCCACAAAATGTCCACAGTCTGCAGCAAGGCTTATAAAACTTTACAGCTTGTCCCAGTTTACCTTTTGCTGCCTTGTACCAAAAATGCTACGATGTGGTACTATGTATAGTCTCAGACTACATGTTCTTTAAATATATCATGCATTTTTACACCTGTCTTTGGTATCTCTTCTGCCTGGATGGCTTTTTACTTTATCTTGGAAAATACAAATTCATCCTTCTAGGTCTGGCTCAGTTCTCTGTGTTACTTTTTAACTAACTTCCTCTTCCTCTAGGTGGCAATCCACTAGAGTGGCAGAAAACATCTTATACTCTGACTATCTCCTATTTTCCATAGTGTGTATCATATAGTAAGGGCCCAAGTTCTATTTTAGCATAGAGCAGGGGTTAGCCAACTTTTTCTTAAAGGGTCAGATAGTAAATGTTCTCTCTCCTACAACTCCCTAACTCTGCCATTGTGTGAATGCAGCCATAGACAATCTGTGAGTGGATGTGACTGTTTTTTACTGAAACTTTCTTTACAAAAAATGGATGGCCAGATTTGGTCTGTGTGCTGTATTTTGCTGACTTCTGGCATAGTGTAAGCAAAGAATGTGACAGATATTCACTAATTATTTTATTTGCTTTTTTATTAAATTAAGAAGGTATAGATTTAATAATCAGTTCTGCTATGAAATTTTTATGATTGCTATTTGGGGTGCTCCTTTTGTTCATAAATGTATTAGACCTGATTTATTTTTAATAATGGCATGTTCTTTCTGCCTGATAATAATTAGTGGAAAATTTTTGTTGAATAGGCATATATTAGTGTGTCTCTGGAGACAGAAACCACTTTTCTTAGAAATCAGTTTTTATTTGTTAATCGGATATAAAATGTATCCAAATAGTTTTATCCATTACAGTTTGAAAATAGTCCTAAGTTTGCTTCACTAAGTCAAATCTGTCGTTCAGATTCTTGTTGCCATCGCTTTGTTGTTATTAAGCACCTTCTAAAAATGGTACATTAATGTAGCAAAGTCACATACAATTGAAGTAGGTAACAAAAGCAATAGGAAAATGTAGGTAAGGAAAGAGAGAAGATGGAGTCAGAGTGAAGGGATGAAGTCCTGTACTTTTCAAAGCATATTAGTGATGTGTTGTAAGAAAAAATATATATGAAGTATGTCTGGAATTTAGAGAAGATGGAGAAGTTCCAGTTGGGCAGCTCACAGCAGGCTTTGTGGAGGAAATACAGTCAATCTAGTCTTTAAAGAATGTGAGTGTGGGAGCAAAGGGCTTTTCCAGTTAAGGATACTGACTGGAGCAGCAGTATGGAGACCTCTGCAGGACACAGCATGGACCATGAGAACACTCAGTGAATTTTAAAGTGCTCTACACATGTAATATTTGCCAGAATTGAAATCATTACAAGTAAATGACCCACTGTAATTTACATTAATTTTATGAAACAAATATTAGGTAGTGTTTTTGTTTAATTCCTGCATCCTTTATATTAATTCTGAGGACTGTGTTTTGGCAGTGACTGTTGAAGTGAAGGGTCCCTATGAATACCTCACACTTGAAGAATATCCGTTGATGATTGTAAGTGAACTTACATTCTTTAACCTCAACATTAAATGAGTTTAGCTTGAAAGAGTTTCCGTGTTTTGTGGCAATAGTCCCTTCTAAAGAATTGTTCCTGAACAGTTGACCAAATATCGCTTGTACTTTTGCACTATTTACTAGAATGTGACCTTGGGAGAGTGTCAGTGAAACCCTTTGTGCCTCATTTTCTCCTCTGTGAAGTGAAGAGGTTGATGACTTATGGAAATGTAGAGTTGAAAAGTATCTCAAAGAATGTTTCTCATCTCACATTCTTTCAAGGAGCCAAAGTGGGGCCCTTCTTACAACCCTATAGTTTCTAATCCCACTTAAAGTAGTTAAGTGATGAAGCTTCATCCTTTTTAGTGTGTGTATCTATGGGAATATCCTTAATGTATTTTCAGATTTCCTTTGTTCATTTTTTTCTTCTTTCTGTTTTATAGTTTTCCCACTTTGTCATGTTTCACTGCCTTCAGACCTATCCTAACCTTGCCACAACTTTTTTATTCTTCAGTGTTCTCTTCATTTATATAACTTTACATTATGAGCTGAAAAAGTTCATTTAATACAGATGAGTGGTCACTTGATTACAAGCCCTTAGTCTACCTCTGCTCAAGAAGTGACAAGTGTTTGTATGTTAGTATAGAAATCCAAAGCAATAAAGTAATTATCTTTTAAGTAGAAAGTATGATTTAAAAAAATATATATATCTTAAGAGTATATATTGATGCTAACTTGGCTCTTGGCCTTAATCCTCCTTTATCTCTTACCCACTTCTATGACAGTTTTTCATGGTGATGTGTATTGTGTATGTCCTGTTTGGCGTTCTGTGGCTGGCGTGGTCTGCCTGCTACTGGAGAGATCTCTTGAGAATTCAGTTTTGGATCGGTGCTGTCATCTTCCTGGGAATGCTTGAGAAAGCTGTCTTCTATGCAGAATTTCAGAACATCCGATACAAAGGAGAATCTGGTATGTAACCAAAAATTGCCAATTTGTGAGTGATCGACAGGTGAGGCATGTGACAATTTTCTTAAGATCAGCAGTCATTAAATATGTTTAACTTTTTAATTAGTTAATTATTAGAATAACTGTGACCTAAGATTTTAATCTTATAACTTGTGGGTTCAGTGATTTAAGAGTAATTTTACTGAAATATATTCACAAAAGTAGTAGCCATTTTGGGAAAGACTATTAACATCTCTGAATCTCATTGCCATTGATTTTTAAGGCACCATTATATACATCTAAGAAAGTAAGTACTGGGAATTTAATTTTAAGATACTATTGATTACAAGACACACTTTGATTTCAGAGGTGTTAAAATGGGGGTAGGGTGCATCTAAGAATTGGTGAAGTACAGTAATACCATAAAAATAAGAGGACCCTGGCCAGTTTGGCTCAGTGGTTAGAGCGTCAGCCTGTGGACCAGAGAGACCCGGGTTCGGTTCCCGCTAAGGGCACGTACTTCGGTTGCAGTTTGTCCCTGACCCTGGTTGGGATCATGTGGGTGGCAACCAGTTGATGTGTCTCTTTCACATCGATGTTTCTCTCTCTCTCTTCCTCCCTCTCTCCCTCCTGCTCTGTCTGAAGATGAATGCAAAAATGTCCTCGGGTGAGGATGAAAAAAACAACAACAAAACAAACAAAAAATTAGAGGGTGCTTTTAGTTTAGTAATAAACAGATAATGCAGATAATGACAGAAATTGTTTTGTACTGAATTTTTTTTCTTTCTATCTTTTTGTTGATTTTTTTAGAGGGCAAGGGAGAGAGAGATAGAAATACTGATGTGAGAGAGAAATATCGATCAGCTGCCTCCTGCATACCCCCTACTGGGGATCAAGCCCACAACCCAGGTATTTGCCCCTGACCAGGAATCGAACCGGGACCTCTCAGTCCATGGGATGACGCTCAGTCCACTGAGCCACACCAGCCAGGCTGTACTGAACTTTTTTAATGATAGCTTCATTTCTCTCTTATGAGATCATTTAATTGTTGATAATTATTGTTGCAAGTTATACTAATTAAATATTTCCCTGGTCTTTGAAAGGGCTTGAAAAGAGTAGATGTGAAAATGAATTGAAAACTCTGTATGTGTGTTGTGCTTTTCTATGTATAACTATATTTCATAGTTTTTAAAAATGGGGAGAATATTTCCTAGATGCTGTAAACTGTCCAAGGAGGGTGCGATATTCTGCTGAGGTTTTAGTGAAGTGGGGGAGGGAAGGTAGATTGAACACAGCCAGATTGCTATTCACATAAGTAAGATTACGTAAGAAGATTTTTTTAGTAGCACTAATAACAGTACTTATTATGAAGAGTGTACTTATTATGCAGAGAGATCTACATTCTGGTTCTAGAATTGCACCTTTTCTCAAACCTAGATTTACAGCACCCTTTCCCCCTTCCTTCTTTCTCGTAGTCCAAGGCGCCTTGATCCTTGCAGAGCTGCTTTCAGCAGTTAAACGCTCACTGGCTCGAACCTTGGTCATCATAGTCAGTCTGGGATATGGCATAGTCAAGTAAGTATTTACTTCCTGTATGGAAGAGCAAATTAAAACACTGATTAAATTGAAACAGTGTTGCAGCTTCCCAGTGGACTACTACATTGGGAAGCTGTAACAGTTAATATAAAAACTAGTTCTGAAATAAGAAAAGGTGTCTGAAATTTTGTAGATTTGTACAACTTGGAAAAATGTTGGTGTTTCATTTTATAGCCGAGAGTTCAAGGAGCATCTATAGGAAAACCTGCAATCATAGCAAATGGACATCGAAACACCAAACTTTTAGAGTAAACTTATAGTGACTTTACACTTCCAAAATATTTTGCCAATCAGATTTTTGTGGGAAGAGCATTCTTGCTGAACAGTCTGAAAATAAATTTTTTTATTCAAAAATACTTAAAAAAAGTTTTTTTCTTTATTGATTTTAGAGAGGAAGGGAGAGGGAGAGAGACAGATGGAAACATCGATGAGAGAGAACGTTGATTGGCCGCCTCCTGCATGCCCCCACTGGGGATTTGGCCCACAACCTGGGCATATGCCCTGACCAGGAATCGAACCGGTGACCTCTTGGTGCATGGGTCAGCGCTCAGCCACTGAGCCACACTGGCTGGGCTCAAATTTTATTGAGTGCCTTAGGCATTGTTTTAGGCCCTGGGAATACAGCAGATAAACAAAAGACTTGGAATTTACATTGGGGGGGAGCACGGATAGAATTAATGAGTAAATATCTCATATGTCAGTCATAAGTGCTATGGAGCAGATAAAGCAGGCAGAAGGTAGAGAGAGACTGTTAGGCAGGAGGTGGACCTTGCAATTGTAAATAGGGTAGTCAAAGAAGGCCTCACTTAGTGACGTTTAAGCGAAGATCTCAAGTTGGTGAGGGAACTGTATGTACATCCAGGGGAAGGGATGCAAAAACGTGGTCAGATTCTGTGCATTTTTCCGAGGGTAGAGCCAATGGACTGTGCTGAAGGATCATATGTATGATGTGAAAGAGAAGAGGAATGAAGGATGATGCCAACTATTTTGGTGTGAGCAAATGGAAGGATGTGATTGACATTTACTGAGTTCATGAAGATCTTAGGTGGCATAAGTTTGGAGGGGGAGCAAGATTAGGAGTTCAGTTAGATATCCAAGTGAGGGAAGTAAGGAGGAGATATTAGGACAGAGATACAAATTTACGAGTTATCAGGATGTAGATGTTATTTAAAGCCATGAGACTGGATGTGATCACCAGGATGTGAATGTGTATAGAGAAGAGGTTAAAAGACTGAGTCCTTGAACATTTTCTATTGTCTAGAAGTCAGGGAGACAAAGTAGAATTAGAGTAGAGGAAATGGAGGAGGATGACCAGAGCTGTGGGAGGCAAGCCTGAAGACTGTTTCAAGGAAAGAGTGATTAATTCTGTCAGAGGATTGAGAGTTGACCATTGAATTTAACTACCTTAGCAAGAATAGTTTTGGTGGAGTGGTAGGACTTAAAGAGTGAGCTTGGTTGGAGTGAGTTTAAGCGAGACTAGGTCAGGAATTGGAGCTAGCCAGGTAGAGACAGTTATCTCAAGGAATTTTGTTTTAAGTGGGCTCAAGAAATGGGATATTTTCACTTTTAAAATTTATTCATATAAATGAGTTTTGCTTTAAATGGGACTAGAGGAGTAGAGGAGTTACATTTTAAAAATTTATTTAACAAATATTTCAATTCCTCCTGTATGCCAAGAAGTATTCTAGGTTTCTAAGATATACCAATGTGGAGAAAAAATCTGGGCCATATGGAACTTTTCTAGTGTATAATACACTAATCAATAACCCTGGGATCTTTTTATTTTTTAATATCCTCACCCGAGGATATTTTTCCATTTATCTTCAGATAGAGTGGGAGGGAAAGAGGGAGAGAGAGAGAGAAACATCGATGTGAGAAAGATACATTGATTGGTCGCCTTGATTGGTCACCTCCCACATGACCCCATCTAGGACTGGGACCAAACCACAAAATAGAGGTATGTGCCCTTGACCAGAATCGAACCTGAGACTCTTTGGTCCTCGGGCTGACGCTCTAACCGCTGAGCCAAACCGGTCAGTGCCTGGGATCTTGTTAAAATACAGATTCTGATTCAGTAGCCTTTTGAATATTAAGGATCTAATAGTTTTTTTCTCCTTTAGAAGCTGTTCAAAAGATTTTTTTTGTTATTTTGCTGGATTTTGAGCTCTATGATGTACTGTTTATCTAATGAGCTTCTATAGGGTATTTGATTATTTTTAGAAATTGTTTAAATTTTTAGATTTGAAAACGATACTATATTATGGGTACATTGAAAAAAAATTCTTGCCCTGGCCGGTGTGGCTCAGTGGATAGAGCATCGGCCTGCACACCAAAAGTTCTTGGGTTCGATCTCAGTCAAGGCCAGGTACCTGGGTTGCAGGTTTGATCCCCGGCCCTGGTCAGGGCACATGCAGGAGGCAACCAATCGATGAGTCTCTCTCATATCAATGTTTCTCTGTTTCCCCCCCCCCCCCCCCCCCCCCCACACTCTCTAAAATCAGTGGAAAAAATATCTTCGGGTGAGAATTAACAACAAAATTTTTATCTGTTTAAAAACATACTGAAACATATACAAATAAAAGATAGTGGTGTCTAGGATTTGCTTCAAGATAATATGGGAAGTGATTAGGGTGTGCATGGGGCAGGATTGGCCATAGGTTGATGGATATTAGGATTGTATAATGGGTATATAGGGGTTCATTATATTGTTGAATATGTTTCAGAATTCTCTATAATAAATTATTATTATATTTTTTAAAAAGGCAGTAATGCCCTGGCTGGTGTGGCGCAGTTGGTCGGGCATTGTACTGTACACCGAAGGGTTGCTGGTTCGATTTCCGGTCAGGGCACATGACTGGGTTGCTGGTTCAGTCATGATCCCCAGTGTGGGACATGCGAGGGCCAGCCGATCGATGTTTCATTCTCACATCCTTGTTTTTCTCTCCCTCTCCCTTCCTCTCTCTCTAAAAGTCAATAGGAAAAGATATTTACAAATGCAGTAATCAGGGGACCTGATCTAAAATTTTAGTATTCAGTGTCTAGTCTTAAGAACATATGTTCTGAGTTTTTATCTCTCAGGTGAATTCATGAAGTGTGTCTGGCTTATCTCTGCTAAGTTGGCTTGTATTAATCAACATGAGTTTGTCTTGAGGTTTGTCAAATTTGTACTCAACTACCTCTTTGCTTCTTCTTTAGGCCTCGCCTTGGAGTCACTCTTCACAAGGTTGTGGTAGCAGGAGCCCTTTATCTTTTGTTCTCTGGCATGGAAGGGGTCCTCAGAGTTACTGGGGTCAGTACTGTTTAATCTGAGTTTTTGTGGTCAGTTCAGACATATTTTTGTCTTGAGAAGGTGAATTGGGAATGTCGGTGGGCTTCTTTGCTCTTCTAAATCACCTTTGGGCTCTGATTTTTAAAATGTATGTGTAATTCATTTTTTCTTTTTAATCTATATTAGAGCTTTAAAATTTAATGTGTGACCGGAATGAATGTTTTCCCATCTGTCCCCAAATTACTACTTGTTTAGTTCTTCCTCCCAGACAGTGGGTTTCATTCTTGTATAAGTGTCAAACATTGTAATCATACATTTGCTGGTTAATCTGATTTTTGTTTTAAAGTGACAGTGTTGTTTGCTTAACTAGCACTTGAGTTTCAAAGGCTTTCTTAAAATGTAACTAAGTATCACATAATTTTCAGTATGCCCTTTTAGGTGAGGAAACCAAAGCACTGAGCTATAAGAGATAAGGAAATTTATGTTAGAGCTGGATTAACGTGAAGGAAAAGTAGCCCTCCCTAGGTCATCGCAGTTACTTTCTTATTAAAAAAACACTTGGCTATAATCTGTTAGATTCAAGGTGGTAAATGCTATAAACTGCACAATTTCCTTCAATTAAACTGGGCTTAATAAGTTTTACAATAAATTGCCTCTTAAATAGAACATTTTTGGATGCAAATTAGGTGTTCAATCACACTGTCCTTTGTATGTAATTTTCTTAGACTTTTAGCGACTTTAACCCTCTGTCAATTGCGCTTTCTGTCTTTCTGCTGCTATAGCATTTTGCTTATCCCTTGGCTTTGATAGTAAACCTGGCCCTGTCAACAATTGATGCCTGTATTATTTTATGGATATCCTTTCAATAATACCCTGGTAATTGGGTAATTATAAATAGTATCTTATATATAAACTTGTGAAAATAAGCAGCATAGTTTGGGGGACAGGACAGATAACTTGTCTTAACATCTTATTTTGAGGTGAGCTCTTTTTGTAAAATTACACTATATTACAATTCAGGAAATCAGTAATTCTCAGTATGTTAATGATATAGTAATTTTAAATATGAGAAGGGTCCTTTTAGATTTGTAGCCAAAATCAAAGTGATAAGAAATAATAGGGTGGATAAAGAATTATACCACCATAAATTTTTTGATGCGGTCACTTCTTAAAATGGATTTTAGCATGCTAGAAACTGTGTGGTGGTTAGCAGCATGTTTTATTGTATTGAGATTGTAATTGACAGTTTGTGTGAAATGCTTACAGCTTTATATTGTGCATGATGGTTTGTCAGAGGGGCACAATGATGTAGGTGCCAAGTGCTGTTCCTTTTTCTTTCAGTTCAAAATGCAAAACCATTCTAGATGATTATATAAATGCAGAATCATGTGCTGGTCTCTTCTCTGTGTATCTCTAGACATCTCTTTTTCACCACCTCTTTTTCTTTGTCTGCAGGCCCAGACTGATCTTGCTTCCTTGGCCTTTATACCCTTGGCTTTCCTAGACACTGCCCTGTGCTGGTGGATATCCTTCTCATTGGCTTGTTTGATGGCGGTCCATATTCTCTCCTTGGATGTGGGTTTCCATCGATTTTTCTGCAAAGGGTTTTTTGCCAGATTTGTTGATTACTTCTTAGGCTGGGATTAGGGTATTTTCATTCTAACAACCTGAGGGCTCAGGAAGCAGTTTTGTTTTTTAATTTTAAAAATTGCATCAGATGCTGGTGACAGTGGACTGAAGAAAAAGATAAAAGCTCTGGTTTTTTTGTTTTTTTTTTTGTAATTTAAAAGCATTTTAACCTCAATTTTGGACTTATTTATTTGTGCATTCCAGTTAGTGTTACAATCACTGATTACTCTGCTTCTGCTCTTTCAGCCTCTAGGAATTATTAAATGCTTTAAAAAGGATGAAAAGATTCTAATTCTTAAAATGTGATTTCAGGAACTACATGATTGTTTGACTCGCTTAAAATTCTATGTAGGTTTAGCATATTTTAACCTTATAGGGTAAGTGTTTTGTACCCTTATTCAAAAGCTGACTTGGAATTGTCTGAAGACTTCTGCTCTGAAATAAATATTAATTCATTTGCCAGCAAAGTTAACCAGTAGATAACAAACAAGTTTCTATTTTAGTCATCTTTTTCTCCTGCTCTTTAAAACTAAACATTTGTTTACTAGAGACTCTTATCTTTTTGGGGTTTTTAAAATTTTGTTTTGATTTTTATGTATTTGTTCCTATGTGTAATTGTGTAATATTATTGGCTTGATAGACTGTTATAAAAAACAATATAAAGCAAATTGTAATTTTGTGAATTTGAGTGGATTGTCATATATCAAAAATCTTTGAAATTGAAGGATTTAAATAGCCAAAGCTTTCCCAGGTCAGTATCTTTTAAGTGTGCTCTGTAAATCTCTGTGAGTACTGGGAAGAGTGGTGAGAGGTACTGGACCATACAATAAGATAACCCAATGATTAGGGAGCAGCTAAGTCTCTGTCATAGGGCAGACCAAGTTTCAATTCACTTATTTTAATATCTGCTGATTCTAATTGGACATGAGAGCAGATAATCATACTGTCTTTGGTAGTCATCACTTCCCCTCCTGTCTTTCTCTGTCAACTTCTGCTTGGGAGTAATGGGAATAATGTTCTGAAAATGGAGAATTGTTGCTTTTAGAGCCTTACTGCCTGGGATTTTCAGCCAGTTGTAATTGTATGATCCTATTAATTCAGAATTGATCAGGCTGCTGATGGCAGGTTCCTTAACATGGCACGAGGGGACTAACTGTAGAACTCTGAGAGGTTGTAGATGTGAGTGTATCTGTAACCCTAGACTGAATTAGCTGGGACATAGAGAACAGAGCTACCTCCCTTAAGGGAAGAGAAAAGATGATGCTGACTATTGTTTCCTTGTCTGTCACTCTTTCTCATTTCATTTTCTTCCTTTTGTCTTTCTTTTTCATCTTCGTTTCTCTAAAAAGCTTACTTCCGTCTTTCTTTTTAATGTTTTTCTCTTTTTTGCATTCTTGTTTTATCCTGGTTCTGTCTTCTCTTCAGTGTCTCAAGACTTTCTCAGCAATCATGGCGAGGCTTGAGGAGTTGAGAGGAAGAGAGTGTAAGGCCTCTGGGATCCAAAGCTCTATCACTATGACCCCACATCTCAAAGAAACTTGAGGATTAATTTACTAGCATATTGTTTTATCTGAATGTTGATTTCCTTGACCTGCAAACACATATTTATTAGCCTGACTCAAACAATGAAGCTATTAAAACTTCGGAGGAACATCGTAAAACTCTCGCTGTACCGACATTTCACCAACACGCTTATCTTGGCAGTGGCAGGTAAGTTGGGAACTTTTTTCCTGCTGTTTACATTCCATCCTTTTAAAACAGAGATTCTTAACCCAAGAGGCCATAGATAGGCTCTTCAAAATTACCTAGACAGTTTTGTGCATTTCACTTTGGTAAAGGAATCTTTGTCTTTGGCTTTTGACAAATTCTCAAAGGGGTCTGTGGTTCAAAACAAATTGAGAACCACTTATTTTAAGTATAAGAGCTGAAAATCAATTATATATCATTTCAATTCTTTGTGTATCTCCTATCTCCATTCTTTTTCTGAGGCATTTTTTTCTTGAGGCAAGTTAGCTTGAGTGCCATATAGCATCTAGATTCCTTTTAGAAGACATTAATACTGGCTTATTTGGCTTTATTAAATACCTGTAGGATTTATTGCTATTATGTTGCTTTTACATATGTCAGAAGCATGCATAAAATACAGACATTAGCTAGACCATAGCCAAAGCAGGCTAATTTGCCTGCCTTTTGCCCCTTGTACCGGAAGTGAGAAGTCTGGCCTGTGTTTAGAACCAACAACTCTGTTTGTCTTGTAGTCATTTTATCAACCTTTTTTCCCCCATCTGACCAGCCAAAGAAAAATTAGCATTACTATACTTAGTATAAAGAAAGGGAAAAAATTATATTGATAATGCTGGGGAAAGCCATATTTTCAATATCTTTTCCAGTTATGACGAATACTGAGGTAGCTAGATGGTAAACAAAATTAGTCTTTAAGTACAGAAAGGGTTGACAGGAGTGTGGGCCTTGCTTATAGTAGTTGTTAAGTAAATTTATATTGAATAAATTTGTTAAAATAACTTGGTAAAAAATAATTGTAATGTATTGGGTGTTAGGGATGTGTGGAATTCCACTTGTGGAATTGGAGAATGTAATTGGGGATGTAAACCAATGTTCATACTCTGACCAGATTTTTTATTTTCTGTTAGCATCTATTGTGTTTATCATCTGGACAACCATGAAGTTCAGGATAGTAACTTGTCAGTCGGTGAGTTATAAACATATGCACTTATGAATGGTGTACTGTTTTATACACAGACAGTGATGTTGATGACAATGGTAAAGTTCACACCTTACAAGAAATTAGGGATAGGACTCCACTCTAAGGGTTAGAATGCTTCCCTCTTTCTAAGTATTCTATGGCTCTGTATGATAGGATTTTTTGTTTGGTTTGGTTTTAGGGGTGAGGGATCTGATAATGTATTCCAATAGTGGGAAAGAATTTATAAATGATAACCACAGACTGTCATAACCCAATCTTGTCTTAACTAAAAATTCTCAAGAAATCCAGAGTTCTAAACATTAAGTATGTGTGAATAATGCTAATCTAAGTAGAAGTCATATCCCTAAGATCTGAACACAAAGATTGTAGCCAATTTCTTTGGAGGTACCTAGGGCTCCATTTTGGTAAAAATAAATAAATTAAAATGAAAATTATAAAAAATAATCTAATGTTACTTTCTCTTACCTTGAATAAAAACCCTTCCCCAAAGATTCTCAGAGCTATAATAAACACAAGTGCTCTGTTCAGTTGGTGCCTTTTAAAAAAATGTTTTTATTGATTGATTTGAGAGAGATATTGATTTGTTGTTCCACTTATTTATGCATTCATTGGTTGATTCCTATATGTGCCCTAACTGAGGATTGAACCTAAAACCTTGTGGTATTAGGGATGACCCTTTAACCAACTGAACTACCTGGGCAGGGCTAGTTGGTGTCTTTTCTTTAACCAGTAAACACTGCAAGGGAAGAAACTGTTTCTCTAGTTTGTATTCCCATTGCTTAGCACAGTGCCTAGCACATAGCAAGCTCTTAGTAAATTTAAGTTGAATTAATAAGTGATTCTTGCCCTGGCTAGTGTGGCTCAGTTGGCTGGGCATCGTCCCATGCACCAAAAGGTTGCCGGTTCAATTCCCGATCAGGACACGTGCCCGGGTTTCAGGCTCGATCCCCAGTAAGGGGGGGAGGTGTGTGCAGGAGGCAGTCGATCGATGTTTCACTCTCACATTGATGCCCTCCCCTTTCCTTCCTCTCTCTCTAAAAAAAAAAAAAAAATCAGTAGAAATAAAATCTAAAAATAAATAAGTGATTATTGTTCTATGCCATAGGGTTGTGAACAAAGGGTTAAGATAATGTAATAAATGTACATTTTCCCCTTTTGGTAGGATTGGCGGGAGCTGTGGGTAGACGATGCCATCTGGCGGTTGCTGTTCTCCATGATCCTCTTTGTCATCATGGTTCTCTGGCGACCATCTGCAAACAACCAGAGGTTCTTGGACACTTCTTATTTACGCTGCTAACCATTGAATGGCTGTGTTATCAAATATGGGTGGTTCAGTAGGTGTCAATGTCAGGGCCATGTCATATAGTGGAAGGAACACTCACTGGGTCTGGAATCAGGAGAATTAAGTTCCTGTCTCAGATTTCCTATTAATTTGCATTGTGATTTTTGGCATGTTGCCTCTTTTCATCAATTTGGGACTTAGTTTCCAGAAACTTCATATAATGAGGGGGGAATTGAGCCAATTGATATGAGGTCCCTTTCAGTTCTGACATCTGTTAATGTAAGTATTTGTATGGGAAAATGAGGAGGGTAGATAGATTTGACATTTGTAATGAGAGTCGCATCTGTCTAGTGTCCAGAAGGAAAGAACAATTTCTGTAGTCAGTAACCCAGCCCACTTGGTAACAATAGAGAGGGTAAATGAAAACTTATGTGAATGTCTTTGGAATTAAAAATCCATGTGTGGCCCTGGCCGGTTTGGCTCAGCAGTTAGAGCGTTGGCCTGCAGACCAAAGAGCCCCAGGTTCGATTCCGGCCAAGGGCACGTACCTTGGTTGCGGTTAGTCCCCAGCCCCAGTTGGGGTGGTGTGGGTGGCAACCAATCAATGTGTCTCTCTCACGTCGATGTTTCGCTCTCTCGCTCTCTCTCCCTTCCACTCTGTCTGAAGGTAATTGTAAAAATATCCTCGGGTGAGGATTTAAAAAAAAAAATCTATGTGTGAATTTGATTTGTCCAACTATAGGCAAATCTCAAATATTTAGGAATCGACTGTCTTCATTTTGTGATTATGCCTTTGTTTCCCTTCTTTTTTTCCCTCTCTTTTCTGTGTTTAGACAGTTAAAAGTGTATATTACACAACCACACCACCAAAGAAGGAAAGGATGAGATGGTATAACTAACCAGCTAATTTTGTAATCAGACATACCAGTAAAAGATTTAGAAAGAAAATAAATGACATTCTTTTACCCCATGAATTTAGCCTTGTCTTTTCACACTGTACACTTAATATTTGTGTTCCTTGAAAAAGAGTTAAAAAAAATGGTGTGAAAGAAAATAAAGGAGATAATCTAAACTCATACTATTAAGAAAGAACCTAGACATTCTGATGACCATCCTTTACATCAATCTATTGATCTGCTCAATGCTAGGCATATCTATGTATGGGGTGGGCAAAAGTAGGTTTACAGTTTTGAGTACATGAAACAGTTTATTTTATTTATTTTTTACTGATTTTAGGGAGAGGGAGAAACATTGATGTGAGAGAGAAACATCGATCGGTTGCTTGTGGTATGCACCCTGACTGTGGATCGAACCTACAGCCTAGGTATGTGCCCTGACTGGGAATCGAACCTGTACCTTTTGGTGCACAGGACAACGCTCCAACAACTGAGCCATACTGGCCAGGGCACAGTTTATTCTTGTATTATTATTTATTAATTATTGTATTATTTATTTGTATTTTATAACTGTAAACTACTTTTGCCCACCCTTGTATAAAATTTGTCACTTTGCTCAGTCTTTAAAAAAAATGTTTGCTTTACCTCTAAAAATATATATATTTTTAACCCTCAACCGAGGATATTTTTCCAATGATTTTCAGATAGAAACACCAATGTGAGAGAGACACATCGATTGGTTGCCTCCCACACAACACTGACCAGGGCCAGGGAATTGAACAGTAACCAAGGTATGAGCCCTTGACCAGAATCGAACCCGCAATGCTTTTGTCCGCAGGCCGACGCTCTAACTGCTGAGCCAAACCGGCCAGGGCTCTCTCATCTTTTTTAAAACATTGTGCCCACTCCCTATAACTCCATTGTTACCAGCCTAATGTGGTGTATCCTTCCACATTTTAATGCCTGTTCAAATACGGAATCTTCTTTTACTCAGTAAGTAAAACATTACTTTGTGGAAATGCCTTCCAAGACAACTGGTTTAAATTAAACTTAATTATTTTCATGGATGGCATAATATTACATGGTACAGATGTAGTAAAATTAACTTATTTCTATATTAATGAGCATTTGGACTATTTCCAGTTGGAGTGGTTCAGGGTCCCAAGACCACTCATATGTTTAAAAGGACTTATGGGACTCAGCATATAGTTGTACTTAAAGCAAAGGGTTTTTACAGCAAAATGATGCGATCAGCAGGGGAAAAAGACACAGGTGATGTCTAGAGAAATCCATATTTTCTTTCTCTCCTCTGAGGAGGCACATCAAGCATGCTCTTTTCCTCAGCAACAAAACGTGCAATACCAGTGTTTCTGCTCAGGGAAGCCCATTAGAGACTCAGCACTCAGGTTCTCATTGGGGGTTTGACACATAAGCACCCTCTACTTAATATGTACCAAAATTCCAGGTTCCCAGAAGGTAATCACGGTTTATTATAGATTGTACTGTACAGCTAGTCTAGGCATAGTGATCCACCCTTATCCAGTTAGGGAACAGGTCAAGTGCCAAGGTGCCAGGTTCCCAGATACCAGCCATGTGGCATCCTTGTGAGTAGGCCCCTATAAAGGCCTGCTATGTTACCTCTTATGCATAGGGTTCATTAAAAATGGGAATAAGCCAAAATGATGTGTTAAATACCCTTGTACAACAATTTTTATACCCTTAGTACTCCCTTGCCTCATTTTTTCCCCATTGCACTTATAACTATTAACTGTAACCAGAGTTTGTTGATTACCTTTTCTTTTTTATCCTCACCTGAGGATACTTTTCCATTGATTTTTAGATAAGAGTGTGAGGAAGGGAGGGAGAGAGAGAGAGAGAGAAACATCGATGTTAGAGAGAGACATTGATTGGTTGCCTCTGGTACAACACCGACCAGGGTCGGGGATCGAACACAAGATATGTGCCCTTGACTGGGAATCAAAACCACGACCCCTTTGGTGTACAGGCTGACGCTCTAACTATTGAGCCACACTAGCCAGGGATGTTGATTATCTTTGAACTTTTCCATGGTGTTCTTAGTTATAGAAAAACCTGAAAATATGGAGTCAAATTTGTCAATTTTTTCCTTCATGGATTGTGTATTTTGTGTGCTGTTTAAGACATCCTTTCCGTCCTGACCAGTTTGGCTCAGCGGTTAGAACGTCGGCCCGTGAACCAGAGAGACTCGGGTTCAGTTCCCGCTAAGGGCACGTACCTTGGTTGCAGTTTGTCCCCGGCCCCGGTTGGGGTTGTGTGGGTGGCAACCAGTTGATGTGTCTCTCTCACATCGATGTTTCTCTCTCTCTTCCTACCTCTCTCCCTCCCGCTCTATCTGAAGATAAGTGCAAAAATGTCCTTGGGTGAAGATAAAAAAAAAAAAAAAGACATCCTTCCTAGCTTGAGGTGAAGGAAAGGATGTTTAGTTATGTTTTATAATTTTATGTAAATGTTTTAAAAAAATTTTATGACTCTTAGGATACATACTTTAAAAATAATGTGACTTTTCTAAATATGTAGGAATGCTATTGGTTTTTGTATATTTATCATAGCCATCCACCCTTCTACATTACCATGTTAGTTCTGATAATTTCTGGGTTTTCTCAGTAGATTGCTTATTAGCTAAACTAATGACAGTGTTATTCCTTACCAGATAATCTTGCTACTTCATTTCTCATTTTTTGTGTTGGCTAGGCTATTGAATGGAGGCAGTGAGAGTGGGCCTCATCTTACTCTCACTTTAAAAGAAATGCTTCTCAAGTGTCATCATTAACTTTGATAATAATTGTGAAATTTTGTTACCCTTTAACATGTTACAGGTGTTCCCTATTATTCCTAGCTTATAGAGTTTTTCTTTGTTAATCACAGAAGGGAGATTTAGAAACAAGGTAGAATGAAAATAATAGGCAACAGTAAGTACAGAGCAAGTTCAAAACTAAAGCATTCTAGGAATGAATGACTTGTCTGCTGAGTCTCTTGGAAGTTGTGAAGGAAAGCTATCTGAGATGTACCAGATTAGGCCTTCATCTTCCCAGTTCCACACTTGGAAACAGATTTTAAATTACCTAAAACACACAGGATTAGGACTTCCATCTCAACTACCTAATTGAAGGCTGATTTTAAATTACATGATAATTTACTTACCTCTGTGTGATACATATGCTTGTAAATGGACATTTATTGAATGTTTACTGAGTGTCAGATATTACTCTGAGCACTTTTAGAAGTGACATGTACTTTTCACAGAACACCTTTGAGTAATGTTGTTATCCCCATTTACAGATGGGAGAATTGGGGGTACAGAGAGAATAAGTGACTTGTCTAAAGTCACAGGTAGCATATGGCTGAGCCTGCACTTATAATGTGGTACTGTCCCACTTCTCCCTTGCTAATACAGGTAATTGAGAGCTTTCTGAAGGGAAAGAATTATATTATTATTCAGCAAACTGATTTTATGAATGACTGTAATTGGAAACTTCAATAATTAGTCCTCTAAAATCTAGATAGTGGAGCAGTTTTTGTAGTTTTTTTTTTTCTTTTTTTCATTTTTTCCCTTATGTTCTGCCTTTGTTCTCTCAGGTTTGCCTTTTCACCATTGTCTGAAGAAGAGGAAGAGGATGAACAAAAGGAACCTATGCTGAAAGAAAGCTTTGGTAGTGATACAATTTAACTTCTATTTGTGCTTTAAATATTCTTTTCTGGTTTTTAGAAATAAAGTACGTACAGCTGATCATGACTAACTTGGGGGTTGGGGGTGCTGACTCCCCATGCAGTTGAAAATTCATGTATAACTTTTGACTCCCCGAAAACTTTACTACCAACAGCCTAGTGTTGACTGAAAGGAAGCCTAACTGATAACATAAACAGTCATTTAACACATATGTTGTATGTTATCTGTATTGCATACTCTTCTTACAAAAAAGTAAGCTAGAGAAGAGTGTTATTAAAATCATAAGAAAAAAATACCTTTACTATGCTTATTGAAAAAAAATCCATGTATAAGGGAACCCACACAGTTCAAACATGTGTTGTTCAAGGGTCAACTGTATAACATTTTGAGTATCAAAATAAAAATACTTTGATATAATTACATTGCTTATTATTTTATAGCTCTGTGTGGGGTGAAGTTAGGGAGAAGCAATAATAAGGGCATGAATCTTAAGATGAAGTTATGATAAGTTCTGTAAACAACTGGACATTAGTGTCCAATTTACTTACTAGAGATGAGCTGAAAATTTGGCTTTGAACTTCCCACCATAAATGTAAAGATGGAGAAACATCTGTTGTATAATTCAATGTCAGTAAACTTAAAGTTCAGAATCTATTTTTGCAATCATTGATAGTATATCGATATAGTAAACCAGTCTCCTTTTTTTCGCTTCTACAGAAGGAATGAAAATGAGAAGTTCCAAACAAGAACCAAATGGAAATAGTAAAGTAAACAAAGCAGTAAGTATGACTTCTTTTCTTTCCTCTTTGCCCTGTCCTCTAGCCCTTGGTAGAGCTCAGCAGTTATGTACAGGCCTTAATGACTTGCTTCTCCTATGCTGTAATTAAGCTTGCTTTATACATCTTTTAATATATATTATATTTACATTTTTAAAAACAGAGACAACAAGTGATTCTATCTAGGACTTAGTAATCTTCAACTAGATGGTTTGGTACTATATCCTGAAAAGGTACCAGACCAGTCTGATGTTTTTGTTAAATGGTTTTCATCAATGAAGTCATAGCCTAATTAATAACCTAAAGTCTTTTTTGTAGTAAAGCTCAGATATTTTTAGTCAGCATTTTTTGGTTTTCTTTTTTTAGAACTGTGCATTTACTCTACATTAAGGACTTCATCTCAGTTTTAAGGAACAAAGCTTATATGAAGTGAATGCTAGGTATTAGAGTCTTGAGCAGAAAGCATTTAAGGATATAGGACATCATTTTATATTTCGGTTATGTGGTTCTTTAAGTTATCTAACTTTGCTGTTAGCAGTCCCATTTGTTATGTGAATATACTACTTCCGAGTGACTTTAAAAGAGTAAAGATTTTGAGACCTCTTTGGATTCTTACTGGAGATATATTATTTTATGCATTTTAGTAATAAGTGGCATTTTGTATGTTCCCAGCAGGAAGATGATTTGAAGTGGGTAGAAGAAAATGTTCCTTCTTCTGTGACAGATGTGTAAGTTTTTGAATCATTACTTCAAGAATCCTATTTCAAAGTTAGTATTGCTTTTATTATCTTAATGAGGGGCAGAGTATACTTATGAGAATGCTTGTAATTAACTTTAGAAGTAAAAGATGAAAATATTCAAAAGAAGAATTAAAAACATTAAAAAGATATTTAAAAATAATTAAAGATTAGGAATGATGTACAAACAAAAGTAATTGAGATTATTCATTCAGATGACATTTTTGCTTAGAAAGATTTCGGTATAGATCTTTCCAAAATCAATGGGATAATTCTTTTGGAGTACTTTTTTGTACTTTAAAAAAAAAATTACGATTTACATTCAATATTATTTTGTATTAGTTTCTGGTGTACAGCATAGTGGTTAATCTATACTTCCCAAAGTGCTTCCCCCGATATTTCTAGTACCCATCTGGCACCATACGTAGTTATTACAGTATTATTGACTATATTCCCTATGTTGTACTTTATACTGTGACTATTTTGTAACAACCAATTTGTACTTCTTAATCCCTTCACCTTTTTCACCCTCAATCTCCCTCCCTCTGGCAACCATCAGTCTGTTCTCTGTATCTATGACTCTCTTTCAATTTTGTTTGTTTACTTTTGGAATTTTTGAGTTCCTTTCTGTGGCTATAATTTTATTAAACATTGGTCCTATTACAATACAGGACATATTTGTTTGTTTTTCTATATAATTTCAGTAACTTTGATTCTTATTTTTTATTTGCTTCCCCACCCCTAGAATGGCCATGAATAAGATATAAATCTTATATAATTACAAAAAAAAAAAGCTTTAAATTGCATTCATTATTCCACTGTCCTTTTTGAACCACATATGGCTTTATTTTCCATTTTTCCATTTGTTGTTTTTCTCTCCACAGAGCACTTCCAGCCCTTCTTGATTCAGATGAGGTGAGTAATCAAACTGCGTAAAATGTGGGTCTGGTTACTTAAAAGGGAGTCACGTGTTCTCTGTTCAGGGAGATATTACTTATTTGACTCAGCTAGAGTATCATTGAAAAGGATGAGAACAGAAATACTAATATTAGAACTCAAATATTCAAGAATGTTTACTTTCTGTATATGTCCTCCTTTTCCCAAGATACATGGTCAGACTTGAGAATGTCTGTTTAATTTGGGTAGCGAATACCATATTTTCCCACTTTCTAGTTCCTTTGTCTTTACAAAATTCAGATTTAACCCTTACTTAATCTAGGCAAAGATAATAAAAGGATTGAGAAAGGAGTATCGTAGACCAAAGCAAAATATAAATCATTTTAAATTACCTATTATTCATTGTTGTCTGTGTTATTATCCTCTTAAGATATTAAGGATTATAATTAGTACCTCTAATGTTTATGTTGATTTTTAATCTTTTAATATGCTTCCACACCTGGCCGGTATGGCTCAGTGGTTGAGTGTTGACCCATCCACCAAGAGGTCGCCAGTTCAATTCCCGGTCAGGGCACATGCCCAGGTTGTGGGCCTGATCTCCAGGAGGTGGCATGCAGGAGACGGCCAGTCGATGTTCTCTCTCATCAATGTTTCTATCTCTCTCTCCTTCTCTCTTCCTCTCTCTAAAAGAAAAAAAGAAAAAAGAATTTTAATATGCTTCCCTATAGTTCATTTGGAAGGCTTCACAATAAAGTCTTATATAAGAATTGGAGTCTAAGTTAATGGGAACTAGTTCTGGACATGTTCTGAATATTAGGTTAGTGTCTCTTGATTTCAGAAAACCTTTTGAGCACACTGAAAAATTATAGTGAAAAACACATGAAATGACCATTCTCAAATGCAAAGTGTTAACTATATATGCAACAGATCTCTAGAACTTTTCCATCAATGTAGTGTTAATGAGTATAATATTTCATTATAAGGGTATACCATAGTTTGTTTACACAATTCTGTATTTTTGGACATGTATTTTTTATTTTATTTTATTTATTTATTTATTTATTTATTTATTTATTTATTTATTTTTTTCCCCTCACCCGAGGATATTTTTCCATTTATTTTCAGAGTGGGAGGGAGAGGTAGAGAGAGAGAGAGAAACATTGATGTGAGAGACACATCGATTGTTTGCTTCCCTCACGATCCTGACCAGGGCCAGGAACTGCAATTGAACCCACGACTCTTTGGTCCTTGGGCCGACACTCTAACTGCTGAGCCACATCGGCCAGGGCTATTTTTGAACACTTAATTCTTTCTAGTATTTTATTATAATTCTGAGTGTTTCAGTAGAAATGCTTGTGACTAAATCTTTGCCCACATCCTTGACTATTTCTTTAAGTTAAATTCTTGAATCAGAAGAGGTACATTTAAGTAAATATTTGTTTAATCATCTTAATTGACTCTAAAACATGCAATTCCTTTTTGTTTTGTGGTTTGATGTACAGAAGCCTCGAGATTTTGATTTGGTTAATCTTGTGTGGGGCCTGGACATGTCTATTTTTCAAAATCTTGATAGATGATTAGGAACTATTTCCCTAAGTATTTAATGAACATAAACAAGTACTTGCAGAAAGTGCATGTGTGCATCATTTTTACAGAAGATATTTGGAATGTAGGCCATTTAAAATTAATGTATTTTAAATAAACCCTTTTTTCCCCCCAGGAACGAATGATCACACACTTTGAAAGGTCCAAAATGGAGTAAAGAGTGGGAAGATGTGCAGTTGAAGATGGCTAGTATCTGGGAAGAGATCATCTTCTGTCAGTCTTCTACACTGCTCCTTGGGATTAAAGGAGGCAATGACATCCTGATCTGTTCCTTGATCTTTGTGCATTGGAGCTGGCATGAGGTGTCAGAACTAGAACATCTTATTGAATGATGTTCATAGGATGAGAAAAATCTACAAGTTTCTTATTTACAACATTGATGCCCCATTCCCTCCCACACCCTGACATGGATGTTTATGCAACTTATGTGTGTTGTTCCTGAACCCTCTATGATGTTTAAATTGTTTAAGCTCTCAAACTAAAAAGTTCAACATCTTCTAAAGAACTGTGACATCAACACCATAATATGTAATCTCCAGGAGCAACTGCCTGTAATTTTTATTTATTTAGGGAGTTACATAGGTGATGGGGAAAATTGTTAATTATATTTCCGTTTCCTGGGAAGCCAAGGTTACATCTTGGAGGGGTAGTTTTGAGAGAATAAAAGGTCTTCTGACTTAAGGAGCCATGGTTCCATCAATAATTAAAAGAAAGGGGGGAAAAAAGAGAGAGGGAGAGAAAGAAACTGTTACAGTGTAATTCAGATCATTTAAAAAAGCAAAATCAAGTGCAATTTTGTTTACAAAATGGTATATATTAAAGATTTTTCTATTTCAGATGTACTTTAGAGAGAAATATTAGCTTAACTCTTTTGACATCTGCTATTGTGACACATCCCATTGCTGGCAATGTGGTGCACACTCAGAACTTTTAACTACTGTTTTGTAAGCCTCCAAGGCAGCATTGCAGACTCCTAGGCAATGCTTCGTTTGCCTTCATGCCATTCACTGGGTGTTGCACTAGATGCAGAGAGGCACTCCATCTATGTGCTTGTGAGTGAGCACCCTGTTAAAGACTGTAATTCTTCAGAAGCAAGGAGCTAATACAAAGGAAACAGGTCCTTCTGGCTTAAAGTTTTGCTGCATGAAGTAGTATGGAGGCCCTGGACTGCTGCTCATTCTTTAGGATAAACTGTTCTTGTATCTGGTGTTGGTTTAGAGACTGTTTTTAAGAGACATTATAAGGTGATGGGATTCATTTGAAGCACTATATTTCTGTTTTAATGGTTTTGTCTACTTTTGCCTTCCCAAGAGTTTTGTTCTACATAGAAAGTTCATGTCATTTTTTAATATAAAAAGTTTTAACAAAATTAATGTGTGTTTCTCTTTTTTCAAACTTCCTCTAAAGACCCTTCTTTCTCCCAAACTCTCATGGGAATTTTCCTTCCATGGTTTTTATTCTATATCGTCTTCTTATCTGTTGAAACTAATAACCACATGACCACAATCTTCACTAACTCATACTACAGTGAAAGTGTTTACACTTATGTACATTCCTCTATAGCTGTTCGGTGTGGTGATTTTTAAAATCACTTAGGCAATACTTCTAAGGAACCATATGAAGAACTGACTATCTTGGTTAATGCGTTAGCAAAGGGCTGGTGTAATTGTCATATGCTTTTGTTCTTTCATACTAAAACTTAGCAAGTGAATAATAACCATAATGCCACAAGATAGTTGGTCAAATATTTTTTGATGCTGGTTCGATGTTGACTTGAGACCAGGGAAAAAACCCAAAAACGATTGTGTTAAGCAGGCATTTATAGTATAAATTCTGTAGCGTGGAACCTGGTAATTCTTTCTGCTTTTTCTATGGCTTATGTTACTGTGATTGTATGTAGAGTGTTATTTTTTTAATGTCTTTATTGCTTTTTTAGAGAGAAAGGGAGAGAGAAACATTGATCGGCTGCCTCCTGCTAGCCCCCTACTGGGGATCGAGTGGGCAACCTAGGCGTGTGCCCTGACCAGGAATAGACCTGGGACCTCTCAGTCTATGGGAGGATGCTCAATTCATTAAACCACACTGGCTGGGCTGTAGTGTGTCATTTTAAAAGAAAAGCTTCAGTAAGAATTTATAGTATTACACTGACCTGTAACCTTACAGTTTACATTGTTTATTTTAGTCTTGGTCCTTGGTCCTGGAACTACAGGTATTATTAGTCCTTCTTCCAGCACAGCAATTGGCAATTCTAAAATGTCAAGGTGTTCATTTCCTATGGTAAAAGTCAGACATAAGATTTGTTTAGCAATTTTTTGTTTCTTACTACCTGAAAATATTTCACTTGATTATCAGAAACAGCATTTGGTAAAGATGGGACAATATTCCTAAGTTACATATGAAGAAACTGACGTGTAAAATTAAAGTGAGCAGGGCCATTTTTTACTTCATATCATAGACTCACCCTTTTTTTCTTTTACATTTTTGCTTTAAACCAAAATGCTGAATTTTAGACATACCTGCTGTTTTCTTGGGGGTAAAATGCCAGATACTGATCATTGCAGTGTGGTTCTCGAACTTTCAAGTGCATGGATTCACCTTGGGAACTTATTAAAACATACTACTGGACACCCCCACCTGTTGGGAGCCAGCAGGCAAACACGACAGTGTAGCCTGAGGGGCAAGGCGAAAGCCACCAACGCGGGACCCCCCTGAATACTTTGAGTTTGGCTTGACGCATGGGAACAAGGATATGCAGAGGTCAATTCTAGGGCAGATTAGAAGCATACCAAGAAAAAGTCAACATTGTATGAGATGCCAAACAGGAGATGTCAGCAAACCTCCCTAGCTGTATATAACTGCTTGCTTCAAAAAATAAAATTGCTGGATCTTGCAGACCAGTCCTCCAGACCCCGACTCTTAATTCCGCGTCTTCTCTCTCCCCTGGTTCGGGTTCGGTTGTCGAGCGGGCCTCGACACCCACCCCTCCGCTCTTCAGAGTTTCTGATTGAGTAGGGCTGGAATGTGACATTTCTAACAAGTTCCCAGATGCTGCTGGTCTAGAGACCACCTGGCTTGGAACACCTTTAAAATGTAAGGGTAAGGCTGTGATTATGGTGGTAATACTGTTTAACTACCAATTACTGCGTGCTGAGTGTGTCAAGCATTGCCAAGTGCTCACAACGCTGGGTAGGTACATAGTAACACTGCCATCATTTTGCAGATAAGGAAATTTAAGTCCTTGGGAGATTAAATTTCTTAAATGTCATAGCCAATTTCCTAAATGACAGCTCTCCATCCCGGGTCTGACGACACAGCTCGAATTCTTTCACCACCTCACTACACTTCCTAACACAGTTCTAAGATTAAGACCATTTTCCCTCCTATTAAGCCCGCGTCTACCCCACGGCGGAGAAGCTCTGGGTCTAGGGTGAAATGGAAGCCCAAGCATTGGTGAATTCCTTGAAGGTGCATTACGAGCCGGGGCGGAAGGGGCGGGACTTCAGCCGCGGAAGGGGTGGGCTTAGGCCAGCAGGAAGTCCGGTGCTGATGGCTGTGTTGTCGAAAGGCCTGTAGTTGGGGTCTCTGGCCAGGTCGTGGTGGGCCCTTCCCTTTGAGTGGTTGTGTTCAGGAGCCGGCCCGGCAGGCTCACAGTGAGACTGTCACGGCGACTCTCTGCTCGCCGCCGCCATGCACGACGCCTTCGAGCCGGTGCCCATCCTAGAAAAGCTGCCTCTGCAGATCGACTGTCTGGCTGCCTGGGGTGAGTCCAGACACCCAGGGCCGAAGAGGGGGCAGCGTGGGAGCGTCCCGGACCGTCACAAGGCTGGGGAAGTGGACGGGCGTCTGGCTGTGTGGGCTCCGGTCGGACGCTGTCCGAAAGGGAACTGGGACGAAGCAGTGCACGGAATTGTACATAGTGAGGGCGGTGGGGCTCTTTGGGCGATCCCGAGGGACCCAGGCATTTTAGGGACATTCCACTGCCCTTGCTCTTGGTGCAGAGTTGGAGGTTGAGCTTTTCTTATTAATTGTGCTCAGCTTTGGCTTATTTCGATTCCCAAGAAGTCTTTAATTTGGACGCACAAGCAGTGGGAAGTTTTCAGCCTGCCAGGGACTTGAACTTCAGAGGATTGTGTTGGACTGGTTTGGGGGTGGGGATGGTGGGGAGGGTGGGATTGAACAAATTAACACCCTACGCCTTTTATAAGCCCTTAGTGATCATTCATCGTTCACTTCTCATTATTGTAGGTAACTCCTGTTGTTACTCAAAACTCTTAATTCATCCCAGCGATTTTCAGCCGGTATGCTGGCAAGAATTTGTAAAATATGCTGCAATACCTGACTATTCAGTCAGAGGCACTGACCTCTTTTCCCTTAGATTGTCAAAAAAAAAAAGACAATAGCCAACACAACAATAGCCAATAGCCATCTGGAATGAATGAATCAAAATTGTACCTATTTTTTGTCAGATTGGCAAAATATATATTTTTGGTGTGCCACAGAATTTTAGTAATTAGTTTATGTGTATCATGAGATGAAAAAGGTTGAAAATCGCCGATCTAGCCAAATGGTTGATAGTCTTATATTGGAGTGCCCAAGTTATGTAACTCTGTAGGTAGAACATCATTCCAGGCTGTCATGAAAGTTAACATGTAAAGACTGGCATAAGCCCCTTGGGAGTGACCAGTGCAGAAAACAGGGTCAGGCATCTCTTTTCTCTTGTATACTGTGGAATACAAAAGGTTTCAGGGGTCTAAACTTTGATTCTTAACTAGAAACATTATGATTTCAATCGATGACTGGTTGTGTCGAACAGCCACCAAAGACCAAACAGAAGTAATTTCAATCTTTCCTGTTAATGTCCAGGTACTAGAAATCAAGGTCATGAAAAGGTGGCTCAAGACCCTTAACCAGATCTTATACTGACCTAAATACCCGTGATGGGCCTGGTGGAATCTTGGTGGTGGCTGGCATCTTATGCATTATCTGTGGACAGTGCCATCCAGTCAGGCTTGCAGGGTTCTTCACTGCCTCTTCTTCAGTAGGGTGCTTTCACTACAGATTGTCATGTTAGTGTGTGCCCCTCCTGCCTTTAACAGCCCTGGGCCTCTTTAAAATTGCATCTCCATAGTAAGCTTTCCTGGTTCTTTGGGTTAAGGAGAGAATCCTGCTTCCTCCAGGTATCTCAAGAAGACCTCCATTTTCTGCCATTAAATGCTCTCAGTAAGAATTAAAAATAGAGGGAAAAAACTTTTTAAATAAAAGACCTGCCGCTGCACAAAGGGATTCATTCCCCTATTTCTTCATCAAATGTGTGTTAAGTGCCTACTTAGACCAGTCTTTCTACTAGGGACAGGAATATAAGAATGAGTAAGACTCAGTGCCTGTGCTTTTAGGACACACAGTGGGGGACAAAGACATATAAACAGATTTTGATACAAGATACGTGATACTAGAGACATATGCTGCCTACTAGGGAAACATAGAGAGGGGTACCCAACTCTGCCTAGGACATCCTTTTCTGCTTCTGAAAAGGATGGGTGCAGCTACTTACTACACCCTACTCAGCTTGTCACAATGCTTGACTGATACCCTGTGAAACTAGTAGTACACATATCTCAGCCTCTCTCACTGACTCCACTTTGTCACAGTAAAGATTCCATGTGTTTGTGCTTTTCAGGAAGACAGTTTTGAAGTGGTAGGTAGCTTTGGACCTGCCTTGATCTCTCACCAAACAGGAGAAATGCCTATTGCCTACTAGGATGCTGTGGTAGGTATTGGGGCTACAAGAGGCCATTTACCGCCTGCTGCCTCTACTACTTTATTTTCAGACTTTTGCAGCAATAAATATTGCTCATTACCTCTTTTACCTGGCTTTCATCCAAGAACCTGCAGGGCCAGACAACATTGGAGCTGGAAGGTGTCTTAGAGACACTAATCTATCTGTTGGGGAAAGGAAATAAGGAGGGTACTGATGGTGATGACTTCTCCCTGAACTCCAGAGTTGTAGAATCCAGCTGCCTTTTAAGCATCTTCATTTTGGGTGTCTAGTAACATGGCCAGAACAATTCTTGATGATCACACTCTCCCAAAACATGCCTGTCCCCCCACATCCCGTATCTCAGCAAATGGTATTTCTGTTTACTCATTTGGCTTAAGCCAAAAGCCTTGGAATCATTCTTTACTTCTTTTTTTTCTCCTATACACCACAACCAATCTGTCAGCAAATCTTGTCTACTCCACCTCCAAAATAAATCTAGAATCCAGTCATTTCTCCCCATCTCCACTTTTTCTACTCTGGATGAGGTCACCATCCTCTCTCATCTGAATTGCTATAGTAGTCTGCTGACTGATCACCCTGTGTTTGCCATTGTGCCATTTTCAGTTTTTTATCTACATAAAGGTAGAGTGATCTTTTGAAAACTTAATCTAATCACATCTATTTTCTGCTCAAAACCCTTCAGTAGCTTCCCATCACAACTAGAATAAATTCCAAAGTCCTTACCATGGCTAGCTATGCCTGACATGATCAGGCCTCTGGTTACTTCCCTGACTTTATCTCCTATGCTTTTACCCCTTGAACCTATCTGGGACTAGTCACATGGTCTTTCTTGTTCCATGAACACACAAAGCACATACCTACCTCAGGGCTTTTGCATTCACTGTTTCCTCTGCCTGGCACTCTTTTGCCTTAGATATTTCATGGCTCATTCCTCATTTCATTCAAGTCTCTGCTGAAATGTCACACAAATCAGCAAGACCTTCCCTAACTATTCTGTATTAAAGAGAATGCTACATCTACTAATGTGCTGTTCTTACTCAGTCTTAGCTTTCCTTTTATCATCTAATGCTGTTTTATATATTATTATTGTCTCTCTCACTCCTCAGAGTAGGAACTTTGTTTTGTACAACGCTTTATTTGCAGTACCTAGAACAGTTCCAGAGTCCTAATGGGTATCCATTAAATATTTGTTTAATTAATGAATAATATTAATGAGAATTAATAATAATATCAATTCCATTTTTTGAGTGCTAATATATTTAGCTTTTATAAAATAATAACTCCATTTTGCAGAGGAAGAACCTGAGAATTTAAGTAATTTTTTCTTTTTTATCCTCACCCGAGGACATTTTTTCATTTTTTGTTCAGATAGAGTGGGAGGGAGAGAGAGGAAGAGAGAGAGAGAGAAACATCGATGTGAAAGTGACACATCGAGTGGCTGCCACCCGCACGACCAACCAGGGCCGGGGACAAACTGCAACCAAAGTACATGCCCTTAGCGGGAACCGAACCCGGGTCTCTCTGGACCGCAGGCCAACTCTCTAACCGCTGAGCCAAACTGGCCAGGGCTAAGTAATTTTTTTCAAGGTCCTGTATCTAGTAAATTATGGCTGATTCTAGAGCCTGGTTCCCAAACTTTAATGTATATTCAGAGCCTGTAAAAAAAAAAACAAAAAAACATATTTGTGTGTGTGTGTCTATATGTGCATTTACACAATCATATTTGCTTATATTATCCAAAGAAACAATGGAAAAATAAATCACAAACTGCTAAAATGCTTCTTTACCTAAAGCGGAAGGGAGAGAACAAGGTAGTGTGGACAAGGATGGAAGCTAGATTTCTCACAGTTTTAACTTTGGAACTACATAAATGTCTCATATAATAAAATGAAATTTTAAAATGCAAATTTCAGGGCCCCACTGCAGAATCATTGACTCATGGTCTCTGGGAGCAGGGCTCACAAATGTGCATTTTAAATAAGTCTAAGTGATTCTGATGTGGCTAATCAGGGGCTTATACTTTGAGAAACACTGTTCTTTGCACTGTGACCCAGTGAAGGGAAGTGACCACCAGCTTATTCCCTGCAGTGGCCAGCACTGGGCCAGGAATGGAATTGTTTATCACATGAGGTTGGACTGGGTTGCACTGTTGGACAGAGCTTCAGCAGGGTAGTTATGAGTAAGAAGGGCCAGCCTTATTCACTTCCCAGGAGGGATCAGGTCCAACCTTGTGTCTCAGAGTTAGGCTATCAGGAATTTTCTAGGGCTGACTCGAATTTGTTTGTATGTGTGTGTGTTTATTTGTGTGGTGTGTTCCACTTTCTGATATGTAGTGTTGAGTCTCAGAAGGGACTGTTTACCTTGTGCTCTGCCTGCTCTGCAGGCTTCTCATTCTCTGTGTTTTGCATGTACAGCTGTATTATATGATGACATGTCACAGAACGTGAAGGCCCAATGTGGCTCAGGTCCTCTGGCCACCGGAGCCCCCACTGACTTCTGTAAACGAATCAAGCCTCCTTGAGGTTCTGTGCTGTTATTCCGTTTTCCTTATGACTGTGAGGATTGGTAATGAGTATGTGTATGGTGCTGTTACTATTAAGTTATTACAGTACTTTGCATATGATGAAGGCATTTTTCCTCCGCATCTCCAAATGAAAGCTTGAGAAGGGTCAAATAAAATTTCAATTAAAAATTTTAAAAACAATTTCAGTGAACTAATCTGATTCCATTTTATGACCAGTAGAGTAGGTATTTGATAAGAGACTTCTATTGGCAAATAAATATTTCAATAATAATGGAAAATGGGCCTTCAAAGAGACATGAAAAAATGCTCAACATCACTAATCATCAGAGAGATGCACATTAAAACAACAATGAGGTATCACCTCACACCTGTCAGAATGGCCGCCATCAACAAATCAATCATCAAACAACAAGTGTTGGCGAGGGTGTGGAGAAAAGGGGACTCTAGTACACTACTGGTGGGACTGCAGACTGGTGCAGCCACTATGGAAAACACTATGGTGTTACCTCAAAAAGTTAAAAATTGAACTGCCATTTGACCCAGTGATCCCACTTTTAGGAATATACTCTAAGAAGCCTGAAACACCAATCAGAAAGAATATATGTACCCCTATGTTCATAGCAGCACTATTTATAATAGCTAAGATCTGGAAACAGCCCAAGTGTCTATCAGTAGATGAGTGGATAAAAAAGCTGTGGTACATGTACACAATGGAATACTATGCAGCTGTAAGAAAGAAAGATCTCTTATCATTTGAGATGACATGGAGGGACCTGGAGAATATTATACTAAGTGAAACAAGCCAATCAGAGAAAGACAAATACCACATGATCTCACTTATTTGTGGAATATAATGAACTAAACAAACTGATGAACAAAATTGACCCAGAGACATAGAGGTAGGGTACAGACTGACAAACTCCAGAAGAGGGGGTGTTGGGGGGGGAGAGATAAACCACAGAACTTATATGCATGTATGCACAACCAATGGACATAGACAACAAAGCTGGGGAAGGGGTAGGGGGGATGGGAAGGAGGGTGTCAATGGGGGAAAAAGGAGAAACATCTGTAACAAAAACAATAAAAATAATTTTTAAAAAAGAAAAGAAAATGGGCCTTCAAAATTATGCTTATGAGTTTGACTTCATATTGTGGTGGTGCAGCTTCCTGAGAATTTAAGCCCCCGTGGAACAGCATCAGAGATCAGCTGTAAGGGAGCCAACAGTGAGCGTGGGAGAACATGTGAGTGAGACCAGCCGAGACCATACAGGGGTCCCTGGAGAGTCAGTGGGAGCAAGCTAGTTGGGAGGTGCCTTGTAGAGGGAAAATCGATAGACCTTGCAGACCTGGTGGAAGGTGAGGCTGTTAAAAGAGATAAAGAAAAATAGGAACAGACAGAAGTTTGGGGGGGCACAGTGAAGAGGAAGGGTGGGGAAAATCTATAGCTTTGGGCTATAGATTTTTATGTGTTATAAGAGAATTAAAAACTCCCACTTCACTTTATATCTGAAATATCAGTGGGTTCCTGAAAATCAACTTCAGTATTACAAATTGCTCGATACAGTGATATCTAAACAAGATCTTTTACAAAGCCAGCACTGTAAGCTGAATTTTTTCCCCATGTTCTGCTCCAACATAAATCTCCAGCATTCCATTAGAACTGATGTTGTTTCTGATTTACACTTATGTCATTAAGAGCACAGAGTGTCTTATTTTCTGTGTCCTGCCTTTGCTTTAAAATGAGAAATAAAAGAAGCCAGAATCACTATCGTTTTCTGGAAGACTGAGGACATCAACCTGGAGAAATGTTCCTGAGGTGGCTCCTGACTTGTCTTTGTAAATATAACCACTGCCTTCCAGACAGCCTCCGGCCAACACCCATTCTTTTGACGTGGGATGCCTTATTATGTGCATCACAGCATGTGGTTAGGTCCTGACTCTCCTACACACATCCTACTACATGTGTGACTCTGGACAAGTTATTTATCCCCAAGGCCTCGACTCCCTCATCTATAAAATGGGGATTTATAAAAAGAACATATTTCAAAGCATAGTTGTGAGGGTTAATGAAATAACATGATATTTGCTTAGTATTTCCTGAAATACAATGCATGCTCAGTATAGTTTATTTATGTGTACTATTATCCAATATTTTATTTTACAGAGAAGCGAGGGAGTGTATGACTGACCTCTATGTTATAAGATAAGAAAGACAAAGAGGTATCTGTATGTGCTTAACTTCTCTTAATGAGTTCATATAGATCTGTCAGGGTAATTATTTAAACCCTTTCGGAACCTCTTTATTTTTAGTATAGACCAGTGTCTCCCAAAATGCAGCGCCTGAACCAACATCAGCATCAGCCTCACTTGGGAACTTGTTAGAAATGCAAGTTCCCAGGCCCACTTCCAGACCTATTGAATAAGAAGCAGGTCAGGGCCCAGCCATCTGTTGTAACAAAACCTCAAATAATTTTGATACACACCAAAGTTTAAGAACCATGGGCCTTGACCATCTTTTTTCAATAAGAGCTTTATTGAAATATAATTCACATACCATACAATTCATCCATTTAATATGTATAATTCAGTGTTGTTTAGTACGTGCATAGAGTTGTGCAAGTATTGTCACAGTTGATTTTAGAACAGTTTCATTACCCTAAAAAGAAACCCCAAACCCATTAGTATTCATTCCCCATTTCTCCCCAAGCCCACCAGTCCTAGGCAACCACTAATCTTTCTGTCTCTATAGATTTGCCTATTCTGGACATTTCATACAAATAGAGTCATACAATATGCAGCCCTTTTTGTCTGGCTTCTTTCATCTAGCAGAATGTCAGGTTCATCCCTGGGGTAGCATGTATCAGCACTTCATTTCTTTTAATAGCTGGCTAATATCCCATTGTGTGGATATGCCACATTTTGTTTATCTGTTCATCAGTTGATGGACATTTGGGTTTCCTTCTTTTGGCTATTACAAATGATGCTACTATGAACACTTGTGTACACGTTTTTGTGTGGACGTATGTTTTCATTTCTCTTGTGTATGCCCAGGGATGGAATTGAGGTCATATAGTAACTCTGTGTTTGACCTTTTGAGGAACTGCCAGACTGTTTTCCAAAGTGACTGCACTATTTTATATTTCAACTAACAATGTATGAAGTTTCCAGTTTATTCCCATCATCATCAATACTTGTTATTATCTACTAGGCCAGTGGTTCTCAACCTTCCTAAGGCTGCAACCCTTTAATACAGTTCCTCATTTTGTGGTGACCCCCAACCATAAAATTATTTTTGTTGCTACTTCATAACTGTAATTTTGCTACTGTTATGAATTGCCATGAGAAATATGTGTTTTCCCATGGTCTTAGGCAACCCCTGTGAAAGGGTCGTGCGACCCCCAGGTCAAGAACCGCTGTACTAGACCATCTTTTGAGATAATGAATTCTGTAAGCTTAATATAAAATGGAACTTCTTATTTTCCCCAAAGTTAAATCATTAAACTTTCAAAGGATGCCTTTTAGTTATTATTTCTGAGATAAGATACCTCGTTTCATGTTTATACTATTCATTTATGATTCTATAAACTTCCATGATATTTTTGGTCAGTTTAATTTTAAAACAATGAAGCCAGGGACATTTTTTAATTCTCTAATACATCTAGTCTAGTAATTGTTGAATCAATGCTTTTTTGATTGGTCGATTCTCAACTATTTCTTGACTATAAACATTCTTTAGCTTTCCAAAACACCTGCTATAAAAAAAAAAAAAACTCACCTGGCCGGTGTGGCTCAGTGGACTGAGCATTGCCCCATGAACTGAAAGGTCCCGGTTCGATTCCTGGCCAGGGCACATGCCTGGGTTATGGGCTCAATCCCCAGTAGGGGGTGTGCAGGAGGCAGCCAGTCGATGTTTCTGTCTCACAACGATGTTTCTATCTCTCTCCTTCCCTCTCCTTTCCTTTCTCTCTGAAAATAACAAACAACTCATTTTATTGACCCTTTGATTCTGATTACAACCCCCAGATAAAGAAACAGGGTCTGACTAAAGCAGACTGATATTTCTCACAGCTCTTTTCTTTTCCAGAGGAATGGCTTCTTGTTGGAACCAAACAAGGACATCTGCTTCTCTATAGGATTCGGAAGGACGTTGGTGAGTGGCAACTTTCCAGAACAGAGAGAAATGGCTTACTATCCATGGGGAAAAAGAGTTTTGATAGTTGGCTAGTGTACAACTGTGAAATCAGTGGTTTCTGGACCATGAAAAGAGTGATTGGGGGTTGGGAGTAGTACGGTGGGAAAGTGGAGAAAAGCATGTGAGAATTTCCAGGTATTTTTTAGTTTCAGACCATATGCCCATGGGGATGAGGGCAGGGGAGCTGTGGGGGAGACTAGATGTTCCTCCCCTCCTCAGTTTTTGGAGACTTACTGCTAGAAATAACAAATATTACCGATGGGAATAAGATTTTCCTGTAAATGATGTGATAGTAGGAAAAAACAGTTAGGAACCATTGATTTAAAAGACCTTATTAGTGCCCTGGTCGGTTTGGCTCAGTAGTTAGAGCGTCGGCCTGTGGACCGAAGGGTCTTGGGTTTGATTCCAAGACAAGGGTACATACCTGGGTTGCAGTTTCGATCCCCGGCCCCAGTCGGGGCGACCAATCCATGTTTCTCTTTCACATCAATGTTCCTCTCTCTTTCCCTCCCTGTTTTTCACTCTGTCTAAAAATCGATGGAAAATTATCCTCAGGTGAGGATTAACAGAAAAAAATAGAAGACCTCATTAACTTATGAGGGGTAAACTAGGAGGAAAAGGACCTGGGTTTGAGTCCAGCTTTACTATTCTTTTTCTCCTTGACTGAGTAGGTCCTTTCCAGTATCATTTTCCTCTTCTATAAACTATCTGTTTTTCTCACAAATTTGTTGTGGTCAGATGCAATAAAATGTTTGAAAGGACTTTAAAACTAAAGTTCTATTCAAATGTGACTTTGTCGATAAAAATGTAGAATGGTAATTAAAAAGTATGTGAAATTTATTCTGTTAGAGTATCCTCTAACAGAAAAAGTACCTCAGGTTCTTTTCCTAGTTTTATTTCTATGCTCTCATTATGAAATCGATATGTTTGGATACCATGCCCTGGAGCTTCAAGTCGGTAGAAATCTGCTGTTAATGCCACAGTAGGTTGAACCATATGAACTAGTCATTATTTGACCAAGTTAGAAAAAACAGTGTGGCAGTTTCATAGCTTTCAACCTGATAAGTAACTTTCTATAGTAAATAACTTAAGGAAAAGTGAAAATAGAACCTTCTCTTTAGAACCTAGAGCAAAGGTAACATTGGGGGAAGAACGTCTTACTAGTATAGGGAAGGAGACAAATCTTTTTCCCCCTCTACTCATTTTAGGGTCATTGGCTAGGGACCTGTAAATTAGACTGAGAAAAGACAGATTAACAAGAGAGAAACAAGTAGAGGTTTATTAATTTGTGTGTTGTACATACATATGAGAGCACGCAGAGATGAATAAGGTAAAGGAGTGATTAGAATTTGGGCCTTTGTATCATCCTAACAAGCAAACAACAAATTTCTACAGAAATGACCAGACAAAGGAAAAGGACTTTGAGCTTCTAAAGTGGCAAATTGTGGGAAAGAAATTATGTGAGGGATATAACTGGAGATAAGTTTGTTATGTAGATTTCTCTGCTGCAGTCTTTGGGCTGATAAGGGTCTTGAGTTATTTCCAGTGATTAAATTCTGTCCTTCCTGATAGAGAGGAGAGCAGCAGAGGCAGCTTTGTAAATTTATGTCTTGTTTTGAGGCAAGTAAGAAGAGAGCCCAGAGAGCTTTTTCTTATATTTGCTTCTTACCAGTTGCCTTCAGCTCAAAATAATTCTTAAGCCAAAATAGCATATTTTGGGGCGGCATATTCTGCTACCTGTCACTGGTGCAATAGGAAGAGGAAGGCACCTGCTGTGCTGCAGTGAGAAGAGAAACCAGAAGTTCAAAACAGAGGGTTTACAGTATTTCATTTCTATAGGTTTAAACTTTCCTTCAAATCAGGAATCAGCAAACTTGTTCGAAAAAGGATCAAATAGTAAATATTTTAGGTTCTGCAGGTCATAAGATTGTTGTTGTGACCACTTAACTCTGCTATTGTAGCAAAAAGGCAGCTATAGAGGATATGTAAATGAAGAGGTGTGGCTATGTTCCCATAAAACTTTATTTACAAAAAACATGTCAAGAGCTGGATTTGACCCAGGGGCAGTACTTTGCCTGGCCCTTGCTTTAAATTTTTAGTGCTTCTAGCCGGAATATTTGCATTTTGTGATATCTACCCTGTTTGTAATTTGAAAATTAAGCTTGCCTTGGATTTTATTCAGCGTTCAACAGCTGTGTTTTGACTCTACTTTGGGCTCAGATACTGTATAGAACAGGGAGATAAGAGCCTTATATTCTTTTCCCCTAATAGATGGTTAGTTCTTTGTACCATCAAATACTAAATACTACAATAAAGTGACTTGTTTAATACACCACTTCTGTATAAGTGGTGAGAAATTGAAAACTAGACTATAAAAAATCTTTCAACATAATATAGACTCACACATAATATTAGTGTTAATCCGACTTGGAACCCTGGTGGTGACAGTTCCTTGCCCTGTGATCAGTTCACCATGTGACCTTTAACAAGTTAACCTTCCTGGGCCTCAGTTTCCCCATAGGCTACTTGAATAGCAATATTAACCTACCTTAGACTATTAGGAAATCAAACTCTGATTAGAAGCTTTACTTCTTCCTATACTCTAAGAGTTGAGTTCTGGCCCAGCTCTGGTCTGTTTATGGGCCCGAAATAGACCTCCGTGAATCAGCCATAGAACTAACTCAGTTTCTAAATTGGAGATATTGCAAAGCTGAATAGGTCTGCAACTAGACTGTCTTTCTGAGGAAAGGGAGCAGGTAACAAGATGTCATGGAAAGACTGAGATTAAGGGGACTGGGCTCTGATCTGACCTGAGCCATCTCCTTTGAGCTCAGAAAGTCTCTAGGCCTCATTCTACTTGTATCTTAAACAAGGGGGTTAGATTAGTTCACATCTAAGGTCTTAACAACTTGAGGTTTGCTTCAGTGGTGCTGTCTGCCTAGAGCAGTGGTTCTCAAAGTGTGGTCCCCAAGATCCGTTCAGAGGATCCACAGGGTCAAAACTAAGTTCACGGTAACATTAAAACTTGATTATTTATTTCATTAACAAAGGTCATTATTGACATTTGCACCAAAGTAACAGAAGCTAAAACTGCTGGCCCCTTAGCACAAGTTCAAGACAATGGTCAGCAAACTTGTTGGTGCCAAACTGTACTAGCCGTCATGTTGTTCTCCAGCATTCACTCAAAGTGGTTTTGTTTTTTGTTTTGTTAAAGCCAGTTTCACTTAAGAATGTTCTTTGTGCCTGGCTGGTGTGGCTCAGTGGTTGAGCCGTTGACCCATGCACCACGAGGTCGCCAGTTCGATTTCCGGTCAGGGCACATGCCCAGGTTGTGGGCCAAATCCCCGGGGAAAGGGGGGGCATGCAGGAGGCGGCCAGTCTGTGTTCTCTCTCATCGATGTTTCTATCTCTTTGTCTCTCTCCCTAAAACCAATAAAGAAAAAAAATTAAAAAAAAAAAAGAATGTTCTTTGTGAGGCAGTAAAAATGCTTACTTTTATTATATCTTGACCTATGAGAACACATCTTTTTAATAATCTCTGATGTCATGGGAAGTTTGCATAAAGCTCTTCTGCTGGGTGCCAAGGCACGAAGCACAGTGGCTGTCTCAGTTCGGAAAAGTCCTTGTGTGTTTGAGCCATGAGCCAAACTGGCCACTTTTTTCATGGAGCATTATTTTTGCTTGAAAGAATGACTGACAGGTAGACTATGGTTTTTCAGACCATTTGGATATTTGGTAGCTATGTTCTCAAAAATGAACAAAGGAAGTCTGTCACTTCAAAGAAAACAACTGGCAATTTTTGTAGCTAATGATAAAGTTAGAGCTTTCAAGAGAGAGTTAGAATTATGAAAAACTTGTATGTACCCCCATGAGCTTGAGGGCTTCTCAGTACTAAAGATTTTTCTGATGAGATTGGGGGGGATAATGAGTGTGATTTTTTTTTTTTTAAATATCCTATAACAAAATGTGTCAACATTTGGAAAATGTGCATAACTCAGTGAAACAATATTTCCCAGTGCATGTAGTTTCTAAATCATGAATAAAAGATCTGTTCAAAGTGTAAAATAAACTAATAATGGACTTTAACAGGAAAGTTCATTAATAGGTTTCAGATTCCACATTATAAGAAACATCTTTTGTCAAGTTTTGGAACAGTATCAAAGATATTGATCACAATTAATCTGGAAAAGCTACTAAAATATCCCTCTCTTGTCCAACTATATGCCCATGTGAGGACAGATTTTGGTCCTATACTTCAACCAAAACAATGTATCAAAACAGATTAAATGCAGAAGCAGATGTGAGAGTCCAGCTGTCTTCTATTAATCCAGACGTTAAAGAGATTTGCAAATATATAAAACAATGCATTTGTTTTAATTTGGAAAGATAGTTTTTTCATTAAAATGTTATTTATGCTCAATGTAATGGGTTTGTCACTGTTATTTTTGAGTTAATAAATACAAATTAAAATTTTGTTTTTCAGTTTTAATTTCTAATATGGCAAACATTGATAGCTATAACCCACATAACAGTGATAGGGTCCTCAGTAATTTTTAAGATTATAAAAGGGTCCTGAAACCAAAAAGTTTTTAGAATCTTTATCCTAGAGCATTCTGCTTATAGAGAGACTTGTTAGAAGTAACAATAAAGCCCTTGTGAAATAGAGAACTCTTTATCAAGCAGGAAGTGGCCAAATTATTATTTTTTCTTGTGAAATATAATGGCAGGATACAGGGCATGTCTGTGAATCTCCCAAAACTTCAGGGCCCCTTCTTCATCTTCTCTGCTGAGTTACACATGGAGGAAGTATGACCAGCTTTGGTGGCATGGGCCCTTGTGGCTGCCTCAAACAATCTCCACCGACTTTTGGGTGGACAGGAGCCCAGCTATCTGTGGGGAGCAGCTGGGGTCAGCAGTGTGAACAGTCTCTCCACGAGCTGGGAGGCGGGTAACAAGGTGTGGACTCCGCACAGGCTTGATTCTGGGCTGGCTTTCACTGGGCTGCTGCCTATCTGCTCGACTTGTCAGGTCCCTCAGATATGAAATTGAAATAATAATACCTGTTTCTTGGGAGTAGTTGTAAGGTTGCAGAAAACACATAAATGTTTAAACCCAATTAATTATAGCTGCTTTTATTATTAATTTTCTTTTGGACTCTTTGGTGACTTCTGAGGCTGAATATTTTTGTCATCCCAGCAAGGCTGGCTTCACATGTTTTTGTGGTACATAATTTTCCCCCCCTTTCTTGCGACAGTGCCAGCAGATGTGGCATCACCTGCAAGTGGCAGTAAGTGTAGATGCATCCAATTGCTTTGGCCCCGGGGATGGTGTTCAGTGTGTTTGCTCTGCGCCAGGACATCGGGTAGTGGCTGGGAGTTAGCTGGTTCTGGATTTAAGGATGCTTTTGGCTGGGTTTCATTGCTTGGGCTCTTATGTTTGACTGTTCCTTTTTACCCTCTTTTTTTGTGAAATACTTCGCCAAGGTACTATTTTGTAGGATAAGATCTTCAGACTCACAAGTACCTTGCAGCTTTAGTAAAATTCTGTGGTGTGATACTCTCTGCTAATGCCAAGTGGAAGTGCATGAAACCCTCTGTTCTAAAACTGGAGTTGAAAGCAACTTAGCTATCTGCAATAAAGACAGCTGGCTCTTTTACACCTCTGACTTCCAGTCTTTTTGGAATTTTTTAAGGTTCACGTAGGAGAGCAGTATGGAGCAGCATTTTTTGTTGTAGTTATTTTTATATGTATCCCTGTGTTTGGAACTGGGAATGTTTGTTTCTTTTCCATAGGCTGCAACAGGTTTGAAGTGACACTAGAGAAATCCAATAAGAACTTCTCCAAAAAGATTCAGCAGGTAGGCAGTGATGGTCGTTGCTACATTTATATTTGACTGCTATGGGACCCTGTCAAAACTAGAACTTTGGTAACATTATTTAACTTTGAATCCTCTGCTCTGTCCTCCCATTTATGCAGGGATCTCTGTCCATCCATCACTTGCCCGAGATCCTTTCACAAGCAGAAATTGTGATTGCACATTAATATAAGTCAGATCCCTGTCATTGGTATAGGCTCTTTAGTCCCTTTTTAGTACTGCAGTTAAATGAATATTCAGTAACGCTTGTCAGGAATGTTTAACTGAGTCTAATGATTTGCTATTTTCCAGATCCATGTGGTTTCCCAGTTTAAGATTCTAGTCAGCTTATTAGGTAAGAAAAGGGGTTATGATTGTATTTCATGTGTCAAAAAACACAAGCTATGACTTAATCCTTTCATGGTTAATTTGATAGTCGTTACTTAACAGTGAAACTGACATGTTCCAAACCAGATATAACAACAGTCTGCAGGGGTAACTAAGGCAACAACATCCTCTAGAAACTTGAGCACTATTCTCCAAGGAGTGTCACTTCATTTATTCACTCATTCATTCATTCAATAATCAAGCAAATATTCATTGAGCCCTACTCTAGGCATTGGGGATACCAAGTTGAGTGAGACATGGTTTCTATCTTGTGTTCTGATTGTGAAGACTGAAATGACAGAAAGTAGTCATGATACAGTGTGGAAAGTTATAAAAAGTGTTGTGGGATCTTAGTAATGGGAGGGACAACATTACCTAGTGGGTGATTAGGATTTTGAAAGAAAGCAAGTGGTAGGAAGAGCATTATAGGCAGAGGGAGCAGCTTAAGCAAAGGCCCTGAGACCTGGCTAGACTTAGGTTATGTGGCGGAGAGTGGGAGAGACTGGTGATGGACAGATTAGGGCCAGACTCTTCAGGGCCTTGTGTGAAAAGCCACAGTGTCATGGAAGGCAGCCAGTGAGGACTTTTCTTGGCAAGCAGACTAGAAACTTGCTATACACTCAGTACTGTTCAGCCCAGGGCCCAAAGGTAGAAACATTTTAAACGTAGGTTCTAGGTTGAGAGAGGAACATTTATAGTAACTAAATCTTCATGACAAAAATTAGACCAGTGAAACTATTTTGCTTGCTTTGCTAGAAAAAAAATCCTTGTGATGGGTTTATACAAAATCCACAGGGGGTCTCCTTTCTCTTATTGGAGCCTCCTGATGTAAGTAGCTTTGAAAACCCGTTTCTTATACAGATATTGCATCACAAATTTCCAGACTTGAGAAAGAGTAGAAGAGTGCTTTGGAAGTGAAAGGGCTCTTTTATTCAAGCCAGTCTTAATTTAAAGGAACAAAATATCCAAGTTCAGAGGACTGAATGACCTCTTCATTGTTTTGTAATAGACCAGAATAAATCACTGTTAGTGAAACTGAAGGCACATCATCAACCAACATTTGCCATTTGGTTCTTCTAGTTATAGTTATGTTTTTGTGGATTTTTTTTTTTTTGGGGGGGGGGTCTGGAAGGTGGCAATACTAGAGAACTGTGATAATTTATTGTGATGTTTTACTTCCTTCTAAACAGAAAATAATATTTATGTCCATGACCTATTGACATTTCAACAAATCACTACGGTTTCAAAGGCAAAGGGAGCATCACTGTTCACATGTGACCTCCAGGTAAGTGCAGGCAAGAGGAAATTTGACTCTGTGCTTTAATAAATACAGTTTTCCTCTGTCATGTCTACCATTAGATGAGAAGAATAACATTGATACCCAAATCCAGCTGAGACTTCAAAGAAAACATTTGATTTTGGATTGTATTAGAGAAATTTCCCCCTTAGTATGTAGTCTGCGGTTGAAGCATTTGCGTTCCTGGTATGGCAGGAGGCAACTAACCAAGGATAAAAACACCTGTCATGGACAAACCATTACTGGGAAATCAAACCTGTAACAGTACCATGAACATGACTACGAGACACTAAATTGACTCTTGTTCTAAGCATATCATTGTGGCCTTTGTCTTTAGGGAGTTTTTGTCATCCAGAAAAGACATCTGTCCTTGTTTTTGCTAATTCATCAGCCTTACATTTTTCAGATCCTGCCTTACCCCAGCTTTGATCACTTTTTTAGCATTTATGCTCTGCACTGACACTGCATTGTTTTATGCATAGACGTTTTCTTTTCCTCCAACTCCTTTAAAGGATTGCAAGTGGCCACTGACACATGCTGATCTCTGACCCAGCATGTATTGACAGCCATGAGCGAGAAGCACTTAAGAAAATAAAGGAGGAAGCGGTTATGTAGGTGAAGGCCTGCCCCGGGATTTTCCTCTCTGAATTATGAATGTCCACAAGATTTGCTGGTGTGAGGGCCTTTAACTGGCAGCCCGTGAGGAGGAAGTGTTCCTCAGCCTGTAGTTTCTGAGTACATCTCGGAGAATGGTGTTCCTCAGCCTGTAGTTTCTGATTACAACTCAAGAGAATGGTGTTCTTCAGCTCAGCTTGTCTGCTTCATGACAGGATTTTCAGACTAGTAGCCATTTCATGGTAGAAAATCTCTAATCTAGTTGTCATTCAGTTATAGAGTCATTGTGTGCGCATCCTCATTTGCTCTGGGTGTGTCTTCCCAGCACATAGAGACTGGTGAGGAGGTGTTGCGGATGTGTGTAGCTGTGAAAAAGAAGCTGCAGCTCTATTTCTGGAAGGACAGGGAATTTCATGAATTGCAGGTAAAGTCCACTGTTACCTGGTCCATGGGTTGGGTGGGAGGTGCTGCTATAGTTGACCTACAGCTTGAAAAACTCATGGTTCAGTGGTAGTGAAGGTCAGCATCCCAGTCTTGGAGTTTGCTCCAGATGAATGCTCTGCTGTATGTACATGATGAACCTGAGAGCTTATTCATGCCCACTGGTTAAAGTCTCGTGGTCTTTGAGGCAGCAGTAATACAAGTGTGCAGATTGGTTTATTTCAAAGGGAGTTTTCACCTTTTCCAAATGCACCTTGTCCAGTACTTGGGTGACTTACAGTAAGTCCTCACTTAACATCATCCATAGGTTCTGCAACTTTAAGCAAAACAACATATAACGATATATGTTAATTGATATAAAAAAGAGTTAAATTCCTACAGTATCTTGTCAACATTATAACAAAACGATGTTGAATGAATTGATGTTATTCAAGGACCAGCTGTATTTTTATTATGGGTGGTTTGCTGGTCTTGTGTTTATAGAATTGAATTCAGATGAGGATGAGGGTGATTTTGCCGAATGGGGGTGAAATAACAGGAACATCCTTTTTTAAAAAACATCTTTCCAATTGAACTCTTGCTCTTTCTCCAGGGGGACTTTAGTGTACCGGACGTGCCCAAGTCCATGGCATGGTGTGAAAATTCTATCTGTGTGGGTTTCAAGAGAGACTACTACCTAATAAGGGTAAAAATTATTATTTTGCAAATATCATCAGGGAAGATGATTGTGTACTTCTGAAGTGAAAGTCTAGAGACTGCCTTACGTAGAGCTTTTGGCATAACAGGGTTTGTGTTTGTATGTTTGGTTATTTTTCATGCTTTCAGCATCTTCTACAAATAAGATGTATGTGTATCTTAAGCCAGGCAGACTCACCTCTCAGTTCTCTGCATAATAAGTTATCCACATCCTGTTTCTAATTATTGGAACAGATAATTAGGACTCCTTGCTTTTGTCCAACGGCACTATCATGGACTGCTGTTTTAGTGTTAGCTTAACTATTTTTAAGACTTTGAGATTTTTGCCCCTGCCCTAAATTTTTAGTATATTTTTTTACTTTTTTTTTTTTTTTTTTTTTTTACTAAACTTCAAAAGCCACATGTGTTTGTTTATTATAGAAAATATAGATAAGGAAAATAAAAGAGGTGCAAATCATTTATAATCCCCCTGCTCAAAAATAATCACTATTAACCTTTTGATATATGGGCTTCTACCCTATTTATAAAATACTATGTTATACACGTGGATATATTATATTACATGTTACAGTATGTAATATATAATATAACCTGATTTTTCTTTTAACCTAAGCAGTAAGTATCCATGACGTTGGTATTTTTTCCTCCAATAAGCACACTGTATGCACACAACTATAGAAAAAGGTTGATAACCATTCATTTCATAGAATAATCTAAATTTCTTAGCTTTATACCCCTCTCATAATCCAGACCTGGCAGTTCAAGAAGCCTTTCTCCCCGTCTTCTCACTGCCCTACCCTCACTGTGTTACCGCTTCATTGTTTATCTAGTTAATGTGTTTGTTCCATAGTAATATTGTTGGAATATCCTAGTTTTATCAGCATCAGAGTTGCACGCTCATGAAGGATTCACTGTTGTGCAGCTGACAGAATAGCATCTAGGCGTATGGGTGCTAAGAGAAGTCTGTGAGGAATGGGACACAGCTACAAGTTGGAGTGTTTTTTGTTGTTAATCCTCACCTGAGGATATTTTTTCCATTGACTTTTAGAGACATTGGAAGGGAGTTAGGGGAGGGAGAGAGAGAGAGAGACATCAGTGTGAGAGAGACACATCGATTGGTTGCCTCCCACATGATCCCGACCAGGGCTGGGGATCAAACCTGTAACCCAGGTACGTGCCCTTGACCGGAATCAAACCCGCTACCATCTGGTGTGCAGGCTGACGCTCTAACCACTGAGCCACGCTGGCCAGGGCTGGAGTATTTTTATTACCTGACAACCTTGGACGCTTCCGTCTCCTTCTCGAGGGTAGTCATTTGAGGGTGAGAAATTTTGCTATGGGACCAGGATGTTCAAAAGTTAGCCATTTATTTACATACAGTAAAATGTATTATTTTTGATGTACAGTTCTGAGTTTTGACAAATTGCCCAGAGTTCTGTAACCACCACCACAATCAAGATTTAGAACAGTTCTATTACCCTAGAAATTCCTCTCGTGCTGCCCCTATGAGGTCAACCCCTCCTACACTCAACGTCTAGTAATCTGTTCTTTGTCTCTTATAGTTTTGCTTTTGCCAGAATGTCATATAAATGGAATCATATATGTGATTAGCATAATACATTTGACATCCATCTGTGTTGTGTCAATATATTCTTTTTTATAGCTGAGTAGTATTCTAAGGTATGAATGTACTATAGTTTGTTCATTCATTCATCAGTTGAAAGGCAAAATTGTTTCCAATTTTTAGCCATTATGATAAAGCTACTGTAAACATTTGCATATAGGTTTCTGTGTAATGAAAATAAGTTTTCATTTCTCTTGGCCAAGTGCCTAGTAGTGGGATTGCTAGATTACATCGTAAGTGTATATGTAACTTTAAAAGAAACTAGCAAACAGAACGGCTGTACCATTGTCCACTCTCACCGACAGAGTAGGAGGGTTCCAGCTGCTCTTTGTCCTGGCCAGCACTAGACATTGTCATTTGCCAGGCTAGATGTTTGACTCTGTGTTAGAGAAAAAGAGAACTAATTCTTCATAGTGATGACAAAATTTTTCATAACAAACTCTATTCGTTATCTATTTCCTTATGCCAAACAAGGACTATTACTGGTTTCTGTAGGTTTTGGGTTTTATCTCGATTTTTCCAGGCCGTGTTCATGCCTCTGGCCAGAGAATGGTGTGTGACTCACTTTGTGTCTTCCCGCAGGTGGATGGAAAGGGGTCCATCAAAGAGCTCTTTCCAACAGGAAAACAGCTGGAGCCCTTAGTTGCTCCCCTGGCAGATGGAAAAGTGGCCGTGGGTCAGGATGATCTCACCGTGGTGCTCAATGAGGAGGGGATCTGCACACAGAAATGTGCCCTGAACTGGACAGACATACCAGTGGCCATGGGTGAGACCAACAGTAGCTGCTGTTGCCCACTTTGGGCTGGGGCTGTGTGCCACCTCCGAAGAAGGGAATCTCACCCACAGCTTTAGCAGACTATGGTTGATAGTGTCATTCACTTTCATTTCCCCTTCTTATAAGTAGACAACTGTAGTAAGGGTATTGAAAATGGGGTATTCTTGTTTTTGTAGAAAGCTGATTTTTGCCCCAGAGTGGGGAAAATCTAAACAGAATTGTACATTTTAGAAGTAATTGTCTAGCCCAGCTGGTGTGGCTCAGTGGTTGAGCATCGACCCATGCACCTAGAAGTAATGGTCTACTGTTATTTTTACTTCTTAGTTCCTTTTTAATGGTTTTATTGTGTCCTCTGCCAAATAGTGGAAATTCTCTATTTATTTCTGTAATACATATAACTCATTATTGAAGGATTTTTATGTGGTGGTTATTGCTACTGTTTTTGTAGCTTAGAGGCACAGACTGTCCTCACATTTAAGGTGTTTCTGTCCCACACCTGCCTTAGGCTCCCAGCTCTCTGCGTAGGTATTGCCATTTGGAAGAGGGAGCATTTTAATAATAGTTATTGCTGTGGAGTGAGGCATGCAGACTTTAAGGACTCTAGCTCTGGAGATGAAAATTAAATTTTGGGTAAAGAGACGAAACTGCTTAAGGTGTTGAATTGGGTGAATTGAGATTCAGTAGTTCAGAAGGGGGGAGTTCGTTGTTCATTAGTCAGGAAGTTGTTTCATTGCGTTGGGAAGATTGCACTAGACCTGGCAGGGAGTTCAGGATCTGGTTTTAAGAAAAATTCTCTGTCACTCTAGGAATAAAGAATAGTTTTAAAAATGAGGAGAGTCCTGGCTGGTTTGGCTCAGCGGTTAAGAGCATCAGCCCGCAGACCAAAGAGTTGCGGGTTCAATTGTGGTCAAGGGCACGTATCTCAGTTGAGGTTTTTTTCCTGGCCCTGGTTGGGGTCATGCGGGAGGCAACCAATCGATGTCTCTCTCTCTCACATCAATGTTTCTCTCTCTCTCTCTCTCTTTCTCCCTTCCTCCCTCCCACTCTATCTGAAGATAAATGGAAAAATATCCTCGGGTGAGGATTAAAAAAAAAAAAAAATGAGGAGAAATGTAGAAGAAATGCTGGTTTGTGAGAGGCCATGACAGAGACTGAGCTGGCTAAAACAGGTGGTCTGAATTATGGAGGAATAAGGTTAGGGGCAGTTGTTAGAGGCCCACTACCAGGTTGGAGAGGCCAGTCGATTCCTCAGTGGTAGAGTGTTTTGATAAAAACATCAAGTTCTAAGGTGGTTATTCTGGTAGTGGTTAGAGATTAGTAGACCAGAAGGAAGATCAATCAAAAGGATAGTATTTTATAAGGCCCAAGAGCTTCGCAAGAAGCTTCACGATGTTCTAGAGGCCCTTGTTTTCTTTTCAGAAGAATGTTGGTAGATTAGATGAAGATGTGTGTAATATGCTTGAAGTATATTTCTAATTTTCCAGTGTGAGAGTTCCTGTTTTAAAACCTTTGTTAGTGCCCTGTACCCTCAGCAGTGTTTCTCAGAAACATATCTATGCCTTAACATATTGAAGGAGAGGACATTCTTTCTGGACAGGGTGGGAGCCTCACCACAGGAGGAAGACTAAACTTAGAATGGTGTATATTTTAAATTTTATTTATACTTCTGCTCTCATCTTTACTACTTCACGCAGGCTCCTGGCATTTGGGACTCCCCCTCATTGCCATCGTCTGCGCTGTCGCCTTTTCCTTTCTTCTCACCCAGCAGCATCCTGCTCATATGACAGGGCCCCGAGCAGGCACTTCCTCTGTGGAGTCTTCTCTGACCTGCAGGCAGAATTAACCACTTCCCCATGTGGCTTCCAGAGCCCTTTTGGGTTTCTCTGTCAGGACACCCACACAGCCCCACAGGAGCAGTGAGTTGTCTGTCTCTGCTCGTGTAGGAGCTCTGTGAGCTCTGGGCTCCTGTCTCGATCCACCTTGGGGGGTGCCTGCAGCATGGCCTTTAGTGCATGCTTGCGGAGTGGAGGAACCATGTCGTTGTCGGCCGGTTTCTATGTCCTGCTGCACACCAGTCACTCCGCCAAGCTCTGAAGATACAACAAGATCCGACTGTCTTTATGGCATTTGAGAGACCTGCGGAAAAGTTGGGGAGACTGAACAAATGAGCTATGACAACCAGCAGGGTTTCTATTCTAGATTAACTTTTTAAAATAAAATTAGACCTTATTAAGATTTTAAAAGGACAGAGAAATATTACATATTTATACAAGTTAACACTAAGGAAAATGGTACTAGCTTTTTAAAATGAGGCCAGCATTAAAAAGAAAATTTAAAAATTCAACACAAAACAACTTTTTTTTTTATTGTATTTTTTGGTAAGTTGAAAAATAGCAGCATAATAACAATAGCATTCAAATTGATGAAAATACTACTTAGGCTTCAGTTTCCTCATTTCTGAGTTCCCTTCTGGCTTTAAATTTTTATTATACTGTTCATTTAGACTATAAATTCAAATATAAAATGAAAAGCTTTTCATCAGAAAATAGATAATGAGGAAAATGAATTCATAGCAAATTAGCCACACTAAAAAACTATTTTTTTTTTTTTTATCCTCACCCGAGGACATTTTTCCATTTTTTGTTCAGATAGAGTGGGAGAGAGAGAGAGAGAGAGAAACATCGACGTGAAAGGGACACATCGAGTGGCCGCCTCCCGCATGACCAACCAGGGCCGGGGACAAACCGCAACCTAGCGGGAACCGAACCCGGGTCCCTGTGGACCGCAGGCCAACGCTCTAACCGCTGAGCCAAACCGGCCAGGGCTAAGAAACTATTCTTATGAATACATTCTTTGAGGTTATATTTCTGTGTGACAATTATGTCATCTAGTGGTTCATTTTTTCCTAATTTTTTTAAGTTTTATTTTTAATTGTAGTAAAAAACAACCTAAAATCTACCTTCTTAACCATTTTTAAGTGTACAGTTCAGTAGTGTTACATATATTCACATCGTCCTGCAACAGGTTTCAGAACTTTTTCATCTTGCAAAACTGAAACTCTGTACCCATTAAACAACACATTTCCCCCTCCCCCTAGTCCTTGGCAACAACAATCCTACTTTCTGTGTCTATGAATTTGATACTCTAGATACCTCATGTAAGTGGTAGAAAACAGCTGTGCTGAGAACACATACCAGCTGCCTTCTCTGTGAGCTGTTAAATATCAAGTGGAGTTTTGCATCTCTTCCCTGTGACGACCTCAAGCAGAAACAACACTGTCAGAAACAGGGACTCTTTCTTTAGCATAAGTTTAGGGAAAAAGGAAGTTGCCGTCCTCTTGCCTTGCTTTGTGACTGATACAAAAGGATCAAGTGAAGCTTCTACCCAGTTCTTTGGGAGAAACAGTAGGAGTGGGATCAGGTCACTCTCAGCAAAGCTGCATGCATTCTTTTAGCATCGCCCAGGCAAACCACCTTTTTGTCTTTGTATATCACATTGTAGGAATCTGGCTTGGTGTTTGACCTCTGGGCTTTTTGGAGATCCTATTTGTTTGTTTGTTTATTTTTTGCATTTATCTCCAGACAGAGCAGGAGGGAGAGAGGGAGGAAGAGAGAGAGAGAAACATCGACGTGAGAGAGACACATCGAGTGGTTGCCACCCACACAACCCCAACTGGGCCGGGGACAAACTGCAATCGAGGTACATGCCCTTAGCGGGAACCGAACCCGGGCCTCTCTGGTCCGCGGGCCGACGCTCTAACCGCTGACCCAAACCGGCCAGGGCTGGAGATCCTGTTTAAATGCAACTTAGAGATGGGCAACTGACAGTCCATAAACCTAAAGCCTTATATCAGAACCACAACTCCAGATGTTCTCTTTTGCACAGAGCACCAGCCTCCTTACATCATTGCGGTGTTGCCTCGATATGTAGAGATCCGAACACTTGAGCCAAGGCTTCTGGTCCAGAGCATTGAATTGCAAAGGCCCCGTTTCATCACCTCAGGAGGGTAAGGAATTTCTTTCTTTACTGTAGCTGCCATATTATTACAAAACTTTAAAGTCACCTAGGTCATCATAAAGCCGGTGCCGTTTTGCTTATGTTCTTTTTTCTGCCTCCAGATCAAACATTATCTATGTGGCCAGCAATCATTTTGTTTGGAGACTCATTCCTGTCCCCATGGCAACTCAAATCCAACAGCTGCTCCAGGACAAACAGTTTGAATTGGCTTTGCAACTTGCAGTAAGTCTTGTGTCTAAGATTTGGGTGTGAGTCTGCCTTTCTCTTTGTTCTCCAAAGTAGGTAGTTTGGGTTTAGTTTTTCATATTTGGTTTTGACTGGTAGAAAAGCACAGAGCTGAAAGTCTGAGGGCTTGGATTCAGGGTCTGACTCTGCCACAAAGTATCTATGTAGCTTTAAGTGATTTCACTTTTTCAGTTTTCAAATGTAGAATGAATGTCAATTATAATTATAGTGCTTTATAGAATTAATAGAATAAAATAATTTAATAGGTAGGGTCTGGTCTTGAAAAATGAAAGACAATGCAAACGTTGAAGTAAAGTAACAATTGTAAATGCAAGATTACAGTCTGTTTGAATGCAACCACTAGGGGGCCTCAGCACCCTTTTCAGCAGTGGACCACTGTGTTTGGACAAGCAGGCAGGCCTTCTTTAGGTATTCTGCTAAATCAATGTGTGTGTGTCTCTCCGTCTCAACCTCAAGTTGCTGCATTCAGCAGGGCTGAATTTTTATATTTATGACTGTCACTCTCCTTGAATGGTTGATGTTCTTGGCATAGCCGTGACCATGCTCTGGTTCCAGCGATTATTCCACTGCCACCAGACTTCTTGGACACTGACTTCTGAGGCTTGTCTTGTTCTTTTAAACATCTCTGCTGGTGATTATTGTCATCTGTAGAGGGTGGATTTGATTTTAGGAAACAGTCAAAAGTCATTCTGAGCCTTTCCTAGTCATTAAACCGGATGGTGGTAATTTGGTAAAAGAGAAGAAATGTTTATGAAGACAGTAGTAGGAAAACTTAATTTCTAGAGTTTCGTGTAAATTATTTCTGAAAGGAAAGCTGTAGTCACAAATGGTGGATCCGTGTGCATGTGCATATAGTCACATATGGCGGATCCTCTTTCAGAACAACATTTATGTCGGATGTATGAGTTCTGGATTTAGAACAAAAACCCAATCATAGTAGTTAGACATGTTTAATATCCCATGTAAATTATTTCTTTCTTGGGACACTTAATTTCAGCATCTTACTATTCTATTATTTTCCACTCATGCATCGCCTTATACTATTTTATTTATTTTTTTAGAGAGAGTGGAAGGGAGAGAGGGAGAGACAGAGAGACGGAGAGAGAGACACACACACATTGATTGGTTGCCTCCCGCATGACCCCAACTGGGGCTGGGAACCTGCAACCCAGGTACGTACCCTTGACCAGAATCAAACCTGCGACCCTTTGGTCCTCAGGCCAACACTCGAATCACTGAACCAAACCGGTCAGGGCTTATTTTTATTTTTAAATTAACGACTATCCATGAACCAACCATCTTACTCAAGAAAAAGAACTGATAACCCTATATTCCCCATCCCAGCCCTCTGTCTCCCCTCTAGACACAGCCATTATCTAAAATTTTGTGTTTATCATGCCTCTTAAAATTTTTTTGTTTAATCTTTTACATATATGGAATGCTAGAATACGTGTTTAGTTTTGAACTTAATAAAAAAGGGTATCATGCAGTACATAGCTTTTTTAGTATATATATATATATTTTAACGTGAAGGTCTCAGATCTTTTTGGTGGTCTTCCTAATGCAAGGTTTCTGTTTACTCTCCGGTAGGGAAGATGAGAGGGTTTCAAGCTCCCTTCTTTTTTCTAGGCTTGTACTTACTAGGTGGTCTGCCCTATGATGAAAGAAGGTTGATTGGTAACATCTTAGCTCTTGAAGAACCTATTTTTCATTTAAATAAATCAGAGATCATATATATCACTTTCAAAGGACAATAATATACTAAACTTCAGTATTGACAAAATGTGGAGCAAAATGTTAGAGAAGGGACAGTTCCCTGAGGGCTGGAGAAGGCATCCCAAAGTTGGACCCTTTAAGGATAGGTAAGATCAGGAGCAGGAGACAGGGAGCATTGAAGAGCCCAAGGAAGTTAAAAAAGTGGTACCAAGTCTTTCCAGGATGTCTGGAGCCCATCTCGACTGGAGTGGAGGGTGTGGCTTGAATGGGAGTAAGCTAGGTAAGGAAGCTGCACCAGGTTTTGAAAGCCTTTAAAACACCAAACAGGAGAGCTTAGACCAGGGGCTGCCACGTGCTGATGGTGATCTGGACTAGGCTGATAGCAATAGGAAAGGAGAGGAAAGGAAGAGAAAAAGATGGAAGACATTTTGAAGGAAGAATTTAAATGTAGTAAAGATTTGGTTAAAAGGGAGACGAGAGGGGGGAAAGGTTGTAAGGAAGGTACAGAGATAATAAATAGCTGTGAACAGGACCTTTGCCAACTGTACAGCTGTGTTAAGTGTCTTATTCCTTGAGCACGCTGTGTTCTCTCTCTGGGCTTTTAGGGCCTTGTGTGCATGCTCTTCTCTGCTTGGAACACACTCTCCGTCTCCCCTCCCCTCTGTCACCCGCCTTAACTCCAGATCACTCTTTTTTTTTTTTTCTTTTAATCTTCACCTGAGGACATTTTTGCATTTATCTTCAGATAGAGCCGGAGGGAGAGAGGGAGGAAGAGAGAGAGAGAAACATCAACGTGAGAGACACATCAAGTGGTTGCCACCCACACGACCCCACCTGGGGCCGGGGACAAACTGCAACCGAGGTACGTGCCCTTAGCGGGAACCAAACCCAGGCCTCTCTGGTCCGCGGGCCAACGCTCTAACCGCTGAGCCAAACCGGCCAGACCCCAGCTCACTCTTTATGCCTCAGTTTACATTCTCCAGAGAATCCTTCCCAGACCTGCTGCTCAGATTGTTGCATACCTCGCAGGTGCTTCTGTCATCGGTCTTACCCTGTTTGTTTTGGTTTTGATTTTTAAAAAAAAACTAAATTCTACGCCTGGCCAGTGTGGCTCAGTGGTTGAGCGTCGACCCATGCACCAAGAGGTCGCTGGTTCGATTCCCAGTCAGGGCACATGCCCAGGTTGTGGGCCTGATCCCTAGTGCGGGGCATGCAGGAGGTGGCTGATCAATGCTTCTCTCTCTCTCCTTCTTCCTTCCTCTTGCTCTCCTTCTCCCTTCGTCTCTTAAAAATCAATAAAGAAAAAAAAAAATTCTAGTCCTAGCCGGTTTGGCTTAGCAGTTAGAGCATCGGCCCGCAGACCATAGAGTCTTGGATTCAATTCTGGTTGTGGTTCAATCCCTGGTCATGTGGGAGGCAGCCAATTGATGTGTCTCTCTCACATTGATGTTTCTCTCTCTCTCTCTCCCTCCCTCCCTCCCTCCCTCCCACTCTACCCAAAAATCAATGGAAAAATATCCTCAGGTGAGGATTAAAAAATAAGTAAATAAATAAATAAAACTAAATTCTAGACTTTATTTATATCTTTCCAGTTTTTCAATTAATGTTCCTTTCTTCTGTTCTAGATTTAAATCCAGAAATCACATTGCATTTGGTTGTCTTGTGTCCTTAGTGTCCTCTGATCTGTGACAGTTTGTTAGTCTTTCCTTGCATTTATGACATTGATAGTTTTCAGGAAGACTGGTCAGGTATATTTTGCAGAAACCCTGTTTTATTTTCATTGCAGAGTTGCTTATTAATCTTGTGGTTAGACTGTAAGGTTAGTCTTTGAGGGCAGATAAGACTGTAAGGTTAGTCTTTGAGGGCAGATACCATGCAGCTGTCTGTACACGTTGGCATTTGTACCTCCTAGGATATTGTTTAATAATACCTAGTGTATATTGAATAAATATTTGTTGAGTGAGTGAGCTGTTACTGTTCTGCTTTCTTATTAGGAAATGAAAGATGATTCTGACAACGAAAAGCAACAGCAGATCCATCACATCAAGAACTTGTATGCCTTCAACCTTTTCTGCCAGAAGCGTTTTGATGAGTCCATGCAGGTCTTTGCTAAGCTTGGCACAGGTACCAAGTGGGTGCAGCCTTGGGATAAGGAACTAATGGGGGGAGGGGAAACTGGACAGGACGAGGAGAAGTGCCACCAGACTTCTGAGGAAGGAAAGTTTACACTCATCTAAATTGATCCTCATACCTAACAGGAGCCTGCAGGTGACCATGTGGTTACATATTTATAGTCCTCATCGTATGAATCTGGTCTCACCCATAAATACAGACAGACTTCCAATTTTCCAGGATGATTTGCTCTTGCCATTAGAGAAAGGTAACAGAAAGTCATTCAGGTCAACAAATGTGTATTTGATAATCTAGTATTTGTTGAATGCTGTTCCAGACAAAAGTCCCTGACTTGAGCTTAGTAGAATTAAACAGTAGGTTATTTTTGAGAGCCAGCACAGGGCAGTTTCGTGAAGCCCTTACTTTTCTCAGTGTCTTAAAAACTCTGAGCATTGTGGTGACAAGCAGGCACTTTGGAGTCAGACTGCCTGACTTCCAGCAAAGTTCCTGGACCTCTCTGGCCTTCAGTTTTCTTCACTGCGAATGAGGGCAAATAATAATATCTCATAGTGTTGCTGTGGAGATTATATAAAATGCTTAGAACAGTGTTTGGTACTTAATAAGTGCCAATTAAGTGTTTGCTATTATTATTAAACTTTTTATTTCTGCATATTCCATTTTTTGCTTAATTAGGATCAATCCATATATCCTTAGTTAGACTCTATATGATATTATTTATCTCCTCTTTTCTCCTCTTGGTGTTGCATTTTTCCCACCTTCTCAACCTTGGCCAATAATGACTTTTGATAACTCCCTCTATCAGTTAGGGTTCTTGGTTGTGAGCCGTGGAGACCAATTCTGGATAGCTTAAGCAGTATCTGGATGAATTAAACATGGTTTATTGGGATTAAGGGAAATGGCAGGTAGACAGGCCTACAAAATTAATGGGGGACCAGGCTCAGGAATGGTAGGAACCAAGGGAACCCGGAGGCCCTCCCAGCAGGAAACGAAGCCGAACAGCAACCCCTTTGAGGGGAGGACAGGCTGGGCAGCCCTCCAATGGCACCACCACCTCCTTGGCAGTTGCTGCCACCACCTCCCCTGTTGTTGCAGCCTCAATAAAAATGGCCCCACTAGCTTATATGACTACCTAGTGCCAAGTAACAAACCACTCCAAAACTTAGTGGCTTCAAATAACAAATTGTCTGTTCTCTCTCTCGGTATCTGTTGGTTAGGAGTTTGGGAAGGGCTCAGGTGGGCAGTTCTTGCTTGGGGTCTCTCAGGTGTTTGCAGTTGTATGTGGGCTGGGCTACTGTCATCTGAAGTCTTGACTGGGCTGGAGGATCTACTGTTTGTTTGTTTGGTTGGGGTTCTGTTTTTTGTTTTTTTTTGTTAATCCTCACCTGAGGATATTTTTCCATTGGTTTTCAGAGAGAGTAGAAGGGAGGGAGGAAGAGAGAGAAAAAACATCGATGTGAGAGAGACACATCAATTGGTTGCCTCCCTCACAACCCTGACTGAGGCCGGGGATTGAACCCACGACCCTTCGGTCTGAGGGCCGATGCTCTAACCACTGAGCTAAACCAGTCAGTGCAGTATAGTGGTTTCTGAAGCTACTAACCAGCCACTGTTGCACTAAAAGAAAGCACTCCTGTTGGATTTTCAGCTCCTTTCTTTAGGTCTCCCTGTGGAGTTAGGCTTTCTCTCTTTTTTTTTTTAACTTATCTTTATTGTTGAATGTATTACAAATGTTCCTCATTTTTCCCCCATTGCCCCCCTCCTCCCCATTCCTGCCCCCCTCCTGCCTTTCCCCACACTGTTGTCTGTGTCCATTGGTTATGCATATATACATTAAGTTCTTTGGTTTATTTCTTCGCACCCTCCAACCCCCCTTCCCTTTGAGGTTTGTCAGTCTAACAAATAATTTGTACTTCTTAATCCCTTCACCTTTTTCACCCATCCCCCCAGCCCCCACCCATCTGGTACCCAAAAAAGTTCTCTATCTATGAGAATGTCTCTGTTCTGCTTGTTCATTTTGTTTGTAGATTCAATTGTTGATAGATATGTATTTATTGCCATTTTGTTTGTTCATATTTTTTTATCTTTTTCTTCAAGAAGACCCTTCAACATTTCATATAATAATGGTTTGGTGGTGATGAACTCCTTTAGCTTTTCCTTGTCTGGGAAACTCTTTATATGGCCATCGATTCTAAATGACAGCTTTGTAGGATAGAGTAATCTTGGTTGTAGGTTCTTGCTTTTCATCACTCTGAATATTTCTTGCCACTCCCTTCTGGCCTGCAAAGTTTCTTTTGAGAAATCAGCTGACAGTCTTATGGGAACCCCCTTGTAGGTAACTAACTGCTTTTCTCTTGCTGCTTTTAAGATTCTCTCTTTGTCTTGAACCTTTTGCATTTTGATGATGATATGTCTTGGTGTGGGCCTTTTGGGGTTCATCTTGTTTGGGACTCTCTGTGCTTCCTGGACTTGTATGTGTGTTTCCTTCACCAAGTTAGGGAAGTTTTCTGCCATTATTGTTTCAAATAGGTTTTCGATTTCTTGTTCTCTCTCTTCTCCTTCTGGCACCCCCAAGATGCGAATGTTGGCACGCTTGAAGTTGTCCCAGAGGCTCCTTACACTATCCTCATTTTTTCGGATTCTTTTTTCTTTTTGCTGTTCTGATTGGGTGTTTTTTGCTTCCTTATATTCCAAATCGATGGTTTGCTTCTTGGCTTTACCTACTCTACTATTGCATCTGTGTAAACTATTCTTTATTTCAGTTAGTGCCTCCTTCATTTCTGACTGGTCCTTTTTTATGCTCTTGAGGCCCTCACTAAGTTCATTGAGGTTCTCACTAAGTCCATTGAGCATTCTTATAAGCAGTATTTTGAACTCTGCATCTGTTAGGTTGCTTATCTCCATTTCGCTTAGTTCTTCTCCTGGAGTTTTGTTCTGTTCTTTCATTTGGGACCTGTTTCTTTGTCTCCTCATTTTGGCTGCCTCCCTGTGTTTGTTTCTATGTATTACTTAGCGAGAGGTATGGGGCTAGCTGAGACCTGATGCTGCTTGTTGGAAAGAATTTAGGAAAAGCTGAAGCAGGATCCAAGACAGGCCAATACTATGGTAAAGCAACAGGCAACAGCTTGGGTGGGCCTGAAAGTTGGGTGGGGCGTGGCCTCAGGGAATCACCAGGGCAGGGCAAACAGTGTGAGCCAGGTAGCTGGAGTCCCAGATATGGCGGCGTCTGCCAGCCCAGGGAAGGGCTCATCAAAGGAACAAAAGCCTCTGACAGCACGTCTGTCCAGGAGAAAGCTGCCTCTCCAGCCCTTGCTCCAATGCCAAACAGCTCAGTTCTTCCCGATATGACTCTGGTGCCTTTCAAGCTGCCTCCCCCATGCTGGAGCCTGGAGGGAGCGAGTCTGAGTAAGTCCGTGTGCGGGCCCTTTAAGAGGAGCTGCCGGGGGCTCCAGCCGCCTCAGCCTCAGTTCCCGCTGGTTTTTCCAGCCATAAGTTATGGGGACTTCTCTTCCTGGCACTGGAACCCTGAGCTGGGCGCCTGGTGTGGGACAGGGACCCCTCAGTCCTCAGGGAGGACCTTCCCAGCTGAGGTGTCCTAATTTTTATCCGCCACACGTGGGTGTGGGACCAGCCCCTCGCGCCTCCGCCCCTCCTACCAGTCTGGATGTGACTTCTTCTTTAATTTCGTAGTTGTAGGACTTCCATGCAGCTTGATTTCAGGCGGTTTTGAATGATGGTTGTTTTGTAGTTTAGTTGTAACTTTGATGTGGTTGTGGGAGGACATGATACCGCGTTTACCTACGCCGCCATCTTGACCGGAAGTTAGGCTTTCTCTTTAATTGTGAGAATGCTTGCCCCTGGTCACTTCAAAACATTAACAACCTGGGGAAATTGCGCACAAATCAGCACAGCTTTTGCCTCATACTGACATCATTCTCCCACTTACCAACTGCACATGAGCTAATTTACATTAAAGAAACTCAGGTTGTGTCTGGCTGGTGTGGCTCAGTGTATTGAGCGTCGTCCCATGGACTAAGAGGTCCCGATTCCCAGTCAGGGCACATGCCCAGGTTGTGGGCTTGATCCCCAGTAGGGGGCATGCAGGAGGCAGCCGATCGATGTTCTCTCTCATCAATGTTTCTCTCTCTCTCTCCCGTCCTCTCTCTCTAAAAAAATCAATAAAAACGTATTAGAAAAAAAGAAACTCAGGTTGTCCAAAACAGAGTGTACCTGGGATGCCAAATCAGAAGACTGCTTTGGGGCACAGAAATTTTGTGGAGGCATGTTTCTTCTGAGCCAGAGAATGGTCTCAGATGGCGGGAACATTGTACTATCAGGCCATATCCCTTCGTCCCCCTAGCACAGGATGGACAGAGGTTTGCTTTCCAGCCCTTCTCTTTCCTATATCCCACAGATAGCCCTCATAAGGGTGTCATATTTCTGTCCCTTGTGAATCAGGGAGAAGCTCTGTCTCCTCCCACTGGGGACACAGGGGCCTGTGAGTGGACTTGAGCAAGTCTGTGAACCACCCTAGACTCGATGTAAAATTTTGTTCATATGTGGGTTTTTCTAGAGAGAGGATCAGTACCTTTCATCAAATTCTCTAAGATGTCTAAGATCCTAATAATGTTTAAGAACCACTAGAGTTATTTTCTTGTAGCAGCCTGCAACTTGTACATAAAAAGCTCTAATGCAAGGTAGAAAGGTAAGTGCTACAGGTATTTGCAGGAGGTCTTGATGAGCAGACTTGCTGTATTGAGGCCCTGGCATTTTGGGGTGTTGGTGGTTGAGTGTGATGGTGTGCAATGACTAGAGTGGGAGTGAGATTGTTCTTATATTTCTTGAAATCCATATTTAGATCTTGAATTGGTTTAAATACTATATTCATTATTTACTCATTCTTTCACTCAACAAAAGTTTTACCAAGCTACCATGTGCTGAATACCATTCTAGGTGTCAAGTAGTAGGGCTTATATTCTGATGGGGAAGGGACAGAAAACAAAATAATTAAGCACTGCCCTGGCCAGTTTTGTTCAGTGGTTAAAGCATCGGCCTGCAGTCCAGAGAGACCCAGGTTCGGTTCCCGCTAAGGGCACGTACCTCAGTTGCAGTTTGTCCCCGGCCCTGGTTGGGTCATGCGGGAGGCAGCCACTCGATGTGTTCCTTTCACATTGATGTTTCTCTCTCTCTCTTCCTCTCTCTCCCTCCCACTCTATCTGAATTGAAAAATGGAAAAATTGCCCTGGCCGGTTTGGCTCAGCGGTTAGAGCATTGGCCTGCGGTCCAGAGAGACCCGGGTTCGGTTCCCGCTAAGGGCATGTACTTCGGTTGCAGTTTGTCCCTGGCCCTGGTTGGTCGTGCAGGTGGCAGCCACTCGATGTGTCACTTTCACATTGATGTTTCTCTCTCTCCCTCCCACTCTATCTGAACAAAAAATGAAAAAATGTCCTCGGGTGAGGATAAAAAAAAAAAGGAAAAATGTCCTCGGGTGAGGACTAAAAAATAATAATAAAAAATAATTAAGCACAATTATAATATGTTGAGAAGTAATAAGTACTAAGAAAAATTAAGCAGGAGGATGGGTGATAAAGAGTATTGAAGATAGGAGTTAGGATTGCAATTTAAGATAAAATAGCTAGGGACCTGGCCAGTTTGGCTCAACGGTTAGAGCGTCTGCCTGTGGACCAAAGAGTCACGGGTTCAATTCTGGTCAGGGTCATGTACCTCGGTTGCGATTTGGTCCCCAGCCCTGGTCGGAGTCATGAGGGAGGCAGCCAATTGATGTGTCTCTCTCACATTGATGTGTTTCTCTCTCTTCCCCCTGCCTCCCACCCACCCACTCTATCTGAAGGTAAATGGAAAAATATCCTCGGGTGAGGATTTAAAAAAAATAAAGGTAAAATAGCTAGGAAAATGTGCTGACTAGTTTGGCTCAGCGGTTAGAGCATCAGCCTGCGGACCAAAGAGTTGTGGGTTCGCTTCCCAGTCAAGGACGCGTACCTGGGTTGCACGTTCGATCCCCAGCCCCGGTCAGGGTTGGAAGAGCATTCCAGGCAGAGGGAACAGCTGATGCCGTGCAGTGGAACTCCGGCCATCACAGAATGCTCCTCCAACATTGTTTTTAATGAAAATAAAGTTGTGCTAGTATGAAAGTTTTATTAAAATGTGAAGGAAAAATTTCACCTCCAATCTTGACTCATTTGTCTCTTGCTCATCCAAGCTTCTTTTCAGGTATATATTTTAATATAGTTATAGTACACTTCCCTAGCTTTTGTTACTTAAAAATTACTATAGGTTTTTCCATGTTGCTGAGTGCCTTTCATAATTATAATTTGTAATGATTGCATAACACTCACTCTTATCAGTTGAATGAAAAATACATTATTTTGCTATTGATGGAATTCTACATTGTTTCCAAAATTGCATTGTTACAAATAATGCTTGTAACATTACCAGTTCATACAGAGATGTTGTACACTCCCGGCCCTCCCCTCCCCATCTTTTGCATTGTTCTTTTAGGATTAACTCTTAGAAGTAGGAATGGAAGCTGTGAGTGCTTCTTTCCTTTTTGAGATAGCACTATTTTTTGCCTTAGCAGTGTAAGGGTGATTCAGTTTCACAACATTGCAAGCACTAGGTAGTATCATATAAAAATACTCTTATTACTAATTAAATGAATATAAAAATGTCACCTGACATTTTTTATTGTTTTTATAATATTTTATTATTTTTATTGGTTTCAGTTTTATGGAAGTATAGTTGACAAATAAAATCATAATATATTTAAATTTACACCATAATGTTTTGGTATACGTACACATTTTGAAAAGATTTCCACCAAGTTAACAAATCCATCAACTCACAAAATTAGCTTTTTGGGGGGCCAGTGGGATCAGGAGAAAGGTGTCAATGGGGGAAAAAGGAGAAACATCTGTAACAAAAAATTAATAAAAAGCCAAAAAATAAATAAATAAAAATTTTTATGAGAATGCTTAAATTTTAATCTCTTAGGAAAGACGAATACCATATGATTTCACTTACATATGGAATCTAAAGGACAAAATAAACAGAACAGAAAACAGAAACAGATTCATAGATACAGAGAACAGACTGATCAGGCTGCCAGAGGGGAGGGGGATTGGGGAGTAGGGTGGCAAAGGTGAAGGGATTAAGAAGTACAAATTGGTACTTAAAGAATAGTCACGAGGGTACGTAAAGCAGAGCATAGGAATATGGTGAACAATATTGTAACAATTATGTATGGTGTCAGGTGGGTACTAGACTTATTGGGGGATCACTTCATAAATTATATAAATGTCTACCTGAAAGCAATATAAAATAATATTGAATCACCTGACATTTTTAATGGGTAAAACACTTGATTGTTAATGTAGCAGAATATTTTCCTACTTATATTCTTCTCTTGTCAGTTGTTATGTCTTTTGCCCTTTTATCAAATGAAATCTCATGTTTTGTTTTTTTTTACCAATTTGTGTGAATTTGTTTTATGTAATCAACCTATTAGCCTTTTGCCATATATGCTGCCAATTTTTACCCTAGCCTGTTGTCTGGTCTTTTTGTTTTACTAATATTCCTTTTTTGACATATAGTTTTTTAGTTTTCAGTTGATTGATCTTTTCAACTTCAATGTCTTATCTGTTTTTCCTTGGAAATACTTATCTCTTGTGCTTTTAGAGAGTTAATACATTTTCATTTCTAATTCTGCATATGTATATATGTCTGTGTCTTGGAATATAGAGTCATGCCATTTTAATGTTTTAGTGAAATATATCTAAAAATAGTGCTCAAATTATAAGTGTATAGCTCACTGAGTCTTGATGAACTTAGTCATTCTTTTTAAAAATCCAGTCTGGAACTTGTTTTTTTTTATCCTCAAGTTGCTGTGTTCTTTCTGGGGACTCATGTTTACCTTCCATATAGATCCTACCCATGTGATGGGCCTGTACCCGGACCTGCTGCCCACAGACTACAGGAAGCAGCTGCAGTATCCTAATCCCCTGCCTGTGCTTTCCGGGGCTGAATTGGAGAAGGCTCACTTAGCTCTGATTGACTACCTGACGCAGGTAGGTGGAGAGAGGTGTGTGGAGGAGTTACTCGGGAGTTCCAATACCTGCTTCTCTATGGTAGGGAATTGAGGGCCTTCTGTAATGCCACAGGCATTCCACAAACGAATGTTGTAGATGTCTGGGTGGGTGACATGTCTTCCTGCTTCTCCCTGCGACCAGTACCGCTGGGCTGCTTTGTGCCAGATCCTGATACCAGGAGACACACTCGATTCTGGTAAATTCAAACTAAGCTGTTCAGGAGCTAAAAAGAGTAAATTTTAGTTGATAGAAAATAATAGGTTTTTTTGAAACAAACTTTTTTTTTCTTTATTGATTTTAGAGAGAGAGGAAGGGAGAGGAAGAGAGAGCTAGAAACATCAATGAGAGAGAACATCGATTGGCCGCCTCCTGCATGCCCCCCACTGGGGATTGGGCCCACAACCTGGGCATGAATCAAACCGGCAACCTCTTGGTCAACGCTCAACCACTGAGCCACACCGGCCAGGCTAAAACAAACTTTTTTTTGTATCGTACATAATTTTGGAAAAATACCTACTCTATGCAGAGAACTTGGAAAACACAGGAAAGTATAAAGCAAAAATACAGATCACTTATAACTCGACCTAGAACCCAGAGAAAAGTAACTACATTTTAATGTCCTTCCAGATTTTTATATGTATTTGCAAATTAGGTTTTATTTATTTATTGGTTTCTTTGTTACAAAGGGATATCAAACTATATAGCTTACTTTAAAAATACTTAGCCAGCCTGGGTTTGGCTCAGCGGTTAGAGCGTTGGCCTGCAGTCCGGAGAGACCCGTTTTCGGTTCCCGCTAGGGGCATGTGTCTTGGTTGCAGTTTGTCCCCTGCCCTGGTTGGGTTGTGCGGGAGGCAGCCACTCGATGTGTCCCTTTCGCGTCAATGTTTCTCTCTCGCTCTCTCCTTCCCACTCTATCTGAACAAAGAGTGGGAAGATGTTCTTTGTTTCTCTCTCTCTCCTTCCCACTCTATCTGAACAAAGAGTGGGAAGATGTTCTTGGGTGAGAATAAAAAAATAAAAATAAAAATATTTAGCCATATATTGAGAAAGTCCTTCCTTGTTAATAAATTATCTTCTATAACATGTTTTTTTAGGTGAAGTATTTAGACTAAATTTTTTTCCCCACTGTTTTATGAACAGATGAGTGAAATTTTAAAGTCAACACTGAAACGAACATCTTTACTGAAGCTCCTTAACCCCAAAGTTCTTTCACAGAGGCTATTATTTAGTGCCTGTGTACCCACTCAGAGGCAGAGAACTTAGTGTATTTTTCCCCTTCAGTGTTCTGCAGCCCTTTGGAAGGGGCCCCTGGGTAGCACTGAGAAGTATTGTAGGAAGATTGTAAGCCAGCTTCCCGCCACCTGCTTCTGGGTCAATGGGTGTCCCTCAGGTCTGATGAGGCATGCGTAGCCGTGGTACTCCCTTGACATTGGGCCTCAGGGGTACCCAGCTGTAGCTGGCAGCCTGCAGGGAGCATACAGACTTGCCTCTGTCTGCACACTGCATGTGCCAAGTCGAAAAGGCTCCTGCGGCAGCATGTCCCCCAAGCCTGTGGTTTTACAGAAGCTTTCGATTTACGGTGTGTCACTTGAGGACTCTAGGCACACATTCTTCCCTGGCCTTCTCCCCTGACGTTTGGAATGTGAGAAGTTAGCTGACACTTGTGCCAGAGAGATGGTAGAGCATATAAGACAATGGGCATTGCCAGACACAAAAGAATACCAACGGGCTGCATGCGAGAACAACCTGGAGAGACAGCTCGGGTCAGCCTAATACTTGCAGTTGCCACTCGCCTTTCCTATAATATCTCAGGACCTGGGCTTGGGAGCTTTCTACCTGAGTCCAAGTGTTCCCATCAAATTCCACGCAGATGGATGTATTGGATCAACTTCTTGGTTTGGAGCTTTCACGCTTTTTTTCTGAGAAAAGAAAAAAAAAAAAAAAAAGAATACCAACTGGGCGATTCCATTACATAAAGTTCTAGAGAAGTAAAACACTCATCTCCAGTGATAGAAATTGATCCGTGGGGTTAGGGTGAGTGGGAAGGGAACTTTCTGGGGTGATAGACATCTGTTCCTTGATTGGGCTGGTGGCTACATGCACGTATATATCTGTCAAAATGCATCTGATAGGGCACTTTACTGTATGTAACTTACACCTTGATCATGTTTATTTAAATAACATTTTTTTTTAAAAGTGGGCTTTGGGATCAGACCCTAATTTGAAACCTGCCTCTGCCACTTAGGAGGTGTTGAGCATCTGTGCTGTGGGTTCTTCATTTGTAAAATGGGGATAATGATACCTGCATTTGTTTTAGGTTTAAAATAGGATAATATATAAAGCGCTTGACGTGCCCAGCTGGTGTGGCTCAGTGGCTTGAGCATCGTCCCATGGACTGAGAGGTCCCGGTTCGATTCCCGGTCAGGGCACATGCCCGGGTTTCAGGCTTGATCCCTAGTATAGGGCGTGCAGGAGGCAGCTGATTGATGTTTCTCTCTCACATCAATGTTTCTCTCTCTCCCTTTCTCTCTCTAAAAAAATCAATAAAAACATATTTTTAAAACAATAAATAATAAATAAAGTGCTTGACATAGTGCTGGTGTGTAGTAAATACTCAATAAATAATTGTTATTATCTGTGGCAGTTTGGCAGTCATTGGTTTGATCCCTAATAGAAATTGTGTGCTATCACAGGGAGTCTGTTGAGGATTAAATAAGGAAAATCTGTGTTGAGTAAAATCTCAGCACTGTGTATGGCACATTAAAAATGCTCTATAGGCCCAGGTGGTGTCGCTCAGTGGTTAGAGTGTCGACCTGCAGGCTTGGATTGCAGGTTTGATCTCTAGTCCAGGTCAGGGTCGTTCAGGAGGCAACCAATTGATGTGTCTCTTTCACATCAGTGTTTCTCTCCCCCTTTCTCCATTCCACTCTCTCTAAAAATCAATGGAAAAATATCCTCAGGTGAGGATTAACAACAACAACAAAAATGCTCTATGGCTGTGGCCAGTGTGGTTCAGTTGGTCAAGGGTCATCCCATGCACCAGAAAGTTGGTGGTTCGATTCCCTGGTAGGGGCATGCAGGAGGCAGTCGATTGATGTTCTGCTCTCACATCGATGTTTTTTTCTCTCTCTCCCTCTCCCTCCCTGTCTCTCAAAAAATCAATAAAAAATCTTTTTAAAAAAACCACGAAACAACTTTACCATTTAAAAAGAAAGCTCTGTGGATTTCAATTATTTTTAAAAAGCTTTTTCTGAAAAAGAGAAATTTAAGTTTTTTTTTACTCCTTGAATCTTAATTTTTATCCCACTTCCTTCATAGAATTTGATCCTGATATTATATACATTGTGTGCTTGAAGACCTTTCATTGAATACTCTGTCATATCTCTGTAACCAATGTCATTTTAATTTTTTAAAGTTTCCTGCAACCACAGGACTCTGTATCTTTTAAAAATGTCATCTGAGTTGAATTGTAACAACTATTATCAATGTACAATTTGAGCAATACATCATAAATATACTTAAGTTTTTTGTTTGTTTGTTTGTTTTTCTATCCTCACCCGAGGACATTCTTGCATTCATCTTCAGATAGAGCAGGAGGGAGAGAGGGAAGAAGAGAGAGAGAAACATCGATGTGAGAGAGACACATCGAGTGGTTGCCACCCGCACAGCCCCAACCGGGGCCGGGGACAAACCGCAACTGAGGCATGTGCCCTTAGCGGGAACAGAACCTGGGACTCTCTGGTCCGCAGGCCGACGCTCCAGCTGCTGAGCCAAACTGGCAAGGGCAAGTTGTTTTTTTTTTTTAATCCTCACCTGAGGATATTTTTCCATTTATCTTCAGATAGAGTGGGAGTGGAAGAGAGAGAGACATCGATATGAGAGAGACACATCAACTGGTTGCCTCCCGCATGACCATGACCAGGGCCGGGGATGAACCACAACTGAGGTACGTGCCCTTGACTAGAATCGAACACGTGACTCTTTGGTCCACGGGCCGACGTTCTAACCATTGAGCCAAACCGGCCAGGGCCTCATGTTTTCAAGAACCATTAAATATTTAAACTTCCAAAAATGTTGTATGCTAATGTGAAATCAGGATGTGAGTAGGTATGAGCTGATTCAGAGGTGTTTGAAATTACCCGGTAGATCAAGTGATCAAGGAAGATTAGTCCTGACCTTGATCCCACATTTTTGGTCTTTGCAGAAACGGAGCCAGTTGGTAAAAAAGCTGAACGACTCTGATCACCAGTCCAGCACCTCCCCACTCATGGAAGGCACTCCCACCATCAAATCCAAGAAGAAGCTGTTGCAGATCATTGACACCACCCTGCTCAAGTGCTACCTCCACGTGAGTTCTCTGAGCACACGGGTGCCCACCACCCCTGTCTGCCGAAGCTGGAAAAGTGCCACTTTGGGGTGCTGCTGTTTAGCAGGAGCAAAATCTTTGATGATGGGAACCACCTAGTCTTTGCTTCCTGATGCTTGTGAGCTTCTTGGAATTAAGGGTTTACGTCAAGACATTGACCAGAGTCTTACAGTGGGCTGGTCTTTTCTGGTAAGATTGGGGTTAGTCATACAGTGTGAACAGTATTTCCTCAAAGGAAATATCTCCTCCCTGCCCCCCAAAACCATTGAAATGTGGGAAAGATCATGAGTGCTATAATAGCCACTACCTATAGTCCTGAAAAGGGTTGTTTGCTGTCTCTTGCTTTTGTTAAATCCCTGGCCTTTCAGCCTGAAGCAGGCCTTGGCTGGTGAGGGTGGGGCTCCCCAGGAAGCACTTCCTGCTGAGGTCCTGCTTCCTCTGCAGACAAACGTGGCCCTGGTGGCCCCCTTGCTGCGCCTGGAGAACAATCACTGCCACATCGAGGAGAGCGAGCACGTGCTGAAGAAGGCTCACAAGTATAGTGAACTGATCATTCTGTACGAGAAGAAGGGGCTCCACGAGAAAGGTGACTGGAGGTGGGGAGGGGAAACAGGTGTGATGACTCTGTGGGGATGCGCCTTCTGGAAGAGGTTCTGACCTTATCCTTGGGCTTCGCGGCCAGCTCTGCAGGTGCTGGTAGACCAGTCCAAGAAAGCAAACTCGCCTCTGAAAGGCCATGAGAGGACGGTGCAGTATCTGCAACATCTGGGTAAGTCCAGCATTTGAAAGGGGAGTTGGGAAGGGATTGTGTTCAAACAGAAGTGATCTCTCTCCATCTCTGATTCTGGCTGGTCTGTCCCCTCCCTCCTTGTGCTGCCAGTTGAGGTAAAAGTCCCCCAGTGGTGGACCCATGACAGCCCCTTGTGACGGGTGCTTGGACAGAGCTCCCTTCTCTAGAAAATAAATCCTGGGGCAACCTGGGCACCTGCCTTCCCAGTCCTGTGAGCAAGGTAGGCTTCACCTGCAGACAAGTCTTACTTTTCCTCCAGGCACAGAAAACCTGCATTTGATTTTTTCCTACTCAGTGTGGGTGCTGAGAGACTTCCCAGAGGATGGCCTGAAGGTAGGTCGTGAGAGGCCCTTCATCTGGCACCATGGTTGGTCTTGATTCTGCTCGGGAGAGGGATGGGTGGAGGGGAGGAAGGAGTCATGCAGTTTCTCTGGTGTTCAGAAGAGTAGACTGGGAGACGAGAGGCCACAGTACAGGGGAAAGAACCTGACACAGGGTCAGGAGACCTGCGGCCTTGTGTGTCATGCACTAACTGGCTGCAGAGGCCTTGCACCACCCCCCCCCCCACCCCCTGAAGTCTCTCTACTGTCTGCCTGCACCGTTGGCAGCCTAGCAGTCAGATGGCTTTGCTGCTGGAACTGGGGTTGTTTTAACAGATATTCACCGAAGACCTCCCAGAGGTGGAGTCTCTGCCACGAGACCAAGTGCTCGGCTTCTTGGTAGAGAATTTTAAGGGCCTGGCTATTCCTTATCTGGTAAGATATTGTTTGGTCTGAACTAAAAAGCTTCACCTTTAGAAGGATCAAGGGCCTCGTGGGTCAGTTACTAGGTGGTTCAGATTGGGGTTTGTGTCACTTGGGACTGGTAGAAATGTAAGGAAGAGGGTTATTTCAACACGCTCTGAAGAAGGAGATTCCAGTGGGCCAAGATGGAAGTGGCACTTTGTGTCCGAACTTTCTAAACCTAGGTCAAGTTCAGAAGAGTGAAAGAGAAGGATGTTTGAGAAAAACATTTCAAAGCCACATTTGTACAATCTAACTCAGCTGTGACCACAGGACAACCAAATCAGTTTTAAGTGCCAGAATGCAAATATTTAACTTTAATTACATGGGCCAGTTTGGAGGATTGTGAGACAAAATAAAGGTGCTTATATCGGAAATCAAGAGAAGAATTCCTGATGTTGCTGGGTTGTATTGCGAAGTTTCCCAGTGGTTTTAGAAGAGCTGTCCCTTAGTTATCTTTGCAGCATAATTAGGAGATAATTGAATGGGACCTGTTGGGCCTTAAAAATGTGACGGCGTCTGGGTGACTGGTGACTGGGCTGGCTGGGGCACAGCGTCGAGGGCACCAGGCAGACCTATGTCTCACTGCAGGAACATGTCATCCATGTTTGGGAGGAGACGGGCTCCCGGTTCCACAACTGCCTGATCCAGCTGTACTGTGAGAAGGTGCAGGGTCTGATGAAGGAGTATCTCCTGGCCTTCCCCGCAGGTACCAGTTCTCAGAGCATCACGGGGCCCCTGGGACCCGAGGGTGCTGTGTGTGACGTAGGGAAGTTCCGCAGAGGCAGGGCAGTAAGTGACCCAGAACAAGACTCAGCAGCTTGTCTGGGTCTGGACATACCCCTGGGGAGGGGAAGGAACAATCTCTCTTTAAGGTAAGAAACAGGTTTACCTCCAGAGGGTTGCTGTACAAGGCTTTTTTATTTTTATTTTATATATGTATTTATTTTTACCTCATGCTGATGTTTGAGGGCCGTGTGGAGACCATAAACTCTGGAGGCCCTGTTTCTGCCCCCCCCCCCCCCCCCGGAGGCCCTTTCTGAATTGTGGTGATGTCATTGAACCCACCCCTTCGTTTTTCTTGACAGCCCCACGTTGCTGCCGGACAGCATCCTCTCATACTGAGCTTTGTTTCCCTTAAAGGCAAAACTCCAGTTCCTGCTGGAGAGGAAGAGGGTGAGCTGGGAGAATATCGACAAAAGCTCCTTATGTTCTTGGAAATTTCCAGCTACTATGATCCAGGCCGGCTCATCTGTGATTTTCCTTTCGATGGTGAGCGTTGGGATTGGGTCCAGAAGCCACTTCAGCTGACGGTACCGCAGAAACGGATCTTTCCGTTGCCAGCTCCCCAGCCCTCCAGAGACTCGGCCGAGTGCTCCTGTTCTGTCCCCTCTGAGCACTCGCTCTGTACTGTGACCGAGAGGAGTCTCTTTTGGGCGTGAGCGACATGCTAATTGAGGGCCAGGTTGGAACCTGTTTATTGCTTCAGTGTATGTTCTTGGCCACATTCATTGTTTAGCAGTTTTTGTAATCTAACATAATTTGTCTGAAAGAGACACATATCTGTCAGATGTATAAGCACAGCGAGAACAGAGACCAAGTATTTGTTTCCCAGATTTGAAGTGCCTGGCACATGATAGGTGCTTACTATGCACTTGGCTGTTGAATGGGTATTCTTGCTCCATTTGTAAGTGGTTACAAAAAGATGGGATAAATGACCTCCTAAAATAGCTCCCTCCCCCACTTTTTTTTTTTTTTTTGGTTAATCCTCTCCCGAGGATATTTTCCCATTGATTTTTAGATGAAAGGGAGGAAGAGAGAGAGAGAGAGAGAGAAAGACATCAATGTGAGAGAGACATTGATTGGTTGCCTCCTGCAAGACCCCGACCAGGGCTGGGGAATCAAACCTGACCGAGGTACGTGCCTTTGACTGGGAAGCAAACCCGAGACCCTACAGTCTGTGGGCCAGCGCTCTAACCACTGAGCAAACTGGCCAGGGCTCCCTCCCCTTTTATATTTTTATATATATATATATTATTTTTTTTTTTTAATAATTCTCACCCAGGGATATTTTTCCATTTATCTTCAGATAGAGTGGGGGGTAGTGGGGAGACCAGGGCCGGGGACCAAACCGCAACCGAGGTATGTGCTCTTGACCGGAATCGAACCGGCAACTCATTGGTCCGCAGGCTGACACTCTAACCTCTGAGCCAAACCGGCCAGGGCTCCCTCCCCCTTTTTAAAAATTCAGTAGTTTTCTCCTTGAATAAATCACAAGTAATAAAAATATTTTCTCCCAGTTTGTATTGCTCCAATGTCCGCTTCTCTAACAGCTTAGCCTCTGGCCTCGTGCTTGCATAGCGGTGGTGATGGTGACTTACGTTCCTTTTTCCACAGGCCTCTTAGAAGAACGTGCTCTCCTGCTGGGGCGCATGGGGAAACATGAGCAAGCTCTCTTCATCTATGTCCACATCCTGAAGGACACAAAGATGGCTGAGGAGTACGTTGACCCTGTCATCCCACCTCCCTAGGGGTCAAAGCAGGTCCCCCAGAGAGAGGAGTGGCGTGAGAGACGAGAAAGCCACGGCCCCTCCACTCTGCGGGAGGGAGTCCCCTTCTGTGCTGGCCTCTGATTTTGTCTGTCATTAGGCTGCTGGTGCAGGCAGCGTCGATGACCTGTCTCTGGATGTGGCCCCTCTGGCCTTGTCTAAGCACTGTCTCCCTTGCAGGTACTGCCACAAGCATTATGACCAAAACAAAGACGGCAACAAAGATGTGAGTAATGACCCTGGTCCACGTCCCTCTCAGCCTTCCGTTATGCAGAGTGCTGAGGTCCCAGAAAACCTATTGTTCTTGGATTCCCAAAAATTAACCTGGAGGACTGGCTATGAAAGACATGGGTTTATTAAGACTTACATGTGCACTGGTGGTGGCCGACTGGTGAAATTTACCACCGCCCTGGCTGCCATGAGTGAAGTTGAACTGCTGAGTCCCATCTAGCCTGCTAACGGGCTGCACCGGGGGTGGCCGGCCAGTGCTATTATTTTGCCGCCCCCTTGACTTTCCCAGCACAAGGTTTTATAGGGTACAGAAAACAACAGGGCATGCAGGGGGAGGGGGATGTGTTTGTGTATAAGCTGTGTGAGAGAAAAACTGCTAGCTGTTTTCTTGACTGAGGAGCTGGCTAGGCTCCCAAGGTCTCACAGTGCACTTACTGAGGGCCTTCATCATCTTCCCACATGGTGGGAGGGGGAGTCGGAGCATGGGAAGGGGCCATGCCCCCATCTACCATATACCTTCCTGCCCTCCTCTGGTTTGGCCACAGGTGACACTGGTATGAATTGCTAAGAGAAGACAGGGCAGGGTCAATGCACTGACTGAATGTGCCTGTGCCTCGTAAGGGAGAGGCCTGGCATAGTTCTGGCTTACATCTGTTGTCATCCTTGTGATTATGAGTGGCACCCTTGCCCCTTTACTCTCAAAAGAGGCCTGACTTGTATTATAAATGATGCGGTCAGTCTATTGAGAAGGAAAATCTGGTGATTCTTGATAAAATGCACATACATATGTGCTCCTTCGAAACTGCACATGGTTTGTCGATGTCTGGAGACATCTTTTATTGCCATGGCTGGTGGTGGGGGTGCTACTGGAATCTGGGAGATAGAGGCCAGCATTGCTGCTAAACAATACACAGGACAGCCCAACGAAGAATTATCTGGCCCAAAATGTTGAGTGCTGAGGTTGAGAAACCTTGTGGTACTGGTACCAGTAGGAAATGCAGCATCTCATCTTGGCTTAATCCTTACCTGCCAAAATGTGACAGACAGGGTCTCAGCCTTCGAAGCCAAAGGAAATGAGGGAGGGAGCTCTTTTTTTTTCTTTATTGATTTTAGAGAGAGAGGAAGGGAGAGGGGGGGAGAGAGAGGAACATTGATGAAAGAGAACATCGATTGGCTGCCACCTGCATGCCCCCCACTGGGGATCAGGCCCACAACCTGGGCATGTGCCCTGACCAGGAATCGAACCGGTGACCTCTTGGTGCATGGGTCGATGCTCAACCACTGAGCCATACTGGCGGGGCGAGGGAGGGAGCTCTTTGAGTCATTTTGCAGTGTTGGCATTTTGGCAATGGTTAACAAACACAGGCATTTGGTTTTATCTCTCAGGGAAACCACAATCCTTAATTTTTTATACCTTCAGTTGACTCTGTCTTTACCAAAATCTTTTAAAAGGTGAAAATGATGAGTTTTAAGTGCTCCGTGACAGCTGTTACTATAGGCCAACCCTCTTAGCAGGGTGTTCTGGGGGGGTTGCTGCCAGTCTGACCTGCGTGGCTTGCACCTGTATGAGACAGGTGTACCTGTCCCTGCTCCGGATGTACCTGTCGCCCCCCAGTGTTCACTGCCTGGGGCCAATCAAGCTGGAACTGCTGGAGCCACAAGCCAACCTCCAGGCTGCCCTGCAGGTCCTCGAGCTGCACCACAGCAAACTGGACACCACCAAGGTCAGCTCTTCCCAGGGAGGTGGGGGGTACTTGCAGGGAGCAGGGAATGTAAAGAGGGGATGGAGAGAGGGCCTGGGGTTCTCAAGCCCTGGGCTTCGGCCATTTCCTCAGTCTCACTCCTGCCCTTTCCCACTCTGTTCCCATCTGTTCCCATCCGTAGGCCCTCAACCTTCTGCCAGCAAACACTCAGATTAATGATATACGCATCTTTCTGGAAAAAGTCTTGGAAGAAAATGCGCAAAAGAAACGGTTCAATCAAGTGCTTAAGAACCTTCTCCATGCAGAGTTCCTGCGGGTATGAGCCTTGCAAACCCAGGGTGTGCTAGTATTTTTTTTATTATTATTACATTTGTTGTTTTTAATCCTCCCCTGAGGATATTTTTCCATTGAGTTTTGGAGAGTGTGGAAGGGAGGGAGGGAGGGAGGGAGAGAGAGAGAAACATTGATGTGGGAGAGACATATCGATTGGTTGCCTCCTGCACAACCCTGACCTGGGCTGGGATGGAACCTGCAACCCAGGTACATGCCCTTGACTGGAAATTGAACCTGAGACCCTTCAGTCTGTAGGCCAACGCTCCAACCGCTGAGCCAAATCAGTCAGGGCTGGGCTAGTGTTATTTGCACGAGACAGTTACCACGTATTCCTTAGACCAAGCAGGACTCTGTTCTTTAAACACAACTTGGACCAACCTGACATTTAGTGGCAAGTGTTGCGATTAGAGGACTCTGCAGGCCGGACCATGGACTCCTCCCCCATCTCCCCACCCAGGTCCAGGAGGAGCGGATTTTGCACCAGCAAGTGAAGTGCATCATCACGGAGGAGAAAGTGTGCATGGTGTGTAAGAAGAAGATTGGGAACAGGTGAGCCTCTCCACAGCTCTGCAGGGTCTGCTCTGGGGTGGGCTGTGGGCAGTGCCCAGGAAGGAGCTCTGCCCTCTGAGCCAGGGGGAAGCACACCTGCTGACTGTCCTGGGCACCTTCGGCTCTTGAGGCCGGAGAGGGCAGTCCCTGCTATCGGGGGTGGGCTTGGAGAATTTAAAAACCTGAAAGGTATGGCATGGGGCTATTGACTTCTTGCCCACAATTTCTCTGGCAGCTGGAAGTTGTGACGTAGCCAGTGGGCATGTGAGAGAGGTATGCAGGGAGAAAGTCCTTGTCTTAAGGATGCACCTTTAAAGGAAGAAAAAGGTCTTTCAACCTGCTGCCTCATGATTTGAGTAAAATCCTGAGCCAGGATCATACTGTGTTAAGGCATAGACCCTAGTCGATCCCTTTCCCTCAAAGGAGAGTGATGTGTCCTTTTTCTTACATGGAAGAATTCTTTTCTTTAGAAAGACCTAACTCTGTCCTTCGTTAGAATTAGCCCGAAACTTGTTCTGAGGAGCAGTGTTGGCTTCAGTAAGCCGGTCCTAAGCCAGGCTGCGCACGGCCCGTCTGCCTGTGTGGACAGAGGTGATGGGGGGTAACCCAGGGCCCCGGGGGCAGGCTGCTGGGACAGCTGCCGGCTCAGGTGCCCTTCCTAGGCACGAAGCCGTCTCTGTAGGCAGTCCTCACTCCCGAGTCATCTGTCTTCCCTGCAGCGCGTTTGCAAGATACCCCAACGGAGTGGTCGTGCACTACTTCTGTTCCAAAGAGGTAAACCCAGCGGACACCTGAGCTCAGCATGCCCAGGACTCGGCAGATGGACAACTTGGCCATCCCAGAGAGGGAGAGGGGCATTGGCCTTCGGACTCGGGGCTGCCGCCGCCACCAGGTGTCTCCCATTTGGACACGACTGGCTACCTTGCGCCCTGGAACATTTCTGAATTAATCAGACTTGTGGTCTGGTGTCGCCAGCTTTTTAATAGAAGAAGAGATTAGTTATACTTTTATACCATTGTGTTGCAGGCAGTTCCAGAGAATTTAGTACCTGCTGGGACTGGAGGAGGTGGATGGGCACCGGCTTGCCTTTGCATACCAATCACCTGAGTAAGGAAACGGCCTTCAGCTTTTGTAACCCCAGGATTGTTTATTCACTTTTCTACCACGTGACACGCAGGACGTCACAAGGAGCCCTCAGCCTGGCTGACAGGGGCTGTGAGGAGAGCAAAAGCAGAGCTTCTCTAGCTGCAGAGGCCAAACGCTCGTTCTCTAGGTAATGACAGTCGTTTCTCCGTGGTCACCACCCCTGTGTCCCCCAGGAGCCTCCCCACTTGTCTCTATTTTTTAGTCTCCTTTTCTTTCTCGCTATTTTCTTCCTGTATCTTTCTCCTCACTGCTCTACTCAGGCTTTCTTCCCCATTTTCCTGACACCGGGAATAACTAATATTGAAGCAAGGCAAAGTGAGAAGCGAGAGGAATTCCCATCTTCTAGGGCTACACTGATAATTGACTGTCAGGTGTGTTGTAAATAGATCCTCCCTGGACTAGACGCACTGTGCCTGGAAGCTTAGGAGAGCACCGTTCTCGGCCTGGGAAAGGCTCTGTGCACCTCCCCTGGGGCCCAGCGTGGCAGGAGCTCTGAGGATGGACAGCAGGCATTGGGTGCGTGACCTCTTAGGCTGTCGTCTGCAGGGGCTCCTGCTCCTGGGTCACCACCAGTCACCTAGGCAGGTTGGTTTAGTCTTTGTGAGCGAGCGCTTTGTACCTGGGACGTCTCTCTTTCCAGCCAGTGTCCTCCGCTTCCAGCTTTGCCCGGCCACGTTCCCCAGCCTTGTTTTGCAGAGGTTGGAGGGCTGCACTGCGATATCGTGGGTGGGTAGATCCCTGCCACACCCAGGAACAGTCGGGCATACTTGTGAGGTGCTCGGGGACAGCAAGAGTGCGGCAGGAGCGGCAGCAGCTGGGTTTATGAAATATCTCGCTGCCACATCCACTGAGCATTTGTGTGTGGGGGAGACGCTGGATTCCACAGGGCACCCTAGAGGGACCAGGGGTGTCTAGCACTGCAGGCAGAGGCCCTCATCCTTTTCTCCCTGAGGTTCTGCAGGCTTGTTTCCTCAGTGTCTTCAGTGGTAGTAGGGTGAGTGACAGTGCCCAGCACAGGCCCCAGGTAGTGGCCTGTCCCTGACACGCTGCAATCCTTTTCACACCGCAGCACTGTGCTGCAGACCGACTTGCTGGTGGTGTAGACGGCTTCTCCCAGGCATGTGCTCTGTGGAGGGTCTGAAGGGACAGTGAGTGCTAGCAACCCTCGTTCAGAGATGGGGATTCTGCTCAGGTTTTGGAGGCTGAGCAGCACTTCACAAAAGCCACCGTCCCAGCTGGCCACACCCAGCCACAGGAAGCGGTGTGGCCTTTGCACAGGCGAAGACCAGCTTCCCTCCGGAGCAGCCGTGGAGTCGTGGGATCGGCAGGCCGGCCCCCACTGTGCGGCAGAAGCTGTCCCCACCGCATGAGCCCCGCCTTGCTGGCCTGCTGTTTGTATCTTCCATTCCCACTCCCTGTGTGGCACATCTGTTTGAAGCACTAGAACAAAGAATGTGTTTTCTCCCCTCTGGAATACATAAACGACCTAGTTTTCCCGAATTGCAGTCTTCCTTCCTGAGACTGTTGGCCCTCTGCGGTGGTATGGAGAAGGCTGGAGAAGAAGGCTCTGGAGTGAGGACTGATGAAGGTCTCGCCTAATAAACACCATAAAGTAACAAACCAAGCATGTTTGGGTCTCTTTTTTCCCCCTTCCTGTGGAGTTTGATGAGATAACGATCATAAGTTAGCTAAGAATTGAGACAAGTAAGCCCATTAGTGACAATGGGAAAGGTCAGTGTAACCGTCTGTTAGTGTCTCCATCGTGCTGTCCAGCACCGCGGCTGGTGCGTCGACCACACAGATGTGGAACATTTCCAGCATCACCAGGTTCTGCTGGGCGCACTGGAACTCCAGCCAACCCCAGGGCTTTGTGCCTCTTCCTGCAGCTCACAATGACTGGGAGGGTCACGGGAGCGATGCAATTGGTAGGATCGACGGACCCAGGGACGTTTGAGAAGTGGAGAAATGTTCCGCTTTGGCCAGCTGCAAAAAGGTCATTTGGTCCTTTATGCCTCCTCTTGAGCCTTCTGTGGCCATCCAGAGTTTTTCTGGGAGTGAAAAACATCTGGAACCAAGAGGCATAACTTGACTGAGGCATGGGCAGATGACCAGGAGAGTGGTACAGCCCAGAAAGCACTCAAATCAGTCAGGGTGTCTGCGCCAGGCCAGCGAACTTCATGCCCCTGCCTCGGTCTCCTCTTTGGACCCGTGGGACTTCTACGTGCTGCACCTACAGGTCACCAAGGGGGTTGGACTCCCATATTCCTGAGACCCCAGCACAGGCCTTGGCTTCATGCTCCAAACTGAGTAGAAACAGGCTTTCCCCTTGGGGTCAGGCCAACATCATATCCTCTTTTGTTCTGGGAGTTTCTGGTCTAAACTTGCCTACAGGGTTGGTTTTGAAGTTGAATCACCTGTTTTTTAGATTTTTTTTTTCCCCAGTCTCCACCTTGGGCCTTGGGGAGGAGAGTAGAGATGACGGTCTTGTTTGAGGAACAGAAAAGCATCTTCCAACAGCTGCCTGCCCCAGAGATGCTTTCTTCTGGAGACTGTGCTTTGTCTTGGCCACGTAGATGGCCGTGGTCCACAGAAAAGGGAACGCCACATACCATCTGCAGCCTAAGGCTTACGTTGGTCAACAGGACGTTAAAGCCTGTATCTCTAGTAGCTTCAGGACTGGCAGACTTGCTTTTTACCTGCCCTTATCGATACCACTTGACCACATCCCTCCCTCTATACCTGGACCCTGGACCATCTAGGTGTTTCCACTGATCCAGGAGGAGAGCCTGGGCAGCAGCCACAGGGAGTCATGAGGTTGTGAATTTCTTCAGGGTATGGATGGGCTCTCCTTACCTTTGGTTCTAAGGCGTGGTGCAGCCCTGGCCAGTTTGGCTCAGCAGTTAGAGCATCGGCCTGCGGACCAAAGGGTTTTGGGTTCGATTACCAGTCAAGGGCACATACCTGGGTTACAGGTTCAATCCCTGGCAGCCCTGGTCGGGGTCACATGAGAGGCAGCCAATTGACGTGTCTCTCTCACATTGATGTCTCTCTCTCCCTTCCTCCCTTCTTCCCTTTCACTCTAAAAATCAATGGGGAAAAAAATATCCTCTGGTGAGGATTAACAAAAATAAAGAGGGTGTGGCGCAGGTCCTGTGCACAGCAGCCCCTCTTCGGAGAACAAATGAGGGAGGCCGGGAGAGACTGGAAATACATGTGAGTCCAAATCAAACACATCCATGCTTCTGCTTCGGCCCTGTGGGGAAGTGGGGCTCGAAAGGTATTGTTTTTATGTTTGATAGCTGGGAAGACTCCTGATGCAGCACCTCCTGGCTGCTGTTCCCTCGCCACATCGAAGCATGGGGGTGAGGCTCAGGTGTCCATTCTCCATACGCGGCCCAGTGATAACCAGGGGCTGGGATTGGAACCAGAGTGCCTCTTGCCTGAGGAAATGGGGCTCCAGAGACTTCCTGGAGCCCGTCAAACCCCACCTCCAGCCCCGGTGCCATGGGCCCTGAGTCCACAACAGAGCAGCAGCTCCACCCTCCCCACCCAGCGCTACCTGTCAGACCTGACCTGAGCTCGCAGTGATTGTATCCAGAACCCAGGAGGGTGGCTCTGGAGAGCAGACGGTTTCTTGCCGGCAAGTGGGCTGCCTGGCCATGCTCTGGGCGCTCTGGCCAAGGTGGCTGGCACGCAAGGGGCTGCCCCTCCTGGGGGTAGTGTTGCTGCGAAAGAGAGAAAAGAGGGGACCTCAGTGGAGTCACTGCCGGGTAAAGTACCTGATCTTCCCTGGGAAATGTGGACTGGAGGGGTCCCAGGAGTGCAGGCCCCTGTGAAGACGGAGGTCAGCCCAGGGATTGGGTTTTGATCTGGGTTGGGACCAATTTGCTCCAGACAACCTGGTGGAGTTTAAATTAGAGCTTGGCCAAGACCTTGGCTCTTGAAAATAATCCCCCCAATTAGGAATGGAGGGCTGGGTCATGTGACACTTGCAGTTGGCTGGGTTTGCCCCATGCCCTGGTCTGGCAGTTGGATTTGAGGAGATGGTCTCGCTCCCAGGAGTCTGCAGTCTGCTGTCATCTCTCCTGAGCCTGAGCTGCAGTCTCCTTAGCGACTCGTCTGACCAGTACAAGCGGGTGATCTTGGTTTCCCTTCACCTGCCCTCAGCCTCCTAGGACATCTAGCCTTTGCCAGGGAGCTAGTGGTGGGGTTGATCACAACTTTCTCTTTTAATATTTAATCTCCCTAAGCACCGCACTCACCTCTCAAGCTGCAGCAGGGGCACTGTGGTCTGAGGAGAGTACAAGCCGCAGAGCATGAAAACCTCGTTAGTAAAACGGCTACATGCATTCAGCCCTCAGGCCAAGCACTTTACACAACTTCTTATTGAGAACTCACCAAGACCCTATGAGATTATCACCGTAACCCCTGTTTTATAGATGGGAAAACGGAAGCATACAGAAATCAAGTTACTTGCCCGAGGCCATCCAGCTGGTCCACAGGGGAGTTTAGATGGGAAGCCGTGCGTGTTATCACCAACATGCTGAACGTCCAACACCTGCCCCACCATGGCCTCCCGGGTCCCAGGCACAGCAGCCTCAGCGACCCTGGGCCAGGCCGCTGCCCTGTGCTGGGGCGAGGGAAACCTGAGCTGGGCACCACTGCAGGGAGATCAGGCCCCACACTTGGCTTCCTGGAACTGAGTCCCCAGAGTTCTGTTGTTTCAGCGGGAAACCCACCCATACTATGACCTCCAGGTGAAGGTGCTGAGGGCCAGAAATATCCAGGGCACAGACCTGCGTGAGTGAGCCCCCTTCCCACCCTTTCTCCCCTTCCTTTCCCGAGGCCTCTGCAGGCTCAGCAGGGGCTGGCCTGAATTACGTGTGTGTGTGTGTGTGTGTGTGTGTGTGTGTGTGTGTGTGTGTTTGGAGTGGGGTGGAGCAGCTGGTGCTGACTGGAGGCAGGAGCCGGAGGGCAGTGCTGTGCAGACCTGGACTCCTCCCTGAGTCTAGCCAGTAGCAATGGCAGCCTGGGAGAGTGTGTGACCCCTGCTGTTGCCACGGACTCTCCACACCAACGCTCACACTGGGAGGGGAGTTTGTCACCTGAATCGGGTCCTTTCTGGGAATTAACTAGGCAATGGTCTGTGCTGCCATGTGATCTTTTCAACTGGCCACGGCAGGGCTTCCATTCAGTTGAATGGGGGTTGTAACTGGTGGAGATGGAGTCAAGGACTCTCCCTCCACCCCTCACCCCGCCCTGCTGCTTGGCAGCCTCCTCTCCAGCTGTGCTCCTTCCCCTCCTTCCAGCCTCCTCTCAGCAACCTTTCCAGCAATAAGAGCTGGAAGCTAGGACCCCTTCCCCATCCTTTCCACAGTGTCCAAAGCTGACTGCTACGTGAAACTGTGGCTGCCCACGGCATCTCCCAGCTGTGCCCAGACAAGGGTGATAGATAACTGCAGCGACCCTGAGTGGAATGAGACCTTCCACTACCAGATACATGGCGCTGTGAAGGTGAGGTGGCTGGGGTGGCAGAGGGAGAGGGCTCCTTCAGAGTGCCTGCCCTGCCTCAGGCTCCCACTTCCTGCCTGCCCCATCTCCAGAACGTCCTAGAACTCACCCTCTATGACAAGGATGTCCTGGACAGCAGTGAACTCTCCCGGCTGCTGTTTGACCTGAAGAGCCTCAAGCCTGGCCAACCCCACAGACACACCTTCCCACTCAACCAACAGGTGAGCTGCCCCACCTGCGCCAGCAAAGAGCCAAGCTCAAGCAGAGGACGCCCAGCACAGGGCACTGAGGAGGGGGCTCCCGGTCAGCACGACCAGGTCTCCAAGACAGACCCTCCACCCTGTACCACTGATCCCACCAAGGCGTCCCTCAGATAATTCTTCCCTGAGTAGAATCAACATGTGAGCTCTTGAGGGCAGAGCACTTTGTCTGTCTTGATCGTTGCTGAACCCTCGGTGTCTAGAACAGCGTCTGCACAGTTTTCAATGGATGAAGCTTCTCGTGGCGACGCCACTACCCTTCCTGTGCCCAGGCAGCCACAGCAAGTCTCCTCCTTTAGTTCCTGGGCTGAGCAGGGCTGGGGGATAGGGACGATCCCCGAGGCTTCTGGAACTCTTTGAAAATGGGTGCTTCCTTGCTCCCTCCATTAGGATTCACAAGAGCTGCAGGTGGAGTTTGTTCTGGAGAACAGGTGAGTCCAAGTGGAGCCTGTGTCCTCCCATTTACTCTGAAATCCCAGACAGCTCCCCGCTGTCAGTCACCAGGTCCCGTGCTGGCCTGTCTGAGAGGGTGTCCTGGTCTTGAGGCCCATTGGAGTGTTGGCCAACACCCACCCCTCCCCCCAGACCCTGCCATGTTCCCCAGGCTCTTCCCACTGCTTTAGTCACATGATTATAGTAACAGCCACCTTGAGGGCCTTGAGGGGCCTGGATAGCCAATGAGCCATCTCCTTTGCAGCCAGGTGCCTGCATCTGAAGTCATCACCAATGGTGTCCTGGTGGTAAGTAGGGAAGACCCCAGTTTGGGGCTGCCCAGGCTGGGGGCATTGAGGAGTCCACAACTGAGCCCTCACACCCACTTGCCTCTCTGAAGGACACTCGGCCTCTGCTCAGATGGAGGTATGCTGGGTAGGCACCTCCAACGACACGGGGGGAAGGAGCTGCTTCGCAGCTGAGTGGACAGCCGAAAAGCCAGCCTTCCTACCCGTGCACAGCACATTACTCCCTGGGAGCCCTGGCTTCTGAGACTGACGAATGGGGCCCTCACCTCCTCCCCCTTTCCCGCCAGGGCCCACTCCCTCTGAGTTCTAGTGAAGTAACTCCATTCTGACCCTCAGTTACTGCACGTACATACCCTGGCAGTTTTTTTGGTAAACATGAGGGCCTTGAGAAACCCAGAGAAAACTATAAAGGGGGTTAATGATGGCCTTGGGAAACTCAGAGGAACCATGAAGAGAAAGAGTAATGACTGCCCTGACCTCTGTAACAGCTCCTCTTGTCCCCCTTCTGTATCAGTTCCCCCCCTTAACAGTGCCAAAAGCGGTGCCAAGAATGTAGTTTTTTTTTTTTTCCTTAAAAGCAGGCAGCAGAGAAGGCTCACTGCTGCGATTTGGGAAGCTATACCCCCGCAGCCCGCCAGTGAATAAAGTGCTCCTTTACAATTTGGCTGTGTGTCTCTATCTCGCTGACACATTACAACACTAGGAGTGGGGGCTGCTACAGAAGACCCCTGCCTGTAAGGCACAGGCCCTGGGAAGATTGCTATCTGTACACTTCCCCAGATACCTCTCCCCTTTCCTTTCCCTCTGTCCTGGTGCGGGCCCTGTCAGGGTCCTGTGACTATCTGGCTCCCCTAGGCCTCTGCTTTCCGCAGGCTCAGCCCTGTCTGAAAATCCAGGGCTCCCTCGAGGACAATGAGACAGCTCCACATCGAGAGTATGGTGAGTCTGGCCAGTGGCCTTGGGTCTTCCCTCCTCTCCTGGGGAGTGAGAGGGCTGCTGATTTCAAGAAGATGGGTCTGCGCAGCAAGTTTTTTATTTTTCATTGCTTGAAGCTGACCAGGGATGAAACAGATTGCCTCTGGAGGTAGTGAATTTTTTGTCCCTGGAAGTATTCAAGCGTAGGGTTGTATTCATCCTACTGCTGTCTGTGAAAACACCTCCAGTGGCAGTGGCAGACAACAGGAAGCACTTAGGTAGCTTGCACATCTGGTGGTCAGCTGGGCTTGGCTGATCTAGGCTGGGCTCAGTGGGAGTGACCCAGCTCAGCACCAGGTGTCCCTCACCCACCTCCTGTGACCACTGGACCAGCCTGGCATGCTCGAAGGGCAGCAGCGTGAGAGAGCAAGCCCACATGAACAAGTGCTTGCAAGGCTTTGGCCAAATCCAGCCACTAACTTTATGTTGTCAAAACGGGTTGATCCTAAAGATAGAGGGCAGGGAATTTAGTCGGCCTCTTAGTGGGAGGCACTGGAATCACATGGTAAAGAGTGAGAATTCCAGGAGAAGTGAAGAGCTGGCCCACCCATGCATCTGCCACAGAGGGCAGCCACTGGGGGTGGGGGCAGGTGGGGAGTAGAGCAGAGGCCATGTGACAGCTAAGGACCCTGCCAACGCTGAGAGGCTGAGTCAGCCCACAGAATGGGTCCCTCCCAGGTAACCTCTAGCACTTATTATGAGTCAGACACTGTGCTAAGTATTTATATGTGTTTTATTGTTTAATCCTCATAACAGCCCTGTAAAGTAAGTATAATCATTATTCGTTTTTAATTCATGAGACTGACACTCAAAGAAGAAACTTGGTCACACAGCCAGTGAGTGGTGGGGCCAGGACCAAACCCAGGTCCGTGCTACTCCAGGGCACCTGCTCTCCCTCCCACAGATTCGGCTGTTTCTCACTGTGAACAGCGTGTGCATATCAGTCTCAGTCCATAAAACATGGTGTGAAAGAATACACTCTTCTTATTTTCCCTAATTCCCTCCCCCTGGGTCATGTCAAGTCTCTAGGTCTCATCTAATGCCCAGGGGTGTGCGCAGGGAGAGAAATTCCATTCAGATCTCTGCTCCTGAGGCGTTTGGGGTCTGGGTCTCCTTTATGAGGCCATCTGGGGTCCCCTCTGCCTGGGTGCCATGCTCAGCCATTTCTCTCTGGGGTCCTGCCTCCTCCCAGAATGCTGCTAGGACCGGGGCGGGCCCTGCTGCTCCTGGGCCACAGGCCTCTCTCCTCCTCCTCCCAACCTGGCCTCACCTTTCAGCCTGGGCTGGCTGTCCCCTGATTCTCCAAACCACCGATTCTCTCTGTGCCCAGGAACCCACTTCTTTCTTTTACCTCCTCTGCAAGCCATCTGTGTTCTCCCAAGATCTTACACTTTGGAAACCAAAGGCTGAGAAAATTGCCGTCTGGTCACAAATCTCCCCCAAGGCGATGAGCACAGAGGTTGAATGGGGGCAAGAGATGGAGGGAACTACCAGATGAAAACTGGTCATTCATGTAATAATTAATATATGATAATACAATTTTTGAAAAATTATATTTTATATACTTAATATAATCTCAAAATCATCAGCCCCATTAGCTCTGGGCAGGTGGCCCTCCCCCCCCACACACACCTTTCCCCCTCTCCCAGGCATTGTGTGTTTCCCACCCTCCCCCCCCTGTTCCCAGTTCTGACCAGGGCATGTTATAGGAGCCCAAGTGTCCTTCATGATGCCTTTGCCATGGGTCACAGTGCCAGGCAGTGAGAAAGGTGATGAGCTGGTGTTTCCAAGGAGAAGAGAAGGGGAGTTGCTACCATGATGAGAGACATACATGCACACCCCTGTTCTCACCCACTCACCCCGGCCCTCTGCTCCCAGGCTCTAGGCAGATTTGTCTGGCGGTGCCCGGGGCCTACGAGAAACCACAGCTCTTGCCGCTGCAGCCTCCCATGGAGGTGCGCCCCCCAGACACCTTTACCTTCCACGTGAATGCAGTGCTTCGCTCCCGGCTGCAGGTGGAGGTCGGGGAGAAGCTCACGGTCCTGCAGGTGAGCGAGCACAGAGCCCGGAAGGGGCTGCTGGTGGAATCGGTGGTGTGTGAGCAGCACTCCAGGGCTGCCCTGCGGCACGTTTCCTTCCCTCTGGGGGCCCCACGGTGTTTTCTTCTCCGCAGAGTGACCCGAATGCTGAGTTGGAGGCTCAGACCAGCAATCTGGGCAAGGGGGGCATCCTGCTCTCCTCTCTGGCCCTAGGTCAGGAGGAACAGCGCTTGGTGGCTGTGGGGCAGGTGAGGCTCCGTCTGGGTGTTCTGCTGTGTGACCACCACAAAGGTCTGGGGGAGGGGCCTGAGAGGGGGGCAAGATCAGACCAGCAGGAGCTCAGCCATGGTCCACATCTGGGCTAGAGTCACCAGAGCACCTGGGCTGCAGGTGGGAGAGTTCCCTCCAGTGTGCTTAGGGATGGCCGTTGTCTCTTTCAGGGCCAGGAGGTGGCCCTGAGTGTGAAGGCAGAAATGTGGTGAGGAAGGCTCTTCCTTGGGCTGGGCTGGAAGTGTGGGGGCTCTCCTGTCTACTCTGCTCAGCTGGGGGGTGAGGGGTAGGCATGTCTTGTTCTGGTGGGATCTTTCTGAGGGGGTTCCATGGAGTGTGGGTCTGCTCCTGTGAAAAACTGGCTTGGCCCGAGGCTCTCCTCCACTGAACGGTCATCTAGCACCTCAACCCTACCCCACTCGAGGCAGCTCTGAAGACCTTGACCTGCGCCTTGGCTTTGACCTCTGTGACGGGGAACGCGCGTTTCTGGACAAGAGGAAGCAGATCGTATCCAAGGCCCTGCAGCAGGTGCTGGGATTGAGCCAGGCTCCTGACAGTGGCCAGGTATGGAATGGAGGGGACCCCAGCATCACGAGAACCAAATCCAGTCTCTTCCTTTGAGAGGGCTGTGTGGCTAAGATGTGACAGGAAGTCGAGAGGAAGCGTGGGGAGCCGAGGAGGCAGGGGCAGGGCTGTTCACCTGAGCTGATTGGAAGAGTCAGGACTCATGTGTAATGAGGGCTGAACAGCCCTGGCCAGGGGAGGTCAATTAGTCAGCTTGGGCCACCATGACTGACCACAGACTGGGGACAACAACATTTATTTTCTCACCTTGAGGCTGGAAGTTCAAGATCAAGATGGCATCAGAGTTGGTTTCTGGTGATGCCTTTCTTCCTGACTTGCAGATGGCCACCCTCTTGCTGTCCTCACATGGCCTTTCCTCTGTGCATGTGCAGGGGTGGAGATCTCTCTCTCTTCCTCTTACAAGGACACCAGTCCTGTCAGCTTAGGGCCCTACCTTAGGACCTCATGCAACCTACATGACCTCCTGATAGGGCTTTTCTCCAAATACAGTGTCACGTGTAATCAAAAAGAGAAGGCTCTGGCTAGAAATAAATGACAGAGATTTTGTCAAGGATCTTAGAAACTGGAAACATAACTAGGAATACATCTAGAAATGTTCCGAGGAACCAAAAAAAAAAAAAAATTTATTTTTATGATGAATCACAAGAGAGAAAGGGCCTTGCATTTTTAGCTGTTTGGTCCATTACAATGAATGAACTAGTATTGAGCTGGGCTACTTGACTTAAAAATGAACTCCATTCTGATCAGTTATTCTCGCATGTACACACCTGAGTGTTTTCTAAAAAACATGGGACTGACACCCAGAGGAACCATAAAGATAATGGGTTAATGATAGCCTTGGGAAACTCGGAGGGACCATAAAAAAAGAAAGAGATTAATGATTGCCCTGACCCTGACCTCTGTAACAGCTCCTCTCACCTCCTGTAACTAGTTCCTCCCTTGCCTCTGTAACAGCTCCTCTCATATCAGTTCTATTCCTCCCTTAACGGCACCAAAAGCAGCGCCAAGAGAATGTAGTTTGAGCCTTTATAAACAGGCAGCAAAGAAGGCTTGGGGTTGTGATTTGGGAAGCTATACCCCCACAGTCCGCTGGTGAATAAAGTGCTCCTTTCATTTACAGTTCAGCTGTGCGTCTCTGATTATCTCACTGACACATTACAACAGTATCAGTACTTAGGATCACAGATTTCAGGTGGTCAAGTGGGGCATTGGGCAGTCTGGTCACATAGACGTTGTCTTTGAGGAGGTCTTACATTTGGAGACCATGCACCCATGCGTACTGTAATCTGTGTAATGTCTAATGCAGGACTGAAGAGTTCTAGGAAAGCTTAAAAGTTTAAATGTCAAGGATATATTTATTGTTTTTTCTCAAGCTTCAGGTTCTGTGAATAATTTAGCAGGAAGGCTGAGAAGAGACGCTTTAATTTTCCCCTAACTTTATTCTCTCCTCAATAATCACATTGGGCCTCAGCATTTGAACTGGCGGTGGGAGCAGGAACACGATTCAGTCCATGACAGGAGACAGGAGGAAAGGCAGCACTGAGGGTGAGCCCTGTGGCAAATCAGGAACAAGTTGGTGGTGTTCTCCTGGCTGCGAGTGAGCCAGGACACAGAGCCTGTGCCCTGGGAAGCGGAGCAAGCCTAGACTGTTGGGGTAATGCCTACTCTGCACCAACCTCCATCTGCAGGTGGAAGGTAAAGAGGGCACAGACCCTGCCTACAGGGAGCTCTGTCTCCTCCATTTCTCTGAAGGGGCAGTGCCCTTATTGGACAATAGCCAGGGAGCATTTGTTTTAAGACAGAGAATAGCCTGGCCAGTGTGGCTCAGTGGTTGAGTGTCGACCCATGCACCAAGAGGTCGCTGGTTCGATTCCCAGTCAGGGCACATGCCCAGGTTGTGGGCCTGGTCCCCAGTGGGGGGCATGCAGGAGGCGGCCAATCAATGTTCTCTCTCATCGATGTTTCTATCTCTCTCTCCCTCTTCCTTCCTCTCTCTCTAAAATAAAATTAAAAAAATTAAAAAAAAAAAAAAGAATAAAGGAGGACAGGGAAAGGAACCAAAAATTTGGGTGAAATGAGTAAAACCTTTGTGGAAAAGCTGAACAACCAAAAACATCTAGTCTGATCCCACAGACACCTCCCATGTTGGGTCAGGGCCAGGTTGCTTGGTAGGTTTTGTCACTTTAGCTTAGTGGGTCTCCACTGGGGCAATTGCAACCCCTCCCACCCCACCCAGGGGATATTTGTCAATGTCTAGAGACGTGTTTTATTGTCTCGACTGGGGGAGAGGGAGAGGGATGATACTGGCATCGACTGGGTAAAGGCCAGAGACGCTGCTAAACATCCTCAACAAAGACTGATGTGGTCCACAATGATCAGAGGTGCCAAGATTGAGAAACCCTGCTTTAGCTGTTTTGGGTGAATCCAACATACCTTGCAGGGGCACCATTTCCTGGTGTAATGGTTAAGAGCCATCTCTGTGGCCATGCTGCTTCGGATTGCTGGCCCACACTTACTAACTGTATGATTGCGGGCACATTCTCTAACCTTCCTGTGCCTCCGTTCCCTCATCTGTAAAATGGGGATCTCACTGGGTTGCTGTGAGGACTCCATGAGATAATGCATGTAAGGCTCACAGATCAATGTCTGACATGGGCAGTAATACATGAATGGCAGTGGTAGTTGATGTTATCTTGATCATTACCCAGGTGCCCGTGGTGGCTGTGCTGGGCTCTGGAGGTGGGACCCGTGCCATGTCTTCCCTGTACGGCAGCCTGGCAGGGCTGCAGGAGCTCAGTCTCCTGGACACTGTGACCTACCTGAGTGGGGTCTCTGGGTCCACCTGGTAAGTGAGGTGGGGGCAGGGTACCAAGTAAAGGAGAGCTCTGAAGGGGCAGGGAGGAAGGCTGCCTCCAAGGAGGTTAGGAGAGGCAGGAAGAGACTGAATCTCCAGGGATCCCCCGAGTGGGTGACACAGGGCAGTGAGTACAAGTGATGGGGGAGGAGGGGTCACTCACAGACACCTGCATCCCTCTCTCCCTTTGCTGTGCTTCCCTGCCCCTAACTGCCTCGAATTTCCTCCATGCCAGGTGCATCTCCACACTCTTCAGGGACCCAGCTTGGTCCCAGGTGGCCTTGCAGGGCCCCACTGAGCGTGCCCGGGCTCGGGTCTGCAGCAGTAAGAAGGGGGCAGTGTCCACGGAGCGCTTACAATACTATGCTCGGGAACTGAAGAACCTGGAAAGCAGTGGCCACAACATTTCCTTGGTTGACCTCTGGGGCCTCCTTGTTGAATATTTCCTGTACGAGGAGGTAAGAGAAGAGCAGGTAACAAATAAACATGGCTCCTTTCCAGCTCTGCCCCTCCAGCACGTAATTCTGCCTTAACCACTAGGATAAGAAAGATCTGAGATTTGCAAAGCTATCCCTTAGGTCTGAGTGCCCTTGGGACAAAGGGTGAGATGTCTGGAGGGTGGACACCCTTTCATCTTTCCTGGCTCCTAACCCTGGGGAGGGAGAGGCTGGTCAGCAGTTCTCAGGTCTGTCTGCATATTAGATTCACCTGTGCAGCTTTTCAAACATACCGTAAGCCTGAGCCCCACTTCTAGAGACACTGATTTTTAAAAAAGATTTTTAAAATTGATTTTTAGAGAGAGAGGAAGGGAGGGGGGAGAGAGAGAGAGAAACATCATTGTGAGAGGGCAACATGGATCGGCCGCCTCCATGCTCCCTACCTGGGACCGAGCCACAACCCAGGCATGTGCCCTGACCGGGAATGAAACTGGCACAGGACAACGTCCAACCAACTGAGCCACACCTGCCAGGGCTAGAAACACTGATTTTGATTGGTCTGGGGTCCGGTGCTAGCACAAGTGTGTTTTGAAAGTTCCAAGTGATTCCAACCTGCAGCTGAGGCAGAACACCGCTCTCACCCATTGGCCAAGAGGCCATGACTTACGCCCCTGGTGGCTTCTCTTAGAACTGCAAGCCCAGAATGCCCTGGGAGATGAGAGGTTCAGAGCTGAGTGAGGGTCTTAGCCATGGGCACCTGGCTCACTGGTGTGTGGCTATCAGTTGTGGATGTATATCACAAGTGGGTGCTAAATTCTAAGGAAAGAATTCATGTTTTCTAGTGATTTACTTTTTAAAGAAAGTAGATTGGATTTTCAGTTATTCCTTTTAAAATGTCACACTGCCTCTCTGGTTTTGATATACTTTCTTGAATGGGAAAGAAGGTGGGGGTATTTCCAATGCCCTTGGAATTGTTCAAAACTCACAGAGACCTCATCTCTGCTGCAGCCTAAAGCCTGTCCCTTAGAGCACTGGCCTTGGCAACCATAGTCTCTAGTGGGCTCACCACAGCCTGCCAGGTACCAGCCTCAGGCCATTGCGATGGGAAAAGCCAATCAGCTTCCCTTCTTTTCTGCCCAGGAAAACCCAGCCAAGCTGTCTGACCAGCAGGAGGCCGTCAGCCAGAGCCAGAACCCTTATCCCATCTACGCCGGTGTCAACGTCCGCACCAACATCAGCGGGGAAGACTTTGCAGGTGCCTGGCTGTGCAGAGATGGGAAGCAGGTGGAGGCGATGGGGGTAGGAGGGTGTAAGAGGCCAGGCTATCGGGGCACATGGAGCCTCGGGGCACAGTGGGGTTGCTGCCTCCAGGCGAAGATTCTTGCTCAGTCCCAAGGGCCAGGGGGAACACTGGGGTCCTGGTGGGAAGCCCCTGGAGACATTCCCTTTACTCCTGGTCCCCAGAATGGTGCGAGTTTACCCCTCACGAGGTTGGCTTCCCAAAGTATGGGGTTTATGTTCCCACCAAGCTCTTCGGCTCAGAGTTCTTCATGGGGCGACTGCTGAAGCTCTGGCCGGAGCCCCGGATCTGCTACCTGCAGGGTGAGTCTAAGCTGGATGGCTGGGGACAGGGCAGGCCCCGGGCCAGGCCCTGATAGGGGTGGAGGAGTTGAGGGCCCGGGCCTTGCCTGTCTCCTTAGGTGTGTGGGGCAGCGCCTTTGCCGCCAGCCTGGATGAGATCTTCCAGAAGACCGCAGGCTTCAGCCTCGGCTTCCTGGACTCGCACCGAGGCAGTGTGAACATCACAGGTGAGGGTTCAGACCTGACCCCCCATTCTTCTTTCCAGCAATAGGGTCCTGACAGAGGCCTAGAGGATGGTGAAGGACTGGCTGCCCCACTGGGCTCAGAGAAGTCCTGCGGGAACGACTTCTGTGCAGAGGCAGCGTGGGTCAGAAAACCCAGTGGGGGCTGTGAGTGTTTTATAGTCAGGCTACACCTTCGAATCCTCTGCTTGGGCTCCAATGAGGTCAACTCAGCCCAGAACTCCTGGGCATCTGGTTGATACTCTGTCCACACACCGCAGGGCTCCTCTTCGGCCTGCTCCTTAAATGGCCTATGAGCTCCCTGCTTCAAGGAATACCTCTCCCACCTTTCTCCCCTCGATAGCTTTTGCTCAGCTCATAAGATTCATCTGAGCCATCACTTTGTCGGAGAGTTTCTCTGTTCCACTCCATCTCTCCAGGCTGATGAGGGTGTGACCACCAAGGTCCCTGCAAGACTACACGCACAGTCCATCGTCCCCACCTTAGGACGTCGTTAGGATTCATTCTCTATACGACCTCCCCTGAGTAGGTGTGAGCCCCGAGGGCCAGGCCCTCGTCCCCTCCACAGCCCTGGTGCTTAGCACAGTACCTGGCACGTGAAGACTGCTCAGTAGGTGTTTAGTGGATGAAATTCTGATTGGAAATTGTATATACAACTTTATTTTCAAAAGGGTGGGAAATAAGTTATTATTTAATGAATGCAATGCCATAGGCAACTTTCAGAACATGGGAAGCATGAAAGAAAAAAAGGCATATATAGGGGGCTCTGGGGAGCAGTGTTCAGAGGACTGGGAAGTGGGGTCGGGGAGGAGAAGGGATGTCAGGAGAAGTAGGAGACTCTCCGGAGCCACAAAGGCCACTGGATGGAGGCTGGCACCACTTCTCACTGTCTTTCACTGTCCCACCCTCACTAGACGACCAGCAAAAGCTTCAGCTGCATGACCCCACGAGGCTGCGGACCAGGCTCTTCACCCCCCAGGGGCCCTTCTCCCAGGCTGTGCTGGACATATTCACCTCCCGCTTTACCTGCACCGAGAGCTTTAACTTCACCTGTGGCCTCTGTCTGCACAAGGACTATGTGACTGGCAGGGAGTTTGTGGCCTGGAAAGGTGGGTGGGTGGGGGGGGGGCTCCAGCTGCCTGTGCCTCTGGCTCACTGGGGCCAGCGCTGCCTTTGGACCTGGGGTTGGGGTGTGGGCTCCAGAAGCGGATGGAGGGAGGACTGGGCTGGGACTGGGTGGAAGCCCCGGAGTGGCTGTCAGGGAGAAGGGCAGAAGCAGAAATCTCCCTAGAGGGGCCTTCCCAGTGGGAAGAGAAGGGTTGCTAAGGAATGAAATCATCTGTCCCTGCGCAGACACACACCTGGACGCCTTCCCCAACCAGCTCACTCCCATGTGGGACTGCCTGTGCCTGGTGGACGGGGGCTTTGCCATCAACTCTCCGTTCCCGCTGAGCCTGCTGCCGCAGAGAGCCGTGGACCTCATCCTGTCCTTCGACTACTCCCTGGATGCCCCTTTTGAGGTAAGGGGTGGGGATCCTCTGTTAGGGCAGCCTGACTGGGTGTTGGGATGGCGCTTGGCGGAGGGCATGGGTTCTAACCGGCAGGGGGCGCCTTGTGCACACTGTGTGCCAGTGGCACTGGTCCCCGGCTGGAGGCGAGGATTGCTGAGGTTAGGGGAGGGGCTGGGAGTCAGGAGAGGAGGCCAGAGAGGGTCCTCAGGTGTCTTCCATCCTGGTGGACAGAAAACCCCTGTTCTGAACTCTGCCTGCTCCTGATAGTATTTCTTGCTCCCATTAAGGACTGGGTCTGGGTCTGCTGTCCCTTCGTTACTATGGCAACAGCAGAGCTGTCAGGGTCCCCTCAGGGGTCTCTCAAACCCGGTGAGGTGGTGGACAGGTTTCACCACCTGGATGTGGCTGCTATCATGCTGTTGGGCCAACTCGTCCCCCTTTGGACCTTTTCCTCCTCCTCCTCTTGGGTCCCATGTGACCTTCTGTCATCATTCGGTCTCAACCTTGTGAAACTGCAATAGCCCCGTGAGAGGCAGCAGGGAGGGTCAGAGAAGGGAAGCAGTGGCAGTTACAGGGAGGGTGGCCGAGGATGCTGGTGCTTATTGTTCATCTGCACAGCACCCGCTAGAGACTTATTCTCATTTTTACTTTATAAATGAAGACACTGGCTCAGAAAGGGTATGCCGCCTGCTTGAAGTCACTCAGCTAGCAGGGGGCAGAGCTGCCCTTGAGACTGGACCTGCGTGAGTCCAGGTGGGGGGCAGGCAGCGTCAGAAGCCCGCCTCCCTGCCCAGGTCTTACAGGTGACAGAGAAGTACTGCCTGGACCGAGGCATCCCCTTCCCCAGAATCGAGGTGCTCCCTGAGGACCTGAAGGAGCCCCGTGAGTGCTACCTGTTTGCCAGGGCTGAGGACCCCCGCTCACCCATCGTGCTGCACTTCCCCCTCGTCAACCGTACCTTCCGCACACACCTGGCCCCAGGTGAGGGGAAGCCCTGGGCCTGGGTCTGGTCCACAGAGCCCTGGGGTGGTGATGGGGTACTGTTCTGAGAGTGGATCCCCTTGACGAGGTAGCAGAGCATGCCTCCTGGAGGGCCCGAGCTGGCCACTGCTGCCCTCTGCTTCCTGGGCCTCAGCACTGGCACTGGCCCGGCTCCTCCTGCTGGGCAAGAGAGCGGAGATGTGAGCCCAGAAGGGCCCACAAAGAACCAGCCAGATGTCCTCAGGCAAGGGGGGCTTTGGGATGGCAGCTCCTGGCCACAGTGCACCCCAGCCTGGTCTCTCCTCCGCTTCCAACCCACAGGTGTGCAGCGACGAACAGCTAAGGAGAAGGCCTTTGGGGCCTTTGACATCAACGGGCCAGACACCCCCTATGGCATGATGAACTTCACCTATGAGCCCGAGGAGTTTGATCGGCTGGTGGCCCTGAGTCGATACAACGTTCTGAACAACGCGGAGACCATCAGGCAGGCCCTCCAGCTGGCTCTGGACCGGCGGCAGGCGCGAACCAGGGCTGGAGGCTGACCCCGGCTGGAGCTGGAGGACTGTGACACAGGAGGGACTGTGGGGCTCCAGACCGGGCTTGGTAGGGGGAGGAGTGGACTCTGCGCAGCTTCTGCTTCCCTTCTTGCTGGGACCTGCCTTAGGGCCACCAGCGCCCGGACAGCTCCTGCAGACCCACAGCTTGGACTTGGGGCAGAGCCCCTCTCGCATGTGTTTCTGGGAGAAGCTGGGGTGGTAAGTCTCTCCAGGGGCTCTTGGGGGTGTGGGGCAGAAGTGAGCCGTACTCATGTTACACTGGAGTGTGCAGAGGGGGTCAAGGCAATAGTCTAGTCCCCGGGCCCACCCCACACGCGGAAGGACCTCAGACCCTCACCAGAATGGGAGCTGTGAGAGCTAAGGTGCAGGCTACTCCCCTTGAACTGAGACCCAAAGCAAAGATGCATCCGTGCAGCCACACCTGTGCATGGGGCCCAGTCCCTGCCCGCTCTCCCAGCCCCTGCCGCCGGCTCCCGGATGCAGTGTGAGTGCTATCGAGAATAAAGGGGGCCATATGGGTTGCCAGTCTGGGTCACTAACTCCATCGCCCGTTTTGCTAACCTTCCTTTGCCTTCTGGCCTCCCCTGTCGCTCCTCACGGCTAACCACCCTTCTCTGCTCAGGGACGGAAGGCTGTGGGACAGTGGCCAGTCCTGGCCAGTCTCCAGCTGCTGGGTGTGCGCATCGTCTCCCTGCTAATCACTCACTCACGCTGCACTTTTTAAACTTGGGCCACATTCCTATGTCATGTGTACAGCTTCCACCCCATGCAGATAGTCTCACCATTCCCAGCAGGGTGTGTCCAGAGGGCGTAGCCATGTATCAGGGCAGAGTGAATGTGCACCCGCATGTGTGTGCGCGTTCCTGGTGAGGGCAGGCCGCGGAGCACCTGTCTGCGGGCCACGGATGGGCAGTGGTCGAGGGAACCTGGCTGGGAACTCTGACGCCTGAGTCCTGCCTCTTTCATAGACTCAGCCAATGATCTGGGCACCTCTCTCTCTTCTCTGTTTCTCATTTCTCCTGACCCACCTGGAACCCTCCAAATATCGAGCCTCTGCAGCATGGGTAGATTTAGGTCTGTGGAGAGGAGATCCCTCTGACCAGGGTTCTCCAGGCCCTCTGCCTCTGGCTGTAAGCCTCGCAGCCTGGCTCTCCTAAGTCCCGCCCCTGGGCCGCCTGGGGCCCTTCCATGGCCCAGCTGGCACACTTGCTTGAACACTTGCTCCTACTGTCCCCCCCACCAGGAGCGTGCTCTTTGGCTGCACCCCTGCCTCACTCTCTCTCACACACAAGCATGCTCTCCAGGACCAAAGTCACTGTTCCTCCTTCAATCGGGGACACCTTTGCAAGGAAGCTTCATGTCCTGAACTAGGGAAGAAGACCCTAGTTCTGGTTTCCAGCTTGAGGGAAGGTGGCTGAATCCTAGCCTGTGCCCCTGGCCTAGCCTGGGACCCCAGGCCTCTAGCTGGACATGAGCTGGGAGGACTGAGGGAGGCGGGCCTCAAAAGGGCCAGTGAATTTGGCTGGCATGGGGCGGGGGCAGCTTGGTTCTCTCCTACCTCCTCACCTGCTGCTCATCATAGGCCAACCCCGCCCCCCTGCCTCTTGGCTCAGCAGTCAGAGGTTCTCTTTGGGGCGCCCCAGGCTGGTCCCTGAGCTCCTGCTATGGCAGCTGTCATCACCACTGCTGTGCCCACGATCATCAATGACTTATTAGGACCCCCAAAGAGTTCATAACTTAGAACTTCATAGATTTCTTAGAACTTGAACTGATGGAGTTCACAGGGTTCTTAGACCTTCGTAGAGCTCAAAACTTAAAATCTTTAGTCTGTTTCACTCAATGCTTCATACAGTCTCAGTCTGTCTCTAACCGGTGAAAAGTAAACACCCAAGGACAGAAATTTTTGTCTGTTTTGTTTGCTGCTGTACCCTCAGAGCTTAGAGCAGTAGGTGGCACATAGCAGATGCTCAGTAAATAGTTGACAACTAAATGAATGAGATCCTTCAGTCTAAAGAAATGAATCATTACCTACATTACCTACCAACCATGAAAAGGTATGTAACATTCTACTCCATGTGGTTCTTAACCTATTTGGATCTTTTTGAAAAGCTTATGAAAGTCATGGATCTGCTCCCAAGAAAAAATGCAAATATATATAAGAAAAGTTGCATACAGCAAGGTGTCTGCTTCCCTATGTGATCACCACCCCCAGGGTGGTGGGAGCGGTGTTCGCCCTCCAAGCAGCAAGTTTTGTGAAGAAAGCAGGCATGTGGGCTCGTGCAGAGCTGGTAGGTACCTTCGTTCTCACAGAGGTTTGGGAAATGTCACGTTGGCTCAGGTTAGGTTTGGGAAGACATAATGAGACAAGCTGGAAGGGCTGGAAGGGGAGACGGGTCCAGTGCTCTAGCCAAGAAATTGGTCAGAGGGTGCAGGGGTGACCTCAGCTAGAGAATGAGGAAACCTCTCCAGGATTAAATGTGGGAGCCAATGAGAGGGATGAGTTGGAGGTCAAAGATGACCTGGCCAGTTTGGCTCCTGCTCCTAGGTGCGGAGGACTCTGAGTCTATTTCTACTCCATTTCTAGCCCTTTCCCAAAACTTTCCCAAGATGTTGAAAATAAGTTTCAAGGTTCTGAAGGTGACTGGGTTGGAGGGATTTGGCCAGAAGAACACGGATGTAAGCCTGGTTCCCTCTGAGGCTGGGTAGAAATGTAAGAGTGGGGCATCGTTCTTCAATTTGTCAGTTTGTCATCATGCAAAGTGTGGCCACCAAGCCCACAGTGTATGGCCGACTAGATGGTGCACGGCACAGCTCCAGGGGTGGCAGTCATGTGACCTTATGATGTTAACATGCCACATAGACTTGTGCCACATGGCAGCCCTGGGACCACAGACTTAGCTGAGGGACATGAGGACAGAGGCTGGTCCAAATGTTTGCCCACTGGCTTCTTCAGACACATCTCTGGGCATCCATGACAGTCCCTGCAGAAAAAAGAAAGGGGAGTGGTGGAAGGAAGGGTGGGAGGGAAGGAAGGTAGGGGGGAATGAAGTGTACAGATTTATACACCCATGTAACCACCACCATAATCAAGATATAGAACATTTCCTCCACCACCAAGAGTTCTCTTGTGTTCCAGTCAGTCTCCCATTCCTGGTCCTAGGGACGGCGACCTGCTTCCTGTCACTGTAGTGCACACTCTGTTGTGTCTGGCTTCTTTCACGAATGCTTTTGAGATTCATCTATGTGGCTGTCAGCGGTTCGTCCCTTTTTACCTGAGTAGGAATTGTATGGATATACCACCGTTTGTTTATCCATTCACCTGCGGATGGAAATTTAGGTTATCTCCAGTTTAGGGCTCTCATGAAGCTTTCAATACTTAAACTTTTATTTTTATTTTTAATTTTTTTCCCTTTATTGATTTTAGAGAGAGAGGAAGTAAGAGGGAGAGAAAGATAGAAACATCGATGAGAGAGAACATCGATTGGCCGCCTCCTGCATGCCCCCCGCTGGGGATTTGGCCCACAACCTGGGCATGTGCCCTGACCGGAATCGAACTGGCGACCTCCTGGTGCATGGGTTGATGTTCAACCACCGAGCCACACCAGCTGGACTAAACTTTTATTTTTTAAAAGTCCCTTTGAAAAGTCAGGCAGTCTCCATTTTCTCTCCCCAAACAAGACAAGAAACATGCTGACATGTTTCCTGCCCCCCCAATATCCAGCTCCCCACACACCCAAACTTCTACTACCTGGGGGCTCTTACCAGAATTTTATTTCCAATGTATTGCAAACTTCAAAATAGAAATATTTAATTCAGCTTTACAGTGTATTTTACTGATTTATTTGCTCATCATTGCTTCTTATAACTCCTTCTCTTTGGGTTTATTTTCCTTTCTGGTGGACTTCAAAATTGAATAGTTTTTTTGTTTAACCTCACCCGAGGACATTTTTGCATCTATCTTGAGACAGAGTGGGAGGGAGAGAGGAGGAAGAGAGAGAAACACTGATGTGAGAGAGACACATCGAGTGGTCGCCACCCACATGACCCCAACCGGGGCCGGGGACAAACTGCAACCGAGGTACGTGCCCTTAGCGGAAACCGAACCCAGGTCTCTCTGGTCCGCGGGCCGACACTCTAACCGCTGAGCCAAACTGGCCAGGGCTCAAAATTGAATAGTTTTTTTAACGGAGGGTCCAAGAACTTTCTGAGTTCTTATATGTCTGGAATTGTCTTTTCTTGCCCTGACTTATGAACAATAGTCTGGATGAATATACAGTTTTTGGTTCAAACTTACATTTACTCAGATTTCAATGCCTTCTTGCATTTGCTATTGCCGATGGCGATCTGATGTCAGTTGAATTCTTATTTCCTTGTAGTTCATTTGTCTTTAACTTTTAGGGCTTTCTCTTTGTCTTGGATTTCCAAAAGTTTCACTATGATTATTTTATTATTATTATTATTATTATTATTTTTTATCCTCACCCGAGGACATTTTTTCATTTTTTTTTGTTGTTGTTGTTCAGATAGAGTGGGAGGGAGAAAGAGGAAGAGAGAAAGAGAGAAACATCGACACGAAAGGGACACATCGAGTGGCTGCCACCCGCACGACCAACCAGGGCCGGGGACAAACTGCAACCGAGGCACATGCCCTTAGCGGGAACCGAACCCGGGTCTCTCTGGACCGCAGGCCGACGCTCTAACCGCTGAGCCAAACCGGCCAGGGCATCACTATGATTATTTTTTAGGTGTGAGCTTAAAAAATACCAGTGAGCTCTTTCAATTTTTGGATTCATGTCTTTTTTGAAGCTCTAAGAAATTATCTACCAACTTTATCTTCTTCACGCTCTCTTTCTGGAATTCCTATTAAACTGATTTAGAAATACATATCTGAGTTGATTTCCTATATCCCTAAGCTTTCCTTTACACGTTCTATCTTTTCATTCCCATGCTCCCATTCGTGAACACACTTTCACCTGTCCTGTCTGCCCCTCTACCCAGCTCTTGTGAGATTTTGTTTCACTCTTGCCTATCACATCTCCCAGTTTCAAGCTCTCTAGCAGGATCTTCCAAAACTGCCTGTTTTCATTGCACAATGTGTTTCACTCCTTTAACTCAGATGGTGTTAATATATGCATTTTAAGGAGTTTTTCTGGTTGCTCTGGAACTATTTCCTTTGGGTAGGTTCTTTTTTTTTTTTTTACTTCATTGATTTCTGACAGAGAGGAAGGGAGAGGGCGAGAGAGAGAGAAACATCGATGAGAGAGAACATCGATTGGCTGCCTCCTGCATGCCCCCCACTGGGGATTTGGCCCAAAACTTGGGCATGTGTCCAAGGGACCTCTTGGTGCATGGGTCAACACTCAACCACTGAGCTACACCAGCCGGGCTGGGTAGATTATTTGTTGCCCCTCTTCTGTGGACTTTGCATTCTTTATATCTTTGGTAATCTTGGTTGTAGTCTCATCTCTAAGAGGATTCTATACCTGCTCTGGACTGGGATGGCACTGGCCATGCAATGGCAATAGTAGCCATTAGGGGGCGGTATGGGACTTGAGGAGGAGGCTGAAGTGACAGTTGCAGTGACTGTCAGAGCCTACAAGCGATGGGGGATGGGACCGCCCCTGGTGACAGCACAGAATGGCATGGGTGGCACCTTGTAGTGTCAGCCCAGTGTACTGTTGAGGCTCCAATTTGCCTCCTTATTTAGTGTTGCCTCAGAGTTTTTGATCCTTAAAGAGCTCCCTTGCTTGTTTTGAATCATGGGTTATGCATTTATGCAGCGATATCTTTTCCATCATTAATCTGATGGGTTGGTATTGGGGGGTGGGGTAAGTAAAATATTCTAAAGGAGAATTTCCAGTTTCAAGATAGAAGAGGACAAGCTAAGATCACTGATCAACATTTTAAAAAATAACAATTTTCAATTACACAGTAACTTTGCTAAATTTGTCTTTTAAGAAATAATTCTAGCTCAGCCGATGTGGCTCAGTGGATTGAGCATTGTCCCCTGGACTGAGAGGTCCTGGTTCGATTCCCAGTCAGGGCACATGCCCGGGTTGTGGGCTCAATCCCCAGTCGGGGGCATGCAGGAGGCAGCCGATCGATGTTTCTCTCTCACATCGATGTTTCTATCACTCTCTCTAAAGAAAATCAATAAAAACATATTTAGAAAAAAAAATAATTCTAGATTGAATTAACTACTGTGTATTCTAAATAATAAAGAAATTTTAGGTATCATTGTTGCAAAAAATTTTATTCTATTAACACTATCAGTTGTTTTTTTGTTTTGTTTTGTTTTTTACCACCACTGTATTTTTTAGTCCCCAAATACACCATCAATCTGAACTGACGTCCGCTCTTCCTCTGGACCAGCTGACTGTGACAAGTTCAAAGGAGAGGAGCCTGTTGGTCTGCGAGCTGTTGCCTCACCAAGCCTCCCAGAGGCCGCTCCCAGGGCGCTGTGAGGGGGAAAGCAGACAAGTGTGTGCTGTGCTGAGCACAGTGGCCGGCACGCTGAGCATCTTCAATACACGGCAGTTACTCTTACATGGGATGCTGACTGCACTGAGCTGCCAAGAAGAAACGGCCTCTTGGCTGGTCCTAAATGATTTGGTCCTCACTGCTCCCTGGCCTGCCAGGTGCATTCAGAGCAGGCTGGCTCAGAGCTGGGCCACATTACGGGGGTCTGGGGTGGCTGGTGATGCTGGCCAGAGTGACCAGTCCTCAGGTCCAACCCTCCCCTAGGCCAGGGTAGCACCTGGTCTTCTGGGACAGTTCACAAGACTCCTTGTCTTTGCCCCATGGGTCCACCTCCCTCCTCCCGGCCTGGGGGAGGTGTTCCACCTCGTGTGTCCCTGTATGCACACGCATGTGCTTTCTCTTTTATTGGCTGTGCCAGAGATTCCCGGTGGTGCTGGCTGACCTCCAAGAGATAAGGAAAAAGTCCTTGGCATGGGAACCACCTCAAAGGTGGAGCCCTGATCTCCTCACAGATCCCTGACTTGCTGAGCCGGGCAGATCTAAGGGCGCATCCTCTCGTGATTGCCGCTGTCATCACTCAGGGAGCAGGTATCTTTGTCAAGAGCTGGACTTGGAATGGAGCCAGATCCAGGGCTGGAGCCAGGGCAGGAGGGACTGGCAGGGTGAGCTGGTAGCTGAGGGCAGGGCTTCCAGCTGCTGGCTACTGTTCCCAATGTTCCTGAATGGGAGGCACTGAGCTCCTCAGCCCCTAGAGCGGGAGTTTGGAGCCCTCTCGGTTTTTCCCTTCCAACTAGCTCTCTTCAGACCTGTCCCTTTACCCTAGTGTGCCAAATCAGAGGCTCCACTGCGTAGGAGTACCACACGTGCAAAGCGTGGAAAAGCACAGCCCGAAGGGACCACCTGGACTTCCTCAGCCATAGCATTTTAAAATTACCTGCTGGCACCAACAGCTGAGGCCACAGTCTTCACACAAGCTCCCTTTCCTGCCCTTGCCAGGCTGGCAAGTGGCTCCCAGGCATACCTATGGAGTTCACGCTCAGTAGAACCTCTGTTGACCTTGGCCCAGAAGCCTCTGTCAGCTTCCTCTCCTGACCTGTGCCTTTCTCTGAGCAAGAACTGCTGCAAGCAGGTGTCTTCTCGGGTCTCCCCAGGTGTCCTGTATGCTGACTACAGAGGAGGCAAAATGTGACCAGGGCCACTGTCCTGAGGCTCCTTGTCTCATTCCCAGACTGTGCCTGGCTTCTGGAGCCTTCCCCTTGGAAATCTAAGCCTGACCTGGGTCCAGACAAGCAGCTTCCGAGTGGAACTCCCAGAGGAAGTTTGCTGCGTGCTCAGGTTGACCCTAGGGAATTCAGAATGAGAGGCATTTGGAGGCCCCAGGGCCAGAGATCCCCTTTCATGGAGGGACAATATGACCAGGGACTTGCCACCATAGCTTATGTCAGCCTGAGGTCCTGATGTTTCCAGCTGCTCCAGAGAACATGGTCCATTAGCAGGTGAAAGTGTCTTCCAGAGGCTGGGAGGAGCCCAAGGCTGCAGGAATGGGGTGGGTGGGAAAAAAGAGCAGCTAGGGAGCAGGCTGGACATCCAGGGCTGTTCTGGAACCTGCTTGCTGGGTGGTCTGATGCAGGGAGAAAGCTACTTCCCTATGGTGCAGGGCCTCAGCTCTGTCTGCAGTTCTACACCCTTTTCTGACACCCCCACCCCCACCCCAAACCCCCTCACCACCACTTGGTCCCAGTTTACCAGCCGGGTAAACTTCCTGCAGAGGTTCCAAGTCATCATCATACTGGAGGCTCCTGTCCCTGGACCTGACTCAGTCTGCAAGTGACCCTTGCAGGGCTGGTGGAGAAGCCACTGAGGGTCCCTTCCTGGTGAGCTCAGATGAACGGGAGTAGAGATGCAGGGAGCCAGGGCAGAACGTTGAGCTGGAGCTGGGAAGGACAGCAGAGGCTATCGGATCAAGCCCTTCATTTCAGGCTGTGTGATGATGTTCCTCTTTCATTCCTGATATTGCTCATTTATATTTTCTCTCTGTGTGATCAGTCTAGCTAAGAGGTTTATCAATTTTATTATTATTCTCAAAGAGCTAACTATAAAAAAAATTTTTTTAATTGATTTTTAGAGAGAGAGGAAGGGAGAGGGAGAGAGAGAAACATCGATGAGAGAGAACATCAATTGGCTTCCTCCTGCATGCCCTCCAGTGGGGATTTGGCCCACAACCTGGGCATGTGCCCTGACAGGAATCAAACTGGCGACCTCTTGGTGCATGGGTCAATGCTCAACCACTGAGCCACACCGGCCGGGCACAAAGAGCTAACTTTTGCTTTTGTCATTTCATGTATTGTTTTCCCATTTTCTATTTGAAAGAGTTCTGCTTTTTATTGTTTTCTTCTACTTTAAGTTTAATTTGCTCTTTGTCTAGCTCTTAAAGCAGAAGCTTAGACCATTAACCTTGGTTCTTTTCGAGGTACACGCCCCTAGCGGGAACCGAACCCGGGTCTCTCTGGACCACAGGCTGACGCTCTAACCGCTGAGCCAAACCGGCCAGGGCAACCTTGGTTCTTTTCAAACACATGTATTTGCAGCTATGAACTTGGCTAACCAAGCACTGCTTCAGCAGCATCCCATGGATTGTGTCCAGTATTTTACTGGTAGAATTGGCCAATGCTATCAGATGTGAGAAAATAATTAGAAGGTTAAGATTTGGACAAGAAGTGAAACTATCTTTGTTTACAGATAATATTTTAGCCCTGGCCGTTTGGCTCAGCGGTTAGAGTGTTGGCCTGTGGACCAGACAGATAATATTTTAGTACCTATACCCAAAAACCCCAAGAGAATCAGTGGTAAAACTAATACAGACAATAAAAGAATTCATTAAGATGGCAGGATAAAAAATTAAGAGCCTTCATATATACAATCAATTAGAAGAGATGATAGAAGTGAAAATCCTATTTACAATAACAAAAGAAATGTATTATTTAAAAATTATTTTAATAAAAAACATATAAAAAAACTATAAGAACTTTTGAAAGGCATAAAAAGCTCACTTGAATAAATCAAAAGACATCTTCTTAAATTGAATGACTCATTGTCCTAAAGTTGTCAATTTTCCCTAATGTGATTCAATTAAAAACATTTTTTTTTCTTTTGAGCTAGACAAGTTGTTTGTAAAGTATATATGAAAAAGAAAAGCAATGTTTGTATGTGTGACAGGTGGATAGGGGACTAGCCTTATCAAATGTTAAATCATAATAAAGCCTTTATAATTAAAATGATATGCTACTGGTGTATAAATCAATCAATGGAATATAAAGTATAAAAACACATGGAAGTATATATGGAAATTTAGTATATGGAAATTTAGTACATAATAAAGGTGATATCTCAAGTCACTGGAGAAAAGATAGACTTTTTAATAGGGGTGTGGTGACAACCAGATAGTCATTTGGTAAAAGATAAAATTGAGTCCACATTCCCCATATCAGAGGTCTAGATGTACAGAATGAAGCCAAACAAGTACTAACAGTAACCATGAGTACGAGGATGGTTTCTATGATTCAAAATATGTACAATCCATGAAAAGACTGACAAGTTTAATTAAATTTAAAAACGTTAAAACCTTTTACAGGGTGTAAACACCAACAAAGTCAAAAGGTAAATGGCAAATTTGGAGGATTTTTTTTGTAGTTTATGCTAAGAACTCTTAAAATTAAAAAAATGAAAGACCAAAAACCTGATAGAAAAATAGGCAAAGTAGATGAATAAGCAGTACATGGAAAAGATGTTATATGTAATTAATACATATTATTAATTATACATTAATAGATTAACATATTATTATATCTAACTGATATATATGAATATATTATTTTATATATACATTCCAGTTTCTGAACCTGAAGTCCATTGATTGAAAGAGAGGCCAGATCCCCAGAAGGAAGGACTCAGCTTTATGAGCCTGGAATGGGGGGCCTGGTCTAGTGATATAAATTTGGGAGCTATCGGTTTAGAAACAGTACTTAAAGCCCAAGAGACCAGACGAAAACTGTTAAGGGAGTGCATATAGAGAAAAGAAGACAAAAAAGAAGTTTAAGAACTGAGTCATGGGCAATCTGACTTGGGAGGTCAGGAAGCAGCAAAGACGACTGAGGAGCAGCTGGTGAGGTAGAAATACTGAGCTAGTGTGGTGTCCTGGAAGCCAGGGGAAGAAAGCATTTCCAGGAGGAAAGCACATGCTGCTGAGAGGCCAAGTAAGGTAAAGACTGAAGACTCATCATGGGATTAGCAACGTGGGTTCACTGGGGGCCTTGGCAAGCTGTTGGTGAAGTGGTGGGAGAGGAACCTCATGGCTTAAGACAGAATGGGAGGAGAGATGTTGGTGATAATATGGATAACTCTTTCAAGGGGCTGTAAAGAAGAACAAAGAAACGGGAAGGTAGCTAAGGGAATGTGATATGTGGGGGGCAAGAGAGTTTTTGTTTTGAGAACGAAGAATTTCTGCATGTTTAGTTACTGATAGATATGCTCCAATAGAAGAAGAACAATTGATGATGCAGGAGAGAGGATGAGAAATTTTCCGGAGCAATGTCCATGAGTTGAGGAGTGAGGACAGGACATAGTGGGCAGTAGGTGGGTTGGCCTGAGACAGGAGATGGCCGATTGACCTCTAGTTATGGAAGGGAAGGCTGGGGACACAGCAAGAATAGAGATGGTTGGTGGTGGGAGCTTGGGAAAGTTCTTTTCTAATTGTTTCTATTTCTCAGTATACCTAAAAAGTGGGAATCAAGGTCATCAGCTGAGAATTTGGAGGAGGTTTTGGAGGCTTTTGAATAGAGGAGAAAGTATGACCAAGCTATTTGAGTGAAAGAGGGCTGGAATAAGGATACAGACTAGGTCTGCTGGACAGCACAAGGACCTACTTGAAGCTCATGGTCATGGAATTAAAGTGAGATTTTCAGCTGTGTGGGTGCAGGTGCCAAGTGGTCCAAGAGTTGGATTCCATCAGAGTTATGTTTTGCCCAGTATAAGGAAGCAGGAGATAGACAAGCAGGTTGAGAGTAGGGGTCAGTGAATGATTGTAATGATGGACCATAGAACTGATGATTGTTATTATTCCTGAGAAAGAAAGAGAAACAGCAGTGGCCCCTTTGGAGTTTCAGGTGGGGGCCCAGCCTACAGGTGTTTCCAGTTCCACACAGTAAGTCCAGCCTATGCCCAACTTGGAGGCCTCATCTCACCGGCTGAGTGGGAGGCCTCTGTGCCCTGCTCCTACCTCCTCTCCTGCCTGAGACAGCTGTCCAGGGCAGCCAAGTAAATGTTTTTATTTCTCCTCACTCTATGCTTTTTCCTACATTGATGTCCAAGGGGAAAGACTCTGACCACTTCTTGCACCATGTGACGACAGAACCATGCTGCAGACTTCAAGGCCACACTGATACACTGGAGCTTAGGGGCAGAAGGAGACCCTCAGGGCCACTCTCTGTGCCTCCAAGGGCTGGAGGTTTAAGCCAATCTGCACTGGGCACAGCCATGACTCTCCCTGGGCTGGGGTTTCCTGGCTCTCCAGGCCTGGGCCACCTCAGCAGCTGGTCTCAGTGCCGAGGGGGCTGCATCCCACCTAAAGTTCTCCCTACTTCCATGGCTGGCGTGAGAGGAGCTGGCAGCAAGCTTTCCCCCAGTCCTGTGGGGAATATTGGTTCAACCAAACAATATTCGCAGCAGTTATTCTCATGCCCCAGAAGAAGGGATTTGAAATGCAGGCCAGAGGGGTCAGACCAGGGAGTGAGGTCAGTGAGAGCCAGAGGTTGCCCAGCCTGAGCGGCGACTGCAGCACAGAATGGAATGTGAGGCACGGGGAGACTCACGTCCCACTCAGGATTGCCGTCAGCCCAGGTGGCACTCTGTGGGAATTTGGGACAGACCCCCTTCTCATGACCCCTCTTAGGGTCCTCCCTCCAAGGAGGCCCCGCATTAGGGATGGGGCCTGTGTGAGTTCAGGTCCTCTGAGAAGAAGCTTTCCTTGTGCAAGAGATGCATTGAGAGAAACACCTGTGAATGAAAAAGCAGGAAGCTGAACTAGCAGGGAGAGCCTTCAGGTCACAGTGCCGTTTGGACACCTGGGAAAGGAGAGGACAAGGGAGGAGGGTCAGGAAGGAAGAGCCTCAGCCCGAAGCACAGTTCTGAGAACACTCCAGCCTGGCGGATGGGGTGTTGCCAGGGAGGGGAGTCCCACTCGCACAGGAATGGGCTGGCCCAGCCCCCTCTGTGTCAGCCATTGGCTGGGAGCAACCCCGAGGAAGTGTGGCCTTGAAGGGAACACAGCGCTGGTTGCAGAGCAGCCCTGGGGCTCGGTCTCCTGTGCTCCTGTAGCAGGTCCTCTTGAAGGTCTGAACATTCCTGCATTTGGAGGGTTTTTTGTCTGCCTCCCTATTTTTATCACAAACTCTTATTTGTAATAATAATAATATAATTATATATCTTCTATTGAATGCTTATTTTGTGCTACGTGTTTTACATACATATTTTTCTTTATCCTCTCAACAATTCTGTGGGGAGGTAGTAGTAGTATTCCCATTTTATTTTTTAATAAATGCACTCATTTTTTTTTTCTTTATTGGTTTTAGAGAGAGAAGAAGGGAGAAGGAAAGAGAGATAAAAACATCGATGAGAGAGAACATCAATTGGCCGCCTCCTGCACACCCCCCACTGGGGATTTAGCCCACAACCTGGGCATGTGCCCTGACCAGGAATCGAACCGGTGACTTCTTGGTGCATGGGTCAACTCTCAACCACTGAGCCACGCTGGCTAGGCAAGTATTCCCATTTTAAAGATGTAGAAACTGAGGCACAGAGAAGTGTTAAGTTACCCAAGAACACTAAGATCAAAAGTGACAAGGCCAGGTCTTGAACTCAGGGCTTTTATAAAATTCCAACACTCAAGCAATTGAGTGCTTACTTATATCTTTGAGTGCTTACTTTTTTGTTTTTGTTAATTCTCACCCGAGGATACTTTTCCATTGATTTTAGATAGAGTGGAAGGGAGGAAGGGGGAGAGAGAGAGAGAAACATTGACATGAGAGAGACACATTGATTGGCTGCCTCCTGCATGACCACTACTCGAAACCCAGGTACGTGCCCTTGGCCAGGAATTGAACCTGCGACCCTTCAGTCCGAGGGCTGATGCTCTAACTGCTGAGTCAAACTGGCTAGGGCAAGTTCTTACTTTTTATTTTTATTTTATTTTTTGTTAATCCTCACCTGAGGATATTTTTTCCATTGCTTTTTAGAGAGAGTGGAAGGGAGGGAGGAGGGTGAAGAGAGAGAGAAAGAGAAATATCAACGTGAGACATATTGACGGATTCCTCCCACACATGCCCCAGTTGGGGCCAGGGATTGACCCTGCAACCCAGGTTCCTGCCCTTGACGGGGAATCGAACCTGCAACCCTTCAGTGTGTGGGCCGATGCTCTAACCACAGAGCCACACCAGCCAGGGCAAGTGCTTACTTTTTAGCATACTCTGTTTGGGGCGTGGGTGTGGAGAACATCATGACGGGCCGAAGTTTAAAAAGAAAAAAGGACTTTGCACCTGGAGAATTTTCATTAGAGCTAGACACAGGGCTGAAGGGCATGCCAGAGCTGGGCTAAGCCTCCGGAACAGTATGTGGTGTGTCTGTCTGCCTGGCTATCTGTCACATACTGACCCAACTGGCTGCTGTTACACCCAGGCCACCAGCCCCTCGAGGGCCCTGTCAGCTCCACCCTCACCTGGGTGAGGACTGTGACTGGGGCAGCTGTCAGGCCCCCACCCACAGGCTCCCCTGAGCATTGCACAAGCTACTTCCTGAGCCTGTGGACTCCTCCAGGGCCAGGCGGGAGCCAGCTGGGGGACTGCTGCTCAGGCCTCAGGACAGAAAAGTCCAGCAAGCTGTAGTCACCGATACAGGGCCCTTTCTGCTCAGTCTGCTGCACAACCTAACAACCCTCCCATCACATGGGCATCAGCCCAGGCCACCCCCATGGCCAAAGACTGGGGATGGGCATCAGGGCTTAGCTTGTGGAAAAGTTGAGAAGCCATTCCACAGTTTTTTGTTTTTTGGGTTTTTTTTTTTTTTCTTTATTGATTTTGGAGAGAGAGGAAGAGAGAGGGAGAGAGATAGAAACATCGATGAGAAAGAACATCGATTGGTTGCCTACTGCATGCCCCCCCTGGGGACATGGCCCACAACCTGGGCATGAGCCCTGACCAGGAATCGAACTGGCGACCTCTTGGTGCATGGGTCGAGGCTCAACCACTGAGCCACACTGGTCGGGCTCATTCCACAGTTTTGGTGGGAAGATACCCGGTGATCCGAACAGAGCTAGCTGCTGAGGGGTGAATTGCCGGGTGCTGGCTGCCGGTGTGAGGAGACAGAGGAGAAAGGAGTTGGTGTGTCCTGCATAAGAAGACCTCTTGAAGGAAGGGGCTTAATCTGGTCACAACTGGCCAGGGCAAGGGGAGGAGGCAGAGGCCATCAGGGCGAGGGCAGAGGGGACAGAGGGTGGGGCAGGGGCTCATCCTCCAGAAGAGGAGCTCCGCTGTGGCTGTCAGGAGGGGGAAGGTCCTGGCTGTGCCAGGGAGAGCCAGACAGGGAGACCCTGCAAGTTGGTAGAAGGGTTTGGATTCAGTAAGATTGGCAAGTCAGAACTCTCATACGTTCTTGAAGGAGGCTGTGCATATGTGTGACAAAGATGGAAAATAGAGGAGGAGTTAAGGAGATGAAGAGAATGGAGACAAGAAATCCCTTTCAAAGTCCTGAAAAGGGGGAGCGAGGACCGAGAGCTCAAGAACAGAAGGAGAGAGTGGAGAGAGCATGACTCGGAGTCTTTTCAGAGGGAGAATGCATGAATTTGCGACACATCACGTATTCCAGAGGAAAATGAAAGAGTCTCCTCAAGGTTGGCCTGAGACTAAAAGAGTGATGGTGTTGACATGGTACCTGGACAGTCACGGTACTTGTCAGTTATCAGTGGATTGCCTCTGGGCTCCAAACACCCCCTTCGGTGTACATTTCCTGTGGTGAACAACGTTCCTGTGAGTATCTCTCCTTTGGGATGAGCACCATGTTAAGTTCCCAGGGAGGGGGCACAGGAGGGATGTGGCAGGAGGGAGAGATCTTCCTGCCGTTTCTGGGGCTGGGCTGGGGCTGGATGTGAGAACATCGGTGGAGCCTGCCCAGGGCACAGGCCCAGATGAGGTCCCTCTGCAACCTAGCCGCAGTCTGACAACTATCTTTTCACAACCCTCCTGACAGGGAAATCAGAACCTCTGAGCATACAGGTGCTTCTCCCCCACTGGTGCCCCCACCTCCCACCCACGTCAGCAGTCGCTGACCACCTGTTCCCCCACCTGCACTGCAGAGGGTGACCTGGACTCCTCTGAAAGCCTCCGCATTGCCCTCATGCTGTGCAGGGCTCCTGCTCCACCTGCCCGGTGCTTGAACTCACACCCACACCACCAGTTGCTGACCCCTGCTCTGGATTTTGCTCGCCCAGCAACTCCAGACCAGCCCTGGCCTGCCCAAACCAGCAAACTTCTCTGCCATCCAGTGGGTCTGAACCCTCTCCAAAACTGTCCTTCCTTGGGTGCTCTTCCTTAGTGCTAGGGTACCATACAAAGGTTCTTTCTACCTTATACTTACTTTTTAAATCATAGCTAACAATTCTTTTCTTCCCCATTGATATTTATTTATTTATTTATTTATTTAATCCTCACCCGAGGACAGTTTTCCATTTTTTGTTCAGATAGAGTTGGAGGGAGAGAAAGGAAGAGAAAAAGAGAGAAAGAAACATCGACGTGAAAGGTACACATCGAGTGGCTGCCTCCTGCACGACCCAACCAGGGCCGGGGACAAACTGCAATCAAGGTACATGCCCTTAGCAGGAACCGAACCTGGGTCTCTCTGGACCGCAGGTTGACGCTCTAACCGCTGAGCCAAACCGGCCAAGTCTCCCCATTGATTTTTAGATAGAGTGGAAGGGAAGGAGGGAGACACAGAGAGAAAGAAACATCGATGTGAGGGAGACACATCGATTGGTTGCCTCTGCATGACCCTGACCAGGGCCAAGGATCAAACCTGCAACCCAGGTACATGCCCTTGACTGAGATCGAACATGAGACCCTTTGGTCTATGGGCCAATGCTCTAACCACTGAGCAAAACCTGCTACTGCACAAATTCTTTATATTATATTAAACTTCCCATTTAACCTACTCTTTTTTTTTTCTTTATTGATTTGAGAGAGAGAGGAAGGGAGAGGGAGAGAGAGACAGAAATATCAAAGAGAGAGAACATCAACTGGCCGCCTCCTGCATGCCCCTCACTGAGGATCAGGCCCACAACCTGGGCATGTGCCCTGACCGGGAATGGAACTTGCGGCCTTTTGGTGCATGGGTGGACACTCAACCACTGAGCCACACCGGCAGGGACACGTCTTTCTTTTTTATTGCCAATATTAGTCATCATCATTATTATTTGCATAGTCAATATTTTGCTTTACCAACTTGTTTTCCCATCAACACTATCATTTCATCCTTTGTTCTGAATTCCAGTTCCTTCTTCCTGGAGTAAATCTTCAGAAGTGATTGGTGAGGGTTGTTGGTGGTAACCTTTCAGTTGTTGTTGATCTGATAAGTTCCCCATTTAATACTCAGTCTTTGGTTTGGCTGTTATAATTCTTATTTGGCAGTTTTTTTTTCTCTCTCGGCATTTTGAAGATATTTTACTTTCTTCTGGCTCTTTTTCTGATGTTGAGAAGCCCACTCCAGCCTGATTGTCAATCCTTTGTAGGCACCTGAACTCCCCTTCCTGAGAGCTTTTACTATTTTGTTCTTCATCTTTACTGTTCTACAGTTACATTACAATATGTCCAGGATGAATATTTTTATTGGTCCTCCAGATTTGTTGTAATTCCTGGATAATAGCTTATAATAATAGCTATTATCTATTAAGTATTGGCTATGCACCAGGCACTATTCAAAGTACTAAAATGTTAACTCATTTCATAGTCACAACAATACTGTTACAACCCTCGTATTATAGGTGACTGAAGGGTCTCGTCCAACTTACACGGTGGTGAGGGTTGAAGGTAGGATTCGAATCTGGGCTTCTCCCAGGGCTTCCCCTGGACTTCATGGATGCCACGAATTGCTTTACTGCTTAAGCCAGTTGGAATTTGGTTCCTGGGACTTGCACCTGAAAAAATTCTGACTAACCCATTGGGCAACTGTGTGGAGGCTGCTGCTCCTTACTGAAAAATTAAACTCAGGAGGGAAAGGTTTCCCTTTTGGAAAAGGAAGGCACAGCATGGTATTACCTTATCCAGGAACCTGTTGAATGTGCTCCTGGGTATCAGGGACTTTCAGAACCATTTCTGGAATTTGCTATTGCTGTATCCCCCAACTTCCCCTGCCCCTGTGGCCTCTCCTGGAACTGAGCATCTGAAGGAAACGAGCTGCCTCAGAGCTGTAATGTACAGCCGTGGGTCCGGAAGCCTAGGGGGTGGCAATACATTGTGACGTGTGTAGTGAGTGGTTTATTATTTTATTATAATTATTTTTTTATTTTTATCCTCACCGAGGACATTTTTCCATTTTTTGTTCAGATAGAGTGGGAAGGAGAGAGAGGAAGAGAGAGAAACATCGATGTGAAAGGGACACATCGGGTGGCTGCCTCCCGCACGACCCCAACCGGGGATGGGGACAAACTGCAACCGAGGTACATGCCCTTAGCGGGAACCGAACCCCGGTCTCTCTGGACCGCAGGCCGATGCTCTAACCGCTGAGCCAAACCGGCCAGGGCAAGTGGTTTATTATTAATGACAAAGCATCCACATATTCAGATACTATCTTTATTTTTATTTAAGTAATCCATAAACTTAGGTTAAAAAATGTCAAATAGTTTTACAATGCTTATAATAAAAAGCATTAGCTCCCTGCCCTCTTCCCACCCACCGGCAGCAACTGCTTTGAATTCTCTTAGTTGGTATTTACCTCCGCATTTCTAAACAACATGCTTATACCATTATTTCTTGATTGTTATTGACTTCCTACTATGGCAGATGAGGGCTGAGTTCTTTTATCCTACCCTCCCTCAACTCCCAATATTATTATCATTTTTTGGTCAACATTTATTATTTACATTATTGTAATTATGCGGTATATGATTATATACTTTTGTCCTTAACTTCTAGTTTTCTTTGGAGTTAATACTTGCCTCACTTTTCATTTACTTTCCTCGTCACTAATCTGTCCTCAAACTCTTCACCGAGGGTAAGTTGACTCTCAGTATGTCAGGTGATCACCAGTTTCATTCTTTTCTCCTCTTTGTCCTCCTTCTTTTGATGCTTCCTTGATGTCCAGTTTGGACTGGACACCCTGCAGGTAATGTCCTGGGATTTCCCTTCATCATCCTTCTGGATATTTCCTTTGACTTACTTTGATGTTGGATCCTCGGTTTCTTGGGCCTTCTTCCTCTTTCTTGATTTATTCTCTCATTTTGGTGGGGCACGTCCTCTGGTACCTTACTTCCCAAAGCGTGGTCTATGGACCAGCAGCACTGAAGACATCCACTTGAAGAAATGAGGAATCTCAGCCCACCCCAGCCCTACAGAGTCAGAATCTGCACTGTAACAGGTTCCCCAGGTGATCCGTGTGCTCCTCAAGGTTAGAAAGCTCTGCTCTGATAGATCATGAGAAAGGTAAAAATAACTTGAGACCTTGTGCTTGTGTATTTACCTATATCTACTCTCACTTTTGACTAATGGTTTAGGAATAAAATTCTAAGTCGGAAGTTCTTTTCTGTCTGAATCTTTTAGGACATTTTCCCATTGCCTCCTGACCTCTGATGTTGCTGTTAAGTTCAATTCCACCATGATTTCCAGTCTTTTGTGTATGACCTTGTCGTTTCTTCCAGGTACTTTTATTCCAGGTTTCTGAAATTTCTTGATAATGTCGTTTGGTGAGGGCCTTTTTGTTGTTATTATTATTGCGTGTTCTGTGTCCTCAGTGAACCCTTTTTTTTTTTTTAATCCTCACCTGAGGATATTTTTCCATTTATCTTCAGAGTGCGAGGGAGGGAGAGAGGAAGAGAGAGGGAGAGAGAGAGAGAAACATTGATGTGAAAGGGACACATCGACTGGTTGCCTCCTGCACGACCCGGACCAAGACCAGGACAAACTGCACCCGAGGTACCTGCCCTTGACTGGAATGGAATCCGCGACTCTTTGGTCCGCAGGCCAACACTCTAACCGCTGAGCCAAACCAGCCAGAGCCTAAGTGAACCCTTTTAATCTGGAGACTCTTCTGGTTCTGCAATATTTTTCCATTATTTCTTTAATAATTTCTCTAATCATTTCCTTCACTATCTGTTCCAGGAACTCCAAATAGGAAGATATTTAACTTCTGGTATGCCTCTCTGAATTTTATCTTAAATCTTTTATTTTCACTTCTTTGTATTTCTGTTTTGCTTCTAGGGAGATTTTCTCAATTTTATTGACAAATTCTTCTATTAATTTTATTTATTTCTGTCGCCATATTTTTAATGTGTGGGAGTTCTTTATATTCTCTGCATGTTCCATTTTGTGGTGTCCCATTTTTCTTGCGTTGATGCATCATCCTTTTTTTTTATTTTTTATCTCACCAAAGATATTAATTGCAGTTAAAAAAAATGTTTAATTTAAATTGAATTACCATTTGACCCAGTGATCCCACTTCTAGGAATATACCCTAAGAAGCCTGAAACACCAATCAGAAAGAATACATGTACCCCCATGTTCATAGCAGCACTATTTACAATAGCTAAGATCTGGAAACAGCCCAAGTGTCCATCAGTGGATGAATGGATAAAAAAGCTGTGGTACATATACACAATGGAGTACTAGCAGCTGTAAGAAAGAAAGATCTCTTATCCTTTGAGACGACATGGAGGGACCTGGAGAGTATTATCCTAAGCGAAATAAGCCAAGCAGAAAAAGACAAATATCACATGATCTCACTTATTTGTGGAATATAATAAACATAACAGTCTGAGGAACAGGGTAGTCCCAGAGACGTGGAAGTAGGGTACAGACTGACAACCCTCAGAAAAGGGGGTGCGGGGGGAGGGAAAAGATAAACCACAGAACTTATACACATGTACGCATAACTGATGGACATGGACAACAAAGCTGGGGACGGGGTGGGGGGATGGGGAGGAGGGTGTCAATGGGGAAAAAAGGAGAAACATCTGTAACAAAAATAAATTAATAAAAAAAAAAAAAGAAAAGAAAAGAAAAAACTAAAAAAAAAAAAAAATGTTATCCTTTTTCCTGCACTGTGTCTGTTTCCTCTGCGTCTCTTTGTTTTGTGGTTTTTAGTCTTCGGTTATCAGTAAACAACGTCTAGGATTTCTTCAAATGTTTGTTGATCCCTGGCTGTTCACATTGAAAGTGATCTCTGGAAGCCCTGAGCACGCTGTCTGACCGGCTGTGCGGGTATTCATTCACTGTAGGCTGATCAGGCGGGAACCTAGAACTGTGCAGGGTTTTCGTTGTTGTTGGTCAGTGTCCCCGGAAGGGACTCTGTTCTCTTGCCTGGTGGTGGTGGCAGTGGTGGTGGCGGTGAGTGTAAGGCTGGCTGCCAGCATTCTCAGGGCTGAGTGGGGAAGAAGTCTGTGGGTGGAACTCACATTTCAGGATGCGGACTCCTCCTCAATCTGCCTGCTCACTGCTGTGCCTGTTGTCCTGGACTCTCCCTCCGCTCCAGAGAGCACACCTTTGATCTTTTGCAGTGGTTGGGCAGGTGAGCTGTGAAACTAGCATATTCTCCCTTCCATGCAACCCTCCTGATTTCTAGTTCATCGGGACCTCTGCCTTTAGTGGAGTCTGAACCATTAATCAGTTTACTTTGTGGCTCTCTGCTTGCACCCAACTGCAGGCTCATAGTTATATTTTGAAATTCTTAATTGAGTGTAACTTATATGGTAAGGCACCAGATCACAGATGAAGGTGCAGCTAGATGGATATTTACATATGTGTACATCAGGAGTAACCACCACTTGATCAAGATATAGAACATTTTCATCACATCTGAAGGTTCTCTCGTGCCTCCTCCCAGAAAACAATTCCAACCAAAGGGAGACCCATTTTAACTTCTGTCAATAGATTGATTTTTTCTGTTCCGGATCCTGGCATACATGGAATCATGCAGTATATACTCTTCTGTGTCTGATGCCTTACACTCAACATATGTCTATACAGATACTTTGTTTCTGGTTGCTGGTCTTGGTTTCGGGTTCTCGGTCCTTTCATGTCTTCCTCTTCGCTCTCCAGCCACTCCTGTCCCTCCTCGCAACTCGTCGCCTTCTCTGCGCAGCTTCCTGCGGCTGTGGGGTGACGGACCCATGCTGGCATGGCCCCCATAGTGGGTGTGCACAGTTTCCTGGCTCTTTCATAGATGCTTCTTTTGATCTGAGCAAATCTCTTTCTCATTCCCCCAAGCCACTTGGGTCCACCAAATATTGAGAACTTCTCCAGAGTCAGCAGATCGTAGGATGGTGAAAAAGACTCATTCTGACCCAGCGGTGGCATCCCTCTCCACCTGGGGTCCCCTCCCTCAGTGCTGAGCCGCCTGTGGTCAGACTGCTGTACGGCCCCTGCCCCTGCTCCCACGGCTCTTTGTTCCCCTTACACAAATATTAACATTAAATATGCATAATATATGATCAGCATAGAAAGCAAATTAAAAATATTTGAGTTAGCGAATTAAACACTACACAAAAAGGTGACTAATAATGAAAAACTGAGAAATAATATGACTTGTTACTTTCAGAAAGTATGATCTTAAGAAACGATGTCAAAGGTGTTATCTTGGAGTAAAGAACCAATAATCCCAGGTGCTGGAAAAGCTCTTTCTGAATCTGTACAAGTCAGGGACTGGTCAAGAGCTAGGTGGAAGCTAACTTCAAACTTTCAAACTTCTAGCATTCCTCTAGCTCCTTCTTCTTCAAGGAAGGCCACTCCTCATTTGACAACTTTAAGGACATCTTACTGAAACTGGTTTAAGATCTTTTTGTAGAGATTTCCATCTTTTCATCTCTAGCTATGATTTTTATTTCAAAGATTTTTATTTTAATGAAATTTTTATTTCATTGACTGATTGTCTTGGTTTTAATGTCATCACGTAGAGACAGAATATTCTGTTCAGAGTTATCTTTACTGATTTCAGTACTTTCACATTCATATTCCAGGTGTGCAGAACGATCTTTCACGGAGCGCATATGATACTTGCAATAGAAGCTTGGCCTTGTTGATTATAATTTTTGTCCTTTTCTTAAAGATTAAGGAAGTATAGATAAGTGTTTTCTTAGGATGTACCTTAGTTTGATACAAAATGTTACTGTAATGGCAACTCTGTGCAGGGAAGAGTTGTGTTCAGTAAGTGTTTTCAGTGTAGTCACTGACATCGGCCTCAGATGTAAAGACTGATCCTCTAGCAGGGCTGACTCTTCCACCTCTGATCTCATGACCTCCTGCCTGGGTGTCCTCAGAGGGGCAACCTCGGGTGCAGCTGGTCCCCTGCCTGCTGTCTGAGCCTTCTGGGAATGGGGCTCCGGAGCTTCGGCTCCAGGGACGCTCCTCTGCCCTGGCGGGACTCTGTCGGGCGCCTAACCCATGCCTAGTGGGAAGCATCTCTTCAAAGGGCTTCTCTACTTAGCCTTTCTGGGGAAGTGGGGGATGGGAAGGGCTGGCAATATGATGGGGGCAAGGATAGGGAGGCTGTAGGAGCTGAGTGATGAAGAGGGCTTCCAAGGGCCTATGGTGAGAGGTGTGGGAAGGGGCAGGCAGGGGAATGGGGAGGGGTTTCAGACAGCCCAAAAGGCTGAACACAGCTGCTGATGACCTCTGAAATAACATCTTACACCAGTAAGTATATTGGTTGGTATTCTACTTCTAAGTAGCACAGAATACTGTATATTGGTGTTGCAGTAATCAATAAGTACCAACCCATTTTCCAAATCTCCACTTAAGGAATGTGTCCTCTGAGTGTTTTTCTAGATGTCCCATTTAGATTTCATTTTTATAACTTGTGTTATCTCATTACTAAGTCCCCAAGCCTCTGGATGGTTGTGTAAGGGGGAGGTTGTCAAGGAGGAATTAAAATCTGCCACTCAACGTAAAGTAACTTCAGTTTTACATTTGGGTAAACACAACCTCTTTTAGGAAATGCATATTTCAGAGCCAATATGGCAGCTAGGCAGAGGGAGAGTCCCAGACAGCCTTGGGAGATGGGGGATATAGGCTAACCTCTATTTGGGGTTTTCTGGAATCTTCCTGGCCTGGCCTATGGGCTCCTGCTTGCTGAAATCACAGCTAGTGGGACAACTGTCCTATTCTATTCTGGTGAGGTCAGAGCTGCTGGCTGACTTGGACCCACCTCAGCTCTCTTAGGGGCTGAGAATATTCTGCGCCTCGTCCAGACCCTGTCCATCCTTTGGCTCAGGCTGGCCACCCCACAGGTGCTGTCACCCTCGCCGCTCTGCGTGGCAGCCCAGGGGGCCTTTCCCTCTCAGCTGAGCCACCTTCTACACCCTCAGGGGGTTTCAGGAAGACTTCTGGGGCCCTTCTATACCACACGGGCACCACTGCCGGCCCGCCCTGCTTAGACCCTTCCTCAACCATTTCTAACAACCACCGTGGGCATCCCTGCGTCGGACCAGTGCTTCTCTCAGGGGAAATGATTTTCCCATGACGCACCTGTAGCGGGAAGACCAAGCCCACAGGTACGGATTTCACCCAAATGATTCATTTGTACATAATTCCCTCAGGGTTTGGGTTTGGGGCAGGAACTAAGACACAAGACCCTCCGACCTCTTGTCCTTCTCCTGCTCCCCCCTGGAAGTACACGTGCTTCCTCCCTTCACCTGACGTTGTTGGGTGGGCACATCCCCTAAGCGGTCTCTCCCTAAGCAGGACGGTGCTTATGATATGTAAAAGGAAACTCTTGGAGTTCGGAGCCCCTTCCTCTTCCTCACAATGTTCTGCCTTCAAGCCTTGTCTCGGAGAGTTGAGTGTGGGACCGGAAGCAGGAGGAGGGCCCCTTTCTATCTCATCTCCAGCGTTAGCAATGGGTGCCCTTGGCCAAAGAGTGGGCAGACGAACAGGACAAAGGGTCAAAATATTAAGAGCACATTAATATATACATAAAATATCCTGTTACATGAGAAAACTGTCTACTGTAGCTGTGGCCAGGGAGTGTGATGAGGGGCTTGCCCCTCCGGTTCAGCACCATCTCAAGTCCCCGCTCGGCCCCTTGTGGAGAACAGGGTGCGGGGTCCTCGGCACCGGGAGAGCAGCTCAGGGCAGCTTTCTCAGCTGCAGGTGACACAAGTACAGGACACACCCCTCCTGAACCCAGAAATCTGATTACCTCATGGTCCTTGCCCTTGGGGGTTGCTGGTTTGCGGGTGTTTATGGGACAGCTACCACATTTCAGATGAGTCAAAGCTGGGTGAAGGGAGAAGGGTGAATTTTACATGAACTCCTGGCAGAGAGCAGGATGCCTGAAAGTCTGGACGTAGGTTGGATGGGGTCCTCCTATGAGATCTGGTGCTGCTGGCGGGAGGTTCACCCCTGGAGTTTAGAGAAATATTTTTTCTCTTGAGATCAACTAATCCACGGGGGAAAAGGTCATTAAAAGGCCTTGTTCATGCTTAAAACAGCTTAGTTTTGGTTTGTGTTTTGAAAATGTATAAAAGCCTTAATGACCCTATTTTTTAAATTATGAGCTAGAATATAAAAGTTATAAACACAATAAATTTTAAATGCTCACACACATTTTCAATGTGTGGAAGGCTTATGGAAAGAGGAATCGGAAAGGAAAAGGCCGGAAGGACAGAGGCAGAGAGAACCCCACAGAGGTGGGGGAGGCCAGCTGGGGGAAGGCAGACACCTCCTGAAGGGAGACTGGTCCAGGTGCATCAGTAGTTCTTGAGACATACTCCGATTTCTTAACATCCTGTAGCTCACACACCTGCTACTACTGCCTCCAGACAAAGCTAATCAGCTAAAATTACGTATTTTTTACAGCTCTTCCATAGCTCTGTACCTCGAAATTCCAGAGGCTCTGTTCTCAGACGCCTGCCCAGCACTCAAGGGCCTGCAGTGTACGTCCCAGGTTCTAAGACACCGGTGTCCATTGGGTGGGGAACGTGGAGTGGAAGGCAGATTGTACACTAGTCCGAAACTTCCTGAGGTGGGGATCAGGCCTGTGTTTACTCACCTGGCCCCATCTGGGACAGGTAGACACTCAATAAATATTTGTTGGATGAATGACTAGGTTGGCCCGGTGGTACCCTGCCCCTTCCTTAGGGAGAGGCTCATCCTTCTCAGTCGCCTAGAGTGCGGACGGGGCTGATGCTCCTTTCCTGCTTGGTCCCGAGCAGTCATGACCAGGAAATGGTCCCTTCTCTCTTGTCATCTGAGTGAATAACCACTTCCTCATGGGGCGAGAGCACAGGTCTGCCTGTGCCTTGATCCTGACGTGGTAATTAGTGCCGAACGCTGCAGCGTGTGTCATCCCTGCCTCACACAATGTGTCTTGCCACCTGTCCCACCACCTGCTTTGATCTGGAATCAGCTGGGCCTCAGCTCTGTCTCTTTCCCCCACCCTTGTCAGGTGCCTCCTTTCCTCTATGACAGTCATCGAGAGGGCACAGGTTGGGGTGACTCAACAGCTGGGCTGGAATCATCTGGAGGCTCATTCATCCCCCTGTCTGGACCTGGGCTGGGAGGACTTGGAGATGAGGATCGCTGACTTGGGCGGTGATTCATGGCCCCTCCGTGTGGATGGGCTCCCTGCAGCGCAGGGACCTCAGGGGACTTGGATGTCTCACATGGTGGCTCTCAGCGGAAGAAGCTGAATCACCTTTTATGACCTCAACTCAGAGTCAAGCAGTGTCAAGTTCCCCACATCATCTTAGTGAGAGTCTCCAGCCCTCCAGAGTCAGAAGGAGGGAGTGGCAAGGTTCTAGAAGAGCACTGTGGACTGGAAAAGGGGTTCTGTGGAAAGTAATCTTGCAGGGGCATCTGATCACAAATTCCTAACTGGGCAGGTCACGGTGAATAGCCACACACCAATCATATAACTTTTTAGTAAAAGGTTTATCTTTGCCTTAAAGAAGCTCTGTCCATTGTTTCTATGCATCTAGGTTAACCCACCTTTGAAATCAGCTGTAACCCCCTCAATAGAGCACATAGTCCTGTTTAACTACCCAGTGCCTGTCTTGCTTCTCTCAGCTCCGTGGAATCTCCCTTTGTTCCCTCCTTAATTTCAAATGCACAAAAGAAGCTGAAAAACTGCTATTCTGCAAAGCATTTGAGATCTTGCTCCCCAGCACATAGCATCAGTTTGGCTCAAATAAACTCTTATAAAAATTCTCTACAGATTTCCTACAGTGACAGCATGAAGGACAAGAGCTATTCTTGCAAACATTATTAGAAAAACAAAACCCGCCATAACCTCTATCAAGTTTCTCTCCCATCTGAGCTATTGTACATGTGCTAGCTACTTGTCGGATAGGTATATGATAACTTCTGTTTCCTGATTCCCATTAAATAAAGGAAAAGGGGCATTTAAGACATGATTGAACACATCTCTTTCAGGAGAACTTCTGTTTTGATCAGGGGCAATAGAAACTAAATCTTTCACTTAAATTTTTATGAGTCTGATTGGAAGAATTTCCCACAGACTGCTTTCTGGCTCTGATTTCAGACCTTTTTTGTCTTCCTCTATTGTCCTCACACCGCAGCGCCATCGCTGGCCTTGTGTACCCCTGCGTCACAACGCCAGATGAGTTGGCACAGTGGGAGCAGGAGTATTTTTGGAAACTATTCCTAAACCAGAATGGCTAGCAGTAACCTCACGATACACGAAACTGGCTGCAAACCATGTAATTACGTCCCACTAAACTGAAATTAAATGCATCTCTTACTCAGCTTCTCCTTAGCTGGATCCTAAAAATATCCACAGTCACATCCACGCTAACAGCAGAGATGAAAGAATGGGGAGAAAGTGTTTTTAACCAGTTGCAGTTTAAATAGCTTACTTTTGCAAATTTTATGAACACGTGAAAGACCACGAGATGCTATTGCTAGGGTCCTCGGAGCCATGGAAGGGCACGGGCAAGAGGAGGGCCCAGTTTAAGCACCATCAGCTCCACAGTAAACCCACCTCTGCTGGACACCGAGAGCACTGTTTAAGTGTTAACTGCTGTCACTGACTCCTTTTTCTGACAGGTCTTCCTCACGTGATGGTGAGATGGCTACGTTTAGCAGCTCAGCTTCGTATCCTCTCGGGTGCTTGTCCGGCAGGAAAGAGGAAGCACACCACTCCGTGCTTCGTGCACCAGGATTTGCTTTGCCAGTCCAGTGAGCCAGTCGTGCACCAGGATTTGCTTTGCACCAGCCTGGGCCAGTCCAGTGAGCCAGTCGTGCACCAGGATTTGCTTTGCACCAGCCTGGGCCAGTCCAGTGAGCCAGTCGCCTGGCCAGGGAGCTCCCGCGGCTCCCCAGCCTGGCCCTGTGCGGCATTGCTGCGGCTGGAGGAGGGAGAGCGACACCACCCAAACCGCGGAGCTGAGGGCGTGGGGAGGGCTGGCTCCACAGAAGAAATTTGGGGGTGTTAAAGGCTCTATAAATGCTGAATGAAAAAGTAAATGTTCATTTACTGTGAGTGTAGAGCAAAGAGAGAGTGGTAAGAAGGGGGAAGGCCAGTGTGGGGGTTCAGAGCTAGTCACCCCAAGATGTGCTTCTGTGGTGTGCAGGTTGTTTTGAGCTAAGGGCACCTTTAGCTACAGCTCAGGAGAAACTTCCTTCTCTCCCTTGACTACTTTGAATGAGGGGCCTTCCCCATAATGGGAAGATTATTAGAGATAACCCCTTCTGACCTGTCTGTAGGGCAGGGCAAACTTCTATTTACTAAACATCTGCACTTATTATTCTGCAATGACCCTTTGAAGCATCCAAGGCAGCTTACCTCTTCCCTAGCTCAGGATGTCTTATATACCCGTGTTCCCTTTCTGTCTCTGAACCTCTTGGGCTTGTGGTATTACCGGAAAGGGGACCTGGCCCAGAGCAGGTCGGTCGGCCTCAGGAGGCCCGGTTCTTGAATTTTTGCAGGAAAGATTTCACAATAGGAGTCCAGGAGATTTTGTGTTGTTGTTAATCCTCACCTGAGGATATTTTTCCATTGATTTTTATATAGAGTGGAAGGTGGGGTGGGGGAGAGACACACATTGATTGATTGCCTCTTGCACAACCCCGACCGGGCCCGGGATCGAACCTGCAACCCAGGTACGTGCCCTTGACCAGGAATTGAACCCGAGACCCTTCGGTTTGCAGGCCGATGCTCTAACCATTGAGCCAAACTGGCCAGGGCCAAATCCAGGTGATTTTGAGAGTACAGTTATTGAAGCTGGGGACAGTGAAACAAGTTAGGGCCCAGCATAGAAGGAGCAACAGGAGAGAGCCTAGGCTGGGCTGCTTTGGCTCACTAAGAAGTCAGAGAAAAGGGGGCTTTGGAGACAGGTTCAGAGGCTTAGCCTGGGACAAGCTGCTCCTGCCCATTGCTACCCTAGTCGCAAGTCTCATGGGGATGCTTAGAGTTTAGGAGGCTTAGACTTTATATATGTGGGGGAAGAAAAGGGGGAAGGGAAAGTGCTGGGTCCTTTGTTTTGAGGGTTTTTAAAGGCTGGGAGTTTAGGGGAGGATCTCAATAGAATATTCATCAGCTTTTCCAGATGTATCCTTTCAGGGTCACGGTCTCCACTGATTGGTCAGCACTAGGGCAGGGGGTCATTAGTCACTGCAGTTGGTCCTGGCATCACTCAACTGGTTTTGCTGCTGAAATACAACTGAGGCCTAGATGTTATCTCTAGGGAGGAAAGGTCAGGGGGTCCAAACTGCATGACCAGCAATGTGCCAGGGGAGGAAAGGCCACCCTGGGGCGAGGTCCGGTGCCAGTGTTGCCCATTGCTAGGCACCTGGGCTTTCCACCCTGGTGGCCTTCTGTAGCTCCCTGTAAATTGCTCAACCAGTTTGTTCAGCTATTTGTCTCAGTTTCCCCATGCCACTTGTTAAGGAATTTTCCTAGCTTCTTACTATCCTGCCTCACTGGGGTCTCTGACTATCATGTATATGGGGTTCCCATACATATGTATGTATTACACTTGGTTATTTTCACTTGCTAATCCGTCTCATGTCTATTTGATTACAGTAAACCCTCAGTTTTGCAGATCTTGATTTAATGGACTTCGGATTTAACAAACAAAATTTCCGATCAGTATGTCCTATGTGAAAATTAGCACCCTGTTAATTTAAAAATGCTTTTAACCAAGATTTGCTTATAATTAAATTAACAGGTTATTTTTTGTTATTAATTCGCTGTTATTTTTAACAAGTTTTAGTGAATAGGCCATATGTTGGGAAAAACAGTAGTAATTTCACCAATATAAGTGAATATTACATTTCTACAACTATAGTCTACATATTTAAATCCAAGAGTCACTGCTTGTAAACAATGCTCCACGAATGATTACACCACATTGTGAGGTCATTGGCTCTGTTGTCGCCTGGCGTGACTCTGCAGCCGATGTTCCCTGGTGCGCTGAGCCACACCCCAGCCGTGTGCGTTTGTTCACTCGTGGCGACTGGTGAGTGCACCCATTTACTACACCTATTCAGTATCAATTTGAAATTGCAGTAATGCACATAGAAAACTTTTCTGTGAAATTAAACTTTTCATACATACTTAATTTTAATTACACAAGACATGTCTACATAAGTAAAAACAGGTGAAATAATTTGTCGATTTTTAACTATACATATTCAGAAAATCTACTTTATAACATAACGGACTTTCGGCCTTAACGGACACCCCCTCACCTGCATTAGTCTGTTGTATGCAGGTTTTACTGTATTGGAACAGCCAAAAAAACCGTGAGGGCAGGGGAAAGTGTGTTCCTCCCTTACACCTGCAAGGGAAAGGGATGACGGAATGGAAAATGGAGGTGCTGAGACCTCCTCCTACAGGCCTGTCCTTTCTTGAGGACCCCATTGGCCTGGGTGAGAAACATGTGGCCTGAGGCACGCCCCACTGTGCCTGCTGGCTCTGCTCAAGACTCATGGCCTGCAGATTTCCATTTACCTTCAGAGGGAGAGAGAGAGAGAAACATTGATGTGAGAGGGACACATCGATTGGTTGCCTCCCGCACGACCCCGACCAGGGCCAGAACGGAACCGCAACCAAGGTACATGCCCTTGACCAGAATCGAACCTGAGACTCTTTGGTTCTCAGGCCAACACTCCAACCGCTGAGCCAAACTGGCCAGGGCTCTTTTTGCTTTTTAAAATGTGGCTACAAGAAAATTTAGTATGACATACATGGCTCACATGACATTCCTGTTGGACAGTGCTGCTCTGGACCCTTTTCCAGAATCATTGACATGCATATAATTTTGATCATAATTTCAGGAACTGGTGAGAGTGCCCTAAATCCCATCCATAAGCCCTAACCCCACACTAAGACTCCCTGAGTTGGGGATTCATGGCTTTCACCAGGCCCAGCTTCTCCCACACCATCACTGCGCAGATGAGGGGAAACAGCACCAAGACGCTGCTCTGCTAGTCCAACGGGCTGAGCCCTGCGGGTGTGGGCTGCCTGCCCCTCCCGCCACGCTGTGGGGGGCTGGCCCTGGGCTCGCTCATGGCGGGTGGTGCTGCCGCTCTGCCTCTCTGGGCCCCTCCGCGCGGTTCCAGATGAGGCCACATCAGTTCAGGGAGATGTGAAGTCACTCCCCGTGGCGATGTATTTCCTCAGACTTCTGCGGCCCTGGGGTGGCGCAGGTCATGGAGGCCACCAAAGACTCCACGGTGGGTGGGCTCCAGGCTAGGCTGAGCCCCGCCTGGGAAAGAGACGTGACCGGTTAGTCCAGAGAGCATGGTCCCTGGCTCTGCCTCTTGTCAGCTGGGGACTTTGTGCATTGCTTCATTTATGACCCACTTTGGAATAAATTGTTCTTTGCAGTTTTCTACATTTTCCACTTTTTCATTAGATTTTACTTCCGTTTCATGTAAATTAGAAATATTTTCCATTCAGTTATTTTTCACTTGTTCATAGACCACATTTTTTTTGGTTGATTCTATAATAATATATTTTAGATCCATTTGTAATAAATTAACATTAGTCCACTTTCATTTGCCTTGAAAAAAACAAACCCTTGCTATTCAATTGCATAGTGGATAGACAGTAAAATAACTGAATTTATGTCATTTCAAAAGAACATTTAATGTTTTTGTGTACATTAAATAGTTTAAACATGACTTCACCAAGTTTTTTCCCCCATGTAATATTATCCAAGAGTTTCCTGATTGGTCTCTTTTACCTTTATTACAGAGTTTGCCATTTGAGTCTAATGAAAATCCTCTAAACTCCTAGGACCAGCCACATGGAAGGAGTGAGGGTAAAGTTGAGGGTGAGTGACCTAGAAGCAGAGGCTCTCCAAGGCTGCTCAGGGCCTCCGCCGACTGCCCTTATTACACACCCGCCTCCAACTGCACGGAGCTGCCAGGGCGGCCTGGCCTCTTGTCTGCCCCCAGCTGCACCGTTCTCCCCCACCAGAGGCTGGCCCCCATCCCGCCCACTGCCTCAGGGGGGCAGGTTCTTGCCATTGTTCCTTGGACTCGGCTCCCCGCCGCATCTGCAGTCCTGACACCCCACATCTGGAAGTGGTACTCCACCTGCCCGTCCTGGAGCCCTGCCAGAGGTTTCTGGAGATGCTAGTTGACCCAGCCTCTTAGGGAAGAAAAGAAGGCTCTGGGTTGAGGGAGTGATCTGGGGGTGGAGCCCCAACCTGTTTATAGGATCGTGACTCCGTAGAGGCTGGCAGGTTCACAGCCAGTCCCATCCCATTGGAATAGTTGCTGCCAGCCAGGCAGGGAGCTGGCACCTTGGCGGGAGCTGGGCCTGGAGCGGAGCTGAAAGGCTTGGCATGGAGAGACTGACACCTAGGGAACCACCTGGCCATCCTCATAAGGTAACCCCTTCCTACCTCCCCTCAAAGCAACACAGTGGCTGCGTGTCGCAGAGGATCCCACCAGGCCCACAGCCCACCGTTGTAGGCAGCAGACTTCCTGGAACTGGCTGGAGCCCAGGAGCCACCCTGTGTGTCTCAGGAGTTCTGCCAGCCCAAATCCCCAACCACTGCCAATTATTTACTGTGCCCAAGAGCCATGAGGCTGTAACCAGACCAAGGAAGCTTACAAACTGCTCACCCCAACCTTGCCATGTGCTTCCCTTCAGCCCAGATTTCTCATTCTCTGCCAGGGACCAAGGCCAGAGGGCCTGGCTCCTCAGGTCTGCCCTGGACCCATAGTCAGTGGCCGTGAGGGGCAAAGTGTGCCAAGCATACTATGCTGAGGCATATACCTTATTTGCAAACCTTCCCAGGCTTCTGGAGCCTTGGCCCTGAGATCCAGGCCTGAGTTGGGTCCAGAAAAGCTGTTCCAGGCTGATACTCCTGGAGAAGACCCAGGCAGGCCAGACACCAAGGAATCCTGGGGAAGTTAGAGAGGAAACCATCCATCGCAGGACAACACCTGCTGCCCCAGCCTGCATCAGCCTGGGGTCTGGAGGACCCTCTGCAAGCCGGATGTCAGTGAAAATGCCCTGATGGGGGTTTCGGAGAAACTCAAAGCTGCAGGAGCAGGGCAGTGGAGGTGCCAGCAAGCCCTGGCTCCATCTGCTCCTCTGTCAGGAGCCTGAGCCTCAGAACCCAGCTGAGGAGGTTTCTGAAATGTCCTCTTTCATCCTTGTCCCCTGGAGAAGGCTGGGCATCCTTCTTCTCCCACCATCTGCCTGCTCTAGGACCAGCCCAGGGGAAAAACTAAAGCCCAAGGTTTATTGACCCTGGGAGCCTGAGTTTGCCCTCATACCTGGGAAGCACCTTGCGTCCTGTTGATGTTCCTAGAACTGGCTGAGTGTCCAAGACCAGGCCCTTGACGCCCAGCCTTCAAGGCGAGCCTCAGCAGCGTGCTCACCGGGCTCTTTCCTGCTGGATGGAGACTGGAGGCTGCTCTGGCGGCAGGTGCTTGGTTGGCAGGGCAGGCCGGGCACCTGGAACTGGCTTTGGGACACACCTGCTGTGCTCAGCCTGACTCAGGGGTGCAGGGCCAGAGGCAGCGCTGCAGCCTCCACTCCCCTCCAGCCTCCTCACTGCCCTGGGGGGCATCACCCGGTGCCAGCAGGGCAAAAGGCGGCCTGCTCGTTTTTCTCTTCCTGCTGAAGATCCATGGTTATGGATACTCTGGACCTTGGTCTGGGGACTCCTTTGGGCCCCATCCCCCATGACCCTCTCCACAGGGAGGAGGATGGAGTTGGTCCTGGGGTCCCTGCATGGGGGTGGGAACAGTGGCTGGAACTCTCTTCAGGGAGACACTCCCAGGAGCCTACAGGAAGCTGGGGGAGGGAGGGGTCGCTGCTGGAGAACTTCTCCATGAGCCTCCAGGGTCAGTCATCAGTTAACAGTATTTCAGGTGACACCATCTTTCAGTGGGGAAGATGAAGCCCCAATGCCCTCAGGGGGGAAATAATCCTATTAGTTAACGTTCAATAATCATATTTGGCTAAAACAAATCTATGAAATTCTAGTGTCTAGATATTGACAGGGGAGTGGGGAAAATTTGCATGGTTTTACAAAGAAGCAAAGTCCTGGGAAGGTACAAGAGCATGGCGGTTGTGAGCTCTGGCCTTGAAGACCTGGGTTTGAATGCTGATGATGTCACCTACTGACTCAGACTGAGGGCAAGTCAGCCTTCCTGAGCCTCAGTTCTCTCATCTGTAAAATGAGAGGAAATAAGGCTACTATCTTATGAGGTTGTAGGGGGGGATAAATCAAGTTCGTGTATGTAATATGTAAGTACAGCACCTGGAGACATGACAAGCACTTAATAAATAGCAATAAGAGCAATTATCTAGAAACTGTTTGCTTTTGCTAAACATTTTATAGGCATTAATACACTTAGCCTCAGAACACCATGTGAGGTTGATACTATTACTGGTCCCACTACATGTGAGGAAACGAAGGCACTGGGAGGTTCGGTGACTTGTCCAGAGTCACACAGCAAATAAGTGAAGGAGCAGGGTTCAGATCCAGACAGCCGGGCTGGGAGCCTGCCCTTGACCACTCCACTCTACTGCCCCAGTAACGATCGGTCAGGATTAGTGTCAGAGCCATCCTCTGGGTGTTCTGTGTTAGCGATGGGCTGAGAGGTGAAGAGAAATGGGTTTTCACTCTAGGAAAAAATATCCTGCCAGGGGATGGAGGGCTTTCTGAGGTTGAGAGGCTCTCGGTGACCAGGGGGAAAAATGGGCAATGATGCTCAAATTGGACAACATGACTGGATGGAAAGTGAGCATTTGGGGGCACTTCTTAGTAGCCCCAAGAGGCTTTAGAGGGGGGACCGCCTCTGCCCTCCCCCTCCACATTTCACAGAGGGCACTGAAGCACAGCGCCCTGCAGGACCTCAGGGTCCCAGCCAGCACCTCTCTGTGGCGTGCAGTGATGGGGTCTGGGTGCAGGGAAGAAACAGAGCCAGGGCTCTAAACACTTGATAAATCCCTGCCAATGTCAACCTCTGGCTGCAGACCCGTAGAGCTGAATGTTGCTGGTGTCACTGGCGTTAATCCCCAGGAAGGAGGAGCAAGTCTACCTTTCTGGGGGATTATATGTGCCCTGCCAGAAAGATGACGGGAATGACAGGGACACTCAGCACAGAGCCATGGCACAGGGACAAGGCAGGGACCCAGGGGAGGAGGACGGGGTGGGAGCATGAGTCCTGAGTGGCTTTGCTGTGGTCCATTGTCCTGTAAGGGTCTCTGTGGGGAGTGGAGGGTCATGTCCTGTGGATACTGAGCCAGCCCCTAGCAAGGAACACCTGTGCAGAGCAGACGGTTCCTGGTGGGAGAAGAGACTTCCGGTCACAAGCAGCCCAGTGGGACAGGTCTGAAGGGTGAAAGGCAGGAAGCAGCTTTGGTTTCCTCATCACACTGTCCCCCAACCGGGCCATGACAAATGTCCACCTTGCAAGCATGGTGCAGCCTCTGCCTCAGATCACAGGGGCTTAGTATAAGAAACTTGTGCAGGTGCCCAGACAAAGCTACACAGCCAGGCCTCAGGAAGAACAGAAACCCTGGGTCTCAGAAGTGCCAAGGACCTTAGTACTAGAGGTTTGGGGAATCTCCTCAGTGCCCTGTCCCCAGGAGGACTCAGCCACACCCGGCCTGTCCTCCTCTTTTCTTCCTCCACCTTCTTCTGCTCGTCTTCTCTGCCCTTCCCAGCTTCTGCCCACTTAGTTTTTCTTCCTCCTCTCGAGGCTCGTCTGTGGGCTGACGTGATTTTGCCAGCATCTTAATACACAATGACCTTTCACCCACTGCTCACAGTAATGGTCTGATGCTCTGGGAGTTTCTTTCTCTTTTTTCTTTTTAAATTTTTGTTAATTCTCACCCAAGGATATGTTTCCATTGATTTTTAAATAGAGTGGAAGGGAGGGAGGGAGGAGAGAGAGGAAGAGAAACATCCATGTGAGAGAGACACATCGGTTGGTTGCCTCCCACACGACCCTGACCGGGCCAGGGATCCAACCTACAACCCAGCCACATGCCCTTGACCAGGAATCAAACCTGAGACCCTTTGGTTCATGAGCCAATGCTCTAACCACTGAGCCAAACCAGCCAGGGCTCTTGGAGTCTCTTAATTTCCACCCAAGAGAGGGTGAATACCTGTGGCTATCACAGACCACTGGGCTTCCCAAGGCTCAGCCTCCCTGCAGTCATGCGCCCCCTGCCTGTCCAGAGGAAGGGGCCATGCTGGGCAGCAGGGTCACATGTGTTACCAAAGGGCTGTCCTCCCTGGGAGCTCTGGAGGTGGCCAACCCCAAACTGCCATGTCCAGTGTGGTGGCCATTCCTTAGTCCACAGGTCCCTGCTTTCTCCATTCCACTGTGCAATCCTGTCCCTGGAGGGGAGAGAGTCCCACAGACTCCACGCCCCCCATGTAGTCTGCCATTCTCTGGCTGCGGCAGCCCAGAGCCACAGCCCCCAGGACAGAGGTGGGCGAAGGCTGCTTGGCCCCAGAACACCTGGCAGTGTCACCAAGCATCTCAGGAGCAGCCTGGGCCCAGATTGGTGGGGCCCATGAACGAGCAGGAGGGACTCATTTGTCTGCTGTTTCTCTCCAGGCGGAGGCCTCTGCCTGCTGGCGGCTCACCGTGAGGGTCCTGGAGGCTCGGGGCCTGGGCTGGGCCGACATGTGTGAGTAGCCGCCTCCTGGGCGTCAGGGCTATGGGGGCTGGGGCCTATGGGAAAGGCCCTGTCTTGGTAGGAATTCTCTCTCACGGTGGTTCTCTTGACGTTGGCAGTGAGCAAGGCAGACCCCTACGTGGTCCTACAGCTGCCAACTGCACCTGGAACGAAGTTTAAGACCAAAACAGTCACCGACTGCAGTCACCCTGTATGGAATGAGACCTTCAGCTTCCTGATCCAGAGTCAGGTTAAGGTAAAGGCCACCCACCCGAGGATAGGCTGTACCTGTACAGAGAAGGCTCTTGGAGTGGAGCACACTTTCCTCCAGGGCTTAGAGGAACTGGGGCATGGGTGTCTTTGTGCCCCAGCCTGGATGTGCTTATGTGAGACAATGTGTGAACCCAGGGCCTGTGGGCCTGACCTCCAGCAAGTGGCTGGAACTCTCTGCCCACCTATGGGATGGAGATAGTAAGAATCCCCTCCTGACTTGGGTTCCTGTGAGGTTAGAGATAATGCACTCCTAGTACAGTGCCCGGTACATACAGTGCCTTTGGGAACCAGCAAAGCAGGGGTGCAATGGGGGAGGGAGTTCTTTGAAAGAATTTTATTTTTTATAAAAATAACAATTAGCAGGGAAAATAGGAACTTTCCTGGGGTTTCTTTTACTGCTTGTACATTTTACTGTGATTTTCATTTTTAAGCACAAAGCGTGGAGGCATAATAACCTTTCCTGGCCCTGATATGGGCTGCAGCCACAGGTAAATAATGTGCTAACTTGTTGTTCCTGGGTCCTTAGAACATTCTGGAGCTGAGTATCTATGATGAGGACTCAGTCACGGAGGATGACATGTGCTGCAAGTTTCTCTATGACATCTCAGAAGTCCCCCCTGGCAAGCTGCTCCGGAAGACCTTCTCCCTGTGTCCCCAGGTGCGTGGGGCATCCCCATGGGATCCAGGCTAAGGAAGTTGCATTTCCCCCATCTGTTGGGTTGCTGTTGGGTTGAACTGATTGACAGTAAAAGACAAACCCCTCCCAGAGATATTTACATGTTAATAGGTAAGGCGAAGGCTCAACTTGACAGTTATAGACTGAATCATTCACTGGAGAAGTTTTACTGTCTGTGGGAGGAGGTTTTGGGTGGTGGAGAACTTCCTAATGTCTCTCAACACGCAGCTCTGTGTAACTAACCCTTCGGGCATTTGTGGCTTCATCACTCAGACTTACTGCTCCTCACCTCCCATGTGCCCAAGGCCTGCTTTAATGAAGGCCTCTGTGTTCTTTCTCCAGCAGGTGAAGGCTGGGGTGGGGGGGGCCTTGGGAGTTCTGGGATTGGATCCCCCTTCTAGAGGAAGGTGAAATGGGCCCTGGGCATTCTCAAGCTCCATTTGGATTGTGCTCCTCATCTTCCCCCTGAGCCTTGCCAGAGACCTGTTCTCTGCAGACTTACCAGCTGTGGTAACTTGGGCAGGTAGCCCATCTTTCCCTAAGCCTCGGCTTCCTCATCTGTAAAATGGGAAGAATTGTAATACCGTTACTCCCTCAGAGACTTGAGATGATGAAATAATGAATGTAAAAGAACTCTGTCAGCCTGGCCAGTGTAGCTCAGTGGTTGAGCGTCGACCCATGCACCAAGAGGTTGCAGGTTTGATTCCCAGTCAGGACACATGCCCAGGTTGTGGGCCAAATCCCCAGTGGGGGGCATGCAGGAGGCATGTTCTCTCTCATCGATGTTTCTATCTCTCTCTCCATCTCCCTTCCTTTCTTTCTAAAATTAATAAAGAAAAAAAAAGTTATAATAAAAAAAAGAACTCTGTCAACTCTAAAGACCTGTAAATGTTGAACACTTGCTCATCTTTGATTTCAGGGACAGACTGAACTGGATGTGGAGTTCCTGATGGAAAAAACGTGAGCACTCGCACATAACCCAGGGGGTGTCAAAGGACCCAGGCTTTACTTAGGGAAATGTCATTGACTCAGATCTTCCCATTGGCCTGGCCAGCCCAGATTCCCTGCCCCTCACCCCCGACCCCTGTCAGACTGGAGGGTGGGGAATCCTTGTAGAGAAATGAGGAGAGGGAGGTCAATGTTTTCTCTCCCCTACTCTCTATCTCCTCACCTTTCACTCTTCGGAAGCATCTCCTTGCAACCTGAATAGTAGCCAGGACTTCAAGAACCCTCAGCATTACCCAGGAGTCCCCACGTGGGCGGAGCCTGGGCTGTGACTATGACGGGGGCAGGTCAGCGTAGGGAGCTTTTGCTTTTGTAAGACCAGACTGTGAATGGTTTGATTTTCCAGGTCAGACCGCCCAGAAAACCTCATCACCAACAACGTCCTTGTGGTAACAATTACCTTCCCCAGGCTTGTGAGAGGGAGCTGGGGGGGGGGGGGGAGGCCAGAAGGGACAAAGCAAGGACCGGGCTTTGCGGTAAGACTACTGCTGGCCTCTCAGCTAGGTGGTCACCTGGGAATGTGACAGGTGGGCAGGGGACTTAGAGGGACCTGGGGCTAAAGGGAACACGAAGGCAGGGCGGCTGAGGCTCTGCTGTGAGAAGATTCTGGCCCAAGGCTGTGTGGTCAAGGGAGTGTTGGGGGACTTGCTAGCACTTCCTGTGATGACCTCAGTTCTCGGCCCTGGAAGGAGAATCCCTGGCCAGAAAGTCATGCAGGCCGGGCCTGGCTCAGGTTGTTAATATGGGGTTAACTGAGGCTCAGAGGGAGTGTCCAGGGTGGTGTGCTTCCCATCTGGGAGCTTTGGGATAGGGTCAGGGGTCAGTCAGCTCCTCCTTGAGACAGCGGAGAGTCGAGGTCAGCTCTCCCAGTGCACAGCAAGCTCACAAAGCGGCGGTGGGACGGAATGGCACATGGTGGCGAGGGATGTATTAGAAACTTTCTACTCAAAGTGCAGCCCCCTCCACAAGCAAGCTGACCCGGGAGCAGGGCCAGGCCTAGCATGAGGCGAATAAGGCACCTAGAGCCTCAGCTTGAAGGAGGCCCCACCTCAGGGTCCTGCAAGTGCCTGTGTGATGGACTAGTATTACTTTCGCAAATATGGGCATTCTTCGTTTTATCGGGCGTCGCTTTATTACTCTTCGCAGATGTTGCATTTTTTTTTACAAATCGAAGGCAAAACCTTCCAACTGCAAAAGATTGCGACTCTCTTTATTGTGATACCCGCTTTACTGTGGTGGTCTGGAAGGGAACCCGCAGTATCTTCGAGGTCTGCCTGCACACGTTAAAGTAGTCACACCCGTGGCAGCTGCCTCTTGTCTGAGGGGATGGAGACCAGCGGCGTGTTGAACTCGGCAGGTCTGCAGGAGGGGGTCAGTAGGGAGAGCAGAGTGGCCGCAGCTGTCAGCATGCATCTCAGGGGGAACACAGCAGGCTCCCTTGCAAGTCAGTTGAGTGGAGGACAGTCAGGAGGTGCTCTCGTTGCTACATTTTCAAGGGTTCCTCTGATCCATCCGTTACCCTGTAGACCAGTGGTCTGTATAATGGTCTTCGGGAGCAGTTGTAGTAGAATGAATGTACTCTCCAGGGTGAGGCTGCAGAGAAACCTAGAGGGAAAAAAACTGCGTGACAGCTGGGGGGCCTGCAGAGATTCCCGAAGTCTGGCAAATGTAGGAGAGCTTGGGGTGGGTGGGGATGGGGCTCTCCTGGCTGTTCCAGGACATTGGCTTAGCCGTTGTAGCACCTCGGAGGTGGAGGGAGGGGTTTCTGCATCAGTCCCCTCTGGAGCCCAGTTCTTGTTCTGTGTGTGTTGGATTTAGGACAGTGGGGCTCAGAGGGTGAGGTTGAGGGGCCCTCAGCTTCCCCAGCAGAGCCCCCGCCCATGTTGTGTTCTGCCCCAGGCTCGAGAGCTGTCATGCCTGGATATCCGTCTGGAGAGCGCGGGGAGCACGGCCATGGGCTCCAGTGAGACGTGCTCCGAACCAGGTCTGACCTCTGCCTGGAATGTGGGGGGCAGATGGGGTGGCTGGGAACCCCATACAGGGCAGGAGGTGAGCAGCAGGGCAGAGCTTGCCTCTTCTTGCTCACAGAGCAGAAGGGCAACAGGCCTCCTCTGGGCAACAGGGTCCCCCTGACTGGGGGAGGGCATGTCACAGGAAGTGGGAGTCCCATGAGGGTTGGGGGCCCGACAGGCTGGGGAGGGCCTTTTCCAGCATCCTGTTTGCCACGGCCCAGCCACCCGGCCTCCACCACGTCCAGGCAGTATGGCTGGCGTTCTGGGTCCTTGCTGGGCTCGTTCCCCTTGTGTTAACCTTCCCCTCTCTCCCTAGATCAGAACCACCTGGAGCTGGAGCTGGTGCTGAAGGGGTCATATGAGGACACACAGACATGTGCCCTGGGCACAGCCTCTGCCGTGCGCTTTCACTACATGGAGGCTCAGGAGGCAGAGCTGAGTGGGCGCCTGAGGGTGGGTCTCGACTCTGGAGCTCTCTCACCGCCCCAGCCTTGGGCCAGCTCCAGCTGCTGCAAGCCCCTCCCTGGCCTTCCCCCTGCCAAGGCCAGTCTCTGTGGCCTTGTCAGCCTCCCCCCGTTAGGCACATGCCCGTGGCAGACAGGAGGATCACCAGGGCCTGCGGTGGGTTTGGGGAGCTGTTACACTATGTCTGTCTTTGTCTGAACCCTTTAATGTTTCCTCCAGTGACGCTCTTAGAATTAAATCCTATCTGTGCCCACAGGCCCTGCACAGCCCGGCCCCCTGCCCACCTCTGCTGCCTCATTTTAATCCACGTTCCCCCTCATCCATGATGCTCCAACCATAACTTGTCTCTTCTTGCATTTCCAGCGTGCCAAGTGCTTTCCCTGTCCTCCTCTGGCTCCTTCGAAGGTTGCCTGCCTCTTTTCCTCCTCTTCTTTTAGATCTCAGCTCAAATGGCATCTCTTCAGAGGGACCCCCCTTGAACCCCATCTTAAATAGACCCACCTTTGGTCACTCTCTATCTTATCACACTGCTTATTTCCTTTACAACACATATTAACATCAGTTCATTACCTGTTTCTTTATACATTCTTTATAAATTCATACATGATTCAGATAGAACAATAACTAAATAGTAGCTATTATTACACTAAATAAATATTAGCTATTATTATTTTTTATATTTTTCATCGATTTTAGAGAGGAAGGGAGAGGGAGAGAGAGAGAAACATCAATGTGAGAGAGAAACATTGATATGAGAGAGAAACACCGATCAGTTGCCTCCCATATATGCTCTGACTGGGGATCAAATCTGCAACCTGGGTATGTGCCCTGACCAGGAATAGAACCCGTGACCCTTTGGTACACAGGACAATGCTCCAATCAACTGAGCCACACTGGCCAGGGCAGTATTAGCTATTATTTTTGTAATTATAATTATTATAAATTTAATAATTATAAATATTGTAATTATTTTTGTATTATCAGGGAAGGACTGTGTCTGTCTGGACCACTGTTTAGATACTCAGTAAGGACTTAATGAGTGAATGAATGAATGGATGAATGTTTCCCTCCAGAGCTCTGAAAGCAATGGCTGGAACTCAGACAACTCAGCTGGGCATCTCACTGTGCCTCTGAAGTCCTTGACTATGGAGAAGGAGATGACCATTGATGTTCCTGCTACAAATGTAAGTGGCTACAACTAGATGAGAGGTGCCAGTGAGACTAAAGATGGGGAGCCCCAGGCCCCCAGTGGATACTCACATTCCCCTCAGGGTCTAGGACATTCTGAGCAAGGTCTCTTGGTTTGATTTCAGGCGCCAGGAGTGAAGCTACAGCTCAAGGCTGAGGGCTGGTAAGGGACACTCAAATCTGTCCGGGACAGTGAGGACTGGTCATGGGGCAGGGAGCACTGTGGAAAGAGTGGTCCCTGGGGCTTGGAGAAGGGAGGTTATTTGGCAGCTATTGTGGGCTTGGCCAACCAGTGGCTAAGCTCTGCAGCTGCCCCCTGACCCTTGGATCCTCTGCTGCCCCAGCCCTAAGGAGATGGCCGTGCGCCTGGACTTTGATCTCTGTGCCGAGGAGAAAGCTTTCCTGAGCAGAAGGAAGCAGGTGGTAGCCAAGGCCCTGAAGAAAGCTTTGCAGTTGGACAGAGACCTACAGGAAGATGAGGTTTGGGGGATACAGGGGGTGGCGGTGCAGATACCTTGGGCCAGCCTGAAGGGAATACCTGATTCCTATGCCCTCTCCAGACACCCAGTCAACAGAGACTGGGGAATGAGCAGGTGGGAGGAAATATGGGGCAAGGGTAAGCTCTGGGGTTCTCGCTCCCTTTGGAGCTCTGTCCGAGTCTGAGAGCTGTCACTTCCTGGGGAGGGGCTGGGTGCTAGCTCTGACTCTGACTCCGCCAGGCCCTGACCATGGTCCTGATCAGGTCCCTTCTCTGGAGGCAGGAGGCAGCTCTATCCCTGTCCTTGTTAAGCCAGCCTGTGCCTTTGTGTGGTCCAGGTCCCCATCATAGGGATCATGGCCACAGGAGGAGGTGCCCGGGCCATGACCTCTCTCTATGGCCACCTGTTGGCTCTGAAAAAGCTGGGACTCCTGGACTGTGTGACATACTTCAGCGGCATCTCGGGAGCTACATGGTGAGGGCCCTGGAGACTGGGAATCAGAGATGACCAGGCCCCAGAGGGGAGCAGAGTGGACGCCAGAGGGACCCTCTATATGGGGAAGCCAAGTGGTGTGAGCAGTGTGGCCTGATGGGTGCCAAGTGGCTTTCTCAAGAGGGAGGAAACAGACATTGCAGAGGTCCTGCCATGAGAGGGGCATTACAGGACGTCCACTCCATGCCACTGAACAGGTGTAAGGCAGCTGATCCAGAAGGAGCTGGGTTTGAGTCCCCACAACACCGCTTATTGGCTGGGTAACCTTGACCAACTTATTCCCTCTGATTCTCAGTTGACTCCTCTCCGAAATGAGGGTAATAATAGTACCTCCTCCATAGGATTAGAGTGGGACAGCCCAAGCAAAACACTTCACATGTCTGACACATTCCAGGAGCACCAAATTGACAGCTCTTGTTTCTTTAACTGTTATTACCTCATTTAATACTCACAACACTCTCTAGGGCAGGTTCTCTTATTGTCCCCATAGTATAGATGAAGAAATTGTGGTCAAGAGGTACTATTTTACCTAAAAACAAAATTGTCTCCCTACACCCCACCCTGCCTATAAGGTGGAGGAACTTTCCACTGTTAAAGATTCATTCCTTTGAGTCTTACTGAAATGTGACTTTAAAGAAGTAAAAGAGGAGTATTCTCCTCAGAGGAGTTTAGGCGACAGCTGTTGACAAGCAGTCCGAGGGCTTCAGGACAGACCTGTGAAGATGGGAGAAGTGTCTAGAGCTGTACAAATACAGGAGCTACTAGCCACGTGTGGTTATTGACCACTTGAAATGTGCCTAGTCCAGATTGAGTTGTTATATGTGTAAAATACACAGTGACTTTTGAAGACTAAGTTTGGAAAAATATAAATTTATCTTAATTTTTTATATTAATTATATTATAATAATGTTGAAATTATAATTTTTGGATATATTAAACTAAATTAAATATATATATTTTTTCCTTTATTGATTTTAGAGAGAGAGGGAGAGAGAGATAGAAACATTGATGAGGGAGAACATCGATTGGCCGCCTCCTGCATGCCCCCCACTGGGGATCGGGCCCACAACCTGGGCTTGTGCCCTGACCAGGAATCGAACTGGTGACCTCATGGTGCATGGGTCGACACTCAACCACTGAGCCACACCGGCTGGACTAAATATATTATTTAAATTAGTTTTTACTGGTCTCTTTTCACTTTTTAAAAGTGTGGTTACTAGGAAATTTGTACTTACATACGTGACTCACATTGTATTTACATTGGGCAGCACTGATCTAGGAGGAGAGAAAGCCCTGAGACATTTTCCAGATAGGTGGCACTTTGGCCGTAGGAGCAAGCGCTGGGAGAAGTTGAGGGTGGGAAGGAGGAGTGGCGGCGACCCAGGCTGGGCCTCAGCATCCTCCTGTACTATCCCTTTGTTCTCCCAGGGCAATGGCCCAACTATATGGGGACGCTGAGTGGTCTCAGAAGGACCTCGAGGGACCCATCCGATATGCCCGGGAACACCTGGCCAAGAGCAAGCTGGACGCCTTCTCCTCAGAGCGACTGGCAAGCTACCGCCGAGAGCTGGAGCTGCGAGCAGAGATGGGGCGCCCCACAACCTTTGCGGATCTGTGGGCTCTCGTGCTGGAGTTCATGCTGCACGATCAGGTAGGGCACCTGCGCATGCGCGGCGGGGCCTGAGCGCAATGGCAGGGCTGGGGCCCTCCGCTCGCTGGCGGGCATGCGCACTTTCTGCAGGGTAGGAGGCCTGGACCCTTGGTTCAAGAATGTGGAACCAAGGATGTGTTTCAATGTCTGCCCTACTTTGGGATGCCACCTTTTTGAGTCAGGCTATTCTTCAATTAAGTTGCCATGAAACTGAAATTTCCGTATCTCCCAAGAGCTAGGGGCCAGACAATACCAAAGTCAGTTCAGCAAAGCTTTTTGCATGTGTTTAAGAGTCAGTGAGATTGTTCAAACAGCCTTTATTTATATTGCAGTATGAAATATATTCTTTCTCTTCATCGTCCTGGCAGTGTTAAAAGCAGTCTGGTGCCAGATTCCCTGGGTTCTACTCTCTATGCTTCTTACTAACTATGTGTCCTTAGGCAAGTTACTTAACCTCTCTGTGCCTCAGTTTTCTCCTCTGTACAATAGGAATGGGAATGGTACTTACCTAACAGGGTGTTGTGAGCACTCAGTGGTACCTTGGCATACAGTCAGAATTCAGTGTTAGCTAGTATATTTCTTTGCTATTATCCTAGCACCATTAGGACAAAACTGAGCATATAAATTTTTTATATATTGCGTCTTTAAGGAAAGCGTAATAAGTTAACTACTGAATCTTACATTAACTGATATAATTATTAAAATCAGTGACTTTTTTACACTATTGTTTTATCACATATAATTATCTGAACAAAGTTGTTGTTTTTAAGCATTTAAAACAGCTAAAACACAAAAACTATATTTAACATGCACAACAAAAAGTAAACTATCAAATATATTAGCAGAGAAAAGATTCTTATATTTCTTAACTTTGGGTATCAGGAGTTTGACCAAGAATGACTGTCATGTAAACTAACTAAAAATGAATTTGTTTTTATTTTTATTTTATTCTTGCTGGCAAGCACAATGCTTCTTGGAAATTACCAGTCATTCTTATTTTTTATTAGTTTAAAAATATTTATTAAAAAAATTAATATTATTAAGTATTTATTATGATAATCTTCAGACCTAAGAAAATGCATAAAGAATAATATAATGAATATTCATGATCTCATCAACCAGCCTAAGACATGAAATCTAACAGAAAGAGTTAAAGCCCCAGTGGACCCCTCCCCAGTCCCATTTCCCTTCCACCCCCCGAGCTAACCACTATTCTGAATTTAGGTTTATGATCACATACATATCTGCAATCTATATATTTTACTATGTTATATAATATATAATTACATAACATGTATTTTATATACCTTTGTTATATACTTTATTATATATACCTTTACTATATATTAAACTTTCATTAAAAACATATATCCTTTAAAAATATATTATTTACATAAATGGTTTTGTACAAGTATCCCTGTGCACATGTGTTAGAGATTCTTTACACCTTCAAGTTATACACCCAGTAGTGCAATTGTTAGGCCATTGGGTACACGTACCTTCAACTTTCCTAGCTATTTCCAAATTGTTCTCCAAAGGGGTTGCATTAATTCACACCCCCACCACCAGTGTATCACTGTTTCTTTTCTCTACATGCTCTTCAGGGTTTTACATTTTTATTTTATGGGTGTGAATGAAATTTTATTGTAGTTTTTTTATTTCCTTGGTTTTAGTGAGATTGATCATATTTTCAAGTATATTTGTCAATGGGACTTCCTCTTTAGTGGATTAACTACTCAAATTCTTTTACATTTTTTTTATTTAGTTCATCTTTTTATATTATTTTCTAGGAGTTCTTTATATATTCTGGATATTAATCCTCTACCAGTTCTAATAGATTTTGATGCATAGTTCTAATGTAATATAATGCATAATTCTTTTTTTTCATGGTTTGTGCTCTTAGGGTCTTCTTAAAAAGTCTTTCCCTCTCCTAACATTATAAAATATCTTCCTATATATTCTTATAAAAGTTTTAAAGATTTATTTTTCACAACTAGGACTTTAATCTGCCCTGAGTTTGTCTTCAGGTATTATGTGAACAGGAATCCAGATTTTTTTTTATTTTTATTTTTTGCATATCAATATTAAACTTTCCCAGTATCACTTACTGGGGTTTTGTTTTTTTTCCCTCCACTGATCTGCCTTGCTACTTGTCATGTGTCAGCTTCCATATATTCACAGGCCTCTTCCTGAGCTCTCTATTCCATTCTGATGGGACCGATTCTCCATCCCTGTGCCAACATCGCACTTGCGTAGTTACTCTTCCTTTGTCATAAATCTTGGTATCTGACAGGGCAAATTTACCCACACCTGCCACCTTGGTTCTTCTCAGAATGATCCTGGCTACTACTGGCCCTCTGCTCTTCTGTGTACATAACAGAATCAGCTAGTCAAATTTCATGATAAATGTTACTGGGATTTTTGTTGAAATGGCATTGGATTTGAAAAACCAATGTAATTACTTGAAATATCTTTATTTTATTAATATACCCTATGTATTCTTTTTTTTTTATCCTCACCCGAAGACATTTTTGCATTTATGTTCAGATAGAGCTGGAGGGAGAGATGGAGGAAGAGAGAGAGAGAAACATCGATGTGAGACAGACTCATCGACTGGTTGCCACCCACACGACCCCAACCGGGGCCGGGGACAAACTGCAACCGAGGTACGTGCCCTTAGTGGGAACCGAACCCGGGTCTCTCTGGTCTGCAGGCCGACGCTCTAACCACTGAGCAAAACCGGCCAGGGCTACCCTATGTATTCTTTGCATCTACTATTCAGATTCATCTTCAGTTCTGAGGGTGTTTTATTAACGGACTTTTCTGCCTGGTGGCACCAATTTGTTACTATAAAGTGGAAGAAGCTTGTTAGCAGTTCACTTTACAGGTGCTGGAAAATGCAGTTTGATCCTGGGCCATAAAGACTTTAATCTAATTACCATTTGATTCTCCAGTAATGACTCAATACACAGTTTTATGTACATGGTTTATTATAGTCATTTCTTAAAAAGACAAACTTAGGGTTTTTTTTCTGTTCACAGGAATAAAAGTTCTTGTGTATTATTGAACAATAATGTATTCTTTAAAACGAGCACCCACTTGGCTTTTAAAATGTTGTCCCAATAGGAAAGCTTTTCAAATATTATTTCTTTTATCTTAGTTATCATACTTTATGTCTTAAAGCTAATATTCACTGTATGCATTTCTTTGTTTGTTTTGTTAATCCTCACCCAAGGAAATTTTTTCCATTGATTTTTAGAGAGAGTGGAAGGGAGGGACGGGTGGGTGGAGAGAGAAAGTGAGAAACATTGATGTGAGAGAGACACATCCATCAGTTGCCTCCTGCACATGCCCCAGCTGTGGCCAGGGATCAAACTTGCAACCCAGGTATGTGCCCTTGATTGGAAATCGAACCCAAGACCCTTTGGTGCTTGGGCTGATGCTTTAACTGCTGAGCCATACCAGCCAGGGCTCACTGTATGCTTTTTTAAATAATTGTTTATTTAGACAAATTTAGTGTTGATTTCAAACTTAAATCTTTAGTCTGGCCTATGTGGCTCAGCGGTTGAGTGTTGACCCATGCGCCAACAGGTCATCAGTTCGATTCCCAGTCAGGACACATGACCAGGTTGTGGGCCAAATCCCCAGTGGGGGGCATGCAGGAGGCGGCCAATCGATGTTCTCTCTCATCAATGTTTCTCTCTCTCTCTCTCTCTTTTCCTCTAAAATCAATAAAGAAAAAAATTAAATAAAATCAATAAAGGAAAAAAAAAGAAATAAACTGAAGTCTTTAGATAAATATAAGTATCTCTGTACTATACTGATCTACAGTACCAAAAGTCATTTTTAAAATGCCAGAAAATGTAACTCTATTCACAACAACAAATTGCAGTTCCATTAATATTAAGTATTGTCAGAGAAATATTATACCTTGAATTTTACTCAGAACAACTTTATTAGTTCATATATTTCTATAATATTGCTTCAGTTTTTGTAAAAAAATCCCTTGTAAAATACACTAGTTACGCCCTGGCCGGTTTGGCTCAGCGGTTAGAGCGTCGGCCTGCGGTCCAGAGAGACCCAGGTTCGGTTCCTGCTAAGGGCATGTACCTCGGTTGCAGTTTGTCCCCGGCCCTGGTTGGTCGTGCGGGTGGCAGCCACTCGATGTGTCCCTTTCACGTCGATGTTTCTCTCTCTCTCTCTTCCTCTCTCTCCTTCCCACTCTATCTGAACAAAAAATGAAAAAATGTCCTCGGGTGAGGATAAAAAAAAAAAAAATACACTAGTTATAATCAGTGCTTCTCAAACTCTGTCTTTGAAACTTTTGTCTCTAACCTTTTGCTGGCAAGCACTGAACTGCTTAGAAGCTGCTCACCATTCAAGGAGAGACTCATTTTTCTCTTATCTTTTCCTGAGTTAAGTTCTTACATGATTTTCTTTAACTTTGGACAAAAGGTTTTACATACTCGTTAGTCCCACCCTGTTCAGTACCCGGAGCGTTTCACTATGTCAGCAACACTGCACCCAGCTCCCTCACTTCAGGTGGGCCTACTAAACTTTAAGGAATCCTGTTTCAGTCAAAGGAGGGGTGTGCTGATCCTTTTCCAAACCTTTCCCCAGGGCAGAAATTGTAGTAAAAAGACACATTTCTCTTCATCATACATGTCATAACCAGGCAAACAGGATTCCTAACTAAAAGGACTTTGAGAATGGAAAATGCAGGTATTCATCAAGCCCCCTCCTTTCTCAACACATACCCACATTCACACCTGCAGGACTGACTTGCAGATTTGACAGATGGTCGGTACCTGCAGCTTAAGCCATATGGGGGATTTCCCTGTGGATTCCCTAAAACTCAAGTCATATTGGGTGTCACTGAGGCAGTGGGGGAGAAGATGACTGTGGTTGACACATGGGTGCTCTCATCGAGTGACAGAGGGCTGACAGGGATGAGGAAGTTCACCTGTGTGCTGAGGCTTTGCCAGGTGGGAGGGGTCTCCTCGCTGGATAGGCTGGGCTAGAGTCCTGGGACACACACCTGGCTGATCCTTAGAATCACCTGGGGGAGACTGAAAAAGGGCAAATTCCTAGGTGGCTTCTGCTGATTCTCAGCATAGACCCAGTAATCTGTATATTTGACATACTCTCTAAGTAAACCTGAGGTAAGGGCTGTTATGGCAGGTTGGGAACCCCCTAGGTCTAGCTGCTGAGGGAGGTGCCTTCCAGCCCAGAGCCTAAGAGAGGGGTGGCATGTTCATGAACATGTAGTGCTCCGTCAGAAACAGCCCGGGGCCTGTGGCAGCAGGATCCCTCCGAGGTGGGGCTCCCGGCAGCCACCACCATGAACCTTGCCGATGCTTGAGATGAACCCTGCTTGCATTTCTGGTCTGCGATAGAACGAGACCTTTCTGTGTCCCTAGAACTCCCCAGAAGGCCAGCCACAGTCCTTGCCATCAAAGACAGAGCCTGGCGTGTTACTGAAGAGAACATTAGAAACAGAAGGCAAGAATAAACAAGGGGATTTTGAGGGGCAGGCAAGGATGTCTGGAAAGCATTTGGGAGGGGCTAAAACTTGAACTGCGTTAAGGTGAACCTAAGAGGGGCAGCCTGTCCCCTGCAGAGCTTACCATGTACACTAAATGGGGGTTCCTTTTTTATTTTTCATTCATTATTTATTTATTTAGTATTGGGGTAAAATTGCTACACTGTATTTTAACTGATTTTTAAATGGGCACAGCTGCTAATACAGGTAGCTTACATATTCAATATACAATTCCTACTTATAGGACGAAACATCCTTATGGGACAAATTTCCCAGCTTAAAAGAACGCCTGTTGTTTTCCTCACTCTTACAATTACCTAGAAAACAGATATTGGGGTCTGAATTTCCTTGCAGATGAGCTCCCCACTGTCTCTTTGGGCAAAAGTCAATGACATCAAAGAAGACATTTTTCTTGACCTCCAGGAGTATTCATTTGCTCCCCTTCTGCCCTAGTCTGCACCGAGGGGTTTGCTCTCATCGTTTCTCTAACCACGACCACACTTTAATCCTAACTTGGATAAGATGGATGTAAAGTCTGTGTGGCCTTCCACATTTGCAAATTCACTGCAGGAGTTTCTCCCTGCACCCGAAGCTGTGACCTGCCAGGCCCCTTCCTGCCCCTCATGCCCACATCCAGCCAGGCCAAGTTGTATTGATTCTGCCTCTAAGACCTCCTCCAACCTCACTGCCACGGCCTCGACTCAGGCCATCTCCCATCCTTCCCCTCGGTTTCCCTCACCTGCCTGTCAGTTCAGTTTCCAACCTGAAAGGGGGTTCCGGTGTCCTTTCTGGAAAGCAATCCATGCACATTGGTGCGTGCAGCTGTGTGTCTGTGTGTCAGGGTCTACACCCACTCCACCCTTCAGCCCATAATGATGGGCCCATCGGATGCAGGGATGCAGGGGTGAGGTGTCACTGTTGACACGCAGCCCTAGTGAACGGCACTCCCTGGAGATAGACAGCACACAACCTGCACAGCCCCACAGGGTGACCCTGCGCACAGGGCTGGTCAGACGTCGGGGCAGGAGCGGTGACTGAAGGCATACACCCACCCGGACCGCCCAGTCCTAACGGGGGAGCTGCATCTCACCCCCAGCCTGTGTCCCCACCCCACCCCTGGCCTGATGGACTTGTGGCCTCCAGGGTGCTCCTAACCTCACTTAGGCCCTCATGCCCCCACCCAGGTGATGGACCAGAAGCTGTCAGGACAGAGAGCTGCGCTGGAGCAGGGCCAGAACCCTCTGCCCCTCTACTTGAGCCTCAGTGTCAAAGAGAACACTCTGGAGACTTCCGACTTCAAGGGTACAGTCCTCAGTCCTGTCCGCTCCACCCTCCAACATACACACGCACACACGCACACGGATGTACGCACGCACACACACATCCACTCTGCACCCTGTGGGTTCCCAGAGAATTCAGACAGGAAACTCCTGCATAGATGGCCCAGCCCTCTGGAAAGGCAGTGGTTCTGGTGGGCTGAGGAGCCAGACAGTGGGGCTGCTGTCCTGGAGGTGGGTGGTGGTGGTGAGGATGTGGTCAAGGGCTGGGTAGCGGAGTGGGTAGTAGGGGAAGAATCTCTGGCTCCTGTCAGAGCTGGGGCTCCCCTTGCCCACTCTCCTCTCACGCCCCCCTCTCCCTCCTGCCCCTTAGAGTGGGTCGAGTTCTCCCCCTATGAGGTGGGATTCCTGAAGTACGGAGCCTTTGTCCCTCCTGAGCTCTTCGGCTCCGAGTTCTTCATGGGGCGGTTGATGAGGAGGCTCCCGGAGTCCCGGATCTGCTTCCTGGAAGGTGAGGGGTGTTCCCTCGGAAGGCCTTGGCCAGGCCCTGCCAGGCCTCTTTGACTGGACATGACTCCTGTACTCAGGCCTGGCAGCGCCCCTGGGTGCGGCCTGGCACTGAGCTGTGGGTGCGAGGCCTTACAGAGGCAGCCCGCTCCTCCTCCCATTTCCCCCCGCACCCAGGGGAGGCACCACTGACCACTGAGCCACAGGGGCCAGGGCACTGAGGCTGGAGGCTGACCTTTCGTGGGGGCTTGGCCTTCAGGCATCTGGAGCAACGTTTTCTCCCTGAACTTGCTGGACGTCTGGTATGACCTCACCAGCTCTGGTGATGCCTGGAAGCAGCACATCAAGGACAAGATCAGGAACCTGGGTAGGAAAGGGAGGCAGTGAGGGGAGCTGGGAGGGGGCCGCTCACCCTTCAGAGGGAGGCAGGGCCAGGCATCTCCAGGCCCCTCACTGGACCGATGTCTGTTTCTCTGGGCCCAGAAGACGCCCCTGCCTCCTTGGGGACCTCCTCACAGCTGGAGGCCCTGTGGCTGCAGCCCGGAACGGCCCTGGCCAAGGCGTTCAAGGGCTTCCTGACGGGCAGGCCACTCCACCAGCACAGCCCCAACTTCCTCCAGGGCCTCCAGCTGCACCAGGACTACTCGAACCAGAAAGATTTCTCCACCTGGGCAGGTAAGGGCCACTGTCGTTTGTCCTTGAGTAACAAGGTTAGACTCCCAGGTGGAGATGGACCATGGCGGGGACCAGCAGAGGGCTTGGGGGCCACAGCATCCAATTCTGGGGTGTGGCCTGGAGAAAGTGATGGGAAGGGCAGGTGTCTTGTGTGTTCAGGGAGTGACACCAGAGGTGAGACGGGGACATGGAGGCATAAGGGTGGGGTGAGTGGATGATCTGTGGAGGGGTGGCTGCCCCTGACTACCTCTGCCTCCTCCATAGACAGCCAGCTAGACTCCACCCCTGGCCAGCTGACCCCCCAGGAGCCCCAGCTCTGCCTGGTGGATGCCGGCTACTTCCTCAACACCAGCTTTCCCTCCATGTTCCGGCCAGGCCGCAGGCTGGACCTCATACTCTCCTTCGACTACTCCATATCTTCACATTTTGAGGTGCTTCTGCTTGTTTAGCCCAGCTGAGCTCCAGGGGCGAGCAGCAGGGCCACTGGGCCACCTGTGTCCCCAAAGAGAGGGAGGGGTGACTGGCTCTGACCCGCATGCTCCTGCCGGGGCCCTTGGCTGGAAAGGGCTGTGGAGGTGCCAGAGCCCCAGGCTCCCAGGACAGGTGACAGGGAGGAAGCGTGCCATGTCTGCCCCAAGAGGAACTGGTCAGGGCTGGAAGGAGACCCTGCTTCCCTGTGGACTCTGGGGAAGTGGGGGCTAGGGCCATGATACAGAAGTGGGTCCCCTGCTGAGGCCCTCTAGGCTCTGGGACCTGAAAAACCCAGCAACAGCAATCCCAAATGGGGGTGGGGGTTACCCCACCTAAAATTTTTAACCAAACAGCATTGCAGGCCACTGGTATCCTTTGCCTCCCCCTGAGCTTAACGGGGCTATGAACAGGAGCCAGGTTGTCTTGACACTGAGCAGTCAGCTGGGGCTGGAGCCATCCTAGCATTTTCTAGAGCGCTGGCCTGGGATGGCCAGGAAGTAGCTGGTCCTCTCTGGGGCCCTCTCCCCACAGATGCTGCAGCAGACTGAGGTGTACTGCCAAGGCCTGGGGCTGCCGTTCCCCCACGTGGAGCCCAGCCCACAGGACCAATGCCAGCTCAAGGAATGCCACCTCTTCTCGGACCCCACCTGCCCCGATGCTCCTGTCCTTCTACACTTCCCATTGGTCAATGCCTCCTTCAAGGACTACTCAGCCCCAGGTGAGGCAGCCCCTCCCCCTGGAACAGCCTGGCCCTCCCCAGTGCCCCTGTGGCCAGCAGAGAGGGGGGGGAGTCTTAAGGCTAGTACCCCTTTTCCTCCCAGTTTTGGACATGGCAGTGACCTGATGTCTGTTGCGGATGCCCACATCCCTGCAGGGGCCCCCTGTTTGCAAAGTCATTGTGCTGCTGTCCTCTTTATCATGACCTCAGCCCCCCTGTCCACTGCCAATTCCCCTAGCTACACCTGGGCCCCTCATCTCTCCTGCTCTGTGGGGTGGAGTTGGAAGAATTCCTACGAATCCCTGCATCCAGAGGCTGCCTGCATTGTCGCCGTCTGCAGCCATCTCCACTGCTGCCCAGGCACCGAGTTGTTGGAGGACTTGAGAAAAGCTCTCCAGGCTAGACAGCCAGGAAAGCGAGGCCCCAGTCCCCACTCTCTCTGTCCCCTAAACCCACCTGGGGTTTCACTAGGCCTCTGTTATCCTACCCCAGCCCAGGCTGGGGTCCTTTCTCAGTGAGCTAGGCCTCTGTCTGGGACCCCTGAAAGCTAAACCCTTATCACATCCCTTTCTGTCCTTGCCTTTCACCAGCTGGTCAGACTTTTCTCCTTTTTCTGGGAAAACCAAATTTCTGCCTTTGTGCATTATTCCTAGTTTTCTGCTTCCCACCATAATGGCCAACCTTCCAGCTTTACTCTTAACATGCTCAACACACCTCTTGGAATTCTCTTTTTCTCTCAGCAAAGATTGGTTCTTGCAAAGCAAAAGTCCTTTGGTTTTCAGCCTCTTGTTTTCATCGTTAGTAAGAATGCATTCACTAACCGAACTGATTTTGCTGTTCTGGCTGTTCCCAGCTTACCCCTGAGGGTGACATAGATCTATGAGGTTACCTGACTGTGGAAGTAATGCTGCAAAAAAATGTGGGGAGCAGCGAACTCTTCATATCTCAAAATAGTATCCTACTATCCACATTTATGTTTCTGGGCAAAGGACATAGAGGGCTGGGAGAGCAGCAAAGAGCCCCCTCAGTGGGGAGCAGCCCACCCCAGCTGCGAGGCTTAGTTCTGCCCAGCTGTGGAGGCCTCTGGGGGCTGCTCCTAACTCCCTCCTACCCTGAGCAGGTGTCCAGCGCAGCCCCACAGAGCTACCGGCTGGCCAGATGGATCTCACTGGGGCCACCTCACCCTACGCCATGTTCAACATGACCTACAAGGAGGAAGACTTTGACCGCCTGCTGCAACTCAGTGATTACAATGTTCAGAACAGCCAGGACGCCATCCTGCAGGCCTTGAGGATGGTTCTGAAACACCGGGCCCCGGGGGCCAGGCTTCCAGAGGCACAGTCTTGAAGCTGCATAGGGACCCCAGCCCCCTGGGGGCCAGACTGTTTTCCAAAGTAGCTGCAGAATTTTATACTCCTGTCAGCATTGTATGAGGGTTCCAATTTCTCCATATCTTTGCCATACTTGCTATTGTCTGTGTTTTTTATTATAATAATCCTAGTGGGTATGAAGTGGTATATCCTATGCATTTCTCCAATGACTGATGATGTTAAGAATCTTTTCAGCCCTGGCCAGTGTGGCTCAGTTGATTGGGCGTCATCCCATGCACTGAAGGGTTGTTGGTTCCATTCCAGGTCAGGGCACATGCCCAGGTTGTAGGGACTCGATCCCCAGTAGGGGGTGCCCAGGAGGCAGCCAATAGATCTTTCCTTCTTACATCTATTTCCTCTCCCTCTCCCTTCCTCTATCTCTAAAAATCTTTTTTTAAAAGAATCTTTTCACATACTTATTGGCCTTTTATATATCTTCTTTAGAGAAATGTCTATTCAAATCTTTTGCCCATTGTAATTGGAGTATTTGTCTTTTTATTGTTGAGTTGTAAGAGTTCTTTATATATTCTACATAGAAATCCTGATCCAATGTATGATTTGCAGCTTTTCTCCCTGTCTGTGGGTTGTTTTTTTCCTTGTTGAGGATATCCTCTGAAGCACAGAAGTTTTTTATTTTGATGATGCCCAGTTATCTATATTTTCATTTGTTGCTTGTGCTTTTGTCGTCATATTTATGAAACCATTGCCTAATCCAAGGTCATGAAGATTTACACTTCTGTTTTCTTCTAATAGTTTTATAACTTTCATCTTTCATTTAGGTGATTCATTTTGAGTTGACTTTTGTAAATGGTGTGAAGTACAGGTTTGACTTTACTCTTTTGCACACAGATATCCAGTTATTTCAGCACCATTTGTTGAAAAGGCTGTTCTTGCCCCTGTTGAATTGCCTTGATACCTACCCTTGTTGAAAATCAATTCACGCCCTGGCCAGTTTGGCTCAGCGGTTAGAGCGTCGGCCCACAAACTGGAGAGTCCCGGGTTCGATTCCCACTAAGGGCACGTACCTCGGTTGCAGTTTGTCCCCAGCCCTGGTTGGGGTCGTGTGGGCGGCGACCACTTGATGTGTCTCTCTCACATCGATGTTTCTCTCTCTCTTCCTCCCTCTCTCTCTCCCGCTCTATCTGAAGATAAATGCAAAAGTGTCCTCAGGTAAGGATAAAAAAAAAAGAAAATCAATTCGCTGTAAATGTGAGGGCTATTTCTGGACTCTGATTCAATTTCATTGATCTATTTGTCTATCCTTATGCTGATACCACATTGTCTTGATTATTGTAACTTTGTAGTAAGTTTTGAAATCAGGAAGTATAAGTCCTCCAACTTTGTTCTTCATTTTCCAGATTGTATTGGCTATTGACTTTCCATATTAATATTAGGATTAGCTTTTCAAATTGTGCAAAGAAGACAGCTGGGATTTTGATGGGGATTGAATTGAATCTGTAGATGAATTAGGGGGGTATTGCCATTTTAACAATTGAAAGTCTTCTGATTCATGAACATGTGATGATGTCTTTTCATTTATTTAGGTCTTCTTTAGTTTTCTTCAACAATGTTTTGTAGTTTTCCATGCACACGTTTTAAACTTCTTTGATTAAATTCCTAAATATTTTATTTTCTTTGATGCTATTATAAAGTGAATTATTTTCTTAATTTTATGTTTGGATTGTTCATTGCTATTATAAAGAAATACAATTGGTTTTTTAATATTGATCTTATAGCCTATAATATTGCTGAATTTGTTTATTAGCTCTAATAGATGTGTGGGGTTTTTTTTGTTTTTTGTTTGTTTCACATCAGACGGGTAATGTGCTGAAGTCTTAATGAGTTTTGTAGGAGAGACATCTCACACAACAGTGTGAGCACCCAGTCATCACGCTTCTGAACTACAAAAGGATCTCTAACAGGTTTTTATTTTTACACCTTAGAACTTTCTATGTATAAGAAGATCATGTCACCTGCAAATAGAGATGGTTTTACGTCTTCCTTTTTTATCTAAATGCCTTTTATTTCTTTTTCTTGTCCCGACTGGAACCTTCAGTATAATGTTGAGTAGAAGTGGCAGACATTCATGTTTGTGCCTAATATTGGAAGGAAAGCATTCAATCTGGAGCCACTAAATATGACATTAACTGTGGTTTTCCTTAGCTGCCCTTTGGCAGGTTGAGGAAGTTCCCTTCTATTCCTAGTTTGTTGAGTGTTTTTATCATGAAAGGTGTTGAATTTTGTCAAATGATTTTTTGTGTCTATTGAGATAATTATGTAGTTTTTTCCCCTTTATTCTATTAATGTGATATATTGAAATCATTGATTTTGAGATGCAGTCCTGGGACAAATCCAACTTGGTCATGATATACAGGGTGGGGCAAAAGTAGGTTTACAGTTGTGAGTATGTGAAACAGAGTTTATTCTTGTATTATTATTTATTAATGATTGTGTTATTTTCTATACGAACAACTGTAAACCTACTTTTGCCCAACCCTGTATAATCCTTTTTATTTATTGCTGCCACACTCACTTATGATCTTCCACACTCAAAGGGACACACACACACACACACACACACAAATTCACAAACTCACAGCTATGGCTGCCCGGACCCCAGGTGAGTGTCACAGCAACAGACCCTGGCTCTGGGATTGTCCTCATCTGATGATCTTTCCTCAGGGTCCTCTTCCCTCTGTCTCTTACGTATTCAGCTTTATTTTGGTTCTACAGTTTCTCCATTTTATCAGAAACACTTATTTTTTAGTGATGATGATGATGGTATCTACTGGCTGGAGTAGGAAAGGACACCTCTGTATTTGTCCTTTACCAACCACACAGACACCTCTGACATCCCTGGTCGCCAGACAAGTGGGCTTTTCTCCCACACCAAGCAATTCCCTGCGGCACCACCTGGATGTCCTATAATTCAATTGATTTCTGACACTGTGCCTGGGGATAGCATCAGATCCCACAAGCTAAGGGCTCAGTCCCACAACACAGCCCCCACTTCAGATGCCAATCGCAAGTCCCCGGTTGTCATCTGTCCTTCTTACTAACCGGGTATGAATTGGGGTTCTACACCCCCTCCTTGGGTTCAACAATTTGCTAGAATGGTTCATAGAACTCAGAAACACGTCCTGATGTTTACCAGCTTATTAAAGGGTCTGATAAAGGATACAGATGAGCAGCCAGAGGAAGAGGCACATGGAGAGGTCTAGAAGGGTCCCAAGTGCAGGAGCCTCAGTCCCTGCGGAGTTGGGGTGTGCCATCCTCCTGGTGTGGATGTGTTAGCAAACCTGGAAACTCCACGAACCACACACTGTTGGGCTTTTTACGGAGGCTTTATCACATACGCATGACCGGTTATTAGCTCTATTTCCAGCCCCTCTCCCCTCTGTAGAGAATCGGAGTGGAGCTAAAAGTTCCAGGCTTCCCATTATGGCTTGGTTCTTCCCAGTGACCAGCCCCAACCAGATGCCCACCCAGAGTCGTCTCATTAGAACAAAAGATAGTCCTGTTACCCAAGAAATTCCACAGAACTTGAGGTCAAATGCTCCTATCACTTGGGAAATTACAAAGGAGTTAGGAGATCTGTGTCAGGAAGCAAAGTCAAAGAGTAAATATCAGAACAAATGATCTCCTAGCACCCCCCCTTTTTAAAAAAATCCTCACTCGAGGATATTTTTTCCATTTATCTTCAGACAGAGTGGGTGGGAGGGAGAGAGAGAGAGAGAGAGAGAGAGAGAGAGAGAGAGAGAAATCGATGTGAGAGAGACACATTGACTGGGTGCCTCCTGCACAACCCCGACCAGGGCTGGGGATGAACCACAACCGAGGTACATGCCCTTGACCAGAATCGAACTTGTGACTCTTTGGTCCGCAGGCCGACACTCTAACCGCTGAGCCAAACCGGCCAGGGCTCCTAGCACCCTTTTTACAGGAGTTTTAGGAGCTCCATATCAATAACCAGGAACTGAGACAAACATATATATGTCTTATTATTTTCCGTGACTATTGTGTTTTATTTTATGCTGGGCATTTTACATTATTTCCCTTAATTCTCACAGCTGCCCAAATAGGTTCAGTAGAATTCTTATCCCCATTCTATCACCAATGAAACTCAGGGCTGAGAAAAAAAAGTCAGCCTGACTCGGTCTGCTGGGAACTGACCGGGCACTAGCTGCCGGGCCGTGGTGTTCTCCTGCTGAGCACACTTGCACAGAACACAGATGTCAGATGACGACACCAGCATCAGGTGACAGCACCACTGTGCAGCTGTGATGGAGCGAGACAGGATAAGCCACTGCGTAATTATGTCTGAGCATAGACAAAAACAAGATCACTGTGAAGCCACCACAGTGACCGAGCTTTGCCCTGTCCTGTTTAGCAGGAGAGATTGCTGCTTTACCAAATACAGATAAAAATTATTGAGATACCCAGCCGTAGAATTGCCCTCACTTTCTGAAAGCACCGATGCAGACCAACACTTCGCTTCCTTGAACATTCCGTAAATAGCCTCACATAAGCCCAAATCTGACAATAAGCCCCGCCCACCCCTCCTGGGTCCTGCCTTGCACATCTCTTCCTGTGGCTGCTTTTTAGTTGTTGTTGTTAATTCTCACTGGAGGGTATTTTTTCCATTGATTTTTAGAGAGAGTGGAAGGGAGGGAGGAAAGGGGAAAGAGAGAGAGGATCAATGTGAAAGAGACACATCGATTGGTTGCCTCCCTCACACACCCCGACCAGGGTCCCGGGGATCCAACCTACAACCCAGGTACGTGCCTTGACCAGGACTCAAACCCACGACCATTCTCTGTGTCCTTTCACCCTAAATAAAACAAAACAAAAAAGCTATAGTCATAAGTATAGAGCTTTCCTGAATTCTGTGAGTTGTTTTAGCAAATTATCAAACCTAAGGGTGGTTCTGGGGACCCCCCCCCCACACTTATAGCCAGCTGGTCTGAAATGACTGGGCATCTGAAGTGAGGGCAGACTGCATGGTTTGGTGAGTTCCCTGGGAAGTGGGGTCAGAAGTTCCCAACAGCACTGGCATGTGGGCGACTGTGCCCTCAATCTTGCACTTTAATGGACTCAGGGTACCTATCCTCTGAAGAATGAGAGGGGGCACAAGCAGAAAAATAACTCGTTCAATTTGGGAAACTTTCAATAAAGCCAGAGAGAATGCCGAGGAGTTCTGTGCAGCCCCTGAGTGGGCTGGGCTGAGGCTTAAGGCCACACCTGGTGCATGAGTGTGCATGTGAGTGTGTTTGTCTGTCTCTCCCCCATCCCCTGACTAGCTTCTGTTACCCCAGACCCCCTGACTACCCGAGGGCTAGGAGGCCCTGTCAGCCCCACCCTGCTCTGGGTGAGGCCTGTGACTGGGGCAGCTGTCAGGCCCCACCCCTGCTCCCCATGGATTGCACAAGGCTCTTCCTGCAGCCTGTGGGCCGCTCCTGGGCCAGGCCCTGAGCTGGTGGTAGAGACAGGAAGGCCTACAGGTTTCATCACCAGGCCTGGAACTGGGCTGGCACTCTCTCTCTGCCCCACACAGGTGGTGGCAGTGGGAATGGTGAGCAAAGAGTGACTAAGAGACATTTTTCCCCCTGATCAAGTTGGATTTATTTCAACAATGCAAGAATGGTTTTATGTTAGGAAACTTAGACATCTTACTGAACAATATATAGACCAAATGAAGATAGGAATATAAAAGTAATTGCTTGATAAAATTCAACACAAACTCAGGATTTATAAAAAGCTCTTAAGAAACTAAAAATAGATGGACATTTATTTAATCCAGTATAGAGTATCTGTGATGGTTGATTTTTATGTGTCAGCTTGGCTGGGCCACAATGCCCAGACATTTGGTCAAATAGTATTCCGGATGTTTCTTTGAAGATTTTTTTTCCCCCTCCTTTATTGATTTTAGAGAGAGAGAAAGGGAGAGGGAGAAAGAGATGGAAACATCGATGAGAGAGAACATCTATTGGCCCTCTCCTGCATGCCCCCCACTGGGGATTGGGCCCACAACCTGGGCATGTGTCCTGTCCGGGAATCACACCGGCGACCTCTTGGTGCATGGGTTGACGCTCAACCACTGAGCCACATCAGCTGGACTGAAGGTTTTTTAAATGAGATTAACATTTACATTGGTGGACTGTGATCACTGATTCGAGTGTAAATTATGTTCTGGGTTGTAACACTTGGCAATAAGGCCTGGTTTGAAAAACTGGTAATTAACGTCTATGAGTCATGGTTGCAGTTCAGGTGGCTGCCACCAGGGGGATGTGTTGCCCCATGAGTGCTGCCAGGACAAAGAAAGGTGTGATGTGGTGTGGTGTGGTGTGGTGTGGTGTGGTGTGGTGTGGTGTGGTGTGGTGTGCCCCAAAGTTCGCAGAGCATACTCATCACTTTGTAAACCTTTCCACAAAATATACTTTAAAACTCGCCCAGCCGGTGTGGCTCAGTGGTTGAGCATCAGCCCATGTACCAAGAGGTCACCAGTTCGATTCCCAGTCAGGGCACATGCCCAGGTTGTTGGCCCCATCCCCAGTGGGGGGCATGCAGGAGGCGGCCAATCGATGTTCTCCCTCATTGATATTTCTATCTCTCTCTCCCTCTCCCATCCTCTCTCTGTAAAATCAATAAAGAAAACAAACAAACAAAAAACTCATGTAGCAACCTTAAATATGAATTGGTGACCAGCATTAACATATAATTATGTATATTCAAAGAAGGACATAATTTAGAACAAAATTCAAAGACAAATAAATGCCTAGGTAAAACTTCTCACTAAACTAGTATCACAATCCAGTAGCACTTGGAACTTCCCTCTTCCTGGCTAGGATGTCCATCAATAGTAAAATGGATAAACAAATCTTGGTATAGTCATGCAATGGAATACTATGCAGCTGTGAAAATGAACATTGTGTCTACACACAAAACAATATGGATGGATTTCATAAACATAATGTTGAGTGTAAGAAGCCAGGCATAAAAGAATAATGCTGAGTGACTGCATTTATATAAAGTTCCAAGATTGATAAGATGAATTATGGTATAAAAATCAGAATAGTGTTTATCTTTGGGGGTCAAGAGAGTAGTGGCTAGAAGGAAGCATAAGGAGGGTTTCTAGGATACTGGTAATAATGTTCTCTTGATCAGGGTGTTGGTTCTGTAGGTGTGTTCAATAGTGAAAATTCCTTGATCTGCACACAATGATTCATGCACTTTTCCGTAAGTACATTAAGCTTCAGTGAAGTTTATTTTAAAATGCTGGGGATGCCAGCATCTGCACAGTGCACTGGAGTGGTGCCTTCCCATGATCTTTTGTCAACAACCCCTGCCCAGCAGCCTCGGGTGAGAGGGTGTGATCAGAACTAGTCTATCACAATATGTCATCTCTTTGGCCCAGGGGCAGACACTGAACTCCAGCACACTGATCAGAGCCCTATCCTTGATAAAGGTGCCTTGTAAAAAAAGAAAACTTCCCCTTGATAAGGGGCTTGCTAAGCTTGGGCTGCCAATGGCCGCCTCCCCACAGGTGGAAGGGGATCTACGTTAGGAGAATGAGGTCAGGCTGAGAGAAGCAGAGGAAGAGGCTTGCTGCTTCGAATCCCGGGATCTATCCTTCCTCAGCTTCCCAGGATCATCATTTCTCAACTTTGTGAGTTAATCCAGTGTCTTTCTAGGCTAGATGAGGCAACAGATCACTGTGTATGAAAGAGCCCTGACTAATCCACTGAGCACCTGGGGGGCGGCGGAGCCACTCACTGCCGTAGCAGCAGGAAGAGGAGGGGCGTTCTCCTCTCGAGAAAGTGTGAGCATCTCATCGGGAAGGGGAAGCACACTCTCCTGGGTGTCAGGAAGTTTTCACAACTTGTCGTGGCTGTTTTACACGATGTTCCTCTTCGCCGGGGGTGATGATTGGCCCTCAAGGTAACAGCATGTAATTACTCTCCTAGATGGGGGTTCAAATTGAGATTACGTGCTTTTTAATTATCAATCGAATTGACTTCAGACCAACCAGTGGACTTAGAAATGTCTTTCCTTCCTGGATTTCTCCTGTCAGTGATAACCACACACCGCCCCCCGCCCTAGGTTCTCTTACTTAGTGCAGAGGGATGGGTCCTGGCCATGACAATCCTGAGGAGAGGAAACTGAACAACCTTCCTTCAGCCAAAATGTTCAGCTGTTTTTGTTCTCATTGCCACAGGGTGTCACTGTTGAAGCACAAGCAATCAGCTCCCAGCCCCGCAGCACTGATGAGCTATGGAAGCTCCGGCTGCTCCGTGGCTGTCCTCATTGCCCACCGTGGGACCACCTGGCAGGCTGACCGTGGGCCCCATCAGCATCTGCTGCCTGGTTTGCCTGTCGCCCCATCTCAGGCAGTGAAGCTGAGAGGGCTTTGCAGGGCATGCGCCCAGAGCAGCCACTTCCCTGGAGCAGGTGGTTCTGGCTTGCCGCTGTCTCCAGGCTCAGGCCCACGCTGGGTCCCTCAGCTCTTGATGTTTGCACCAACCCACACTTTCCCGAGGCCTGGTGCCAGGGTGGCAGGGTCCAAACGGGTTTTTACTTTGCAGCTTTGGCCACAGGCTGACCCTGAACTACTTTCTTTTCCCTATGTCTGCATTCTGGCCCCTGGAATGAGGAAACGTTTAACTCAAGCCAAGTCCTGTCATTTCCTGCTCTGTGATGAACTTCTAAGTGTATGGGAGGGGACAGGTGCGGGGAAGTGATCCAAGCACGCCACCCTTAAAGCTGGTTCTTGAAGGAAAGTTAGGAAAATGGCCACCCTGCACTTGGTGGGATTAAAAAAAAAAAGGTGATATATGTAAGTTTAATTAAATTTATTGGAATTTTATATATAAGTCTTTAAAATTATTGTTATATTGAGATAATTTTAGAAGTTGCAATAGATTTATAATAGTCACACACAGCCATTCTGGTTGCAAGCTGGGTCATGGAAGCCACACTTTCTGTGATGGGGGGTTGTGCAGAAAAGGGATTAACACTGACTGCAGACTACTATTTGCCAGGTGTGAATTCTCCCACTTCTATGAGGCTGGCATCATCTTTATTATCCCTGTTTTACAAATGAAGAAACCAAGGCCGGTCCGCCCCACAAGCTGATGCCAACTCCTTACCGGCTTTGCTCCGTCCGGTTTGGGGTCAGGGACCACTGGAGAAGCCCCAAGCCCTTCCTGCCTTTCCTCGCGTCACCTAATACTTTTTCCATGGACCTGTAAGGAGATATTCTAATTGATTACTGCCTCCCTGTATCCATGGCTGAAGATAAATCCGCTCCTTTTGTTAAAGCCCCACCGCCCTTTTTGAGCAAAATAAAGTGGGTTTTGTTGCTTGAGAATTGCTTCATCTTCCTTCTCAAAGAAAGGTGTTTAGGCACTTTCTTCCGAGAGAGAGCAAGGCACAACCTTGCATGGGGCTGAGGCCTTCCAGACGCGGGGCTTGGAGAAGAGGCAACTATGAGGGAGGATTTTCTCTCCTCCCTCATCTCCTCAGGGGATTCATTTTAGGTTCTCTGCCCAGGGTCATGTAAATTAGGCTGACAAAAGACAAATTAACCGGAGAGAAACAAAGAGACGCTGATCAATCTGTGTGTCCAGCTTCTAACACTGGGCACACTTGGAGGTGAGTAACTCCTTGGAGTTAGTGGTTAGAACCTGGGTTTATATAGCATCTTACCAAAAGAACAATACATTTTTAGACAAGTGACAAGATAAAGGAAACAGACCTTGAGTCTCTAGAGCAGCAAACTGTGGGAGGTGAACACATGGGGGAACGAATGGGCGAGAAGGACTAGTTGCAGAGCCTGGTAGGTGGATCCTCCGGTGCTTCTCTGGGCTGGTGAGGCTCTGGAGCTGTCCTTCCTGGTAGAGAGGGGAGGAGGGACACCTTTGTAAATTTATGTTGTGCTTTATTTATTTATTTTATATCCTCACCCGAGGACACTTTTGCATTTATCTCTAGATAGAGCGGGAGGGAGAGAGGGAGGAAGAGAGAGAGAAACATCAATGTGAGAGAGACACATCGACTGGCTGCCACCTGCACAACCCCAACCGGGGCCAGGATGAACCGCAGCCGAGGTACGTGCCCTTAGCAGGAACCGAACCCAGGACTCTCCGGTCTGCAGGCCGACGCTCTAACCGCTGAGCCAAACCAGCCAGGGCTATGTTGTGCTTTAAAGCAAATAGAGGGAAAGCATTTTCCTGTATCTTCTTCTTCTCGATTGCCTTCATCTTGAACTAATCCTTATGCCAGTGTGGGTGAAGGGGCTGGGGAATGCTGCTGCCCCTTAGCACAAACAGGAAAAACACTTTCCACACATCTTCCCCCCAAATGCGTGCCTCTAGTCAGTCGGACTGGGGGGCTGTTTAGGCCAGAGATAGCCACCACCAGAAAACCACACCTCAGGAAAGAGAGTCCTGAAATAGGGGTGATAGGGTGTCCCCAACTAGAGAGGAAGCTGGGTCACTCAGAGCCAACACATGGAAAGACAGCATTTTGAATGTACTTTTTTTTTTTTTTTTTTGATCTTCACCCGAGGATATTTTTCCATTTATTTTCAGATAGAATGGGGGGAGGGGGAGAGAGAGAGAAAGAGAGAGAGAGAAACACCAGTGTGAGAGAGACATACCAATTGGTTGCCTCCCGCGCAACCCGGACCAGGGCTGGGGACGAACGCAACCGAGGTACATACCCTTGACCGGAATCAAACCCGCGACTCTTTGGTTCATGGGCCGGCACTCTAACCAACTGAGCTACCCAGCCAGAGCCCCATTTGGGGTCTTGATAGACAAATTAACTTTATCAGACACACTCACCTTCAGCTGCCAGACACAGCACCAATTAAACCAAAGAAAGAGTTGAAATGAGAGGCAGAGTAAGTTATTAAATTCTTTTCTGGCCCACAGGCCCACCATCAGCCCTGAACACCAGGCCAGGCATATATTTCCAGAGCTCAAAAGAGAGATCTGGAGTGTCAGCGAAGAGCTGGCCAAGTGGCTTCATCTTCCCAGGAAAGCGAGTCTCCCTCGGCCATTGCACCTCCAGCCCTCCCCCTGCCCCCGATATATTAAGTTTCACGACTTTAAACATAGCTTCTAGCAGAAAGAAGTTATCTCAGCCTGGATCTGAGCCGGGAAATGCGGGCCTCCCCTGACCAAGAGCTGCCCTGTGTGAGCGTAATTCTAGCTCTCTGCTTGCTTTTCACACAGCACAAGTTCTCTCCACCAGAGTAAGCTCAGGTTGTTTGACATATGCACAGAGATGTGGGACTCCTCCAGCCAAGCCCGACTTCCTTCACCTCCTTAATAATTCATCAGGACATTTACTTCAGGAGGAATCCGATGGCATTGCTGTCGCTTTTTTGCAAAACTCTCTTGAAATTCTCCGAGGATGTTCGGACACCGTGCTCTTGAGAGCCAGCCCCAGCTCCACACAGCCTGTCCGGGGTGCCGGAGAGGCGGACGTGGCTGGGATGACCCTCCAGCCCCTGGAAAGCCATCCTGGCCTGGGAGCTGATGTGTTCGTGTCACAGAGCCTACAAGGCGATGGTGAAGACAGAAGTTCAGGAAGAAATGTCAGTGAGTTTAAGCATGCACAGGACCTGGAAACTCCTGATCTCCCGCCTCTCCTTCCCACAGCCCCGTGGGGCTCTCAGGTATGTCTGCGTTCCTAGGCAGAGGGCTCCTGGCACCTTATGTTTTACCCCCATTTTCCTGACTCTGAATAAGGTCACGGGCATTGTTGCAGAGTTGTATTTTTGTTCATTCCTTTCTTTCCCAGAGAAGTTTCTTCATCCCCACCCTCATCACCTACCTGTCCTTACCTGCGTCTGTGCCCCAAAGAACTGTCAACTAAAACAATGACAACCTTTTACCGAGTGTGTTCTGTGTTCCTGACACTCAGCTAGAAAGGGATTAGTATCTCCATTTGATGAAGAAACTGAGACTCAGAGGGATTAAAGTCACACAGCTAGTTGATGGGAGATCCGAGATTGAAGATATTTCTATTAATATGATACCGAGAAGAGTGGATGAGGTCCCGCATGTGAAGGACCTAGCAGAGTGCCTGAGACGTAACAGATGCTCACTTGTGCAATCTTGTGTAGTGGCAAGGCAGCGACACACTGTCCTCATGCGCAACTCAGAGGGAATCGGAGGGAACGTCCTGATTTGACCTTCCTCATGGACTCCACCTATTGGTCAAGGAAGAGAAAACCTTAAATAAGTCCTATCTGATACATTTAGTGGGCTACAAAAACTGAAAGTGTCTTTAGGTAGTTATCAGTGGATCCAGATCTGCCTCCCTCGGCTTCTCCTCTGGGTGGTGTGTGACTTCCTGTGGGCTCCCAGACACCAAGGAGGGGCCGTGTGCTTGTGCCCGTCTGGTCGCTGCGGTCTCGGTGACCATGCCAGGCTGAGCTCCGCAGGGGCCTAGCCTCCCTCTGTGTCTGCCTCATCCTCTTCCTGGACCCTGGCTTGGAGGATCCATCCATACTGGCCTCAACCATGGGCTCAACTTACCTGGCTCCAGTAGGTCCCACTTCCTGTTGTCTGTTGTCTACTGCTCAAGGTAACTGGGGGCTGCTGGAGGTTGGCCAGTCCTCCCAGGATACCATCCACCCCTTGACCAGTCAGACAGCCCCATGGAAGCGCCAGGGACACCCTGTGACTCCTCTCAGAGCCACAAGTATAGAGTGATCAAGAGACCCACCCCAGTGCTCACACCTTCCCACCCTTCCCGCAGTCCTCCAGCCCCCAACCAGTAGGCTTTCCTCCCCTTCCTCTTCCTGATTCTACCTCCTGTCTAGAAGTCTCTGTGGTCCAGTAGGTCAGGCCTGTTCCTGATATGCCGCAGGGGGCTATGTGCCCAGTGCTGGCCTGCTGGAAAGGGCAGGGGACTGCCTCTACCTGCCCGGGCTCCAGCAGCCTCCTGACTCACACTTAGGAGTGGTGGGCCGAAAGTCACCAGAGCCGTTAAGGCACAGTGGTTCAGTATTATAAAGAGTGTGGTGAAGAGCTTCGGTTGTGGAATCAGACCAAATTCCATACCTTTCTCTGTCATTTGCCAGCCCTGTGACCTCAGACCTGTTCCTCCCCCTCTTCAGATGTCAGTTTCTTCACCTATGGGGGGAAAAGAAACGTGAGGAGTAAATAACATGCTAGGAAGAGTGCCTGGAGCACACGAAGTTGGAACAATGTTGACCATTGTTGCTGCTGTTGTTAGGACCTTGTGAGCATTTCTTCCCTTCTGCACTGGTCATCCCCACGTCTGACATGGCGCGGAACACGCTGTGCCCACGGCTCCTTGTTTTGTTCCAGCTGCTTGAGGGACATGCAGAAAGGCCACATGTCTGGGACAGAGGCAACCACACAAAAACAATGTATTTAATGTTTGCATTTTCGTTTTTATATAAGTAAAAGTAATTTAAAATAAATATTTGGAAAAATCCATCATAATCCCATTAACTCGAAACAATAACAATTCCCTTTCAGTCTTTTTTCTCCTTAAATAATGTTGATACTGTTGCGCTTATCCTATTTATACCAGATCTATGCCCAGGTTTTTTTTCTTAACCTAAAATTATAGTCATGAATGATTTCTAGATTGATACTTAAATTTCATAATTGTCACATTAATGGCTAAATAATATTATATTGTGTACCTGTACTGTAATTTATTAAGATTTATGCTGAAATGCCTTTTTTTTATTGCTGATTTTAGCAAGAGAGAGGAAGGAAGGGGGAGAGGGAGGGAGAGAGAGAGAGAGAGAAACATCAATTTGTTGTTCCACTTATTCATGCATTCGTTGGTTGTTTCTTTTTTTTTTTAATTTATTTTTTTTTATACTCACCCAAGGACATTTTTTGCATTTATCTTCAGATAGAGCAGGAGGGAGAGAGGGAGGAAGAGAGAGAGAAACATCGATGTGAGAGAGACACATCGAGTGGTTGCCACCCACACGACCCCAACTGAGGCTGAGGACAAACTGCAACCGAGGTACGTGCCCTTAGCAGGAACCAAACCCAGGACTCTCTGGTCCGCGGGCCGACGCTCTAACCGCTGAGCCAAACCAACCAGGGCTCATTGGTTGTTTTTTGTATGTGCCCTGATCAGAGACTGAATCCTCAACCTTGGCGTAGCAGGACGAAGCTCTAACCAACTGAGATACCTGGTCAGGGCCATTATAGTTGCTTTATTTTTACAAAATTCTGTGGAGCCCGGCCAGTGTGGCTCAGTGGACTGAGCATTGCGCTATGCACCAAGAGGTCATTGGTTTGAATCCCAGTCAGGGCATGTGCCTGCATTGTGGGCTCAGTCCCCAGTGGGGGGCGTGCAGGAAGCAGCCAATGGATGTTTCTTTCTCACTGATGTTTCTGTCTCTCTCGCCCTCTCCCTTCCTCTCTCTCTAAAACTCAATAAAACATATTTTTAAAAAATTTTCTGTAGAGCCCTGGCCAGTTTGGCTCAGCGGTAGAGCATGGACCCATGGACCAATGAGTCGTGGGTTCAATTCCAGCCAAGGGCACGTTTCTGGGTTGCGGTTCGTCCCTGGCCCTGGTGAGGGTCGTGCACAAGGCAACCAGTCAATGTGTCCCTCTCACGTCGATGTTTCTCTCTCTCCTTCCCACTCTGTCTGAAGATAAATAGAAAAATATCCTCCAGTGAGGATTTAAAAAAAATTTTTTTTCCTGTGGAATTTCTCAGAAACTAGTCAATTGGTCATTCCCTAAGACCTTTATGAAATATCTGAACAAAATAAGAAGAATCACAGTCAGCTCTGCAAGAGGGGTGTGATATTAGAGGGTGTATGTGTGGAGCAGAGTTTTGATTGGGAAGGATGTGTGTATGTTTGGTGACAGAGGAGTCCTTGATTACTTACTTACATGGAAAACTTGGAGGGAACCATAACTACCCACCAATCTTCCAATAGCTCCTCATCTGCCCTCCACTTTGGTCCACAGTGCAGTACATCTTCATCTTTCTAGGGCCCCATTAGAGGCTGGCATTACGGGGTAGCCTGTTGTCACCCAGCAACACTTGAGCTAAAAGGAGTTTCTCAGATTAGCTGTGAATCACTGCTCAGAGTTATCATTTCCTGCACTGTATTCTTAGGTAACTCTTCCTGTGGCTTGTTGCATATCTTCCATTTCAAGGAGACCAGGAATCACATCCAAAGCATTTATTTATTCATTGAACAAGTATTTATTGAGCTTCCTCTGTGCACCTGGTGTTGTTGTAGGAGTGGGAGACAGCACCGAGCAGGTCAGACAAGATCCAGCGCTCTTGAAACTTACATTTTAATGGAGGAGACATTCAATAAATAAATATAACTATTTCCATTTTTATAGTCTAATTTTTTATCTTTATTGTTGAAAGTATTACAGATGACCCCCTTTTTGCCCCCATTGGCCCCCCTCCTCCCTCCCCGCTCCCACCCAATATATGAGTATTTCCATGTCCAAGATATCAAAACAAAGTATGTGATGGAGAGTGACTGGCGGCAGGGAGGAGGCTTCAGACAGAACGGTAACATTTGAACCAAGGTCTGAACAAGGAGAAGACTGATAGAAAAGAGTCCCAGAGAGAGCAAATCATAAGTGCAGTGGTCCTGAAGGGGGTACGAGGTTGGTCTGTTCTAGAAACAGAGAGAAAACCAGTGTGTCTGGGGAGCAAAGAGCAGGGGGAGAGAAGGGGGAGTCGGTGGTAGGAAATGAGGTCGGACCTTACTCTGGGCGCAGGAGCTGCGGGAAGCAGTCTGGCGTTCTGGAGCAGTGAGGGGCCGTCAGGGGCCTTTGTTGCTGTGGCTGGTCTGGGGAGAATGGATTGGCGGGGGGACAAGAGCATAAACAGGAGACCAGTGAGGCTTCTCCTGTGGTCTGGGAATAAATGGCAGTGGCTTGATTAGGGTGGTAATAATGGACAGTAGAGGTGGACAGACTCTGGACTTTTCTGGAGGCAGAATTTATAGGACTTGTTGAGAGATTGGACATGGAATGAGAAATCAAACATGCCTCCTAGGATTTTGCCTTAATAACTGGGAGGTACCCCTAACTCATCTGGGGAACACCAGATGGTTTTTAAAGCCACCGAGCTGGATGAGATCTCCAAAGGACGGCGACGAGGCAGGAGAGAAGAGGTGCGGCCGTGCCCTCCTGCTCCCCACCTGCTAGGCGCTGGCGGAGGCAGAGGAGCCTCGAAAGGAGACTGAGACCGATAGCCAAAGGTTGGAAGAAACCAAGGGAGAAGGTGGTGTCTTGAGGGCCAAGAGGCTTCCTCTGTAAACATCCCACACTATTATCAGAGTAGGTGGTCAGTAAATATTTTCATGAAGCACAAGCTTTGTGGCTGCTTATTCGTGTCTTTGCAGCCCCTGGCACAACTGCCTGGCAGGTTGAGTGATGGGTGGCTGCCTGGCTGGCTGCTGGTCTAAGAGCCCGTACAGCTTCCCATTATCTCTGACATCAAGGCTGATACCTCTGCGTGGCTTCAGAGATCTGGAGTAATCAGGCCCCACCCCAGCTCCTTCCTTACTCCTGTTGCACAGCCTGTGACCCAATGTCCACCCTTTCCTCATGGCAGGACTCACCCCACTCAGTGCCACCTACATGGTATGAGGCAAGCTCATTCCCACCTTGTCGCCTGGGTTCTGCTGCTTCCCTCCTGGGATGCTCCATGCTTTTCCTTTCTGTCCTAACCTGGCCCACATTTCAAGACTCAGTCCCCCATCTCTCCCCGTCTGCCCTCCACTTTGGTACTTGATAGGTTTCCCTTCGGGATCACCCTTCTGGATTACATCTTTTCCCATCAGGTTACTGAAGCCTGCTGGAGGTCCCCTGCCTGCCCTCGTATCTAATCCATCACACTCTGTAGGTTCTGTCCCGAAATGCTTCTTGAATCCCATTCCTTCTACTGCCCCTCACCCTGTCCTGAGTCACCGTTTTTTCCCGTCTGAACCACTACAACTCATCTTCCCACCTCCAATCCCATCCATTCCTTTCACAGCACCAAGAGTGACCTTATTCATGTCACTTCTCTCCTCAGTACCCGCCAGTGGCATCCAATCCCTTAAGATAAAATATCAGATCCTTACCTTGGTTTTCAAGGCCTCGGGTGATCCAGCCAACTGCCCACCTTCCCAGACATTTCTCACCTCAACCCTCCTAACTCACGATGCCCCAGACAGGTACACCTGTTCAGTTAGCTTGAAGGCTGCTTCCTCCCAGCGGTCATCCCTGCCTCCTCCCCCAATCTAAATCAGGTACCCTCTGTTAGTGTCTTTTGTAGCACCCTGTTCTTTCCCTTGATAAGACATAATTAATGGTTATGAGTTGCTTTTTATTGATTGTTGCCTATCAACTCTACTTCACTGGAAGCACCACAAGCACAGACTTTACATCCTTTTTGATGCCCAGAACCTGTAGCAGAGTGCCTAGCACTCAGGGGTTGTCATCAGGGAACAAGGCTTTCCCTGGCCAGCTCACAAGACTTCTAGGTTCTTTGCCCTCCAGGTTCACTTATAGTTAGTTCTTCCCAATTTATTTGTCCTGTAGTGAAAATAACAAAAACAGCAATAGCTACCATTTATTAAGGTCCATTATGTGCTAGACTCTGTGTGCCAATCACACACATATATAATATCTAATCTTTGCAACAATCTTGCAAAATAGGTACTATTAATTCCATTTTATAGATTAGGTAAATGAGTCACAGAGGGATAAAGTAATTGCCTAATGCTACCAGCTAGTAAGTACCACAGCCAGGATGTGAATTCAGGTCTCCAATTAGCCCGTGAAATTTTGCTGTTGTAGTAAGCGTTTTGTTGGCGGCCTCTTTGGTTTGGGTTTTTTTCGGGATCCTCCAGCTCTACACTCAAGGTGCTTCCTACTACCTGCCATTTGTGAAGATGTGTCATCAGTCAGATAAGAACCAGGACAAAAGTTTCCATTTTTCTGTCAAGGTTGCCATTCGAGCTTCGAGGTGAGTTCCAGGGCTGGGGCTAAGAAAGCTAGAGTGGATGGCTATCCACTGACTCCTTCCCCAAATATCGGCCTCACAGGCCAGGCGGGCCCCGCGCTGCCCTCTCCTCTTTACCTGGTGAAAATCCCACCCTTGGAGTCACCTATATAGGAGGCAACAGAGGTTGGCCCGACCCTCAGAAGGCCTCTCCCACGGGTGCCACAAGCTTGGGTTAGCAAACTGTTCCTGGACAGGGGCATGGCTGCGTAGACTAACAGAATCTCAAAGATGAAACAGATAATCTGGATTCTAGAGCGTCCTCTCGCCCAGTAGAGGACTGTCCTGCGTGCCTCGCAGGCAGGTACCTCGTGCATAATTCCAGCAGTGGAAACTAACTGCCTCCCAGGTGACAAACTTCCTTCTTACACTGAGGTCAGATCTACCCACCCACAAAGGCCCCATTTCCACAATCAGGTGGGACACATCAGTCTTATCTTTTCTGTGCTGACAGCCCTTTTCACACCCAAAATTAGCTTCCATATTCAGCAGTTTCAAGGCCCTGCTCTCCTGGCCTCCAGTTTCTGCTTCAGTCAAGGTTTTTTGTATGTTTTTTTTATCCTCACTCAAGGATTTTTTTTAAAATATGATTTTATTGATTTTTTTTTTTTTTTAGAGAGAGAGGGAGGGAGAGAGAGATAGAAACATCAATGTGAGAGAGAAATATCTATAGGCTGCCTCCTGCACAGCCCCTACTGGGGATCAAGCCTGCAACCCAGGCATGTGCCCTGACCTGGAATCAAACCAGGACCTCTCAGTCCATGGATGACACTCAATCCACTGAGCCACACCTGCTGGGGTCACGGATGTTTTTATTGTTTTGAGAGAAAGAGGAAAGGAGAGAGAGACACACACACACACACACTGGGGTGCATATTGGTTGCCTCCCATATGCACCCCAGTGAGGGATGGAACCTGCAACCTAGGTGTGTGCCCTGACCAGGAATCAAACCCGAAACCTTTTGGTGTACGAGACGACACTCCAACCAACTGAGCCACCAGCCAGGACTGTGGCTTTGCCCACTTCCTGACACATCTGGATGTTGAAGCTGGAGGAAAGAGGATCCAGATGGTGGGCAGTGGATAGGCTGCTTGGTGAGAAGAGGAGAGGCCTCCCAACAGTTGAGAAATAATGCCTCCCCTGGGTAGACAAGCCTGACCCTGTCCTCACTCAATGCTTCTTACTGCTCTCAGAGGATAAGCATGAGAAATTTCACCTGCCTACTTCTTACAGAGTTGACATATGTAAATATCTGGCACAGAGTAGGCATGAAATACAGGTTGGTTTTCTTTCCCTGTCTCTTTATTTAGTTAACCTATAATAATTTTATCCATTTATTTAACATATAATAATTTTGCTTTTTAAAATTGGTTTTCTGACTACAAAGGACATGTACTATCTGTTCAATATAGACAGCAGAACATTTTAAAAGTTGAATAAAGAAAATATTCCCAATAATCACATCATCTAGACATAACTTCTTGAACCCTTAATATATTTCCTTTCATTCTTTTTTCTAAACATGCAAAATTGAGCCCATATTATAAAACTCATTCTTTCCACCTAACAGCAAATAGTGATCCTTTCCTTCTGCCATTAAAAAGAAAGACTTTTAAAAATTGCTACAATATAAACTCATATCATCTAGGTTGTTTCCAGTGCTATGAATACTACCCCAAAGCCTAGAAAACATGACGTGGTCATTAATATCCAAATTACAGTGATTGCTCTCTCCTCCTTGCCAAGTTGGCAGAGAATTCAATATTTCCCAACAATTTTCCTCCAAGTAGACCAGAGAACTCCCAGGGTTAGTGCCCTTGTCCCTGAAGCAGTTCCCCATCACTTGTCTGCTGACTTTAGACTTCTCTCCAAAACATCTCTTCTGATTTGCCCAGCTAAGGAATGCACCTGCTCTGTCAGGATCAATAAAGAGAGTCCCCAGGCAAAGTTACCTAGTTACCAGTAATGATACCACTCCCTCAATCCATATAGAGTGCCAGTTCGCCCAAAATAGACCCATGGTAACAAGGTAAATAAGTACAAAGGAGTTTCAGCATTATCCTTGTGTCTTAGCTTCCAATAAGCTAAGCCTTAGTACTGAGTCCCAAACACAAGTCCGAACTTCTCTTGTCCTTATGGTACATTTCGTCTCTGGAACTCCCATTGTCCTTCCTGGCCATCTGACCTCAGTGGTTCTCTTGAGGATCTCTTCATTCATCATATACATTTCAGTAACTTGAATTCCCAATGGGCAGTTGTCAGGGTCCCAACCTCTTTTTTCTCTCAAGAGGCTTCTCTGCTCCTATGTAAATTTATGGAGGCCACTAGATTCCTGAGAGAGAGTGCCATCCAGCTTCACTCAGCAATGTCCAAGGCCCAGATGCCATGAATATGTTAGGATGACTGCTACCCCCACCCACCAACAACTTCAAAGCCATAGCCCTTGTTATGCCAAATAAACAAACGCCACCAACAAAAATAAAAAGCAGTTACAAGCTTTGTGCAAGAGTTTATGTATAATACAAGAAATTCCTAGAGCTATTTCTTTCATATTAATAGAAATTACCAAGTTGTCCTCCAAAAAGTTTGTGCCAACTAAGTCTTACTGACTCTTCCCCACACCCTGACTAACATTGAATCTTACTAACTTTTCATCCTTGCCAATCTGATCAATGAAAGATGATATCTCTTTGTTGTTTTAATTTACATACTTTGTTGTTTTAATTAACATTTTTATTGTTAGTGATAATCTTTTATAGGTTCATTGCATATGCTAATGATTCTAAACTTTGTTGAGCATTAGAATCGCCACGGGAGTTTTTAAAAATCACAATGCCGCCCTGGCCGGTTTGGCTCAGCGGTTAGAGCGTCGGCCTGCGGTCCAGAGAGACCCGGGTTCGGTTCCCGCTAAGGGCATGTACTTCGGTTGCAGTTTGTCCCCGGCCCTGGTTGGTTGTGCAGGTGGCAGCCACTCGATGTGGCCCTTTCACATCGATGTTTCTCTCTCTCTCTCTTCCTCTCTCTCCCTCCTACTCTATCTGAACAAAAAATGAAAAAGTGTCCTCGGGTGAGGATAAAAAAAAAAGAAAGAAAGAAAGAAAAAAAATAAAAATCCCAATGCCATCTGGCCGGTATGGCTCAGTGGTTGCATGTCGACCCATGCGCCAAGAGGTCACCGGTTCGATTCCCGGTCAGGGCACATGCCCAGGTTGTGGGCCCGATCACCAGTGAGGGACATGCAGGGGGCAGCCAATAGATGTTCTCTCTCATCGATGTTTCTATCTCTCTCTCCCTCTCATTTCCTCTCTTTCTAAAATCAATAAAGGAAAAATAAATAAATAAATAAATAAATAAATAAATAAATAAATAAAAATCCCAGTGCCCAAGTCACACACAACATTGATTATATCAGAATATCTGGAAGCCAGGCATCAATATTTGTTTCAGGATCAACAGGTGATTACAATGTTCAGCAAAGCTGGGGAACAGCTGAATAGTAGAAATATACATTACTACCATAAATTACCTGTTAGTATCTTTTGTCAATTTTTCTATTGTTATTGGCTTTTTAGTATTTATTTGAAAGAGCTTTTTGTTTATTGGGAAAATTAGCCCTTCATCATAAGTTTGGTAAATATTTTTACAATTAGTCCTTTATTATTATTTATAGTTGTTTTGACATAGAGAAGTTTAATATGCATAGTCAGAATTATCCATTTATTTTTCTTCATGCATCTCAGTTTTATATCTTAGTTCTTCACTAATGAAGATAAAATAATAACCAGATAGGTTATTTACATCTGGAATTTATTTTAATGTAAGGAGTGAGGTATGGATTTTTAATTCTTTCTGAAAATGGTAAAATAAATATGTATTTTTTTTTAAGTTTAATTTTTCAACTTAATGTCAAATAATCCATCTTTCCCCTCTTAATTTATAATGCCCTCATTTTTACATGTAAATTTCTTGTGTATTTCCCCCTCCCCAGGTTTATTTATTTTATATTTTTTATTGCTATTATGTATGGGATCTTGTTTTCTCTTGTGTTTATGATTCTAACAGGAAAATTTCTAAATATTTGCTTACTTATTTTTATAATAAGTCAGCATTATTATATCTTAAATTCAGATAGATACATTCTCTCTATAGTCCTCTTTTTAAAAAAAATAAAATTTTTTAGTTGATTTTTAGAGAGAAGAAGGGAAAGAAGGGAAAGAGAAACATCGACGTGAGCGTGAAACATGAACCGGCTGCCCTCTGCACGCCCCCTACCAAAGATTGAGCCCACAACCCGGGCATGTGCCAGGACCAGGAATCAAACCAGCAACCCTTTGGTGCATCAGATGACTCCCAACCAAATAAGTCACACTAGCCAGGGCTATAGTTCTGTTTTTAATGACTAATAGAATTCAGTTGTAGGAATATACCATAATTTATTAATATATCTACCAATATTGAGCATTTGAGTGATTTTCAATTCTTAACCATCAAAATTTATGTGCATTTAGCATCTTTAAGCATGTAGCTGTTTTTCTCTCTCAGTGTGAGTTTCCTAGAGTGAAATTACTTGGGCATCAGTAGTTCTGTAGCTTTTGATAACTATAGTATATTGATAAGTATTAATGGATGTTGGATTTGACTGTAGTAAAGGAGTGTAAAGAGGCCTAAAGCAGGGGAGTTGATGAAGAGTCCCAAGAATATGGGTTAAAGAAAGTGAAAGATCTTGAGAAGGTGCCCAAGATAATTAATAATCAGGGAAATACACATTAGAATGACAATGAGATACCATTTTTATACTTACCAGATTAACAAAACTCAAAAGTCAGATGATATCCTTTGGCATACCCCAGTGGAAACTCTCTCACATAGTGGTAGGAGTGTAAATCAATAAAAATTACTTTGGGGAACAATTTGGCAATGTCTAGTAAAACTGGTGATAATATACCTTATAACCCAGCAATTTATACTTCCAGGGGTTTATATGCTAAAGAAACATGACATGTACAAGAAAGCTCACAGTAGCATTGTTTGTACTATTCTTCATCAAATCCAAGGTACATTCACAATAGAAACACTGCCAATTAAAGTATTGCACATCATCATTTTTAATAAGTATCCCTTAATTCAGAGATTTTAAAACGGGGGTGAAGAGAAAGTATTTTAGAAATGATGAAATATAGTAACAGCAAAAACTTGGAAGCTTAAATGTCTATCACACAAAAGTGGAAAAAAAAGTTTACTGCAGAATACATATCCTTCATAGGGTATCACTTATTCAAAGTTCAAAACATGCAAAATAAAACCAAATAGAGCTTGGAAATACATACCTGTGTAGAAAAGAATAGAGAAATGCATGCGAGTGATAGCCCTGAATTCAGGTTCATGATTATTCCTAGGAAGGGAGAGGGGGGGTGTGACTAGGTAAGGAGCACACAAGGGAACTTCAACTTTGTTACCAATGTTTTATTTTTTAAGCTGGGTAGTGGGTTCATGGATGTTCATTTTATTATTCTCTATATATTTTGTATATCATAAGTATTCCTTAGTACTTTTTAAAAAGGAGAAATTCAAATAGAAGCTAAGCAGTTAAGGTATGCTTTTCTGGGAGGCTGTTCTATTTGGGCATGAATGCAATCTCCTTGCCTCCAAGTTGCCCCCACCCCTCTTTCCTCTTCCCACCCTCTCCCTTCTGGATATCTTGGGGTTAAGAGGTCATCCTGGTCCAGCCGGTGTGGCTCAGTGGTTAAGCGTCGACCCATGCACAGGAGGTCGCTGGTTCGATTTCTGGTCAGGGCACATGCCCAGGTTGTGGGCCCGATCCCCAGTGGGGGGCATGCAGGAGGCGGCCAATCGATTTTCTCTCTCATCGATGTTTCTATCTCTCTCTCCCTCTCACTTCCTCTCTTTCTAAAATCAATAAAGGAAAAAAAAATTTTTTTTTAAAAAAAGATCATCCTGGCCCTGGCTGGTTTGGCTCAGTGGTTAGAGCGTCGGCCTGCGGTCCAGAGAGACCCGGGTTCGGTTCCCGCTAAGGGCATGTACTTCGGTTGCAGTTTGTCCCCGGCCCTGGTTGGTCGTGCGAGTGGCAGCCACTCGATGTGTCACTTTCACATCGATGTTTCTATCTCTCTCTCTTCCCCTCTCTTCCTCCCACTCTATCTGAACAAAAAATGAAAAAATGTCCTCGGGTGAGGATAAAAAAAAAATAAAAAATAAAAAAAATAAAAAAAGATCATCCTGAAGATCAAGTGTTGAGTTCCTTTGTGAATTCTTATCCCAGTTGCACAGGATACGATTTACATTTCCTTGTGGTCTTTCCACCACCTGCTTCTTCCTTTGCTTTATCTTCTGGGCCTGCCCCATCCTCGCTGCCTTTTCCTTCCTTCAACTCAGCCTTACTCACTGCGAGAGGATGGCTGCCTCTACCCACCCCCAGCCTGGGATCAGTCTCCCCTTTCCTGATTCTAGACAGGAATGGTAACCAGTTCTCCTTCTCCATCCCAGTTGGCCAGGTGTTGAAATGGAATGATTCAGGCAATGGTTGGTCCTCCCATGTCTCTAATAGACTTTACCTAAGCTGGGGATGTCACAAAAACAGGAAGGTATGTGAGTGGGAGGTGGATGCATTACAGGGTTGACTTCCAGAGTCGGGAACCAAAGAGAGACCCCAGCAAATCCAGGGGAGGTACTGGGGCAGATGAGAGAGAACTAGGAAGAGCTCTTGCCCCGTTATCCCCAAAAGAGGCTCCTGAAGGCACAGCCCAGACACTTGCCTCCCACCCGAGATGTATCCTGGAAGAGAGGTGGTTTCCCTCGTCTGAAAGCAGAAGGGACTCAGTTCAGAAGACAGGAGAGGACACACCCTGGGTATTCCTCCCCTCCCCTCACCCTGCTGGAGGGCCACAAGTGGAGACCTGCCCCAGATGTGGTGGCAGGTGGATGAGTCAGAACTCCTTTAGTCTCAAGCGAGAGAGTAACTAAAGTGAATTCAAATAAATGTCAGGGAGGGAAAAGTGCCTTTATTGTCTCGTGTAGCTTGAAGTTCCAAGTGGTATGTGGGCTTCACACACATCTGGGTCCAGTGTCCCAGACCATGTCTCAGAGCTTGCCCTTCCTTTCCCCGCCGACTTCGCTTTTTCCTATGTCTACTTCGTTTCCTAGGCTGAGTCCTTCCACATGGTGACAAAGATGACCACCAGTGCCCTCAGAATTCATAATCCAGAGAAAAGAATCCTATCTATCATCTATCTATCTATTATCTATCTATCTATCTATCATCTATCTATCTATCTATCTATCTATCTATCTATCTATCATCTATCTATCTATCTATCATCTATCATCTATCTATCTATCTATCTATCATCTATCATCTATCATCTATCTATTATCTATCTACTATCTATCTATCTATCTATCTATCTATCTATCTATCATCTATCTACCTATCATCTATCTATCTATCTATCTATCTATCTATCTATCTATCTCTGTCTCTCTTTTTCTCCACCCATATAATTCTAAAAAGAGGAAGGAAGAGGAGATTGAATTAAATCCCTGAGTCTAAAAGGATGGGAATGCTGACCGGCCACACTGGCCAGGGATTTTCCTTTGGCAGGGGCAGTGGGGGGGGGGGGGATTCCCCATGATTAACAGCTCTATGAGATCCCCGAGGAACAGGTGTTCCCTTACCAGAGGAAAAGGGAAGGGATGCTGGGCGGCTCTGTGTGCACTACACCAGGATCCCACACGCAGACTCATTCACCCCTTAACCTCAGAACTGGCCCGAATACTTACAGTTGTCCCATGCAGATTTTGTTCTTATACTTCAAAATAAAATCAGAAAACAATCAAATTATATTTCCTCAAATAATTATAAAGCCCAGAAGTAATTATACATATGTATAAATATAAATAATTATAAATCTCAGTCTGCCAAACCAGGTATTTACATCTCCGCTTCAAAAAATATTTTCAAGGAAGGAAAGTTAGAAGTAGGGTAGCCAATCATTCTGGTTTGCCCAGGACTCCGGTTTTCGCACGGCAAGTCCCTTGTTTTGTGCACACCGGGTTGGTTAGTCACCCTCAGATGAGTCTTTAGTTATTGTTCACAGCAAATGGGAGCCGAGGGGCCTGGCCAGGTGCAACGGGGGGGCAGGTCTGCACTCTTAGAGCTCCCCCTGTCCTCTAAAGATCCACACCACCAGAAGGACTAGGACCCCCACCCCACTCACCACACCCCTACAAATGCAGTTATAGAAGGAGAAGGTGTCACTTGAACTTGGTAGGAGATGGCTGCAATGTCACCAGCTCCCACTCATGGGACATAGGCCTGAGCCCAGCCCCCTCCAGGGCCTACTGTGGACAGCGCTGGAGGACCCAGCAGGAGACAGCTTTCCCAGACTGCCTGGGGCAGGCAGGGAGGGGACTGCAGTGGCTCCTGCCCCCTTCTGCCTGCTGTGCTTGAGTCACCTGAGTCGTCAGCCTCACCTAGATTACAGCAACCTGACAGCAGAGTCAGCCCCAAGGGCCAGCCCCACCCACCCCGGCACCTCAGGATGCCCTTTGTCCTGGTGTGTCCTGGCTTCTCTGCTTTCCAGGCCCTGGCCCTGGTTCTCACCTGCCACCAGCCAGACAGAGCTGTGAGGAGGCCGCAGGCGGCCAGGTGGGGGTGGTCCCCGCTGGGTCCGCGCCAGCTCAGCCGCTCTCCTCAGTGCGGAACTCTAACTCAAACCCGGGTCATCACCTGAAGATCTACCAAATGTGACTAAAACGTCCTCAGGGTATTTTGCCAAAACCAGTTTCTGGGCTTGCATGGATCCAGAGTCCAGCGGGCTAAGCGGGGCTGAGGCTGTGGGGACCGTTGGAAATGGTCTTCAGGGCCGTGGTCCAGGCCCCCCGCGGCTGACGACACTGACTGACCTCAGTGCAACGGGAGTTCATTCTCTATTTGGGGCTCAGGGTCCTTCCTTCCAAAGGTCTGCACCGTAGGATAGAACACAAGTACCTCCCCCCCAAGGAGTGTGGGGGGTAGACACACACCACACACTCATATGTATACACACAAAACACTCACACTCACTCTCTCACACACACAAAACACACTCTCACAAACTGCCACTCACACACTCATATAACACACACTCACACACACACACACACACACACACAATATGGGGGAGTCTCCCTCACCCATAAGAGGAGTCCCCAGCCCTAGACCCTGCTGAGGACAGGCCATAAGCTCTGTTTACACCCACCCCCCTCCCAATGTACCCCTTATAAGACCTACCAACCCCCTCACCACATATCAGTCTGTTTTAGCTCTTTCCTGACCATATTCTTTGTCACTTCTCCTTTCCGCCATCAAGCATCCTGTTCTTCAGTTTGGTGGTGGTCAGGTCTTACACAGAAGGGGCCTAAGAATCCCGTTTATTCTCCTTCTGAGCCGATGCCCAAGCATGGTGTAGCCTCTGAGGGCAGCAGGGCAGGCCGGACCCCAGAAGTCAGCACAAGGTCTCTCTGTGGCCGTGTCAGACTCACCTGACATGGTAAAAAGACGCAGATGCCAGGCCCTACTCCTATGGTCCTGACCTGGCCCAACCTCCCATTTTACAGAGGAAAGAGAGGCCCAGACGGGGGAGCCATTTGTTTTATATCAGATGGCAGAGTTGGAACTGGAGCCCCGGCTCCTGGCTTCCAGGCCAGTGCTCTGCCCACACCACAGTTCTTTCCTGAACCTGAACGGTCGCTGACCTGGAAACCAAGGAGTCAGGGCGTTCCTCAACTCCGCTGGTCCCTGTCAAACCCAGGACTTGGCGTGAAGGCATCTCCTGTTCATCAACCATCCCAGGCCAACTTTCCCCTGTCTCCATCTCCCCTGCCCTACAAGATGGTGGGGAGGGGCTCTCAGGAAGGGGTCACAAAACCTTGGCTCAGGGGCGTGAACCAGGTGGAACCAGTAGAGAATTATGTTCCTCTATTAGAACTTGGCCAGAACCAAATTTAGTCAAAAGACAGAGCACCAGTAAATGGGGTAGACTGGAACCATTGGATACAGTTCTTAAAACAATGACAATGGGCCCTGGCTGGTTTGGCTCAGTGGTTAGAGCGTCGGCCCTCGGACCTTGGGTTTGATTCGGGTCAAGGGCACGTACCTCGGTTGCGGTTCTTCCCCAGCCCTGGTCTGGCAACCAGTCGATGTGGCTCTATCACATTGATGTTTCTCTCCGTCTCTCTCTCTTCCTCCCTCCCACTCTATCTAATGATAAAATAGAAAAATAGCCTTGGGTGAGGAATAAAAAAACAAACAAACAAAAACAATGACACTGGGAGCTGAACTTATTAGAAGACCTCCCTATGGAGTCTGGAAGCCCTGCTTCCCCCCCCCCCCCTCCGCCCAGGCACCCCAGCTGAGGAACTGTCAGGAAATCTGGCAGAGTTTGGTGGGGGTGCTTGGTCAGCCAGTCTTGGAATAAGAAAAAGGCGGACTTCATTACCACTACCCCTCTGTGGGAGAAGCCAGGAGCTCAGTCCCCTGTCCCCATCTGCCCTGTGGATTCCCTGAAGCTCATCAGGAGAGGCGTGTGGGAAGGGAAGTCAAAAGGGAAGCCAAGAGGAAGAGTAGGATAAAGGGAGAGGAAGGGGAAAAAATGAGAAAGGAAGGAGAGTGGAGACGTGTCAAGGAGAGAGCTCTGTCCAGGGGACTGGGATTTCCAGACAAGCCCCAGTATGACCTCACTCTCAGCTCTGAGTGACTTTGTAAAAATCAATCGGACCTTCTAGCCATTCTACTCATAGGTATTTACCCAAGAGAAATGAAAACTTATATTTACATGAAAACATATGTTTGAATGTTTATAGCAGCTTTATTCATAATTGCTAAAAATTAGAAACAGCTTTATCCTTCAACCAATGAATGGATAAACTGTAATATTTTTACAATAGAATACTACACAGTAGTGAAAAAGAATGAACTTAAAACAACATGGATAAATTTCAAAAACCTTATGTTAAACAAAAAAAGTCAGCCACGAAAGACTGAACACCATGATTTCATTTACGTGAAACCCGAGAAAAGACACTTCTAATCTATAGCAACAGAAAATAGATCAGTGGTTCCCTGGGACCCAGGGGAAAGGGGAAGGACTGAGCATAAAGGGCTACGAGGCAACTTTTGGGGATGATGGAAATGATGTATGTATTTGTGGTGGTGGTGGTTACACAGTTTTATATATTTGTCAAAACTCATCAAACAGGTGCAATTTATTATATTAAATTGTACCTCAACAAAATTGATTTTTAAAGTAAAAAAGTAGAGGTCAATTCACCAAATGATCAGTTTAGCAAAAGTACAGCATCCTACTGGGCTGTCCGCCAACGCCCCTTCATGTGATGTTCACTGAGCTGGGACCTCAGCCCCCAGCAACCCGGGCTAACAGTTCTCACTGTTGGCTCACACAGCCCCACTCTCTTTTGCATGCCCACTGGTCTCCACTTTCGGGACCCCCTCAAGCAGCCGTGGAGAGTTTCCTTGAGTCAATGGGGTGACATGGTTGTGTCTCTGATGTCACTGTACTGTGTATCACACCTCTTATAGTGAATCCATCACTAGTTAAGGTTTGGCCACGTGCTGAGATCTTTTCTGTCATTTGGTCTTCACAGCCACACTGTGAAGTAGGAATTATTATGCTTCCTATTCTACTGTGGAGAAACTCAGGCTTAGAGGGATAAATTTACTCAAGTTTATGCAGCTAATGTGTAGCAGAACCAGTGTTCACATCCAGGTGTATGAAACTTCAAAGTCCAGACCCTTAATCAGCTATACCATGTTCAGCCAGGTTTGAGACGATGACAATGTCATCCTCACAGAGGTGACAAGTGACAGAGTAAACTCAGTGTACAAAAGGCTTCAGGCACCTTGCTATGTGAGAGAGGCAGAGACGGAAAATAAAACCTATCATCTAGTTGAAACCAGAGGCCATGAGTTTGAGCTGAGCGCTGAGCCAGACCTTAACATCTTTTGCTATAAAGATAAAGGACAGAACGTATTTGTGAGCCAGATCTATCAACACTAAGACTATAAATAGGACCTACATTGAGATAAAAGCCCTTTCTTGTCGTCTCTCTCTATTTTCTGTTTTGTTGTTGTTGTTGTTGCTGCTAATCCTCACCCAAGGATATTTTTTCCATTGATTTTTAGAGAAAGTAGAAGGGAGAGGGGAAGGGGAGAGAGAAACATCGATGTGAGAGAGACCTCCATTGGTTGGCTTCTGCACAACCCTGACTGGGGCCAGGGGTCGAACCTGCAACCCTTTGGTGTGCAGGCTGATGCTCTACCACTGAGCCACTCTGTTCAGAGCTATTTATGTATTTATTTTGTATCTTGTGATCATAAAATAGAGTCACATCTAGTTTGTTGGCCAGAAGTTCTGAGACATCAATGGTTGATTTTTATCTCCAATTATTTGGAGAGTGATGTTTGTTTTACTTTATGTTGTGAAACTTTATTTACTCATTGCATGTTTGTTTTAGAAAATTTAACTTTATTTATCAAAGATCATAGGAGCATAAAGAAGCTTTTAAAAAACATAAAGGAAAAATTCAGTTTTCCAGCGCAGTAATGTATTGAGAGGCTGAGTGTGTGGTGGTTAAGCCAGAAGTTCTGGGGCCAAGCCTGGCCTTCATCCCAGCCCTGTCACTTACCATGGTGACTCTGAGCAAGTTTCTTATCCTCTCCGTGTCTCAATTCTTCTTTAAAACAAGAATAATTACCTACTTCACAGGTAATATAAAATGTGTAGAATAGTCCCTGGCACTTTGTGAACTTTCAGTAAGTGTTAGCTACTTCATCCCTGTTGACATCTGTGAAATAATCCAGTGTGAATGTGTCATAACGATCTAACCATTCCCCGACTGATGGGCATTAGGTGTTTCCAGTTGATGAACAAGATAATGTCCCTGCCCTGAAACGGGTTATGGTCTGGTGGAAAGAGGCAAAAATGAATAAATGAGCAAGATAATTCAAGATATGATGCATTACATTAAATTAATAGCAAGAGTGATACGGAAGCATATAGGTGGGCGAAACACACATTATGGAAGGTGGTCAGGGAAGGGCTGCTGGAGAAAATGGCATTGAGCAGAGCCATGATGGATGAGAAAGAGCCACCTATGCACAGCAGGAGGTCAAGGACTTCAGGCAAGTGCAAAATCCCTGATGTGGGAAAGAATCTGGCATGCTCAGGACGCAGAGGGCCAGTGTCGCTGGAACTTGTGCATGAGGGAAAGAGTAGAACAGATGTGAGGGGCCAGACCACACAGGACCTTTCAGAGCCATGGCCAAAAAAAAAGACAGCCAGAAGCTATGGACGAGGTTTAATCAGGGCAGTTCAGTGGAGATGTTGTTTTATTTTACTCTATGTAGTGAGTCACTGGAGACCATGTCATCTATTAAACAGTTTGCTCTTTTCCTATTTACCTGCGGTGCCAATTTTATCATATATTAATTTTCTTAAATGTCAGGGTCTGTCTCTGACCCTCTATTTTGTTCCATTGGTCATATTCTTGTGTCATCAACCTACTGTTTGTGTTAGTGTGGCTTTGTCGTTGATCTTAGGATCTGGTAGGGCAAGACTCTTCTCTTTACTGTTATCTTTTAGGGGGGATTTTGTTATCCATGGATATTTATTAAGAGGAGGACATTTGGACCCCGCCAGTGTGGTTCAGTGGATTGAGCATCGTCCCATGGACTGAGAGGTCCCGGTGCCATTCCCAGTCAGGGCACATGCCCGGGTTGCAGGCTCAATCCCCAATAGGGGGCGTGCAGGAGGCAGCGATTCATGTTTCTCACATCTATGTTTCTATCTCTCTCTCCTTTCCTCTTTCTCTCAAAAAATCAATAAAAACATATTTAAAAAAAAAAAAAAAAAAAGAGGAGCCCAGCCAGTGTGGCTCAGTGGTTGAGCATCAACCCATGCACCAAGAGGTCGCCGGTTCGATTCCCGGTCAGGGCGCATGCCCATGTTGTGGGCCCAGTCTCCAGGGCGGTCATGCAGGAGGCAGCCAGTTGATGTTCTCTCTCATCGATGTCTCTATCTCTCTCTCCCTCTCCCTTCCTCTCTCTCTAAAATCAATAAAGAAAAAAAAAATTTTTTTTAAAAAAGAGGAGAACATCTGGGATATATTTTGTAGGTGGAACTGTGCTTACAGAATCTCCGGCTTTACTGCAGTTTTACATTACTGTATATTCAAACCTGGCAATACTTTTCCCTACTGGCTTCTAGGTTTTGTACTTTGTTTAGCAAGAGTCTCCTCATCCCAATATTATCTAAATATCCTCTAATATTTTATTTTAAATCTTCTATAGCATTATTTTAATAGTTGGATATTTAACCTGTAGAATTTATTTTTGTATAGTTATGAAGTTGGGATCTAACTTTATTTTATTCCAATACTAAGCTTGTTTTTCCAATAATAAATAGTCGATTCTTTCCTCCCACCGATTTGATATAATTCCTTTATCATAGACTAAAATTTGATATATACAAAGGGCTATTTCTGGGCTCTCCATGGTTTATGGAAGGTGTTGGAATCCAGAATGTGTTGCAGGAATGGAAAAGCATTAGATGCCTTTGAGCATGAGAATAACAGGTTGAAGGGAGTGGTCACAAAGTTCACTGCCAGCCAGGTAGGTGTGTGGGGGATGAATCCGTGAGACGATGCTGGGAGAAAGATGATACTGAAAGACAGAGTGGGAAGGAAGGGACAGGTACCTGAGGCACATTGATAAAGGAAAGGTAAAGAATTCATCCTTGCTTGGTTCACTGGGCGGAGGTGGGGGGAGGGAGTGATGTTGTCAGCTGAGCCACTGAGAAGAATGTACTTTTTTATTGTTGTTGTTTTGTTTTGTTAATTCTCACCTGAAGATATTTTTCCATTGGTTTTTAGATAGAGTGGAAGGGAGGCAGGTTTGGGGGGGGGGAGAGAAACATTGATGTGAGAGAGACACATCAATTGGTTACCTCCCACACGACCCTGGGGCTGGTGATCGAACCTGCAACCCAGGTTCGTGCCCTTGACCGGGAATCCAACCGGAGATCCTCTGGTCTGCAGGCCGACTCTCTGACCCCTGAGCCAAACTGGCCAGGGCAGGAATGTACTTTTCAGTGCTGGGTTACCTGAGGCCAAGAGGCTGTGAGTGAAAGGCTGGTCCTGGTCACCCCAACCATGGGAGCCAGTGAACAAGTCCCCAGACACAGCAAGAGGTAGAGGCCTCGGACTCCCTGCTCCTCAGGGAGGCGAGGGTGCTGGATGAAAAGGAACGCCCCCACTTTGTGCAGAGACAGCTGCAGTTTCCACGTGAAGGAACTCTGGGGACAGGGAGAGAGGGGCCTTGGTTAGAGCATCAGGTGTGTACCAAGAACAGGGTTTTTGCTTAAATTGTATGTTCATTTGGAGACATGTTGGATTAGAGGAGGGGGATAGGCCCCTCTCACTCTGTCTGTGGACGATGTCTCTTTGCCTGCCACTCCTTCACTTCCCAGCCCAATTCCCGCTGACCCCACACCGGAGTTCTCTGTCCCCTCCTGTCCCACACTGGAGTTCACACTGGGCAACTTAGCACTTCAGTCCCCTTTCCCCCTCACTAGATCATAAATTCTCCGTGTTTTCTTCCAAAACCTGCCCTGAGCCTTCAGCACTAGCTGGGCACACAGCAGGCTCCCAGGAAGTGCGGGTAGGATGCCGACTCAGTTGGCTATTGCACCAGCTCCGGCTGGGTCAGAGGCTATGTCGAAGGCACAAAACTTCCACCCACCTCCTATTCAGTTTGATTTCATTTCACTACAGTGAGGTTCTGCTCTTGAGGAATTGATGCACAATGACCAAATACAAGGATCAGGGAGTCAGACTGTCCGTGCACTGCCTGGGGTGGATGGAGCGGGGAGGGCTGTGGCATTTTGTGGCTGGGCTCCTGCAGTAAGAAAAGGATCAAGTTCCAGGCTTTGAAGAATACCCTGGAGTTTGGGGCTTGCACTCGGCCTATTCATGGGTTAAGGGCTGGGGAGTGAAGAGAATGTGGAGATAGGTGGGATCCTCAGGGGGAAGGTCTCCTGGACCTCACCATACCCCTCATCCTGTCACTTTTAGGACACTGCTGTGCTGTGGGTTGGGTTGCCCACCACCTCAATCAGCATTGCCTTCTAGAAGTTCCACTCTCCCGCTCAAAAACTATTGATGGCTCCCCATTTCCTGGAGCATAAGGGTGAGTTTAAAGCATGGCCTTTGAGGGTCACAGCTGTTGGGCCCTAACGTATCTTTCCAGATGTGTTCCTTCACAAAGCCTCCCTTCTCTTTGCTCGGCTTCCACTGCCCTGTGTCCCACTCTCTACCCCACTCCCATTTCTCCTCCCATGCACCTCACTACTCTGGCACCAGACCACTTGTATACCTGAGCATACCCTGCTTTCTGGCCTCCCCAGTCTTGCTCACGCTGTTTCTTTCTCTTGTCATGCCTTTCCTACCTCTCCTTAGCTACTGCGATCTTACTCATCATCCAAGATCCAATTGAGGTGGCACCTCCCCCCTGAAGCCTTTTCAGACCCACTCTTTCCCTCCCCAGCTGACATCCATTTTTCATCTTCTGTGCTCTCTGGTCAGTTATTAGCTGTGTAAGCCACAGATGTATACAGATGTGGAGAATTTACATTGGTCCTCCCAGGACATCCCTGTTAGCACAGGAGACACGTACCTCTGAGCCTCTGAGGGGTTGGAAGCATGTGGCTCCCCAGATGGACCGTCAACAACTTCAAGCCTGGGTTCTTCTCTCTTACAATGTATGCAGTAGGTACTCACTAAGTGTGTAAACTAAACTGAATTTAGTAGAGTCCACTGAGGGGTGTGGATGCTGAGTTTGTGTCCTTGGCAGTGGGATAGATGTCAGGGGCAGGGAAGAACATGGGCTGGGTGGGCCCCATTTCCCCTCTGGAGGGCCCGGCAGGCCAAGCGGAGTGGGGTGGGGGCATCCTCTACCTGGCATGAGAAGAGGTCCCACAGATACCACCGACCAGGTTCCATCCCTGTGCTTGGGCCCTGTTAGCCCTGTGTTCAGATCTCACCCTCAGTTTCATAAATGCACTTAAATCTGTGGGCCAGAAAAGCCGGTTGTGGGGCCCCAGGCAGTAGCTTAGGCAGGAAACTCCCACTATACCCAGCTAGGTAGCCGAGCAGGTGAAGCCACCTCACCAGGCCCCCTAGTGAGCCAGCCACCATGCCAGAGATAGGGATCAGGTGGGTGGGGCAGGAGCATCCTCTAAGCTGCCCTGAGACTGGGCAGGGGCTGGGTACACCCTCTCTCTATCTGCCTCCCAGGAGGGAGGGCTGGGGGCACTTGCCCTTAACCAACCCTTTCACCAAGGATTTAGGCAACTATTTTCTTTCCTTAGCCTCTAACTTTAGGAGCCCTGGCCACGGTCCCTGCCTCCCATGAGATCTCTGTCCACAACTCCTGTGGTTCTGAGCCTTAGGACTCAGTAGTTAAGAAGGCAGGCACCATCCCCTCAGAGGGGCATCTCAGAGCCAGGACCTCGATTAGCTTATCCTAAAGCTGTGAGGGCCAGCATCCTCTTCTTGCCACCCTCTGTTCCCACAGCTGGTTATTCTGAGCTTCTAGGGGCAGCAGATTGCTGACCCAACAGCCAGCGCCCCTGCTGTTCCCTGCACTTCCAATATCTGAAGACCTGAGGGTCTCTTGATACTAAAAGGCCCAGGCCGGGACTTCCTATCTGCTAACCCACCTGAATCCCTCCCCGGACCATCCCAGCCAATGCTCAGAGGCATCCAGAGGGTGGAGCTCTGAGTCAGAGTATAAATCACCCATCTCACCACCCAGCTGGAGAGCCGCCGCGATGCTCCAGAAGCAGATGCCCGCCTGGGTCTCCCACTACCTACCAGACCCATGCCAAGCAGAAAGTGCCAGACCTTCGGCCACCTGCGCCTTGGAGGTGAGGAAGCAGTACAGGGGGGGTGGAGACAGGAGCTGAGAGCAGGAAACAGGCTCAGGGAGACCGGGGGCATTGTGGAGTCCAGAGACGTGGAGCTGCCCTGCTAGGTGAGTGTGTGGTGTGATGTCTAGTGAGGATCGGTGACGTTGCCAACCCATCGCCTTCGGCCGAGAAGCCTCCCATCTGGGTCTCTCCACCTCCTCTCGGCCTGGCAGGAAGACCCCGAGTTCATGGTCAGATTGTCAGGGCTCCAGACCAGCTCTGCCTTGGCTCTCCTATCTTATCTCACTCTTCTAATTTGCTGTAGGCACGCCACGTCAAGGACTGTCAGCAGCAACTTATTTCTCGTTCCCTTCCCCCAGCCTACGCGAACTCACTGAATGAGATGAGTGATGCCCTGAAAGTGTCTTGTCCTTTTGGGGTGGGAGATGGAGACCCTGCTCAGTCTCCAGGGAGCCCAGGAGGGGAGCTCAGTGCTGTATGGTGCTGTTGCCCCCCTGCCCTGTCCAGAATAGACATGGCCTTCAGGGGTGTACCCACATTTCCCCACAGCCCTTGGGGAAACTTTAGTTAGCAGCTAAATACCCCTCATAGGTATCCTAGGAAGACCAATATAAATCCTTCATGTTTGCAAACATTTGTGGGTTTACAGAGCTAATAACTGGCTAGAGAGCACAGAAGGTGAAAAATAGATGTTAGCTGGGAAGGGAAAAAGTGGATCTAAGAAGGCTTCCTGGAGGAGGTGGTCAACACTTGCTCCTCCCTTGCCAGTCTTAGCCTCCAGGAGCCTGGGCTGGGCTCCAGAGTCCTTCCACCAAAGGGACAGAGCTTCCCTCGGAGTGGGGAGGGAGGCCACTGGAGCTGTGCCTGTCCCTCTCAGGTCCTGGAGGCTCCACGGCTCAGAACTGGGACTTTTTGTCCTGACCTCTCATCTAGCCTGGGTGGTAAAAAGGAAAACAGCCCGAGTGGCTCCTTGCAGGTAGCCCCTAGGTGGAGCTAGCAGGGCAGTGTTTTGGGGTCCCACAGAGTCCCCATCCCAGTGGTCTTCTTTAAGGAAGGGCCTGTGCATCCTGGAAGCTATCACCGGGCTGCTCTGATCAGACACAGATGTTGAAAGGGACTGTTGGATCCACCCAGCTCCCCGGAAAGGAGGAGATGGCATCACCAGCTGGGCCTGCCCTGAGAAGCCTTGGGGAGGGGAGTTCCCACAGGCTCCATGGGAGCTGTCCTCCCCTCTTTAGCACCCCAGACTTTGTGGGCTTGTTTGGTTAGGGTATGCCTGACCGGAGGATGGGCACCAGACCCACCACTTCTGAAACACAGTTGTCAGACCCTCCTCCCTATTCCCACCCTTACCTAGGAACCTGACCCTGAGTGACCCTGCGTGACTATCTGTAACTAAATATTTGTCCGACTGATTTGTAGTGGCAGCTAGATTCTTGTGGTGTAAAAAGAGTCCCGAATTGTGAGCTGAGATTTTACTCCTGCCTGTACTACGAACTAGTCTAGGGCATGACTTTAGCTGGCTTGGTTCATTCATGGTGAAGACCAGCATCCAGGTGGCTGGCAAGCACGCTGCCCTGCAGCCAGGGAGCCCTGCATCTGAGTCCTGTCACTTCTGGACTGTGTGACCCTGTGTGAGATGCGTTTTCTCTAAACTCAGTCTTCTCTGTAAAGCAGGCATAAGAGCGCCTTCTTTGGAGCACAGTTGGAGGGCTAGATGAGAGCAGATGCCATGCACCCAGCGTGGTCAGGACCTGGCACACCAGGGGAGGGTAACAAATCGTGTTCTCCAGCCTCCTCGCCGAAAGGTCCATCAATATAGAGGGGGGTGGGAAGGAGTAACATTGGATTGCATAATAGCCACTCCTGAGAGTCAAGGGGCTGCACCTTTTCCACATGAGCTGGCAAATGCCCCCTGTCCGGAGGAGGTCTGGAGGAAAATGAAGTCCTGGCAAGATCGCCGCAGGGACCAAGGCCGGGGAAGAGGCCAGAGCAATGTGTGTCGGCAGCCTGAGCACTACTGGCCCAGAAAACTGCTCCCTGGCCGCCCTCCCCACAGAGCAGTTTGTATGTATAAGTGCACCTCTGCACTGTCTGCCAGAGTCCCTGCCTGGAGCTCCAGCACCCAGAGTTCCCCAGTCCTCACCCCAGGACCCGCCCACACCCCATGAACCACAGGATTCATGCCTGTCCCTGCTCCGGGGCTGCAGCCCAGCTGGCATGGTGCCCGACCTTGCCTGTTCTTAGGTATTTCACCTTTCACCCTGTTAGCCAGCCAAGGCATCCTGTCCTAGGGATGGGCTTGTCCAAGTCCCTGAAGTTCTTACCCTTAGCACACCATGAGCTACCCATATATTTGGTTTCTTAATCTCACTGGTTTCTGGTTCCCATCGGCAGAGTCAGACACTGTGCTTTCTTCTTTTGCATCTTTCTACTGTGTATCATTGACCTCTGAGGCCATGAATTTTTGCTTATTTCTAGCACCACTTCAATTGAGCATATTATATCAGGAGCGAAATACTCATCTTAAGCCAAGAAGGCCATTTTTCACAGTCCTGGTTCCTAGAATCCTCTGGGTCCAAGACCTGAGTCCCCTGTTCCCCTCTGTTTGCCTCCCTTGGCCCTCTGGGCTCTCTCTCAATCCCGCCAGGCTCTCTCCCTGCTGGGAGATGGAAGAGGACTTTGTAGGGGGGTTTTGAAATTGGGTCTCTCCTGCAAATGTCTGGGCTAGAAGGTGTGATCTGAGGCTCAAGGTAGACCACAAGGAGCCCTCTGTGATTACTTGAAAATGGAAACTTCTCCAAGAACCCTTCCAGCTCAGATGTTCTTTGGCTGTTTAAAAAGGAGAGAGACCGTGGACTTTGTCTGCAGAACACTGCACATGGGGAAATGGCCAGAGTTTGGGGCTATTTGGGAAATTCAGGGTAAAAAGAAGAATCTGTCAGAAAAATAGATTTTAAGAGCGAAAGACCAAGGAAGAGGAGATGCGGGCAAGCAGCACCTGTCTGCATGTTTGCCGAGGGCTACTTGCAGGCGAGATGACAGTGTAGTCTTGGTTGTGGGGCTTAAGAATTAGAACTGGATTCAAACGTGGATTCCTCTGTTTCTAGCTGAGTACCTGAAGTCAAAGGACTGAGGCTCCCTCGTGAAGTGAGGCTAATAATAACTGCTTCCGGGGTGCTGTGAGGTCTGAGCAAGACAAATGTAGAGGTTATATACACAACCCTTAGCAGATGGCAGACGCTCAGCAGGTGGTAGCTGATGTGGTTATTGTTGCCGAGTTAGAGTAGAAAGAAATGGTCAACATCATTGGAAGTTGTCAGGGTAGATGACAGCAGAGAGCTTTTTCTGGAAGGCAGGGAGACCTCAAGTGAGATCCTGTGGGAAACTGCAAAGGCTCATTCCCTTCCAGAGAAGACACGAGAGAGCCAGGCAGGGCCAAGGGCAGCCCCTCCTGGAGACAGGAGAAGGGTAGTGATGGCCAAGAGGTCCAGGGCCGTGAGTTCCAAGCCCTTCAACACTATGGAATGTCCCTGAGGACCGACCCCTGCCTGGCTGAGGCCTTGGGCGGCTCTCCACTTGGGCCCTCTCCTCTGAGAAAGTGGGCCAGTAGGAACAGGCTTTGCCAGAACTGCTCTCCTGAGCGAAAGCTGACTCCTCCTTCCTCACCAGATCAGACCGTGATACCACCCTGCCCAGGTAGGGAGTGGGCCAGACCCACTGTGCCAGAGGGGTCTGGCCGGAGGCCACGGCCACGTTTCCAGGACCAGAAGAGAAGTTGTTTGTGTGGCCTTTGCCCTAAGTTACAAAGCTCAAGGCAGAACCCCACTAGAGCAAGTGACTGACTATGAAGATATTCAGTATTTCAGAGGTAATCTCACAAAGGGAATCCTTAAACTATATATGACTGTCAGATTGGCTTTTGTTCTGATTTTGAGGCAGCTGTTGGGGAAAGAGGAGGAGGAGAACCTAGAACTGACTTACATATCTATCTCAGGGGCTAAGCCACCATTCAATTGTTGCTGGTTAGAATTAAGTTCCCGAAGAGGACTGAGGGACAGATATCAAAATGATACCAGTTTTCATGACAAATGAAAAATATTGTAACTGCGTGCGGTGATGGATGTTAACCTATTGTGATGATCATACTGTAATATATAGATATATATCTACATATCAAATCATTATGTTGTGCACCTAGTGTTATATGTCAATTATATCTCAATTGTTAAAAAATATATATCAGCACCTCTGTCACAAAGGCCTTATGAGGATTAGAAACTAAGAAAGTGTCTGGCAAATAGTAAGTGTTCAATAGAGGCTAGCTATTGCAAATATTATTATCTCTGTTAATAGCCAAGGCAGATGAGCTATCTGTGGACAATCTGAGTTGAAAATAAAAATAATTATAACATTAAAACTATTTTAAATGATAATAATGATAATTTTTGAGTGGTAAGATTATGGGGACTCTTTTTCTTTATACTTTTGTTTTTTCCAAACCCCAATATTATTTTAAATAGAAAAGAACTGCATCCTCTTAAAAAAGTATAAAGCTATTTTAGCAACACAGAGTAGACCATGTGGCGTGCACATGTTCTAGCTCAGAGGCCTCTATAAATATAGTCGCTTGGTGAGTTGGGGGAGTCCAGTGGCGTCTGACGTGGGCACAGGCTGGGAGTAGAAAAAAAGACTCATCTAAGCCTGGGTAAAACTGTCAGGGAAAGGACTTCAAATCCCAAGACTCAAGCAGAAAAGACATGAACAGAACAGCCTTGAAGCTGTCCCTCTTCCAGGGTGTGCCAGCTCAGAGTGGGGTGAGGAGAAAACCCATCACCTTGGTGCCTGGGGTCCCCTGGAGACCAGCGAGTCCTTCAGGGCCCAGAAATGTGACTTGACTGTGGGGGGGCATGTGGAGTCCAGGCAGTGGGAGCCTGTGGCCAGCGTGAGCTGCTCTCCGTCAAAGCCACCTGCCATCGTTGTCTGAATAGTGAGTCCACTGTCTTCTCAATCCACAGGAGGGGCTGTCTCCATGCTACCTGCTCACAGTGAGGGTCATCCGGATGAAAAACGTCCGTCAGGCTGATAGGGGTGAGTATCTTCCTCTCGCTTCCCTCCTTCTTCTCTGCCTATGGGGCTGGATGGAGACAGGCCCTGGCCAGAGAAATAGTCAGGTGTGTCTGTGTGTGTGCATGTGCGTATGCATGCATGCATGTGTGTGCATGTTCTACACTCAGGTTGTATTTCAGACTTTGGGGTTTACGTCCATTTTCAGCCCCTCACTAGCTGTAACCCTGCACTGCCGTAGTGCCGTGCGTCTGCCTGCGTCCAAGGGCACTGTTCGCCTCTCTCCTCCTACCTGCCCTCTCCCCAGCATCCATTTCCAGGCACGCCAGCATCTCCCACACTGGGTACTCCTGGCTTCTGCATGAATTTAAGGGCTGAAGGGGAAGGAGAGGCCCTTTGGCGTCATGGAGCCAGCTGCTGGCCCAGTCCCAGTGCTTCTTCTCAGGACCTGGACCCCATAGTGGGTTCTAGGGTCCCTGCCAGAAGCCCCTAGCACCCAGCTCTGCAGGTCAGCCCCACGACGTGGTGTGACTCACCAGGGCTGTTTATATGGTGTTTTCTTGCAGTCTAAACTTCATCTTCATCCCAGCCCCTGCAGCATGCCTGGGCCATGGGGCTCGGGGAGTCTCTGGTTTCAGGAGGAAATGACAGCATCTGGGTGAGCAGGATGCTCCACCCATACCTGGCTTGGGGTGGCATTTCGAGAGATCAGGAGAACCAAAAGCCCCTCCCTATGCTTCCCTCATCTTCCCCCATCCGGAGAGAAAGCTTGGACCTTAGTGAGGAGAAAGCTCAGTGTCAAGGCCCCTCCACTGAGGGGGTGCCTCTCTCGCTGAGGGGGTGACCACACAGGAATGGCCCAACAGCCACCAGGGTTCCCCAAAGCTTCATTATACTCCCACTGCCCTGGGATTCAACTCAGGGGGGCAGAGAATACACAGAGCCATGATACTGAGGGTGCTTTTTAAAATTTTTATTTATTGACTTGAGAGAAAGAAATTGATTTGTTGTTCCACTTCTTCATGCATTCATTGGTTGATTCTTGCATGTGCTCTAACCGGGGATCGATCCCGTAACTTTGGCAGATTGGACAGCCTTTTAACCCACTGATCTACCTGGCCAGGGACATCTCTGCCCAAAGTGGTAATAGAATCCTCATAGAAGATGGCATTCTAATCTTGTTGGTACAGAATTAAGATGTAGAGGAAGACACTGAAAACTGCGAGTAGCTAAGGAAGGCTGCACTGGGGGCCTGGGTCTGAGAGGGGCTGGGTGTGAGCATCCAGAGGCCCAGGGAGCCCAGTCTGGGGAGAGGCCATCCGGAAGGAGAGGAATGTATCTCCGTGCACCTGCTGGGGGCCAGCCTAGGGCCGGACGGCCGAACACCATTTGATCCTCCCTGCAACCTGAGGCCTATTTTGCACATACGGGTGAATGCGGTCCCAGGTCTGCGAGCTGGGGAGTCGAGGGGACAAGCCAGGAGGACGAGGCTGGGGCCAATGGTGCAGGCTGAGGAAGCCAGGCAGAGCAGAGGTCAGGATCTAAGTGGTGGGGCGCCTGAGTTCTTGCAGAAGGGATTGCATGACTTCCCCAGGGCTCCTATGCAGATTGCTGGAGCATAGGTGGGGAGAGGCTGAGACACTTGATGGGAAGCTATCACTGTGTGTAGGAGTGAGTGTGGAAGATGGAGGAGGGAGGGCCCTGGCGCCCTAGAGAAAGCAAAGGGATCACGCAGGGTTCAGACCGAGTCCCCCGGACGGTGAGTGTCCAGAGCCCATTCCAGCAGGAGCAGTTCCAGCCAGCATCCAGCTGTGGCCTCGCTCTGCCCAAAAGGCCAGCAGAGGGCCAGGGATTCCTCCTCGGGCTTTTCGAGGCCTTCCAGCCCACCAGGGAGTGATCGGAGGAGTCTGGAAGTGTCCCATGGGCTTGGGGCCTGGCTGCCTCTTTCACCTTTATTGCCCATGCCACCCTTCACCCTTCCCCTCAGGGACAGCTGCACACACCTGCCTCCGCTCCTCTCTAGGTGTGTCTGTCCCAGCCCTGCCCATACCTGTGTGCTCAGACCTTCCCATTGTCCAGGGCCTATTTGTCTCTCCTGCCACACCCCTCACCAGAGGTAGGGGGATGGAGGAGCAGACAGACAGAGAAACAGGCTGAGGTCTGGCTCCACCACCCCTTTCCCCCTTCCCCACTTGTGCCGTCCTCACAGGCTGCCTTTTTTTTTTTATCCTCACCCAAGGACATTTTTGCATTTATCCTCAGATAGAGTGAGAGGGAGAGAGGGGAGAAGAGAGAGAGAGAAACATCAACACGAGAGAGATACATTGAGTGGTTGCCACCCGCACAACACCAACCGGGGCCGGGGACAAACTGCAACCGAGGTACGTGCCCTTAGCGGAAACCGAACTCAGGACTCTCCGGTCCACGGGCCAACGCTCTAACCACTGAGCAAAACTGGTCAGGGCCAGGCTGCCTTTTGAAGGTTGTTTATGTTTTCTTCATTTCCCCTGATGGACAGAGTTGGGGACATGCATGATGTCTGAGAGTGCCAGTCCGGTCACGTTGTGTCTGGTCTCCACAGTTGTCACAGGCTGGGCTCTGTTGCTGCCTTGCCTGGTGAGGTTTGAGACTATCCTGATGCCTTCCCAGTCCTGGGTTACCCTCGCCCCAAACTGTTCCCTTCTGGCTTGGATCAAAAGCATGTTCCTGTCTGGTTCAGCTTCTAATGTGTGTCTGAGTTTCCAAGAGTTCGAGGAGCCTGAAAGAGATGAGATTAAGGGAAGAGATTCAGGGATGAACCCCCTCATCAGGGAGCGTGCCGCCCAGACCTGGGCCAGAACTGGGAGGGAGTCCGCCCCCAGTTGTCAAATGAACCTCCCAGCTGTCAAATGTTTTTATTCCTCTTGGGAAAATAAATTAAAATGCAAACCAGCACCCCAAGGGATGTGAGGCAGGCATCTGTAGAGGTATTAGGGAGACAGTGTTCTCAGCATCTGTAGAGATCATTGAGTCATTTTTGCCACCCACATTCCAGGAAAGGATATATGTCATTCAGATGACCAAGCCCTCCGTCACTCCACATGGGTTAGAACCTATCTATTCCTAGGAAATCCCCTACCTGAAATTCTCAGAATTGGGTCACCATTGCTTAACCATTATTCCTCATTTCAAACACAGCGGTCACTGTCCATGACACCTGCCCCAGATGGCCATCCGGGCCTGACCGGATTTCCTCCATCATCCCTTCCTCCCCAGGATTACCTCTTCTTCGGGCTGCATTCTCCTTCTCTCCAACTTGTGGGGGTAGGGGTGGGAACAGCTGTCTGTATAAGGACTGAAAAACAAATTAACGCTTGAAGTATGGGTGTCTGATCAGCCCTGTCTCTTCCAGGCCAAAAATACTGAGATTTTATTTAATGGGTTTAATGGGAGAATTTTAGTCATGGGTTGATGATAGGAAAGGGATTTATAGTGTCCATTATATCGTGCTAAGCAAATGGGTGTGGAGTTGGGGGTCGCTGCCTGTAGGCTTCTAGCGTACAGGAGGCAGACCAAGAGAAGGGGTCAGTGTCCAGAAAAAGCCACAGGAGGGCTGAGCAGGTCCCTAGGGAGTCTCCCTACGGGCAGAGGGATTAGGCACGCCAACTTGCTTACCCAGAAGTCTTCGGTGACTTCGGTGACTCAGCCCAGAATTTCTGTGGTACTGATATAGCACAATAGCAGGAAGTTGGGCTTTTGCATTCATTCACTTACTCAACAAATGTCTAGTAAGTGCTGACACATGGTGTTCCGGGCCTGCCAGTGTGCAGGGCGCAGCGTAGCCAGTGCTCTGCCAGGAGAAGAGCGGAGGGTGTGGGCTCAGGGGGGCACGTGGCCCAGACCTGGGGACTCAGGAGGGAAGGCTTCCAGAGGAGATTCCTTCTGAAACCAAAGGGGCTAGGCAAGGGAAGGATGAGGTAAAAAAAGGAAAAGAAGTCTATTCTAGGCAGAAGAAATGACCAAACGACATGGCACCTTCCGAGACCCACAGTGATTGGGTTTGGCTGGAGTCTCAAGTACAAGTGTGAGCACCTGTGTGCACCTGTATGTGTGTATCATATGTGCGTGTGCATGTACGTGTGTATGTGTTTGGGGCAGGGCAGGGGCTGGGGTGTAGGGAGGGTGGAAACATAAGGCTGAGGCTGGGGAAGTTGGCAGGGGCAGCCATGCTGAGTGGTTGGGCCTCCTTCCTAAGGCCAGGTAGGAGCCATTAAAGGATCTTCGACTGGAGAGCGACATGGTCAGATCTAAAAAGATCCCTCTGGTTTCTCCTGAGAGAATAGATTAGAATAGGGCAAGACAGAAGACAGGGTACCTGTGGGAAAGAGGCAGCAGAGAGGAAGGTGGCCTGCTCCACGGCAGTGGCAGTGAGTGAGGACATGTGGGTGGGCTGGAGAGAACAGAGGAGTGAAACCCACTCAGTGCAAGAGTCAAGGACAATACTTGGCGTTTGGCCTGGACGCCTGAGTTGGCGATGAGAAGGGTGAGGATGCCATTTTTTTTTTTATTCCATTGGGTTTTGGTCATTCTTTGTGTCTGGATTGAATGATGATTATGACATGTAAAGGACAGGGTCATCACGCCTTCATTCAGTGGGAGGGCTGTGAATTCCAATCCACCGAATGGTAACCATTCAGAGATTAACCAGACATTGGGGGGGAAATCAGAGTCTAGGGATGCTTGCGGTGCCGTCCTTGGTTATGAACTCTGAGGAAGTTCTCAGTGTAGTGGCATGTAGGAATAGGTCAGTCTGGGGGTACACCTCTGGTTCCACTCTCACAGGACATTATTAATAACAGTTGTGAACTTGTTTGTATCAGTCCTACCGATACAGAACTCCCATGCCCACACCAGCTTTACCTTCTAGCGGACTCTCTGGCATTGGAAACTGTTGCCTTTTCTCATTTTCTGTGTATGTGGTGTGAACCCTGGGCATCAGCCCAGCAGGTTGCCAGGAGGGTGAAAAGGCAGGCATGGCACCTTTTCCTCCCTCCTCCCAGGTAGAATGGAAGGAGGGAGCCAGGCTGGGTTGCTGTTTTTCACCCTATGCCATCTGGTGCTCCAACCAAAACCTGGGAGGCCTTCTTCCACTTTGGGAGGGCCTATTGGGATCACAGCCCTTGTCCCTTCTCCAGAGCACATCCAAGATCAGCACACTTGGATTGTTTATTTCAGAAAAAAAAAAAAGTATGTGGCTTTAGATGTGAGGGTTTCTTGGGAAGACCAGCGCAAGTGTGCAGGGCCCAGAAAGTGCAGTTGAGACATTTAGTCATATGTAGTCGATGGTGGTTCCTGCTCCTAGATCCTGCTGACTCTCTTGTTCCTCCCAAGCCCTTTACCACTGGCGCCCTCTGGTCTGACTCACAGCCGATGGCACCCCTTCTAATCCCTGCTTCTCCTCAGCCCAGAGGAAGAGCTGAGCCCTACTTTGGTTTCCCTGGTGCCTTGGGTTAATGCAAGAGGTAAACTGGGCCCTTTGGGGCTGGTCCTCCAGATCTTTCCTTGGGAGAGAGAAAACTGTGCAGACTTACCTTGTCCCAAACCAGAGAGCCAGGGTGCTTCTGATAAGAGCCAGAGGCCACCTGTGCCCATGAGAACAGTCAGTGAGACCTGGGTCCCCATGTGAAACCTCTAGCCTGTAGTCTGTGACCTTCTCAGGGTTCTAGGACAAACATCTCTAGAGCGGCAGACTCATGAGCGAGGAGAGGACCTGAAGCTGAGGCAAGGCCTTCTTGCTCTCGAAGTGACTTGCCTGAAGTTCCCTCCTGACTCCTCATTCTCTCCTCTCTGAACCTGGGTTGGCACCTCACCCTTCCCTCCCACCCTTGTCTTCACTGGACAGTGAGCCAGACAGACTGCTATGTGAGCCTCTGGCTGCCCACCGCCTCTCATGAGAGGCTGAGGACTAGGACCATCTCCAACTGCCCAAACCCAGAGTGGAATGAAAGCTTCAACTTCCAGATCCAGAGCCAAGTGAAGGTGAGACGTGGAGGACTGGACTGTCTGCCCTGTCCCCCTCCCTTCTGTGCCCCTCCCTTCCTGCCTGCCCTTCTCTTTGCTCATGTGTCCTTCTTATGCCCTTTTGTTGTTCTTTCCAGCAACTTCTTGTCCTCCTGTTGGCCTGTCTTCCCACTCACCCAGTCCTTCCAGCCTGTCTCATATTTGTCCCTCTCCGAGTCTGCTTATCCTTCCCCCTTCTTCCCTCTCTCTCCTGTCCTCCTACGTAATTGTTTCTGGAACTGGGTGTCTCCTGCCCCCAAATAGAGTGTGTTTCCAATACTTTCCAGAACATACTCCAAGCAGGATAATACACGGAAGAGAAGAGCCACTGTATTCACTTGGTCCACAGCCAGTTTAATTCCATCCAGAGGGCTTTCTCTATTTTAAATTCTTTTTAGATTGCTTTATTATTTCTAATTCCTTGGGTGTGTGTTCTTTCATTTGTTGATTTATTCCACAGTGTTGGTCTTACTCAGATATATGGCGACCCTAAGGCAAGCTCACATCTCCTTGTGGGAGAGTTCTCCCCTGAGCATCCCGAGTTGTGACAGTCTCGGCAGAGTGCTCCTGTGAGAACCTTGTCCTCGTCATGGAGGCATCAACCAGCCTTGGGACAATTGAGACCCCAAAGCTCTGTCCAGCTTACTGATTTCCTGTTTTAGGCATGCCTCCATTTTTGGTTCATGACAAGTACTTTTTATATTTATTATTTTAAAAACATTTATCATATACATGGTTTTGGAGAGAGAAGGAGATTTCCACATGGGCTCAATTGGCCATCTTGAAATCAGAACTTGAGCTGCCTTTGTCTAAAGATCTAGGGAGCTTCTAGGTTGGTTCTGGGACATACCTGGATTTCTGTAATTACAAGGTCAACAGATCTCGTTCAGTTGCAAACTCCCAGAATCACCTCATGTCCACCAAACAGGGGCCAAAGAGGCAAACCCAGTTCCTACCCACATCTCCCAGGATCCTTAGAACAAGAGGCCTCAGGGGTTAATCCATGTCACCTGAGATCAGTGACCTCAGAGTTCGGTCAGATGACGGGACAGGTGCTCAACTCTTGACATTCTGCCTTGGGACCTTCCATGAGATCTCATTAGGAGCTGATGAGCCAAAGAATGGAGTTCCAACGCCTCACCCCAACCCCACCAAGTATCAGAATGCCTGTGCTCTTTGGCACATCACTCCCCTAGAGTGCTAAGATGTCAACACTGACCTAGGTTTTCTAGCACCAAGGGGCTGTCTGCAGCTCCTGAGGCCCCAGTGCTGAACACATTCCATATCCTGGCAGGAGTCTTGCTTGCTCTGCCCTTCTGTCTTTCCTCCAGGTAAAATGAACCCCTCACACTTTACAGGCCCCTGCCAAGCTTGCAAAATTCCCCAACAGGGGAGTCAGAGCAGAGAAGCAGGAAGGCTTCAGCGAGTTGGAAAGGGTGGAATAGACACTTTCCTTTCTAAATTCATTTCCCTACAAATGTCTCTCGCACCTGAGCAGGGGCCTTTGTGCTGGTCCCTGTCCCTCAGACCTACCTCCTTGCTAGGACGGAGGTCAGGCCCCTTGTCCTGGGAATGGGTGAGTGGGTTAGTGCAACCATTTAACCAGACTTGTGCCCCGCCTTCTCCCCTAGAACGTGCTAGAGCTGAGTGTCTGCGACGAAGACACAGTGACACCAGATGACCATCTCTTGACGGTTCTCTATGACCTCACCAAGCTCTGCTTCAGGAGGAAAACCCACGTAAAGTTTCCACTCAACCCAGAGGTGGGTGCAGCTGCCTCAAGAGGAGAGCTGGTCATTCCCATGATCCTCTCCACGGGCTCCTCTCTGCGTAACAGCCAAGTCAGAGAAAGACCTGCTGATCCAAATCCCAGCACGATTGCTTACTAGCTTTATGACCTTGTGGAAATTATTTAATTCCTCTGAGTTCTTTTTCCTTGTCTTCACAATGGTGATAGTGGTACTTACCGCACAGGGTCATTGTGAGACATAAATGGGAAAATGTGACTAAGGCACCTAGCGCTGGTCACAGTACAAAATGAAGAAGCAGTAAGTGTTGATCCCCTTTCCTCCTTTCCTTCCCTCGGTGTCCTGTGCTGGGATAGCCCCAGAGGGCGGAGGACAGAGGGGAGTAAAGGAGGCCAAATATGTGAATCAGAGAAAGTCAGAGCTGGAAAGGACCAGGATGTTATAGATTCAACCATTCAACAAATACTTGAATACCCACTATGGACCGGGCACTGTGCAAGGCACTGGGCACACGCCAGGGCACGAGCATCCCTGCCTCCCCTGGCTTACATTTCAGTGGGGAAATTAAGGTCCAGTGAGTCACGCCTTGCCTGAAGTTACACAGTAAGAGGTATAAAGGGATAGGCAAGGAAGGGGCTCCTACCCTTCAGAACTGAACTTTCTGGGAGCATGATTACAGCGCTCCCTTGCCCCACGCACAGCCCTGTGGGAAGGCAGGAGAGCAGCAGAGGAGGAATGCAGGTAGAAGATGAAAGGAAAATATTCTGAGACAGAAGAGTTTGCACGCTGAGACTTGGGGTGACTCCCCCCTGGGTGGTCGGGGTGTTTTGTTGTCAAAGACTTGGAGACAGCAGGAGGCAGAGGGGACAATAAGAGCCAGGAGCAGCTGCCCCCACTCCATGTTAGCAGGACAGCTTTGTGGGAAGGAGGGGACAGGTTCACAGAGGCTCCTGGGGCAGCTCCCAGCTCCCAGCTGCCTCCCTTCCTCCCCCTGCAGGGCATGGAGGAGCTGGAGGTGGAGTTTCTGCTGGAGGAGAGGTGAGTAGGCCCCAGCCCCTGAGGGCTCCCCCAAGGTCCTGATCCCTAAATTGCATTTCAGAGCCGGTCTGCTTTTTGCTGTCTCCCTCTCTTCCACTCCCTCCCCTGGCACTCACCTCAGACTCCTCACTGTGTATTAGAATCACTGGGAGCTTTTAAATACTGTTGGTGCCTGGGCCTCATTCCTCCTCATCCTGTTCTACTGACATCAGTATTGCTTTATGGATCCAATACTCTGGCCAGCCCCCTGCCTGAGTTCCCTGCCTTCCTGAGAGCAGCCTCTGGGAAGAATCCTACCACCATAGTGATCCGGCTTATTGAGGCCAGGCTACAAAAGAGGTCAGAACCAAGGGGTCTCCTCCTTGACCTAGGGAAGAGGCTGCTCCCTGCCCACCTCTGCAGCCAACTCTGGAACCAAGTCAGGGGGAGGCTCCGACCCAACATGGGGGGTTACTTCTCACGTTCAGTTAGAAGAATGATCCAGGGTCCTGGAGGTCTTGCTGTGCTAGGGACTCCAGTGCAATTGGGTCAGAGCTGGAGGATGGGAAGGACAAGAGGACAAAGAGAGAAGGAAGAGAAGCGGTGTTGAGGGAGGGCAGCAGGGCCCCTGCCCTGGGGGACAAGCCTGCCCCAGGATGGCAGAGTGCCTGGTGATGGGGCAGCTGGCTGCTCCCTTCTTCGTAGCCCTGGCAGAGCTGATCCCCCTGGATTTATGATCAGCCAGGGACAGGGAGGACGAGAGGAATGGGCTGGAACAAGAGGGCTTGTCACATTCCACTCACACAGTCCTCTGCCTAGGGGCTCCTGGAACTACAGCAAGTCCTCAGATAATGTCTCAACATCATTGTCATTTCACTGTAATGATGAGATGATATAGAAACTTAACTCTTGTTTATTCCAATTAGCCTGTGTTAAAATTGGTTTTGTTACGCATCGTTTCACTGCAGTGCTAAGAACCTATCGAGGACATTAAATGAGGAATTACTGTATTTGAGGCTCCTCATTTCCATCAACAGTTGGTTGACAACTTAAAATCAATTTTGTTTCACATTAAATAAAGCATGGCTCTCTTCTCTAGGTCTTGATTTGACAGGGATGGGGCAGGGGGATCCTTGGCTGAATTAGAAAGTGTCCTGCAAAATGAAATATGTCAAAATTGCTACTAAGAGTTGATCTGGAGACAGTCATATTGGGCTTTAGTGGACTGCTAAGGGTAACTGTGGAGACTTATATTCTAGACTTTATAACACAAGGACGTTTCTTGTTCACCAGGCCCCTTTCTGCTTGGGTCAGAACTGTTTGCTAAACACATAAATAACGCACAGAACGGAGAATGGGTCGGTTTCTCTACCAGAACTATTTACATCTGCTCTAGGTGGTGGTCGGGCCTTTTCTTGCAGCCTGTTTATCCTCATAAGTCTGTGTTTCATCTGGTAGGACATAAAAAGCAGTTACTTCTTAAGGGGAAAAAAGGAAACTGTTCTTCTACTCCCTCTAAACTGCAAACCTATTATTCCTGGAAATTCTATTTAAAATGTATGCCTGATGGCCCGGCTGGTGTGGCTCAGTGGTTGTGGCCGGTTCAGTTCCCAGTCAAGACACATGCCCAGGTTGTGGGCCAAATCCCTAGTGGGGGGCTTGCAGGAGGCGACCAATCGATGTTCTCTCTCATCAATGTTTCTATCTCTCTCTCCCTTTCCCTTCTTCTCTCTCTAAAATCAATAAAGAAAAAATATTTTTAAAAAAGAATAATATTTAAAATAAATAAAAATTAAAAGTAAAATGTATGCCTGTTTTCTCCCTGCCAATCTACAAACCTAAGGTTTCTTGAGCCAATATTTTTCATGAGGACCAGGAAGGCTCTGCTATCTCATTATTGACACTATTTGGGCTTTTTGTCACCTTTGTGATATAACTGACCAGGAGTTCTCGTTTTGTTTTTCAGTCCCTCTCCACCTGAGACCCTCATCACCAACGGCGTGCTGGTGGTAATTGTCCTCCCAGGTCCCTGTAACCCCAGAGGTCACATGTGGCTGCTGCTCCCAGGGGAACAGACTGTGGGAGAGAACCCTGGGCCCAGCGTGGGCCCTGTCCCAGAGCCCACTAGGAGTCAAACTAACTGAAGCCAGCCAAAGGCGGCGAGGACAGGGGTGGGGCAGCAGCTGGGCTCCTGCCCCTGGGGAGGAGGTGGCTAGGACATCCGTCACCCTGCCCAGCATCCCACATCCCACAGGATGATGGCTCCTTCCTGGGAACCTCCCCAGCAAAAGCACCCACTAGGAGGCAGCCTTCTCCCAGAATCAATCTCAGTCCCATTTCTCCCCAACCCCAATCTCTCCACAAGCACAAGTTCAGTATTAAAAGGTTTGTCATAATTCAGCTGTGGACAGCCATTTTAATTAGTTGCATCTAAAACCCCAGATTCAAAATCTCTCCCCTAAAAATCAGTCTTTGGGAGATTGTGGTGAAGGGTTTGACCTGCCTCTGACCCTTGAGAAGGCTGTTTCATTGGAAGTTACTCACTTTCAAAGCCCAAAGAGGAGGGTTCCCTCAGGTTCCACTCCCAATCTGCAGCTGAGAATGTGACCCCTGCAGAGCTGAGCCCTAGGTTTTTCGGAAGAGCTTCAATTTCGAATAGTCAATCTCTGAACAAGGTGATGGGATTTGATTGGGTTCAAAACATGTGGTCGGGGCCCCAGGCTTCCCCAGTCAGGTCACAGTGTGGGGCATGACTTGTGCTTGGAACGACTCTCGCTTCTTTGTTGCAGGCTCGACAAGTCTCCCGCCTGGAGGTTCAGGCAGAACCCAGAAGGCAGAGGAAGAATGGGAAAAGTAGGTCCTTTGCCAGCCTCTGCCTGCGGGGGAGGGCTGCTTCCCAGCCCTGCCAGCACCAGAACAGGCTGCTCCAGGGCTGCCCTGGGCTCAGTCGGGGAACCAAGAGCTTGGCAGGAGATGCCTCGGGATCACCTCGCCCTCAGGGGTTGTGAACTCCTGTCTCTCCATCCCCCTCTCCTCCATAAGGGACATGCTCTTCCAGTCACCTGCATGACCCTCGGAGCTTTCCAGGTCTGAAGAGCGACCTGGGTCAGGGGTCAGTGGCACAGCGCTGCCCACACTAGCCTGCACCGTACCCTGCCACACCAGGGGTCCACTGGATCTGGTGCAGTGGTCAGCACCAGGGTGGACGGGCACGAACAACACCTAGGGCCCCTCTAGCTGTGCCCCTTCCTCTGGCCAACTGACAGTTCACAGAGAGTCCTAGCATTTGGTGGTTGGCAGGGGCCTAAGAGATCCACAAACATGAGACTCCCCTGTTCACTGCTCCATCCCATTCCACCCACGCAGGGACTTCCAGCCCTGTCCCAAGAGAGGGGAGCAGCATGGCCCCACAGACCTGGGGGGAAGGGAGGAAGAGGCCACTGCCCCAAACTGACTTTGAGGCACCTCCTGGAGAAGCAGAACCTAGGAGGACTCGTGTAGAGGACTCAGCATCTCCGAGGGCCTCCTGGGGGCCTCATTTGTCAGCACCACAAGCACTATTAAAATGCAGATTCCTGGGCTGGTCCTGTCCTACAGAATGAGACTGTCTGGGGCATTTTAACCAGTGTCCCTGGTGATTCTAAACCCCTGTCCTAGGCACCTCCAGCTATGCTTTGTACTGTTGTTGGGATGGGAGGAGTGAGAGGCTTTTAGGGGGTCTCAGCCCTCTTGTCCCCTCTTCCAGGGAAGGACCTCCTGGTAACAGTGACGGAGTCCTTCGAGCACACCCAGCGCGTCTCGGAGTGCCTGGAGCCCTGCTGTCCGAACCCTGCCAGCTTCCACTACCCCAAGTATTTCCAGTCCCAGATGCACGCGGATGTGCCCAAAAGCCAATGGAGCTGTGGGGTACAAGGCGGCGCCAGGGGGTGGTGTGGGGGACTGGGGCAGATGGGCTGCCAGAGGAGCCCCTCACCCCCACTCACAGACCCACCCCTCCTCCCAGCTTTGCTGCTGTGGCAGGCGCCAGAAGAACGGCCCTGTCAGCCAGCCCCTGGAATGCCTCACCGAGGGCCAGGCCGTGACCCTGCCTGTGGTGAGGGCTTGGTCTGGGAAGGGGCCTGAACAGCTTTGCCTGGAGCTCCTATGGCAGGGAGATGGGAAGAGCCTGGGGGGCCGGTGGGGGAAGGTGACTGGGGGGTCTCTCTGGCAGGATAGAGGAGTCTGGTGGGGTAGGAGAGGCTGAGCTGCAGTGGAGCCAAGAGAGTGTGTGGAGGCCAAGTTAAGGATGACGGGGAGGGTCATGTCCAGAAGAGGGTGTAAGATGGAGCATGTGTGTGCGTGTGTGTGCATGTGCATGTGTGTGTGTGTGTGTGTGTGTGTACACATGTGTGTTGAGTCAAGTCAGGGAGTGAACAGTGTGGTGAGTCTGCACTTCTTTGGTTGGGATCATTTGGCTCCGAATTGTCATCCCTGACAAGCTTTGCATCTTTTGCGTCCCAGGGAGAAAACTGTGAATTACACATGAAGTCTACGCCCTGGTAAAGTACCCTTTTGCTGTCTGTCCCTCTGCTTTGTTCATCCTAGAAGGTGTGAAGTGGTATCTGGGTGTGTTTTTGTTTGTTTGTTTTGTTTTTCTTTATTGATTTTGGAGAGAGAGGAAGGGAGAGGGAGAAAGAGATAGAAACATCGATGAGAGAGAACATTGATTGGCTGCCTCCTGTATGCCCCCCACTGGGTTTTTGGCCCACGACCTGGGCATGTGCCCTGACCAGGAATCAAACCAGCGACCTCTTGGTGCATGGGTCGATGCTCAACCACTGAGCCACAGCAGCAGGGCTGGGTGTAGTTTTGATTTGCATTTCCCTGGTGGCTAATGATGTTGAGCCTCTTTTCATGGGCTCATTGGCCATTTGCATGTTCTTTGGAGAAATGTCTACCCAAATCCTTTGCCCATTTTTAAAGTGAGTTAGTTGCATTCTATTTTAAGTTGTAAGAGTTCTTTGTATATTCTGAATACACGTCCCTTGCCAGATGCATGATTTGCAAATATTTTCTTTTATTCTGGTGGTGATTTTTTTATGTTCTTAATGGTATCTTTTGAAGAACAGACATTTTACATTTTGTTGCATTGCAATTTCTCTATATTTTTTCTTTATTGAATTTAGAGAGAGAGGAAGGGAGAGGGAGATAGAAACATCGATAAGAGAGAACATCAATTGACCGCCTCCTGCACGTCCCCTACTGAGGATCAGGCCCACAACCTGGGCATGTACCCTGACCAGGAATCGAACCAGTGACCTCTTGGTGCATGAGTCGATGCTCAACCACTGAGCCACACCAGCTGGGCTATATTTTTTCTTTTATTGCTTGTTCTTTTGGTATATATTTAAGAAACCATTGTCTAATCTAAGGTCATGAAAATGTATTCTCATGTTTTCTTCCAAACGTTTTATGGCCTCTCTCATCTCAGGTCTAGGACTGATTTTGAGTTCATTTTTATATTCAGTGTGACACGGGCTCAACTTCATCCTTCTGCGTGTGGATATCCAGTTGTCTCCGCATTATCTGTTAAACATTGTTCTTTCTTCATTGAATTGTCTTGGCACCCGAGTAAAAAATCAAGTGATCATAACTTCCATTTCCAATTTGATTAGCTCTCTGCCCTTAGGCGGTTATGTAACCTCTGTAAGTCTCAGTTTTCTCCTCTGTAAATGGAGCGATATCAAGAATACTGCCCATTGTTGGTCACTTTGAGGATCCAGTGAGATAGATAACACATGTCAAGAACTCACTGATCTGTTTGGCAAGTGGGATACTCAGCTGGTGTTATGATTATCATTGTTCCATTATCTAGTCCTTGCTGAGGTCAAGGAAAGAGTTATTTCCTCACAGCTATGTCTGCAGCCTGTGGTAGACATGGAGGAATGTGATGGAAGAGCTCCCAGGCCCTGCCATCAAGGAGATGTGACCTTGTTATGACTCAGGTCGGAAATTGTCAAGGTCCATGTGCTTGGAGTCTCTGAGGGGCTGGGCCTTGGAGGACACAGGGATGTAGGTGTGCAGAGGAAGGAAGCGTCCAGTGAAGGCAAGGATCTGTGCAAAGGCTCAGAACCAAAAGTGCTCCTGGGCCCTTCCAGGAAGCAGCTGGGGTGAGGTTGGACAGATGCTGTAGGGTCCAGGATGTCCAGCGGGAGCCTGGACTTGTTCAGGGCAGGATGTGATACACAGAGGGCAGGTGCTGGCCGCGCTGCAGCAGCTCCCGCCCCACCTGCCTTGCAGACCTGGGGGAGGACATGGTGAGAAGGGTTTTTGTCAACTGCACAGACACACAGGATGATTATTATTCCGGGAACAGGAAGGGCTTAAGGGAGAAGTCGAGCTCCATGAGAACTGGGCTGTGTTTACCCAGCTCAGAAGAGCCTTACTGTGGAGCCTTGTCCAGAGAGAGTGCCGGAAGGATCTCAGGGTCCCTTGTCACCATGTCCGGTCTGATCCATACAAGGTGCCTGGGGAAGCCTTTCTGGACTTTCCAGATATTGCTGAGGAGGCAGAGGGCTCAGTGAGTCCCGGATTTTGTTGAGTTCCTGCTTACAATGCATCAGCTAAGGCCTTGGGGCCTTTACATTTGTTATCTCATTAAGTCCTGAAGACAGTGCAGGGAGTTCAGCTCGATTAGCCCCATTTTACAGATGAGAAAGCAGAGACCCTGAGGCTGTGTCTTCTCCATGGAGGTAGGTCTGCTCATCCAAGGTCCTCTGTCCTCACAGTTCCCAGACGTTGGATGTGCGGCTGGGCTACAGCCTGTGTCCCCAGGAGCTAGAGTTCCTGGAGAAGCGGAAGGTGGTGGTGGCTGAGGCGCTGAAGCAGGTGTTGCAGCTGGAGGAGGACCTGCAGATGGACGAGGTGGGTAAGCAGAGGTCGGCCGGCCCGGCTCAGTGCCTGCTCTGAACTCATCCTCCCAACACTGAGCGCTGACGTCTGCCCCCAGCCCTTCCCTGCCCAGGCCAGCCTTGGCGCTGCCCGTCGTGGTTGCTCTTAGTGCTAAGGTCCAGGTAAGGGCTGTGTTGGGTATGAGTCAGTTGTGTTCACAAGGGGAGGGGAGAGCAGAGTAGAGGGAGAAAGGAAGGAGCATGAAAAGACCCTCAGGTGACTAGATGGCCTCCTCTCCCAGCCAGGAAGACATGTGACGCTCCACCTCCTCCCACACCCCACACCTCCACCCAAAAGGCCGTAGGACCTTCATTCTTCCCCCAAAGTACGCAGGATTACTCACACACCCAGAGAGAACAGCAGGCGGAAGGAAGCTGGAGCGAAGCAGCTTCTACTCGCAATGCCAGCTCCTCCCCTGGAGCAGACAGTGGTGCCTTGGTTAGAGCCCTCTGTCACCTCCCTGGTGAGGACTGAGGCCCACAGTCCCCTGGGCAGCAGGTCAGTCCTCGGAGTGTCCGCCTTCTGAGGCCGACCATGGGTGTGGATGGAGACCACGTGCCCGAGGAGAGCTGTGCCGGGGCGTTAGCCAACAGAGGGGTCTTACAGTCTCCGCTCAAATGAAAACACTTACAGTAAGTCTTGGCAAAGAGCCTCCTCCTCCCATCTTTAGGGAAACACACCAAGGGCATATATAGCAACCCTATGTCAACCCAGAGGTGACAACCCTGCCCCATCCCCTTTCAGAAATCCACTCCCTCCTGCTCTTACACATATGGTATATATTAGGCACCTACCATGCACCGAGCCTGATGCCCTCACATCAAATCCCTCTATAGAAGATAATCAATTTGCAACCATTAAGGGATCATATACAAGCTGGGTTATTGGGCAAGCCCCCCAGCCCCCCGTACCTCTGATTCATCATGTGTTCATTGAGGGCTGGGCTACCAGTGCCAAGAACTCTTCCAGACAAGACCTCCAGATTTACCAAGCCTGCGGAGGCTTCAGAGCCCTCTACTGACACCAACTCTTGGGTTTGGAGCTAAGGTCTAGTTCTACACCTACCGGGTGGCCACCACCCTGGGAAAGGCAATATTCAGGTCACTCAGTGCCCCACTCTCTGCTCTGTGTGGCCAGCTCTCCCTCCTCCACTGTCCTTCTCAGCTCCTGTCTATCACTCCAAGGCTTCTCCACCCGGCATTGCCGAACAGTCTGCCTCTCTGTGCCCCAGGTCCCGCTCATAGCCATCATGGCCACTGGAGGTGGAACAAGATCCATGACCGCCATGTATGGCCACCTGCTGGGGCTGCAGAAGCTGAACCTCCTGAACTGTGCCAGCTACATTACTGGCCTGTCAGGAGCCACCTGGTAAGGAACCGGGGCTACTGTCTGGTGGAGCCCAGACCAAACAGCTAAAGGGCAGCCTGGGGTCTCTGGTGAAGCTCCCTGTGCCCATGTAAGAGGGACCTGGGCAGCTCTACCACCTACAGCGGTGCACGCTCAACTTCTCTGAGTCTCCGTTTCCGTATCTGTAAAGCAAGGATAATAATTGTACTGACCTTATGGAGTTGCTGGAGACGCTCTCCCTGTACTGGGAGACACTATATACGTCATACACATTGGTCATTACTGATGTTACTGTTTCCGTGGGGCTGTGCAGGGACCTGGGAGCATGGTGGCCAGCCATGAGGGAACTCCTGGTGCCACTGATCCCCTCCTGCTGGTGAGAGGCAGCTGCCCTCTCTCCTGGAGGGTGCATCAAGTTGCCCAGGGTAGGCGGAGCTGGCCCAGCTGCCCTGGTTGCCCACACTCCAGCCCGCCACCCATCCCTGCCCACTCCCTCTGCCCTGCAGGCTTCCTCGGGCTCCTACCTCCTCACTCTGCAGATGAGCAAGGAGAGGGAGAACTCGGCCCCCCGGTGAGACCAGCATGAGTTTGGCTTCTCCACATGAACCACCATGCCTGGGTCTCACAGTCCTTGTAGGGGCCCACCAAAATATTTTCTTTTCAGATCAGAAGAAAAAAATGAACTTCTAGGTTGAAGACAATATTTTAATAAGAATATTGCTATATCTGTCTTTATACAAAATCATAAAACAAAAAATGTTTTATCGCTTTTCTTTTTTTCTTTTCTTTTTATTAATTAATTTATATAAAACAAAATTTTTAATATGTTTACAATGAAAGGGGCCACCAAGGTCATAATGCAGCCCTGGTCCAGTGTGGCCAGGGTCCTCTGACTATCCAGGGCCTCTCAGCCAGGCCTGTGCCTTATTCTGTCTGGGGCTGGTGGGCCTCTGAGCCTTCGAGGTCCCAAGTTGTGGGCCTCATCCTGGAGGCACTCTGGGTGACTTTCATTTGGGAATGGATATGAACTGCTCTAGGAAAACCAAGGGCTCCTGGGGCTAGAAGGGCCCCATAGAAGGAACAGCTGACTTTATGGGTGTCGCCTCTGCGCCAAGCCCTGAGGTGACTATTTCCATTGAGTCATCTCATTTGTTCTTCCTAAGAAAACTATGAGGGAGATGTCATTCTGCTCATTTTATAGCTGAAGAAACAAAGGAATTGTCCAGGGCTACTGAGCTAACGAGTGGTGAGTGGTATTGATGGGATTTAAACCCAGGCCGTTGGAGTCCAGGGCCCGGGTTCTTAAGCTCCCTGTTAACTGGCTGCCCATGAGTAGTAGGTCAGGGAGACAGCCTGTCTCTATGGTGGGAGAGGGGTACCTAGCCTAGGGAAGCACTGGGAAGGGTTCTTTTAAAACCAATTATTTGTAATGGTTTTCAAAGTTTTTTAAAAGTATAAAAGTAACCAAATGAACCTTATGGGGAGCAGGGTGCGTTTTGTTGAAGAAACCACCTGACCAAGCTCTACCTTCCCTGACCAGAAACAAGTCCCGTGAAGGAAGAGGCCACTGTTCAGACAACTAACTCTACAGCCGCAGACAAGGTCCACGGTGGGGGGATCCCGGGTGCTGTCCTGACATAGACAGAAAGCTGGGTCCAGGACAAGAAGAGGCAGCAGGGACAAAGAGCCAGGGCCAGGGGGACCCCACCTTTGTTTTACTCCTCCCCGCTGCCCACATGTAAGTTAAGAAGGGAAAACAAACTTAGCCAGCATCACAATTATGGGAATGAATGTGGCAGAGTGCAGACAGTCCAGGATGCGGAATGAGCGGAGCCTGGGTTCAATGGCGGCTCCACCACCCCGCGGCCCAGCGCGTAGTACCAGGTATTACTCTAACCACGTTCCATTGCATTAACTGATGTAATCTTCACAATAACTCTGTGAGATAAGTATAATTATCACAGCCCTCTCTCTCCACAGCTGGGGAAACTGAGGTGAAGAGTGGTTAAGTAACTTGCCCCAGATAACATAGCCAGTGAGTGGCAGAGTCTGGATTTGAACCCAGGAGGATCTGGGTCCAGAATCCTCACTCTTAAGCGACACACTAACTATACCTGGCACGCAACAGGCAACCAGGAAATGGTAGCAACTGTGACTACGTGTAATAACGTTTACCCCCTTTTCCCCAGCCTTGTCTCCTGCCAGGGTCTGGGCTGATGGGACCAGGGCTGGCTCAGCTCTATCAGCCATGCCTGTCTTTCTCCAGGACCATGGCTACCTTGTACCGTGACCCTGACTGGTCTTCCAAAAACCTGGAGTCTGCCATCTTTGAGGCCCGGAGGCACGCCATCAAGGACAAGATGCCCGCCCTGTTCCCAGACAAGCTCCGCAAATTCCAGGAGGAGCTCCGGCAGCGCAGCCAGGAAGGCTACAAGGTCAACTTCACAGACTTCTGGGGCCTGCTGATCGAGGCCTGTCTCGGGGATGAGGTAGGTCCCAGCTTCTCCTGGGCCACACCCTGCCCTGGCTGGTGTCCAGCTCTCTTCCTTCGTCAGGGTGTCTGGACTCGTCCTGCAGCAGGAGGGAGTTAGGTTGGACCTGCAGATGTACCCCTGCGCTGCAACAGGGGTGAGGTGCCCAAGTGTGTGATGGGGAAAGATGGTGGGACTGTCTTTCTACATCCCTTTACAGTATGACTGAGACCCTCTTGTTGGGGATGGCTTAGGTGCAACCCTGCAGAGACGTAGCATGTCCTCTGAGAGCTATACCAAGAAAGGTTCCTTCCTGTGAGAGAAAATAGGGAGGGAGCTGGGAAAGGCTGGAGAGCCATCAGACTGTGGTGCAAGTCTGACCCCTAGTGGAGGTGAGAGGGAAGAAAGGCTGTGTGTGGTCTAGAAGGTTCAAGGTCTTTGAGAGTCCTCCAGCCAAGTTGGCCATCAGAGGAGCCCGACACTCCCCAGAACGGGCCTGCTTCAGTATCCCTGCCCTACTCAGTAATGGGCTGGGAGCCGCCTAAGTTTGTGTGGCCTCAGCACAAACTTAGCATGGACTTCAGAGCACAGCAGCTGGGACCCTCACTCAGTGACACTCCCTGTGGTTGGAGGTCTGCAGGGCTCCTTCTCAGTCACTACACAGAAGATGGGCCCAATGAGGTTCCTTCCTGCTCTGAGCTCCTAGATATCAGGGTGAGCTCAGCTAACACCTAGATCCTTCCGGCTGCACAGGTCCTAGGGAGGACCAACCTTGACTATTGCTTGGTCCCAGAGCAGAGCTTCCCACCTTCTATTCAGACCTGTGGCTGTATGCCCCACTCCCAAAGATGTCTGAGTTCTGATTTCAAATCACAATTTTCCAGGAGGAGAGACCAAATTATTTTCTAGTAGGTCCCCTCTTCCAGTAAACCCAGACAATTTGAGCAACCAAGGATGGCCCAAACCACATCTTCAACACTCATTCATTCCCTCATTCAATCTTTTAACAAATTAAGTACCTCCTACATGCCAGGAAGTATGCTAGGCCACAGGGATTAGGACGTGAGGCACTCACAGCTTTTGATGGACTCCACCCCACGCTGCCCCCTTTGATAACCCACCATCTAACCTGTCCTCGTGATAAAGCAGGGCAGGCAGACTGAGGGTGTTGCCTTTGGACCCAGGCAGGATGGGGTTTAAACTCTGCCCTGTTCTGTGCTATTCCTTGAATGGGAACTACATCAATAAGTGATAACTGATATTTGTAACAAGTCAGTGCCCCATGTGATGAGGAGGAGACTTCAACCTCAGAAGTCTGAGCACTGCCTCCTGCGTTTGGTGTGGGGAGAAGCTGGGGTTCTCAGGAAAGCAAGACTAGGATTAACGTTAGGAGGCCTCTGCTCTTCCACTCTGGCCAAAAGTAGGAGCCCCTTTCCCTCGGGCCTCCTTGACAATGAATGTGGACTGGCTCTTGGGTGAGTCTGCAACTTCCTCTACTCCCAGGGCAGTCAGCCCTGTGGTGCCCAGATCTCTGGGCCCAGTTACAACAGGTATCCTGTTTGCCTTTCAAGGGAGGCCCAAGAGTTGTTTGGCCCACACATGTGTACCATCCCACACAGGCTCCGTGCCCTTCACAAGTTTGGGTAACCATGGCCACCTAGTAGGCAGCTGCTTGGCCCAGAATCAATACCTGGGTCTCTAAGACCTCAACTGGCCTTGTCTACACTGTCTGATTCACTTTGGAGGTGTCCTGTGGTCCTCGCTGTTCTGCAGGACTACCACTCTGATTAAACAGCACAGTGCCCTGGGGACTTAGAGGGACCTTGGCTGCCATCTGGTGCCCAAGTTTCTAAGCCTTATGTTAAAAGAAGGAGGAGGAGGAAGAAAAGAAAAAGGAAAAGAAGAAGAAAGAAAGAGAAAATAAGCCTTTTTCCTCCTCCCAAGCATATTTTATGCAACATGCAAAGCAGATAAGAAAAATGGAGCCCTGGCTGGTTTGGCTCAGCAGTTAGAGCATCAGCCCATGGACCAGAGAGTCCCGGGTTCGGTTCCCGCTAAGGGCGCGTACCTCGGTTGTGGTTCGTCCCCGGCCCCAGTTGGGGTTGTGTGGGTGGCAGCCAGTCAATGTGTCTCTCTCATATTGATGTTTCTCTCTCTCTCTCTTCCTTCCTTTCTCCTTCCTGCTCTATCTGAAGACAAAAAAAAAAAAAAAATGTCCTCAAGTGAGGATAAAAAAAGAAAGAAAAATGGAGCTGCTCCAGTTTGAGTGGGTGGAAGATGATAGGGATGAAGAGAGGCAGCGGTTGCCTCTTCCACCCTTGCCTCTTCATTCTCTGGTTCCCCAAATACCAGGAGAACCCCGAGACTGAGGGACAGCCCTAAACTGTAGATCCAGTCCCACCCCATCCACATGTCTGGAGTGGTGAACAGTCCAAGGATGAGTGTACTTCTCCCAGTGCATTTTAAAAGCAGGTTTAACTGGTGTCAGCCGGGGCCTACAAAGCAGCCTTGTGGGCTCAAGAGGTCCAGACTGTGCCCTTAGTCTGGGCTGTCCCAGCGCTGTCTGCTTCTTTTCCTTAACCATCCTGTTTTCCCACAGAGAAATGATTGCAAACTGTCAGAGCAGCGTGCTGCTCTGAGCCACGGCCAGAACCCCCTGCCCATCTACCTCACCATCAATGTCAAGGATGATGTAAGCAACCAGGATTTCAGAGGTAACACTGATGACTAGCAATTTACAAGGGGGTCCCTTTTCAGCAGGCAAAGGCGCCCTGCACCAAGCACACACAGGCCCCCACACCTTTGCCAACCTCCACATCAAAAGGTGCTCCTGACAGCTGAAGAAACAGACTTTGCTACCCCTTTCTGCACTGATGGTGGGGAAGCGGGCATGGGGACAGGGTCCCCTGGCTTCCCTGGGTGGCAGTATGATGGGACCGGGGAAATAAAGGTCATGAGGGAAGGGATCCTAGATACTTCTTAAGCTGCCCAGAGGGAGCAACTCTAGAGATCTGCCCTGCTTTGGGGTCAGCCCTGCTTTGGCATCAGTTTTGATCTATTTATCTGGGGTTGTTTTTTTCTTTATTGATTTTTAGAGAGAGAGGAAGGGAGAGGGAGAGAGAGATAGTAACATCGATGAGAGAGAACATCAATTGGCCGCCTCCTGCATGCCCCCCACTGGGGATCAGGCCCATAACCTGGGCATGTGTCCTGACCGGGAATTGAACTGGCGACCTCTTGGTGCATGGGTCGACGCTCAACCACTGAGCCACACTGGCTGGGCTATTTATCTGGTTTTGAAGAGCAAATGTGTGGTGCAGGTTGCAAAACTGTCTTGCCCCACCAGCACAAGCTGGCCATGGCACCCCCATGTGGGGCACTGTGGCCTCACTGTCAAGGTCTTCACAAGGGGGCCAGTTTCCGGTGGCCAGGACGGAGGGCATGGCTGTACCCCCCGAGACTGACCCCCTGTCCTGCTGTTGTGCAGAGTGGTGCGAGTTCTCCCCGTACGAGGTGGGCATGCAGAAGTACGGCGCCTTCATCCCCACCGAGCTCTTCGGCTCTGAGTTCTTCATGGGACGGCTGATGCGGAGGATCCCAGAGTCTCGGATGTGCTACATGCTAGGTGACTCCTGACGAGGGGAGGCCCCTGGGAACCCTGCCCCATTCTGAGAAGGGCTCTGCCTTTGAGTTAGAGAATGACAGGGAGGCATGCTCTGTTCCCCCAGGAATTGTCCCAGGTGAGACTGAGAATGGCAGGCAGAGATGGAAGCTTCTGGAACTCCCATCCCTTTCCCCTCTGGCTCCGGGCAGCAACATGCCTGCTTCCAAGGCCAACCTAGCTCCTGGGATCCAAGGGGCCAGAGGGGACCACAGGGTGCAATCAGAGCCCCTGAGGAAGCCTGGCGCAGCTCCCAGCCCTATGCCCCCTGGTCCTCCAGAGCCAGATGCACCGAGTGCAGGGCCTAACTACAATGTCCACTCATGTGGTTCTCCCCTGCAGAGTCTGAACTTCTTCCACCAAAGGGCAACCTCAAAACACAGACCATTTTTACATCCTCACCAGAATTACGCCCTTATTTAAACTAGTTGTCTGCACCCCCATCTCTTCCATCTGTCCCAATCTAGCCCATCCCAAAAGGTCCAAATCAAGCCCCTTATCTTTTGTGACGCCTTCCCGGAAGCCCCCAGCCCAAGGTGGCTTCTCCTTCTCTAAACACCTAGACTCTCGGGTATGTGGTTCAGAGATCTCTAGTTGAGACACTTGGGCTTAAAGTCTCTGAGCCTCAGTTTTCTCATTTGTAAATTGGGCTTAAGAGTAAAATCTATCTCATGAGGATCCAAATGGGTCAACGTATGTGAAAGACTTCATAAGAGTATTATTATTAATGTATTACCTTTCAGAATCATGACAATAAGAGATAGCATTACATTTATCAAGAGCTCATCATGGGCCAGGCACTGTCCCAAACCAGTGTGTTAACTGATGCAAAAGTGTGCATTTGGACTTAAACTTGAAGCCTGCACCTGTCAGCATTAAGGGCTGCTGGGGCTGCGGCCTTGTATACCTTCGTACCCTCTCCCAGATGAGAGGAGAGTGGAGAAGAGCTGAGAGCTGGGGGTCATCTGTCATCTGGGTCGAGCTACACTACAGGGAGAGGGACATCAAAGTCTGTTCCACTCTCTGAGCAGCCTGACTTGGAGTGGGAATCAAGGCCTAGGCAGAACTAGTCCGTGTTTGGGTGAATCTGGCGGCTCTTGGACAGAGCTGCTCACAGCTGGCCCTGCTCCCTAGGTTTGTGGAGCAGCATCTTCTCCGTGAACCTGCTCGATGCCTGGAATTTTGCCCGATCTTCAGAGGAGTTTTTCCACAGGTGGACAAGGGAAAAAGTGCAAGACATCGGTGGGTGACCCACTGGCTTCCCTTCTTGGTTGGGTGATAGGAGGGGGGTGATGGAGAGCAGTGGACCACAAACTGAGCACTAGTCCACCTGCCACGTGTTTCAGTATCATCTCTGTGGCCCACAAACATGGGAAGGCAACTAGGGCTAGAGGGTCTTCCCTGCCTGGAAGGGAGGGTGATTGTCGGTGCAGACATAGGCACCCAGGCCCAGCCACTTGCCCAGGGGACCAGCTCTAGGTAGTCTAGGAAGCGGATCCACTGTGTAGTCTGTGCGGTGCCCAGGAGAGCTGAAGGGGGTAGGGATCTGTGAGCACAGTTAAAGGCTGCTTGCCTAGACCATCTTCTCTGGAACTCCTCCTTGCTTGTCACCCCCACTCCCCCAACTCCTGTTCTCTGCCTCTCACCTGGGTGCTCCAGCTCCAATGCCAGGGTCTTGAGAGCTAGGCAAGGAAGGTGTGAACGGCACTTACAGTGGCCCACCCCTGGGTGCTGGGCCACCATACAGGGCTCCACCTGAGCAGTCTGGGACCCCAACTCGTGACCTGCTCTCCATTCCCCTCTCCCCTGCAGAAGATGAGCCGCTCCTTCCTGAAATCCCCAAATGTGATGCCAACGCCCTGGACACCTCAGTGGTGATCCCAGGGTCATGGCTCTCCAACACTTTCCGCCACATCCTCACCTATCGGTCCTTTGTGTCTGAGTTCCACAACTTCCTGCTGGGGCTGCAGCTGCACACCGACTACCTCCAGAACGGCCAGTTCTCCAAGTGGAAAGGTACCCCTACCTGGCTGCTACGTGAGACCTTTGGAGAAAGGAAAAGTGGATGTCGAGGCTGCCATAGAGATAGGACGAGAAACCTTCTCTGGCCATGTTCATGAGCTCATGTAGCAGACGGGGTCCCCCCACGGTATATTCCTGGGTGAAGTCTTGAACAGTGGGCGGAGTGTATCCATAGTTAGTTAATGGAATCTGTACAACAATCTCAGCAGGTAGAAGTTGGACCATTTTACAGATGGGGAAATGTGGGCCCTGACTTTCTGCAGTTGTGCTCTGGGGGCACCTTTTCATGTGAATGGCGCCACCTTGAGATGGGCAGGTATGGCACAGCTCAAGAACCCCCAAGTGGGAAGTAGCCAGCCAGGCCTTAGACTTTGGTCCTGCAGCTTCAACCCAGTGCCTCCTCCCCACCGTGTGAAGGTTCTGAGGTGGATTTTCCACCATCTTTGGTATTTTATCTGTCCACAGCCTGCAGATGGCTGCTCGGGCCTGACCTAGTAATTCTCATCCTCACCACCTGGGCAGGAAGGGCAACTGGCCTTGGGCCCCGAGTTTGTACCAATTTATAGGATAGTCTTACGCCCCTGCTCCCCAACAAGCCCTGTGGCAGAGTCATAGTGGGTTTTCTCTGCATATTCCATAAAAGACTTGCTGAAACCCCAAGACAATGCTGGTTTTCATCAGCTCACCCAGAGGGGCACCCACTCACCTGGGCAACCTGGACAGAAGTGGGAGGGCTGGAGGTCCAGGCTGAGGTGAACGAGTTCTGGACGGGGCACTCCATCCCTACCAGTACCTCTGACCATCTGCCGGGTTGGGGTGCTGGGATGTGACGGTAACTGGAAGCCTTGGATTTCAGACACGGTGCTTGACAGCTTCCCGAACCAGCTGACAGGGTCTGTGAACCACTTGTGCCTGCTGGACACTGCATTCTTTGTCAACTCCAGCTACCCACCCCTCCTCAGGCCGGAGAGGAAAGCTGACCTCATCATCCACCTCAATTACTGTGCCGGGTCCCAGACAAAGGCAAGTGTGGCAATAAAAGGCTCTCCTCTTCTGAGATAGTCCCAACCGACGTGAGCTCCCTACAGGCTTCAAAATTTAGCATCAGAGAACTCGAGATGCAGTGCACGCTGTGAAGGGAGCCCCCCAGACCTCGGGAGCAGCCAGCCAGCTTTCATGCGCGGTGCCCCCCCACCCCAGCCCAAGTTTTGGAAAGACTCATTGAGCTAATTCCAATTCTTGCATGTGTTTGCTATATTTGGCAATTCTTCAGCTGCAAAAAGGGAGTTTTAAAAAATAACCTTCATAGAGCCCAGTCAGTTCTAAAGTTTTATGCCACTTCAAGAGTTTGCAATGTCCTATTTTCAAAATGATCACACTGTCCCCCTCTCCCAGGGAATAAGACCCTTCGTGTAATTATACTAAAGAACTAGGACCAGAGGAGCTTTTTATTTCTTTGCTTTTGAAATGTTCTGGCCTTTTAAGGGAACAAAGTTGATTTTTGGCCTGTACTTGAACACAGTCCCATCCTGAAGCTAGGACAAGGGGAGTGTAGACAGATTTATGACAGTGATAATGACCTAAGTTTGTAAATGAGTGACAGCCTTTCCTACGTGATCTCACCTGATCCTTACACCAGCTCTTTGAGGTAGATGGCACAACTGCTGTTATTCCCATGTTGTAGCTGAGGAAACTGAGGCACAGAGAGAGTAAGTGGCTTAAGATCACACAGCTAGTGAGCGTGGAACAGGGGGCAATCTAAGGGGTTCTGACCCTCCAAGTTCACTGCTCTTTCTGTTACATTGAGTTTATAAAGAGACCCTGTCAGAGTCCATACATGTCTCCCAGGAGCCTGCCAGCCATGGCTGTGCATGGCTCAGCTTGTCACCCTCAGGTTGCCACCTACGTACGTCATATCTACCCAGGCCTGTGTTTGAGTGAAGCGGCATCCAAAGGGCTTCTGTCCATTTTACGTGGGAAGGGAGCTTGCAGTTCAACACACACCAACCTACTGCCTCAGGCCCTTTGTTCTGACCTGGCTTTGTTCTAAAAATAGCACAAATAGGCCAAGCAGTTGGAGACCTGAGTTGTTAGCTGGGGAAATCAGGAAGCTGGATCTAAGATCTGTGTTTTTCCTCCACCCCCACCCCTCCTAATACTCAAACACGTCCTCCTGTGATATTCTAGCCAATGAAACAAACCTGTGAGTACTGCACCGTGCAGAACATCCCCTTCCCCAATTATGACGTGCAAGAGGAGGGGAATAGTAATCTTAAGGAATGCTACCTGATGGAGAACTCCCAGGAACCTGATGCCCCCATTGTGCTCTTCTTCCCACTCATCAACGACACCTTCCAAAAGTACAAGGCCCCAGGTAAGTCACCTGCGAGCTGTTCCACTGCCCTCTGGCCTTGCACTGGGAGCTCCTGGCTTGTAACTTACGCCGCCTTCCAATAGCACTCACAGGCAGCCTGGCTTAGCTCCAGTCTGAGCCAATCTCGGTTTGGCAAGAAAGAAAAGACTCCCACGCCCCACCCCCATGAGCTGGCAGTGTCAGACTCTACTCTCAAACTCAGTCACTCAACATTTATTGAGGTCCAGCCATGTTCCTGGCACAGTGTTGGCTCTAGGGCGATCCTAAGATGGGCAGGCTGCGTCCCTGCCCCAGGAGCTTGGAGGTGTGCGTGCAGGTGCGCGTGTGCGTGTGTGCCCATGCACGCAGAGGGGGCTGGGGAGAGGCAGGACACAAGCCCTACTACCTAACATAGTAAGAGTCTATAACGAGTCCTTCTGCCTCCAGGTGTGGAGCGAAGCCCTGAGGAGCTGGAGAAGGGCCAGGTTGACATTTATGGCCCCAAAACTCCCTATGCCACCAAGGAGCTGACATACACGGAGGCCGCCTTTGACAAGCTGGTGAAGCTCTGCGAGTACAACATCCTGAATAACAAAGATCAGCTCCTTCAGGCCTTGCGTATGGCCGTGGCGAAGAAGAAACTCCAGAAGAGCCAGTGCCCCTCAGCGCCGGGGAGCTCCGCTGGTCCTGCGTCTGCTTCCACCGTCCCAGGTGCAAAGCCTGCAGGACCCCTCTCTGGCAAGGGGTGCAGGCAGGCTGGCCCGGGCTTTCTATCAAAAAAATAACAAAATTTAAAAGCTGAGGGAGACACAGAGAAAGAGACCATAGGAAAATAACAAGGCATGTATTGGGGTTTTATACCCACTGGAATTTTTTAGTCTTTCCCTGTAGGGAAAGGGGTCTAATAGCCACAGGCTCCCACACGTGCCTGAAGTGTGGAGAATAAAAGCAATGCCTGAGGAGAAGGCTGGTTCCCAGAAACCTCAGACCCCGAGCTGGAGCTCAGAGCCCTCCCCTCCCGCTCCTCTGCCTCCTGGCAGGGAGGACCTTGAGAATGCACAAGAGGACCTGAGAAGCACTCTGGGTTCTTTGGAAAAACACTCTAAAATGTAAGGCAACTATATTCTTGTGAATTTTGTAGGCAATTCTATTTTATTTTTATGAATCAGGATAGTAATAGGGAGTATGATGCTAGGAGATCTGGATGGAGCACTAGAGATACCCTGTTCTCTTCATCAACAACGCCAAACAGGTGACAGGTTTCAGCAGCCCTTCGGTAGCCACTCAGAGCCCCAGGACTGGTGTCTCCCATGATCCCAATCAGACGGCCCCGTCTGAGCATTCAGCTCCAGTGAAATGCCAGGCAAAGCCCAAGTCTGCACCTCAGATTCATGGTACAAGAAACTGTGATGCAGCTCAGGAGTGTCTCAGCAGGTAAATGGAGTCGGGCGCAAGGTGGGTGATGCTGCCCAGTGCCACCCACTCCAAGAGGCTGATGATCGCTGACCAACCTGCTCTGGGAGCACTTCTCTGTCCTCTTTGCACCCTCCCCTCTGTTTTCCAGATGGGATTATTTATTTCTAAACGGGATTCCTCTTATTTATCATGTAAATACCATGGCCAGCACATCCTAGCTCTTGGAGAGTCACCTGAGAGAATGAAACTAAGAAGGATCTACCCACAAAGGACTAGGTTATCCCTGAAGGAAAAGCCCGTCCTGGTGATGGTTTCCAGACGAATCGCTAGGAAAACCCCGGGATGTAGAAGTCAAATCAGAGAATCCAAGTCTCCCATCAGGTTGGGAACTTTAAAAATGTGTAGCCAGGCAGATGCAAGGTATGACCAAGAAAGGCATGTGGTCTGCACAGAGCCCAGCAAACCTGGAAGACATGTCCCTTGTTCTGGGCAACCATGCTCCCTAAGAAGTCCTTTGGTAGTTAGGTGACAAGTGGTGACAGGTGCCAAAAGTTTAGAAAATTTGGCCTCCAATTTACATCCTTGCTACTCAAAGTATGGTGGGGAACTGGTTAGAAATCTGGAATCTCAAGCCCTACCCCAGCCATACTGAAGCAATCTACATTTTAAGGAGATTCCCATCTCCTCTCCCAAGGCCAGATGCACCACCCTCCCAGGTGATGCCCATGCATATTAAAGTTTGAGAGGTGTGGATCTATGCCATACGTTCCCATAAGCCTGAAAAGCATACACAATCGAGTCCCCTGAGCCACTGATAAACTGGGCTCCTGAACCTGCAAAACTGGTCCCTAGCCAGATAATGCTAACCCTGGGACGCCACCCCTTCCCTCCACTACAGCAGCCAGCTGCCTCCGCTTTGACATCTTTTCCTTCCATCTGCAATACACAGGCTCTCCTTAAATGATCAGAGTGAGCCACGCGGCAAGACCTGTTTGTTGTAAGGTCAAGGCAGCCCTGCCTTGGATTCATCAAAGTAGATAGAATGAGGTTTCTAAAACCATTGTATTATTTGAGCACGGAATAAAATGGCCATGTGGGTAAATGCTATTGACTCATCTGCTTTCATTATCTGATGCTGTAAAATATGTATCACTCCTGCCCTCATTCCTGCCTGGCCACTGCCAGAGGTGTAAGCAGGGTATTTCCATCCCATCCCTCCTCTCCTGGACAGCTTCCTTTCCTCCTGCAGGGGTCCCTACCTTCTGGTGGTGGGGTGCTCCTCTTTCCATGAAGCCACGTCAGCACCAGTGGAGCACCAGCTCTTGCTGGCCCGAGCTGTGTGAAGCTCCGATGGTTCCAGGAAGGAAGGGCAGCCAACATTAGCTGAGTGATTACTTAGTGCATGGTGGTCGCAGTCAGTACACAGCCTCTGCTTTCCAGGAACTTAGATTTGGGTTGAGGGGAAAAACGAAAAGATTTTTATATGGATTTGAGAAGTTAAATAGTGACTTCACATCTAAAACAATGCTGGTGATATTACAGAGCAGAAAGTAAGGGCCACACAAGGGATAAGGACGAAGTGTCATTAACTCAGAGGGGCAAGGGCACAGTGTCTTGGAGAGGTTAGGGAGGCTCCCTCCCCAGGTTCCCTGATGTCTGCCTATAACATGATAAAATAGAAAAGTTAAATAAAATCCCTCTGTGCCCCACTGTCCCTTCTCCTCGTCTCCCTTCTCCTTCTCAGGAGAGAGGCCCACAGCAGATGTGTTCTGCTTCTACAGCCCATGAAAACACCTCTCCCCAAGGTCGCCAAAGTCCTTCCAATTTCCAGATACACTGACTGTGGCACTGGCCCTTTACGGGGCTTATCTTACTTGATCTCAGCATCTGGCCCTGCCAACCACTGCCTCCTTCCTGAAACTCTCCGTTCCCATGACTTCCTTGCCAACAGCAGTTCAATTTCGTTTCACTTGCTAATACTTATTGCCTTCCCACTATGTACCAGTCACTAGTATAGGCACTGGGACAATAAAAAGGATTAACAATTGACCCCACACTTCAAGGAGCTTCCTTTTGGTCCCATGTAGGAGGCCCACATGGAAACAGAGCCTTGCAAAACAATGAGAAAGTTCCATATTAGCTGTGCACACAAGGGGCATACATTAGGGGTTGCCAACCCAGCCCGAGAAGGAAGGGGCCAGGTTTGCTGGATACCTTCTGTCCTAGATTTCTTCCCACTTTCAAGCCTCTCCCCTGGCCTCACCTCCCTTGTTTTCCTTTAAATGTTGGTATTCCTTGAGGTTCTCTCCTTAGCTCACCTCTCTTCTCACTCGATACTCTCCTAAAATAATCTTATATACACCCCGCACTTTACCTACATCTTCCATTTTGAAAGCTCTGAAACCTTTAGCTCTAGCGAAACCAATGTTCTAAGTTCTTGATTCATGTATTCAAATTCTATACCAGTTAGCATTACTTTTATTATATAACACAAAAGATCTGAAATTACAGTGGCTTAAATAAGACAGAAGTTTATTTCTTATCAGAGACCCAGGCTCCTTTCAGCTCTTGCTCTGCCATCCTCAAGTTTGCCTTCTGGTTCATTGTGGCTGCTGCAGCTCTGCCCATCATGTCCACATTCCGGGCAGCAGGGGGGAAAAGGGGCCTGAGCTTTTGCTGACTTCGAAGACACTGAACTAGTCCTGGTCTGCCTAGCTCTGGACTTCTTTTCTGTGAAAGAAAACTAAAATAAATGTTTATCTTAACAAGATAATAAGAATTACCAACTGTTCCAGTTATCTATTGCTGAGCAACAAACTCCCGAAAAGTATAATGGCATTAAAAACCCCACCATTTGATTATGCCCGCAGGTTCTGTGGGTCAGGAATTTGGAAAGAGCACTGCATGGGCAAGTCTTACTGCTCCATGTGTGGGGACTCAGCTCCAGTGACTCAAACTGCTGGGGAGGATGCAGATGGCCGGGATCTGGAACAGCTAAGGCTGAAAGATCCACTTCTGAGATGGTTACTTCATTCATTTACCTGGTGCCTGGGCTGGAAAGGCTGGGGAGGATGAAGGACAGGCTGAGTTTGACTGACTGTCTGTCACAGCACCTTCCTGTGGCCTCCCCAGCGTGGTGGTCTCGGCATAGCCAGTCTTCTCCAGTGTCAGCTCAGGGCTCCAGGAGTGAGTGTGACACAGTGGCAGCTGCATGGAGTGTTATGACCTGGCCTCAGAGCATCATTTCCACTGTACTCGACTACCAGAGGCACTCACAAGCCAGCCTGGATTTAAGGGTAGGGGACACAGATCCCATCTCTTGAGAGGAGGCATGTCAATAAAATGTGTAGCCAAGTTTTAAATCCCATACTGCAATAATTAAATCCTGAAGTTGATCTAAAGTTGCCCCTCTTCCATTAAGTGAATGTTACATTTTGGGTTCTGTCACCACAGACTCCATTTCCAGCAACAAATTCAGTGTTAGCTAGGGTTTACTTTAATCTCGAATAGAGACCTGAAAAATAGTGGCTTAAATGCATTCACGTAAAAGAAGCCCACAGGGTGGCAGTCCGAGGCTGGCACGGCCCTTCACTGACTCGTCAGCTGCTCTTTCCATCTCTCTGACTTACCAACCCGTGTGTAGTCCTTGGCCTCATGGTCCAAGATGAGCCCTGGAGCTCCAGCCATCATATCCATATCCCAGACTGCAAGAAGGAAGAAGGAGGAAGAAAGATTGAACTCTTTTCTCTTTAAAGGAGACTTCCTGCAAGTCCCACACATCCTTCAGGTAACATATCAGCAACCAGAACTTGGTCTCATGATCACACATAACAGCAGGGAGACTAGAAAATTTCGTTTTTACCTGGTTTGCAATGTGCCCAGATAAAAATCAGAGTTCTATTACTGAAGAAGGACAACTTATAGACAACTGGCAGTGTTGCTGCAAGTACCTACGAGACATCTCCACCTGCATTTCCCACGGCTGCATCTCCACGTGGCAGCAGTAACCTGGGTAAGTGGCCACAGAAAAAGAAGAGATGTGTCTGAGAGTGAAGGGGCTCTTCCCAGGCCAAAGCAGCTCCTCTGATTTCCTCATCACGCATCTCCCAGGCCTTTACCCACTCTGGAATGTAAGGTTATCAGTAAGACACTCGCTAGATGTGATCTAGAGCAAACCTTGTGACCATCAGATTACCAGAGGGGGGGAACCTTCCACAAGAATTACAATTATTTTCATATAGCAAGAAAGTTGTAAGTCTTATTACTCAGTTACTTACTTTAAGAATTATTCAAATCAACAAATTTCCAGGCAAACAATAGCACCCCCTATAGAAAAGTCTGTAATAGGATTAAACCTGAAAAACAATTGAATTCAAATTTAAAAAGTGACTGACATTGGGATTGTTTCGTCTGAAGCAAGAAAACCAGAAGACTATCACAACTTGCCAAACGGATGCAAGATTACTCTCCTGGGGAGAATCAGTCACTCTCCTAGTCCACGAGGGCAGAACAAGAACAAGAAAGTGACACTGTGGCTGTAAAAAGACAGAGAAGGGCCCTGGCCGGTTTGGCTCAGCAGTTAGAGTGTCGACCTGCGGTCCAGAGAGACCTGGGTTCGGTTCCCGCTAGGAGCACGTAACTTGGATGCAATTTGTCCTCGGCCCTGGTTGGTTGTGCAGGAGGCAGCCACTCGATGTGTCCCTTTCACGTCGATGTTTCTCTCTCTCTCTCATCCTCTCTCTCCCTCCCGCTCTATCTGAACAAAAAATGGAAAAATGTCCTCAAGTGAGGATAAAATTAAAAAAAAAGAGAAGGAAGAAAAGACATGATGGTGTATCTTCTGGGCCAGACTCTTTCAGATCTTTCTTTCTTTTTTCCTTCCTTCCTTTTTTTTAGGATTAAAGACAATAAATTTTTTTCTGATTATAAAACAAGAACATGATTATTGTGTAATATACAAAAAAATGCAAAAGCACATAAAGAAGGAAACTAAAATCACGTATCATTCCAAAACTCAGAGATTATTACTATTTGAAGGTTTATCCTTCTCATCTTTTCACTGGACACTTTAATTTTTTTTTTTTTTTTTTTACAAAAGCACAAAAGTCCTATACATTCAGTTTTTGAAAAATTGTGGTAAAAAAAAATACCTGACAAAATTTATCATCTTAACTCTTTTTAAGTGTATAGCCCAGTAGTGCTAATTATATTCACATTGTTGTGCAACAGACCTCCAGAATTTTTTCATTTTGCAAAACCAAAACTCTAGACCCATTCAACACAAGGCCCCATTCCACACTCCTCCCAGCCCCTGGCAACTACCATTTTACTTTATTTCTATGAATTTGACTATGTTAGGTACCTCATGTAAGTGGAATCACACACTATCTGTCTTTTTGTGACTGGCTCATTCCACTTAGCATAACGTTCTCAAGGTTTACCTAGATTATAGCACGTGACAGGATTTCCCTTGAGGAGCCACCACACTGTTTTCCATAGCAATTGCATGTATTCACTTTTAAACTCATTTGGGTAAGTACCAAGAAACACAATTTCTGGATCATATGGTTAGAGTATTTTTATATGGATTTGTTTTTATGTATGTTTTAAAACACATTGAAGCTTTTACTTTTTTTTTTTTTATCCTCACTCGAGGACATTTTTTCATTTTTTGTCCAGATAGAGTGGGAGAGAGAGAGAGGAAGAGAGAGAGAGAGAAACATTGACGTGAAAGGGACACACCGAGTGGCTGCCACCCGCATGACCAACCAGGGCCGGGGACAAACTGCAACCAAAGTACATGCCCTTAGCGGGAACCGAACCCAGGCGTCTCTGGACCACAGGCCGACGCTCTAACCGCTGAGCCAAACCAGCCAGGGCAAATCTTTTACTTTTATGTTGACAAATCTATCAACCCTTTCTTTCATAATCTCTGTCTTTGGTTTTGTTTAGGAAGACTTTTCTCTTCCAAATTTTTTTTTTTTTATCCTCACCCGAGGACATTTTTCCATTTTCTGTTCAGATAGAGTGGGAGGGAGAGAGAGGAAGAGAGAGAGAGAGAGAAACATCGACGTGAAAGGTACACATCGAGTGGCTGCCTCCTGCACGACCAACCAGGGCCGGGGACAAACTGCATCCGAGGTACGTGCCCTTAGCGGGAACGAACCTGGGTTTCTCTGGACCGCAGGCCGACGCTCTAACTGCTGAGCCAAACCTGCCAGGGCTCTTCTAATTTTTTAAAAAAAAATGTTTTATTGCCCTGGCCGGTTTGGCTCAGTGGTTAGAGCGTCGGCCTGCGGTCCAGAGAGACCCGGGTTCGGTTCCCGCTAATGGCATGTACCTCGGTTGCAGTTTGTCCCCAGCCCTGGTTGGTCGTGCGGGTGGCAGCCACTCGATGTGTCCCTTTCACATCGATGTTTCTCTCTCTCTCTCTCCCTCCCACTCTATCTGAACAGAAAATGAAAAAATGTCCTCGGGTGAGGATAAAAAAATATATATATATATATATGTTTTATTGATTTTAGAGAGGAAGGGAGAGGAAGGGAGAGAGAGAGAGACATTGATATGAGAGGGAAACATCCATTGGTTGCTTACTGCACACCCACTACTGGATTTTGAGCCCAGTACCAGCGACCTTTTGGTGCATAGGACGATGCTCAACCAACTGAGCCACACCAGCCAGGGCCCTTCTGAAATTTTATAAATCTTTCCCTGGCCAATTCCCCGGTTAGGGGCGAATGCTTGGGTTGCAGGTTCAATCCCTGGCCCTGGTCGTGGTTGTGAGGAAGGCAACCAGTTGATATGTCTCTCTCTCATATAGATATTTCTCTCTCTCTCTCCCCTCCCTCCCTTCCACTCTATCTAAAAATCAATGGAAAAATATCCTCAGGTGAGGATCAATAACAACAACAAAAATAATAAAATTTTATAAATCTTCACCTGTACCTTCTTCTAGTAGTTCTATAATTTTCATTTTATTTTTGCATTTCAATCTTTGTTTTATTTTGACATAAGGCCAATATCTAATTTCATTTTTTCTTGGCTTTCTTTTTCCTGCCATATATAGTTTCCTCTAAATATTTGATCCACACAACAACTCCAAAGACGTTCCCATTTTACAAACAAGGAAACTGAGGCAGAATGGTAACTCATTGCATTTAAGGTCACATAGCCACTAATTTATATAATCAGGATCCAACCCCATGTCTTTTGATGCCAAGTCCTGTTCTCTCTTCAACACAGCGTTGATACTCAAAGTGTGGTCCATGGACAAGCAGCATTGGCAGCACCTGGAAGCTTGTTAGAAATGGGGAGTCTTGGGTTCTACCCCATACCCACTGAATCAGAATCTGCATTTCTATCAAGTTTGAGTATTGTTGTGCATCATATTTTCCCAAATTTAGAGTACATCAGAATCACGAGGGACACTTGTTGAGCTCCATCCCTACTCAGTATTTTAACTCAGCGGATCTGGGGTGAGGAGCACACACCTGCATTTTAAAAAGCACCCCGTTATTCTTATGCAGATGGATAACACTTGAGAAATGCTCTAAAACAACTGAGAAATATTCAAAACTGTAACCTAGAACACCAAAAGTGATGGCTGATTTTTTCTTCCCATCTTAATTTAGGTTAATTGTGTGTGTGTGTGTGTGTGTGTGTGTGTGTTCTAACTTGAAAAAGAGACAGCTGGGAGGTAACAATAAACTCTTTTACATGTCATTATGTGGAAATTGGTAATCAATGAGGATGATGACTAAATCTTCAATTTCACAGAAAATTAAATAAATAAAACTAAGGGCAGGAGGCCTTCACTTGATCCAGACTTCAATGGAGGCAGCTTGTTCAAGAGAAACATGTACCCACGGAGATTGAAATCTAATTCCCCTACTTCAAATTTTGTCAATTATGTCCGTGAGTCAAGGTCTCCACCAATAAAATGAAGGTAATCATAACCTGCCAGCAGGTAGAAAGAACCTGCCCGTCAACTTTCTGAACTTTTGCCTCCAGTATCGACGTCTATAGGGCGGGGATGAGTGAACATTCCAGGAGACTAAGCAGCCTCCGGAGACTCGTGGGGTTTTTTGTTGGTTGGTTGGGTTTTCTGTTTTTTTTTTTTTTTTTTTTATTGGGGGGGAGTGTTGTTTGTTTTCGCCGACTCAGTTTTGCTCGGAAGCCGACGCCACCTGGCCAGAGGTGGAGACCTGGCGATTCCGGAGGCCCCTCGGTGTCGGGCCTGCGTCACCCGGCTGGAGGAATCCTTTCCCCGCCCCAGTCCTCCCGACGGATTCCGTCATCAGTAATTCATTAAGGACCTCCTCTCCATTGGCTGACACCTGGCCGCGGCCCAATGAGGAAGGACTTGAGGGAGCTCTTCTGAATAGTGAACGAGCGCTCATGACGTGGCGATCGCAGATTGGCTGCAACGGCGCGAGGCGGGGCCAGCTCGGGCGGCGGAGAGCGCAGCGAGGGTAGCTCAGTGCAAGTCAGTAGGGTCAGAGCGGAGTTGGTTGGGAGGACAGAGCCGGAGCTGAGAGCGGGGGCGCGGGGCGCGGGGCGCGGACCGACGGCAGGATGTTCAGCTGGATGGGGCGGCAGGCTGGCGGGCGCGAGCGCACGGGCGGCACGGACGCCGTGCAGACGGTGACCGGCGGCCTGCGTTCGCTCTACCTGCGCAAGGTGCTGCCGCTGGAGGAGGCGTACCGCTTCCACGAGTTCCACTCGCCCGCGCTGGAGGACGCCGACTTCGATAACAAGCCCATGATCCTTCTGGTGGGCCAGTACAGCACGGGCAAGACCACCTTCATCAGGTAACCGCCCGGCCCCTGCTCACCCTGCCTGGCCCCTGGCCCCTCACCGCCTAGGTCCTAGGTGGAGGCGGTCCTCTCCAAGCGCGCGTCTGTAGTCACTGGCCTCCCGCCGCCCTCGGGCTTCCTGCAGCGCCCACTTCCCTTTTCACGGAACCCCCTCGCCGCTGCTTTCCCCTCCAGCAGCGATGTGACCTCAGGTTCCCTGTCAGCGTGTGGCGATCGCGGGCCCACCCCGGGGCGCGGCCGCCGGAATAGAGGCCCGCTCTCCTCACGCGGGCAGAACCGTGAGGGTCCCCGGAACCTCTTCCCCGCGTACTTCGAGCCCTCCTTCCTTGCTCTTGGAAAGGCACTTCTCTGGCTGGCTTTATCCTGTCATCCTGGCCTGGGGACCCGGGAGAGAGAGAGGCTGTAACAAGCATCTTCTTGATGAGCGAGTGAGGCCTCGGGCTGGAAATGGGGACAGTGGTGTGGGGGTATCAGAATGGGCTACTGAGTCATAGTTGGAGAGTTAAGTCCCTAGCACAGTGCCGAGGGCATAACTGTTTATCTATTGAATGAATGAATGAATGAATGAATGGCAATAGTAGAAGGTACTGCCCATGCCCCCTTCCCTTGAGGTCGCATGCCATCCCCCACCACAGTGTTGCGGGTAGGGGCAGAGAGGCCACATGCATGCAACTCTTGCACAGCCTGGCCTTTCTCCTGCCATAGGAAGTAAGCGGCGTGTAGCAAACCACACCCAGTGAAACTAAGGAGGGGTGTCATATTACTAGTTAGTTTCCATTTCTTAGGTGGGTCATTCCCTCCAGGCTCACCCTTGGCAACTAAAAATATTTGTCATGCCCTCTGTGTCTCCAAAAGCAAACAATTACTGTGTATACCCCTAAGGTTCAAATAATATTGTTTCCTCTGTAGTGACTGTTTGACAGGTTTTTTTTTTTTTTAAATCCTCACCGGAGGATACTTTTCCATTTATCTTCAGATAGAGTGGGAGGGAGACAGAGAAACAGGGACAGGAGAGAAACACATCTACTGGTTGCCTTCCCCACGACCCTGACCAGAGCCAGACAGAGCTGGAAGCTGAGGTACTTGCCCTTGACCAGAATTGAACCCGCAATTCTTTGGTCCGCTGGCCCACCCTCTAACCACTGAGCGAAAGCCATCAGGGCTGAAACAGATTTTTGAAGAGGCTATTTTACTTCTAAAGCAGTTGGCATATTAAGCCTTTCCATTCTTTGGTTAAGAAACTTGTTTTCCTGGATTAAACCTTGTGTCAGTTGAAACAAAGTGCCTGATCATTTAAGGTTTTGGTCCAGGGTTTTGGAAATTATAATAACAATCTCTCTCTCTCTCTCTCTCTCTCTCTCTTTTAACTTTTCTTTATTGTTGAATGTATTACAGATGTCCTCCCCCCTTTTTTCCCCCATTGACCCTTTCCTCCCCAATCCCACCCACCTCTGGCCTTCCCCACACTATTGTTTGTGTCCATTGGTCATGCATATATGCATAGAAGTTCTTTGATTTATCTCTTCCCACCCTCCCTCCCCTCTTCCCTTTGAGGTTCATCAGTCTAACAACCAATTTATACTTCTTAATTCCTTCATCTTTTTCACCCATCCCCCCAGCCCCCTCCCATCTGGCAAGCAACAAAAAGTTCTCTGTATCTATGGATCTGTTTCTGTTCTGCTTGCTCATTTTGTTTGTAGATTCAATTGTTGATAGATGTGTATTTATTGCCATTTTATTGTTCATATTTTTGTTCTTCTTCTCCTTCAAGAAGACCCTTCAGCATTTCATATAATACTGGTTTGGTGGTGATGAATTCCTTTAGCTTTTTCTTGTCTGGGAAACTGTATGTCCATCAATTCTAAAGGAGAACTTTGCAGGATAGAGTAATTTTGGTTGTTGGTCGTTGCTTTTCATCACTTTGAATATCTCTTGCCACTCCTTTCTGGCCTGCAAAGTTTCTTTTGAAAAATCAGCTGACAATCTTATGGGAGCTCCTTTGTAGGTAACTAACTGCTTTTCTCTTGCTGCTTTTAAGATTCTCTCTTTGTCTTTAACCTTTTGCATTTTGATGATGATGTGTCTTGGTGTAGACCTCTTCGGGTTCATTTTGTTTGGGACTCTCTGTGCTTCCTGGACTTGTATGTCTGTTTCCTTCACCAAGTTAGGGAAGTTTTCTGTCATTATTTTTTCAAATAGGTTTTCAATATCTTGCTCTCTCTCTTCTCCTTCTAGCACCCCCATGATACGCTTGAAGTTGTCCCAGAGGCTCCTTACACTGTCCTCATTTTTTTTAATTCTTTTTTCTTTTTGCTGTTCTGATTGGGTGTTTTTTGCTTTCTTATATTCTAAATAGCTGACTTTTCCCTTAGATTGTCAAATAAAAAAATGACAACAGCTGACACATCAATGACCATCTGGTGTGAATGAATCAAAATTATACCTATTTTTCTTTTTTGTCAGATCAGTAAAAGATATATTTTTTGGTATGCTGCAGAATTTTAGTAATTAGTTTATGTGCCACGAGATGGAAAATGGTTGAAAATTGCTGCTCTAGACAGTAACTTGAATATGAAGGAAGACTGAAGAAAATAATTTTAAAATTGCTTTTTTGGTGCTTATTAATATGTTGAAAATAATATTAAGTATGTCACCCCAGACACTTCAAAATGAACCATAGAAATACTACAGTAACTGGTACCTTAAAAGATGGCAGACAATACATTTAAGGTCTTAGTAATGCTAACAAGTTTTTAAGTATATGGGATAATGAAGTATTATGACCAAGTGGTACGAGAGTGGGAGGTAGACCTTTTGAAATATACAGATAAAGGGTGAGGAGGTAGCATTGTTATAATTATAGTAATCTCAGACATTAGTGATGGCATGTTCACAGGACCCTGGGCAGTTCCCCCTGTCTGTCTTTGCCACAAGGGCTGTATTATGCCCTGTGTGATTAGGAAGCCCTTGTTGGTGCTGTACCAACCTGGATGTGATGTGGCTCCCTGTGCTCCCATAGACAAGCCTGAGGCAGGAGAACACAATTCACAGGACCATGAATTGATCTTTTTTTTTTTTTTTTCCAGTTTACTATTTCATTATAGTATTTCTCACTCTTCTCTCTGCTTCATTATTTGCCATGAGGTTTGTGGTATAGCTAAGCATAGTTTCAAGAAGAATTTTGAGATCTGACTCCTGGAGATTCCATTTAAGTAGACCACTTCTCAGTAGGCACTGAGCCATGTGCAACCCCACGGTGAGAGAGGAGTTACCATATGAGAAAGTCTCTTGCTCTTGAGACCTCTCCTGGCCTAAGTGACTTTGACATTGGGTAGCAGGGACAAAGTGGACCTGTGAAGTTAGAAGGAAATCTGGTGGACAGGAAGCTTGCTGAGGCACTAGAGACCTGAGTTTGGTTTCAGAGTAGAGCTAGGAGGAAGAGATTTAGCTCCTGGGGAGAAAGCCCTACACAAAAGGGCAGCTATGCTCCAGAGACCTGCACTGTAACTGGGAGCGGTTGGCCTGGGGTGCTGACCATCCTGGATCCTGCCTGCATCCGTGACTATCTTTTCTCTGAGGCTGGTCAGTGCCTGTGTTGTTTGCTTCTAGCCACTGAGCACTAGAAGCTCATACTTGGCTGTAGGGTGCACCTATCTACATAGTTATAGATTCTGTCCACTCGGCTTTCTGCACATCCAAGAGGTCACTGGTAACACAGAGCCTGAAGTGACGTGGAGGGATACTTACCTCACTGTAAGGCCACTCAGCAAGGCCTTTGGTGTGCATTCCACACCTTTTTAATGGAACCTTACTCTTCCCTCCTTTTTCCCCATAACTGGGAAGAACTAGGAGCCCCACTAAAATAAGGTGAGTCAGGACCTTCATCAGGAGTGAGGAAATTAAATGTGTGGCTTGTTATAATGGAAGGTCTCCTGGATAAAGAGCCTGAGTGTCCAGAAAATACACTCACTTCGCATGGGAGATCACCATGAGGGGCCCAAGTGCGAGGAAGAGGACGAATAGGAGAAGCTTGGTGGACTCTCCTCACATGCATCACAAAACTGGCCCTGAAGGAGACTTCAGGTGTGATGAAGATATTTGTCAAAGTCTCTTTGTGGTAGAAGCAGAACAGCCGATAAACCTGTTGTCTCACTGACTGTTTTATTTCCCGTAAGACAGAGGATGCAGTCAGAGGAACTGTTGGTGCTCTACCTCTGACCAGCAAAAAAGAATTGGCCAGAGAAGGAAAAGAGATGAGTACAGGGAAAATGGCCACATCATCTTAGGCTCTGTAACTGCCAAGGAAGGGTGGATGTTGGACTCGTCTAGGCTTGTGTGCAAAACCTGAGGAAAACAGATTTCAGAGATTCCCCCAGAAAACCCCCAGGCTCAGGTGCTGTGAAAGAAGACATTTCCACTGAGAGGAATATGAGGCTTACTGAAAATCAATTCAAACCACACAGCTGCAACTTCTGATTTTTAAAAACCCAGCTTTCTCTCTTCCTCCTACACCCTGTCCCCTTCTCCCAGAAAAAAAATTTCTAATGAGGAAAAAAGAGGGAAGTCACTCAAGAAACTGTACAGGCTTTAAAAGATCAGAGACCAAGGCAATTAGGCAAAAAAAAAAAAAAAAAAAAGAGAGAAAGAAATAGAAGGCAAGTAGATTGAAGAGTAAACTTTTGCATGTAAGTATATAATTTTACAAAATTATCTCTATTCACAGAAGACATGATCTTAGAAAGTCCTGCAGGTTTAGGAAAATCCTGAAAAAAATCTCTTAAAACTCATAAACGAATTCAGGAAAGTGTCCGGACACAAGATCAATATACAAAATTAATTGTATTTCTATACACTAGCAATGAACAATCTGAAAATGAAATTAAGGAAAAATTCCACTTATAATAGCATCTAAAAGAATAAAATACTCAGGAATAACTTTAACAAAAGTAGTGTAAAACTTATACATTTAAAATTACACAACTTTGTTGAAAGGCATTAAAGAAAACCTGAAAAAAATGGAAAGACATCCTATGTTTGTGGTTTAGAAGACTTAATATTTTTAGAATTGCAATACTACTCAAAGTGATCTACGAATTCAGTGCAATTCCGACCAAAATGCCAACTGCTTTCTTTGCAGAAATTGCTAGGCTGATCCTAAAATTCACTTGAAAATGTGTGGGATCTAGAATAGCCAAAACAATCTTGAAAAAGAACAAAACTGGAGTTCTTAAACATACTGATTTCAAAACTTACTATAAAGCTACAGTAAACAAGGGTGTGGTACTGGCTTAGGGATAGATATATATATCAATTGAGTAGAACTGAGAGTCCAGAAATAAACTCATACATCTGTAGTAAGTTTGTTTTTAGGAGGGTTCCAAGACATTTCAATAGGAGATGTCATATTCTTTTCAACAAATGATGGGACAGTTGGGTATCCACATTGTGAAAGGAATAGAGAGTGACTGCTAATGGATGCAGGGTTTATTTTTGGGATGATGAAAACATCCTGAAATTAGATAGTGGTATTAGTTGCATAACTTTGTGAATATGCTAAAAATCACAGAATTATACCCTTTATTTTTATTTTTATTTTTTTAAATCCTCACCCGAGGACATTTTTCCATTTTTTGTTCAGATAGAGTGGGAGGAAGAGAGGGGAAGAGAGAAAGAGAGAGAGAGAGAGAGAAACATCGACGTGAAAGGGACACATCGAGTGGCTGCCACCCGCACGACCAACCAGGGCCGGGGACAAACTGCAACCGAGGCACGTGCCCTTAGCTGAAACCGAACCCGGGTCTCTCTGGACCGCAGGCCAACGCTCTAACCTCTGAGCCAAACCGGCCAGGGTGAATTATACCCTTTAAAAGGGTGAATTTTATGGTTTATGAATTATGTCTAAATAAAAATATAAAACAATTGTCATCCAATACTAAGCGTCCTATAATTTAACTTCCTAATTCTGCAATTTGTGCCAGTCAAGAAATTTCTGCATCTGTGTGCAATAATTAAAAATTATAATGGATGCCAGAAAGAGAACAAAACAAAACAAAAAAAGAAGTGGAAATAGCTAAAAGAACACAAGGATAAAAGGAAGTAAGGAGTACACATGAGAAAAAAGGGAGTTGCTGCCACACAATCCCTATATGATTTTTTCCCTGTATGTTCTTGTCAATGTATAAACACGTTCATTCTTCATACCACTCAAGTTACTAAAATCAAGGTATGGTGTTTTCCTATGAAATGCTTGATAAAGTAATTATTTGTATTTTTAAACTTTAAATATTGTTTAAATATTATGTTAATAGGGAAAAGGGGGTCAGGGTTCCATATGCAAGGGTGGGAATAAAGTTTATGCATAGTATGAAGCATTAAGAAGCTGGAGTGAATGGGCTGAGAGGGCAGAAATGCCTCCGACAATTAAAAAGCCTTTAAAGGCATGTTTAGAACAAGAAAAAGAACCAGGAAGCAATAAGCCCACTGCTTGGGACTCTTGCTGTAACAAGAACAGAACTATTCAGCTATTATTTGCTTCCTCCTTTTCCCTCAAAGCAAATGGTCCAGAGATAGTAGAGGGAGCCCAGCCATGTTTGGAAGGGAGTTCAAACCCTAAGGATGAGGTGCTGTCAAGGGCCTGCACAGGCAAGGCCCAGTAAAGACCTGGTGGATAGGTGGATGGGAGGATGATATAGGAAAAACTTGTAGTTGTGCTCAAAGAACTATGGTTGGTGTGTTGTTGTTTTTAAAGAAATTATGAAGAATATGAAAAGTATCAGAAAATTGGAAGCAGCCAAATGTCCCAGTTTTCAAAAAAGGGGAGAAATGGTGTTTAAAGCTCCCTTTCATTCCTTCGATAAACTCCAGACTCCATTATTAAAGAGAAGAGAAGGCACTCACAGGAGACAGCCTAATTCACCCATTTAAAAAGATCCCATTAGAGCCCTGGCCTGGTAGCTCAGTTTGTTAGAGCATTGTCCTGCTACACCAAGGTTTCAGGTTCAATCCAGGTCAGGGCAGATAATGAGAATCAACCAGTGAATGCATAAATAAGTGGAACAACAAATCGATGTTTCTCTCTCTCTTCCTTCCTCTCTCTCTCTCTCTAAAATAAAATTTTAAAATAAAAAAAAATCCCATTTGAGAAATACCATTGACTCAGTTCGGTGGTTCTCACCCTCATGCAGGCACTGGAGCGCCTGAAAATCATAGTCTCCTGTGTCAGATACCATGCCCTTCGCAGATCTCTCTGAGATATTGAAATATTTAATTTTTATGAAGAATAGACTATATTTACAATCTATAAGATCATATCTACACACCCCAGTGTTCATTTATTCAATAATATTGATTTCAGGGATGGGCCTGGCTATCACAGAGCTTCGAGTTTCATGGGAAATATAGAAAAGAATCCACAAGCCATCAGGGCTGGCTGATGAGCTATGACACTAGAAGCACAGTGTGGGATGGGGACCCTTCACTCAGGCTTGGAGGTTGGAAACGTCCTCTCTTGAGGATACAACCTAAAAGCCAAGCACTGAGAAATGAGCCAGAATTACCTGCCCCAAGGGGACCAGGAGGTGAGGATGAGAAAGTGTCAATGATGAGGCTCAGGTTTCTTGAATAACCAGGAGCTATCCACCAAGATGGGGACCTAAGAAGAGGAAGAGTGGGAGAGTAATTATGAGCTTAGATTTAAACTATGTTCAAGGGAACACTCAGGTATAGAGTCCACAAGGAATCGGCTATACGGGTCTGCGGTGAGAGGAAGAGGGGCTTGTGGAGACACTTGGGGAAAAGTCACCAGAGCAGGGGAGAATGGGGCTCAGAACCATCCAGGGCTTTTGTGGTTGCAAGGGACAGAAATTTAATTATAAAAGGCTTACGTAAAAAAATACAAATTTTCTTACGAAACTGATAAGATCAGGTGTGCTGGCCTCAGGCCTGGCCTAGGACCCTAGTAGCACTTCAGCTGAGCTCTCCGCCTCTCAGCTCTGCTGCCTCCCTCATGTCGGTTCCTTCTCCTTCAGTTACCCTTCATGGAGTGGGCAGGTGGCTATCTCCAATTCCAGACTCATGTTCTGTCAGCTCAGCAACCCCAGTGGGAAAAAGAGAATCTCTTCCCCAACAGTTTAGCAAAAATCTGAGGTTTGAGTCTCAGTAGTTCAACTTGGGTCATATGCCCATCCTTGAGCCCATCCCTGGAACCAAGGGGAATGAAGTAACCCATGCCTGGTGTGGGGTAGTCAGCCTCAAACGATGTGGACTCAGAGTGGGGAGAGGTGCCTCTTCAGGGTGCTGTTAGCAGGGGAAATGGATGCTGGACAGGTGAAACAGCAGCCCCCCCCCCCCCACACACACACACACCAAAAGCCAGGGAAAGAGAGGAGAGGGGTGGTCAGCAATGTCAGCTGCTTCTGGGAAAAGGATTAAAATAGAACCAGTGGATTAGCCATCAGAGCCAGGGTGACCTTGGCAACAGCCATGTCAGTAAGAGGTGGTGATAGAACCCAGGTGGCGATGGGTTGAGGAATGAGTGGGAGGTGGAGCATCAAATATAGAAAACACTCAGCAGTTGGGCACTGAAGGGGAGGACCTGTGCCTTAGTCACAGGCATTCCGGAGGTTCGGTTCAAGATGAGCATGAGTTAAAAGTTGATGGAAGGGGGCCATAGAGGGGCAGCAGCTGGTGTTTCAAAGCCTAAGATCAGGACTTGGAGAAAGGATTCTGGGGAGGGCAGTGGGGTCTCCAGGGCAGGTTTGGTGTGGCGTTGGTGGTAGCAGTCAGTTCAGCGAGACACCGCAGATTGACCTCTTGTCCACTCATTAGATCATCTGCCTGACGAAGGGCAGCAGTGCCGAAGGATTAGGAGAAATGTGGGGGAGAAAAGATTTTTTTAAATAACAGGATTCTCTTCTATAACTCACATCTGGAAGCTTACTTCTAAAAGACATTCGATATGCTTTTTTAAAACCTTAGAAAATTATGAACTAGAAAGCTGTGGCCCTGGCTTGATTGGCTCAGCGGTTAGAGCATTGGCCCGCAGACCAGAGAGACCCAGGTTCGGTTCCCGCTAAGGGCACGTACCTCAGTTGCAGTTTCGACCCGGCCCTGGTTGGGGTCGTGTGGGTGGCAACCAGTCGATGTGTCTCTCTCACATCGATGTTTCTCTCTCTCTCTCCCTTCCTCTCTCCTTCCCACTCTATCTGAAGATAAATGCAAAAATGTGCTCGGGTGAGGATGGAAAAAAAAAAGAAAAAAGAAAGCTGTAGTTCCTGGATCTGGCTGTAGGTCAGAATCACCAGGAGATCTTCCGAACGGATTCCAGGGCCTCATCCTAGACCTCTCGATATGGAATATCCCTGTAGGTGAGGCTCGGAAATCTGTTTTTGTTTTTATAAACCACCTCTTAGTGAGGTTAGCCTCCTCCAGAAAACTTTTGGAACCATTGATAGATGAAGTTTCACTTGATGGAGTCATGACAATTGAATCATAAAGCCTGAAAAGGGTCAGCCTCAAAGGCTCCCTTTGGTGGACCTTCCATGGAATATGGTCCAGGCTCCATCTGTTCACATTTTTAACAAACAACCTAGATAAAGACATAGAAGCCATACTTACAAAACTGGGGATTAGGCAATTTAATAAACAACCCTTTTCACTTCATATATGACGAACTTTTTCTTGTGTCGTTAGGTAGTCTTCAAAAATAACTTTAATGACTTCATCATAGTCTATTGTACAGCTTGGAACATTGTTTCTAATTTTATACTGTTATGAACATTCTTGGCTGTAAATCTTTGTATTTCTAGGTGTTTTTAGAATAGCTGTCTGGGCATGAATTACTGTATCAAAAGGTATAAGTGTTTTTCAAGTTTATCTATATTTCTGATTTTATAATACATATGTATGTGTGTTCCTTTTCAGAAAAGTTATTCCAAATTAGATTCCCACCAGGGAGTATAATGTGAGGATCATTATTTTACCAAACCTTCAATAAAACTAAGTATTACTATTAAAAACAAATAAATATAGGAAAAAATTTTCTTCCAATTTACTTTTTTTTTTTTTTACTAGTGAAGTTGTAAAATATATAGTCATTGTCTTTATTTGTGAACTTTGCCTAGTTTTCATTTTAGTATTATTCTTTATCTTGTAGAGGTTTAAATATTTTGCTCAGTCTTGGCTATGAACCCTTGGTCATAATTATTATAAGTATTTTTTTCAGTTTGAGATTGCCTTTTTAATTCCTTATGGCAATTTTTTACATGCAAATATATTTAATATTCATGGTCAAATCTAACACTTTTTTATTGAATTTATTGTAGTGACATTGGTTAATAAAATTGTATAGGTTTCAGATGTAGAATTCTTTAATACATATTCTGTATATTGTGTGTGTTCACTACCCCAAATCAAGTCTCTCTCCATTTTTTTCCTCTTTTATGAATGTCTTTTATCTCTTTTATGCATAGAAAATCCTTGTTTATCCTATAGGCTTTTAAAAATATCTAACTCTTTAATCTACTTGGAAGTAAAATCTGTTTCAAAGGTATTCATTTTTTTGTGTTTATTTATTTATTTATTTGTTTGTTTATTTATTGTTGTTAATCCTCACCCGAGGATATTTTTCCATTAATTTTCAGATAGAGTGGAAGGGAGGGTAGGGGGAGAGAGAGAGAAATATTGATGTGAGAGAGACACATCAATTGGTTCCCTCCCACACGATCCCGACGGGGCCAGGGATTGAACCTGCAACCCAGGTATGTGCCCTTGACCAGGAATCGAACCTGAGACCTTTTGGTCTGCAGGCCAACGCTCTAACCATTAAACCAAACCTGCCAGGGCTGGTTTTTTATTTTTTTAATACTGTTGAATAATTCTGCCTTTTCCTAATGTCACATGAGGCTTCCTCTGATGCTAATTTATTAAATATTAGGATCTTTGGGGACTTTTCTCTTGGTCTTACTGTTATGTTGGTAGATTCTTATACCCTCACCATACTGTCTTAAGTCACTTTCAGTGTTTTAAATAACTTGATTGTCACTTTAACACATTCTTTAATAAATGGTAGTACAGACTCTTTTGATCTTATTTCTCTTTTTTTCCAAATACTGTCAATCATCATTTCCTGTTATTCTTTCAGAAGAACTTTAAAATTACTTCATTAGATTCTTCCTAGAAAATCCCATCAGGACCCATTTGTATTGGAACTGCATTATATCTGGGTGCTTGCTCTAACCAAGCAGGAACTCAGCATTGCTTTTACTCAGACCTTGTCTTATATCAGAGAAGTGGCTGATTTACTCATACAAGTTATATATACTCATATTAATGTTGCTCTTAGGTATTTTGTATTTCATCAGATTTTTTTCCTTTATATTTTCTAGATGGGTATTGCTAGTATGTTAAGATAGCTACTGATTTTTTTGCATTTTCATGTTGTATCTGTTCCTTTGATTCAAGTTATTCTGACAGCTTTTCATTAGATTCTCTTTGGTTTTCTAGATAGGTATATCTGTTTCATTCATGATTACTTTGTTTCGTCTTCTGTTTCATATTTTATTGTATTGGGAAGTGAGTGTTCATATCAACCTTCTGATTTTAATGATAATGCCTTAAGTTATTTCACTTTAAGATATGATGTTAGACCCTGGCATGTGTGGCTCAGTGGTTAGAGCATCAGCCTGCGCACCAAAGGGTCGTGGGTTCAATTCCCAGTCAAGAGCACGTACCTGGGTTATAGGTTTGATCCCGGAGGCAACCAATCAATATGTATCTCTCACATCGATTTCTCTCTCTCTCTCTCTCTCTCTCTTCCTCTCCCTCCCTCCCTTCCACTCTCTCTAAAAATCAAAGGTAAAAGTATCCTGTAGTGAAGATAAACAAACAAAAAGATATGATGTTAGCTATTGGTTTAATATTTTATAAATTAATCACATTAAGAAATTATCTTTCTATTGCAAATTTTAAAATAATTTCATTTGAAAAAATTAGGATGGATGTTAAGTTTTATTAAATGAATTTTTACCTTTTCCTTCAACCTGTGTTCTGTGGAATGCAATTCTGGAAGATTGTAAATAGGTGTTAAAAAGGAAAAAAGAGTTCTCTAGTCTAGTAACGTTGGGAAATGCTATGTTCTGTAGATTCCTCATGAAACTTACAGTGCTCCCAGATCAACTTAAAGTCTATTGTAAGATTCGTAAATTACAAGTCATAACATAGAAAACACATAATAGATCTTCATTGCATGAGCAAATGAATGAATGACTGGAAAAGCAAACAAGGCTGTAAGAAATTGGAAAGCATGTTGCCTTTGATTCCAGTGAACTTCCCCTCCCTTTCTTCTTCTTCCTGTCCCATTCTTCCACCCTCCTTCCAGCACAGTGAGGAAGGTGGAGCACAGCAGCTGCAGGGAGCGGCATAGGTTAGACCACAGTGGCTTTAAGACTATCTCAGCCCCAGTAGCTAAAATTCCATTCACAGCAGGATAAACAGAGATGTGCAAAGTCTTTACCCAGCAAATTCCAGTTTCTTGGTTCAACAGGTTAATGTTCCCTTAGCAGATCGGCAGTTTCAAATATGATATATTCTGAATAAGCATTCCTGGTATTAATACGTCAATGATTTAACTGAGGGGAAAACAAAAATGAAAATAAAAGGTTTCACACTTAGGGAAGACATATAGTTTTAAAATGAAAGTGAAGCTTATTCTGACTTAGTTTTTTATTTTTTATTTAAAAAAATTTTTTTTCCTTTATTGATTTCAGAGAGAGAAGAAGTGAGAGGGAGAGAGAGATAGAAACATCAATGAGAGAGAACATCGATTGGCCGCCTCCTGCATGCCCTCGACTAGGGATCAAGCCCACAACCTGGGCATGTGTCGTGACCGGGAATCAAACTGGAAACCTCTTGGTGCATGGGTCGACGCTCAGCCACTGAGCCACACCGGCCGAACCTGACTTAGTTTTTTAATAACTCAGAGAAGATTCAAGTTTTAAAGTAGATGAAATATTTGTTCAGGGCTATTTATCTCAGCGTTATTTATAATAGTAAGAAATGGGAAGCTATTTAAATGCCCAACAGTTAGGTAAACTAAGTTGATACCTCTTCACCATAGAACAGTAGGCAGCCATTAAAAATTGTTTACAAAGAATTTTTAATGGTATAAGGAAAAACTAATGGTGAAAATCTAGATATGAAATTGTTTAGACACTTTGATCTCAATTTTATTTGAAAAAAATATATTTGCAGAAAAATGGATAGAAATATTTCAAAATGTTAGAAGTGTTCATTAGCTTGTACTAACGTGGTCTTGTGCAAGCTGCTTTACTTGTCATGAGCACAGTTTTCTAGTTTTCTCTAAGCCAGGACAGCGAGGGTGAAGTGACAAAACGTGCGAAAAGCCCTATAACCTGTAGGGCCTGGTTTCATAATCTGTTGTTCGGTGGTATCTAGAAGTAGAGTCGGTGGTAGTACTAACTTACATATTCAGGACCATTTTATAAGACGTTTGTGAGAGTAAATGTTTGATTCTCCTCCCACTTCCATTTCTTGGTATTAAACATGAGGATAAACAAAGGAAACTGCTTTAAAAACATCATTTCCAGACTCCTGACCAAAAGGACTAACCCTTCCTTTTTGTTCCCTCTCCTTGTGAAACAGTGGACCGAGTATTATCAATAAATACCTAATGTAAGACTCTCCAACACTTACTATAAATGGAAATTATTTAAACTCATCGCCACGTATTTTAAAATAAGGAAATAAAACTGCGTCACCACCGAACTCAAAAGTTGTACTTTATATATTTCTTTCACATCTATATGGTTTAAAACCTTAGTAATACCCAAAGGAATAAAATGATTGTTGGGGTTAGTTTAATGCTCTTTAAACATATGTCCCAGACCATATCAGTGAATTGAACCCTCAAAATCTATGCACAGATGCCAGTGTCTTCACAAACATTTTTTAAAATCTCACTTATCATTACACAAGCTATTTCTCTAGATTTTGGCTTGAGAATTTTAAATTAATGCTCATAACACACCCCAAATATACATGCCATATTACTTTTTAGAGTGCTTGCTTAATTATTGAAGACTGCTAACAAGTCTTAGATTTGTAGGTTTGTTATGATTCATAGAATGCATGTCTGTAAATGCTCCTACTGGAGACTGACTCAGCCTCTCGGGCTCTGATTTAAGGCAGGTAGTGTTCTCAGAGGACTAGTAGAAACCCTAGGTTCTAATAAACCACATAATCTATTTGAGCCCTAGGTTTTCATCGTACAGTGGGTAACACATAGCACTTACCCTTCGCGGCACTTAGGATGGAATACATTTAAGGCTGCATGGGTGTGCTCAGGGGAGGCAAAATTTGTAGCAGGCATTTTGACATAATGGGCTTCATAGATTGTTTGCTCATTTGTGTTTTAGTCTTTCTTAAGCCCATCTTTGAGAAGATAGTGCTTGGATATGTTTCGAGACTTTTCATCTCTTGAAGATTTTTTTCTTCTTGTCACAATGACGTTTCTTTTCTGTGAAGTTAAAAACAATTCTAGCCCTGGCTGGTTTGGCTCAGCGGTTAGAACGTCAGCCTGCGGACCAGAGAGATCCGGGTTCGGTTCCCACTAAGGGCACGTACCTCGGTTGCAGTTTGTCCCCGGCCCTGGTTGAGGTCGTGTGGGTGGCAGCCAGTCTATGTGTCTCTCTCACATCGTTTCTTTCTCTCTTCCTCCCTCTCTCCCTCCCACTCTATCTGAAGATAAATGTAAAAATATCCTCAGGTGAGGATTAAAAAAAAACAATTCTAGCCTAAGCGGTGGAAGAAGAAAGACACTGTTCACATATATCCTCGCATGAAAGCAGCTCCTTCGGCCTAGGCTGAACATGGCAGCCAGAGAGCCCAGGAGCCATATGGACGAGGCTGAACCGTGGCCCTTAGCAGACAGAGACAAGGACATGTTGGGACTCCCATCCTCCCACCACCCCCTCCGCCCAGCTGCTTGGAATCCAACCGCCGGTCCCTTTTTACATTGATGGCTTGGCTCAAGACGGAGTAATCACTGCTGGAATTGGCAGCCTCTCTGAGAACACAGGAAAAGGAGAGCAAGGTGGAGCCAGGGACAGAAACCCAGTCTCATGCACAGGATGCCTGTGCAGGGCGCCAGTGGCTCTGAACCGTGGAGGACTCTTTTCTGTAGGTTTCCTGTGGCCTCTTATTCCTTTGACTTCTTGTTATCACAGATAACACCACAAAGTCCCTGGAACTCATGGCTTTGGGAAAGCCTCTGAGGTGTCGAAGAAAAAAAAAGTTTAACACAATTGATCAGCCTTGTGGCGGGGCTGTGTGGTAACCTGCTTTTGTACATCACACCTCAGAATCCGCTCAGACTCTTCCTTTCAAAGTTGCTGATTTTGAACCTAATCTCACTTCATTCTCACTTGGCGCATGTCAGATCCTCTGTGTCCTGGTTGTTCTTAGTTCTGTCACTACATGTGACATGTGCCTGCCTTCCTGCCTGCCCAGCAGTGTGACATAAGTGTATCTGAGTTTCACCATCACCCATTGTAAAAATTCTGGGCAATGAGCTTAGCATGTCATATATTAACTCATGTGTCTGACAGGTCCTACTTAGGGGACTAGAAGCTTAGGGGACCAAAGCTTTGGGGCTGAGCCTAGAGCAAAAGTCTTGACGCAGGAGGGAGGCGATCCAGGCTCTAGTGCTGCAGGGCCACTCGCAAGTTTGACCAGCAACAAGTCACATTCCTGCCCTCATCCTCAGTCTCTTCACTTGTACAGACATGGGCTTGAACCAAATAATTCCTTAGAGACTTTGGGACTCTAAAGTTCTGAGTGTGTGGAATGTGCCCTGCAGGAAATTACAACCTATCAGAAGAAAGGAAATAGGCTTACCAATACTAAGTGTCTGTGAATAGCTCACAAGAGCAGGCGAGGCAGAGAGTGTGTAAAAAAAGGCCCTGGAATGATCGGGGAGGACTGCCGGAAAGGAGACAGTAAAGTGGCTAAAGAATGAGTAGGATGGATAGTAGAGATCATGAGACATGAGTCCCCACCAGACAGAGGAAATGAAGTGAGGGAAGATGGGGCAGGCGTTTCGGGCCTAGAAGAGACTGATCAAGAAGGGAAGAAAAGATCCACTGTAGGGGAGGAGCAAGAGCCTGGACTACAAAGGGTGGCTCTTGGGGGTTCCTGAATGGCAGTGATCTGTGCGATTCTGGGCTGTTAGAGTGGTACTTTTGAAAAAGAATATGATCTTCAAGGTCAAATGGGAGAGAGGGAGGCTGGGAGGCCACTGGAAAGTGTGGAATGACCAGAGTCCCGATGAGGTGTGAAGAGGCAGAGAAGGGAGGCCAGAGCCTGATGACCACCTGGATGAGAGCACAGAGAAAGTCAGAGAGTCCACAGATACTGGTTCTGCACCTCCTATGTGCCAGACACTGTTAGATGGTGGGATGTCGTGGTGAGCCAGACAGATGAGGGTCCTCTCTTTCAATATGCTCCTAACATCCTGGGACAGTAACATACAAACAGCAGCATGAGATCGTTTCAGATACTGATATGTGCCATGAGTAGGGAAATGAGAGAGAGAGGGGCAGGAGCATCAGACAGAGAGACTACTTAGTGAGTATTCATCGACCATCTCAATCATGTGCAAGAGATGTCCCAAGCACTAGTGGGGAGCATTAGTGAACAGGAGAGACAAAAAGGCCTGCCTTCCTGTGGCTTATACTCTACCAGGGGGAGATGAGGAATAAGTCATAAAATAATAAATAAGTAAATTTTATATTATGATAGAGGGAATAAGAGCTATGGGAAAGAAAACACTTTTTTCTCTCTAATTTTTTGCTTTTATAGATAGTGCTGCAATGGACATCTTCATGCAAAAGTCTTTTTCATGTGTCTAAGGGTTTTTCCTAAGGATAGATTTTAAAAAGGATACTTACCCCCATTTTAAAGGTTTTTAACACAAAGTATCAAATTGCTTTTCAGTGAGGTTATACCAACTTATTCTTCTACCAGCATTTATAAGGATGTTTATTTTACTACAGCCTCACCAGCATTGAGTGTTATGAGTTCTTTTTAAGTGCTAATATGCTATGTCTTTCATTGGTATTACCCTGATAATGAAATTGAACATTGAATTTGGGCTTTTTATTATCTGTGGGAGAAAGTATCACTAAGCAAATGAATAATGTAAGCAAACTATAAAACAGTAATTTTTTCTAGTTCCAGTTCTTCCTCTGTACCTGGGATTGGATGATTTACCAAGGTCACAGTTCAGGGGCACCTTTTACTTCAAACTGATTCCCATTAGCAGCATACTTTAAAAATAATGAGTTGTTAACTTTCTGCCTGGCAGGGTGCTACGCAGGAAATTATAACTTCTGTTACAGTATGAAATTGAAAGTCAGGAACATGTGTTCTTTTGTGTGTGTGTGTGTGTGTGTGTGTGTGTGTGTGTGTGTGTGTTAATTTTCACCTGAGGATATTTTTTCATTGATTTTTTTTTTTAGATTGGAAAGGAGGGAGGGAGAGAGAGAGACAAACATTGATGTGAGAGAGACACATCGATTGGTTGCCTCCTACACAACCCCAACTGAGGCCGGGGATAGAACCTGCAACCCAGATACAAGCCCTGGACCGGAATCAAACCCGTGACTCTTCTGTCCGCTGGACGATGCTCTAACCACTGAGCCAAACCAGCCAGGGCACATGTGCTCTTCAAACAATTTCATACTTTAGGTTTTTCATTGAAACCCCTGTCTTTTTTTTTTTTTTTTTTTAATAATAATGGTTTACATTTCTTTCTTTTTTTAAAAAAAAATATTTTTTCTTTATTGATTTTAAAGAGAGAGGAAGGGAGAAGGAGAGAAAGATAGAAACATCGATGAGAGAGAACATTGACTGGCCGCCTCCTGCATGCCCCCCACTGGGGATCGGGCCCACAACCTGGGCATGTGCCCTGACCAGGAATTGAACCGGCGACCTCTTGGTGCATGGGTCGATGCTCAACCACTGAGCCACACCGGCTGGGCTCTTTTCCTTCACTTTTTTTTTTTTTTTTTTTTATCCTCACCCGAGGATATTTTCCCATTTTTTGTTCAGATAGAGTGGGAGGGAGAGAGAGGGAGAGAGAGAGAGAGAGAGAGAGAGAAACATCGATGTAAAAGGTACACATCAAGTGGCTGCCTCCCGCACGACCCAACCGGGCCGGGGACAAACTGCAACCGAGGCACGTGCCCCTAGCAGGAACCGAACCCGGGTCTCTCTGGACTGCAGGCTGACGCTCTAACCACTGAGCCAAACCGGCCAGGGCTCTTTTCCTTCACTTTTAAGGAAATATGACATCGTGGTGCTTTATGCCCAGTGGCACACTGTGCACTATGGCCCTAAAATCCCCTGTGCTCCCCATCTCTGAGCAAACCACCAGCTCGAACCCAGGTTTAAGCATATCTGGAGATAGCAAGACCTGGGATCCAACTGCCTGCATTACGTTTCCACTGAAACACTAACTGTGACCTTGAGCAGGTGGCTTAGCCTTTCTGCCGCCTCAGCGTTCCCACCTATAAAGTGAGAGTGTTAGTGCCCTCCTCAGAGTGTTGTGGGGATTGAATGAAACTGTGTGGTTAGAGGGCTTTGTACTACACCAGGTTAGTAGTGAGTACTTGGCAAATGCTGGTGCTTTGATCCAATTTTTTCACATTCACTCTAAATTCAGGGGATATATTTAAATGATTTATCTATTCTGATGCTCCACAGCTTTACAAAAGTGAAGAAATGTTGGATGACATTAAAACTAGCAATGAAATCAATTAAATGTTTAGAAATAGCCTGCTAAGATTGCTGAACAATTTCAATTTTATTTACGTTGAAAACATAGGTCTAAAGGGTGGGTTAATTTCGTATTCTTGGAAAAATGGGAAAATTATGTCAGACATTTGATAGTTCAGTTCTTTTCTTCTATCCTTGGAAATAAAATCACAGGTACTGTGCTTAAATTTGATCAGTCAGTCCCTGGCTGGTTTAGCTCAGTGGTTAGAGTGTCGGCCCGCAGTCCAGAGACACCCTGGTTTGGTTCCCGCCAAGGGCACATTCCTCGGTTGCGGTTTGTTCCCGGCCCCGGTTGGGGTCATGTGGGTGGCAGCCAGTCAATGTGTCTCTCTCACGTCGATGTTTCTCTCTCTCTTCCTTCTGTCTCTCTCCCTCTCTGTGTGAAGATTAATGCAAAAATGTCCTCGGGTGAGGATAAAAAAAAAAATTGATCACTCAGGACATGGTAGAAATAAAAGAAATAGTTTAGAACCAAGTAGATTGTTAGCTGCAGGAATGGGGAACTGGAGGAAGTTGTTCGGGTGTCTGCCCTTGAGCCTTTCACCAGGGCGAAGGGTCATCTCCCTGGCAGGGTTGGGATATGGCTCTGCCCCACTCGCCTTGAACAGGAACTCTTCCACCACTCCACACCCCCACAGCCGGTCCACAGTCACTGTCAAGTCTTCTCTGAAGGTGTTGCATTTCCACCGGTTGCTTGGTAATGAGTGAAATGTGTTCCAAATTACAGCTGATCCTTGAACAACATGGGTTTAAACTGCATGGGTCCACATGCGTGCTTTACAGTATTTGTTTTAGCAAATACTGCAAGGGTATTTTCTCTTCCTATGATTTTGTTAGTAACATTTTTTTTTCTCTAGTTTACTGTATTGTAAGAATACAGGTTTTTTTTACTCTTTTATTGGTTAATAAAATTATATCGTTTTCAGGTGTACAATTCTATAATACATCATCTGTATATTGTATTGTGTGTTCACCACCCCAAGTCAAGTCTCCTTCCATCACCATTTATCCCCCATATACCCTCTTCTACCTCCCCCCACCCCCTTCCCGTTACAGTTTATAATACATATAACATACAAAATGTGTGTTAATTGTTTATGTTATCTGTAAGGCTTCCGGCCAACAGTAGGCTATTAGTAGTTACGTTTTTGGGGAGTCAAGTTACACATGGATTTTCTATTGCATTGTTCAAGGGTCACTGTACTTTTTTCTTTATGTTCCCCTTGGTTGCAGAGGAAGGAGGGAGAGGTCTTTGCCCCCACCCCCACCCCTATATTTGCATAAACATACATAGTATCTTCCAATGACATGGAAAGGGAATCTTGGTGGGGAGGGAGGGAAGGAAGAACTCTAAGCAGCTTCAGCTGAATGAAGTGCTGGTGGGGGTGGGGAGAGCTATGTTAGGGCTCAACCTGTTCCCTCAGAAAGTGGACTTGCCCCTCCCTAACATGTCGTTGAGCCGGTCCTAATGCTCTGTATCACATCAGTGGATCTCCTCAGCCCACTGAATGAGAGTCATCAATGACATTTGCTAGGGCCACTGTATACAGTTGTGCAGGTTAAACTACATGAGGGCCCCTGGGAAAAGGGGCATGTGGTGGGTAAAATCCAGCCAGAGTCCTCCTTGCTATGCTGTGAATCCTGGTACAGGGTTGTGTCTGCCTAAAGGAAAGGGCATCTTTTTCCAGTTTGCACAAAGGGCTAGTGATGGCCCTGGTGATATTTAATCTGAGTTCCCCTCCTTCACCCCCATCCTCCATAGCAGCCTCTGTTGTTACTGAATTATTTGGATATTGTCTTCCATGGCTACAACCTCCAGGAGCCCAAGGGAGCTGTAAAATGCACAAGGGAGGATGTGCGGCCTCATAGACTGTCAGTGACAAGGAAGGAGGCAGTTCATTTTTCATTCACTACATTGAGTGCCCTCTGTGGGCAGGCACGGTGCCGGGTGCTGGATGCTGGGGATGTGCACCTAGCCACAGACATGGGCTTGCCTGCAAGGGACAACAAGCAAAGAAGTGCAGTACCCATGGTGCAACGTGATGACCACAGGCACAGGGTTCCCCGGGGCCCACAGAGGAGATGTTCCCAACACGCTGGAGGGACAGGGACATGTCCCTAAAGGAGGTGGGCCTGAGCAGGGTCTTCTAGGATACATAGGAGCTGGCTGGGTAGGCTTCTCTGGGTGGTGTCTGTTGCACCGATGGAACCTTGAACAAGAATTGCTGTGCTGACCAGAGGTACACTTTTAGACGTACACAGTCAGCCTGCAAGATGCCTGGCCTCGTTCACTAGGCTTCTTACTCTAGGGGGGGCAGGATAAGTCTGTAGACTTTAAGCTCTGAAAAATTATTATTAGCAAAAGAGTAAATGGGGGGGGTTATATTTCTAGGATTTTAAATGGTTATGTTAAAGATGGGTAGACCCAGGAAGCTTTCTGACCTTTTGCTTAGTGACAACATGCTAATTTTATTTCCCCCTCTCCCAGATACTTACTGGAGCAAGATTTCCCAGGCATGAGGATTGGCCCAGAGCCCACCACCGATTCCTTCATCGCTGTGATGTATGGGGAGAATGAGGGCAGCACTCCAGGGAACGCTTTAGTCGTGGACCCCAAAAAGCCATTTCGAAAGCTCAGTCGCTTTGGAAATGCTTTCCTGAATCGGTAAGGACCAGCAAACTGCCACCTTTGGTCAGGTTATCTAAAACTTTTTCTTTGAATTCTTGCCAATTACATGTAAAGGTTCAAAAACAGAACAGAACATGTCTGTTCTAGAAGAGTTACATTATAGAGAATATGCTTAAGGCATTCAAATGTTTAAAACTTGCCCTGGCCGGGTAGCTCAGTTGGTTAGAGCATCGTCCTGATATGCCAAGGTTGCAGGTTCAGTCCTTGGTCAGGGCATGTACAAGAATCAACTAGTGAATGCATAAATATGTGAAACAACAAATTGATGTTTTTCTTTCTTTTTCTTTCTCTCTTCCTTCCTTTCTCTCTCTCTCGCTCTCTCAAATCAATCTAAAAAATATATTTGAAAGATTTTCATAGACAGTGATCATTTACACCTATTCTGGGTGGCTTCGGAGGGCAGAGCTCAGATCCAGGACATTATACGGCCACACAGTATAAGCTGATAGTTTGAGCTGCACAGAAATGGATCGAGTTGCCTTGTGAGGTGTGAGCTCCCCGTCGCTAACTGGATGGCCATGGCTCAGGCAGAGTGTGCTGGGCCTCTGCGCAGAGCTTAGCCCAGAGGACCCCTGAGGTACGCCTGATGCCCAGATTTAGTCTGTTCATTACTGCAGGACAGGTCACCTCATCTCCCTGGCTGTCCCTTATGCTTTTCATTCCCATGCTTTGAGCTGCTTCCTTTTTATTAGAGCAGAGCAGGGGAACCAGAGCCAAAACAACACAAAAAGTTAATTTCCATACGTGGGCATTATTTATAGATGTGAAGTTGTAGGATAGCTCGAGTTCTGTCTTCACTGGAGATGCGTTTGGCTGTCCTGCCCCCTGACCCTGCGCCGGAGTTCCCAGCGAAGCGCTGAGGGCCGAGCACAGGCCAGCGCTGCCCCTGGAGCAGCTCGGCCCTCAGCTGTGCTCTGCCCTTACCTTCCCCTCTTTGCCACTCCTAGCCCTTTTTGTTTGTTTGTGACATTTCTCTTTCCTTTTTCCTGTCGTTCCCCTCTGCCCTTATCCCCTCTTTTATGAGATTCCTGCTTTAGACCTGTTGGTTTGAGGGAGTGAGCTGTGGGAGGTTCAGGGACAGTTGGGGTCATCCAAACCCCTTTAGGGAGAGTGGGACTAGAGCTGACAGACAAGAAACTTGAACTGAACTTCTCTTTTTTAGTTGTTTTTTAAAAATAGGAATGTATCCTCCCAGCTGACTTGTCCTCCCAGAGTCTGAGGCATCTCCTTGCACAACTCCAGGGGGCGCCGGTCACAGTGACTGTGGAGTGAATGATGTGCCTGGGGGATGTGCGGCAGCTCTGCCCTCTGTGGCTCAGGCAACCTCCACAGGTGCCTTCTGTAAAAACCTGAACTCTCTAGGGATCCATAATCTCCTTTAAGGGCTTTTTTATGCTGCTATCGAGATCAAAGAAAGCATCCAAGTGGCAGGGAGGGAGCTTGGCAGTGGGATAAATAGAAAGGTGCCAATGGTGTAGGTGGAGCCACAAAGAAATTTCAACTATTTGCAGTTTATTCCTTAATTCCAGAGCATCGTTGGTGAGCACCAGAGCATCTCCTGGTGGGAGAAGTAGGGGTTGAGCCCAGGTTGGGGACAACAGAGGGTCTCTCGGGAAGGAGTGGGCCATACTTGAGGGAAAGTGGGACAAGAAGCTTCCCCATCAGGACTTCTCAGGAAGCCATGGTCACGGGGCAGGCAGTAGCCAGGCTTCCTGTCCCAAGACTGGCCCTGAGAGGAAGTGCAGGGCACAGCATCCTCCTCCATGGAAGGCTGCCTGGAGTCCTGTGGTTTCATTACTACTGCGCTTAGTCTTACTCTCTTTTTGTCCGACAAGGGCTTAAAAAAAGAAATAAGCTGTGACTTTTTTTCTAATTCTCATTTTGTGAAGTCCACATTCACAAGGGAAAAACCAGGAAGAGTGGCTTTTGGCTTGTTTAACTTTGGCAGGTGATTTACTTTCCCAATTGATTTTCTTTTTTTCAAAACCCAAACATTTCGCAGATGAATATGAAAACAAAGCATTCAGGGAAGATTTTGAATGGCAAGGTTCATTTTCTCAGAATTGAAAACTTACTAAAAATAATCCATGCATTATATAATCAAGTGTTAATTGAATTCAGAATATGGAGAAAAATAATAGCAAGTAATTATATGGCATTACTGTGTCAGATACTGCTCTAACTTTATATTAGCTCTAAATCATCACAAAAACCCTGTGACGGGGTGCTACTATTATCCCCAACATAGAGAAGAGGAGTTGATGCACAGAGAGGCTGATTTAACTTCCACAGAGGCACTCAGCTAAGTGGCAATGCTGGGATTGGAACCGAGGCCATCTGACCCAGAGTCCTGCTAGTGACCACTATACTGAGCTGCCCAATGATACAGTGTTTAAGAATTGTTGCCTATTGCCTGCCTATCTAACTTTTAAGGCTATTCTTAAAATAGCCCACCAACAATGATGAAGATGCTGCTATTTCACCCCAGCACTTATATAAGAGAGTCAGTTGGTGTAGGGTGCTCAAATGTGTGTACGTAATTTTAGCATCCCTGTGGGAGTATCAGCAGATTCACGCTAAAGGAAGGCAAACTTCATTTTATGTAGCATACTTTCTGGGAATGAGGTAAAAATATAATACTTAGTAGAAGAGAGAATTGTCTGCTTGCTGTGGAGAGCTCCCCTTTCCCCACTGAGCAACCACCAGTCACCCATGAGGTAGGTTCCATTGCCCTGACCCCCTCCTTATAGGTGTTGGCTTGGGCATCTGCCCCCAACAGCATCTTTAAAAGAGTCTAGTACTTCCCAAAGTGGTACCAGATGACACCTGGAGGGTGACACCAGCCTCAAAGCATTAAGCAGACCAGTGGAGCCTGAGTCTCAATCTCCAAGGCTGGTTCCTAAGAAAGTAACAGGGAGTCTACAGTGCATTTTTGAGAATGAAGACAAATTCCCAAAAGGGCAACTTCAAATTATAGAAATGCCATACTTGAGCAATAAAAGCAGTAGTTGAGTCTAGAACAAAAAGAGTTCTATGGAAACGACTTTACTGTGACATTCTGCAACTTCCCTTCTGAGAGGAATTCCACAGGCAGGCCTGTCTTGGAGTTGCTCTGTGGGAATGTGATTACTGAGGTTACAGAATCTGTTATCAGGAAGCAGTTCCACCTCACAGAGGAGGAGATGGACATTCCAGCAGAACCCTGAGGCCATGAGCCCTGGGAGACAAGACGCCAGTGTATTTTGGTCAGTTCAACAAGTGTCAGAAATTGGCTTCTGACATTTCCCCCTGCAGTCTGCTTTTGAATTGGATGCTATGTTTTCCCCTCAATATACTTTTCTAAAAATGTTAGTCTGTTTTTCAAATTCAGATAGCTACAGACATTGTTTTAAGTTTAGCATATAGTAAAATTTTAAATTGTAGTCTTCCACAGAAGAAATTCTTAATCTCATTTACTTCTTCATTGCCTTGATTTCTTTTTTTTTTTTAATCCTCACTCGAGGACATTTTTGCATTTATCTTCAGATAGAGCGGGACGGGGAGAGGGAGGAAGAGACAGAGAAAGAAACATCAATGTGAGAGAGACATATCAACTGGTTGCCACCCACACGACCCCAACCAGGGCCGGGGACAGACTGCAACAGAGACACGTGCCCTTAGCAGGAACCGAACCCGGGACTCTCTGGTCCGCAGGCCGACGCTCTAACCGCTGAGCCAAACCGGCCAGGGTGCCTTGATTTCTTTAAAAAATACCTTTAATCATTGGTGTTATGGATTAAATTTTGAAACTTCCTTTTAAACTGAAGGAATCTGAGCAGTACTTTTAGTGCACCTGTCATTTTAGTCAGGACTGATGATGGTGGTGATAAAAAAAATATTGTCTTACATTTGTGTAATAATTTAGCAATAGTAGAATATATACGTGTATTTTTGGACTTACACTCTATTTGTTACCTCTGTGTTTGTAATTAAATGAGGCTTTACTAAATAGACTTTTTTTAGATTATGAATATTACATAGGCACTTAGTATCATTGGGAATTTTTTAAAAGCTGACTTAATACCAAGTGTACAGCATCAGTCCAGGCACATGCTGGTTCCACCAGCTAATTTGGCTGCAGAGATTAAGGGAAATAGGCTCTTGCCAAGAATCACTCTTGATTCACCAGCAAAAAAAAATTTTTTTAATCAGAGACATTAGTTAGTTTTTGTGTGTGTGCTGTGCTAGGACACAAAACAAGTCTTTACAAGTTCAAGAAGATTGAAATTATATTAAGCATCTTCTCAGATCACAATGGCATGAAACTAAAAATCAACTACAATGAAAAACTCAAAGACATTCAAACACAGGGAGGCTAAATAGTATCTTATTAAACAATGAATGGGTTACCAGTGAGATCAAGGAAGAAATAAAAAACTTCCTGGAAACAAAGAAAGTAAACACACAAGAATGCAGAATCTATTTGACACAGCGAAAACAGTTCTGAGAGGGAAGTTCATAGTATTACAGGCCTATCTCAAGAAACAAGAAAAAACTGAAATAAACAATCTAACCCTACAATTAAAAGAATTAGAAAGAGAACAACAAGAAAAGCCCAGAGGAAGTAGGAGGAAGGAACTAAAGATCAGAGCAGAAATAAATGACATAGAGACTAAAAACACTACAAAAGATCAATGAAACCAAGAGCTGGTTCTTTGAAAAGATAAACAAAATCAATGAACCTTTAGCCAGACTCATCAAGAAACAAAGAGAGAAGCCCCAAATAAATAAAACCAGAAATGAAAGAGGCAAAATAACAACTGACACCACAGAAATACAAAGGATTGTAAGAGAATACTATGAACGTCTATATGCCAACAAACTGGACAACTTGGGCCAAATGGACGAATTCCTAGAAATATACAGTTGTCTAAAACTAAATTAGGGGGAATTAGAACACCTGAATAGGCCAATAACAACTAATGAAATTGAAGCAGTAATAAAAAAAAAAAATTCCCAGCAAACAAAAGTCCTAGACCAGATGGATTTACAGGCGAGTTTTACCAAACATTCAAAGAAGAACTGACACCTATCCTCCTCAAACTATTCCAAAAAATTCAAGATGAGGGAAAACTTCCAAGTTCTTTTTATGAGGCCAGCATTATCCTAATTCTAAAACACTACAAAGAAAGAAAATTACAAGTCCTGGCCGATTCGTCTCAGTGGTTAGAGCGTCGGCCCATGGACCAATGAGGCCCGGGTTCGATTCTGGCCAAGGACACATACCTCGGTTGCAGTTCGTCCCCCGCCCTGGTCGGGGTCGTACAGGAGGCAACCAGTCGATGTGTTCCTCTCACGTCGATGTTTCTCTCTTTCTCTCCCACTCTATCTGAAGATAAATAGAAAAATATATATATAAAAGAAAGAAAATTACAGGCCAGTATCCCTAATAAACATAGATGCTAAAATTCTCAACAAAATATTAGCAGATTGGATCCAGCAATACATCAAAAAGATCATTCAACATGACCAAGTGGGATTTATTCTGGGGGTACAAGACTGGTACAATATTTGCAAATCAATAAATGTGATACATTACATAAAGAAAATGAAGGATAAAAATCACATGATTATATCTATAGTCACAGAAAAGGCATTCAACAAAATTCAGCACCCATTTTTTGATAAAAACTTTCAGCAAAGTGGGACTAGAGGGAACACACCTCAACATAATAATGGCCATATATGACAGACCTACAGCTAACATCATACTCAATAGGCAAAAACTAAAAGTGTTTCCCTTAATAACAGGAACAAGACAGGGTTGTCTGCTTTCACCACTCTTATTCAACATAGTACTGGAAGTCCTAGCCACAGCAATCAGACAAGAAGAAAAAATAAAAGGCATCCAAATTGGAAAGGAGGAAGTAAAACTTATTATTCGCAGATGACATGAAAACCCTAAAAACTCCACACACAAAACTGCTAGATTTAATAAATGAATTTGGCAAAGTAGCAGGATACAAAATTAACATCTAGAAATCGATGGCATTTTTATTCATCATTAATGAACTCTCAGAAAGAGAAACTAAAAAACAATCCCATTTTCCATTACAACAACAACAAAGAAGATACCTAGGAATAAACTTAACCAAGGAGGTAAAAGACCTATACTCAGCCCTGGCCGGTTTGGCTCAGCGGTTAGAGCGTCAGCCTGGGGTCCAGAGATACCCAGGTTCGGTTCCCGCTAAGGGCACGTACCTCGGTTGCAGTTTGTCCCCGGCCCTGGTTGGTCGTGCGGGAGGCAGCCACTCGATGTGTCCCTTTCACGTCGATGTTTCTCTCTCTCTCTCTTCCTCTCTCTCCCTCCCACTCTATCTGAACAAAAAATGGAAAAATGTCCTCGGGTGAGGATTGAAAAAAAAAGACCTATACTCAGAAAACTATAGGCCATTGAAAAAAGAAATAGGGGAAGATACAACAAATGGAAGCGTATACCATGTTCATGGATTGGAAGAATTAACATAATTAAAATGTCCGTACTACCCAAAGCAATCTATAGATTTAATGCAATCCCTATTAAAATAACATCAGCATATTTCACAGATCTAGAAAAAAATATTCCAAAAATTTATATGGAACCAAAAAAAGACCCCAAATAACTGTAGCAATCTTGAGAAAGAAGAACAAAGTTGGATGGATCACAATACCAGATATCAAATTATACTACAAAGCCATTGTAATCAAAACAGCCTCGTACTGACATAAGAACAGGCATATAGATCAATGCAACAGAACAGAGACCCCAGAAATCGACCCATGCCATTATGGTCAATTAATATTTGACAAAGGAGGCAAGAGCATACAATGGAGTAAGGAAGTCTCTTCAATAAATAGTGTTGGGAAAATTGGACAGGTACATGCAAAAAAATGAAATTAGACTACCAACTTCCACCATACGCAAGAGTAAACTCAAAGTGAATAAAAGACTTAAATGTAAGTCACAAAACCATAAAAATCCTAGAAGAGAATATAGGCAGTAAAATCTTTGATATCTCTTGTAGCAGAATTTTTGCCGATACATCTCCTAGGGCAAGGGAAACAAAGGAAGAAATAAACAAATGGGACTACATCAAACTAAAAAGCTTCTGCACAGCAAAAGAAACCATCCTCGAAATGGAAAAGGAACTCACCGTACGGGAGAACATATTTGCCATTGATACATCTGATAAGGGGTTAATTTGCAAAATATATAAAGAACTCATCATATACCTCAACAAAAAGAAGACAAACAATCCAATTTAAAAATGGGCAAAGGACCTGACTAGGCACTTCTCCAAAGAGGACATACAGATGGCCAAGAGACATATGTAAATATGTTCAATGTCACTAATCATCAGAGAGATATAAATTAAAACTAAAATGAACTATCACCTCACACCTGCCACACAATGGCTACCATCAATAAATCAACAAACAAGTGCTGGCGAGGATGTGGGGAAAAGGAAAACCCAGTACACTGCTGGTGGGAATGCAGACTGGTGCAGCCACTGTGGAAAAGAGTATGGCGTTTCCTCAAAAAATTAAAAAAAGAACTGTCCTTTAACCCAGCAACCCCACTTCTGGTAATACATCCTAAGAATCTCGAAACACCAATCAGAAAGAATATATGCACCCCTATGTTCATAGCAGCATTATTTACAATAGCTAAGATCTGGAAACAGCCCAAGTGCCCATCAGTAGATGAGGGGATTAAAAAGGAATGGTACATCTACACAATGAAATACTATGCAGCTATAAAAAAGAAGGATCTCTTACCCTTTGAGATAGCATGGATGGATCTGGAGATTATTATGCTAAGCAAAATAAGCCAGTCAGAGAAAGACAAGTATCACATGATCTCACTTATATGTGGAATCTAATGAACAAAATAAATTGATGGACAAAATAGGTCCAAGTCATGGAAGCATGGAACAGACTGAGAGATCTCAGAGGGAGGGGGGGAGAGGAAGAGATTAATCAAAGAATTTATATGTATATATGCATTACCCATGGACACAGACAATAGTGTGATGAAGGCCTGGAGTGGGGCAGGAGCAGAGCAAAGTGGGGAAAATGGGGGATATCTGTAATACTCTCAACAACAAAAATAAATTTTAAAAAATTAAACTAAAAATGATAATAAAAATTGACTTAATTCAAGTGTACAGCGTCAATCCAGACACATGCTGTTTCCACCAGCTAATTTGGCTGCAGAGATTAAGGGAAATAGGCTCTTGCCAAGAATCACTTTTAATTCACCAGCAAAAAAAATTCTTTTAATCTGAGGCATTAGTTGGTTTTTGTGTGTGTGCTGTGCTTATCCATAATAAACTCCCCAAAGCTCTTCCCATTAATCTTTAACCTCAGGATTGTGATGGTTCCTGGGTCATTAAACCATTGTTCTTTATTGGCAGTTGTCTGCACAGTCCTGGTCCTGACATTCCAGAAAACCAGCTTTACTGCCTGGGCTCAAGCAGACTTTACAGCACTGGCACTGACTGCATTGCACCCAGCCTCCTCCCTTCCCCCATGACAGTGAGGCTCAACTTAGAAAAGTATATATGTAGGTTAACCACCTGAAATTGCCAATATTCAACCATCTTTTACTTGTAAAAGTGGTAATTCTATAAGATCTAAGGGTAAGTAACCTTGGGCTTTGCATAGTGTGGATTTAAAATAAATTTTTCCTGGGCAGTATGAGGTTAGATCACACATATGTGTGGTAGGACCATATAATATTACAGGTTAGTTGTCAAAGTCTTTTTGTACACTGTATGCTATTCACTGTGTAAATAGGAAATTGTGTAATCTCTCTGGTTTTACCCTTACCGATAAAGTTAGCTGGTAAAGGAGGTGCTTTTAAATAGCCCCCTACCGTCTCCGTGGAAGCTTAGGTTTATTGGAACCTAATGACAGCCTGGGAGTGCTCAGAATTGCTCAGAGACCTACAGGAGGTCACAGGGTGGGTGAGCAAGGAAGATGGCCAGAGGCCGGATCGTCTGCTTCCTGTTTACTCCTCCACCCTTCACCAGTGGGTGGAGAACAAGTCACACGCAGGAGCTCTTCGGTGGGGAGTTCAGGACTATGGCATGTCACTCCTTTGTTTTAGGATGTGGCCTTCTCTGTGATAAAGGTATTCAGCTGTGGTTCAAATGCGGGAAATGGTAGGAGCAGCCTAGTATTTAAGAAACTGGACTTTGGAGTCGGAACTGCCAGGTGAGCATCCCAGCCTTGTGACTTGGCAAGTTGTGATCTGTGCCTGCTCTGTGCCCCAGTCTTCTCTGTAAAATGATACAAAGCCCCCACTTCTGAGGCTGTGGTAAGGATTGAGTTAACTACTAGATATCACTACACTGTCTGGAAATCAAAAGCAGTGTTAAGGTACTGCCTGGTTCTTTTAAAATGTTGCTCTAGGAATTGGACTGTTAGTGTTTGGAAGCAATTTTAAGAACTCTAATCCTCTCACCCCCTTGTACTGTTCCTCTGGCCTAAGACCTGACAACCCAGACCATTCCTTTACCCACCACTCGCTTTCTGCTGCCCCTGAGCCTCCCTTGGTTGTGGGGGTGACAGGTGATAGGAGTCCAGAGTAGGGCTTGGTCCTCTGCTGCCCTCCTTCTATCAGAAAATAAAATGTATCAGGTCAGCCCTGGGTGAAGGAGACACTTCATAAACGCTTATGTGAGGCTCCTGGGCTTCACCAGCACATGTCTGCAAGTTTCGTATGGAATGTAGACGGCAGGGGATGGATATACTTCGTGTTAGCCACTCCAGGCAGGAGCAGGAAATCCACCTTGAGTCCGCAAATCTGTGCTTGGAAACATTTCAGCAGGGGAGGCCTGACCCATGGCTGTGACCTACCCAACAAATACCTTGCTTTTTATCTTCCTCTCTTAGAGCATAAAAGTAAGACAGGTTTGCTTTAACAGCATCGCATTAGGGTTTTTCCTGATTGCAGTTATTTAAGAAAACATCTGTGTGGGTCTAACCCTTAGAGAATGAGTCGTGCCCCCACAAGGGGTCTGAAAGCTGACTTGTGCTTTGTGCTGCCCCCCCACCCCCCATATACGCTTTCTTCTGTGGAGTGGAGCCCAGATTTGGACACAATCCCAACCACCCCTTCTCTGGGTGCCCCTGGAGAGCTCCTTTTTCTTCCCCTTCCCCCCTCTTCCTTCTTTCCCTTCCTCCTTGAATTGGAATGTTAGTGTCCTCTCCTCTTCTGCCCCTTCCCCCTCTCCTTCAGGTCCCTGTCTCCTCTTCCTCTCCCCCTCCCACCTCCCTGTTTGCCTCCCCTTTCCCCCTCCTCTCTCCCTCCCTCTCCCCTCCTCTTCTTTTCTCTGCAGTTTCCACTTCTGCCTCCCCACCCCCACCCCAGCCCTCTCCCTGTTTACTGTGTGGTAACTTCACCACATCTGACTACGCATCTTGTTTCGTGGCTCCTACATTTTGCCTCCGCTGATGTGTCAGCAGCCATGGGAGTTATTGAAACGCTGTCACTTTGCACAAGAGGGAGTGGACAGTTTATACATTTTTGAATCAATCCCTCTATTAATTTGACAATAGAATCCAGAGGTTTTGTGTTTCGGGAATATTGATATTGAGTGGCTTTGGGAAAAAGGTCAGCCTCTCCCAGGAATGCTTTTCCACATATGTGCAATTTTTTCTGATTGCCAAATGTCTCTAGCCATCTGATAGAGAGTACAGGACTGTGATAAGGGACTGAAATGCGGTCCAACACAGATATGCTCAGAACTCCGTGCCTACCCCAGTTCTGGAGAATCAAATGTGTCGTTTTTATTCTGTGAACTTACAGAGAATGCTTGGTGATCCCTGTGCGCTTTATTCTCACAGATCTCTCCGTGGGGTGGGCAGTGGGATTTATGTAAATGTGGAGGGTGCAGGAGGGGCAGGAAAAGTCAGAAATGAGGGGCTTCTCTTAAATTAATGTGACCCTTTATTTTTCACGTTCTGAGGTTTTTAACTTCATGCGTTGAGTTCTACTCACCTGCCATCAGAACGTTAGGTTGTGCTCTCCAGCCAGCTGTGCACCAGAGGCATGACCTCGAGATGAGGCAGCTGCTCTGTGCTTCAGCTTTTCCAGCTACAAAATGATCAACCTACATCATCCCAGGCCAACTTGAAAATCTAGGAAAGAATGTATGAGAAACTTGCCCTGAGCACCTTTAAAGAAATGTATTTTGAAAGGTCAGCAGTGCCCTGGCCGGTTTGGCTCAGCGGTTAGAACATCGGCCCGCGGACCAGACAGACCCGGGTTCGGTTTCTGCTAAGAGCACGTACCTCAGTTGCAGTTTGTCCCTGGGCCCGGTTCGGGTTGTGTGCGTGGCAATCGGTTGATGTGTCTCTCTCACATTGATGTTTCTCTCTCTCTCTCTTCCTCCCTCTCTCCCTCTTGCTCTATCTGAAGATGAATGCAAAACAAAAATGTCCTCGGGTGAGGATAAAAAAAAAAGAAAGAAAGAAAGAAAGGTCAGCAGTTGCAGCAAAAGCTCAGGGCTGCCCACCCCGCCCCTCTGGCCATGGCCAGCGTGCCCACTGTGCTGTCCCTGCACTGTGGAGGCTGGGCAGGCCTCCCTATCCCGCATTCCCAGCATATTTACTTTCTAAGTAATCCCACCAGTTCCACTGAATTGAGCTTTCACCAAGGGTTTCAAGCTTTCTGCCCACACAGACACAGAAGTTAGCACCGACAATGTAGGAGAAGGTGAGGCTTCCTTTCCCTGCAGTTTCCACCTTAAAGTGTCCCCAGTGCCTAAAAGAGATCCTCCTTGGCTCTGTTGTCTGGGGTGAAGAGAACACAGCCTTTCCCCCTTTACTCTGGAGTTAGACAGTGTTAACTAACTGTCTAAAAAGACTCACCAGCCCCTGGTCCAAGTGCCTCCATTTACACATGAGGAAACTGAGGCCCAGAGGGGGAAGTCCTTGTCCAGGGTCCCACAGCAATTTATTGGCAAAGGTTGAGCTGAACCCGAACCCAGGTCTGCTGACCCCCAGACCACAATTTTCTTGCTACTCCACTCTACTTCCATGAGACATATACCAGGGCAGCCAACTAGAACCATAGGAGGGAGAGCAGGGGGAGAAGGAAGGGGAGTGATGGACAAGGAAGGAGGCTTGGAGAAGCTTGGCCTCCCCCACCCTGCCCCTTTGTCCACTTACAGAGCACCGCTAGGACTCAGAAGCACCTGGAGGATTTGGGGGGGTTGCCCACAGGTGCCTGCCCCACCCCAAGCCTGAAACCATAGCAAATGCCAGGCTGGGTGCTGAGTCCCTAGGCCATTACACAGTGAAAACAGACCCTAGTGCCTCCAAGGTCACTTTAGGGATCGGGCTGACCCTGAAGGAGGCATGGGATTCCCCAGGAGGAGGGATGCTTGGCCAAGGAGCAGCCTGGAGGAGGTGCAGGTGGGGCTGACCTGGGTTTAAGGCCCAGCTCTGAGTGACTCTGAACAACTTACTTAACCTCTCTGAAATTAACAGTAATTTCTTCCTCTTGAAGTTAATATGAGGAGCAAATGAGATGATGTTGTAAAATAACTAAGTGTTCAATAAATGTTAGCGAAAATCACAGTGGACAGTAAGGAATCTGGTGGCAGATCACAGCAGGTGCCAGGGCCCCTCCCATACCTGCCCCATGGGCGGCAGTGCCAGTGGAGGTCCCATCAATCCCCTGCAAGCCCCACGCCCCCTTTATAGCACACGATGTCAGTAGCCCAGAAAGGCCAAGGAGCTTTGTCGTTAGGACACTCTGCAACGAAGTTTCTGATCCCACCTTTGCTCTCTTTCTTCCAGATTCATGTGCTCCCAGCTGCCCAATCAGGTCCTGAAGAGTATCAGCATCATTGACAGCCCCGGCATCCTGTCTGGGGAGAAGCAGCGCATCAGCCGAGGTCAGTGCCCATCCCACCTTCACCCAGTGCTGGCCGAGGCTCTGCGGTTGGCAGAGGATTTCTCTCCCTAGCGTGTTCTCTCCATGCTCCAGGACACCCCCAGCATCCTTGGGCAGCTCCAGGGTCCAGAGCACAAGGGGCCCCAAGTAATAACCAAGAAGTCTGGCTAACCATTCACTTGGGCACATATGACAAAGGGTAAAGGAGGCAAGCTAATGACAACAAGGGACGGGGGCTTCCCAGCTGCTCGTCCTCCCTCCCCCACTGGCACCCAACCCAGTTGCCCTCAGCATCCTTTCATGGCGTACGCGCTCACCGCTGTGTACTTGGCCCCAGACACTGTACAGTGCACTGGAGGGCAGCACAGCAGGTGCAGTTTCTGCCCTCGGAGAGCTTGTGTTCTGTTGAAGACAGGCGTTCATCAAGTTTCCACAGAAGTAAATGGAAAATGAGAGCTGGGTTAAGCACTCTGAGATGGGGGCTGTATATCAGATGTAAGAGGGCCTGGCCTGGCCGTGGGGTGTTGGAAAAGGCTCCCCAGAGGATGTGCATTTTAGCCAAAATCTGGAGGATGACCAGGAATCACCTAAGGGCAGCTCGGGTGGGAAGGAGAGATTGACTGTAGGGTGTTCAGGGGAGATTGATGAAGAGCAGGGACGTCTGGGTGTCTTTAGCCCTCAGGAAACAAGGCCGAGGCAGTAACTGTTTCCAGATCCTTGCATGTGGTGAAACAGATGGGCCTGTTCTCTCTCCCACCCTCTTGGAGAGAGGGGGCATCCGGGGCAGACTAGAGGGCACAGTTTACTTAGAGAAAGGAAATTCCTGACTGGGAGGGCACCATGATGGATTCCTGTAGCCACAGAGACAGGTCAAGTTCCCTTCATCCTGGCCCTTGAAACAAAATAGTTCCTCCAGGCTTTGCTGGGAGGAAGAAGATGGAGCTGACAAATTGCTGCTGTCACTTTCCACTGACAGCTTTTCACCATCCCTTGGAACAGCAAGTCAGTGAAGCTGTGTTGAGAGTGCTGGCATGCCAAGGTTGAGCAGTGACCTGTCTGGGGTCATGGCCACGGGTTATGGCCACGCAGTGAACTCCCCCAGTGCTCCTGAAGCAGAGGCCACAAAGAGCTAGAAAGCCAGGGTCCCGTGACAGGTAAAGAACGGGCTTCCTTGGTCTGCACGCCGTCCTTTCTCGTGGCATCTCAGGTGCTGACTGCAGCCTCCGCGGCCTCCGAGAGCTCGGGCTGCTTGCTGTGCCTTCACCGCAGTCAGGGGCTCGGTGGGCACCGGGCTGCCCCGAGACCCTGAGAACATTGTTACACGTATAACAAAAGTTAGGTTAATACCATTCTTTTCTCATAAATATCTTTGTTGGTTTTATTTTCTGTTATAAAGGTAATGTTTATTGTCAAGGATTCAAACAATGAGTAGGATGTACAAAAATCTCCCTCTGTCACAAATAACAGGTTTTGTGTGTGTGTGTGTGTGTTTGTGTTTTAATCACCCAAGGATATTTTTCTATTTATCATCAGATAGAGTGGGAGGGAGGAAGAGAGAGAGAGAAACTTCAATGTGAGAGAGACACATCAACTGGTTGCCTCCCGCACGTCCCGACCAGGGCCAGGGACTAACTGAAATGGAGGTACATGCCCTTGACCGGAATCGAACCCAGGACTCATTGGTCCATGGGCCAGTGCTCTAACTGCTGAGCCAAATTGGCCAGGGCTTAACAGTTATTAATGGTTTTCTCTGACTCCTTAGAGACTTTTTTCTACGTATACACAGCATATCATTTTTAACAGAAATGTGATTACTATGCACATTTTCTACAACTTGATTTTTGCCATAACAGTCTATCACAGACATCATTCCAAGCCAGTATATTAAAATTACTTTATTCCATTTAATAGCTGCTTAGGCTCCATCAAAGGGAAGTAACAGAGTTTATTTAACTAATTCGTGGATGTTGTGATGGTTAATCATTTTCCACTCTTACAAATAGTGCTATAGATAGACATCATTTTGTATCTACATTTCAGTGCCAGCAGATCTTTTTTTTTTTTTAAAGCCAGTTTAGGATCGTTAACTGGCACCATGAAAGTTGCTCTGCAGAGAAAATATTTGGTTTTAAAAGAAAAATAAAGAAAACCCACGTTCCACAGCTTTTCCGAGCTGCCCATGTTTTACTCCTTCTACATGTCTCTCTGAAGTATGCTGGAGAAATATGTGGTCCTGATAATACATCTTTCTTTTTACCTCTAAGTTTTAAGACCTAGATTATAGCTTCAACCGTATCTACTTCTTTTCATTGGTAGGCCTTTGGCCAATTCTGATCACCCATATTCTTCAGGATTTCTCATTTGCTTAGTTATTAAAAGTGTCTTCCAAACTGTAGCTCCTTCACAGCAATGCCGCAGCGTGATGCTTTCAGGATGCTTTGAGGATCGGTTCTTTTTAACACTTTACAACAATCTGACTCATATCCTGGTCTGGCTTACTGTGACTTGTGCTTCCACACATCCTATGCACAGAAATAGCACATGTGGTTCCAGCCAGTCGGCTGGTCCCTGCCACTCTGACAGACGTAGCAGCTGGTGAGAAAGGACTGAGAGCTGCAAACAGTGACGGCACAAGCGTGGGGCCGGCGTTCCCGAGCTCGGGTATCATACCGTGTTTGGGCACAGTTGGTGGTTGGAGTCAACTCCGCTGACAGTTCCAACGCATTAACCCCAAAGAACATATACTGTTTAAAGCTGCTTCCGCTTAAACTATTGCAAATAGTGTTACATTCTCCCACACGCTTGTATCTACGTGCATCTCTCCAGCTTCCTAAATCACAGCATCACCTTCGCTAGTCATTTATGTCAACATGGGACGAGGTAGGAGGTGCAGAGCATTTGAAACATCTACACTGACTTAATCAGTGGAGCTGTCCCTCCCTTACGGTGTTTAGTCTGTGAAAGACGAAAGGTGGCAGCTGCTGTGCCTTCTCCTCGTCCCTTCATGCAGTCAACGTGTTAACCTTCAGCAAGAGGTCTCATCACATAGGACCCTCTTACACATTTAAAGCCTCTCCTTGCAGTATGATAACGGTATGAGAATGACCACCATGTACTAAGCTGTGTGTCTACACTGTACTCGTCATTTAGGAGTTGCTAAATTATATACAGTCAGGCGCAGACAGAAGCTGAGCCCCGGCCAAGGAAACCCTCCTTGCCCTCACTCCCCTTGAAAAGCAGAGGCTTCCAACGATCGTGATCATTTTTTTCCCAGCTGCTGGGCAGATGAGTGACGGATCTTGACATCTAGGGAAAGGGCAGGGTATAAACCATTGAGAAGGTGCCACTTTCAGAGAACAGGCAGTCATTGAAGGCTGAAGCTGTGGCGCAGACCCAGTCCACCCTCTAGCCTGCAGCCCTGGCTGAGAGCATGCTGGACAGACAGGGCAGCTGCAGGAGGAGGTGGCGAGTATGTGGTGACTACTGAACATCCCCCAGGAGGACCGATTGTCTGCACCACACCCCGAGTTCTCCTCATCAGCATGGGGCAAGACAGATGGCAGGTGGAGAGGTGGAGCATTGTGCTGCTTTGCTGGGGGTCAGAAGGGGAATGAGGGACCTGAACTGGGGAGCTGGCATCACATCACCAGCAGCCCTCGGGTACCTCCAGGGCATTGCCTAGGTGCAGATGGCCTAGAGAGGGTGTATCTCCAGGAAGGAGTGCTGATTCCTGAGTAGCAAAAATGGAGACTCTGAACCTCATTCAGTCACGTGCCTCACCTCACCTGTGGCCCATTCTTCCTTGTTCAGTCTTTTCTGTCATGACATCATAAGTTCTTTTTTATTTTGTGCTGAGGGGGCAAGTGCGATTACAAGGAGGACATGGCGTTTCTCAGACATTGTTCTTCTCTAGGCCAGAGTTCTAGGTGATGAGAAGAAACACTTGACATTTCTACACGATAGTTCATATTTTGCAATGTTAGGTTTGAGGCAAAACATGGTAAACCACCCTTATGTTAGAAGTGACCTTTATCAGTTAGAATGTGTCTTAGTGCTGCCTTCTCATCATCAGAATCTTAACACTGACCCTAAACATCAGGTCACTGCCCTCCTCACCTCCCTGCTTTGTGCTCCAGAGAAATCAGAATGCAGAGTCAATGTTTGGGGGAGTAAATCTCCTGTTTGGGAGCTCTGTGACCAAAACCCAGGAGGGTAATTGACTTTGGAGTAATTTTTAGTATTCTACTCCATATGAAAACCTGTTACCTTTCAAATGCCCCTTTATTTAATGATAGTTGGCATAAAATCTTTAGGAACAAAAGATTGAGTTTGGTTACTAAACTGTAGCTTTCTTGGCTGACAAAGAATTCCCATCAAGCAAGATAAAAATGTTCTGATATAGTGATAGTAATAATTTTACTCTAATCAAGTAATAGCTACCTAAAAGTTCTACAGACTTTTCTTGATTTTTTTCTTGTAGCCAACAAAAGATGACTGGATTCTTAATGTTTTTTAGATTATTTTTTCAAAGTGAGTGGGTGAAATCTGATTGGTTCACTGTTGAGAAACATTCTCTGCCCCTGATGACAGCGTCCAGATTTTTTACTCTATTTTTTTCTTAACTCTTTTTTCTATGATGAGGAAAGAGCACATGCATTCCCGTTCCCATTTTTCATTCCCTTTCTCTTATTATTCTGGCTTCTGGACTGTTTGCGTCTTAAAATAGTGTTCATTTCATGCTGAACCTAAACATCATCTAGGATTTATTTCTGGACCCATCATGAACCCAAGTGTGTTCCCAATTAGTAGGTACAAGCCTCTGGGCTCTGGTTCCAATCATAATGTCCCTGTCTGACAAGGAAAACACTGTGAAAAACTCTACTGAGGCAGCTGGTGGGCTTGTCCATGTATTTAGTACATAAGCATTTGGAAGGTGCTGTGGTTTCCTGAGAGCATGAGGTTCTGTGTAGTCTTCAACAGACTGGATTTTGGTAACAAAAATAGTAGATTTTCCCTTTAAAAACCTTAACTCGAGAAGAAAAAACTCGATCTGAATTTTCTAACAGATGTGCCTATTCTCCCAGGACCAACAGCTTGTCAAATGAAAGGTAGAAGGTGTCTTCTTGTGATGTTTAACTCTTCTTTCTATAAGCCCCTTTCATTATTAGTCAATGAAAAACAAAAGGGCAGAAAATGTCCGGCTAGTAAAAACAATAAATAAGAGTAATGTATGAAACAGAAAGGATCTCACTTTGCTACAAGTAACCTAACAGACAATAACATTAATGTTTAAAATCACTGATTAATGTTTTAACAGACATCCTTAGGTCCTCCTGATTTTGGCAACATTAAGTGAAGTCCTCAAAAATAAAAAAGGCATCTGGATACTGACAGGCAAACATGAACAGGCAGTTTCGAGGGTCTGCCAACACGGCCCAGGTGCCCAAACACAGTATCACAAAAGAATCGACAGACTTGGGAAACGGAGCATGGAAATACAACCTGTAATTAATAAAGGTGCAGAAAAAATAGAGAAGGCAAAAACAAACCATAATCAGGGAAGTACAAGTTTTATTTTTTGTTGGGTTTTTTTTTTTTTTAATCCTCACCCAAGGATATTTTTCTATCATCAGATAGAGTGGGAGGGAGGGAGAGAAGGAAACATCAATGCAAGAGAGACACATTGACTGGTTGCCTCCTGCAGGACCTGACCAGGGCCAGGGACAAACTACAATTGAGGTACATGCCCTTGACCAGAATCAAACTCGAGACTCATTGGTCCGCGGGCTGACGCTCTAACTGCTGAGCCAAACCGGCCAGGCCAGTACAAGTTTTTTAAACTTGAAAGACAAAAGACCTGATTTCGAAGGCTGCCCAAGGAAGGCGAGAGAACAGTTAGAGATGTCCAGAGAAGAATGACGTTGCTCACAGGCTTTGGGAACGAGAGGACTAGAGAAGAAAACACGCATGTATCTTGTCCCCTAAAAGACTGAGAAGGCTTGGAGCAAGACGTTAGCCAGGTTCAGCAGCAGCAAAAACCCTTCTAAGAAGCACTGGGTTAAAGAGACTTTGGAGACCAACAGCTCCCCGAGCCGGGCAGTGATGGTAGGTGGAGCCTGTCCTTGAGGTGGACCTCACAGCCAGGCCTTAGGTGTAAGCGCTGAACTTCACCAAGAGTTTCTGAGAGGGGCCTGTGATGCCTGCTGTGTGCCCTGGAACAAGGATGTTCAGGTCTTACTTGGGTAGTATTATAAGTAAAAGAAGAAATAATGATTAAATAAAGGGGGTGTTATGAGACCGCGCCATCCTCTCCCTCATTCTGGTCACACGCAATTACAGATCCAGCTCAGGACAGTCCCAGCTTTTCAGCAGCACCACAGATCTTTTCTCTCCCCTACTCTAACCAGTCTGTAAACCCAGAATCAAACAAATTGCTTTCCTTGGTCCACTCAAGGGCTTGAAGCCCCTGAAGGCTATACTACGTAGAGAGGGAAGTGCATGGACAATAGAATTGAACTTCCTGGGTTCCACCCACTTACCAACTGTGTGGCCCTGAAAAAGTTGTTAATCTCTCTATAAAATGAGGGTAATAGTACCTACCGCATAATGTTGTTATAACTGAGTTAATACATAAGACTCAGAAAATAATGCCCTGGCCCGGGTGCTCACACCCTGTTGGTGTGGATGAACTGCAAACAAGCCCTCTGACCCTGTATGTTACTTGAAGTTCTGATCAGGAAGTGCAGTGAACAGAGGGACCTCACCAGCCTCCAGCTGGGAGGTGGGAGGTAGGCAAAGTCAGCAAAGTTACTAAGAGAAAGCACTCTTCTTCCCCTTTTTTTTTTGATTGGCATTTTCTCTCTCTCTTTTTTTGACAATTCAACGAATTTTTTTTAGTATATTTACAGTTATACACCATTGCCACAATTAATTTTAGAACATTTTCATCACCCCAAAAAGAAACTTTGTACTCATTAGCAATCACTACCCATTCCCCCTCTCCCTGCAGACCCTAGCAACCACTATTCTACTTTCTGTCTCTGTGGATTTGCCTATTCTGGACATTTCATACGAATGGAATTACACAATAGGTATGTGGCCTTTGTGTCTGGCTTCTTTCACTTAGCACAGTGCTTTCAAGGTTCATTCACATACTAGCATGTATCAGTGCTTCCTTCCTTTTAATGGTTGAATAGCATTCCATTGTATGGCTCTGCCACATTGTATTTTTTCATTAGTTGATGGACATTTCATTTGTTTCTACTTTTGGGGCTATTACGAACAATGCTGCTATAATCACTCATGTACAAGTTTTTGTGAAAACATGTTTTTAATTCTCTTGGGTATATACCTAGGAGTAGAATTGCTGGATCATATGGTAACTCGATATTTAATATTTTGAGGACATGCCAGACTGTTTTCTAAAGGGACTCCATTGTTTCACTTTTCCACCAAAAGTGTATAAGGGTTTCAGTTCCTCCCTTTACTCATCAACACTGTTGTTTTGATTAGAGCCATTTTAGTAGGTGTGGAGTAGTATTTTTGTTGTGGTTTTGGTTTGCATTTCTCTGACGACTGATGATGTTGAGCATCTTTTCATGGACTTTGTTGGCCACATGTATGCAGATCCTTTGCCCATATTTTAATTGGATTATTTGTCTTTTTATTGAGTCTTTACATACTTTATACTATGTACTAGTCAAATATATGACATGCAAATATTTTATCTTATTTTCTGGGTTGTCTTTCACTTTCTCTATGGTATCGTCTAAAGCACAGAGTTTTCACTTTTAATGAAGTCTAATTTATTATTTTAATTTTTTGTCACTTGTGCTTTTGGCCTAACCCAAGTTCATGAAAATTGACTCATGTTTTTTCTAAGAGGTTTATAGTTTTAGCACTTATATTTAGGTCACTGATCCATTTTAAGTTAATTTTTCTATATGGTGTGGGGTTAGGGTCCAACTTGATTCTTCTCATGTATATGTTCAGTTGTGCCAGCACCATTTGTTGAAAACACAATACAGCTGATCCTTGAACAATGTGGGAGTTAGGGGCTCTGACTCCGTGGGCAGTCGGAAATCTGCATGAACTTTTGACTTTCCAAAAACTTAACTACTGATAGCCTACTGTTGACTGGAAGCCTTACCAATAACATAATAGTCAATTAACACATATTTTGTATGTTAGATGTCTTATATACTGTATTTTTACTATAAAGTAAGCTATAGAAAAGAAAGTGTTAAGAAAATCATAAGAAAGAGAAAATACATTTACAGTACTGTATATATTTATTGAAAACAATCTGCATATAACTGGACCCACACAGTTCAAACCCACGTCGTTCAAGGGTCACCTGTACTTTCCCCATTGCATTGTCTTGTCCCCTTTGTTAAAAATCAACTGGCTATGAATGTGAAGGTTTATTTCTGCACTCTTAGTACTATTTCATTGTTCTGTATGTCTGACCCGACATATAGCGGCTCTTGATCAGAGCCTCCAGGTAAATGCGTGTGTTCATCAGCCAGCGGGGCCGGGCCTTATAGGATGGATGAGGGTAAAGGGAGATGACACAGTGAAACTCACCACAGTACCTGTCTAGTGCATAGTCAAGGGAAAGATAACTGGCTGCCCTTACTATTGTTATTCTCTCCTAGATGGCAGAAGGAGTGTGTGCAAGGACTAGGGAAGATGTGTGAGCTCAGAGCACTTTGGAGGAATGCGAGTTGGATATGTAGTGGGTGAGCGCCTATGTCAGGAGACCAAGCTTTGTCCTAAAAGCTGCGTACTGAGGGGTATGAGGTAGCAGATGACATGGTAGAGAATTCTGTAGAATAGAACATATGTCCACAGGCTCGGATGGATTATGAAGCCATTTTTATATTTAGAGCTTGAGGTCAATGACTTGTCTCTGAGCTTTGTTTGAATTTGGCAGCAACAGAAAAGTGTCCATCCACAGGGGCTGGGCCGACCACTGATGATTTGTTATCAGATCCTGTTTTCTGGCTGGTGCTAAAGCCAGTCTGAAGTTGGGTGTTGAGGTCCTGGACATCACTCGCTTCCTTGGCCTCCAGCAGGAAATCCTGGTTTCTTTTTGTTTTGGGGAAGTTTGCTGACAAACACATTCATGGCTCCTTTTCCGCTGGTGCCCGGGAAATTCCACACCACAAGTGTCGCTGCTGCTGCCCCTCCTGTGGGCATGTCATTACCGTGACTCAGAATGGCATTTGCCAAGCCCGGGCAGCTATCTTTCATTATTGTTAATATTTTAAATGCCTACTTGATCATAAGGAAAGACCTCTTCTACCCAAACTTTAAACCTACCTAGACTTTTAAATGAAAAACAAAATTGGGGGATGGGGAAAGAAGGGCACTTCTCTTTCCATACAGAGTAGCTCATGGTCATAAGACATTTCACAGATGTTGGGATACAGAGATTAATTAGATAAAAGGTGTGCCCCTTACTCCTTTGAGTATTAACAATAATAGCTAATACTTAGTACATTGTTGACTGCTTTGTATATATTATGAACTCATTTGCTCCTCACAAACTATTATCCCATTTTATAGGAGAGAAGACTGAGGCACAAAGAGGTTAAGTAATTCGTCCACAGTCTGGTAGCCAGTATGGTAGCTAGTCTCAAAAGCTGCCTGCTGCTCCCACCGCCCCCACCACCAGGAACCACACCTCCCAGTGTTCATGCCCCGGTGTTGTGTCCTCCCCTTGAGTGCAGGATGGCCTCCTCACTCTTTGATCAGTAGGATTCAGCAGAAGTGCTGCTTTCTGACTTCCCAAGTCTAAATCATAGGAGGTCCTGAAGACTCCACCTGGACCTCTTGGCATGTTTGTTCTGGGAAAGCCAAATGCCATCTAAAAAGTCCAGCCACCCTGAAACCACCATCCTGAGAGGGAAGCCCAAGCTGGGCAGCCTCCACCTATTCTAACCAGCCCCGCTGAGGTGCAAGTGAAGAAGTCATGGTGGACGACCAGCTCAGTGAGCCTTCAGATGGCTCCAGCCTCAACTGCCATCTGACTGTCACCTCAAGACAGATCTCAGTCAAGAACCACCCGACTGAGCTCAGTCAACCCCCAGACCAGAGATAACAGTCCATTGTTTAAGCCACTAAGTTTTTAAGGTGACTGATAACCAAAGCAATGAGCTGGGTGGGATTCAAGCCTGATAACCTGGGTCCAGAGAACATGCTGTTAACCACAAGAGACAAGGACACAAACCAGGAATACCCTCCCCCAACCACACACACACGCACACACACACGACAGCCCTGGGGAGGGTACCATGGGGGGCCAGTTTCCATGTAATTGATACTTTTCCCCGACAAATACCAACTCTCCTGGGGGTTTTCTTCAGCTCTTTGTAATCTTTGGGGAAGACAGTACACTTGTCCTGCATTCTCATTCAAAGGACAGTGGAAAAGGGAAGAGGCTTGCTTACATTGTATGTCTGCCATGCACCACCCTCTGCTAGGTGCCTCCTGTCCATTTTTAAGCACACACTGTGTGTCAGTTACCAGGTGCTTTAGGTTTTGTTTTTGTTTTTGTTTTTTATACTCACTCGAGGACTTTTTTTTTTTTTTTTTGCATTTATCTTCAGAAAGAGCGGGAGGGAGAGAGGGAGGAAGAGAGAGAGAGAAACATCGATGTGAGAGAGACACATGTAGTGGTTGCCACCCACACGACCCCAGCCGGGGCCGGGGACAAACCACAACCGAGGTACGTGCCCTTAGCGGAAACTGAACCCGGGACTCTCCGGTCTGCGGGCCGACGCTCTAACTGCTGAGCCAAGTGCTTTAGTTTTAACAGCAACAAAATAGGCCCTGTCTCTGTCTCCTATGGATGAGCCCAAGTACATGCAGAAACAGACTTGGCAGAAATGCTAACTGAGTCCCACATCAAGGGTATCCCTACTTTAAATGGGTAATGAGAACGGGGTTGGGGAGGGGCATTGTAGGCAAAGGCCAGAGAGTGGGTAAGACCTGGCCAGTTCCGGGAAGGCTGGGGAGGTGGTGGGCAGTGAGGTCGGGCAGGCCTGCTGATGTGAACTGTTGGCCTTAGGGAAGCATGTCAATTTGATTCTGAGAGGAACAGGAAGCCATTGAAGGATTATCTCTTATTACCTCTTGATTACCCAGAATTATCACTGTGGGCATCCGGGTGTTCTTGTACTGGGTCTATCTCAGTTTCTGTGGGTTCGTTTGGTTGGTTGATTTTCTCTTCCCTTGACTCCAGGCTGTCACTGTCATTTCTTCTTTGTACCCAGTCTCAGGTCACCCTCTCCCCTGGGCTCCCCTTCTGCCCTGGAGCCGATGAGGCTGTGAATGGTGCACTGGAGCCTAGAGCAGTGATTCTCAGGCTCCGGGAATCATGCCCTGCTTCCTGGCCTCAAGGATAAACAACACAGATTATTCCAGGGCGTCCTGGGGTGGGCCCAGAAAGCTGACTGTTCAGGGGTCCTGACGTAGGAGGTCCCACTTTGAGGAATTTGGGGTAGCGCTGAGCCTGCCCCCTCCTGTGCGCTCTGCCACCTTCAAAATAAGTGAAAGAAAACGTGATCACAAACGGAAAACCCACCACAATGGACTGGAGCGGCATCCTGTGTCTCCATTTCACTAGCGTGAATGCTGCCCTCAGATGACAGGATAGAAGATAAAGAGGAGGTGTCTCTGGGTGGGATGAAGGGCAGCCCAGCACTGGGCTGGGCTCTGTGACTAACCAGCATCCCCCCAGGTGAGGGCTTTGAAAGGGAGCAGAGGTGACTTGACCCCAGGGGTGACAGGTGACTGCTGCTATATTAGCCTCATGGGCATGCGACAGAGAGTACTCTACCTGAGCTCCTGATGTAGGAGCACCCCCAGGCCATTCTAGACCTCTTTGGAAGGTAAGATTTTTAGGAACCCCTGAAGAAAAATAAAGAATGAATTTTTGAAAGATTTGTTATTTACATTTTCAAGTGTTTAATAACTTGTAATGGGGACATTCTTGCTACACAGCCTCCATCCTGTTATGCGGCAGAAGTCCTCTCCCCCCGTCACTGTGCCCCAGTGAGCTTCTGGGGGAAAGAGGAGCAGTACTGTGCTGGGAAACACTGGCCTGAGACATTTTTCCATTACTCCACCCCTGCCAGCCTTGGTTCTCCTCTATAAAACGGGAAGAAAATGCTTTCCCTCACAGGGTTGGGTCTTGTGAGGGTCTGAATAATCTGTGTAAGTACCTAAGTGCTCCGTGGACGTGAGCCGTGAAGCAGGCAGAGAGCGAGAGGACCCACAGTGTGGGTGGGAGTCAGGTTTCCTGCACCCGGGCCTGACAGGAGGCATCTCGACCAGCTGGGGGTTGAAATGCACTGGAAGGAGCGGCGCTTTCAGGGCATCGGGGTTTTCCATGGAAGCAGAGAGGGAGGCGGCGAGGAGCAGGCGAGCTCACTGTGCTCCCCGGGAGGCTGACCTGGGCTCGGTTCCTGGCACCCCCACCTCACTGGGGACCCTCCCAGGGTTATTTGAAGAGGAACAATGTGTATAAACCACTGAGCATAGAGTCCTGTTGACTCAGTGGTGGTGATGGTGGTCTTTGTTTGTGTCGTGTTACAGGGGCGGTCCTGGCATAGACTGACCAGGATCGAAGGGTCGTCTCGGCCAGTGTTTGTTTCCCCAGGGAGAGCAGAGGGTGGCCGAGTCCTGAGACTCAGACAGCCAAGGCCATGTCTTTTCCAGGGACCCAAAAAAGGAGGAGGGAGGGTAAAGGAAAAATTTGGACTTGACAGCAGAGCTGTTGAAAGAATGCCAGGAGTTGGGACTTGCTGAAGAGAATGACCCAGCCGAGGTGTCCTCCTGTGGCCGGGGACCCCAGGGCTCCGTCACCTTTCCAATTCCATTTGTCTCGTATCTGGGGATATTTCTCACATGTGCCGTTACCCAGTTTTCTCAAGAAGCCTCCAGTTCACCTGGATTCTTTCAGTCTCTTTCTCAAAACTGCCTCCTGTTTGAATCCAAATCACAATGCTGAGCACAAGTCAGACCATTGATTCAGCATGTCACCTTTCTCAAGCGACCTTCAGGGGAACCACTGCTTTGTGAAATGTGGGTGTGTGCTTGGGACGAAAAATTCAAGCCACAGAATACTAGGTAGTGAAGAGCGTCACACACACACACACACACACACACACACACACACACATACACACCCCACCCCCACCCCTCCCACCCCTGACAGCAGTCTGCAGTCTCCCAGGCTTCCTCCCAGAGCAGGATCCTCTGCACACTGCCCTGCACCAAGATTTCCCCACTTAACAGTCAATCTTGGGGCACATCCATGTCAGAGCTACCGCCTTCTTATCCTATCATATAGAAGTGCAATTGTTAATAGCTGGTGTCCCTTCGATGGATGGCATTGTGGCTGTTTCTAAGCTTTTGCTCTTACCAATAGCACAGTAGTGTGCAAATGTAACCACAAGATACACTCCTACTAGTGGAATTGCTGAATCAAAAAGAACGATGGGCTTTTTACTGTGTAGCTGACGTCAAAATGCCCTTTCTAGAAGATGTACCTATTTATATTCCCACCAGTAAGGCAGAAGTGCCTGTTTCCACACATCCTCCCCCACTTAGGGGCATTGCCAATTATTTCTCTTTATCTTGCTTTATATTTGCTTTATCTGATAGGGGAATGGCATCTCACTATAATTCGAATTTTCATTTCTCATTATTAGTGTGGTTGAGCATTTTTTCATATTAATAAATCTTTTCAAAGTATTTCCTTTTTGGAGGTATTTTACCATTTTGAAATACTGTTGGTGCCCTGACCGGTTTGGCTCAGCGGTTAGAGCGTCGGCCTGCAGACCAGAGAGTCCTGGGTTCGGTTCCCGCTAGAGGCACGTACCTCAGTTGCAGTTCATCCCCAGCCTTTGTTGGGGTCGTGTGGGTGGCAACCAGTAGATGTGTCTCTCACGTCGATGTTTCTCTCTCTCTCTTCCTCCCTTTCTCCCTCCCGCTCTATCTGAAGATAAATGCAAAAATGTCCTCAGGTGAGGATCAAAAAAAAAAAAAGAAAAGAAAAAGAAATACTGTTGGTAACTACATGGACTTTCATTTAGTAAAATACGTGACTCATTTCTTTTTAATAAGGAGCCCAGTGTGGACTCACATGGTCCCCACTGACTTGATCTGTCTTTCCATCTGTGATATAAACCCAGAAATAACGATCTCTGAGTAATAGTTTGGCTTTAGGAGCAAGTTAGCTGATAATTTAGTTGCTGGAGCTGGACTTCTCGACTGGCTGTTGTCCAAACGCTCACAGAACACTCACACAACTCTGGGAAAGTTTAAAAGGAGGAACAGGGCAGGGCAGGGTGTTCAAGGTCAGAAGGTGCTCACATGCCCTTTGTTGATCCCAAAGTTGTCATCCTCTTGGTTTAACATGTCTCTTTAGAAAACTGTGGCTCCAAGACACATTGTCTTTTTGCCCTTCTGAACCACAAAATGACAAGATTCATTGAAGCCTTGTTTGGCCTCATCACCCTAGGGTGGAGTCTGTATACCACTGGCATTCTGCCTCAAGAACATCCACGGCAAGTACAGACCGACTGATTTATAGACGTATTGTCTGAGCCTTTCTTGCCCGAGCTTCACAAAGCCCACTTGAGAATGAGAATGGGCGATTTCCATGTGCATGACGCGTGATTCCAGAATCCTGTTAGTTATGATAATGAAGGTTGAATCTAATGACCTCTTAAGCATCCTTAAAAGTCTCAAATTCTGACTTTTCCTCTGGTCATTTCTTTCAGCATAGAGCTGTTTAGAATTAGATGACAAGTAAATTAAATTTCAGGCCAACTAACTAACCCTGTGGAAACATGAAGGACCTTTAAACCAGCCCAAAATGTCATAGCACATGAACCCAGTGGAATGACTGTAATAAATGAAACTTGCTGCTTGATGATTTTGTCATTTAGATTTTGTCATTACTCATTGAGTATTCCTGTAACCGCTTACAGGGTTTTACATTCTTATGCTGGCCCTGTAACTAGTTAATATTTACTATACAGACACTGAGAATATGACTTTATTTTAGAAAAGCTTAATATTCTGAACCACCATATATAACTTTAAGATCTGGAAAGAATCCTCACTGACCACCTGACCCATCAGACAGATGTAAAGTCACACGGCTGAGCCGGGCTCCAGGACTGGTAGGTTTTTCTTGGTAGATGTTCACCAACTCTGTCTCCAGCAAAGAGCCTAAAATGCCTTATGATGTTGCTGTCTGTTTCTGTGGCTTAGTCCTCTTTAAATGGATCTGCTTCTTAACCTAATTTTTAGTCTGAGATGGAAAATGAGATATGATGTCCAATTTTCCCTATTACTTGGTCAGGTGACCAGAGGCAGCCGCATCCACCGGGCCAAATGCTCAAGCAGAGCCTGTCTCTCCCCGGCCGTGGTGTGGTGTGAAGCGGTGATGTGAGGGGCTTTCGGGATCACACGGCCCCCATCTGCCCCATCGTTATCTTCACAACATCCTCCTGAGGAAAGAGAGACAGGCTGTGAGGTTAGCGTATTTATTTCAGGAGGGAACAGGCACAGAAAAATTATTTCTCAGGGTCTTGGACTAAATGCCAAAGGGAGGAGTAGGGAGAGAGGATAGAGGATACACAACACCAAGCGCATCCCAGGACAGGTTTGGTGCTAGATTTTATTTAAATTGTGGTCTGTTGAGCGGCCAAGCCCCCAGGCCAGGCACAGTGAGGCTGGGAACTCTGTAGCCACAGGGATTATTTGTAGCCACTTAACATTTTCCAAGAGGTGCCATTACTCACAACACCTTCAGTGAATGGTCACCGAACCGCCACAAAAAGAAGTGAACTCAGAACACCTGTGAGATGGACAGCCTGACATCTCCTGAGTGGGCTGTAGTCTCAGCCCCTCCCTCCTCTACACCTGTCTGGTCAGCTGGGAGGAAGAGGGAGCCAGCTGGAGAAGAGGGGAGGCTGGATGGGCCTCTGGAGCTCCAGGCTGTGCCTCGTTTTCACACTGCTGGATCCCTGCTCTGACAAGCACAGCGGTGGGGCTGACTCTTCCCTGGGGTGGTGCAGTTGCCAAGACAGTACTTCACCCTCAGGGTTTCTTGAGGTGGCCATAGGCTGGAAAGCACTTAAAATCCAACCTCGACCACTGTAAACACCATTATAGGAGAAAGGGAACGCCCTCCTCAGTATCGTTAGCCCAGTCGCATATGGACCAATAATTTTTACGATATGCTTATTTTTCTCTTCCTACAAAAATTGTATATAGTCATTGTAGAACACTTAGAAAACTACTTTTTAAAAAAAGATAAAATAATAAAGTGATCTCTAGTCCCACCATTCTGGTGTACAGATGGTACTGTGCAGTGAGTAAAAGCACAGGTTCTGGGATGAGAGTCCCTAGGTTTGAATACTGGCTCCCCTGGGAAATAGCTGTGTGACCTTGGGTAAGTTATTTAACCTCTCTGAATCTCTGTATCCTTGCCAGCAAAATGGGGAGGATATTATTAGTACCTGCCTCGTGGGGTTATGGTGAGGATTACAGGAGATTCTGTTGATATGAAGCTCTCAGAGCAATGTAGGAATGTTGACAGAGCCCAGTAAATATTTGCTGCAAGTATTTATTTTTAGCTATTATTCTACACCAAGTAACATTTTCAGAAACAGCCTTTTCCAGTTGAAAGTAAACTCAGCCTGGAAACAATACAAGGACTCCTTCATGTTTAACTGAAGCAGCTGTTATTCTTAACTGAAGTGACTATTTTTGAAAATATATATTTAATACCTGAGCCATCCCAGATACTTGATGTTTATCTTGAGCCAATTTGTACTTCCTATATTTAGTAAGAGCCTTGTTTTTAAAGAAACTCACAGTACTATTTAAGCAACTAAGCCCTCTAACTTGCTAAGAAAAAATCAGTTACATGTCTTGTTTAGGTCAATTCACTTTTTTTAAATTGAATTTAGATTCACTTAACATACGAACCTACCCTCTTAAATTTCTTAGTGTAAATAGTGTTAACTATAAGCACAATGTTGTACAACAGATCTCTAGAACGTTCTGTTCTCTTCTTGCTTAACTGAAACTTTGTGCCTGTGGAGTAGTAGCTCCCTATTTCCCTGCCCCTGGCAGCCAGCGTTCCACTCTGAGTCCGAGTTGGACTGTGTTAGGTTCCTTAGAGAAGTGGAGGCATGCAGGATTCGTCCTTCTGAGACTGGCTTATTTCACCTAGCATAATGTCTTCCAGCTTCATCCACGTTGGGGCATACTCATGGGTACTGGGGTGGTTTCCACACCTTGGCCGTTGTGAATAGTACCACAGTGACTGGGAGAGTGCTGCTCTCGCTCCAAGATTCCGGTTTAAATTCTTTTGGATAAATACCTAGAGGTGGGCTTGCTGGATCACATGTAGTTCTATTTCTAATTTTTCAAGGAATAAACTAAATTTACTGAAAATCTGTTATGTTCAGTAGTAGATACTGGGTGTATAGTGGTGAACGAAATGAGAGGTGGGGTGTCTGCCCTCATAGAACTTCTGTCTTGTAATCACCAAATAAATATATCATGATAGAGTGTAAATGCTATGAAAGAAAACTCATCAGTGCCAGAAGAATGTGTATATTGGAGATGGGGAAGAGGGAAGGGCATTCCAGGTAGAGGAAAAGTCTGGGCAACGGGGCAGCGGCAGGAAAGTGCAGGAGGCTTTGGGGGAGCAGCAAAGAGCCCAGTGCAGTTTGGGTTTAGTAAGAGACTATGAGAAAAGGCTGGAGAGGTAAGGTGGGAGCTGGTGATGGAGAATTTATTCTAGAAGTCATCAGGACACTCACCGTTTTGGAGGGTCTGAGTCCTAAGAAGGGGTGGGGATCATTTGAGGGCTGGATTGGAGAGGAAGGAGCCAGGGTGAGGAAGACAGTTAAGGGCACGGCCAGCACTCTTCGTGCCTGTCTGCACAGGGACAGGCTGTGCTGGATGAGCGGCTAGGTGCTGGAGGGACACAGAGATAGATGTGGCACGCAGGGGCCTCGGGAGAGGCGGGTGATACACAGACAGATCTGCAGTCAGTGCTGAGGGAGGGGTATGAATGCCCGGCATGGAATGTTGCTGGTAGCTCCTGGTAGCTCAGGGAAGGCAGGCCAGGGCCCACCGAAGAGGAGCAGTCTGAGCAGAGTCTTGGTCCAACTAGGCAAGTGGACTTGCCACCCCAGGAATGGGGCGAGGGGCATGGGAGGGAGAACCTGGCCTCAGTCCTGGTGTCCTTCATTATCTTGCATCCTTTTATTGACACACATCTTGTTTAAAACTCGTGTAATTAGAAACTTGGCTTTGAGAATAAATGGAAGTTTTTTTGTTTCTGTTCTATTAAAAATATTCTGCCAAATTTGCTTCCTCAGGGCCACCGCCCTATATTTACCTGAGCCGGGGGCCACTGTTCTAACCTCAGATGCCATTTCCTGGTGGGTCCCTTTGGCTGGGATGGAGACCAGTTTCCACGGGGGCTGTGACGGGAAGCCCTGATTGGGTGGAAGGGGCCCTTTCCTTCCTGCCCCCTCTCTTTGTTCCCAGAACATGGGGCCAGGAATGCCAAGCTGGGATCCAAAGGATAAATTCTCTTTCCTAGCTCCCAAAGCTATAGAGCTTTGGGTCCTTTTGCGAAGATAGAAATTATATTTTTAAACATTGGACTGATTACATCTCTATTTTGTTACAGGCTAATAAAAGTTCCATTGGAAGGTCTTATAGAACTGAGATGTCTATAATCGAATGAACAAAATTTTAAAATATGTTGAGCACCATGGGGACAGTTCTATTATTACGTTGATTCCTGCACACACACACTGACACTTACATACATACACATAGTACACCTGCATGCATGCTCACATTCATATACACACACACACACTCTCACTCACACGCATGCTCAGAGCATTCTCGTCCCTAATCCATCACCATGAGAAGCTCTTGTTCACACGGAAGCCAGGAGGCAGGACATGAAATTACACGACTCTCAAAATTCCAATGGACTAGCCAAACCCTAACATTAATTTCTTTGGTTAAGACTGATTTCAGCTAAAGCACAGGGCTCCTGCTTTAGCTGAATTCAACTGCCTGTCAGCCAGATTCGCTACAAGGTCCCCGTGGTGAACAGATTTCAACTTCGGGTCCATTCAGCAGTTTGCAGAGACTACATCTTTAAACAAGTTAAGCAGCTTTGGGTTCTTTCTTTCTTTGCTCCCCTTTCTTTTTCTTTTTCTTTCTTTGTTTTTTTGTTTTTGTTTTTGTTTTTGTTTTTTACTTTTTAAGTCAATTTTATTTAAGTATAGCATAAATAATGCACTTGTTTTCATTATGTGAGTATGCACTTAATTATATTCAGGTTGTGACAAATTTGCATACTCTTGAACCAACATCATCATCAAGAAATAGAAACTTTCTGTCTCCCTAAGAAGTTCCTTCTCTGTTCATGCCACTTGGCAGTCAGTCCCAGCCCCACCCTCAGCCACAGGCGACTGCTGGTCTGTTCTTGGTCACTGTAGCTTAGCTTTGCCTGTAGAATGTAGATTAAACGGACTCACACAGTGTGTACACTTTAATGCCAGGCTTCTCAGCGTGATGTTTCTGAGATTCACGCTAGCTGCTGCGTGTGTCGGCTCATTCCTTTCACTGCTGAGCAGTATCCACGTGTAGGTGTACCGTGGTCTGTCCGGTCGCCTGTCCGGGGCCTTTGGATTATTTCTAGTGTGGAGTAAAGCTAGCAGCCTCGGTTTTATATCTGTATGTCCCTCAGCAACAGTTTCAGGCACATCCTAGGCCCTTGGTAATTATTAATTAATCCAGTCTTTATTTTTGTATTTAACATGTCTTGTTCAATTCCAAGATGTTTCGTGTATTTCCAATTTCCAGAGAGACGTGTTCCAAAAAAATGTTTAGAGCCAGATCTGGTAATGTTTAATACATTTCCTCAGAAAACATTCAGTCCTTCGGGAAGCATTTGCTGAGACCTGCTCTTGGTGAGCTTTGCTCTGATGCTGGAGAGAGCAGGGGAAGAAGGGGCCCTGCCTTCAGACGTCTGTGGCCTAGGTGGGGAGACGCCTGTGAACTGACATGGTACACTTCTCTGGGGAGCTATGAGACCCCTGCTCAGAAGCCCAAGAGAGCTAGGGTGGCTGCTCAGAGGGCACAGTTTGGTGTCTAAGGCTGAGTCAGAGCTTCCGCGTTCACTCAGAAGTGGGCGCCAGGTGGGCAGGGCATGTCTGCACCAAAGACAGTCAACTCACAATGCGGACATCACGTGGGCCAGACAGAACAGCAGCCGGGGCCCACATTCAGTCTGAGGACCACGGGTTTCAAACTTGTTTTAAGTGGTAGTTCCATCACAGACCTACTTCATGTTAATTGGGACCTGGCCACCTTCTGTAACAGAATCTGTGGGAAAATTCACTACTCTCCTCCTCCTGAGTACAGTGTGTGCCCTGAGTTATCCCAGCCAGCGTGGGTATACACTAGACTTTCTTTTTTTTTTTTAATCCTCACCCGAGGACACTTTCCATCTATCTTTTAGATAGAGTATGAGGGAGGGAGAGAGGGAGGATGAGGGAGGGAGGGAGAGATAAACATCGACGTGAGAGAGACCCATCAATTGGTTGCCTCCTGCACGAACCCGACCAGGGCCAGGGACCAAACTGCAACCAAGGCACATGCCCCTGACCAGAATCGAACCCGAGACTCTGGTCCGAAGGCCGACACTCCAGTCGCTGAGCCAAACCTGCCAAGGCTACACTGGACTTTCTTAAGCCAGGAAGTGTCTGTGATAGAATCATGGATTTGTTTTAGGTGCAACCCAGCGTCTCTGAGACCACTGGTAGAACTCCATCTGTTTCACAAGCAAGAAAAGAAAGGCCACTGAGCCTTTGTGAGTCCACTAGCTCTATTTATAAAACATGAGCGCTTCTCTGCTCCGTCGGTATCTTCCTTTAGCTATTTTCTGAGCACTGGTCCTCTGGTTTGGCTCATGCATTGTTGCACTGTCACCTTTACGCTAATTAATTTTGTTTCTTTCCATGGTTGCAGACTGTACTTTGCCCAGCCAGGAATCCTTCAACAAATATTTATTGTGCTTCCTACCATGTACTAGGCACTGGATACAAAGATTTTTTTTTTTTTTTATCCTCACCCGAGGACATTTCTCCATTTTTTGTTCAGATAGAGTGGGAGGGAGAGAGAAGAAGAGAGAAGAGAGAGAGAAACATCGACGTGAAAGGGACACATCGAGTGGCTGCCTCCCGCACGACCCAACCAGGGTCGGGGACAGACTGCAACCGAAGTACGTGCCCTTAGCGGACACCGAACCCGGGTCTCTCTGGACCACAGGCCCACGGTCTAACTGCTGAGCCAGACGGCCAGGGCTGGATACAAAGATTTTAAAAATAACTAGTAGAAAACATTTTGGAGAGCTGTACAGGTGCCAAGATGACTCTAAATGCTTCACAGATATGAACTCCAAAGCCCCATGAGGTATGTGGATACTATTATTAGCTCCATTTTTCCAGATGAGGAAAGGAGGCACAGAGAGGTTAAGTAAATTTGCTCAAGTCACAGAGCTAGTGAGTAATGGAGCCAGGATTAGATCCCAGGCAGCCTGGGTCCAAAGCCCTCACTAATAATCACCATCTCATGCTACCATGTGGAAGATAGGGTCCCTGCAGTTGCAGAATTTATGGTCTAACGAGAGACCCCGCACACCCATCTGGTGGTAACACGCGGTGAGGTGCTGTGGCAGGAGCACAGGCAGAGGGCTCCGGGAGTCGGAAGCAGGAGCAGTTGAGCCCACCTGCAGCAGAGGGAGCAGCAGCGATAGTGACAGCTTATACTGACTGAAACGTTACCAAGCTCAACACCATATTGAGCACGGTAAGAGCATTTTCTCATGAAATCACTCAATAACCTGATTTTACAGATGAGAGAATTTGGGCTTAAAGAAGTTAAGTAATATGTAACTTAATCAAGGTTCACACACGTTTTGAAGAATGGGGAGAGTCTGGGCTGGATTTCTAGGTCCCAAACCAGAGGGAAAAGGACTGCCAGGGCTGGAACCCAGCATGAGCAGCGATAGGGAGCTCTCATGAGTTTTAAATTCCATCTTCAAATAAGCAGATTCAAATTCTGTTTCTTCAGTTCCATGATGTACCATCTCACCATCTATTAGCAACATTTTATAATAAAAAGAAACTACTAAATGTGTTTTGTTTTGCTGACCAACAATAACAGACTTATCTGCCATCCACCCCTTAGTATTCAGTCTAAGGCAGTGGTCCACAGAGTGTACCAGGCACTGAAATTGGCTGGGGAACTTATAAAATGCAGCACACTGAGCCAACCCCAGGGAATTATTTCTTTATTTAATTTTTTAATTATTATTATTTTTAATCCTCACCTGAGGATATTTTTCCATTGATTTTTAGATAGAGTGGAAGAGAGAGAGAGAAACATCAATGTGAGAGAGACACATTGATTGGCTGCATCCTACACGACCCCCACAGGGGCCAGGGATCAAACAAACCTGAAACCCAGGTAGGTGCCCTTGACCAGTAATCGAACCTGTGACCCTTCGGTCTCAGGCTGACACTCTAACCGCTGAGCCAAACTAGCCAGGGCAATCCCATAGATTTAGAGTCTGTATTTCTAGGGCGGGGCTGGGAGTCTAAGATTTAGCAAGCCTCTTATTTGATTCTAATGCAAGACCACACTTTGAGAATCAGTGGTCTCCAGGTCCTTCAGAATCAGTTTTCCTTCCACCTTTGTTTAGGCAGACTAAATATTGTAAATTGTCATTTCTTAAAAATTAGCCAAAACTTTTTGGTTGGTAGGTGCCCATCTTATATCATGAAGATAGAAGAACTGAGCAGAACTATCCAGCCTGAAAAAAGAAGGCAATTTTGACACAGGCTACAGTATGGATGTGGCTCGGGGGCATTATGTTAAAGTGAAGTGAGCCAGTCACCCAGGACAGGTGCTGCCTGAGTTCCAGCTGGGGAAGATGAAGAGTTCTGGGGGCCTTGGCCGGTTTGACTCAGCGGTTGGAGCGTCAGCCTAAAGACCAAAGAGTCGCGGGTTTGATTCGGGTCAAGGGCGCGTACCTCGATTGCAGTTAGTCCCCAGCCCTGGTCGGGTCGTTTGGGAGACAACCAGTCGATATATTAATCTCACATCAATGTTTCTCTCTCCCTCCCTCACTTTCCCTTCCTCCCTCCCACTCTGAAGATAAATGGAAAAATATCCTCGGGTGAGGATTTAAAAAAAAAAAGTTCTGGGGATGGATGGTGGTGATGGGTGCACAACCATGTGAATGCAGTTAATGCCAATGAATAATAATAAAAATGGGGGGCGGGGGGATGAGTAAACCAACCTTTCCCAGCTTTGATAATTCTCTGCTTTCTTCTGAAACACTGGTGATTTCTTCACCTTTGCATTGTCTGATGTCTAACAAGTGATCCTTTCGCACCTGCTCAGTGGCAAACACTGATCTACCTACCTGTACTACTGAACCCTTATTAAGCTCTCATCATTATTTTAAAACAAGAAAATATGTCCGTGCGGCCATTCCTCCGGAGATGGGTGATGATTCACTTATAGTGAGCTTATATCTGGCAGCTCGGTGCCCAGTAACTTTTTATTGCACTGAAGCATTGGAATTAAGTATTTTTAAAATAATTATTAGGAATCCAAATTTAAGTTAAAGCTTAAACACATGTGCTGCTGTCAGGGCGAGCCCCCACCCAGGTGGCCCGAGGAGGAAGAGATGCTGTCTGCGTGGCTGGCCTTGCGTGTGCCCCGGTGGTGACAGTCATGGAGAGACACGTTTCCTTCGGCACTGATTGTAAGAAACATCCAGAATGCAGAAATACTCAAATGTGGGGGGAAATTATTTACCAATTGTGGTTGTTGGCAGCAAACCAAAGAAGCTGATTCTGGCTAACTTGCAGAAAAGGAATTTTCCAGAAGATCAGGTCATTCACAGAACTACTGAGAAGGTTGGAGAACTAGGCTCAAAAACTAGGTTAGGAAGCCGCCACCACTATGAATGAAGTCTCATCCTCTGTGTCTGCACTCTTCCCTCAGATTGAACAACCCGCTCTGGTAGAGGGTGATGAGTGTCTGATTCTCGATCTCCTGTGCCCCAGCCTTCTCGTGAGGGAGTCAAGGGACTGCCACACCTCAGCTTCTTTGGCCCCTGAGGAGCCCCACCCCCAGCAGGAAGGGTGTTCAGCAAAGTGCAACCCGTGCACCTGACACTGTTCTTTAACCTGTTTCTGAGCCAGTTACCTGATTTTGATCACAAAGGAAACCAAGTGAGAGAGCATTTGGGTCAGAGCGAGGTTAGTCATCACTACTGGAAAAGTAAGTTCACATGCCCGTCCTTCCGGTGGGTAGCTCCAAGGTGTCTCTCAGCTCCCAGGGAACAGCACCTTCACTCATCTGCTGAGGATCCTACAGGACCTGGGGGCTCTCTGGCCCACAAGCTGGTCTCGAATGACAGAACCACTCACTCCTATCTCGGGAGACAGTTTGTTCTGGCCTCACAGGAGCAGAACTCTGAGTGAAATCTTGGCTCTGAATCATTACATGCTACCGTGTGACCGGTTCAGTAGGTTTTTTCTTTTCCTCTGTTCTAAACTGGCTGCTAACAGCAATGAAAATAAACTCGGGCCCACATTCTGAGAACTACTTTTGTCCTCCTCCCCAGGGAATCAGAGAGTGAGGCAGAATAGAGAAGTGAGCCGCGTGACCTGGGGGCGCACACACGCGTGTGGTGATGATGAACACCGCGTTTGGGCAGTGGCTTCCTCCGCAAGGAGGTTGAGTAAAGGGCTCGGGGACTGGTGGTCAGGGGCCTTCAGCATTGTTGGACATTTCGTTTGTTTTTTAAAAATGTGTCTGCCTGGCCGAAGTGGCTCAGTTGGTTGAGCATTTCCCTGTGCACCAAAAGGCTGCCAGTTCGATTCCTGGTTAGGGCACATGCCTGGGTGCGGGTTCAGTCCCCGAATGGGGCACCTATGGAAGGCAACCAATCAATGTTTCTCTCTCACATTGGTGTTTCTCTCCCTCCCCCTCTCTCTAAGCATGTCCACAGGTGAGGGTTTTTTTTTGTTTTTTTGTTTTTTTTAATGTCTGAGCCCAGCCAGTGTGGCTCAGTGGATTGAGCGTCGTCCCATAGACTGAGAGGTCCCAGTTCGATTCCAAGTCAGGACACACATGCCCGGGTTGTGGGCTCAATCCCCAGTAGGGGGCGTGAAGGAGGCAGCTGATCAATGTTTCTATCTCTCCCTCTCTCTCTAAAAAATATCAATAAAAACATTTTTTAAAGTGTCTGAATCAGTTTGCTTGTTCAACTACTCCCCTTACACCTGCTCTTCAGATTTCATGGAAACTTTAGTGCATGGACCCCCTTTATTTCTGCCTAATAGATCATTGTCCTCTAGACGCTTTCTCAAGCTTCTTAGATCTCTCACTCCCAATATCCCAAAGTGGTTGTTAATGTTTTTGTATTTGTGCTGCAGTATGTATCTAGAAGCTGTTGAGTATTACTTTGTTTTTTAGCATTTTACCTGAAGGTTATCACACTGTACATATCCTTTTAAAACTGATGTTTTTACTCACCAGTTTTTTGGAGATTGGCCTGTATTGACAAGTGAAGATCTAGTTCAGCCTCAGTGCTGTATGATATTTTGTTATATAAATAAACTAGACTTAAATTTTTTAAAGTATCTGAAGCAAACAAGGCCAAGTGTCAAAATTTATTAAAGTTACCTGGTGGGTATATCAACATTCATGTTACGATTCTCTCGGCTTTTATACATTTGGAAGTTTTCAAAATCTGAAACAAGAGACAAGCCCTGAAGCAGGAGCCGAGGAAGGTACCTCCGGCCCTGATGCGCTGCACTGAGCCTCTGGTTCCACAGCTAATCAGATTGAGGTTAAAAGCAAACCTGTGGGGCTGGCCTTCTCTTGTTTGCTTTTCGTGAGACTCTGCTCCCTGGGGAAATGCCTGCCCGTCTTGACCACAGGCTGAGAGGAGTGTTGATTTAACTACAGGATTTGAAGCATATTGGTACGTGGCCAAAGCAAACTAAACAGAGCTTGTGATGGGCCTCGCCACTTGAAAAAAAAAAAAAAGAAAGAAATTGGCAAGAGACCATTTCACAGAATGGCTGTGAGACCTGATTTTTAAAATATTTACAACATCCTTAAGATATAAATAGTCCAAACGATAAATATTGGACACAATTTCAGCCAGCCCAACCTTTGACCTCCTTGACATTCTTAAAAACTTGGGTTAAGAGAAAGCAAGTCCTTTTTTGTTGTGCTTACTGGACACCCAGTGAGATTCCAGGTGGCCTCCAGGTCTTCCTTCTCGTCTCTGGTACTTTCAGAAAAGTGAGACTCTGGTAGAAGTAGGAGCTTTTGACCCATGGCCTGCGAATTTACAGAGCCATGATCAATTCTTCCATTCATCCAAGGACCGTGCTAGGTGAAATAGGAGACTCATGAGGACTAAATGAAATTTCAGCTATGGAAGTAAGCAATACCCAAAATGACCATGAGCCACAGAGGGGCTCCCAGGATCCCCAGCTTTAACTAGATCATCCAATCCAGGGGGCCCCATTTGAAGGGACTTTCAGGTCACGAGGCCTCCACTGCTGCTGCTGGAGAAGCAGAGGTCCCCGGAATCTCGTTACACGTCTCCCACACACAGCCGTGACCACACTGACGTGCTCCTCTCTCCTCCTAGGGTACGACTTCTGCCAGGTCCTGCAGTGGTTCGCCGAGCGGGTAGACAGGATCATCCTGCTCTTTGATGCTCACAAACTGGACATCTCGGATGAGTTCTCGGAGGCCATCAAGGCCTTCCGGGGCCAGGACGACAAGATCCGCGTGGTGCTGAACAAGGCCGACCAAGTGGACACGCAGCAGCTGATGCGAGTCTACGGGGCCCTCATGTGGTCCCTGGGCAAGGTCATCAACACGCCCGAGGTGCTGCGCGTCTACATCGGCTCCTTCTGGGCTCAGCCTCTGCAGAACACCGACAACCGGCGGCTCTTCGAGGCTGAGGCCCAGGACCTCTTCAGAGACATACAGAGCCTTCCCCAGAAGGCAGCAGTGCGCAAACTCAACGACCTCATCAAGCGGGCGAGGCTGGCCAAGGTAAGCCAGCACTTGCCCGGGGCGGCAGTCTCAGCCAGGGGATGCTTTCTGTTCTCCTCTAAGAGGAAGGGGGGTGCGCCATCCCAGAAGACTTAGGGAACAGAACTTGTGAGTTAGAAGAGAGCCTTGAGGTCAGTGTTCTTGTTTAGAGTCTGGCTCTGACCTAGGGCAAATGGCTTACCCTCTCCAAACCTGTTTCCTAATCTGTGAAATGGAGCTAAGAAGAGCACGTCACAGGTGCTTGTGAGGGTTCCGGGTGACAGGCTTGCAAAGCACTGGGCGCAGCACCTGGCGCACAGGCAGGGATCAGCGTACTCACTGTTAAGTTAGGACAGCGGCTTCTAACCTCCTTCATCTCATGGCACACAAACTAATCACTAAAAGTCTGCGGCACACCAAATATATATTTTTGTGCATCTGACAAAAAATATAGGTATTTGCTCTGGCCGGTTTGGCTCAGCGGTTAGAGCATCGGCCCGTGGACCAAAGAGTCATGGGTTCGATTCCAGTCAAGGGCATGAACCTTGCTTGCAGTTTGATCACAGCCCTGGTCACGGTCGTGCAGGAGGCAATCAGTTGGTGTGTCTCTCTCACATCAATGTTTCTCTCTCTTTCTCTCCCTCCCTCCCTCCCACTCTATCTGAAGATCAATGGAGAAATATCCTTGGGAGGATTAAAAAAAAATAGGTACAATTTTGATTCATTTACACCAGACAGCTGTTGTGTTGACTGTTGTCATTTTTTTATTTGACAGTCTAAGGGAAAAGAGGTCAGTGCCCCTGACTAAATAGTCAGGTCTTACATGTTTTAGAAATCCTTGCAGCACACCGTTGACAGTCCCCGAGTTAGGACCGTGGAAGCATAATCAGCGGAGCTGGTGAGAGGTGGTGGTGGTGAGACTAGTGTAGAACTGAGGTGCCACCACTTGTCCCCTGTGCTTGAGGCCTAGAACCCGATGTCACTGCCTGGACCCAGGGGAGCCCTGGGAGGAAGGTTGGCTCAGCCTAACCGACCTGGTTTCGGGTCACACCCTACCCCCATTCTTGGCTGCAGCCTGTGAGCATGTATACAGTGGCTCTGGCTCCCCCACGTCATAGCTGAGCCTTTTAGCAGCCCCAGGAGTGTGTGCTCACAGGGGTGAGTGGTGGTCTGCTGTCCGCCCTCAGGTATCGGGGTCAATTCTGTCACATCTCTGGGGAGAGAAAAGTACGTGGCCCTTCTAAGAAAAAGTATAGAAAAAATGCTTTTAAATATATGTTTGCATTTCATAAAATTATTGTCCTCTAATGCCGAAAGTACCTTCAGAGTCTGTCTGGTCCCAGTGATCATCAAAAGCAGCCTACGCCAGAGCTTCTGATTCAGGGTTTGTGCATGTGTGCATGTGCACACGTGTATGTCTAAGCTCCCCAGGTGGTTGTGTGTGTGTGTGTGTGTGTGTGTGTGTGTGTAAGCTCCCCAGGTGGTTGTGTGTGTGTGTGTGTGTGTAAGCTCCCCAGGTGGTTGTGTGTGTGTGTGTGTATAAGTTCCCCAGGTGGTTCTGATGAGCAACAAGGTTTAGGAACCAGAGGTTTATCCTGACTCCTTAATCTCCCTCATTTTACAAGAGTGGGCAAAGTAGGGTAAGTGGTTTCTCCAGGGTCACCTACTCCGTAAATGATTGGCCAGGACTAACAGACAGTCCTCCTGGCTCTCAGTCTAGCCTTCAGCTTTGGCCTCATCACTTCAGCTGAAAACAGTCCACAGGCCTGACTCTCCTGATCCACTGGTACCCTGGTCAGGACTCGAGGTTAGCTCACTTCCCCTTCGTCTTCTGGTGGCAAAGAACCCATGTCCCTTCACATCGTCTGGCTGCAGTGAGTGGCTTCTGCTCTGGCTTTGGGGCCAAGCATGCCTCCACTACCTTGCTTCATTCAGCCAACAGTTGCTCACCTGGGCCAGGGTGAGAGGGCCTCGTCTGGTGGAGGAGGGTGGCACCGAACCCCGCTACAGAATGCTGAGCTGTGTGCTGTTGGGGTGTGGACACTGTGCTCTGAGGAGGGGCCTGGCCAGGGAAGGCAGAAGGCTTCACTGGGGTGACCAGCCTTCCGACACCTCCTCATCGTTCCTCAGCAGCCTCTGCCTCCTGCCAGTTGCTCGCACAGCAGCACCCCCTCTGTCAAAAGGAAGGTTCCCTGGCTGCCTCGGCTCCATGTACAGTACCTCCATCAGCTCTTTTCCTGTCTCCCCAACTTCCATCCCTTCGTGCTCTGCACCCCTCCCATATCGCTCAGCTAATCTGCAGTCGCTGGGCTGCTATGAGTCACCGCTGTACCCTTCCTTCCTGCTCCAGCTGCTTCCTTCCCAGAACTACAGCCACTGTATTCCAGTTCTGCTCTGCAAGGCAGTTGTGCTGACCAGGCTGTCAGTCTGCTTACTTTCAGCTCTCCTGAAATGAGTTCTCTCTCCTGCTTGTCCTGGGCCTGGTGCCTGGTGGCAGGAGCGGCTGATTTTGCCCATTTAGTGACCCGTGGGCATGTGGTATTTCTCCTCCCCAGCAGCTACAACTGGGCTTACCTTCAGGGTATACAATACCCAACGTTATTTTATAACCAAGGCTGGTAAATCATGTCGTAGCCTTTTCAGATTTCAAGACTTTTTGGAACTACTTTTAAATGCACGTGGACATATTTAATTACCTGTCATTGCTGAAAGGCTAGTGTGACTCAAGACACAGCTGTTTTTGGTCCTATAAAGAAATAAAGAGCTGAGAGTTCACTGGGAGTGCCAGGCACATGGGACTGTCTGCCATCCTTGGGCGTCAGGCGTGGGCCAGCCTGGCCTGGGCAGACACGGGGAATAATGGAGGCCCTGTGTAAATGGGGGCAGGGCAGTCAACTTGCTGAGCTTACTTCTAGGGGAAAAGCTTGTCTTTTTTTTTTCTTCCTGAGATAGTGCTGGCTTGTTCCTTTTCATAAAGAAACATGTTTAAAGTACAGACACTGCAGCCTGAGCTTCTTGGTGCCAGGGTGCTCCTGGGGCAGCGCCATGCTGCTCGGGGCCAGGAACAGTCTCGGGTACATAAGGAGAACGCAGCTCAGTGGCCTTCGATGCGTCCACTTTACACCATCTGCAGGTTTATGGCCATTTGTGAACTTGTTGCTTAAATGGACAAGGAGTCACCTGAGTTTTTCTCTTTGCTGTATTTTGATTTGGGTATGTTAATCTTTATTTCTGTTGATCCCGTTTTCCTTTTACAAGTCAGCCCTTACGGAGGGTCCGCAGTGCTCCAGAAGCACTGCAGTTTGCCTGTGTTCTTTGTCTGACCCAGTCAGTAACTGCACAGAGCGGGCTCTAGCTTCATGTCTCCTGAGGGGGACTGAAGCTCAGAAAGGTGAAGCCAGTTGCCCAAGGCGTCACAGCCTTTAAGTTGCAAAATATAGATCCCAACCCCAGTCGGTCTGACTCCTTTGCCTGGAAGGCGTTCACCTGAAACCCAGAGTGGACAGCGTCTGCTGCTCCCTACCACGTGTGTCCTTGCTTTCGGTGTTGATCTGCCATTGCTGATTCTATAAAATTCTCTGTCCACAGAAACCCTACGAAAGTTTAGAGGTTTATGCAGCTGACATTTTGAAAATCTGCAAAGGGTATTCAGATGTCACCTAGGAGGTGTCAGATCTGAGTTGGGGTATGGAGTGTGTCTATCTATAGAACACCATAATTAGGCAGAATTCATGACTCATCCAGAAATAAAACAAGTGTGTTAATGTCCTGCCAGTTCTGTGGTCATCCAACTCAAGGTGTCACAGAGATTACATTTTAATAATAAGAGAAACGTCACTCTTACGAAAGAGCTCTTGAAACTTAATTATTTCCTGGATTTTCTATTTATATATTTTTTCACAGCTCTCTCTTTCACATAACAGGAAACCTTTGCAGCAGGTTTTTGTTAGCCTCAAAGATCACGTCTCATAACGTCAGCAGACATCGTTCTCTGAAGAGTGTCCGCAGTCTAAGAGGCAGTCAGGGTTTGTTTCTTGATTCTTTAAAGGAAGCTATTTGGGGAAAGACCGAAAAGGCGCCTTAGAAAATGTAGTATAGTTGTATTCAGCTATGATTAAAATAGCCAAATTAAAGAAATGAAGCTCTTATAAACCTGAAATGATAGTATTTTATGGGATACATGCACAAAAGTAAAACTCAAGGCCCGTTCGCTGTCAGACCTCCCCCTTCACAAACACATTGTTCAGGAATAGGAAAGGATCCCGCCCACTCGGAGATCTTTGCTCTGCAAAACACAAGGCAACGTTTGAGGAAGGACAACTAAAAATGAGAAGGAAAAGGAGAGGTCGGTGATTTTCGGAGTCACTATAGTTCTGTGAAATTTGGTTTCATCTTCAAAGCGCGTTCTCTTCTTGGTCACGTGTACTGTGCGGAGCCCAGCTTTCTGGTTTGCCTGCACTGTCAGTTCCTTCTGTGGAGAAGTGAGACATTTTGAAGTTCACCAAACAGACCCAGGCTGAGGTGTGTGTGAGTCATTCCACAGTAGGTGATGATGGTCCCTGCGACGCTGGTCTGCCATGGGGCTTTTTAAAATAGCTCGGTCGGCAGCCCCAAGCGGCTGTGGGTGGTGTGTCAGCGCTCAAGCCCATGTAGGGAAGCCTGTCTCTTTGAAGACTGACCTCAAAAGACTGGGCGGGTCCCCTCAGTGCCCTTTAAGCTGTTCAGAATCGCATGGCTGTCAGTGCCTCAGTGCCAGCTTTGATTTCAACAGAACAACAAACCCCCGCTCAAGTGGGAACCTATCAGCTGCTTTTCTGTGCCCCTCGACGTCTCACACTTGACAACCCCATGGGTTCATCTTTTGGGTCTTTGTGAACTGAATTTCTTATGTCCTCCTAAACCCCCTTTAAAAATGTGCTGATCCCTGGTGTTAAGTGCTCTTTGCAAGGTTCCAGCTGGGCCTACAGACGCGGGTCTCCAACAGGTCGTGTTAAGCCTGCAGATGAGGTTGTACAGTGTAGAATCATGTTTTCCCAGACTGACTTCCCCCAGACTGCTCCCCGGTGTCCAGATGCCATGAGCATGTCCGTTCCTACCGACCATGAGCACTGGAGGCTTCCAGCACTCGATGCCAGGGGTTGCCCTCCAAGCCCAGGGTGGGTGTGTCCAGTGTCACTCTGAGCACATGCTTCGCAGTCTTGGATGTATATAAACGCTTGTTTACTGGACACAGTTAATGAGGATGCGGCAGAGACTGTATGTGAACTGTCCTTTCGTGTTCATTTAAAAGGAGGACATCTTTCCACTCATTGACTTATTAGCCCAGAGAAAAATTGACATTTGGGCTTTTCCAGTTTTATACAATGGGATGGCTGAATTGGACAAGAAAAGAATGTTCAAAAGCCCCAGGGTTCAATATCCTTCACTTATGAATAAAGCACTTGGGACCTGAATCCAACATGTTACTATTTAAATATGGAGAGTTTGTTAATTATTCAGTAACTAAGTAGCCATGAGCCTTCTCCGTCATTGCTACCCTCCAGCCATCGGTCTTTGACTATTAGTCAGGAACGAGTCACATGTTCTCTCCTCTTTCTGGTGGACAGAGTGCCTTCAAATCCATGACCTCTTGATAGCAACCCTTCCTGTGGGGTAAGAGTTGTAATTTCCAAACTGCAAATGAGCCGGCTGCGGCTGGGATTAGCCGCCTCTCCTGGAGGTGCTCAGGGAGCGGGCAGCGGTGGCAGGGCCTGACCCTGGCCTTCCAGGGCTCTGTCTCGTCCTGCCTCCCCCTCTTCTCCCTCTCTCCTCTCTTCTCATTCCCATTGTTCTTCTTCTCGGTGAGTTTTCTCATGAAGAACAAAAGGTGTCAGACTATTTCCACCTCCTTCCACGGGGCTCATCACGGGGTCTGGCCCTCCAGCCAGCATTTATTTGGAGAGACCCTTTGGCACATAAGACTTTTGTTGATGCTGACTGGGGATTTCAGCCATCCCAGCTGTGCCCTCTGTTTACCGAGAGTCCTTACAAAATTACCAGGTGCCAGCCTCCCAGAAGATTGCGGTCTTTACCCACACTGTGTCCGTAGTGGTGTGTGTGTGGAAGGGAAGAGTAAGTGACCTTCCAAAGCTTCCCTATGCGTTAGGAACAATCCGAAGCCAAACCTCAAAGTTCCCCGCACTGTTGTTCACAGGACGTGGTTCAGTTTGAATTCCAGATTTTCAACAACTTCAGTGAGGTTTTTAATTCACACCCTCAGAAAGCAATTCTATAAGGACAGGATGAGGCAGTTGAATGGCAGTGTCATCTCTATATCCCCTAACTAGCCATGTGACCTTGAGTAAGTCACATGTAATTTCCTGGGACCAAGTGTTCACTTAGGTATGGGGGGGCCCTTCCAGATTTAATACTCCATGATTCTAAGGATTATAATTCACCTTGTAACCTGATAAACTTCTCAGAGGCGGGGCATGGAATCTGAGCCTGGTCTTGTCTCAGGAAGCCCAGGGAAGGGCAGGAGGGGGTGGCCTTGCAGAGGCAGCACAGTCGGAAACTTCCACAAAATAGGCCAATGGAACTTCCTGGAAACGGAGGTCAAGGCCGAGCGCAGCCTGCAGCATGAGTAGGCCGCCGGAGGGTCATGACTCAGGTAGCACCAGGCAGGTGGGAGGAGGAGGGAGTTCAGGGCTGGCACAAAAACTGCCCCAGTCATGTCAGGGCCGTGGAGGCCTGGTGCCCAAAGGCGGCCCATAATTCATCAGCCTCAGTCATCAGCCACTGAATACCATGAGGGCTGAGGTCAGGGAGCAGGTGCCAGGCCGTGGGTGGAGAGCTGTGGTCGGTGCACATCACCCACAGTTCAGCCCAGGTAGAGCAGACTCCTGGGTACCAGGAAGTGTTCAGGATCAGGGTGCCAACCCTAGGGGGCCAGGGGCTGGGTGAGGAGGCAGCCTTTCCTGAGCAGGGGCCTGGCAGCTGCCCCAGGCCTGAGCCAGTGGGGAGGGTCAGGTGTTGGTAAGAAGCCCTTGCAGGTGGGAGACTGAGCAGCTGTGGAACTTCCTACTGCAGCTGGGGCTGGCTCCCGAGCGGGTCAGGTCTGGGATGGAAGGGAGCTGCCTCCACTGGTTCAGTCCAGAGGTTCCAGGAGGGCCGAAGGACCCTGGTGAGAAGCCTGTTCTCCTCGATTAAATGTGGCAGCCCCTCCAAGTCCTTCAGGGCTACCAGGGCCCTCCCGGCCCCATCCAAGCCAAGTCAGACTCCACTGTCCAAGTGAGGAAATTACTGGTCTCACCGCTTATTCATCACATCCTCAGGAATGCAGTTAAAGCCCATCATTCTAAATAAAAGGTTCCCAAACTTTGGGTTTCTCTATCTCAAAGAATCGTGTAAATATTCTAAGTTGTTTTAATTTGAAAAGTAAGTAAATAAGCAAGTTGACTAGTGACAGAAAGTTTAGAATCATCTCTCCCAACCTATACTTGTAGCAGTAGCCAGGCAGCCCATGGCGCGCTTCTGTAAAAATGGCCTTTGTAGGGATGGGAAAGTTGGCCTTGTCTGGCCCGAGCCCAGCATTTGCACTCTGCACTTACTTTCATGTTCAGGTCTTAGCAAAAAATGGTTTGGCTTCCCTGGCCGGTTTGGCTCAGAGGTTAGAGCGTCAGCCTGCGGACCAGAGAGTCCTGGGTTCGGTTCCCGCTAAGGGCATGTACCTTGGTTGTGGTCTGCCCCTGGCCCCAGTTGGGGTCGTGTGGGTGGCAACCACTCGATGTGTCTCTCTCACATCGATGTTTCTCTCTCTCTCCCTCTCTCCTTCCCGCTCTATCTGAAGATAAATGCAAAAAAATGTCCTCAGGTGAGGATAAAAAAAAATGGTTTGGCTGTGCCCAGTGTGTATCCATGCACAGAGGTCCTCGCTGAACTGTGGGATGTATCTGCGTACCCTTTTATTTCATTTCCATTCTTCCACAAGATTAGGGTAGAAGTCCGTTTTCTTTAGTAGGATTTTCCATCACTGCATAGTCATTTCTGTTTTGTAATCACTGCTCTTTTTTATCCTTTCTTATTTTAGTTATTTTCTTGACTTCTAAATTACTCTGTAGAATTCTAGATACACAAAGGAAACTTTTGTTTGTAATGAGCATTTCTCAGTGTCCTGAGTTGGGAATCAGTGGGAGAGTGCAAATGTCACGGAAGGTGGTGGCGCGGCCCGGCAGGACTCAGCCCAGGTACTAGTCGGCCTGCTGCCCCTATGTGATCGGGGTTCCGGGGCTTCCCTCTCCCAGAGCCAGGCCTGCTGTCCGGCCTGGGCCCAGGCAGCTGGTCCTGTGCAGAGACGACCTTAGTGCTGCTGTGGAGGTCTCAGGTCTGCACTGCTCCCGGGAAGGTGACGGATGTTCTCACCTCACTGCTCACTGCGCACAGGCTTCCGTGCAAATCAGCCGTTTCCATCAGCTCCAGTTTCGTTTCCTGGTGCTCCCGGGCACTGGCCCTGGTGAGACTCTCTTCAGGTCTTCTGGTTAATCACCAGAACTAAGACCTTTCCCATGGAGGCCCTACCCTGCCCACTTACTCCCCACACAGAACAGCCACTCAGGGGCACAACTGAGCTTCCGCAGGTCAGTCACCCTTCCGAGGGGATGCTATTTAGGACAGGGTTCCAAGGGAAATATGTGCGGGCCCACCTGGCCCCTACCCCATACCCGGCCAGGCACCATCAGCCCTGGAAAGCAGGGAGCTCACAGCATTATTCCTGCCTCTCTGCTCTCCCAGAACCATCATTAGCACAGTATTAGGAGAGCAGAGTCATTCTGAATCTTCCATCAGGCCTGGCAGGTATGGCTCAGTGGTTGAGTGTTGACCCATGCACCAAGAGGTCACCAGTTCGATTCCCGGTCAGGGCACATGCCCAGGTTGTGGGCCAAATCCCCAGTGGGGGGCATGCAGGAGGCGGCCAACCAATGTTCTTGCTCATCAATGTTTCTCTCTCTCTCTTCCTCTCCCTTCCTCTCTCTCTAAAATCAATAAAGAAAGATAAATAAATAAATCTTCCATCAGCTCCTAGCTTCCCAACAGAGTCTAAACGAACCCCACCTTCCCCACCTCTAAGCCTACGCTGCAGCCTCATACTTGGCACTACCCCAAGTATAGCCCATCGTGTTCCGGCCACACCTCCATTCCTGCCCCTGCCTCCCACAGGCTGCCATATCCTGCCCCTCACCCACACATCCTACCTGTCCTTTAAGGCCCGACACAGATGCCACCTCTTCCTGGATCTCCTCCCACAGTCCTTCGCTGCCACATTCCACATCACAAGGTCTTCTTCCAGCCCTTTCCCCTCCTGACCCTTAATGACGGGGTTTTCTCTGCTCTCTTTCCCTGAATGGTCTCATCCGCTCCCATGGCCCTGGTCACCACGTCTACCCCGGCTCTCTCCCAAGCACTGGTCCTCCTTCCAGCCACCCTGAGACCGCTCCCCACATGCCTCAGATACCACACGGTCTGCACATCCAGACCAGGCTTGTGATCTCCCCAGTCCTTGCCCTCCTCCTGACCCGAGGACCATGGCTCTGCGTGGGTGCCTGTTGTGTGTTGTAATGCGAATGAGATGCCATCTTATTTGTCCTCCTGGGGCACTTCTAAAGGCACGTCCTCACTGACATATACCCCTTCAGGTACACGCCTACATCATCAGCCACCTGAAGAAGGAGATGCCGAGTCTTTTGGGAAAGGAAAATAAGAAAAGAGAGCTTATCAGCAGGTTGCCAGAAATCTACATTCAGCTGCAACGAGAATACCAGATTTCTGCAGGGGACTTCCCGGAGGTCAAGGCAATGCAGGTACTGTGCCCCCAGCACGGCGGCATGGGCGGGGGACAGAGGCACTGCCACCTGTCGGCTGGTCGCTGGTTCACACGGTTCCTGGTTTAGATGGAGGAGAATGCAGTGAATTCATCCTCCTCGTGGTGACTGTGATAACAGGCTGCTGTGTGTAGAGCAGGAGTTCCCTGCCTCCTGAAACCTGAACAAAAGGGGACCCAGTTCCAGAAGTTAATTAAGCTCACATGAGAGAATTCTATGAGCCACCCTCTCAGGCTCTGTTCAAGGTTGTTTTACGTTGAGGGGTTGCCTGTTTTTTGGAATCCCAGAACTTTAAGGGAAATAGAGCTGGGAGTGACCTTGTAGGTCACCCAGGCTGCCTCCTCAAACCAGCCCCCCGTCCGGCACTGCCCTGCACGGGGGATTGTGGGCTCAGGGGCCAGTCACAGGCAGGGGGCTCTGTGGACACCGGACGTCACTGGACATAGCAAGACGTGCTCACTGAGGATTTTGCTTAAATGTCCGTGTTGGGTAGCCTTGGCCAGATTTCAGGGTCTCCCTGAGTTATGTGTGGGAAGCCCCAGATGAGCCCTGTGGGTGCTGGTTCAGCTGCCCCGGCCTGACCCGTGTGCCCGCTGCCTACAGTGGTGGTAGATGATCAGATCGACACCGACCATGTCCTTCTGAGTGAGGCGGACAGGCCCTTGCACTGGACGAGAAGATGGTCCTTACAGAGCCCGACTGAGCACTTCCCGCCCAGTGCAAGGTCCTATCTCCGTGCAGGCCACAGGCCTTTGGAAGGCAAGCAATGCAGACTGAGGGCTGCAGCCACCGGCCAGGCACGTGACAGGTGAGCCGGCCAGGTGAACAGCAACCGTGCCGCCCTCTGCCTACCTCTTCTTTCCTCACATTGATAGAGACGTGAGTTCCTAGGAATGTGTCTCTGCAAGGAAGAAATCAATTCTACAAGTGAGATGGAAACTTGGGGGGGGCCACGGTGGGGGCAGGTTGGAGATCCAAGCTCTACCGAGGTGGGAAGGCCCTGCATGCCCCGTGGTTGCTGCCCTGTGGGAATACAGGCCTGGATGGCTCGTGGGAAGCTGGAAATCTGTAAACTCCCCTGGTTTTCCCGTTTGGGCTCAGATTTTCAAAGAATACTACACAGGCCAAACAGAGGATACCTGCTTGCTGATTGCAGCCGACCCGCAGAGAGACACTGCAGGGAGCGTAGTTTAAAGTATGCCGCTGGAGGGCTGCAGGGCCTCGGGAGCGGGAGGCCGAGCTGGGAGGCAGGTGTCAACAGGCTGCAGGAGGGCAAGTGTCGGTCCTGAGGGTTTTTTAAGAAATGTAGACTTTATATAAGTACACACTACAAGAGGAGTGGGTTATACTCTGATGCCATGGCAGGGCTCTGGGGGAGTGTATCTGGAATATATGATCTGGTCAGATAGGGATTCGCTGGCTTCAGACGCAGTACAGAAACATCTGTGTTCTTCCATAAATGAAATAGGTGTTCCTGTACACAGAAGATGAATTGCTTTTTTTTTTCTGGTCACAAGATGGCTAATTTGAGGGGCCTCTTGGCGCACTTTCCTGGGCAGGTTCCCCTTTCATACCCTCAGCTTATGCCTGCGCCCTATGACCCGCTGAAGGGTCAGTACCCCTGATTCCTGGGATACTTCAGAAGTTTTTGAAGGGAAACTGGTTTCTTGACGGAACTGAAAACTGCACACTGTGGCCCCATGGGGCTTCTGTGGCTCAGTAGCCTAATGTGACTGCGCACTGCCCCACCCACGAGAAGATGTGATCCCAGGCTCTGAGGACCACAGAGCCACCGGGGGCTGCTGCAAGCCTCCTGCCAGGGCCTCCCACCCATTCCCCAGTGAACTCCTTCACACAGGGAGCAGACTGTGCCCAGAGCTGATGACCACGTTAGCCTGGACCTGGCCAGGTCAGAGGACCCCTAGGCCTCTCAGAGCAGGGGCAGAGGGCAGTCCCTGGGGAGGAAACAAGGACGCCGTGTGCCCCTCACCTCAGTCCCAGGAGCAGGCACAGCCCAGTCAGTTGGACGATGCAGGAAGGGCCTGAACCTTCACTGAGGGCCCTGTTGGTCTGAGTACCGCAGGACTGGGGTCAAGGAGTCCCACCTGACAGGTATCCCATTCGCCTGTGTTCAGTTATTCATTCACCCAAGAAATATTACTTAAGCCTGCTATGGCCAGGCACTGTTCTAGGCCCCAGAATAAATCAATGCACAAATGGAAAAATCTTTGCCCCTATGGGGTGTATGTTGTGGATAATGGTCTTTGCCACTATGACTGTAGTTGACAATGAAGCTTTTGGCAGCAAAACTTATTTTGGGGACCTGTGCTCGTTACCGCCCAAGTGCTGCTGTGCTTCGGTGCAGTTCGTTAAGGTTCTTCCCGCCTGTTGTTTAGGGGCTCTCTTCCTCTTATGGCTGTGATTCCACGAGGCAGTGACCCAGGTCCTGCTCACTGCCGTATCTCTAGTACCTGGCATGTAGCAGGTGCTCATTAAATGTGTGTTGAATGAGCTCGTCAGTAAGTTAGTATATGTCTATGTCAATGAAAGAAAGTCCAAGCCTATAGAAAAATTTTATAAGTTTATCTGAGCCAAAAAACTGAGGACCAGCCAGAAACAAAATCTCAAAGGATTGAGAAAAATGCTCCAAAGAATGACAGTTTTACAGTTCTTTTTGTACACTTAGAATCAAAGGAGAAAATGTAAGGAAGGTTATGTGAAATCCATTACTGGGAGGAGGCAGGAGAAAGCAAAGTGAGGATATCTCTAGGGTTGGATAACGAGTAAAATAGAGACACTTGTTTTACATTGGTAGGTGCAGAGTGCTTGTCATTTCACGTTACAGTAAGTAGACATGGTCTGGGCAGCGAGGTAACAGTAAGGAATTTCCTGGTGCAGGTGGTTGTGCCTCCGAGGGGTCTGGAAAAGACAATTACTGATGTTCTAAGGGTATGTTATCCCAGACGCGCAAAAACAATGGCCAGGGCTCACTTAAGGCACAAATTAACCTTTTATTTAAGGAATCTGTGGGCCCAGAAGGTGACTGTGCACCATGACATAGTTAGGAATGTGTGACTAGACATCCTGTGGGGTTCCTCTGGGTCACTAAGCTTGTCAGGTTTGCCACACGGCCCCTCTGTTACGTTCACATATGTATCGCAGGCTCTAGGGCAGTGACTTTCTCAGACCCTGGCCCAGCCCTGACTCGGGCTCTCACAGGGCTTGTGGAGCAGCAGTGCCCAGAGCAAACCCCTGGAAGCTGGAAGAGGCCTCCTCCTCAGGAAGCTAGCTGGACCCTGATCACACCACTCCAGTCCCTTCAGGGACTCCCCAGAGAACGAGGCAGGCCTGGAGCCTCTCGGGTGTGCTTACAACCAGCTGATACTCCAGGCTAGTTTGCTGTCACCCAGGAAGCTAGGGGGGAGGGTAGTGATCATGGTGTGGGTGGGGGCCTCTGTCACTCAGCCCTGAGACTGGTGAGCATCTGACATCCTGTGCGGCACGAGCATTCACCCTCACCTCAGCTGCGTCCGGGATGGGGACGGGGCTTAAGCTTGGCAGTGACTTTGTGAGGACCTTTGCACATCTCAGGGTCACTCAGAGCTCACCGATGCCAGCTCTAAGTCTGTTCTCCCTGTGTCCTCAGACCAAGCCGGTCCAGCTAATCTTAGCCGTAACGAGGGAAGTGTAGGTGGAAGGCTTTTGCTGGTGCTGGTGAAGCTGCCTGTGTCCACCCTGCCCTTTTAGGAGGGAATCTGAGTTACCACACTGATGTGTCCAAACTGGAAACAAGGAGAACACTAGCGAGCCAATTTTGTTGCTGCCCCAGTGGTCCTCCGAGGAGAGTCGGCTGAGGCATGTGCAGCGTTTGAACAGCAGAGGGCAGCAGAGCCGTCCTCGTCTGCTCAGACCCTCTCTGGATGCAAAAACTGCTTCTGGTGCATGTTGGGAGTGAGTGGGCCAGGGACAGCCTGCGGAGACTGGGCTGGGCACTGAGCTGCGCGTCTGCAGGCAGCCGTTCCAGGGTCCGGGCTTGGCGGCTTTGACAGGTGCGACTGTTGATGAGTAAATCTTTAAATTCCCCAGGGTGTCTTCATCCCGCTGAGAAGACTTCTGGCCCTGACTGGTGTGGCTCAGTGGATAGAGCGTCAGCCCCCCCTCCCCCCCCCACCACCACCACCACAGCTTCGAGAGTTCGATTCCCAGTCAAGGGCATGTACCTGGGTTTCGGGTTCGATCCCTGGCCCTGGTTAGGGTTGTGGGAGGCAACCGGTCAATGTGTCTGTGTCACATTGGTGTTTCTCTCTGTCTCTCTCTCTCCCCCTCCTTTACTTCCACTCTCTCTAAACTTCAATGGAAAAAATATCCTCCGGTGAGGATTAATAGAAAAAAAAAGTGGAGGGCAGGGAGGTCAGTGGTTTACTTTGTACCCCACACTCCCTGGTCAGGCCTGGGGGAGTGCAGGGTTTATTTCCTGTGTGCCCTCCAGGACAGGAATCGCTGCTACTGCTGCTTCCTGTCCACCCCACAAATATGTGACCATGTCCCCTGGCCAGCTTTCCAGAGGTTTGCAGTCTGGATCCACGCCCCCTGCAGGAGGGTAGGAAGTTTGGGCTGACACTGCCCTCATTTGTCTGCTTGGCCAGACACAGGGCTCTGTGTGTCGTCAGGGCTCAGGCTCACTCACGAGGAAATAGGGTAGGTGTCCGTGCACCCAGGGGAATCGGTCCTGTTTACCCAGCAGCACTGGGATGTGTGTGTAGGCTGCCTGCCTTCCTCCTCCTGGCTTTCTCATCTCAGTGCCCTTGGCTGGCCGAGATGTTGGCAGCATCGTTTGGTGCTGATGGTGGGGTGACATGCAGGTGACCAGAGTCGGTCAGTGAGGATAGAGGCATGCGTTTCAGAGACTCGGCCTGCACTGCCCTGCTGCTCTAAGCCAAGCGCAGGCCGCACACTGATGTCAGCCCAGCCCAGTGAGATATCCCGCCGCAGAGGTGGCTGCTAAGAAGAGTATTGGAGGTGTCTCTGTAGAGATGATATCAGGCCATTTACCTTTCGGTTCTGTCCCCTCTGCCATCTAAAGCTAAGGGCCCCGTTTCTAAATGACCCGCTTAGAATGTCCACCCTGCCAGTAGACCCCGGAGACCACAGCTTTTTTTTTTTTTTTTTTTTTTTTTATCCTCACCCGAGGACAGTTTTTCATTTTTTTTGTTCAGATAGAGTGGGAGGGAGAGAGAGGAAGAGAGAGAGAGAGAAACATCGACATGAAAGGGACACATCGAGTGGCCGCCACCCGCACGACCAACCAGGGCCGGGGACAAACTGCAAACGAAGTACATGCCCTTAGCGGGAACCGAACCGGGGTCTCTCTGGGCCGCAGGCCGACGCTCTAACCGCTGAGCAAAACTGGCCAGGGCGAGACCACAAGTTTGATTCTCCACTGGAAGCAGCCTAACATCCAGCTATGTGGTACGCGGGAATGAGAATGTCTTACGTAGCTGTTAAGGACAGGTTATCTGTCGGGCCGATTCCCAGGCCAGTGCCAGCCCGGCTCAGTGTGGAAGGGCTGCAGAGACCGGGACGGGGGCTTTTTGGTTGGTTGGTCTTGGAATTTTGTTTTTGTTTTAGCTCCTGACATTCAAGGAAACGTCTGTGAAAATACTAGCTGAACAGTCTAAGGAACAGATTTCAGTGGATACAGTCTTTGTAAAAAAAAAAAAAATAGTTTGGGAAAGTCACTAAAAAAGTTTGTATAAAAATTAAAATCATGGAACGATATAATACATTATTTCTTTAAAATGCAGGTTGTAAAGCAGTATGGTCTGTTTCAGTTAAAGTGTGTGTGTTTATAAAAATGGCTAGAAATGCATGCCCCAGAATATTAGCAGGTTATTGCTGGCTGATGGGATCATAAGTGATTTAAATTTTTTATCTTTGTTTACCAGTCTTTTTTCCTCAAAATATTTACAATAAGTCCAGCCAGTGTGGCTCAGTGGTTGAGCATCAACCCATGCACCAAGAGGTTGCTGGTTAGATTCCCAGTCAGGACACATGGCCAGGTTGTGGACCCAATCCCCAGTGGGGGGCATGCAGGAGGCAGCCAATCGATGTTTCTATCTCTCTCTCCCTCTCCCTTTCTCTCTCTCTAAAATCAACAAAGGAAAAAAAATTTTTTTTAATATATTTATAATAAAAGTGTGATATTTTTGATAGCACAAAGTTTTATTTTTTTCTAACTGCCTATCACATTACTTCTGCCCCAACAGTCAGGTCTAAGGGTCTGTGGAACCTCTCCCTGAGAGTCTCCCTGCCCCGTCCCCCGGCCCACTAGAGTTGTCCCAACAGAAATGCTTCACATAGAGTCCATGTGAAAACTGGCGTACCTGGAATTTCCTGCATTTATTTGACAAAACTGCTGTTGAAGACATTTTTCACTAGATCTTTGAGGCTGCTCATAAAAAGCCCTGGATAACTCTCACAATTCAGGACGAGGGAAAGTTTTTGGTGAACAGGTGGTTTCCCCCATTGGACCAAGAGGGGATGTGCTCCCCCGACCCCAGCCCAGGCAGCCTAATGTCTGGCGTGTTCATTCCTGTCCTCTCCCTTTTACTTACTTGGCATTTCCCTTTCTAATGACTTCTGTTTCATGTTAACATTTTCACTATAAGCTAAGTCAACCCTTTTTGTTTTGGTTTTTTGGGGGGAGGTGGTGTTAATCCTCACTTGAGGATATTTTTCCATTGATTTTTAGATAGAGTGGAAGGGAAGGAGGGAGAGAGAGAAACATCAGTGTGAGAAAGACATCGATTGGTTGCCTCCCTCACGACCCCAACCAGGGCCAGGGATCGAACCTGCAACCCAGGTACATGCCCTTGACCGGGAATCGAACCCCGAGACCTTTGGTCCATGGGCCGATGCTCTAACCGCTGAGCCAAACCGGCCAGGGCTAAGTCATCCCTTTTTGAAAGTGGACAGGAACAAAAATAGTTGAGTGTCTTTCCTCTGTTACAACATAGGCTCCCTGAGGGTGTAGACTGTGGCTTTTCATATTTCTATCCCCAGGCCTAAAACAGGGCCTGGCACATAACAGATGGCCAATAAATTTTGGATAGGTGGATGGATGGATAGATTGATGGATGAAGGATGGATAGGTTGGTGAAGGATGGATGGATGGATGAGTAACCAAGGAGAACCGCGGCAGGTGGGGCATTTCTGCACAGCTGCCCACAGAGCCCCTGTGGTCGGCTCCCGTCCTGCCGGGCAGTCGCCTTTGTCTCTGGGGCCCGTGCTCCTGATGCTCCGTCTGCAGATGGGCCTGTTCTCAGAGGCGGAGCCGAGACTGGCCCGACGTCACCGGTATACTCGGCCCTATTGGCTGGATGCATACTCGCCCTCCCCATCCCTACTGTGTTCCCTCTTACTAGTGTCAACTTTTACTTATTTGTACCCTAAACTACGTTTTAAAAAGCTGATCCAAAAACAGTGTCCTTAGTTGTTTTAACTGAATAAGCCCCTCGGCCTCAGCGTCATGTCACAGCACGAGGAGCACTAGGCAGGAGGCAGGAGGCTCGGGCTCTTGTCGTGACTCCCCCGGGACACCCATGCGTTCTCTGTAAAACCTTGCTTACTCCTGGCATTGTCGTGAAGTTCATCTGAGATAAAATACTGAACTTCTAGAGGACTAAAAATAAGAAATGGGCAGGATGAGGGAAGGCTGTCTTAAAGACCTAAGGGATTTGCTGTCAGTCCTACCACCCCGCCAGCAGAGAGTAGCTATTGTAGCGAAATGCTGCATCCCATGCATCTTATTTCTTGTTCCAAAAGTCACTCCTGTGTCTGGGACCCCACCAAAGAGAGCTCTGGGGCAGCCCCAGGTATGGAGTGTCCGCTTTAGGGGAGAACTGCTCTCCCTCCGCTCCCGCTCCCCGTTTGCTTCCTGGAGAGAGGGCCTGTAACCAAGTCTGTGGCTCCTTTTGCAGGAACAGCTGGAGAACTACGACTTCAGCAAATTCCACTCGCTGAAGCCCAAGCTGATCGAGGCCGTGGACAACATGCTGACCAGCAAGATCTCGTCCCTGATGAGCCTCATCAGCCAGGAGGAGCTGAACATGCCGGTGCAGCTCGTGCAGGGCGGCGCCTTCGACGGCACCTCCGAGGGCCCCTTCAACCAGGGCTACGGGGAGGGCGCCAAGGAGGGCGCCGACGAGGAGGAGTGGGTTGTGGCCAAAGACAAGCCCGTCTACGACGAGCTCTTCTACACGCTGTCACCCATCAACGGCAAAATATCGGGTGTCAACGCCAAGAAGGAGATGGTGACCTCCAAGCTGCCCAACAGCGTCCTGGGCAAGATCTGGAAGCTGGCCGACTGTGACTGCGACGGCATGCTGGACGAGGAGGAGTTCGCGCTGGCCAAGCACCTCATCAAGATCAAGCTGGATGGCTACGAGCTGCCCAACAGCCTGCCCCCCCACCTGGTGCCCCCCTCTCACAGGAAGTCCTTTCAGAAGGCTGACTGAGGGGGCCGCCCACCGGGCAGGCAGTGTGGGGTGGGACTCCTGGGGCTTGGGCCCGAGGTCCTTGCTGCCACTGACTCACTGAGTGACCCTGGGCAAGGCACTGCCCTCTCTTTGCCTCAGTTTCCCCATCTGTAGGATGGGGAGGGCAGACACTGGACACTAGATGAGGTCCTTTCACCTCCAAAATTCCAAGTTTTTATTAAAATAATGCAGGGAGGTGGGGTAAGGAGATTGTGTGTAGGGTGGAGGAGAAAGAAATTGACCAAAGAGTACCCGGAAGCCTGAGTGTGGAGGTGGGCTGCTGCAGCGTGAGTCTGCGGGGCTCCGGGGCCACTCGCCACCACAGCCTGTTTGTCCCTCAGGGCAACCTGCGGGAACAAAGATGAGTTTATTTATTTTGTTTCCTGCTATATTTAGAGTAGAAAAAAGTAGAGCAGAGAGGGTTTCTGTTCTCTCCAAACTGTCTACCAAAGAGAAGGCAATTGCCACCCAAGGCCTGAAAGGAGGATGTGCGTGTGTGCCCCGTGCCTTCTGCCGCCCGAGCAGAACAGGTCCCAACACAGAGGGCGCCCGTCCCAGCACCCCCGCTGACTGGCCCTGCCAGCCCCACCCCCGGGCCTTCCCAGCAAAGTTGTATTTGGTTAGGAATTTGGAATTAATTAGGAATTAATTAACAATTCATTTTTTTAGCCCCGGCAAGATTTCTAGTATTCATTTCAAGTCATGAAGTCCGAAGATTCGCTTTTCTTGCTGGTGTGTCCAGTAATTTGTAGCAAAGTCTATTTATCGTACTTAAACTACAGTAAAGAAAAGAGGTGGTTCTCCCCAGCTGTCGCTTAGACTTGTTACATGTCCCCAAGGCTCCTTGGTCAATGGCAGGATTTAAACTCAGCAGATCGTGTCTCCGTGAGCGCAGGGTCCTGCGGCCGCAGAGGGGACCGAGAACGCAGCTGCCCTGGGATCAGGTAGAGGAGCTCGGTCTGCTAGAGGTGGACACGATCGTCATTGATTTAAAGAGCATTTTTATTATGTCCAGGTCTTTTTTCTTATAGGATAAAAGCCTCTATACAGAAACAAAGCTGTGTGCTTCGTATCACGAACACCCATCCTGAGGCAGGGTTTGGGCAGGTCCCCAGACATCCGCTCCCTGGGGTTCTCTCCCAGGTCCCCCCCGTCAGCCGCTCTGGGCCTTGCACTCAGAGGCCCGTCAGGGGCAGGTGGTCAGTGCTCGCTTCCGCCCTCCCTGCTGCGTGGGCTCCAGCTCGGAGCGTGGGTCCTCTCACCATTACTTAGGCAGTAGAAGGGAGAGACACGAAATAATGACGGCCGCAGGGCATGGGGTCCTGCCAGCACCAGAAATGAATGAAATCAGAACAGCCCCACCTGAGCCTTCCAAAAGCCACTTTTTTTTTCCTGATGTTACCTGTGACATCAGGGTCAGAACTGCAGACTTAGGAGACATTTCTCACTTTAAGAAACATGTATGCAGATGCCAGCCCTCACACTCTCTCGCTTGCTTCCTAAATAATTTTAAGAGAAATAAACGCATAGTATGATTTTTATTCTTACTGAGCACTTTTAAGTTAATTAGACACAGAGAAAACATGTTTATAATTCCAGTACTGTGCTAATGCGCAGAGTTCTGCGACTGCGTGAGGACTGCCCAGTGGCGTCCACCAAAGAGCAAAATCGAGAGAGGAGAGAGTTCACTCGTCCATGGGTTCAGAGATGTCAGGGTCAGCTGATTTTCCATTCAGAATTAATCTTGCTGCTTTAACTTGACTGCATTGTCATGTACAAAGATAGATACATACACCTATGTCACATGAACATGCCTTTCTGACACTTGTCGACGTGCACACGTGTGGCTCTGGCCAAGCGCTGTCTGTGCGGAGAAATGAGAAGACTGGGAGCCATGGACTGAGGTTCCCACGTGGAAGGAAAATGGTTGTGATCCCTGCCCCCGTGTCCTCGGGTGGGAGAACGTCCTTTCCCTGCTGAGGGGGGAAAAGAACCCACGTGTCCATTTTTCTTAATATCTTCTCCTACAACGTGAAGTCATTGGAATTGATTGTAAAGAAAACCACTGGTCAGCATCAGGGAGGGCAGCCAAGTGAGGGCCCGTATCTTCCCAGGACTCGCACAAAGTTCCTTTCATCTGTGTCCAAAACACCCATTATCCCCGCCCCACACAGCAGGGCTGGGGCACAGTAGGGTCTGTTCACCTTGACTGACCTTGCCCTTCCCACACCACCCCAATTGTCACAGTACCCTCTCCCCAGTGTTTACAGATGGTTGGGAGGGTGGAAGTAGGGAAACTCTAGCTCCAAAAAACTATCTTCAGCCCGGCTGGTGTGGCTCAGTGGTTGAGCGTGGACCCCTGCACCAAGGGGTCACCAGTTCGATTCCCGGTCAGGGCACATGCCCAGGTTGTGGGCCTGATCCCAGTGTGGGGCATGCAGGAGGCAGCCAGTCGATGTTCTCATCGACGTTTCTCTCTCCCTCTCCCTTCCTCTCTCTCTAAAATCAATAAGGGAAAAAAAAATTTTTTTTTAACTATCTTCATGCTCTCCATGATTCCACAGAAGAAAATTCTAGTTTCTACACAGCACATGATACCACATAACACAAACCTCTGCAGTCTGGAGTTCAGGGGGAAATGAAAACTTTAGCCTATCTTCCCAAAGTTGACTTCCCAGTGTTAAACTTGCTCACGGGGCCCCCTGAGCCCATCGTAAGGAGCCAGGCAAAGAGCTGCCCAAGCTCCCGCTCTGCTCTGCGGCGACTGCAGATGTCAGCCTGCTCCAGCCCCTCAAAACCGACTCCTCCCGGCACTGGGATGGCCCAGGGCGGGGTCGCTCTTCAGGGGGAGGGCCATTCGTTTAGTTGGCTTTCGCTTCTCCAGGTCTAGGCTGGGTTTGTTTGAAACGGGGGTCGGTCGTTATGCAGCAGTAGCGCCTTCGGACTTGGGGCTCTGGTTCCTCCCGCAGGGCAGTGGGCCTTGAAGAGTTGAATTCCTACTCTGTTATGGGGCTGGGGGTCCAAGTTCGCAGGAGAGGCCTTGGCAGAGCCCTGGCCGCACTGCCCCTGGCCACAGCCCTTCCCAGGGTCTGCCGGGTCTCCTGAGGAGCTCGCCACACGGGGAATGTCTCGTGCTGGAGTCCACTGCCCGGCTGGGGTTTGACCAGCGGTGTCACTCTTGACCTCCAACACCCCGACAAATCCCCTTGAAGGTGAGAGCATGTAACAGAGGCGCTGTTTATTTCCTCCACAGAACGTGGCAGAAAAATAACATTCTTGGGACAGATAACCACTGAGTTGATTCAGGTCAACATGGGCCTGCCTGATTTAAGTGTCAGGTGCCCGGTGTGGCTCAGCAGTTAGAGCGTCGGCCCACGGACCAAAGGGTCACAGGTTGGATTCTCAGTCAAGGGCACACACCTGCGTTGCAGGTTTGATCCCTGACCCGTGTGTGGGAGGCAACCAATCTCTCTGCCCCCTCCCTCCTTCCACTCTCTAAAAAATCAATGGAAGAAATATCCTCAGGTGAGGATTAACAAAAAATGAATTAGAAGAAAAAGTGTGTCAGGTTACATGTCAATTAGCCAATGCAGTTAATACACAGTGCTTCTATTTTTTTGTAATCTTGTTTAGAAGTCAAACAACAAAACAGTCTACTGAACAATAAACTTCTGAAAAAGACCACTACGTGTCCTCCGCTGGCTCTGGCTGTCCAGGGACTGCGTGCAGCTGTCTGGAGTGAAGCGGGGATCCCTGTCAACCATTCTGAAGCCATGCGGAGGAGTCAGGGTGTGGGGTGCTCCTCCGTGCCATCCCTGTGACCCCTGATTTTCTGTGTCCTCCCCGAGTGGGAGGCTCCCAAAATGGGGCCTTTTTAGAGGGAAAGCAGCTCCATCCACTGGGGGCAGAGGCCAGGTCTGGGAGCAGGCCCCGAGGGAAGCTAAAGCACCAGCAGAGCGACTGGAAGCCAAGACCAGAGGGGACCTTGGAGGCAGGCCCTCTGAAGATGCACGGGCATCACTGAGCACACTCAAGGAGCAGTCCTGCCACGAAGTCCTCTCCCTGTGCACAAGAAGGTGCATGGTACCGGGGCGGAACCCTGGCTGGCTGGTACAGCGTCTGCGTCTTGCCACGCCCCAACAGGTGTGGACCACCCCGAGCAGACAGCTGAGTTTCTCCCACTGGCATCCAGACCTAGAGTTTCCTTTACAAAGCGCTCCCCACTTCCCCACCCTCAGTCTGAGCCATAAGGTTCGGGTGAGATAGACTCCTACCCCCTTTCCAGGGTGGGTCCCGATTGGCTTGAGCCAATCAGAGTATTTCATCCCCCTGGTCACAGAAATTGGTTCAGGAATGGACACGTGGTTCAGTGAAGCCCATGAGAGCCAGGCCCCTCAGACTTCTTTTTCAACTCTTAGGAGAAATGTTCTCTTCTCTGAATCATGCAATGTAAAGAATCAAGCCTGTTGCTGCAACAATATAAATGGCATTGAGAGGGTGCCCTGAGCTGCTGGGGGTAGGGGAGTGAGGTTAGGCAAAGGGAATCCAGGCCTGTGGTAGCTACTGGATCAAACCTCACCTAAAGTCCTCCTCCCACACTTTTCAGTTATGTGGGCCAGTACATTCCCTTTATATTGTTTAAACCTGTTTGACTTGAAATTTCACTTACTTGCAAGGTAAATAATGTAAAACCAATAGGGACTCTCATTTCAGCAGGGGCTGCAGTAAGTCACTGCAAAAGAGGGGTCGGTCCTCACACACGGTGGCTTTCCTGCAGCTGAGCTAAGGGGGGTGTGGGAAAGTAGTTCCCCATCCCCACTCAACAACCTCGAATACAACAACCTCTGCTGAGATCGATGTGCAAAGCGTCATGCAGCGTCCTCCTGTCCCCCAGTGGTCACATCACATAAGGTGCCCTGGGCCAAGGGTCTTAAGAGGATTAGAAACAAGCTGGTGGGGGAGACTTCCTAGAAGGAGCAAGATGTTAACTGGGGCTGATAGAATAGGGAACAGAAGGGTCATTCTAAGCTGAGAGAACAGCCAAAGCCCAGATGTGGGCAGGAAAGCTCTGTTCTGTCCAAGCAATGGGGAGTCCTCCTAGGTGTGACTCGAGTTGTGCTCTGGGAGGTAAAGCAGGGGCGGTGAGTAGGCTGACGTGCAGGCAGGATGATGGGTTGGGGATGAGCTCCTGCAGGCGCAATGAGCGCAGGCAGGGCGGGAGGGTGGACCGCGGTGCACACAGCAGCAGCCACTGGTGAGTGAGGAAGCAGCTGGGGCTCGTCCGGAGCACCAGGAAGCCAGCCAGTGGCAGGAGGGACCTCCCTGGGAGAGGACAACAGGGGAGGAAGGTCCTCTCAGATGTAGGGGAGTCGCCCCATCCCAGCCCGGGTTCAGATGTGATTCGTCCCCCTCAGCTCTCAGGGACAGGCTGTGGCCACTGCTCCCCTCGCTGGCCTTGCCTGTCAGGACACCTCCCTGAGGAGTGTTGTGTCTCCTTCCCGAGTCACCAGGGCTGCTGGTGGATGAGCCACTGATACATACCCCAGCTCGGAGACTGCTCCCCCGAGGTTAGCAGACTATTCTGTGAACCACCTGAACCAGAACTCCCACTCCCTCTGGCATGGCCCACGGTTTTCAGGGAGGGAGGGAGAGGAGCCACCTGCTCCCCGAGCAGCCCCAGCCTCGGAGCCCCATGGAGGAGCTGCAGTCTGGGTAAAGGAACTGGAGGGCAGACCCTCCGGTCAGAAGCTTCTGCACCCTCTTCCCAGTCTGGCGGGGACTGCCTTTCTGCACCCCACAGGGCCTCTTTGGGAGCACCCACAGGGGAGGGGAGGGGGGGAACATGCTGGGCCAGAGCCCCCTCCTCTCTCCACCCCTCCTGGGGCATCATCAGACCCTGGGCCTAGCTTTCCAGCCCAACAGAACTGCACCCAGCCTAGCCCAGGGCTGCTTTCTGAAGGGGACTCCCCCGGGAAGGGGTAACCTGGACCTGCAAAGGCGTGGAGACAACAGTGGCTCCCCCAAAGCCAGAGGGTTCACTGTCCGGGCTCCAGGGCGGGTCCCCAGCGCCTGTGCGTCCGTGGTGTTTGTTGCTGCTATTCTCAGTCCTCTTCCTGGCAAGTGCCTGCCCCTTTGGAGCTGCCCCTGCCGGAGGAGCCCAGCCCCTGAGCCAGTTAACCCTCCCCTCTCGGGTGACCATCAGGGGACAACTCATGCAGTCAGGTGTGAACGACCAATAGGAGCTTGTTTGCCTTTTTAACAAGTCCGCGCAAACCCAGATGACTGCTCTCTGTCTGGGCCAGACCTGCCTGACCACGGCTCCCTGCGCCTGACCTCCTGACCGTGCACTGCACGGCCTCGACCCCGCTCCCGCAGGGCTGAGCAGGAGCTGGGCGCTGCTCTGCTGCTGGACCCCGAGGACGCTCCGTCATGACCCATGTCTCCCCTAGACCCCCACTTCTCCCGCCCGCACCAGGGGCAGACTGTCCCAAGGAGACTCGCTAAGGTTGGCGACAAAGGGAAGGTGGCATGGAGGGGAGGTGAGGGCAAGCCAGGGCTGCGGAGTCAGACACCTGAGTCTGAGCCCACCTCTGCCACGCCTGGGTGGTGCCCCCTTAGCCATGTCACCTGACTTGACTGTGCTCCATCTACAAAACAGAGGTGATAATGCCTGGGTGGTAGCAGGCTGTGGGGAGGGTTCGGGGAGCATGGGCAAAGTGCCCCCACGGTGCCTGGCACAGGGAAAGCTCAATGAACGTCGCCCCCTCCTGCTCCTCCCCCACCCACCCCCCTCTGCTCTCAGGCTGCTAAACTCCTAATGGGATTAAAAGGCTCAGAGAGCTTGCCAGGCTAGTGTGGCTCAGTGGTTGAGCATCAACCCATGCACCAACAGGTCACCGGTTTGATTCCCGGTCAGGGCACATGCCCAGGTTGTGGGCCAAATCCCCAGTGAGGGCATGCAGGAGGCGGCCAATCAATGCTCTCTCTCATCCATGTTTCTATCTCTCTCTCCCTCTCCCTTCCTCTGTCTCTCTAAGATATCAATAAAGAAAAAAGAATTTTTTTAAAAAAGGCTCAGAGAGCTGGACTCTGCAAGGACAAGCACAGAAGCAGCTGTGCTGGGCTGAGTCCATGCTTTGGGGGGCTCTCTTACTCTCGGCACGACGGCAGAGCCTGGGCCTGGAAGGGCTGTCCTCAGGATTGGTGTCTCCGTCGGGCATGGGAGACATGATCCAGGCCAAGAGCGTGGAGCTGCTTTAGGGGTCTGGGGGGGCTCAGGGAAGGGAACAACGGCTCAGAAAAAGGATAGCACCCCCAGAGGTAAGACCAAATGCGGTAAAATAAGATAGAAGCAGGTAGGACAAAACCCCACACTCTCAGGTCTGAGTGGCAATGCAGGCTGACCCCACTTCAGTGCATCCTCAGCCGAGGGAAGGAGCTACCACCTACCTGGGCAACCCGGGCTGGCACTTGGTGTCTAAAATGGGAGTGCACCCATTCCAGGGCCTGCCCCGAAGTGTCGTCCTGACCCCTTCCCATGCCCTCTGCCAGGTCCTGATTCAGCTCCAGGACACAGAGAGCTGCAGACTCAGTACCAGCAACTGGTGGCCACCTGCTCTGCCGGATTGCAGAGCAGCCCGTGCAGCGGGAGGCCCAGGATTTCCCAGACTCCCCGCCTGCAGCAGGGATGGGCCACAGAGGCCCTGCTCTTCCAGCTGCAAACAGCACTCGGAGCCCAGAACCGCAGGCCCTTCCTGCCTCAGAGGGCCTGTGCCCTGCGGAGCTGTCCCAGCGCCGGGCAGGCCTAGAGCGGGCAGAGGCCTCATGGAGCCAGGCCCTGCAGCAGCGACTCCTGCAGCTAGACGCCTAGAAACCCTGGCCCAGCACTTCCAGCGCAAGGCAGCCCTCAGGGAGAACTATCAGACAGACACAGAGCAGGTGCTGGACCAGGCTGCAGCCCTGCCCACCAGCTCAGCCACACTGGAGGGGCCGCCCAGAAGCTGGGCATGCTGGAGGCGGGCATCCTGCCCCAGGAAGGGCGCTTCCAGGCACTGGCCGAGATTGCGGACATCTTCCAGCAGGAGCAGTACCACAGCTGGGCAGATGTGACCTGCAAGAGAGCCCCAGGCGTATAAACAGTCCTCAAAACGGACGAAGGCTTTCCTACCATACCGCTATGATTACACATGTCCATTCCCAGCCACAGAGGAGTGATTTATGGATCCAGGGTTCTCTTTAAAAACATCTAGCTCCCTCTGATGCCTGAAATTCCACCACTTATAGTTCATCCCTTTTTGTAAAGCACTGTCCTCTCCAGATAGCCTCTTAATTCATTCACTAAACAAGCACTTACTGAGTGACTACTATGTCCAAGCACTCTTGCAGGTGCTGGAGATTTAGCAGTGGAAAGGGCACATGAATCCCTCCCCTCATGGAGCTAACACACTATGAAGGCAAACAGGCAAAGAAGAGAAGTGAATGGTATGTGAGATGGTAATAAAAATAATATGCCCGGCTGGTGTGCTCAGTGGTTGGGCATCGACCCATGCACCAAGAGGTCGCAGGTTCGATTCCCAGTCAGGGCACATGCCCAGGTTGTGGGCCCGATCCCCCATGGGAGGCATGTAGGAGGCGGCCAACTGATGTTCTCTCATCGATGTTTCTATCTCTGTCTCCCTCTCCCTTCCTCTCTCTCTAAAATCAATAAAGAAAAAATATTTTTAAAAAATAATAATAAAGCAGGAGAGGGGAATAGGAGGTACCAAGGGTGGGGGGAGGGAGTTAGATTGGGTGGCCAGAGGGGGTTCACTTTTGAGCAAAGACCGGAAAGAAGTGAGGGGCCAGACATCCTAAGGGATGGACTGTGCTGGGCGAAGGGAATGGTGCCGTGTCCCAAGGTGGGCACCTGCCTGGTGTGTTTGAAGACCGGCATGGACACCAGTATTGGCCAAAGTGAACAAGTAGGCGTTGAGGTCAGGGAGGTGCAGGGGTGAGGGATGGGGCAGATCATGCTGGCTCTGTAGGGCACAGTACGGACTAGGTTTTCCCTCTGAGAAAGATGGGAGATCATGGCGGGGCTTGAGCAGAGGAGGGACAGAGTCTAACTTTTGTTTTACAACCATCACTCTGGACGCTGGAACAGACAGAAAGGGCCAAGGCAGAAGAGAGAGCAGTTAGGAAACTGCTGAAATAACCCAGTCCAAGGAGTGGAGGCCAGGAGAAGTGGCGGGATTCTGGATACATTTTCAATCCAAGAGGACTTGAGGACAGATCAGATGTGGGGAGCGAGTTATCAAGGTTTAGCCCTGGGCCCCACAGTGCCCTCTGCCCAGCGAGGAGTGCCCGATCAGTCCCCACCGCCCCGGCCCCCCCAGATCACAGGTGGCCATCTCTCTCCAAACAGACTCAAGCTTCGGGAGGCCCGTGGACTGGCCCAGGTCTGAGCCCCTAGGGGCGGCAGAACAAATATCTGACAGAACCAAGGTCTGCAGCTGGTGCCCATGTCCCATCCGAGAGCCAGAAACAGTGTGGCCAGAAACGATGGGGACAGGGAGTCGCTGGGTGAGGGATTACTCAAATCTTTGGGCCTAGCCCCGCCTCTGAGCAGTGTGGCCTCAGCCTCAGTTGTCCTCACCTGGAATGAGCAGGCACAGTACCTGTCTCACAGGGGTGCTGTGAGGGTCGATGACATAAGGGTGGGAAAGGGCTCTGTGCACTGAAGTGTCTGCCTGTGCACAGTGGTTAGTGCAGCAGTGGACTCAGGTACTCCCCCAGGGAGGCCTCGTGCACCTGGGTTGGCCCTTCACCTGCAGCTGGAGGGAGGCCAGCACTGCCTCCTCCTCTGACCGCTCTTCTCCCGAACACTGGTCCACTGCACCTGGGCACTCTGGAGCTGCTCCTGACCCTGGAGGGCAGGTGGAGGTGGGGGAGGGTGTGAGGAGGTCTCCACAAAGGTCAGCCCACCACAGCCCAGGGTATCCCTCCCCCACACCCTTACTCCCCACCCATTCTCCCAGCCTCAGGGCAACAGTCTGTGCAGACTGAAGAGGTCGCAGGTTCAATTCCTGGTCAGGGCACATGCCCAGGTTGTGGGCCAAGTCCCCGGTGGGGGGCAAGCAGGAGGTGGCCAATTGATGTTCTCTCTCATCGATGTTTCCATCTCTCTCTCCCTCTCCCTTCTTCTCTCTCTAAAATCAATAAAGAAAAAATATAAAATAAAATAAAGAAAGGGTGCTTCCCGGACAAGACCATCTCACTTGTGTGCAGCAGGGTGTTGGCTCTGAGCCAGCTTCTTGCCGCATGCCCACAGAGCCTCTGCCTGAAGGCCCAGGGGCCCGAGAGCCGCCCAGACTCCTGGTGCCGCTACAGCAGGCTCTGGGCCTCCCCCACATCCTCCTGCGGGTGCAGAGACCTGGGGTCATGCCTGGGAGGATGGGGTCAGCACCATCTCACTCCAGGCCGGCCCAGGGCCTCCCGCCCAGCCTGGTTTCTCGGCAGCCCCAGTGATGGGGAAGCGGCACCAGGCTCCCTGGCCCTGGCTCCATACCCTAAGGCACACTTGGAAGAGAAACCATCCACTTCTTGGCCAAACTTCTGCAGCTCTAACCCCTCCTGCCGCTGCTGCTGTCTCTGCTCCCAGGTGGCCTCCAGCCCCCGGCTTTGCTGGCCCAGGAGCCTCAGAGCACTGTCACCTCTCGGGAGTCCGAGAGTCCACGGCTGCCATGGGCTGGCCCTGAGACTCCAGCTGCTGCATCCTGGTGATTCCTCAATTACAAGAAAACAAAAAGGGGGGAGATGTAGGGATGGGGGTTTGGTGGATGAACAAAATGTAACCTTGTGATATGCATTCTCACGACATGACCAGCCAAGAATTAAAGTATGTGTGTGGATAGATAAGGTTTGCCTGATGGGCAGGAAAACCACCCTGTTTGAATTGATGAATTGATTGGGTTGTTTACATGTGAATAGATTAGGTTTGCATGTCAAAGGGCAGGAAAACCACCCCAAAAGTGACAATGGGCAAGAAAGCCCAGACGTGAATGGGTTTGTTATTTTATATCTCCTTTGATGTTTCTTTGCTGAAAAAAGTGAGAGACAGGGCTTGGCTGTATGATCAGCAGAGATGCCATCTCAAGGAAATAATTACCTAAAATAACATGTAACCTGGGGAAGCACTTTGCAAATAAATTGGGCTACATCCAGAGATCTGGAGCATTTGCTCCCTTGTGATGCTCCCCCTCACCCCAAGCAGCGTGTGCTTGTAGTTCATTGCATTGCGATGACCCCTGGCAGGCCAAGAGAGACAGCACACACCCATCAAGCAGGTAGGCTCCCTTTTCAAGTTTTCCCCAGCCTACCCCGACCTAACCTGGGCCTGACCTCCTTGTGCTCTGCCCTGCTATGCCATGGCGCCCTCTCTGAGGCTTCCCTCTGGATCCACTTCCCCTCATCCATGCAGCTATCCCAGTGCAGGCTCCCACGTGCCTGTCCCCAGGTCCAGGAAGGGCTGCGAGCCCTGCAGGACAGGCGGGAGCATGTGTTCCAGGCCTGGGAGCAGAAGGGAGAGAGGCTGCAGGCCATGCACCAGGAGCAGCTCTTCCTCAGAAAGGATGAGGTCCTCACAGCCCAGGAGGCAGGTGCCCTCACCCCACAACACACACTCTTGTGCTCCTACTTCTCACTGTTTCTTCTTGCCCTGACTCACTCCCTTGCTTCCTGGGGCTCTGGCTTTTCCCCTGACATGCAGCACAGACAGCTGCAGATGGAGCTGTCTGCACAGTCCCTGATGGCCTCTGTTTCTTTCCCATGGGCTGATCCAGGTCTCCCTGAAAACCAGTGCCCTGGGGAGCTCAGTGGAAGAGGTGGAACAGTTGATCCATAAGCATGAGACCTTCCAGAAGGTGCTGACTGCCCAGGATGAGAAGGTAATGGGCTCAGGGCAGCCTGGGTTTGGTCAGAGTTGGTGGGGAAAGTAGGGAGTCTGGGAACTTTGGAGAGTCCTAAATGACGGACACAGGGTACTTGGTGAGTAACCAGAGGCAGTGTTGATGTGGGGGTGACCTTTGGGCTAGGAGTGCATGGTGGGGGCTGACTAAGCAGAGTTGAGCATGTGGCTCAAGAAGGGGGCCTTGGATGGTAGGCCACACTGCAGGCACAGGGAGTCCACTTGGCCCCATATCATGGGGTCACTGGCTTTTGGCTTCCTGGGAGGATCAGCCAGCCCCAGGTCAACCCTAGGCCACGTAGGCCTGAGGGAAGGCCTTCCCTGTGGGCCAGCCCCTGCTCCAGCCTCACCGGCATGGAAGAGCAGCAGGCTGCGCCACCACCCCCACAGGAGGCAGCTCTGTGTGAGCAGCACAGACACTCCGGGGCCCCAGGGTGCGAGACCTCCACACAGGCCAGAGCGTTGGGCTCGAGTGAAAGAATTGGCTGAGACCCAGAGACAGGCCCTGCACACCTCCCTACTGATGGCTGGCTTCACCAGGGCCGCCACCCAGGTTAGAGAGCCATCCCCAGCCCAGTGCCTTCTGTGTGGGCCACACTCTACAGTTTACATATGACATTCACCTTCCTGGGCTCATTCAGCCTCCACCACAACCCTGTAACGAGGACACAGGTTTGCAGAATTCAGTGGCTTTCCCAGAGGCCATGCTATAGCCCAGAATATTTTATCAAAGACCCTTTTTGTGTGAACCTCAATGCGTCCTCAGCTCTTGCAATGCAAAGAGAAGTGGGGGACAGAGCAGAGCAGTCTAGGGTCGGGGAGCAGGCGAGCCTCGCCTCCAACACAAGGTCCTACCCAAGCCCTCTTTCTGTGGCTAGGGGTCAGCGGGGCTGGGCATGTCTTCCTGGGCTGGACCCATTGGTTCTCATTCACCAGGCTCTGCCCCATCTTACCCTGGGGGCCAGTAGTCAGCTGCCTGGGTGGGACGTCTCTGGGGACAGAGGCAGTGTTAGCATCAGGGGTCATGTCGCCACCCAGCAGGTGGAGGACTGGATCCAGGAGCGGGTTCATCAATGGGGAGAGCTGCTCTAAAGATAAGTTGAGGCACCTGCAGAAACACCTGGCCTTCCAGGCTGAGGTCCAGGCCCATGAGGAGGTCATCATTTCTGTCACCGAGGTGACAGCCAGGCCCTCAGCCCCAGCCCTGCCCCAAAGTTTGACTACAGGATGGTCAATGGGAAAGGCCTGAGGCAGGAGGAAGGGAAACAGGCAAGACCTTCTGGTGTCCCTTCCTTCCCCAGGAGGTGAGACTCTCCTGGCACAGAGCCTCTCGGGCAGGAGAGGTCTCCAGAGGCTGCAGGTGTTGCAGGAGCACTGGGAGAAGCTGAGGCAGGCGGTGGCCCCGGAGCCAGGATCTGGAGGACATGAGAGCTTGCTGGAGTTCCTGCACAGAGCGGACCTCTGTGAGGCCTGGATCCAGGACATGGGGAGACCCAGCTGGGCAGGGGCAGATCTGGGGTGAGGTCATGTGGCTAAGAGATGGGGGAGCCCCAGGCCTGCAGCCCCCCAGTTCCCCAACAGGAGGGAGCCCCAGCAGTGAGTTGCCAGGGGCTGGGTGCGCCCAGGGTGCAGCCCACCCGATCCTCGGCCCCCACAGGAGGTGATGGTGGACATCGGCGACCTGGGACAGAACCGTGAGTGCTGCCTGCAGCTCCTCAAACAGCTCCGGGAGTTCCGAGGAGTCCAGGCCAGGGTACGGGGCCCTGCGGGGGCAGGTCGGCCCCCACATCCCCCCAGTGGGAAATGCAGCTCAGAGTGCTGACCGGGCATGGGCGCTGGAGTCGGGTGTGGCTCTGGGCACAGCTCCGCGCTCCCTGCCTGTGTGTGCTTAGGCAAGCTCCCTTATCTCACCGAGCCTCGGTTCCTTCATCTTGAAAATGGGGAGGACACCCACCTCATAGGTAAAAGAGCATTTATGTGTGGTGGTAGTTACATGAATCTGTACGTGTAACAAAACCACATAGCACTCTACCCCCCACACCCTCAGATGAGCGCTTGATGAACTCCGAATGAAATCTGTAGTCTAGTTAATAGTTAGACCAATGCTAGTGTTCTGGGTTTTTGTTGTTGTTGTTGTTGTTTTAGGGAGGGAGGGAAAGAGAGCGAGCGAGCGAGAGAGAGAGAGAGAGAGAGACATTGATGTGAGAGAGACACATCGACTGGTTGCCTCCTGCACGACCCCGACCAGGGCCGGGGATGAACTGCAGCTGAGGTACGTGCCCTAGGCTGAAATCAAACCCATGACTCTTTGGTTCGTGGGCCGATGCTCTAACCGTTGAGCCAAACCGGCCGGGGCTAGTGTCCTGGTTTTCATATTGTACTATACAGTAGATATGTAAGATGTTACCAATCAGAGGAAGCTGGGGGAAGAGTAATGGGACTTTTCTATACTCCTTTTGCAATTTCCTGTGCATCTATAATTATTTCAAAATTGAAAATAAAAGAATGCACACGTGCCTGGATGTAGTGGATAATCAATAACCATCCTTCAGCATCTCCTCACTGCCCCCTACACTCACCCCAAACATCTATTTCTCTGTGTGGTGTAGAGGAGAGAAGTCGGACAGATGCATTCACAATCGGGCGTGGAGGCCTCGCCCCGGCGTAAGCACACACGGCTTTTCAAAGGGCTGCAGAGCCGCCAGCTGAGGTGTCCTCGGATGATGTGGAATTTCACAGCCACTGTGCCAGACACTGTGGGAGCAGCCGGACTCGGGACGGAGCTGGGCCCGAAGCCCGGTTCTGCCTCAGTGAGCCGTGTCAGCCTCCGAGTTCTGCTCGGGCAGCTCTGAAAGGAGAGAAACCCTTCACTGCCCACCTAATCGGAGGTACTTCATAGAGAAGAGCTTTGGAAATTTAACAAGCTCTACAAATACAAGGTGCTTTTACTAGCGGCAGGAAGCCTGCAAACCCCCCCACACACACACTGTCCGGGCCCCTCCCCGTGCACCTGTCAGCCCCACCCCGCGTCTGAGCTGCAGCAGTCAGTCCAGTGACTCCTTGGGGTGGCGACACCCAACCCCAGGAGGCCCAAGCTCATTATTTCATTCCATCCGTCGCTTTGCTTTTCTTATCCAACAAGCTGCATTTTAATTTTAAAAGCTTCTGTCAATCAGTGCATATCCACCCACCCCTTCCCGTGTGGTCCTGGCTCTGGGAGCACACTTTTTTCTGGTCTCAGAGGTGACTCTGAGGCTCCAGGCTCCTAGTGTGTCCTGCTCATTGCATCTGGGATAGGATGGGACATGGTGGCCACAGCAGAGGAAGCAGCTGCCTCCACACCCCAGACGCGCTGCTCTCCACGCTCTCTCGGGCCCAGGCAGACCCTCTAAGTGCCAACTGCAGTCCAAGGGAGGGGCTCAGAGTGGGGGCCAATGCACTCAACCTGCACCCCTGCAGGGCTCAGTGGATGACACCTACATCAGGAGCATCGATGACTTGTCACTGCATCTCAAGAACCAGGACTCCGAGCAAGTCAAGACCATCTGCCAGTGGCGACCCCAGCTCATCAGCAGGCCAGTCCCAAGATGGGAAGGTGGAGCAGGAGAGGAGGCTGGAGGGCCACCTCAGACTCAGCCTCACATCCTCTCTGCCAGGTGGCACAGTTTCCATGGCAACCTGCTCCAGTACCAGCGACAGCTTGAAGATGCCCTGGAGATGCACACATTATCCTGTGAGCTGGATGCCGTCCCTGAGCGGACCAGGGGGAAGGTAAGTGGTCAAAGAGCAAATGCAGCCCAGGGGTGAGCACTGCCCCCAAGGCCCTGCCCTCCGCCCACCTCTCCTCAGCTGGGGCAACTTGGCGGTCTGTCGGGGGTCTCAGGATCATCTCTGGACTATAGAAGCCCCATTGCCGTCTTGGAGGCTAGCCTCCCTGCACCCCCAGAAGGCCTGAGAGTCCAGAGGCCAGACCCCTACGCCAGTGTTTCCTCGTTGCCCTGAGCAAGCTCAGAACTGCAGGCGTTCGCCCCAGGATTGTGTCGGCACCGCGGAGAAACCATTCTCACTCCTGTGGTCCCCCCCTCGCCAGGCCGGGCTGTCCACGCGGTTCCCCACCGAGGAATGAGGGTCAGCTGCGGCTGTGGATACGGAAGCACCTCACAGAAAGGAAACCCCCACCCAAGTCTCTCCTCAGAACCTTTCTCCTTCGCAAAAGGAAGGGGCCTCTGGTCAGGGCCGGCGCCCCGCTCCAGCCCCATGGAGGGCACTGGGAAGGGAATCAGGCTGGGTGCTTGCTTTCTACCCAGAAACCCTGCAGCCAGTGACCCTCTGCAGCGGGGGAGGGGCTGGAGAAAGGCCAAGCCGGCTCCCCATTCCGCCCAGGCCACCCTGCTGCAGGCCCTGGGCTGCGTGCAGAGGCTGCTGTGGAAACACGAGAAGTTGGAGCCGGAAATGGGCCTCATCCAGGCCCGGGTGGAGGTGTGCAGCTGGGTGTGGACGTGGACCCCGTTTCCTCCTCTGTGAGCCCTGGGAAGGCGTGCAGAGGGCAAGGGGGCTTCAGGACCTCGAGAGCCAGCCAGGCCCACTCAGCTGTTACTCCTACAGGGCCTCCTGTAGCCAGGGCTCCCCTGAGCAAAACCTGCCTCCTGGCCCCAGGCCCTGACCCTGCTTCCCTCACAGCCCCTAGGGAGTGAGGGGGGCTGCCTCTGCCAGAGAAGTCCCAGGCAGCCCACAGCCTCGGCTGCAAGTAGCAGGAGATGGGGGACAGAGTGGTACGACCCCCAGTGCCCTGCTGACCCTTCCCTCAGTCCCCACACTTCCCTTTGGCCCCAGTTTTCCCCTAAGACTCCCCGTCCTTCAAATAACTGTCTGCATTGTCACCCCATTAATCCCCAGCCCCTGGGCCCTTCTTTGGCTGAGGGGCTGCAGGGACAGAGGCACTGGTGGGCACAGGGGAAAAGAGGGACACGGAGGACTAGCTGATGAACCCTGTGGGCAGGAGGGAGTCGCTGGATGCCTGGCACCAAGCTCAGAAACTGCAGGCGACGCCGCAGGAATTGCTGGTGTGGGCCCAGCGGCTGTGGGCTGAGATGGAGGCCCGAAGTGCCCCCGGCAGCCCCGCAGAGGCCTGGCACATGTTGGAGGAGCACCAGGGGCGAAAGGTGAGCTGTTCAGACCCTGGACCTTTCCTGGGATCCCGCTTCCTCTCTACCCTCTCCCTTACTGTGATCCCAACTTTCTCTTGGGTCCTTTCTCTGTCACCTGCCTCTGCCTTTCTCTTCCATTCCAGCCCCTCAGCTGTCTCCCCACCTCTCCTCCTTCCCACTGGGCCTCCTCCAGCCCCGAAGGCCCCGGCCTCTGGGATCTGAGTCCAATCCTGTTGCAGGCTGAGCTGGACTCCTGAACAGACAGCATAAGCCTGGCCCGTAGCACGGGGTGGTGACTGCTTGCAGCTGGGCACCTGTCCACCCCCGACCTCCGCCGGGCCCTGGTTGGCTTAGACCAGGAGCTGGACAGCCCCGAAGGGACCTGGCCGGAGCACCAGGGCAGCTGCAGCAGGCTTTGGAGCTACAGGTGGGCAGCCTCATCCTGCCCCCGCCCACTGGGCCCGCACTAACCCCAACAGCCCTGGTCAAAGCCAAAGCCAGAGAGGCTGCCGTGCCGGGGCCTCTTCCCACCACTCACCGTCCAGCTTGCCCACACGTCTTGCCTGCTGTGGACTCATCCTGCTGAGCCAGGCCCCAGGTCCCTGGTTTCCCCACCGGGCCACCAGCAGGTTCATGCCAACGCCTCCTCTTGCCTTTTCCTTTCTCAACAGTTATTTCCGAGCCCCGTGGAGCAGATGGCAAGTTAGCTCCGCAGCCAGGAAGCTGCTCCGTCAGTGAGGGTCTGGGGGCAGGTGCCCGCAGCAGTGAGGGAGGGTTTACAAGGGCAGCATTCGGGATCAGACCAGCCAGTGCTGCCTGAGCTCCCCAGGCGAAGGGGGTCTCCCCACCTCAGTCACACCCGTCACCGAGCCCTCCACGTGAGCAGTTCAGGTGGGGCTGAGAGGGTGCGTGTGGCCCTCCACCCATTCTTGCCTTCTTCCCGCCACCCTCCTCACCTGCTGACACCCAGAGTTTGCTTTCCAACACTGTCCCACCCGCTGTGGCAGGCAAGCCTGACTCATGGGAAACAGAACAGTCGTCCTGTGCAGAGGTGTCCCCGCTGGGAGTGCGGAGGGAGGCGTCCCTGTCAGGTGCAAAGCCTCACCTGCCCTGGACATTCTGACACAAACCTTGTCCCTCAGCACCTTCCCTGGCTGAGACTCGCAGCCCTAAAGCCAAATGCAGCCTCGAGGGGTTAGAGGGGTGGGTTTGAGCAGAGCACTCACGGTGAGTGTGAGTGTTTCGTAGGATGGCTCTAGGTGGGAACGCAGGTAGCTTAGGATGGGGTGGGGGCAGCCCCATGGGCAGTATCCCTGCGCCACCAGGACCCCTTGGCCGATGCGGAGACCCTCCCGAGGAAGCACAAGGTGCTGGGGCGGAACCTGGAGGCACAGGCGGGAAGGATCAGCGCACTGGGAGCCACAGCCCACAGCCTGCAGCAGGGTGGATACCCCGAGGCCCAGAGTGCCCCAGGCCAGTGCCAGGCCATGGTCCTCAGGGACCCCTGGCTCTGGGCCAAGGGGAGTTGTGGGTGGGCCTGCGTGGGCATGGGGCATCTGGCTCTTCCTTTCCTGCCCTTCCACCTCTTGGCCCCGGCTCACCAGCCATTTCCAAAGGCTGCAGTCAGGTGCCAGGGCCCCACCACTCCCAGCCCTGCAGCGAGTTGGCCCATTGTGGATGCCAAGCAGCACACGGTCATTCGGCTGAGATGGGGGAGTTTTACAAAGACACATATACTGGGAAACAGAGAGAAACGACCTAATGGGACGACAGTACCAGAGCGCAATGGCTAAGCCTCAGGCCTCGGGAGCCAGACAGTCCTAAGTTCCTTGCTGCCCGCTCATGGGGGACTTGGGGCAGATCCCTCATGGAGTCTGGTGTCTGCTACAAGCAGATAGCAACACCTGCCTCTCGGGCTGCGTGAGGATTGCAAAGGCAGCCTCAGTCTTAGTAAGGTACTGGCACTCGGGCCGACTGACAGATTTTTATGCTCATTTAACTGAAACCAACACAGCTTACAAGACACCAGGTTCCACCTGCATTTCCTCACAAAAGCCCAGCTGGTTCAGCCGCCTTGTCCAGCTCCTGACTTCCAGATCAAGGTAGATCTTGGCCAAAAGCTGGATCCCAGACTGGCAGGGTCTCCATCCTGAGAGCCCACCAGGGCCCACAGTGTTTGTGACGCCTGGTGCTGGTGCCCTGGTGGGGGCAGGGTGAGCTATCCCCTCCTCCTCCTTGCAAGTGGACCCCTATCCGCGAACCCTGGAGGAGGGGATGAGCTTTGATTGATAGATGGCGAACATTGGTTTGCTGGTCTCTGTCAACACCCCCTCTGCACAGTCACATTAGAAGGGTCCTGGCAGGCCCAGCTGCCCCCCAGGACAGTGCCACCCCGGCCCCTCCCCTCCCAGGCTTCCAGCATTCTCTCAGGTGTGTGTTCAGTCCAGCGTCTGGCATCTCCCCTGCCCACTGTTTGGCAGCCCCAGCAGGGGGAGACAGAGGTTAACACACCAGTGTGGGGGACTCGGCATGGGGGGTGGGTGGTGGTGGTTAAAGCTTCTTTTCCTATTTTTATTGATCTAATTTCTATTTTTGTACACATGACAATGTACTTAACATATTGGTATGGAGGTACATACATATATAAATCAATATATAGCTAGACACATGCACACACACGCACACACACACACACAAATACATATATATTAGGGGGACCAGAAAGTAATGTCGTGTTTTTATGCCATTAATTCAAACAGATAAATTTTTAACACGTTTTTATTTTTAATCGATGATGTAATCACCCTCGTTATCAACAACCTTTTGCCATCTAGTGTGCAAATTTTCAATGCCGGATTGATAAAAATCAATTGGTTTTTGAGCAAAACATCTGGAGATGGCATTTTGGACATCACCTAAATTGTCAAATTTTTTGCCACTTAGAAAATGTTGTAGAGATCGAAATAAATGGAAATCCGATGGCGCAATATTGGGCGAGTATGGTGGGTGAGGCAATACCTCCCACCCCAATTCATTAATTTTTTCCAGGGTTCGTCTTGCGCAGTGCGGTCTTGCATTATCGTGTTGCAGAATAACGCCTTTTCTGGTGACAATCGCTGGGCACTTTTCAATTAAAGATTGATTTATTCGATCCAATTGTTCACAGTAAAGGTCTGCATTCAGTTTGTCCAGGTTTCAGCACTTCAAAATGAACGACTCCGCGAATACTCCACCAAACACACAAAAGTGCCTTTTGGGGTGTAAACCTGGCTTAGCTATACTTCATGGCGATTCATTCGGAGACAGCCACTGCCTTTTGCGTTTTGGATTATCACAGAGGACCCATTTTTCATCTCCAGTGATCAAGCGATCAAAAATCACTTCTGTATTGTGCCGCTGAAGCAATAAGTTGCATGTGGTGGACCGGTTAGCTTTGTTTTCTTTGGAGATTATGCGGGACCCAAACACCTGCTCTGCTTACTTTACCCATCTGCTGCAAATGTTCTTGGATGGTCGACCAAGGTTGGTTAAGAGTGTTTGACAGTTCCTCGATTGTCTGACACGGATTTGCTTCCACTTCCACCCTTAACATGTCATTGTCTAAAGTTGTTGGTCTTCCTGATCGATACGAGTCAGAAAGATCAAAATGACCGGATTTGAACTTAGAAAACCACCTTTGGCATTTATGAACGTCTAATGCACTTGAATAAGCATCGCAAATGTTTTTGGTAGCAACTGTTGCGTTACTACCCTTGTGAAACTCAAAAAGCATACAATGCCGGATATGCACCTCTTCTGGTATTTGCCTGACCATTTCACTATAAATTGCACACACAAAAAAATTAAGCTTTAATTATTTACGAGTAAACAAGTCACTCTAACCTTAAAATGTCTTTGGCATGATTCTGAAGTACACAATGAGCTGATAAATGACAACCGAATATCGAAACGCGCAGAAACAACATTACTTTCTGGTCCCCCTAATATTTGGGAGGTGCCCACTCAAAAATTCTTACTAATAGCAGCTTGTGATCAAAGGTTGTTTAGACTGTACTAGTCAGCTCAGGCTGCCGTAACAAAATACCACAGATGGGTGGCTTAAACAACAGACATTTGTTTTCTTTCAGTTCTGGAGGCTGAAGTCCTAGACCAAGAGTTTGCGGCAGGGTTGGTCTCTCCTGAGGTCCCTGTCCTTGGCTTACCGATGGCTGTCTTCACTCTGTCTTCACATAGTCGTCCCTCTGTGTGTTTCTGTGTCTTCATCTCTTCTTATAAGGACACCAGTCATAGCGTATTATGACTTCATTTTAACTTAATTACCTCTTTAAAGACCCTATCTCCAAATAGTCATATTCTGAGGTTCTGGGCATTAGGACCTCAACGTAAGAACCTGGGGGACAGTGGGGGGATGCAATTAAGCCCCATAAGGAAGAGAGGAGACAGAATGTCTCTCACCTTCGAAGGAAACCCCAGATGCAGGGTATACTGATACCAAGAAAGGCTGTCCTGGGCTGGCAGGGCACCCATATGCACATATGAGCATGTACACACACACACACACACACCCCCCCCCCCCCCCCCGTAGCAGCTCCAGGTCCTGGTGGGCGGACCTGCCGGCACTTGAGACCCCCTTCGGGCAGGAAAAAGGCACTTCCGGAGTGAGCCCAGACCCCTGGCCGCCGTCAACTGGAGGAGCTTCAGCAGCTGCAGACTTTCCTGCTGGATTCCTACAAGGTTCCCCTGGGTTGGGGTGGGGAGTGGTTGCCCCAGAGAGAGGCCACCCTTCCTCAGGGCAGCCCAGAGGTTAGGAGGAGGGGGAGCCCTAGGCAGCAGAGCCTGGTCCTCCCTGTGCATCCAGGTGGCCACAAGGCTGAGAGAAGAACCTGGTAGCCCTAGAAGAGGGCTGGCGGGACGCAGCCGTGCTGCAGACGCAGCTGCAGAAGCAACAGGACCTCCAGGCTGAGCTGCGCACAGGTGAGCATGAACAACAAAGGCTGCAGAGGGTGAGGCCCAGGGCCCTGCGGGGGGGGGACGGGGGGGGGGGGGACACAGTCTGGCAGGCCAGAGCATGAGGCGACTCCACAGAGCCCTGCAGGCGCCCTGAGTCATCGCAGTGGACAGCCCACGCTCACCGAGTGCGTCCTGTGTGCAGGCACCGTGCTAGTGCCAATGGGGAGTGAGGGACAGCAGCTTCTCTGGGCACTTTCTCCTAAAATGATGCCTTTTCGACAACTTTAAGGGTAGTGTTTTGACACGATAGTTTTTAAAACTGTCTTAGAAAAATATTAGAAGACACAGGGCACAGCCAGCAGTCCTGGAGTCAAAGTGTAGCCCCTTTTAAATTTACCTGAACCCAGGCTGGCTCCCTCTGATACAAAGTTCCCTGCTAAGTATTTTAGATGTTTTATCTCATTTAAACAGAATAACCATTATTATCTCAATTAAATGCATAAGGCAAATGAGTTCAGAGAGGTTAAGGAACTTGCCCAAGACCACACAGCCAGCACACAGATTGCAAGGCTGGTGGTTGGAGCCGACACAGGTGCCCTGGCAGCAGTCCATCGTGTGGCTGTAGGAGGGACAGAGGCTGCTGCAGACCTGCAATGCTAGTGGGTGGAGTAACCCCCACGTTTCAGACCCCGGACCACCCACCCCATCTGGTGCAAACCCCTGCTTACTGTCAGCAGCAAAAGTAAATCAGGGTCACAAGGCTCTGTCTCCAGATTCCATGGCTGTCCCCCACCCTCCTCGCTGAGGGAGACACACCGCCTTTCCTGCTCAGGCCAGATCCGAGATGAGGAACACCCGGGTAACCTCTCTCTGGGGTGACATGCTAGAAAACTCGCCTGGCTCTGTCCACCCCTCCTCACCCACGCACCCCTCACTCTTCCTCCTCTCCAAGACAGAGCACTGTCTGCAGGACAGCCAGACCCCTCCTGCACCCTTGCTCTTGTCTCTGCTCCAAGGGGACAAGGAGTCAGGATGTCACCCAGACTCCAAGACCCACGCAGATTCACACACAGTTACAAAGACACACACAGCCTCATGCCGGAGGAGCGCTCACACCGGGACGGGTGGCAGCCACGATGGGGTCTCTTTAAATTTTCCACTCACACTCCTGCAGGACCCCCAGATTCTAATTTATGATCCAAGTCATGGGTAGCTAAGTGAATGCCCTTGTCCTGGACACAGTGGCTTCTAAGGCTACGAAGGCAGCCACTTCCGCTCTGTGACTCTGGCCACATGCCCAGGACAGAGACTAAAGTCGCTGGGTCAAGGCAGGCAGATGCAGTGAGAACCAACATCTCCATCCACCTCACACACCACGGTCACTCCTGCAGCTGCCTGTTGGCTCCGTTTCCACATGCCATGTGGACGTCAGGAGGAGGTAGGTGTCCCAGGGAAGCCTGGGGCACGAGTGTGTGGAGAAGATTCTGGGGTCACAAGGTCCTAAATTCACTCTGCCTCCCTGTTCCCTCCACAGGTCTGGGTCCTGAAGCAAGCCCTGAGGTACCACCAAACCTCAAGGCTACACGTGAGGACACCCCCTAGGGTGTCCTACTGACTTTGGGAATACACGGTTGCTTGTTAAGAGAGGGGAGCCCCGCAAGGTCACAGCTTAGTCAAGCTATGCCGCTAGTCTCTTTCTTTGACGCATCTGGTTCAGGTCTGGCCATCCCTACTGTAGGACAGGAAGTAGCCCTTGACTGAATCCCTGGCCACAACCCAAGGTCCCTGACCAGGAGAGGAAGGGGTGCTGGCTGTCATCTCCGGCAAGTTGACTCAGCTGGCCAGGGCTGCAGCAGAGACTCGCCCCACCCACCCAAACCGCCTCCTGCCTGCTTAGAAAGGTGCCAGGAGCAGATGACCCACGTTTCAGGGTAAGCCTATGCTGACTCCCTAGCTTCGTGAGACACTTTGTTTCCTAAACCAGTCCTTGCCCTAAGTAACCAAAGCCTGGAATAACATGTCCCTTCTTGGCAGCAATAACAACCTCAGAAAATACCTCACGTGTGTATGAGCCTCTGTCATATACAAAGCGCTCTATTTTTCGCTGTACAAGTATGCAAGGAAGGGAGACCAGACACAGGTCACAGGGCTTTGAGCCCCCCCCCTTTTTTTTTCTTTATTGATTTTAGAGAAAGAGGAAGGGAGAGAGAGAGAGAGAGAGAGGAACATCGATGAGAGAGAAACATCGATCGGCTGCCTCCTGCATGCCCCCCACTGGGGATTGGGCCCACCACCTGGGCATGTGCCCTGACCGGGAATTGAACCAGCGACCTCTTGGTGCATGGGTCGACGATCAACTACTGAGCCACACCGGCCGGGTTTGGCTTTGAGCCCTTACACAAATATGGTCAGTGCTGTGCTGGGCTCCCCCAGCTCTACCCCCGGCTGACACAGAGTCTCTGAATCGTCTCCTTACCCAAACGGAAGCCATCTCTGGGCTGCAGCATGGGGACCAGGCTCCAGCCCGTTTAGAAGGCTCGACCTACCCGGAGGTGTCTGTGGCAGGCTTGCGGTGGCTTCAATGCCATGTCTGGGTGGTGCTGGGTACACAGTGGTGGAGCCCCCAGTGGGGCCATCCGCACCCTCCGAGGTTCTGGAACAGCTGTTGATGACGTTCTCTGCCCCAACTGAACCAGAGAAGCCAGACAGACGGACGGTGGGCCGGGTGGGAGCCCAGGCCAGGGTGCCGCCATCACTGGGGCCGCCGCCGCCGCCGCACAGCCTCACGCAGGGCCCCCAGCAGCTGCTCCCGGTTGTTGCAGATGTTGTAATGCGTCAGCTGGAGCAGCTTGTCCACGTCCTCCTGGCTGTAGGTCACCTTCGAGTAGTGGTACGGGGAGTTGGATGAAGACAGGTTCACCTCCCCAGCCTCCTTCTCCTCAGCTGTCCGGCGGACTCCTAGTGGGGAAAGAGTGCAGCCAGGCACGAGGGGACGCACTGGGGCTGGAGGGGTTGGGGTCACCTAGGGAGAGGCATAAAGGATGGAAGAGGGGGGACGAGGGACGCCCCGGGCACCAGGAGGTGGAGGGGCTGGGAGCTCACCAGGGGCTGAGTGCTCCCGGAAGGAGTCGTTGACCAGGGGGAAGTGCAGCACGGCCGGGGCCTCAGGGCAGTCGGGGTCTGAGAACAGGTGGCATTCGCGAGGCTGGCGCTGTTCCTCAGGGCTGGGCGAGATGGGTGGGAATGGGATCCCCTGCTCCTGGCAGAACCGACCCAGGAGCTGCAGCTGCTGCAGGGCGGGCAGAAATGGCATCAGGGAGACGGGCCCACAGGGCTCCCAGTGTCCTCAACAGCAGGCTGACGGAACGCAGAGGTCTGCTCACACACGCGGGCAGCGCCCAGAGGACACTCAGGTCCCAGGGGGCCCAGCAGAGCCAGGCTGGGCTCGGAAACACGTGCTAACAATGCCACGTTCTGCAACTGGGAGGCAAACGCTTCACTGGACCAGCAAAGACACAAAGCAGGGGCCCCAGAGGTCCCGAACCAATCGGAGGCATGGGTGCAGTCAAGGGGACCCAAATATAAAGGACATTTAAACAGTTCCCCATCACTCCAACTTCCTGAGCAGAGTGAGTTCCCCTGGTTGTGGATTCTAGGAACTCAGTGTCCCATTCACAGGGTGTCACTGTCACAGCCCCTAAGGAAGGTAGGCCAGATACTGACTCCAAAGCAGACCACCCGGGAGACATAGCCAGGATGTCAGGCCAGGCCCAGGGTTGCCCACCACCTCCCAAGCCTGCCCGCAGCCCACCTGAAAGGCTCCGTGGAGGTTGTAATCCAGCGACAGGATGAGGTCCACGTCCCGTGTGGGCCGCAGCAGCGGGGGGCAGCTGGTGTTGACAAAGTAGCCAACGTCCAGCAGGCAGAGGTAGGGCTCCGCAGGCGTTAGCTGGTTGGGAAGCCCGTCCAGCTTGGTGGCTGGAAAGGTTGGGAAGATGGGGTGAAGTAGCTGTCACAGGTGCTCAGGGCACCAGCCCCTGGGGGCTAATGCCAGCTCCTTGCTGCTGACAGGAGACTCGGCCCTCTGGCCCTGCCCTCACTGAAGCAGCACCTCCACTTCCTGAGGCCCTGAAGGTGGGCCCTGATCCCTAACATAAGGAGAGAAACAAGGGCTCTCGCTCCAAGCAGCCCAGGAAACTGAGCTCAAAGGGCAAGGGGATGAGGTGTTACAGTGTGTGTGTCTGGACCAAGGACCCAAGGCTCAGGCAGCCCTGGGAGACTCTAGAGAGCTGAGACCAGGGGAAAAGCAGATACCTTTCCAGGTGGAGAAGTGAGGATGCTGGAAATAGTCCTTGTGGAAATGGAGACCGTACAGGAAATTGTGGGTGGCCTGGGCAAGCGGGCGCCGCGTCAGAAGGTCAGTGAAAAAATCAGCTATTCTGCCAGCCACCGTGGGAGGCTCTTCTATCTTCAGAAGGGGGACCTGCTCCTTATCTGCAGTCAAGAGGGGAGGAAGTGGGGTGTCTTTCAGGAAATGGGTACTCCTAGGCCTTTATCCCAGCCTCTGTGGACTCGCAGAGGCTGAGAGTCCACGTTTCCCCAAATACTGCCCCACTGGCTGCCCCCCCACACCCTCACGGGGAGTCCAGGCACCTACCCAGGGTGGCCTGATCCTGTGACCAGCGGTCCCAGAACTGGCTGGGCTCTGAGGACCAGTACAAGCTGTCCTGGAGATTGGCTGCATACAGGTTGCTCCAAATACCTGAGACAGGGGACACGTGGGAAAGAACCCCCACCCCACCACACCCTGACCCTTTCCCCAAGGCCTGTCCTGGACCAGGAAACCTTTCAGTGACTGAACTGGGAAGGTCGAGGCCGCCACCTCCCCTAGGCCCGTCTCCCCGCTACCCCAGCTGCTCCAGCCTTCCACCCCCTCACCTTCCAGGAAGCAGATGCGAGGCTCGGGCAGCTGCTTCATCAGGCGGCCCATGAAGAACTCAGAGCCGAAGAGCTCGGAGGGGATGAAGGCGCCGTACTTGGGAAAGCCGACCTCGTAGGGGGAGAACTCGCACCACTCTGTGAGGAGGCCACACAGCCTCACCACGGGGCCCAGGACCTGAGGACCCTCAGCACCAGCGCGACCACCGCAGCTTCACGTCAGGGCAGCCCAGTGACCAAGAGGCTCAGCCTCATTGCTGGCACAGTGGGCATGAGACCTAAGGCCCCTGCCCCCATCCCAAAGCCTGAATGAGACTCTGGAAAGCACAGGGCCTGGCCCTGAAGAGGTGGGTAGAGCACACACCTCCCACACAGGCCCAGCCACCCTGCCAACCATGAAAGCATGGGTCTCAGCTCCAGGCTACTCACCCCCAAATTCAAAGGTAGTCAGGTTCTTCCCTTTGGTATTGAGGGCACAGTAGATAGGCAGAGGATTCTGGCCGTGACTCAGGGCCTCCCGCTGGTCTGAGAGTTTGTGATCACGGGGCTGGGGGGGCGGGGGAGATGATCAGAACCTGAAGCCACAGCTTCCTGGTGCCTGGGGCCTTTCCCACCCGCTGCTGCCCAGGGTTGCTCCCATCTCCAGACGGCTCCCCCGGCTGCACCCTCCCCGCACCTCATCGTGCAGCAGTGCCTCGTTGACGAGGGCCCACAGGTTGGTGAAGCAGGTCGGGTAGCCCAGGCGGGCACACTCGGCCAGCTCCTGCCGGTACCGCTGCAGCTGGCTGGGGGCCAGCACGCCCAGCTTGCTCTTGGTCACCTGGGTCTTCAGCAACTCGGTGGGCCTTGCCAGGTCCTTCTGAGACCACTCAGGGTCCTCATAGAGGTTGGCCAAAGCCCTGGGAAAAGGCAAAGCCAGAGGGACCTACTGCATACCCTGGTCTCTGTTCTAGGACGACAGCCTGGCAGGTGCCCTCCAAGGGCCCCCGAGCACATTTCTCTGGCACACGCACTCTCTCTGCCCTTCCAATTTGGTCCCAGAGGCCTATGTGCTCTAAGCCAACCCAACCAGCCACCCCCAGGCGTCTACACTCAACTGCCGCCAGCTCACCAGGTGGATCCCGAGGCCCCTGTGATATAGGAGACGCAATCCAGGAGGCCCAGCTCCCTCAGGCCGGCCAGCTGCCCATACAGGGAAGTCATCGCCCGGATCCCACCGCCGGTGGCCATAACAGCTATCACTGGGATCTGAAAGAAGACAGCCAGGCTCAGAGAGGGCTTGGGGAGAGGGAGGCCGAGCCACAGGAAGAGCAGGCAGTGAGCCAAGCGGCCACTCAGCTCACCCACAGCTAAGGCTGCTCAGAATCTAATCAGGGCTCTTGGGCCCAGGTCCAGTCGGGCCTGCTGAGGGTCTAGTCAGAAGTAAGTAGCCTCTTGAGGGTCAGGTATGTCTGATTTTAAGAACTCCAGGGAAAATAGACCAGAAAAATTCCAGGCCTCATCTCCTCACCTCTAGCCCCCAGAGTAGTCTGGTGGGCTTTCTGGGAGGCCCAGGGCCCCCTCAGAAGTCTCCCATGTAGCCACCCCGCTCCCTCTTGCAAGGAGAGGTCATCTCCCCAGAAGATGCCCAGGCTGATCTGAACCTCCAGGGACCGTCCCAGGCCAGAAGGCAGCCCTCAGACTGTATGTCTCACTGATCAGTCAGACCAGGTCCAGTCTCATAACCTAGACCAGGCCAAGGATCAAGAAACAAGGAGGAAAGCTAGCCCAGTGGGGCAGCTTGCAATAGCCAAGTGTCTCATGCAATGCTCCAAATCTGATGTGGTCACGCTCCTGATAACATCGAGAGAGGGCAGTGAGCAGGGCAAGCAGAGCCCGGCTCGGCACCAGCTCTGGGCCTGAGCAAGCCCAAGTGTGCCTGCCACACCCAGCCCAGTCCCAGACCTCGTCCTCCTGCAGGTCCCCGTCCAGCTGCAGGGCCTGCTTCAGGGCCTTGGCCACCACCTGCTTCCTCTTGCTCAGGAAAGCCTTCTCCTCGGCACAGGGCCCGCAGCCCAGCCGCACGGCCAGCTCCTTGGGTCTGTGTGGACAGAAAGGGACCATCAGGCAGCTCCTGGGCCTCATCCAAGAAAGGGAGGGGGTCTGCCTCCCTGAAGAGCTCACTGCCATCTGTTCTCCTCTCTTCTCCCCGACCCTCACCTCTCCTCGAGTCCTGAGAGGTGTGACACGCGTGAGTGTGAGGGCGGAGGGGGAACCCAGGCCCCCGTGTGGGGACACACAGGATGCAGCAAAGCAGACTTACAGAACCAGGAACACTGGTGACTACAGAGGCCCCTCTGGGGTCCCAGGTGCAGACAGGCCCCTGGGTGGGACCCAGCACCACAGACCACTTCCACCTCTTGACTCTTCTCCCTCACCCACCCAAAGTGACTACAGAGAGGACGGGACCAGTGTTCCCACCTCTTTGTGGTAGCAGCTCGTCTGCCAGGCCGGTGGAGGGCCAGGGCCCGCGACTCCTCGTCTCGTGAAGGTTAACTAAGGTCCACCCACAGGAACTGCCACCCGAAGTGGCGAGACTTCTCTCCTGTTCCTTGCCCTCTCTGTGCCTCAAACCACTCTCCTCACCTTCCACCTGTTTTTCCAGCCAAATGTTTATCAAGTGCCTCCCAAGTGCCAGGCAAGGGGCTCGGCACACACCCTTCCAACCGAAGCAGAAATGCAAGTAAAATGGGAAAAGGAGCCTGCATCTGCTGAGGCTCCCACACGTCATGCTCCTGGGAGCAACCCTGAGCATCGAAGAGAAGCTTCTAGGCGGCTGTGCCGGGAGCCACCCCCTCTCCTCCTTTTCCCGAGGCCGGGCGCCTGACCGTCGGCCACCGTCCCGGACTGCTTTCCCCGTGCCCTTGCCCAGGCCCAGCCCGGCCTCTCACCCTTTGTCCTTGTTCAGCTCCACCCTCATCAGGGGCTCCTGAAAACAGGAATGTTCTCGTCACAAAGGTGGGCCACGCTGCTCCTCTCATCCCAGCCCGAGCCACACCCCATGCTCCCTTGGGCCCCCAGCCCTCCCCACAGGGGCCAGGCCTGACACCTGGGGACAGGATTGCTCAGAGGCCCCCCCCCCCCCCAGAGCCTGGCTCAGCACTTATCCGGGGCACGGCCTGAGGACAGCTGCTGCTGAAGCAGGCCAGCCTCCGAGGTGGGCCCGGCCCCGCCTGTGCAACCGGCTTGCTTCCTCCGGTGACCAGTACCTGGGATGTCGGGAAGACGAGCCTCACCACTTGGCCAGAGGGCAGGGCCCTCAGGGGCACCTTCAGTTGCTCCTGGGGGGCATCCTACAGTGGCGATGAAAGAAGAACTAAGAATCTCTACCTTTCCTTTCCTGCAAGGACCTCACCAGTTGCTCCTGGGAGTGACAGAGCAGCAGCAGGAAGGGGACACAAGGCCAACATCAGCCCCACACTCTTCCCAGGGCGACTGGGGGTGGGGGGCAGGTGGGCAGAGGGACAGTCTGGAGGAGGTGCTGAGGGCAGGAGGGGAAGGCTCCGTGGGCCCCTCACAGAGCGAGGGCACAGTACCTGCAGGCTGACGCTCAGCTCCTGCTCCCAGCAAGCTGGGCAATGGAAGCAGGAGGCAGTGCCCACGGAGGCCTCCTGTGGGCCCTCATAGGACCCGGGAACTGCAAGCTGAACTCTGCCCTCTGACCCTGGAAACAGGAACCAGAGCGGAGAGGCTGGGAATAGGATCTCGGTCCACAGAGACCCTCGTCTTGCCTAAGGGACTTGGGGGCACTTCCCTCCCCCCCTGAGGTGGACGTCTGGCCCAGGATGAGGCTGGAGATGGAATGCCCCCTCCACAGCCCCCTGAGGACTACGGGGAAAAGCCCCAGCATGGATTTACACCCTCAACCCCTGCTCCTGCCTGAGAGCTGAGGGACCCCTCCAGGTTCCCCTTAGAAAGAGGAAGACAAGGGCTGAGGGCTGTCCCAGGGGTTCAGGACTCACCCTTCTGGTCCCCAGCCTCCTCCAGTCGAACATGCAAGCAGGAGAGCTCCCGGGCCTGTCATTAAGAGAGCCCCTCAGACATGAACCCCACCTGATAGAGGCGACCACCCTCCCAGCACCCTAGTTCTTGCTCCTCAGCACTTTACTGCCTTGGTCTGAGCCACCCAACATTTCCTGAAGTTGTATCCTCTTGAGGAACTGCCCCCAACCCCCACGGTGGGCCTGAAGCTTGCGGAGGACAAGCAGACGGCTTGAGGGAGGGGTCCCAGACTCACCACCAGGATGCCGTTGCTGACGAGCTGCTCAGTACAGTCTGTCCTGAAAAGAGCCCCCAGTGACCCTAAGCAGGAGTCCAGGCTCCAGGTGCTCACCCCCCGAGGAGGCCTGGGCGTTCCTCCTCTACCACCGGATGTCTCCGGGGAGGGGGTTGGCTCTGGGTGCACTGCGCCCTGTCCTTCCCAGAAGGAAGCACTCCCACCCGGGAACTGTCCCATGGCCCGACTCACAGATTCTGCAGACGAAATTCAACTTCCAGCTGCTCCTCACCCTGGAGAAAGAAAGCAGCAAGTCAGAGGGGGGAGGCAGGGGGAGGAAAAACTGGGGGTTGGGGAAGAGCAGATCCCAACCCAGATGCCAGCTGGGGCTGCTGGAACCCCAGCGGTGCATCGCCAGGCTGCTCTCTCCACCTTCTCTGGTCTGCCCCAAGAAAGCTGCCCTTGGCTTAGGTGTCAAGAAAGGGGGTTGGGGACAGAACTGCGTCTCAGGGGGCTGTAGCTACTACAGAAGAGGGCCACAGGTACTCAGCCGCCCTCCCAAGCATCTCTCCTCCCCAGCACGGAGGCCCTGTCCTGCCCTGGATGTGGCCTTGCCTGAGGGCTTCGGGGAAAGCTTTCGCGGCGGAATTCCCCAATCCGCAAAGTCCCCACATCATAGAGCACCGACAGCACGGGGTCGTCACTGGTCAGAAGGTCCTGGTCGAAGACTTGCAACTGTACGACATTCTGGAAGGGGGAGAGTGAGGGGCTGCAGGAAGGAGGGTGGGATAGGAAGGCACGTGGGGCAGGGCTGGGAGGGGGCGGTGGCAGAAGACAGGGACAGCAAGGACAGGGCTGGCTCCTGGCCCACCTTGAGCTGGCTGTGGATTCGGAAGCGAAAGCTCTGGTTCCAGACGGGGTTTCTGCTGTTCTTCACTGTGTGTGTCTGGAGCCTGTGGCTGGAGGCCGTGGGCAGCCACAGGGTCACATAACAGTCAGAGGGCGTCACTGCAGGAAGGAGGGACGAGCACCCGGGGATTGCCAAGAGCCCTTCCCAGCCTGGCCACCCATAGTCTATGTCCCTCCCTCGCAGGCAGCCCCGAAAGACCCAGAGACCCAAGGAATGGGGCTGGGTCGGGAGGCAGGAAGAGCCAGCCAATACCCCCTCAGCTCCCTCTTCAGGACCCCCCTGCACACCCAGCCCTACCCAGGTCTCTCTCCACTGCCCCTGCCCGACTCTGAATGCCGCTGCAGGACTGCCCCCACCCTGTGCCCAGCACTCACCTAGGTCCTTAGAGGGCAAGCCACGGGCTTGCAGGACACGGATGGTGAGCAGGCAGGTCCCCGGCACCTTTGCCTGCAGAGGAGAGAGAGGAACAGGCTGGTTGCAGACAGAGACCCAAAGGAGACAAGGGCCTAAGGGGACGCTAGTGTGATCCCTTGAGGCCTAATCCTGAACCAAAAGGCCCAGCGCTGCCCAGCCACAGGCCTGAGGGGAAGGAGGCCACGACACCTCCGATGACGCCTGCCTAAGCTTACACAACACTGGCCAGCTCTGGACCAAGGTCTTTTTGTACATTAACTCACTCAATCACACAACCCCCTATGTGTGGGGACCACTTATGACCAACCCCACAAGGAAACCGAGGCAGAAAGACTAAGTAGTCACTTGCCCAAGATTCAGAGCCAGGGTTGGCCCAGGCCAGCTCGACGTGCTCTCAATCCCCAGCCCCGGATAGTCTTTCACCCACACGCCCGGCTCACCCTTGATAAGCAGCCTGCAGGCTGGTCTTGGGCGGCAGGGGCCCAGGAAGAGGTATGTCAGGGCCCAGCCTGGCCCCGGGACCCTGGTTGAGCTTCCCCCACCCCGTACTCTCCACCCCTGGCCAGGGGAAAATTCTGGAAATGGGCTCTCTACTAAGGCAGGGATAGCAATGACCAGGTCATACCACCCACAGGTTGTCAAGTCCTTCAGGTCCTTCAAGGTCAGGCCAACAATGGCCCTCAGGCAGCTCCATCTAAACCCATAACCCTGGGCCGGGGATATGGACCCCGGCAGATTGCCAAGGCAGGGAAAATCTGTGCCAACCAATCCTTCCTTTTGGCCTTCAGCTCTGCCTCAGGAGGGGCCCTGATGGATGGAGTCCAGAGAGGAGCTGGGGAGCTCGGCTATCAGTCAGCCCTGGGCCCCCATCCCCAGCAACTGAGTCAGAAGGAGCACTGGAGTGGCCACTTCCTTTGGGCCAGGACTGCAGCTGGGACTGAGTTACCAGGGCCCAAGTCCGTGGTGCCAGGGAGCTCTGCCTGGAGCCTCTCCCTAGGGCAGGACAGTCCCTCATCCCAAGACCCTGTCGCTTCCCTGGCTTCCGCTCACCACCCTGGTCCAAGAAGCCCACAGCTCTGCTAAGAAACAGGAATACCCAGACCCCGGGGGAACCAGGGGCTGGATTGGGATCCCAGTTCCCTGTCTTACCAGAGCCATGAGGCTGAAAGTCCTCGGGAACCAGGAATGACAAGCAGTGGCCGAAGGACCGAGGACTGTCAGCTTTTTGATCCAGGGCCAGGGATGTCCCAGCTGGCTCCAAGCTCCTCCCTGGTCCCTCCCAACTTCCTCTGCTCCACCCAAGCCCCACTCTTTCCTGGACCAGCCACCTGTCCAGGAAATGAGGCACCTTAAACCTACATGACATCACTGACTTCCCTGTGGGGGCTCATCACCCCCAAAGACTCTTTCTCTCCAGCCATCACCATCTGCGCCCACCCCTCCCAGCCTGCTCACCCAGCTCTCACCTGGAAAAGGGGTCTCCAGGAGAGCTCGCTGTCAGAGGCTGAGCAGAAAGAGACCGGAAGGTGGGGCCTGGAGGCGCCGCTTAGGTCTGGAAAGCAGGGGGTGGGCCCAGAGCAGCAGCAAACGGAAGAGCCATGTCCTCCATGGCAGGGCCTTTTGCAACCTCCCAGTGCCAGGACGACAGGAATACCTAGTCTTGACTAAAGTGGTTGGCCAACCCGAGAGGAGTGCCCCCAAGCGCCATCATGACCTGGCAGGGGCGTGGCGTGTTCTATGAAACAGCCCTTCAAAGCCAGCTGCCTCCACCCTTGGAGCTGGGTGCTGGGGATGAGGCCTCCACTCAGGAAAGGGGACTCTTTCATCTCCAGGGCCGGGCTGGTGGGGGGACAGAGTCTGAGTGTGTAGACCCACTCCTTCCACAGAGCAACAGTCTCGGGAGGGGCAGGGGCTTCTGTCCCCTCCTACCTGCAGGAGGAACACAGGTGACCCTCAAGGTAGCACATCCCACCAGTTGCACCAAAGCGTTGTGAAGAGACTGAGGTCAGCCTGCTGGCTAAGAGTGGCGGCAATGGCTGTCACAAATAGAGGGGGCTTCGCAGCAGAGAGCTCCTCGGGCCCAGACCCAGCCCTCACCCCCAATCAGAGTCCCTAAACTGTTTACCTGACCCTTCCAGCCCTCACCAGACCACAGAAGGCAACTCTGAGAGGGAGTGTCAGCACATACAAGTCACAGCCATGTTTTATTGAACGACTCCTCCATGACAATCCATGCTGTCATTATAGATACCATCTCCACTCCTCACAACACCCATGAGGTAGGAGTCACTGGTATGTGTCTCACAGACGGGCACCGATGCTCCGAGGCACTGACTCACCCAAGGTCATGGAGGTGAGGGGCGGGGCTGCACTTGGAGCCCGTCTTCCTCCAGGCAGGCTGCTGCTTCACCCGTGTGAGCTCACGGACCTGCCTGGTCCTCCTGGTCTTCCAGACCACCTCCAGACACCCTGCAAGCTGACTGCAAGCTGAGCTGGGCCAGAAGCCAGCACACTCTGACTCCAAGTTGCCTCTAGAATGAACCTGGCCCGGGAGGGGCACGGCCTTGTCCACGAGTTGTCCTTGGTAATATTCATCAGGGCTCCATCAGTCAAGGCCTGAGGCCTTAGTGAGGGAGTCCAGCAGCTGGAAGTAACTGTACTTGAGGTCATACTCCATGTCGTACCAGAAATTCACTGCAGGGAGAACGAGACCTGAGCAGGAAGGTCCCCTTCTAACCTACAGTCTCCCTGACCCATCTCCCAGATGCCCCGTTGGGCCTGCCACCAGGGGACCGGGCAGCTCCTCACCAGCAATGCAGGCGTGGGACTGCCGGACATGGTGGAACCACAGGGCCGGCAGGTAGAGCATCTCGCCAGCCCGCACTGTGCAGCAAAGGGCCTGGGCCTGACTGTAACTGGGGTACTGAGCCAGATCCGGGGCCAACGGGTCCAGTGGGATCCAGGGCACCTGGGGACACAGGAGATGCCAGGAAACAGGCTCGAAGCCCCAGGCCCTCCAATTCCATCTCTTCCAAAGGTAAACAACACAGGCCCTGCCCTGCTCAGCACTGGGAGGCCCCCGATTTAGGGATTTTCCAGAGCAAGGTGCCACAGCCCCACCTCTTTCGTGCCTGCTCCTCAGAGCCCAAGTTCCTACCCTTCCCTCTCCCCGGGGCCCAGGACAAGACAAGACACCTTCTCCATGGCCTCCTCATCCACCATTTTAAAAGAGCCCTCTTCAGTTAGCTGGTAGGTTGCTGGTGTGTACATCTCTGAAACCAGAGGGAGAAAAGTGTGGGGACCCTCAGGTGTTTTGCAGCTTGCCAGCCACTCCCATTTACTTGTTCCCTGGGCACAGGGGCAAGAAGGTCAGGGGTCCTAGTGTAGTGGAGACTGTCCACACCACAGGCCTGGGGCACCAGCCTGCCCAGGGCCCTCACTGCCCTCCCTCCACCTTGGGCTGTCTGCTCCTCAGATCCCCTGCAGGCCGAGCCCCCTACCATAGGGGATGAAGGGCCGGTCACTGGGTGGATGAAGCAGGAAGTGTTTCTCTCCCGAGACCACACAGTAGAGGTTCTCATAGTGGTCCTTATGCACTGCCAACACAAAGGCCCAGTGGGCAGGGGTGTGAGGGGCAGGACACAGGAGGGGCAAACAATCACGCTGCGGCCTTACACACCAAGACAGCTTATGGTGTAAGAGAAGAGCACACAACATCAGAGCAGATTTGAGGGGATGCCAAGGTATCTGGTGGGTTTCACGCATTTCCGATCTCTGTCCTCCAGAGACTTGACAATTCCCAGGCCCTGGGCTCAAATCCACCGAGAGGGGAATTCTAGCAAACAGGGCTCTCCTGAGTTCACCCCTGGCCTAGCTGGCCTTTGGAAAGCCTTCTAGGGACCTAGGGAAGCAATGCCCTCCACCTCCAATGCCACGGGGACCTTCCCTCACTGAGCTGTCAGGGGAGGCCCTCTCTTGTGTCTGAGCCCAGAATCCCCAAAGAAATCTTAGACAAAAGTCAGTCTAACTTCTGTACAGGCTCAACTTTCCACTCCCGGTCTTCCCACCTGACACCTACAAGATGTCACGGCAGCTGCCTCCCCCAGCCAGAAGTTCACGGCATCAGGCATCTTTCCTGCAGGTCGGAAGGAAGAGGGTGAGTCAGGAGAGGGTGGCCTGAAGGCCAGGCTAGGAATCACCACCTTACAGTGATGCTGGCCAGCACCTGGGAGGGGAGCAGAGGGGTGCAAGGAGAGGGCAGAGGCGGGCCACTGGCAAGGGGCAGCGATCTTCAGTTCACTGATGTAAAGTCGAGGCCTGGGGACCTGAGCGTTCAGTGTGCAGCACTTGCCCCCGTGGGGCTCAAGTGTGGGCCACATCGTCATCCAAGGAAGAGAAGACGCATGCAGGGCCCCCGCCTCCAGTTACCCAGCGCCTCGGAGGCCCAGGGCACGTGCGGCTCCAGATCAGGCAGCAGCTGGGGCAGCTCGGTGGGCAGGTTGGAGCACTGCTTCTGCACGTAGAGGACTCCTGGGTGTTGGGCTCGGCCCTCCAGCACGTCCAGCACGCAGCTCAGGGGCAGGCGGCGCTCGGCAGGCATCACAAAGCGGTCCCCTCGCACAGCATCCGCATAACCATCTGGGGTCACGGCCACACTCACCTCTGTGGAGCCCACTGCGGCTCTGGAAGAATGGACAGTTGGCCCACGCCCAGAGGCCACAAAGCACCGCCCACATCCCACTGGGGCAGCCCCCACCTGAGGTAGGGGAGCGACCACTTCCGCAGGGCTGGCCAGTGCTGCATGGCGTTGCGGATGATACAGGGCCTGTTGGGGCAGACCCAGTCCCGGGAGAAATGGAGTGGAGTTGGGGGCTTGTCCAGGTAAGGCACAGCAAGAGGCACGTTGAGCTCTGAGAGAAAGAGGGGAGCAGAGGCTGAAGCCAATAACGCCCAGGTGCTGTCCCACTGCCTGCATAAGAGATGCCCTCCCTGGCAGGCCACTGTCCCTAGACAATGCCATTGGTGACCAAGGGAGCCTGGACAATCAGGAACTGAATGAGGAGGGAAATTTAAGGGAGAAAGTGTAACATACCCACAAACACACCACTATGGGCCACAAGGGTTGGCAGAGCCAGGGGCTACTGCTCAAACCCTCCATGGGACCATGTCTGGCCTGTACCATGGGCCCTCAGCTCTCCCACTCGGGAATGGCCAACCTCCTGGCATCAGCTAGGAAAGGCAGCCACTGAGGCAGTGCTGGGAGCTCCAGAAGGAGCAAAGCTGAGGCCCCAAGGTTACGGGCTGGTGTGGGTGGGTGGAGGCTGTGGAAAGCACCCTCTAACAGTGATATTTACTGAGCACCTAGAATGTACTCAGTACTTGGCTTGGCCAATGTGGAGGTATCAAGGGACGATACAATCCTCATCTCAGGAAGCTTACAACCTAACTGGGGAGACAGACTGCCTCACAAAACCACAGCAGGAAAAGTAAGGGCTGAACAGACCACCACCCTCAGACACCCAGGGCTGCCATGTGCGCTTGGGCAGGCTGTGCAGTGTGCCACCTGGGCATGTGTCTACAGCAGTCTGTGTCACCTAATAAAAATCTCTGCTTTGTGACTCTTCCTTCTCCCTCACTCCTGTCATCCTACTGTCTCCACGTCCTATTGCTTCTACCTCCTATGTCTCTAAACCACCCCCCTCCTCCTCTCCTTTGCTGGTATCCATGCTCACCTACCTCCTTTGGGTCCTCAAATGTTATTTCAGTGAGGCTTCCCTCCCTGGACCTCCGTTTTTTATTTATTGGGGTGACACAGGTTCACAAAACCATACAGGTTTCAAGTGTACAACTCAACAAAATGTCATCTGCACTGCTGCATGGTGTACCCATCTCCCCCACCCTTTCCCACCTCCATCTATCCTCACCCCTCCCTTTCCCTCTGGCTATCACCACACTGTTGTCTGTGCCTATGTGTGAGAAAGATATATACATATATATGTTTTTTGCTTAATCCCTTCATCTTCTTTCATCCAGCCTCCCAACCTCCCTCCCCTCTGGCAGCTATCGGTCTGTTCCATGTGTCCATGCCTCTGTTTCTATTTTGTTCATTAGATTCCACATGTGAGGTCACATGGTATTTGTGTTTCTCTGACTGAATTATTTCACTTAGCATAACAATCTCCAGGTCTATCCATGCTGTTGCAAAGGTAAGATTTCCTTCTTTTTTAAGGCTGAGTAGTATTCCATTGTGTAAATGTAACACAGCTTTTTTTTCCTTCTTTATTGATTTTAGAAGAGAGAGGAAGGGAGAGGGAGAGTTAGAAACATTGATAAGAGAACATCGATTGGCCGCCTCCTGCATGCCCCCCACTGGGAATTTGGCCCACAACCTGGGCATGTGCCCTTACTGGGAATCGAACTGGTGACCTCTTGGTGCATGGGTCCACACTCAACCACTGAGCCACACCAGCCAGGGCTACCACAGCTTTTTTATCCACTCATCTACTAATGGGCACTTGGGCTGTTTCCAGATCTTGGCTATTGTAAATAATGCCACAATAAACCAAGCCCTCCTTTTAAAAACTGTAACCTGCCCGGCCAGTATGGCTCAGTGGTTGAGCGTCGACCCATGCACCGAGAGGTTGCCAGTTCAATTCCCAATCAGGACACATTCCTAGGTTGTGGGCCAAATACTCAGTGGGGGGCATGCAGGAGGCAGCCAATCAATGTTCTCTCTCATCTATGTGTCTACCTCTCTCTCCCTCTCCCTTCCTCTCTCTCTAAAATCAATAAAGGAAAAAAAAAACAACTGTAACCTTCTCCCAATAATCCTTATTCCCCCCACTGTGCTTCCTTTATTTTCCTTTTTAAAAAATTTGATTTCAGGGAGGGAGGAAGGAAGGAGAGGGAGAGAAACATCGATGTGAGAGAGATTCATCAATCAGTTGCCTCCTGTCCGTGCCCCTACCAAGGACTGAACTTGACCAGGGACAGGACTCACAACCTAGGTAGGTGCCCTGACTGGGAATCGAACCCATGACCTTCCAGTGCATGGGACAATGCTCCAACCAACTGAGCCACACCAGCCAGGCCCCTTCAATTTTCTATCATTTATCACCATCTAACACACTATATATTTCACTTATCCAATCGTTCATTGGTCTTTTTCTTGGTAAAATGTAAGCTCCGTGAGGGCAGGAATGCTTGTCTTGTTCACTGGTGCATCCCTGGGACCTAGAATAGTACTGAGCACACAACAGGTACTCAATAAATGTTTGCTTAATGGTTGAATGAAAGTCTCCAACCTCTCCTAGCTGGGTGGTAGCTGCAGTGAACTAACTTGTTTCCTTGGCTTAATTCCACTTCCTCTCAAAGCATCACTCACCCTGACCCGTCATCTTCCTAAAATACAATCTCATCTTGTCACACCCTCAGTAAAAAATTCTTTGATGACTTACCACCTACTCCTTACAAAATACTGTCTGCCTTGGCATGCATTCAGGTCCAGCCTACTTTTCCGGTCTAGTTTCCTCCTGTCTGGTGCCTGCCCCTTACCACACACTACTAAGGCAGTACCAAACTTTGTTCCTACTGATCGCTCAGACTGGAATGCCTTTCTCCTGGCTTTTATCAAGGGTACAGGGCTTTACTTTGTTATTTTCATCCTTGAGGGCTAGCCTGAATGTCTTAACCCCCAATGGGGGGTTACTGCCTCCTGCTCCAAAAGGCCACAGTGTTCGTTTTCACCTCTGAAGTCATGCTCTCTCTCACAACAGCGTCTCACAGCAGCTTTGCTTTGCATTGCAATCAGTCGGAAAGTGAATGTCATTAGATAAAAAATTGGAAAGGGGTAGAAACACAGGCCCTCGTGGGCCCAGGAAAATGGAAAAGGAAAGACTGGGCATGTGTGCTTGCTTTACTGGAGGGAAGGTAAGATGAAACCCGCCAAGTAGCCCTAGCCAGTGTGGCTCAGCGGTAGAGTGTCAGCCCGCAAACCAAAGAGTCACAAGTTCGATTCTAGTCAAGGGCATGTACCTTGGTTGCAGTTTGGGCTCTGGTTGGGGTCATGCAGGAAGCAACCAATCGATATGTCTCTCTCATGTCAATATTTCTCACTTTCTCTCTCTCTCTCTCTCTCTCTCTCTCTCTCTCTCTCTCTCTCTCTCCCTTCCTCCCACTCTATCTGAAGATAGATGGAAAAGATTTTTTAAAAAAAGAAACCTACCAAGTAGATAATGGAGCAGGGGGAAGAGACTGGCAAAGGGCCTTCCCAGTCATGCCAGCCCATCAAAGCAGTCACCTTGGGGATGGAGGGGGAATGTGGGGCTTAGTAAATCTCCCTATTATTCGCACTAGGTTTTTTAAGTACATGGAAACTGCCCTTTTTTTTTGTTTTTTAACCCTTTGTACTTTCTACAGCTACTTCAGTTTTACTTTCTCACCATTTAATAGTTTCCCTTTAGAGAATGGCCACTGTTTTCTCCCGGGGTTTCAAAGTGAGGGAATTTCAAAAGTGATCCAAACAATTCCTATGGCCTAACAATAATTCTGCTAGAAGTTTAGCCAACAAAAATACACATGTGCACAAAGACTGCTCCAGGCACACTGGCCTCTCCAGTTCCTTGAATAAACCAGGCACACTCCCACCTTAGGGCATTTGCCTGTCCATGCCCTCTCCCCTAATGCTCTTCTCTCAGATGTCTGCACAGCTCACTCTCCCTGCCATCAGCCTGTGCTCAAATGTCGACTTATCAAGGAGGCCTACCTGACCATCTTATTTAAATTTGCAACCTGCCCTGCAGCCCCACATCCTGAGGTCCATCATTTTGCTTCCTCCAACCCCCACCACAGCACTTATCCTGTAACACATTTCTTCTACTATATAATTTACTCACCTAGTGTGCCTATGGTTCATTGTCTCCTCACTTAGAATTGTAAGCTCTATGAGGGCAGAGATCTGTTTTGTTCAGTGATGTATCCTAAACACACTGAACAGAGCCTGGCACACTGAAATGCTTAAGTACAGTCATGGGCCATATAACAATAACAACGCTTTGGTCAGTGACGGACCACAAATATAGCGGTGATCCCATAAGACCTGTGGTGATGCTGGCAGTCACATAAAAGTACATATAGCACATACAACTGTAGTAGTAGGCCATAATATCTAAGTTTGTGTAAATATACTCTATGATGTTTGCACAATGAAATTACCTAGCCTCACATTCGGCACATGAATGTATTTGTTAAATGAATACTCAAAGTATTCCTGGCAGCACTACTGAAAACAATAGATTGGGAATGACCTAAATGCCTAACAACAGTGGGCTGATTAAGTAAATTACAGCACTAGTACCCAGGTGTGAAAAAGATTGCCGTACAGGGATATGGAATGATCTCCAAGATACATAACGCAGAAGACTATGTGTAAGCTGGCTATCATTTGTAGGTATATAGTCTTGTGTGCGGATATAAACAGTAATTTGGAAGGATGCAAACTGGGGCATCCTGGGAGAAAAGCGTACTTTACGTTCTAAATCCGTTGTTTTTTAACCATGTGCGCCCATGTTCTACTTACTGGTGAGAAATCGCGCACAAATAGAAAGAGAAAAGGGAGGGAGACAGAAAGGAAAAAAAGGGAGAAAAATAAAAACCAAGCAGCGGAGAGCCCGGGATCACTTGCACAGCTGCCCGATTCTCCCCAAGCTCTGCATGGCCCCCAGCTTGGAGGAGTCCGTTCTTGAATAAAGAGTTCCAGCAGGGGTTCAGAGAGGGAGAACTGGACCACCTTCAAGACTTCACGACAGGAAACGGTGAAAAGGGCAACAACAGACCCCTGATTATTCAGTGCGGGGCTGGCTGTGGGAAACAGGGCAGCACCGAATAGTCCGTCACCCCAGGAAGACACGAGGGCGTGCAAACACGGCAGGAGAGAGCTCCCACCCGCGGGCTTGGAGGAAGAGGTTCGACAGAGGAGTGATCAGGCAGGCGGCATCAACCTGTCACGTGCACGAGGTTCTGCGCTCCTCGAGGATAAGAACTGGGGTGCATGCGTCCTGGTGTCTTCGGCCCAGGAAGTACCAGCGCAAGGCGACTCAGGGACCCAGTCCCCGGCATACCCACGGCCCCTCCCGTGCCCCGAGACAGACCTGCAGTCAACGCCAAGACGCCACAGCCTGAGCGAACCCACTCACCTCTTACCGCCGCCGGGAATTCTCGTAACTCCCTCCGCACGGCGTCCAAAGCCGCCTCCGCCATGACGCTGCCAGCCCGAGGCCCCGCCCACCGCCCTGAAGCCCCCGCCCACCGCCCTGAAGCCCCCGCCCCGCCCCGCCAGCCCCGCCCCGCCAGCCCCGCCCTCCCCGAGGCTTCGTCCAGCCCCCACTGCTGAAGTGCGCGGCCAGATCCCGCTCCTTCTCCCCGCCCCCAGCGCACCACCGGATTCCGCCATCCGTATAAGGCGAGTGAGAAGCGCGGGCTCCACTTGCTGGCGTCCCAGAGTTAACAAATGATTGTTTATTGACCAGTTCATACATCAATACAAACGGACATGTTAAAAACAGCCCCTGCCCCGTGAGACCTGGGGAGGAGGAAATCGCCAGGGACTGGACAAAGTATAAAAGTTATAAATAAGGGGCTTTCAAAACTGGGTCAGGGCAAATCTGAACAGGGACGGCAGTTGCCGGTGGCCTCAGACATGCAGAAGAGGACGGGCGCCGGCCCGGCCACAAGATTACCCCCACACCCAAAGGCTGGGCTAGGGGTAGGGAAAGGGCGGCCACCTTCTCACAAACATTAGCTGGAGTATTGCTCTCTGCTTGTGAGGGACAGGCTGGCTAAGGATTGCGAAGATACCAGCCCAGAGGGCCAGGCCTGAGCCCTATTCGGGTGGGCTGTAGCTGGTGTGCCGCTTGGGGGTGGGGGTACAGGTGGAAGTGTATTTCTAACCCTGACTAGGGTAAGTAACTGCAGCCCTGCCAGGGGATCACCCTCAGCTGTGAGAGTTCTCGGGCCCAGGATTTCTCTGTAGATTGGCCATACAGGTGGTGGTAGAAGAGAACAGTAGGGGTGAAATGGGCTTCATCTGTTCAGGTGCACTCAGGCTGACCCAAACAGAGCTGGGCACCCTTCAGAATCCAGTTTCTTTCTAATGTGCTTATAGAGCCAGTAGGGCCCAAAGGCCTGTCCATGGGAGAATGGGCTTTTGTGGTCTGGAGCTATATAAAGCTGCCCTGCCTTACTTCTAAGGCAGAAGGAAGCAGTAGGGCCCAGAGACACACATTCTTCACCCCAACACTGCAATAACTGCTTCACTACTTGGTCCTACTCTCCCTGCCCACTGTGCCTTATCTCCTTCCCCTCACCCTGAACTGCCCTTCTAATTCTAGTCTATCCCCTTTCCTCTACTACTTACCTGTCCCTCCTACCCCCTCTTTCCAGTGTGTCTCTTGGCTCCTGCTGCAGTCCCATGTGCCTCCCTCCCCTCAACCTCCAATATCCAGACCATCCTGGGTGCTCAGTACTGCCTTTGAGGAGGCTCCTTCTACCCAAACTGGGTATCCTATGGGCCATCCATATCACCTAGACTGTGAACACCAAGAATCCAGAATTTGGGTTTAGTGTGTTCCACCCCTTTTCGTGCTTCTTGATAGGCATTCCACATGAGCCAGGGTGGTGAAGCTGGGGCAGGACATGAGAAGAAACTAGGCACACATCAGTCAGCCAAGTACTCTAGCAATGAACATGCAACTGGTGTGTGTGTGTGTGTGTGTGTGTGTGTGTGTTATTTCACCTGTGGCCAAGGTCTTTAGAAGGTGGTCTAGTGCCCTGTAAACCATGAGGGAAACTCCAACACAGGCTTCTGGCTGAGCATCACTCAGGATGCAGGGAGAAGGTGGCCTCTGGGCTCCAGCAGCCTGCCGGGGGCCAGGGTTGGAGGATAGGGAAAACCAAGGGGCTGAAGAAAGGAGGCCAGGGCTTCATGTCTGCCTAGCAGTGGGCTTTACTGTCCCGCAGCAACATCCCACACCTTGCTCCACAAGTTCTGGCCAAGACAGAAAGGGGGCACAGGGAAAAAGACAATGCTAGGGCCCCCTTGGAGGGGGAATAGGAGTGGAATGTGGGAGCTTAGGCCTTGATACAAACTCAAGCCTCTGGATGGCTGGGAATGCCCTGAAGGGCCATGGGGCTCTGCATTTCTGAACTGCCAGGAATTAGAGAAAATGGATAACCCCTCCTCTGGCAGCCAAAGGAGTGCAGCTAGTGTGGGAGGGGAAGTGGAGGTAGAGGAGAGACTCAGCTGTTGGCTGAAGGGCACTGAATACCACATTACCTCTCACCTCCAGCTACTGAATACCCTGTGTGTGTGCTCCACCCCAGGGAGCTGATCCCTGCAGTAATTTCAAATGGCTTCTAAGAAGAGAGAGGGCCAGCCCTTCCTGATCTCCCCCAGATGGGGCAGGCCGCCCTCCTACTCCTCACAGCACCAAGATGACAAAGACCCAAGACCTAACCCCTGCATGAGCTACTAGAGGAGCTGTGGAGGCAGGAGTTCCAAGAAAGTGAGGCAACAGTCAGGGAAATAAATTAATAAATACAGGGGCCCCATGAGGAGCAGCTGGGAAAGCTGCTTCCCCTCTGAGCACTGATCACTGCTATCCGCTCCAAGCATCCCCACAGGTTTTAGTGAGTGGAGGAAGGGCTAGTTTGAAATAGGTGGAACATTCACTTGGGACAGGCTTCTGGAATTCAGAGTCTGCGTTCCATGCGACGCTCCACAGCTCGAAGCAGCAGCTCTGAGTATTGCTCTAGCAGGGCCTGTGTTTGCTCAGTTCCCACGGCCCCGGGGCTTCCGCCGGGGCTGGACAGCACTGTCCCAGCCAGGGCCTCTAGCTCCTGCCGCACTGAAGAGAAGGTGTTTCTGAGGAGCTGGGTGATGCGACTTTGCTCCACTGAGGGCGTCTTGCAGCTAGCCACCTGCAACAGACCCCAGAAATGGGTTGGAGGAACAATGGAGACTGTCAATGGACACATACAAAGGAGGGGACCCACCTGGGTAGCCCACCCCCAAAGAAGGGACTGCATGCCCAGCTGGGTGTGACTGGGAATTCTACAGTCTGAGATCAGCAAATATGACCAAAGGCTATGGGTTGGAAGCAGACTCTGGGGTGACCCCAAAAGAGAAGCCCATCAGATTATGGCACCATCTAAATTTTGTTAGTAACTCCTCTTTCAAGGCATGGCCCTGCTGGACTGTCCCCATGTCCAGGGCAGCCAAATAGTCTTTGAATATGAAAAAGGTTACTATTAATAATTACACTGGGACAACAGACATAAACTGGGATGGTCCTAAGCAAACCAGGACATGTGGGCTCTCCACCCCGCCTTCTTATCTGAGGAAGTCACCAGCTCTTAGCAGAAATAACCAATAGGTGGTTGGTTCAAGTGGCCCGGCCTGGCCTTTAACCTCCTCACCTCCTCCGCCCAGGATGTTCTTGACTGCTCCACCCACCCATCAGTGGAACAGCATTATCATTATTTCTGGATACTCAGCCAGCACTCCTGAAGTGCTCTGTCCCCCCGCCAGTGGGTGCTCAACACGTACCAAGTGGTAGAGCTGCACAGCCTGGCGCACATTGCCCTGGAGCTCTGCCACAAGTTGTTCGCACTGCTCCAGACTTACCACTGGTTCTGGAAGGAACAGATACAGCTCAGGCCCAGCAAAGCTGCCCTTTCAGGCCTTCCCACCCATGGCCGCTCAGAGCAGGACAGGCCTATCCTCCAGCATCATACCCCCTCCACCTGCCCTCAGCCCCTTCCTCTTGCCTCTTCCTTCCCAACATCCTCCCAACACCACACAGAAAATAAGGTCCAAAGGAAAGGGCCAGTCCCAGAGGCCAGAAGGCACTGAGGGGCTAGTGGATCACAGGGAGATCATGAAAGTTGGCAGGAGTGTCTCACCATCACAGGTGTGACTTATGGACCGAGACAGGAGCAGACAGGACGAAAAACGCCAGAGGCTGGACGCACAGAAATGGAATGGAGCCAGAGAGTGGCCAACAGAGACGGAGGAGAGAGGATGGGGCAGGAGATGAAAGCTGGGGAGCTGTGCACACCTGAGGCCTGGCTTAGGGCTGCCCCTGGCCTGGTGCACTCCATGGGGCTGGGAGTCTTCTCAGGGGATGGGGGATGCAAGTTCTCAGGGTCTTGGAGGAGGCTGCCAACCGGCAGGTGCTGGGCACAAGGGCTGTTGGGCCCAGGCTGAACCTGGCACTCTGTCCTAGGCCTGGGAGGGGTACCCTCCCCTAAACAGGCCCGCCTGTCAGATGTACTGTGAGCCTTTCCTAGGCCCACTGGGGAGGCAGGCTGTTCTGCCTCACCAGGGGCCTGACCATTGGTAACAGGTGAAAATGTGGCCAGGGTAGGACGATCAGGCAGTGGCTTTGGAATGTCCAGGACCAGGTGAGCCCGGTTGGGCAGGGCCAGCTGCCTAAGTGGTGAGACCCGGATGGGGGCAGGAGCTTGAGGTTCAGCCGCCAGGCCCAAGTTCTCCCCAACAGAGATGCTGCGGGATATCTTGGCCATGGAACTGGTGTTGGGGTTCTGGTAGGAGTGGGGCCGAGACAGACGGTCATCAGCCTGGGACAGAGAACGTAGGCCCTCCTGGGCTTCCATCTCCCGTAAGAGTAATGGGCCTGGTGGAAGAGCCCCACCTACAGAGGAGACAGAGATATATGCAGGTCAGGTGGTAAGGAAGGTGTCCCAGATGCCAAGGCACAATTCCCAAGGAGCTACTGTGCCCTGCACATACCCACTGAAGGACATCCAGTGGCAAGCACAGTAACACACAGGGCCACAACAGGCCCTCCTTCCTCTAGCTCATGTGCTCCCCACTCCTCCCACCTGAAGCTGAGCCCACCAGGCTCCTCACCCTGTGGTGCCAGGCTCTGCACAGACTGGGCTTTCTGGAGTCCGCCTAAGTGGCTGGCTGTGACCACTCTCTTGGAGATCCAGCTGCTGTCTGCGTTGACACGGCGTCGTGGCAACAGCACAGGGGCTGCCTGCTGGGGGCCAGGGTTTCCAGGGGAGGGCTCCACCTCTGGGGGTGCTCCTGGAGGATTAGCACCATTGCCTCTCAGCTGTTCACCAGAAGCCTGCAGCACCTGGACTGGCCTCAACGTCAGTGCCAGGCTTGAGGAAGATGGGGACGGTTCCCTATAGGGAGGAAATGTGTAAGAAGGCCCAGAGGAGGCTCAGGGTTCTTTCCTGCCAAGATGGGAGACGCTCTCACAGCATTAGAAAGGCGCTAGGAGAGAAGGGCAGGCACAAAGCCAGCCAGATCAATTGTCCCAAAACTTGGGAGTGCAAAATACTGTCGGATATGGGAAGCCTTGGAGGGAAGAGGGCTACATGCTGCCCCAGGGGTAAGACTGGCCCTACTGGAACCACTGGGAGGTCAGGAGAGCTGGAGCTCCTTGTGGCAGAGTGAGAACTGCTGTGGGGAGAGTACCTGAGTGGGGGCGTCAGCACTTGCAAAAGGAATCGTGAAGAGATGCTCTGAGATTCAGTCCTCTCTGGTACCCGGACTGGGCCCCCTGCCAGGGTGACAGAAATCATGAAATGAAGCAAACCCCTGCCCCAGATTCTACCCCCTGAAGAAGGCAACCCCAGGGCATGGCCTGCCCTTGCACCCTCCCTCTCAGCCAGGCAGCAGGGAAGCAGGGCAACTGCAGTGGCCAAACACTGGCCCTCAGACCACACCTGGAGCAGCCCCATTGGCCAGAGTCTCAAAGTGCTGTTTTAGAAACTGCTCCTGATCCGGGGTATGGGGGCTGCCTTCCTGCAGCTCATAGGAGCCAGTGCCTCCGTCCTCTTCCTCCTCTTCCTCATCACCCTCAGCTGTCTCTTCAAGGTCTGAGGAAATGCCATCCACACTCAGGGGCTCTGTGCTCTCAGAGTCTGGATGTGGAGGAGGGAAGAGAAGCATCATGCTGCACCCACCTGTCACCAGAACCTCCACGCCCACCTCAGTCCACTGACCTGCATGGTTCTGGCCCTCCCTCAGGGCTGCAGCCTCACCTTCATTGGGGTGCTCAGGGCTAGAAAGGCGGCTGCTGCTATAATCCACAGAGCAGGCACTGTCAGGGCTGTGCTTCTCTGAGCCCCTGCTGCCTGGGTACACTCGTCCCACGATCCCTCGAGCTGGAGCCTGTACCTGGAACTCACTGCCAGGAAGGCCAGCAGGGGAAAAAAAGGCAGTGAGCAGGGGTCAGCAGCAGCCCTACTGGGCTCCTGCCTTCCTTCTCCCCCACCTGTGAGCAGGACTGGGGATGAGGCAGTGGTGACACGGTGGGCAAGCCCTGAGTACCCTGGGCCAGCCCTCCACTCATTAAAGAGTGCTCAGAGGGAAGGGAAGACTGGGGGCTGCATGGCCCCAGGGGTCTGGTGGCAGCAGGGCCCTTGCCTGGTATTCAAGGTGGGGCTGTCACTCGGCTCCGGGTAGACAATACCATCTTCTATGGGTGTAGGCTCCAGATCTTGGGGAAAGACCCCTTCCTCTTGGGACAACAATCGGATAATGTGGGGGCAGGAACAGGGTTGGGAAGCCTGAGGTTGAGGAGACTTTTCATTCTGGAAACGCACAAAGGGGCACTACTGGAGTTGCTGATGTGAAAAGAGAAGGGGGTGGGCAAGGATGTGGTGTGCACCAACACTGGGAAATGCTGAATACTCCAAATCGGAGGACAGACACCAGGAAGCCAGGCTGGGCTCCAACTAGTGTCCCTGAGCTTCTAGAAGAACTACATTAACACTCTGACTGCAAACCTCCAGCCACCACTTGCTATCATCAGCCCTCCAAGGAACCCAGCCCGAGACAATCACTATACCACACAGCCTGGCTAGCCCCACCCTGAATTTGCAGTCCAGGTCACCCGTGTGCCACAGGGGCAGACGGAGCATAGCTGGACCAGTGCTCTGGCTCCAGCTGTTGGCACAAGGCTGGCTAAGGCTGCTTGGAGATCTCTAGGGAACTGGGAGAAAGCGGGCTCACCTGGATAGCATGTAAGGTCTCAGGGGCCTGCTGACCATGCTTCCCAGAACCAGATGGGGTCATGGCCAGAGAGTCCCTGCTAGGGCCCCTAGGGCTTGGGGCCAGTGTCTCCAGCTGCCGCAGGTCCAGCATGGAGCGGACACTCAGCTCCACGCCTGACTGAGCCCAGCGCCCCCTTCTTCTGGGTCCCTGGTTGGCTGCAGGAGCTGCATCCAGGAACTCCACTGTCTCTTGTGCCTGGTGTGGGGCAGGGGTGGGAGAGGAGTAACAGTAACAATCACACAAGAGCTTTAGCAAACATTCATATACCACTTACTGTGTGCCAGCCACTGTACTTGTGTTATCTCATTCAAACCTCACAACCACCTTATGAAGTAGGTACTAATATTATCCCCATATTTACAAATGGGAAAACTGAAGCACAGTGGGCTTAAATAACTTGTCCAAGTCCCACAGACAGTTAGTGGCTGGCCTGTAGGTTATAACTCAGGTAGTCTGGCTCCAGAGTTCATGCTCTTAGCTTCACTCTATGTCCTGTCTTAGAGGACCTTCTGGTCTCAGTCTTTACCTGGTGTCGTGGGCACCTCAAAGCTAGGAGTCTCTAGAAGTCCCCTACTCTGAAAACAGCCCCAACAAAGACCCCAATCTATTCATAGTACCAAGAACAAACCAAGAGCCCAGCCTTGAGATGCCTGGCCTGGTCAGAACACACCAGAGACCACACCATCTTCCCAGGTAACTGCTGCTGACAATGAAAGGTGCCGGCACTTGGAATCCTGACATGGGACAAGTAAGGACTGAGCTGCCTTGGGGCTGGCTCTGAAAGCCTTTCTCCTACCTAGTCACCCTGAACTAGCCACTCAGTTAGTTATTGGTCCTCTTATGGCCTTTTCCCTCTAACTATCTGGAAGTTCTGAGCTTACCTCCTAACCTGGGGTCTTTAGAACAGTTTCTCCACATTTCTGCTCTTTGGACCTTTGATTTTCTTGAACTTTACTTCTAACCATTTGGCTCAGACACCCCCTTTCTACTCCCCACCTCAGCCTGTTCTCTGTTCACATTTACTCCTGCCCCCAGGCAGTTGAGCAAGTGGAGTACTTCCCCTAGCGCGGACTAATCCCTACAGACCCCTCACCTGGCCCACAGGATGGAAACACCTGGGCTTCATCATCTCTAACCTGGGACCAGCCCAGCTGCCTAAACTCCCACCACAAGACCCTTCCTTGGACACAAAGAGTGAAACATGTGGGCAGACCCCACACCCAAATGCCTCACCAAGCCCAGAAAGCCCTGCTTTCACCTTCCTTCACCTCTGTATCCTTGGAAGGGCATTTTCATGATGGTGACTCACCCGACTCATCTCCCAGTGGGACAGGCTTCGGGGAAGGGCTGGGCTGGGCATCGAGGCTAGACAGAGACAGGCAATCAGAGAGAGTGTCTACTGCCCACCCACCTCAGAGCCCTGGCCCCACACCAGCCCATACTCTACATGGCCACCATAATGCTCCAGTTTCCTCAGCTCACATTGCTCTTAACCCCACAGTCCCAGAAAGAGCATATCCAGCCACTGTACCAACTGGTACCTGTCTAGCCCCATGCCAGACATTCACAGACCTGGCTCTTTCTTGGTACCCTTGGCAAGGATGGGCAGAGCTGGAAGTTCTTCTTCTTCAGTGCCCTCGTCTTCTCCCTCCTTGTCACTATCCGATGAGAGAGCTGCTCCAGAGGACAGCATGGACGGGGCCTCGTGCCTGAGTCCAAGACAAGGAAGGTCATGGGGAGAGAAGACAGTGGGGAAAGAGAATGACATCACGGGTCTTCATGTGAGAAGCATGTATGGGGGATACAGAGCTGCTGAATGGCAGGCCCAGAGCAAGGGGTGGAGCAGAAAGATGACAGCAAGTAATCTGGATGCCCACCGGCTGCATGCCCTACCCTATCCTCTGTTCTCACCGATTGGGTCCAGTAGCCCTTTGGGGAGACGATGGTCCTTGCTGCTTGACCCCTCGCTGCCGCTGACGCAGCTCGGCCAGACGCTGCCTCATGCTGATGGTCATCTCAGAGCTCAGGCGCCACACAAATATGCAGCTGGGTAGAGCCACAGGTTTGTATGAGGGAGGGGCAGGAAAGGGCTCTGGGAGTGGCAACAACGTGAGTTCCCCTTCTCTATGGGCTGGCAAGGAGATGAGAGCCACCCTGCAGTGCCAGGTCAGGTCTAGCCAAGAAATAACCCTGTTCAGCCCTACTTCCCGGAGACATCATGAGGTGAAGAGAGGGGAGGGGCAGGGTGTATTTGTGGCACAGAGGAAGCATCTGTGTCTCAGGGAAGCTGGCTTCTGCTCACCTGTCCCCCGACACAGAGATGAGATGTTTGCAGTCATTACTAAATTTCATGCCAGTGACAATCTCTGTAGAACAAAGAATATGGCCTATGAGCCCCTGAAGCCCCAGCCAAGCTTCTGTTCCAACAGTGGAGGTCGGGGGTTGGTTGGAAGGGAGGGGCAGGCAGCTCTGATGGGTCCCAAAAAACTAAAGGAAGAAAGAATCAAGTTCCAGGGGTGGAGTACTGGGGCTACACTCACCTGAGTGGCCAAACATGGTGGCCACACACTCGCCTGAGGAGAAGTCGAAAATGGAGAGGTTCTTGTCAGAACAGCTGGTGGCAATGTAGATCCCTGAGGGGTCTGTCTGCACCTGAGGAGTGGGACACACAGCTGGAAGAAGGCGGGAAGCACCAGTCCGCCTGCACCGAGTGCTCTCATCCTCCTATTCTCTGGCCCAGAGCCCACCCCTACTGGGCCCTTACCTTAATCAGAGTGCCATCCTCACCCTGTGACCCTTTAAACAGCTTCTTCTGCTTCCCACTGCTGATGTTAAAGATCCTATAAAGAAACACACTCTCATTCACATGAGGAAGAGGTCACGATGAAGCACACCTGGGTGGCAGAAATGCCAGAATCCACTCCCAGCCATGTTCTCTATGGGAGCCACTCTCCAGCACCAAAGGGACTACCACCTCTTGGGTGAGGCAAAGTACTCATTCTGTAGGCTCAAGGGGTCACAAAGTTCTGAACAAAAAGACAGGCATGGGGACTGAGGTGCCTAGAGCTGACCCTCTCGGGCATCAAGGAATGAGGTCAGATGGTCTGAAAAGGGGATGCCCACCGAATATTTCGGTCCTGGCAGCCAATAGCCGTGTACTTCCAGCTGGGCTCCACATCCATGTCATAGAGGGTCGTCTTCCGTACCACGTGGTGTGTCCGTGTAAACTGTACTCCATCTCCAGACTGCAGGGGCAGAGCATATGGACACACCCAAGCTCAAATGTCTCACCGGGCCCAGAGAGTCCTGCTTTCTCCTCTTTTCACCTCTTGTAACCTGAGGTACGGGAATGGTAGACACACCCATCGCCACCCTTGCACCGTTCAGGGAAGCCCTGTTCCCTCACCTTCTGTGCAGTGCGGAAGTAGATGCTCTTGTCTGCTCCACAGCTGATCATGCGGACTTGCCCATCGCTGGCTATAGAGGAGAGGGGCCTAGCTGTTCCCATTGCTCTCACCACATGGGGCCAGCCTTTCCTCTGCCTTCCCTCCATATTTCCCCCCTATCAAGCTACTCTACGTGACTGGGACAACCAATGAAATCAGGAGGCTTACCTCCAAACCTAGGCTTTCCTTTATCCCTATCCTCAGCCATCCTAATTGGCTCAGGGTCCCCTGGACTGAGAGTCTACATTCCACCTGCCTTCCCATCCAGCCCCAGGCCTCCCAGCAGCTGTCCAACACTCTCCATGATAGGCACACCCTTCTCAGAGGTGGGAGGCAGGTGACAGTGGGGAGGGGGATAAAGGTGATGTTGGTGGTAGGTAGCAGAGTATGTCTCAACTGTCCTGCCCCCACCTGCAAATTTGACAGCAGTAATGGAGGATGAGTGCTCGTCCAATGTCTGCTGTAGGCTATACTCCCGTCCAGCATCCAGCACGTGGATCAGCCTGTCCCGGCTTGCTGATGCTAGCAGCTTCAGACCTGAGGTTAGAAGAACTCATTAGCCCACAAGTGCCCAGAGCAGGCCCCTATCTGAGCCTGGCAAAGAGGACTGCAAGTAACTGAGCCCCTTGGAGCAGGGATGGAGCTGTCCTCCTCTAAACCGGCAAAGACATCAAATAATTCAAAGGACTTTCCGTCTCACATCCAAGACCCAGGACAGAGGTAAGTGGCACTAGCAGGACTGGAGGAATCTGTGCCATTCTGAGCTAGGGACCAGGTATCCTCCTACCTGTGTCTGGCTTAGAGTACTCCAGGCACAGAATTTCCGAGTCATGGGCCTCCACCTTCAGCATCTCACTTAAGGACTGCAGTTCGTGCACCCTGCAGAAATGAAGAGAGGATGGTAGAGGTCACTGCCAGGCTGCAGGAGGAGAGAGTCACCCTACTTTCTCTGCTACAACCTCTTCCCAACCTTTTCCAAAATTTATTCTTAGTTATTTTTGAAATTTTAGGCTTAGAGAAAGGTTGCAATGAGTACAGAAGAGTTTCTATATTTCCTTGACCCAGATGACCCTAATGTTAATATCTTACATAACAACAGTTCAATGACCAGAACCAGGAAATTTATATTCATACAAAACTATTAATAAAAGACTTTATTTGAATTTCACCGTTTTTTTCACAGTGTTCTTTTCTGAATCCAGGATCCTATCCAATTTGTATTTAGTTGTTATTTGTCTTTAGTCTCCTGCAGTCTTGAACAGTTCTTTAGTCTTTCCTTACCTTTCACAACCTTGACACTTTGGAAGAGTATTGATCAATATAGGTACTCTGTTGCATGTACCTCAATTTGAGTTTGTCTTATGTCTTCTCATGACTGGACTGAGTTTATGCATTTTTGGCAATACCACAAAAATAATGCTATGTCCTTATTAGTATATCATATTATGAGCTTCATGATGTTGACATGAGATGTTACGCTTGGTCATTTGTTTGAGATGGTTTCTGCGGGGTTTCTTCATTGTAAAGTGATTTTTCCCTTGTATACAAATATCTTCCCCAATCCTTTTGCGCCAAACTTTTCTAAAGCTCTGTCCTTGGGGCCTAACTCCCCGAGCCTGCACCATGAGAGGCAGTAAGTACCCACCTCAAGCCTGGCATTACCTGAGCGTGCCCATACGGTCCCCTGAAGCTAGATGCTGTCCGTTGGGGCTGATACACACAGAACGGATGCCCACACGGGGATCCATCAAGGACCCATCAGCTTTGTCTCCTCCGGGCAGCTCAGTGTCTAGCAGGGCCTGAGTGTTCCCATCCACATAGATGATCTTAATGAGGTCCTAGTGGAGCAGGTACAGAGAAGAAATGATTAAGGCAGGCCTGACCCAGTGTAACTGCAAGGGGAGAGAATTGCTGGACAAGATAAACCCTTGGCTTGCAGAGCCCAGTCAAATAGGAGCTGAAAAATCAAGGTCTGGGGACCCAGTTCCTGAGAAGGTGTGACGGCTGAGGGGATGCAAATACTAAGTATGGAGTGGGGACCCAAAGGCCTCGGGGCTCACATTGCTGAGGATGTTTCGGTGCAGGGTGGAGCCATGCACCCCGGAGCTCTCCGTGTTCCACAGGCGGATGGTGTTGTCTGAGGAACAGGTGATGAAGGAACTGGGGGGGAGGCAGGCTTGGTTACTGTCCTTCACTTCTGGGTAGACCTGAAGGGGCAGAGGAAACAAAGTCAGATCTCCAGTTAGGGAGCAGTCCTTTGCCCAGGGAGAAGGGAATGAGATTAAAGGGATAATGCTGGCCCAGACAGCCCAGTGTCAGTCACACAGTAAGCAAAGCCATAACTATTACATATTCTTCATAATCACTAAGGGAAAGCACACCAACCAAGCACCTACTATGTACCAGGGACTCTTCTATGTCTCCCACTTAACATTATTTCATTTCATTCTTAGAACAATGAGATGAATCAGGTACATCACTTTACAGCTGAGGAAACTGAAGCTCAGGCAAGTTCATTAACTTGTCCAGGACAAAGCTAAGAATGGACAAGGGCACACTGGGAGAAGCCTAAGATATATTAAACACTAAAATTCAAGCTCAATCCTCAGAACCCATCTGAATATACAGAGATGTTGCTAGAGAAACAAGGAGGCAGCAGGAAAATAACGTTATACTTGGAGATTCCCACTTTCTGTCTTCACAACAGTATCCCAGCAAACCTGGTCAGTCTCAAGCCATCCCAGCCAACATACCTCCACACTCCAGACGCAGGAGGAATGATAAAGAGCCGAGTACACCTTGCCCACTTTCTTGGGGTCCCTCACATCCCAAACGTAAATGCTGTGGTCGTTGTATACACAAGACAGCCACTGATTAGTGGGATCAAAGGTCAAGGCAATGGTGTCTGGATACCTGGCATTGGCCACTCCACAGAAGAGGCGACTGTGGGGAAGAGGACAAGAAAACTGGTGAGTGAGAAGCTGATAAAATGAAGGACTGAAAGGACTGAAAACAGAAGCTAACCCAGTCAAGAAGGAAGGAGCAGAGCAAAGGGAGCCCTCTCCAGACCCGAAGGTTTAATAGCAGTTGCTTAAGGAAGACAAAAGCAGCCCCTGACAGCCGTCCGCTGGGAGCTAACCTTGCACTAGCTGCCGGGCCATGGTGTTCTGATGAGCACAAAAATGTCACAGAACACCAACATCAGACAAGGTCACTCTATGGCCATGACAGAGCAAAACAAAATCAAGACTACTCTGTCATTGGGTCTGACAGAGATAAAAACAAGATCACTGTGCAAATCACAAAAATGACCAAACACCATCCTTTCCGGTCTATCAGGACTAACTGCCACTGCTTTACCAATTATATGGCTTTAGTCCCACCTTTCAGATTAAAAATTATTAAGATGCCTAATTATAGAATTGCCCCCTCTTCCTGACAGCATCCAACCAGAGCAAAATTTCAATCTCTTGAATCATTTCTAAAATCACCTCACACAATGTCCCAAATCTTACAATACCCCCACACTTAAAATAACCCCCCCTTATTGAGATACTCCCCAGTTTTCCTTGGTTGCAACAAGTATCAATAAACCCAAATTTGTTTGTCTACAGAGGTGTTCCTGGTTATCTTTGGGGCACTGATACACTCTTCACCTTGTTCCCTGAAGGCTGGGCACAGCATGAGGCTGTGAATGGAGGCAGGGGGCCCACATAGCTCACCTGGCCTCAGTGATGCTGGCAATGTCTGTACCCAAGGCATGGGGCCGGGGCAGGGTGCTAAGGAAGTGCAGGTTGGAGGGGTTGAAGAGGCGCACAGTGCCATCGGCACAGCCACAGAAGATGTAGTCCTGGCTCACAGAGATGCAGTAGGCCACGGTGGTCTGTAGGCAGAAAGGCTCAGGTCAGCTCAGGCCACCTGCCCAACCCCTCCTCAACAGTCACCTGCCAAGAGGAGAGACCAACCAAGGCAAGGGCAAGGGAAAAGCAGCCAAGCTGCTCTGGCCTGAGCCCCTCAGCTGTTATCTAGAGATACCCCTTCCTCCAGCAGCAGGTGGCCAGAGGGTCCACAGCCAAGTGCAGTTTGGCAGATGGGAGTCAGGGACCTCCCAAGGTACTAGAGGTTTTGGCAAAGAAAACAAAGTTGGAAAAGCCCAGCAAAGAGAAAGAAACAGCACAAGAAAGACAGGAGAGTCCAGGCATCACTTACTGTGAAGCTGTCTGTGTTCTGAGCAGAAGAGGAAAGCAGGGGAAAGAAAGACAGAAAGAAAGCAGAGAGGAGGCAGTTATACAGATCTCCATAGGCTGGAACTGGGCCAAACTCTGGCTCCCTCAAGCTTATCTCTCCTGGGGTCCCCTCCTGCATGCATGAGGGCCCAGCTCCTGGTATGGAACCACAGGCTTCAGTTCTCACCTGAGCCAAGACATGCACAGCCCCAACCACCTGGGCCGGGGGTACTTACTCTCAGCTCCACCCACTTATCCAGAAGCCTCCGATCACTGAACTCGCACAGCAGCCCTGAGGATGTGATGCAGAAGGTACTGTCTGCCTTCTTCCCTCGGCCACAGGCCACATCGGTGAACAGGTTGTTCCGAAGCTCCCCCAGCAGCCCTGAGCGGCCCAGCAGGGGCACAGTGGCATTCACCTGTGGAGACACAGCACTACTGCCCACCCATCCACCCCAGAGCCTGCCCCTAGAAACTAGGCCCCCCTTGCTCTTTGAGACTACTCCTCGGCCAGAGAGCATCGGGCTCATCAAACTTCTGTATGGCTGCTGAGCAAGCAGAGAAGGGCCCACATGAAGCAGGGTCTCCTGGGGTGGGCTGAGCAGCTTTGGCCCTGGTGGCTACTTCCAGCCTCAGCATCTCACCTTTGAGGTCTTACTGTCATCGAGGTACCAGAATTTGATGTGTCGGTTCCCTGCAGTGACAAAGTAGCTGCAGTCTTCAGAGAAGGACACCGCTGTCACCCGACTGGATACCTTATTGGAGGCCACCACAATGTTTTTCTGGAGGGAAAACCAAAGGAAGAATCAAGGTTCTGCCTCTTGGAGTTAAGAAGAAAGAGGCACAGAGGAGAGGAGAGTTAGATAGTATTTACACTTGAAAAAAAAAATGTGTGTTTCCAGGATTTACTGGTCTAAAAAAAGAGTAGTATGAAGAATCGCTTTCTAGAGGCATTGAAGAGATTCATTTCCTTCAGAGCTTGGCTACGCAGTTGCTCTTTCCTACTTCAGATCATGTTCTAGAATGAGACTGAGATCAGCAGAGTAGAGTGAAAGGGCTCAGGTCAGTATCTTCCTGGCTCCCCTACTGGCCTTCAAACCCTCATGAAGCTGCCAGGCCAGCCCACCCAGCCCACTCACCTTCCAGGCCCAGACGTTGACAATCATGTCATGCTGGTAACCCACGGAGACGATGTACTTGGCGCTAGGGGAGAAGGCCACGCAAGCCACACCGTACTTGTGCTCCTGTAGTTCTGCCACCTGGCTGCGCTCAGCCACATCCCACACCCGCACTGCTGGCACGTGCCCGCTCTGCAGGGAGGCAGGGGCTGGGAGTGAGGGCAGAAGCACACAGATCCCACTAGCCTTTCAGAGTAGGGGCCCTCACCTTCCCAGCTGCTGGATACAAGCTCTCTAATGACATTCTGCTAAGAGTCAAGAACAGTGTGCTATATAGGGCAAAGGTAGAGAGGAAACAATAAATATCTCAGGACAACAGGGAGAAGATGGCCCAAGACATTGTTCAATATCTCTGGGTGAGGGTCTGCACCTCTGTGTTTGTTCAAAGCTCGGTGAGTGATTCTGCTGGGCAGCCAGGGTTGAGAACTACTACCACTCATGCCTATTTCTGCCAGCACTGCCTCCCCGTAAGGCTGCGAAGGTAAGAGGTATTCCTCATGTACCCAGCAGGGGGCCTCCTGGGATAAGGACTATTTTAAGGCAGTTGTTTTCCAAGTGTGCCTCCTAAACCAGCAGAATCAGCACGATGTGGGAACTTGTTAGAAATGCAAACTTTGGAGCCCCATCCCAGACCTACAGAATCAAAAACCCTGGGGTTAGGCCCAGCATTGTGCACTTTAACAAGCCCTGCAGGTGATTCTGACGTACACTACAGCTTAAGAACCACTGTTTTAAGGTGTAGCAAACACCAGGATTTGGCTTCTGTTTAGGAAGCCAAAGTGGCAGCAGCCCTAACTAGGCACAGGGTTGTAGCTCTCTGCTGAGGGCAGACCACCCACCCTCTTCAGAGAACAGCAACCCCCTTTCCTCACTCACCTCTCCAGTGACCAAGTACTTGCCATCAGGGGAGAAGGCAAGGGCAGTGATGGTTTTCCTGCAAGAGATGAGGCAGGCTCAGAGGGCCACTGACAGCCTGGCCTAAGCCTGGCTCCCTCACAGTTCCCTCAAAAGGCAAGACCAGCAGACACCAATGGCACATGTGGCATTTCCCTCTCTGGCCCTGGGGCCCAACCAGGTCCCAGTCCCCAGAGCCACAGAGACCCCAGGCTGTGCCCTTGTCACAGTCCCCAGGAGAAGGAGGTGCTCCCTGAGGGCCCAGACCCATTTACCTGGAACTGTTGAGAATGTGGTGCTGTTTGTGTTTCCGGGGATTGAACAGCACGACCACACACCTGGGGAGATGAGTTAAACAGACTTAGCACCAAACCACAGCTCCCCAAGGAGCTCCCAGACCACCTGGGAATTCCAGTCACCCAGCAGGGAGGCTCCACCTGTCACTGAGGGCAAGTGACTGTTCTCTTCTGCAACCTGTTCTTGCCTCCTTTCCTTACTCACAAGGGCCTATCTCTGTAGTCCCATGAGGGTGAAATGAGTCCCTGGAAGCCTATCCCCACCAGGTCCCTAAACACCAGCATCATCTCTGGCCATACCCACAAAGGGCAGCAGGGACACAGGCATTCCCACAGACCTCATACATAGCCCAGGAAGGGGTACAAAAGGGAAGAGTACACGTAATTTGGGCATTGAAGGCAATAGGTGTACAGCTGGTTCACAGGCTTGGATCCACACATCAAGCATTTGTGCTCCAAAGAGAATGAGGCTTTTCACATGTGCACCCACACGTTTACTTAGCAGGAGCTGGCCCCTCAATCCCTCTACATATCAGATGAGGAAGGGCTAAAATTTTAAAAAGGCTCAGTAAGACTAAGGGGAGTGGCAGAGAGAGCCTGAGAAGGCCTGAGGAAGCCTGTTCAGTGCCTCAGAGCTCCCGGGCCCAGCCCTGAAAATTCCTGGCCCCAGGGAACCTGAGAAGGACCCTCCAGATTGCCGGAAGACTATCAGGGACACTACCTGCCATGCACAGAGAAGGACATCAGTATCCTCTCCATCCAGTGGCAAGGCTGGATGGGATCAGGTTCACAGTGACTTTCCAGAGGCAACTCCAGAAAGGAGGCTAGATGGTAGGAGTCAGGAGCAAGAAGCCAGAAGCCATAGCTAGGCAGTGTTCTCCTTTAGGCTCCTTGCTGTCAGCAGGCCTAGGCCTGTTGTCTCTTCTGCCTCCACTTCACCAGCACTATAACTAGCTGACAGAAGCAAGCATGGGCCTGCTGCACCAGGTAAGGGGATGGGGAGAGAATGAGCAGACAGCAACATCCCCCAGACCCAGAATTCTTTAGTGGGAAACCCCTGTGGCTCCCACACCTGAACCTCACACTTGTTAGAAACCTGAAGCAAAGGTGGGTACAAGCTGCAAGTGAGTGCTTAGCATCTTGGGCTCAATAAACCATTTCAATATCCAAATTCCACAGGCAATCTTGGGACACTGGGATCTCCGAGGTGCACCAGATATGCCCAGAACTGCTAAACTGATCAACAGCTTTGGAATTCCTGAGTCATGTCCTCTTTTCCTCTAATCACCCCCCTCAAAATCCTTCCCCACTGTTTTCTTTCTCTTTCTCTCCCCATCTCCTAATCTTTCCTTGTTCCCCTTTCCTTATCCCTCTTTTTTTTTTTTTTTATCCTCACCTGAGGACATTTTTGCATTTATCTTCAGATAGAGCGGGAGGGAGAGAGGGAAGAAGAGAGAGAGAAACATCGATGTGAGAGAGACACATCAAGTGGTTGCCACCCACACGACCCCAACCAGGGCCAGGGGGGGACAAACTGCAACCAAGATACGTGCCCTGAGCGGGAACCGAACCCAGTCTCCGGTCCACGGGCCGATGCTCTAACTGCTGAGCCAAACCGGCCAGGGCTCTCCCTTTTCTTTTTATAACAACTTACAGTCTCCTGCTTCCCTTCCAGAATGCCATGTCAGGAGAATATTTATTTATGTATTTATTTATTTATTTATTTATTTACTTATTTATTTATCCATCCTCACCTAAGGATATGTTTGTTTTTTAAAACTGATTTTCAGAGAGAGAGCGAGAAAAAAAACCATCAACGTGAAAGAGAAACATCAATCAGTTGCCTCTTGTGCACACCCCGAACAGGGATCGAACCTGCAACCTAGGTATGTGCCCTGATTGGGAATCAAACCTGCAACCCTTCTTTGGTGTACAGGACAATGCTACAATCAACTGAGTTACCCGGCCACGGCTATATAATTTTTTTTTTAGGAAAAAAATATCACATCTTTAATTTCATTAACCTTTCACTAACATTTAGCATTTCCTTCTATTTTTTTTTCAACTACCATTGACATACATTATTATATTAGTTTCAGGTGTACACCCCAGTGATTAGACATTACATACCTTACTAAATGATCATCCAGATAAATCACACACCCATCTTGCACCATACAGTTATTAGAATATTGACTATATTGCCTATGTTGTACATTACATCCCGATGACTATTCTGTAACAATCAATTTGTACTTCTTAATCCCTTCACCTTTTTCACCTATCCCCCCCAACCCCCTCCAATCTGGCAACCATCAAAATGTTCTCTGTATCTATGAGTATGTTTCTGTTCTGCTAGTTCATTTTGTTTTTTACATTCAATTGTTGATAGATATATTTATTGCCATTTTATTGTTCATATCTTCTTTTTTTTCTTCTTTTTAAAGAAGACCCTTTAACACTTCTTGTAATACTGGTTGGTAGTAACGAACTCCTTTAGCTTTTTCTTGTCTGGGAAGCTTTTTATATGTCCTTCGATTCTAAATGATAGCTTTGCTGAGTAGAGTAATCTTGGTTGTAGGTCCTTGCTTTTCATCATTTTGAATACTTCTTGCCAGTCCCTTCTGTCCTTCAGAGTTTCTGCTAAGAAATCAGCTTACAGTCTTATGAAAGCTCCCTCGTAGGTAACTAATTGCTTTTCTCTTGCTACTTTTAAGATTCTTTCTTTGTGTTTAACCTTTGGCCTTTTAACTATGATGTGTCTTGGTGTGGGCCTCTTTGGGTTCATCTTGATTGGGACTCTCTGTGCTTCCTGGACTTGAATGTCTATTTCCTTCACCAGGTTAGGAAAGTTTTTTGTCATTTTTTCAAAAAGATTTTCAATTTCTCTCTCTCTTCTCCTCCCAGTACCCCCATGACGCAAGTGTTGGTATATATGAAGTTGTCCCAGAGGCTCCTTACACTATTCTTTTTTTTTTTTAATCCTCACCCAAGGACATTTTTGCATTTATCTTGAGATAGAGTGGAAGGGAGAGAGTGAGGAAGAGAGAGAAAGAAACATCGATGTGAGACAGACACATCAAGTAGTTTCCACCCACACGACCCCAACTGGGGCCGAGGACAAACTGCAACCGAGGTTCGTGCCCTTATCAGGAACCAAACCCGGGCCTCTCTGGTCTGTGGGCAGATGCTCTAACTGCTGAGCCAAACCAGCCAGGGCTATCCCTTTTTTTTTTTAATTATTTATTTTTGCTGTTCTGATTGGGTGATTTTTGCTTCCTTATATTCTAAATCATTAATTTGATTCTTGGCTTCATCTACTTTACTGTTGATTCCCTGTAAATTATTCTTTATTTCTATTAGTGTACCCTTCATTTCTGACTGGTTCTTTTTTATGCTACTGAGGTTCTCACTAAGTTCACTGAGCATCCTTATAACCAGTGTTTTGAACTCTGCATCTAGTAGATTGCTTGTCTCCATTTTGTTTAGTTCTTTTTCTGGAGTTTTGTTCTGTTCTTTTATTTGGGTCATGTTCCTTTGTCTCCTCATTTTGGCAGCCTCCCTGTGTTTGTTTCCATGTATTAGGTAGAGCTGCTATGTCTCCCAGGCTTGGTAGTGTGGCCTAATGTATTAGGTATCCTGTAGGGTCCCATGACACAGCCTCCCTGATCACTCAAGCTGGGTATTTAAAGTGTGCTCCCCCCACCCCCACCCCAGCCATGTAAGCTGTACACTCTCCTGTTGTAGTTGAGCCATGATTGCTGTTGGCATGTCAATGGGAGGGATTTATCCAGGCCGATCAGCTGCAAAGACTGGCTGTGACCATGACCACTGACCTCCGACCACCATGGAGGATCAGCAGGATCCTCCACACAAAGCAGGAGCCCACCACACAAAGCAGGATTTACTTCAGCAGGGCTCTGGTGCCCACTGAGTCTGCCCCTTGAGTGTGTCACTTGTAGAGGTGGTTTGGTGGTGGTGCTTTGATGTGGTCTGAAGCTGTCTACTGGGTGTGCTGGCTCTAGGGTCTCACAGGAGGTGCAGCCCAAGGTCAGCCACCACCTGTGTTTTGCCAAGGGCCACCCAGCATAAGCTACAAAGTGATCTGCAGATGGCTGCTTCTTGTGCTGGGCTTGGAGGTGCCCAGGCAAGGCCAAGCTGTGAATGAAGGCCTAGTGCTGCTAGTGCTGGGCCAGGGGCCACTTAACGAGAAGTATGGGGTTTGCTGAGACCAGATGCTGCTTGTTTGAGAGATTTTAGGAAAATCTGAAGTATGATCCAAGACAAGCCATTCCTATAGAAAAGCCACTGGAAACAGGTTGGGTGGGCAAGTTTTCAGGCTAACTGATGTTTGTTAAACCTTCTTGCTATCTGTGCTGCCATCAGGCCTTCTGCAGGCTCCCCTCTCTAACAATGGATTGTAGTCTAAGTGGTTACTGGTTACCTAGCTTTCTGATAAACCATGGCAGAGGGCTTCAGCTGAGAGCTGATCTGACATGAACTGACTCAATGCATATTCCAGCCAGTAACATTCCCAATCCAGAACAAGTAGGTGATGAGGGCTGTATGGTAAACTTTTAAGTTTTCCTTTCAACTTCGCATCCCAAAGCAGCATCGTGACCTTCAAAAGCAATGCATCACACTGCTTAAAACACTTTCTAAGCAACTGCACACAAATTCTGAGTCTTGCTGGGCCACAACATCTTCTGTTTCTTCCTTCCCCTAAGTTCAACTCTGTGGTGAAAGGAGGAGGGAAAGCAGTATGTGTGTGTGTGTATGTGTGTGTGTGTGCATGCATGTGCGTGTGTGTGTATAAAAACACAATGTAGAGAGAAAGATGACTGACTATGAGGCAACCCTTCCCTTCTCTAAACCACCCCCCCATCCCCACCCCCAGTATATCCTGAAAAATTCTCAGGTGTGGCATAAAAGGGTTAAACAAAAGAAGGAAACACACGGAAGTAGGCCCTTAAGCTGAAATTTTACTTCTAATTATTCAAGTTTGGAAACCTTCTAACACAGAGAAAGAGGAAGAAAGAGATCAACCCATGGTCACACTTGTGGGGACAATAATGCGGATTTAAAGTGGGGGCCAACTTGGCAAAGACATCCAAGGTTCCTCCTGTGCCCAGCCTGTTGAGGTCCTCTCAAGAGAACAGACCTCAAAACAACGATGAGGGAGCCTCCTCAGTCTTCTCTGACCTTTGAGCAAGCTCCTCAGTCTACTAAAAACAGAGGGTGGGGCTCAGTTTGCATCAATCTTTGGCCCTTGGCTTCTAAGTCCCTTGACCCAGCACAGCAGGCAGTCATCTTCACCAGGCCCTTGCAGCAGTGCTGGCTGAATTCCTCAATGTGACAAGGGCTGGGCTGGCCCAACCAGCTGAGTCCTGTAATTCAGAACCCCAGGGTGCAGGTGCAGGGAAACTGCTCACTCTCACAGAAAGACAGTGAGGCCTCAGTCCCTCAGGCCTCAGCCAGGAATCACGTGGAACACCAGTACCAGGTGCTGGGCCCTCTGCCCAGGAACTTGTCTGAATCAGAAAAGGCCAGCCCTTGACAACCCCCTCCCCTAGACAGGTCCAGGCCTACTGCCATCACAAAGAGCCCAGCATTCCCACATCTGCCTCCTACCACTCTCCATCCTCCAGAAGGCAGAAACAAACCCTGAGACCAGCAATGAATGCAGCAGCACATACAGGGAGCGAGACATAGAAGGTTCGAGCACAGACCCTGTGCTTTAGAATTTCTTCTTTCAGACCAGGTAAAATCAGGTGACTCACAGACGCACACCAAAGGTCCCTCAAGCCTTGCTCAAATGTCACTCTCTAGCCCTATTTAACTTTACAGCTTCACACCCCCGTATTCCCTTTCACTGCTCATTGCTTATACTTTTTCCACAGCACACATCAACTTGTAATACTCTATATAGTTTACTTCATCAGTAGATTGCCAGCTCTGTGAAGGTGATTTTTATCTGTTTTGTTTACTGTTACACTCCCAGGACCTAGAGATAGGCATTCAATAAATATTTCTGAATGAGTTTGAATAAATCTTTATGTTTCTTGCTACCAGATCTCAAAGCCCTGACTGCCAAGGAACCTCCTAAGTAGCAGACCTGTGAACTAGGGACCTAGGGCAGGTCCATGATTCTCCTCATCTCAGGCTTTTAGGACACACTGATGCTCAAGGGCAGTGTGATGATGGAAACAAAAAACTGGGGTCAGAAAGACCTGTCTGCTAACATATTGTGCGATCTTGGGCATATTCCTTAACTTCTCTCAACCTCAATTTCCTCATCTGTAAAATAGGAATAATACCCACCTCAAAGGATTGTTGTGAGACTGAAGATCTTGTGCAGTAAGCAGCATGGTGCTCTCAGCTGTTTTCTTGAAGAGTGGCCTGGCACACCGAGAACAAGGACAGGGCTACCCAGAGTCAGCAGCTGCAATAGCCACCCCAAGTATGGCAGCCCAGAGAGGACTTGCTGGATACCATGACTCATTAGGGTCCTCACTCAGGTGTGCAATTACAAACTGTCCTTCCAGATTCACCCCCAAAAGGGAAATCTTATAGCTTTAATTATTCTAAGAGATAACGAGTCTAGAATGTTTCCTAGGACATCTTTGGTTGTGGTCCTCTTTAGATACCTGGACTCCAAAGCCTTCCAAATAAGTAACCCTCTTAGGCCTGACCATGAGACCTACAGTCATCTCTGTTTCTGGGACACTTTATGAACCCCTCCACCCCACCACCACCAAGGCACGAGAAAAGACTTGGTAATAACCTAGTGAATAACATGGCCACTGGTGCAGAGCTACCAGTATGCTTCTTTCTGTGGATTCTAAACATATTTTCTTCCAAAACAAGAGGAGAATCTCTGTGAGCTGCAAGACTTACAAGCCAGGTCAAAGGGGCAGTGTCCTAGCCTCCTTCCTCTCAGTCATTACAGTCTAGGCACCGTGGCTACTGTTTAGTTCCTCAAGCAGGTGAAGGTTCCTCCTTTCCTTGGGACCTTTGCACCTGAGGTTTCCTCCACCTGGAACACTTTGGTGTCGGATGGTGCCACGTTGATTCTTCCATCACCCAGTTTTATTTTCTTCTAACACTTATCACTCTCTGATATTATCTTGTGCATTTATTTGTTTACATGCTTATTATTTGTTTGCCCTTTTTGAACCTAAAACCCACAAAGACCCTGTCTGTCTTATTCACATGATTCACATCCCTTAGGGCACCGAGTCAAGCATCCTCTTCCCTCAGGTTTACCCAGTCTCTCCACAGCCCCCACACAGGGCTTGCCACAGAGAGTAAGAAGGAGGTCTATGCTCCTTCAGCTCAGATGTCACTAGAACACAGTTCAGGTGAAATTCGGTGGCTTCATGCCAGTTCCAGTGCTTTGAAGCTGGGGATCTCAGCATAAATCCCGACATAGACTAAGAAAATGAAGGGCCTTCTCGAGAGGGCTGAGTTTTCCCTCCTCTTCACTGGTTAAAGCAACCAAGAGCTCTCCTCTTGGCTGCCGGACAGGGCCAGTCTCCTTTCCAAAACACCTCCCACTCCAGCAGCTCCTCTGCCCATAGCATTCACCCAGGTGAGGCCCTGGCATTGGTGGTCAAGAGAAACCCTTTCTCAAAACTGACTGGCCTCACAGTAGTAATAGGGACTGTACTGGGCTCTAAAGCCCCTGAACCCTCTACCAAGCCAGCTAGGGAAGGGGCCCAAGTCAATTATGGTGTTCAACTAAACTAAGTCCTTCAAAGAGGCTATCTGGGGACCACCCTGGTCTCCTGGGGCAGGGGGGCTTAAAGTGTGACAGATGATATAGACTTCCTGTGGGGAAAACAATAGCAAAAGGAGAACTCTAGAGAAGAGATCCTGGAGGCACTAAAATCAAGGGGTCTCTGCCCAGAGACTTCAGCCTACCTCTGCCTGACACACACCCTCCTCCTCCCTACCCTCCCTGAGCTGTTTCATTTCCTTCCAGAAACTTTGTTTTGGTTTGATATTTGCCTCAAGGCCTCTGGGAGGATTTTCTGAGCTTTGTTTCTTTCCTTGTTTCTAGGATACCTGAGCTGCTCCTAGAGCAACATGCTCAGTCAGAACAAGAGAGTGGGTGTGGGGGAGGGGGTGTTAGGATCACCAGATACAAAGAAAAGGAAGAGAGGGAGGGAGGGAAAGAGCCTGCTTGGCTCACACAGACTATAGTGGCCCCAGATATCCCTGAGGCACATCAGGGAGCTCTAGCCTAGAGCAAAACTAAACAACCAGAAAGGGGCCACTTGCAAAGAGAGTACTTGAAGTTATAGGAAATCAAAAGGTCAAGGAGTAGATCCGGGCACTGCCCAGGACTGGCCCAAGACAAGTACACTGAGGAAATCTACCAGAGGTCACAGCAGGGAATCCTCCACACAACACCTGCAAGGGCAATGATTGGCAGGCACATGAGCCAGGCTGGGACCTGCCCTTAAACAGAAGCACACACCCTTAAAGGCGCCAGGCCTGGGGCCCAGGGGCATAAGGGGAAGAGAAGGGGAGCAGGGCTCCAGGATTCCAAGGGCAAAGACACAGGGCTCAGCACGCACTGAGCAGAAGCCCAGGCCTTTCCTAGCCAGCCCCAGCCCCACCTCCAACAAGAAGGAACCTAGCTTTCCCAGGCAGAGGCAGGCACGAATGGAATTCCCCTGAGGCAGGCTGCACAGGGTATCGAGCAACAGAAGTCATTCATCAACTTGCTTCTGTGAGGAGCCCAGTTCTGTCTCTGGAGGGTAAAGCTAGTGCAGCTCCCACAGTATCCCCACCAGATATCAAATGTCAGAGGGCCACTCAAGAGAAACACTGACCCTAGAACCCAGGGGCAGAAGTCTCCCTGGCATAAACTGAGATGCTCATAAATTGGGCATTTCCCATTCAAATGGTAAGTAGACGGCTTAAGGTTTTGAAAAGCAGCTTTTAAAAAATGAGCATGCCACGGCCAGTGTGGCTAAGTGGTTAGAGTGTCGGCCTGTGCACCAAAGGGTGACAGGTTCAATCCCTGGCCCATTCGGCCCCAGTTGGGGTGCATGTGGGAGGCAACAAATCAATGTGTCTCTCTCACATCGATGTTTCTCTCTCTCTCTCTCTCTCTCTCTCTCTCTCTCTCTCTCTCTCTCTCTCTATCCTCCCCCTCCCTTCCACTCTCTAAAAAAATTAATGGAAAAAAATATCCTCGGGTAAGGATTAACAATAAATAAATAAAAATAAAAATGAGCAGAAAGTCTAGTCTTCTCCCATTTTAAAAGAGCTGCCCTGGCTGGTGTGGCTCAATTGGTTGGAGTATCATTCTGTACACTGAAAGGTTGCAAGTTCAATTCCCAGTCAAGGCATATACCTAGGTTGCAGGTTCTATCCCCAGACGGGGTGCATAAGGGAGGCAACCAACTGATGTTGTTTTTTCTCTCTTTCTCCCTTCCCCTCTCTCTAAAATCAATAAGCATATCCTTGAGTGAGGATTAAAAAAAAAAAAAAAGTAAGAGCTCTGCAGTCAGACTACTTGAGTTGGAATCCCAATACAGACACTAGATGTGTGGCCTTGAGCAAACTGCTTAAATTCTTTGAAACTTAGTTTCTAAAATACAGGATGATAACAGTACCAACCTCACAGGGCTGCTCTGAGCATTAAATAAAATAATTCCTGAAAAATGCTTAACAAAGTGCCTGGCACGGAATAAGTTATTGATAAGGTAGCTTTTTTGATGAGATGATAAAACTAAGAAAATCATATCTGGTACAAAATCTACACTGTGCAACTCATACTGAGGATCTCGGCATTCCCAGCTGAGGGTGGGGCAACAGAGGCGGAGCAGCAGCCTTCCCATTTTCGAGTTCCTGTGCCCAGCAGCACGGAACAGAGGCTGACAGAACCAGAAGCAGGAGGGGCCCTAAGCCTCCAAAAGAAACACTTCTGCAAAAGCCTAAAGAAATGATGGTTGAGGGATTCTTGTCTGTAGGAGAAGAGGGCTGAAAAGGCAGTGAGGGAAAGAACACCAGCTCCAGAACCCTACTTTTCTTTTATTTTTTTTTCTTTATTGATTTTAGAGAGAGAGGGAGGAAGAGGGAGAGAGAGATAGAAACATCGATATGAAAGAGAACATCGACTGGCCACCTCCTGCATGCCCCCCACTGGGAATTTGGCCCACATCCTGGCCATGTGCCCTGACCGGGAATCGAACCGGCGACCTCTTAATGCATGGGTCGATGCTCAACCACTGAGCCACACCGGCTGGCCAGAACCCTACTTTTCTTCCATGGCACAGACATCTCTCAAAGTGAGTAGAGTAGACAAATGTTCAAAGCAGCATTTTTCAAAATAGCTTAAAAGCAGAAACAATGCCCAAATACTCATCAACTGATGAAGAGATAATATGTGGTACTTTATCTCTAATGGAAGGTTATTTGACCATAGAAAGGAATGAAATACTGACACCTGCTATAACATGTATGAACCATAAAAAAAGTCACAAAAAGCCAAATAATGTCAATTCCATTTATATGAAATATCCAGAATAGGCAAATCTACAGAGACATAACATAGATTAGTTGTTGCCCAAGGCTGGAAATCTTAGGGGAAATTGGAGAATGACTGCTAAAGAGTATGGAGTTTCTTTTTAGGGTGATGAAAATGTTCTAGAATTTATTTTGGTGATGGTTGCACAACTCTGTGGATATACTAAAAACCACTGAAGTGTACATTTTAAATGGGCAAATTATGTGCTATATGTATTACATCTCAATAAAACTGTTTTTAAAAATTACTGCAAGGTAGATGTTAAAGATGGTATTAGAAGCTGTGTATAATATAAAATGTCAATCTATATGTGTGAGTGGGGATGGATGGCCAAAAAGCCAGAGCCTTTACCTGGCTCTGTATCTCCTTTACAAAAATGGCACCAAAACATTAACCAGATGTGTCTCCCAGAAGATACCAGAAAACCCCTGCCCATCCCAACTGTTTTAGCATGGCTATAAACTCCCATGCAGTAAGACCTCTTCCAAGGTACTTACCCAGCTGGGTAGGCAACTAAACCAGATCGAGGGTCACAGGCAAGTCCTCTGCCTCCAGACACTGTTATTCCAAGCACCTTCTCCAAGGTCACCTATTAGAGCAAGACAGAGAAGTGGCATGTTATGGACAGAGTAGGGTTGGAAAGGAGGTACTGAAGGTACTCGGGACCATCCTGTAGTACCCACTACTTTCCTGATGCCCTCGTCTTCAGGAAAATGGGCTACTGACTTTTCCAGGTTCTGTTCTGGCACAGGAGCATCACTGCCTCTAAAAGGGCTCAATCTGCTGGTACCATGGAATGAAAATGAAGGGGTTAAAGCTCTGCTCATGGCCACAGAGGAAAAAGCACTCCCCCAATCCAGAAAGGCTCGATTTACAAGATAAAGTCTTGGGTCCCCAGACTGGCTCTTGGGTGGATGAGACTCAGGGGAGGTCACTGATCTTCGTGCCTTGGCAGGCATGAAAGAAAGGCCACTATGATCTACCAAGAGCCAGAAAAATGTTAGGTATCAATTAGGTGACTAATAATATCCCTGATCTTTGCATTCCATCACGTTCTTCCCCTCCATCAGAGGACTCCACGCCCACCCAAGTGTCTGCCAGTTCATACAGACTATGAGCCTAGGAGGCAGAAACACGGCTTAATGCTGTGTTTCACAAAGCACAGATGCTCAGAGTACTCTAATTATTATTATTAAGCCACAACTCCCACAGAGATGAAAGGGAAACATGTGTAAAGTGCTCACAGATTCTGAGAGGACATGGCCACACAAGATATTCTCCATCACTCTCATCATCACTTATCCCACATGTCTGCAGTCCCCAGGGCGCACATTGGACTAACCTCAAATTAGTTTACTGGTCTTTCTTCCAGATGATGCCACGTGAGTTCAGATGGCCCTGAAACCTCTTGCTTGTCACTAAACTTTACCCCTTTCTACAGAATGTCTTGCTTGTCACTCCAGGTCCAGTATTCTCTAGTGCTGTCTGGACTCCCTGCACTGGGCCTCCTCAGGGATGTCCTTGGTCTTCATTGGCTCAGAGAAATGGGCTTCTGAATTTGAATGGCCAAGTAAACAGGCTAACTGTACTCTGCTAAGGGAGACTCAGAGGCCCTAGGAGGGTGACGTGAACCAGAAACACTTGATGGACTTTCACATCTGTGGCAGGGTGATCTACTCCTAGTCCAGGCCAGTTTCTAGAGAGGGGAAGCCCAGAATCCATTAGAATAGTTCTAGGGTCACTCCTTCTCTCTTATGATCCCTACTGGAGAATTCAAAGTGCTCCTAGAGGGCCTGTTTAAATTCTTATCTCCAAGGACCATTTTAGTTTAAATTAGGTTGGAAAGAAATGCCCTGTGGCTGCCAAAGACCAAAATAAGTCTCTTGGGACATTATAGTTAAAACCTATTTCCAAGAAGGGTCCCCAAGAGTCTTCTGTGCTTCTTGGGGATGTGGACGGAATTCTCAGTCTACTCACGGAGACACAGTTTAGTGTTAGGGCACCAGACCAACCCACAGCTACCTGGCAGGCACCAAACTTGCCAGTTACCCTTGGGCCTATCTGAGGCACCAAACCTAGTGTGGGATACACCAACTTTAGCCTACTCAACACATTTTTTTAAAATGTGTTGTTACAGTTTAACACATCTTGTTAAACTGTTTATTTAACAAGAAAGACTATTCCTTAGTCCAAATATTCATGTTTCATAGTTCAGGAACACAGGTCAATGACAAACTTCAATGGAACTCAACCTAAAGAAATTCTCTACATTTGGAAATACAGTCGGCCCTTGTTTATCGCAGTTAATCACTTCCAGACTCTACTGCGATAAATGAATTTCCGCGAAGTAGGATTCTTTATTTATATACAGTCGTCCCTCGTCACTTTGCGCTTCGACTTCCGCGGCTTCACTCTATCGCAGTTTTTTCAAATATAGTATAGTGTAGTATTTGAAGAAACCGCGATAGAGTGAAGCCGCCAAAGTCGAAGCACGAAGTGGCGAGGGACAACTGTACCAGCTTTGCTCATCTCCTCAAAGTCTTTCATGGAATCATAATTTCTGTAGAAATCTCTGTATGTCTTCTTTCTTGGTTCAGCCACAACAAATGTCTACATTGATCACTCCAACAATATGAAATCATTGACACTTGGCCAGAAGGCCACGTATGTGAGGTTTCGTCAAAGCACTGGAAGGCATGGTAGTTAATAGTCTCATTAACACCAATGTCCTTCCTGATGGAGAAATGGACCCGCAATACATTCTATTTTTAAGGGCAATATATTCTTAATAGTGTACCTTAACTTATGCCTTCTTCCATACTTTTTCTCAGCTTAATGACCCCCTGCCATCCAGTCACCTTTCTGAAAGGCCTGAGCACAGGGCAGACAGGAGAGCACAAAATAACCATGGGGAAATGTGGGGGACACTCAGTTCAGGATACCACTCCCTATCCTGGCACTGTGCCTCTGGCTATCCCAGAGGGAGGGGAGCTCAGGAACATTCCTGCTGCACCAGCTGCCTACTGCAGAGAAGAGAGAGAGAAGCCCAAGGGCACATTACCCACAAGATGGGAAAGGTCATAAAATCAAGTGCAATGAACTAAAAGGCTGTTCAAGTCCTATTTTCTTCAAGCTAATCTGATTTCAGACAATTCTTTTGGATTCAAATTTGCATCAGTCCCTCTCTTTGCTTCATCTTGTTCCTAAAGAATCAGACCAGTCTGTTAGTTCTCAGCTTCCCTGCACTCTGACAGGCATTTGGGTAGATGTTTTGTGGGTAGATGAGCCAATTAAATAGAGAATTGATTCTGAAACTAGCTTGGACCTTTCACTAGCAGTCTAAAGCAGGAAGGTGAGCTACTCAGATCCTAAAGACCAGTGTTTATCAAAGGTTTCTGACGATGACTCATAATAAGAAAAACATATCATGACCCAGTATATACCACACATGTATGTGTATGTGCATAAAACCAAAAAGTTTCACAAACTCTTATTGCATGTAGTACTGCATGTAATTAGTAATGTAATACTCTGTTTTCTATTGTATTCTATTTCATTAAAAAATAATCTGCTCATGGCCCACTTTATTGATTTCATGACCTACAAAATGGCTGAAAGCTAGCTACAGTTTGAGAAACCCTGCTGCAGACCATCTTCTCCCTCCAGGCCTGGGTTTCAGGCTCTGATCTCTGGCACCATTGTGTTCCCCAATCACTTTCCTCCTAGGATTCTCGGCAGTATACAGACATCTGGGCTAGGAAACCCCATGGGCAGGAGTTTGCCTTGGCTCAAAACTTGGCTTATTTTCAAAGGATTTGTGGCTTTTGCCTTTTTCTGGCTTTCTGAGAAACTAGCTATCCAAGGGGGTGGGAAAGACAGTTTCCTTTGGCTCTGTGGAGGGGGAAGAGGAGGGGAAAAACATTCAGGGGCATCAGCTGGTTTTTATTTTATGTTCTAACTCAAACCAGCTTCCTGTTTGCAGGGAGGTTTTGGGCTGAGCTCCACTTTCAAAGGATCTGAGAGTTCAGAACTCCTGAAAAAATTCCAACATCTAGGCTTATTTTGCAAGGCTCCAGCATGATGGACTCGATCAACTGACTCTCTCCCTCTCATAACCTTCTCCATATCCTCTCTTTCCAAAAACATGGTATGTTTTCCATCTACCCTAGAAAAGAGACACAAACCTGGACTCTCCCTGCAAACACACCACAAGCGAAAGGCACCCAAGTTCCAGCAGTGGGTGTGCTGGGGCTGGCCTGCAGTGGCACGTGAGAGCTGATCATGCACATCTTTCCCACCTCCACATTCAGCACATTGGGAGTTTGAAATCACCATGGTGGAAATACTTACACCATGGAAATCAGCAAACATTACATATCAGGGTCCTTTTTCCCTCCTCAGAGAGCCTGTAAACATTTACCAACACACCACTGAGTTCAAGTAACTATTATTTCTCACTTGGTCTGTGGCTGTAACTCACATGTGTTCTCTCTACCTCAGGCCTTCCCCCTACAGTCTTTTTCCCAACATGGCAGACCACAGTGATATTTTTAAAATATACATGAGGTCACATCATTACACTGCTCAAAACCTTCCAATGTCTTCCCATCTTTAAGTTCAAATCCAAATACTTTACCTGGTTTACAAGGCCCTAAATCATCTGGCCTCTGGCTACCACTCTGACCTCACTTCCTTCACTCTCCCTCTCACTTACTCCACTCCAACCACCTTGGCTGCCTTAAGCACCTCCAGCAGATTCTACCCTCAGGTCCTTTGCATATGCTATTCCTTGGACTAAAATGCTCTTATCTCAGCTATTCACACAGCTAGTTCACTCAAGTCTTTGCTCAAAGGTTTCCTCCTCAGAAAAGGCTTTCCAGACTAAGCCTTTCTGTTATCACTCTATACCCAATTTATCCTGCTTTGTTTTTCTTCATAGCACTTACTCAGGCAGTGACCTGACATTGATTATATCTCTATCAACATACTATTGTCTTCTCCATTAGAATAAGAGATCCTTGAAGGCAAGGAGCTATCCCTCACTGATGTATCTCTAGCACATAATTTATATAGTACTAGGCACACAATGGGCACTTGATAAATATTTGATGAATAAATGCATACGTGGCAGAGGCTTCAGAAACAGTGAAAGACCAGATATAACAAGTCCAGGAAAACTGTGGTATTTCAGGCCAGTAGAACTGCTCTCCACAAAGTATCTAAAACTGGTTGTGACAGAAAAACCATGTCCAGAGGAGGACAAGCACACAGGGAGCTTAAGGAACATTTTGTTTCTTAAGTTGATAGTCGGCACACAATTGTTCACTCTGATATTCCGTATGTCTTTATCAAATGTCTTAAATATTGCAACAGTAAATGTTAAAAAGAGAGAAAAGATACCATCTGGGATGAGGTATGGACCTCAGTACCTTATGAGCAACATCCTTCAATAACTCACATCCCTGACCTCTCTCTTTATCAAGCCCTTTCATTGGCACTCACTGACCCAGCAATACGGGAGGGAGAGGATACAAAGAGCTCAAGAGCATGTGCTTTTATTTAATTTAGGTTTCTCACTTAAGTGCTTATAAGGCTGCACATTTTCATGATGCTCTGACATAAAACTCCCAGTGGAAGCTTTCAAGGACTGCTGTGTATACCCCTTCTTCTGACTGCTAAGCATGGCAACAGGTGATGAGATAGGGCTCCCTCGGTCTGAGTCCTGGAGCAACTCTGATGAACAGAGCCCTGTGATAACCCACACTAAATATAAGCATGAGCAAGAAATAACCATCTGTTAAGTCAGGGAGCTTTTGAGGTGATTTGTCACCACAGCATGAGCTAGCCCAGGGATTTTCACATGTTTTGGTCTCTTACACTCTTTGGCTTCTACTCTTGGTACACATTTAGAAATTATCAAGGACCCCAAAGAGCTTTTGTTTACATACATTATTTCTATCAATATTTACTATATTATAAACTACAATGTAAATATTTTAAAATATTTGTTAGTTGATTTAAAAATAATAAACCCATTATATGCTAACATAATACTTCACACTTTAATTAAAAATAACTCTGTTTTCCAAAACAAAACAAAAAACTTAGAAGAGTGGCAGTGTTTAATATTTTTCAAAGTTTCTTTAATGTCTGACTCAACAGAAAACAGCTGGATTTTCGTATCTGCATCTGCATTCAATCTGTTGTAATACGTTATTCTAGTTGAACATAAAGAAAATCTGGCCTCATTTGGATATGTAATTGGGAAAGGAGGATCTCAAAGACCCTTAAAAGGGTCTTGGGGCCCTGACCGGTTTAGGTCAGTGGTCAGAGTGTCGGCCCAAAGTCACGGGTTCAATTCCCAATCAAAGACATGTACCTGGGTTACAGGTTTGGTCCCCGGCCCTGGTTGGAGTGGTGTGGGAAGCAACCAATTGATGTGTTTCTCTTACATTGATGTTCTTCTCTCTCTCTCTCTCTCTCTCTCTCTCTCTCCCCCCCCCCCCCGCCTCACTTTCTCTCTCCCTCCCTCCCTTCCACTCTATTTAAGAAGCAATGGAAAAATATCCTTGGATGAGGGGGAAAAAGGGGGGGTTTTGAGGACACCAAGGGTCCTCAGACCACACTTTGAGAACTAGCCCTGGCTGGTTTGGCTCAGCAGTTAGAGCATCGACCTGCAGCCCAGGGAGTCCTGGGTTCAGTTCCCGCTAAGGGCACGTACCTTGGTTGCAGTTTGTCCCTGGCCCCAGTTGGGGTCGTGTGGGTGGCAACCAGTCGATGTGTCTCTTTCACATCGATGTTTCTCTCTCTCTCCCCCCCCCCTCCTTCTCTCCCTCCCGCTCTATCTGAAGATAAATACAAGAATGTCCTCGGAGGAGGATAAAAAAAAAAGTAGAGAACTAATTACTTAGCCCCTCCTGAATAGTATATCATCAGGTGCACTAGTGTGAGATTGTGAGATTCTGACCTCAAGCATCATTTGAGGAAACTGAGGCAGGGAAGAGGCCCTATGGGAAAATAGCTGAATTTACTGACTTCTAGTCAAGATGGCGACATAGGTCAATGAGTACTTACCTCCTCTCACAACCACATCAAAAATACAACTAAACTACAGAACAACCATCATTCAAAACTGCCTGAACTCTAGCTGAATGGAAGTCCTATAACTAAGTATATAAAGAAGAAACCACATGGAGACTGGTAGGAGGGTCAGAGTTGCAGAACTGGCTGATCCCACACCCACGTGTGGCAAATAAAAATCAGGAGGGATATCTCAGCTGCAGAGGTCCCCGTGAGGAGCGAGAGGTCCCAGTCCCACACCAGGCCTCCCAGTTCAGGGTTCCATGCCAGGAAAAGAAGTCCCCATAACTTCTGGCTGTAAAAACCAGCGGGGAATGTGGCTGAGTGAAACAGAAGGCTGCTGGAGCCCTAGGAAGCTCCTCTTAGAGGGCCCATACACAGACTTACTCAGACTCACTCCCTCTGAGCTCTAGTGGTGGGACAGCAGCTTGAAAGGCACCAGGAACACATGGGGAGGAACCGAAGTGTCTGGCATCAGAGCAAGAGCTGAAGGGGCAGCTTTCTCCCAGACAGAAGTGCTGACAGAGGCCACTGTTCCTTTTCCGAGCCCTTCCAGCATAGAGCTGGCAGGCAAGCACCATATCTAAGTCTCCATCAACCTGGCTCACACTGTTTGCTCTACCACGGTGATTCCCTGAGGCCCTGCCCCACCAATTTGTGGACCTACCCAAGCTGTTTCCAGTGGCTTTTCCATATGAATGGCCTGTCTTGGCTCATGCTTCAGATTTTCCTAAAATCTCTCAAACAAGCAGCATCTGGCTTCAGTGTGCCCCACACTTCTCTCTAAGTGGCCTCACTCCTGGCACTAACAGCAACCAGCCTTGGTCTGCAGCTTGGCCTCTCCTGGGCACTTCCAAGCCCAGTACAAGTAGCAGCCATATGGAGATTGCTTAGTACCTCATGCCAGATGGCCATGGGCAGAACACAGACAGCGGCTGACCTTGTCCTGTACCTCCTGGGAGGCACCAGAGCCAGTCCACCTAGTGGACAGCTTCAGACCATGTCCAGGACCACCAACGACCTCCACAAGCAACACACTCAAGGCACACACTCAGTGGGCACCAGAGCCCCACTGGCGTCCTGCTCTGTAGGGTAGGCTCCTACACAGCTGATCCTCCACAGTGGTTGGTGGTTGCAGCCAGTCCTTGCAGCTGATCGGCCTGGGGGTAAAGCCTTCCCATTGACTGCCAAGAGCAATCACAGCTCAACTACAAGAGGAGGGTGTACACAGCCCACACAGGGGGCGCAACTGGAGTGCCCAGCTTGGGTGAGCAGAGAGGCTGTGCCACTGGACCCTACAGAACACCTACTACATAAGGCCACTCTACCAAGCCTGGGAAATGTAGCAGCTCTATCTAATACATAGAAACAAACACAGGGAGGCTGCCAAAATGAGGAGACAAACATGTCCCAAATGAAAGAACAGAACAAAACTCCAGAAAAAGAACTAAATGAAATGGAGACAAGCAATCTACTAGATATAGAGTTCAAAACACTGGTTATAAGGATGCCCAATGAACCTAAGGGAAAAGTAGATGAACTTAGAGAGAATTTCAACAACATAAAAATGGACATGGAAACCATAAAAAAAAAAAAAAAAAGTCAGAAATGAAGGATACACTAACTGAAATGAAGAAAAATTTACAGGGAATCAACAGTAGATTAGATGAAGCCAAGAATCAAAACAACAATTTGGACTATAAGGAGGCAGAAAACACCTGATCAGAAAAGTAAAAAGAAAAAAATAAATGAAGATAGTGTAAGAAACCTCTGGGACAATTTCAAGCGAACCAATATTTGCATCATGGAGGTTCCAGAAGAAGAACAGAGAGCAAGAAATTGAAAACCTATTTGAAAAAATAATGACAGTAAACTTCCTTAACCTGGTGAAGAAAACAGACATACAAGTCCAAGAAGCACAGAGAGCCCCAGTCAAGATGAACCCGCCCTGGCCGGTTTGGCTCAGTGGTACAGCGTCAGCCCAGGGGCCAATGAGTTGCAGGTTAGATTCCGGCCAAGGGTACGGACCTCAGTTGTGGTTGGTCCTGGCCCTGGTCGGGGTCCTGCGGGAGACAATCAGTTGATGTGTCCCTCTCAGGTGATGTTTCTCTCTCTCTCTCCCTTTCTCTCCCTCCCACTCTATCTGAAGATAAACAGAAAAATATCCTCAGGTGAGAATTAAAAAAAAAAAAGTGAAGACAAAGAGGCCCACACCCATAATCAAAATGCAAAAGGTTAAACACAAAGAGAGTATCTTAAAAGTAGCAAGAGAAAAGCAGTTAGTTGCCTACAAGGGAGCTCCCATAAGACTGTCATATGATTTCTGATTTCTTAGCAGAAACTCTGAAGGACAGAAGGGACTGGCAAGAAATATTCAAAATGATGAAAAGCAAGGACCTACAACCAAGTTACTCTACCCAGCAAAGCTATCATTTAGAATCGAAGGACATATAAAGAGCTTCCCAGACAAGAAAAAGCTAAAGGAATTCATCACCACCAAACCAGTATTACATGAAATGTTAAACAGAAGAGGAGGAGGAAGAGGAGGAGAAGGAGGAGGAGGAGGAAGAGGAGAAGAAGAAGAAAAGATAAAAAACGAACATAAAATACATATCTATTGCCCTAGCCAGTTTGTCTCAGTGGTTAGAGCGTCGGCCCATGGACCAAAGAGTCACGGGTTCAATTCCAGTCAAAGGCACATATCTTGGTTGCAGATAATCCCGGGCCCTGGTCAAGTCGTGCAGGAGGCAACCAGTCGCTGTGTCCCTCTCAAGTCCATGTTTCTCTCTCTCTCTCCCTCCCTCCTATTGTATCTGAAGATAAAACAGAAAAATATCCTCGGGTGAGGATTAAAAAACAACAACACATCTATCAACTACTGAATCTAAAAAACAAAATAAACAAAAAAGCAGAACAGAAACAGACTAATAGATATAGAGGACATTTTTATGGCTGCTAAATAGGAAGGGGGTTAGAGGGATGGGTGAAAAAGCTGAAGGGATTAAGAAGTACAAATTGGTTGTTACAGAACAGTCAAGGGGATGTAAAGTACAGCACAGGAAATATAGTCAATAATATTCCAATAACTATGTATGGTGTCAGATGTATCAGGATGATTACTTCGCAAGTTATATAATGTCTGATCACTGGGGTGTACATCTGAAACTAATATAATATTGTACGTTAGCTGTAATTGAAAAATAAAAAATGATTAAAAAATAAATGAAACAAAATTCTATTGTCTCTTAAAAATATAAAAAAGAAAATAGCTGAATTCAACGTCTGGGATGAGGCCCAAAGTTCTGACAGAAATTTCAGCTCCAAACCCTCATTACCCACTTGCCAATGAAACATAGCCCAAAAGACGCACTAGAGTCCAGGTAACTGATTATGGCCAGTGACTTGGGACACAACTACTATAGGCAGCTACCACCCCAATATATCTACAGTTCTAGAAACATCACTTCATGCACAAGTGAAAACTCAGAGCTAAGAAGAGAGCACCCACTTTGTACTCTATAGTGATCGCCTCCACATCCGAAACATGACCTAAAAGCTGGAAGAATAATCAAGTTGTGACCTAGCCTTTGCTTTGGCAGGTGGAGAGTGTTGAGATAGAGGAAATCCTATACCAGCCTGAAAGAAGGTGTCATCTTTCCCTGGAAGCAAGGCTGCAGGACAGAATTACTACAGGTATACTGTGAAGGAAGGCTTGAATACCCACCATTCCCAGCATGCACTAGGCAGGGCAGTATTTTATCCTCTTGAGAGGAAAAAGGAAAGCGAAATCATCCCTCACTATAATGAGATAAAGGGATAACTTCATAATAGCCTATTCCCAAGAGAGAAAAAAGAATAAAGCCAACTGTTTAAGTGCTCTTCTGGCTCTCATTAAAGGAGATGGAAAAAACAGGTGGCTCAGAGGCAACAGATAGGACTCCTCATTCATACTAGCGAGAACAGTATTTTCCAACATGCAGATTACAACCTATTAATGGGACTTGAAATTGATTTAGTGAATAATGAATAAATAGAATAAAAATAAATCGTATGGCATATTGTAAGGGTAAGTACTGATCATGAAGCTTTTGTTTCAGTGTGTGTGTGTGTGTGTGTGTGTGTGTGTATTGGGTCACAATGTATAATGTATTTTCTTTTTTTAAAAAAAATGTTTTTATTGATTTTTTTTTTTTTAGAGAGAGAGAGGAAGGGAGAGAGAGAGATCGATGTGAGAGAGAAACATCAATCTGCTGGCCTCCTGCACGCCCACAACCTGGGCATATGCCCTGATTGGGAATCGAACCAGGACTTATCAGTCCATGGGACTATGTTCAATCCACTGAGCCACATTGGCCAGGCTATAATGTATTTCTTAATGTGGGTTGCTCTACAAAAAGTTTGAAAGCCACTGGGAGGCTATGGGGGGAGACTTATCAGTCCATGGGACTATGTTCAATCCACTGAGCCACACTGGCTGGGCTATAATGTATTTCTTAATGTGGGTTGCTCTACAAAAAGTTTGAAAGCCACTGGGAGGCTATGGGGGGATCCTAAGGTAAAGAATACACATACTCTACCCTCTACACTCAAAATCCATCAAGGAAAATGAATAATGTAATACAAAGCAATTCAGTATGTGACAAAGGGTCATGAGAAAAATATAGAGTGCTCAAAGAAGAGGAAGAGAGATGATTTCTGAATAGGATCAGGAAAGGGAAATAACATAGCTTTCTTGGAGGGTGAGATGGTATTTGGCCTTGGCCTTGCAATGAGGATAGGATTTTGACAGGTGGACAGAGAGAAGGAATTCTCAGTAGAAGTTGCATGAGCAAAAGTTTGGCAGAAGGAAATAAAAGAGCAAGTAAGCAACAGTGAAAGCAAAGATTGTGTAGGAGAGTAAGTCAGGAAAGGTAGACTGCAACCAGACCAGGTAGGACTTGAATGCCAAAATAAGTGGGCCATCTGTAGGTCTGAGAAGCCACTGAAGAAGGGTTTTGAGCCAGGGACACAATCAAAGCTCTGTTTTGGTGATGATGTATATAAAGCATACAACACAGGCAGAGAGCCCAATTAGGAGGCTGTTAAATAGTTCAGGTGAGAAGTAATGAGAATCTAGATCAGCATGAAGATAGTGGGAGTAGAATAGAAATGATGGATTCAAAAGTGACAAAGCAAATACAGTTGGTAAGACTGGGTAGTGTACAAGTCTGGAGGAAAAAGAAGACTCAAATCTTGAACCTCAGAGATAGGGGATAAGGTGGTGCCATAAAAAGAAATGGTGCCATGATCAAAAAGAGGACTTGGGTCCTGGCCAGTGTGGCTCAGTGGTTGGAGATTCCGCCAGTGCACCGAAGGATCATGGGTTCGATTTCCAGTCAAGGGCACATACCTGGGTTGCAGGTTGGATCCCCAGCCCCAATTGGGGCATGTGCAAGAGGCAACCAATCGATACGTCTCTCTCACATCAATGTTTCTTTCTCTCTCCCTTCCTCCCTCCCTCCCTTTCATTCTCTCTAAAAATCAATGGAGGAAATATCCTCTGGTGAGGATTAACAACAACAACAAAAAAGACTTGTGTCTGAACACAAAAAGAAGGATGGGAGCCAATGTCTGTTTTAGACATGTTGAATCTAAGGTGCTTCAGAGATATTTAGTAGGAACCACAGAATGTTCAACTGAGCAACATGAACAAGAATTATTGCTTGGAAAAGAGGTCATGACTAGAAATAGATATTTGAGGATTATTCACATGGAGGTGGAAACCACCACTGAAAGTACGAGACAGGAGAAGACGGAGGGAAGGGAGAGAGAGGCTAAGGATAGAACCACGGGGAATACCTATTTTTAGAGTATGAAGAAGATGAAACCAGGCAGTTAGAAAAGGAGGAGGAGAACCAGGAAGCCAGTGCAGGGGAGAATTCCCAGAAGGGATTCTCCACAGTCCAGAGTCATCTGCAACATAGGTGGCACAGGACAGGGTCCCAAGCAGTCCCAGACCCCTAACACAAGATCAAAGGAACAGAGCCTTCTAAGTTTTTCTGTTCTCTCTGTCTCTCATCCCCCCACCCTCACCCCAGAACCTAGCAGTTCACAAACTAGAGAGGAGGCACCAGCCAATGAAAGATCTAGTTTGTGGAGCCAAGACAATGACACTTTTAGAGAAGGGCTTCTGGTTTGAGCCCAGGGCATTAGGTGGTTCAGATCCACCCTTCCTTTCTTAGTGTGAGGGGCTACTACAGGGAGTCTGCAATGGTGGAACTAAGAGACCAGAGCCACAAAAGGCCAGGGTCACCTAATGCTTAGCTGACCTCAAACTGGTAAAGGAAACCCCAGTAACTTAGAAGAAGCCTTTCTCTGTTTTTGTTGTCATGTTTTGTTGCCAATAGTTTTTTTATTCCCCCTTCCTTCTCCCTTTCTCCACTTCTCAATCCCAGTCAATACAAGTTATAAATACCTGAGTTATAAGTCATTCCAGCCAAACCATGGACTTGCTATTTCTATAAACAAGCATGTCACAGACCTGTCGGAAAGGCTCCTCCCCATCTTTCCTGCCCTTCCTGCAGGTTAAGAATAACTATGCTTGTCTCTTGCCCACACACTACACTCTAATCTCACAAAGCAGATTCTCCACCAGATTCTGAGAACTGCCACTTATGCAAAAGCCACAGAGGAAGCCCAAGGCCCACAGGCTTTGTGCAAAGATTTAGCCAGCTGGGCAGAGACCTAGTGACTGGCTGGGGAGGGGGGAGGGGGAGGCAAGTACCATGCCCAAGCTCACTCACTCCTGCTCCTTCAGAGTCCAAAGTGCCATCTGGTCAGAGGCAGGAAGGGTCACGATGGCCACTCCAAGACTGCAGAACAGACCTTGCCTCTCTACTCGGCTCCTGATCTCTACCCTGTCTGGCTGATTTACAGTTCTACTGTCTATACCATAAAGGCTCCTAGAAACAAATAACTTCCAATATGACAAAAAACCACACGCCCTTGCTCAGAGTTCAGAATCAGTTGGAGTTGAGCCATTCTCTGGTGCTGTGATTAAAATAGCCTCAGCTTCTAAGGAAGGTACATCTGCCACTTCCTGGGAGGAGGTGACCTTAGAGATCCTCTACTCATAAACACCTGGAGACTAAAGAAAAAGATTCCCAATCCTGGCCTATCAATAGAATTACTCAGGGGGCTTAACAAATTTTTTTCAGATAGCAGTCCCATCCTATCCCCATCTCTTGTTTCAAAAGCTTCTCAATCAATAGACATGGAGAGGGGCTCATGAATTGGCATATTAAAACTCTCCAGGTGGTTCTAATGATTAATTAGATTGGGAACTATTAAATTAATGCATTTTCCTTTTTGTTTCCAAATTTCAGCCACTACTAGGACTAAGGAGAAAACAATGTTCCTAGTAGTCTTACAAGAATATTCAGGTGTTCTCCCTCTCAGAGCACAGCTGTGCCTTTCCCATCCCCCTTTTCTTCCCCCAGGCATTACCTTTGCCATTCTCTCTCCTAAGCTCCAAAGGCCCATTCTTTTGCTTCTGTAACTTGTTTCCTGAGCCTTTGCAGCCCACACGCAGCCCAGCTGGCTCACTTCTACTATCTCTGTAACCTTCTAAATAAACTTTCTCTTATAATTTGAAAAGAAAAAAAAGGAATATCCAGACCCATGGGGTACAAAGGGCCTTGTGCAGAGGATCTACAGCTATAACAGCTACCATTTACCAAACGTATAGGTACTCTGTGCCAAGAACTGTGCTAAGCACTTTACAAGATTATCTCATTTAATACTCTTCACAACTTTTTGAAGGACAAGCATAATCTCCATTTTATAGATGGAGGAGCCAGGTAAGGAGTGGAAGAACCAGGATTTAGACCCAGGTCTGTCTGGTTCCAGAAACCATAGTGACCAGAGGAGGGAGTTCAGGTTCTCCAAAACCACCAGAATGTTTCAGTTCCTGAAAGAGCACATAAGAAAGTCACTGTGCCTTTGGGGGACCAACAGGGATAGGTCTGAGAACCAAGGTAGAAGGCAGAGGGCACAGGATAAAGTAGAGGGCCAATAGGGTCCTCTCCTGCTAGCTTTGTTTAAAAGAAATATAGCAGGACTTTCCAGTAGCTGAAATGGGTCTAAAAAATGGATTCTGACCTCTCCTCACTGAGGTGATTAGAGAGAAAGAGGAATGGAGGGTCTTCCAATGCCAAAGTATCTCATGTGGTCAGAGCTTGCCCATGTCCAGCCAGTACTTGACCTATAGTCAGCATGAACAGCTGACACCTGTTTCTAAGGCAACTGACATTACAGTGTCAGAAGCAGGAGAATCTGACTTCATGTGCAGATGGAGAAAGAGGTTAGAAGAGTATCAGACCTCAGATCGGAGGGGAGAGAATAAGGGGCCTCTTGCTAAAGGACACAATTATAATACAATCATCAGCATGTGCTCAAGTCCAAAAAGCAGCTTTAATACAGTGCCTGGTACAAAGCAGGCACTTCTACCCTCCCTTTCTCATCCAGTTATCACAGCGGTTCTCAACCTTCATAATGCCGCGACCCTTTAATACAGTTCCTCATGTTGTGGTGACCTCCAACCATAAAATTATTTTCATTGCTACTTCATAACTGTAATTTTTCTACTGTTGTGAATCGCCATGGGAAATATGTGTTTTCCGATGGTCTTAGGCGACCCCTGTGAAAGGGTCGTTCGACCCCTAAAGGGGTTGCAACCCACAGGTTGAGAACCTCTGAGTTATCAGAAAGACAAGGACAGGAAATATCTCAATTTAAGCAACCAGAATAAGGTTAAAAAAATTCCCTCTACAGCAAGACCAGAAACACAAACAAAGCTTTATGAGCTAAAGGTCTGATCATCAAGAAGGGTATAATTCCTCCTCATTTAGTTTTCTTAATCTCTGGGTTTCCAAACTTTGTAACCAGAGAGAACACCAACTTCCTTATCTGGACGAAATGTGCAAAGAGAATGTGTGAGACAAAAAGGAGAATAGGGAGGACTCTTGGTTCTCCTGCAATCATGCCAACTTGTGCCATAAGCCTTTCCTGGGACAAGGAACATGTTATTCTCTATAAAATGCTCACTTCCTTTCCATTCCTCATGCCAACATCCTGGTTTAGGCCCTAGGCACCACCTTCCTGAAAATAGCAATGGCTTTCTAATCAATCTCCTTACGGTAGACCCTGTTCTCCCCTCCTGAAATCTGTCAGAATCTTTCCATGATGTAGCGTTGATCATGTGCCTCCCCTGCTCAAAAACTTTCAATGGCTCTTTACTGCCAACTAAATAAATTATAAATGTCTTAGTGCAGCATCCAAAGTTCTCTGTCAATGGGCCCTACCTTTCTTCTTATTCTATTTCCTACTACTCACCTATATGAATCACACACGTTTGCCAATCTGGATTATTCATTATTCTGGAAAGGAGATTTGGAGCTTAAAAAATATATATATATATCTCTGTGTGTGTGTGTGTGTGTGTGTGTGTGTGTGTGTGTGTATGAATGAGAGAGAGAGACAGAAACATCCATTTGTTGTTCCACTTATTTGTGAATTCATTAGTTGATTCTTGTATGTGCCGGGACTAGGGATCAAATGCACAACCTTAGTGTTTCAAGATGATGCTCTAACCAACTGAGCTATCTGGCCAGGGCCTAGTTTATATTCTTCTTCTACCTGGAATGCCCTTTCTTTCCACCACCCCATACTGAAATCCTACCCTTCATTCAAGGACCAGCTCAATATCACATCCCTATGATACTTTCCATGGTCACTCTGGACAGAAGTGATTCCTCCCTCCTTGGTATTCTTACAGCAACACTTAATTTGTATCATTCACATGGAATGTGCTACTTAGTACCTTGTACTGTCTATCTCTCCTACCAGTCTCTAATCTCCTGGAAGGCAGAGGCCATGTCTCATACAACTCCATGCTTATAGCACAGGACAAAGTGTTTAATATATATTTGTTGAATCCATTTTTAATACATTGAAAATATTTGTGAATACTTTATGGTTCATCTTAATTAGTAAGTTATTATTTTTAAATTTATCTTTATTGTTGAATGTATTACATTTGTCCCCCCCTTTCCCCTACTGACCCTCCCCTCCCCGCTTCCGCCCCCCTCCTGCCTTCCCTACACTATTGTCTGTGTCCATTGGTTATGCACATATGCATATAAGTTCTTTGGTTTATCTTTTCGCGCCACCCCTCCCCCCTTCCCTTTGAGGTTCCTCAGTCTAACAACCAATTTGTACTTCTTAATACTGGCACCTTTTTTGCCCATCCCCCCAACCCTCTCCCATCTGGCAACCATCAAACAGTTCTATGTATCTGAGTCTCTTTCTGTTCTGCTTGCTCATTTTGCTCGTGGATTCAATTGTTGACAGATACGTATTTATTGCCATTTTATTGTTCATGTTTTTAATCTTTTAAAAAATATGTTTTTATTGATATTTTTATTTTATTTTTCATTTTTATTTCTTCTTTTTTTTTTTTAATCCTCACCAGAGCCCTGGTCAATTTGGCTCAGCAGTTAGAGCATCGGCCTGCAGACCAAATGGTCGTGGGTTCGATTCCTGGTCAAGGGCACATACCTGGGTTACAGGGTCGATCCCTGGCCCCGGTTAGGGTCATGCGGGAGGCAGCCCATAGGTGTGTCTCTCTCACATTGATGTTTCTCTCTCTCTCCCTCCTCCCTTCCACTCTTTCTAAAAATCAATGGAAAAATATGCTTAGGTGAGGATTAACAAACAAACGAACAAATAATAATAATAAATAAATCCTCACCCAAAGATATTTTTCCATTTATCTTCAGACAGCGTAGGAGGGAGAAGGAGAGACAGAAACATTGATGTGAGAGAGACACACTGATTGGTTATCTCCTGCACGACCCAGACCAGGCCTGGGGACTGAACCACAACTGAGGTATGTGCCCTTGACTGCAATCGAACCTGAGACTCTTTGGTCCACGGGCCAATGTTACAACCACTGAGTCAAACTGGCCAGGACTGTTTATATTGATTTTTTAGAGAGAAAGGATGGGAGAGAGAGAAACATGAATGTGAGAGAGAAACAATGACAGGCTGCCTTCTGCAAGCTCCCTACTGGGGATCAAGCCCACAACCCAGGCATGTGCCCCAACTGGGAATCCAACTGGGACCTCTTAGTCCATGGGACGACGCTCAATCCACTGAGCCACACCAGCTAGGCAGATCTTCTTTTACTTCAAGAAGACCCTTCAACACTTCATATAATACTGGTTTGGTGGTGATGAACTCCTTTGGCTTTTTCTTGTCTGGGAAACTCTTTATATGTCCGTTGATTCTAAATGATAGCTTTGCAGGCTAGAGTAATCTTGGTTGTAAGTCCTTGATTTTCATCACTTTGAATATTTCTTGCCACTCCTTTCTGGCCTGCAAAGTTTCTTTTGAGAAATCAGCTGACAGTCTTATGAGAGCTCCCTTGTAGGAAACTATTTTCTCTTGCTACTTTTAAGATTCTCTCTTTGTCTTTAATCTTTTGCATTTTTATTATGATGTGTGTTGGTGTGGGCCTCTTTGGGTTCATCTTGATTTGGGATTCTCTGTGCTTCTCTGTTTTCTTCACCAAGTTAGGGAAGTTTACTGTCATTATTTTTTCAAATAGGTTTTCAATTTCTTGCTCTCTCTCTCTCTCCTCCTTCTGGCACCCCTATGATGTGAATGTTGGTACACTTGAAGTTGTCCCAGAGGTTCCTTACACTATCCTCATTTTTTTGGATTATTTTTTCTTTTTAGTGTTCTGATTGGGGTTTTTTTGCTTCCTTATATTCCAAATTGATGATTTGCTTCTTGGTTTCACCTACTCTACTATTGATTCCCTGTAAATTATTATTTCAGTTAGTGCACCCTTCATTTCTGACTGGTCCTCTATGTTGTTGATGTTCTTAATAAGTTCCTTGAGCATTCTTATAACCAATGTTTTGAACTCTGCATCTGTTAGATTGCTTATCTTTGTTTCATTTCTTCTTTTCCTGGAGTTTTGTTCTATTCTTTCATTTGGAACATGTTTCTTTGTCTCCTCATTTTGGCTGCCTCCCTGTGTTTGTTTCTATGTATTAAGTAGAGTTGCTATGTCTTCTAGGCTTTGTAAGGTGGCCTGTTGTAGTAGGTGTTCTGTAGGGTCCAGTGGCACAACCTCCCTGATCACCCCAGCTGGGCCCTTGAGGTGCACCCCTTGTGTGGACTGTACACCCTTATGTTGTAATTGAGTCTTGATCGCTGTTGGCACATAAATGGGAGGGATTTACTCAAGCTGATCAGCTGCAAGGACTGGCTGTGCCCACTGACTTCTGACTGCCTTGGAGGATCAACTGTGCAGGGGCCCACCACACAGAGCAAGACTTACTTCAGCAGGGCTCTGGTACCCACTGAGTCCACTCCTTGAGTGTGTCACTTATGGAGGTGGTTGGGTGGTGGTGCTTTGACGTGGTCTGAAACTCTCCACTGGGTGTGCTGGCTCTGGGGCAAGGTCAGCCACTGCCTGTGTTCAACCCCAGGCCACCAGGCATATGCTACAAAGTGATCTGCCGATGGCTGCTTCTTGTATTGGGCTTGGAGGTGCCCAGGCAAAGCCAAGCTGTGAACCAAGACTAGCTGCTATTCTAGTGCCAGGCCTGGGGCCACTTAGCGAGAGGCATAGGGCTCTCTGAGGCCAGATGCTATTTGTTTGAGAGAATTTAGGAAAATCTGAAGCAGGAGCTCAGACAGGCCAATCCTATGGTAAAGCCACTGGAAACAGCTTGGGTGGGCCTTCAAGTTAGGTAGGGCAGGGCCTCCGGGAATCACCAGGGTGGGGCAAAGGGTGTGAGCCAGGTTGCTGGAATCCCAGATATGGTATCCCTCTGCAGGCCCTGTGGGGGAAGGGCTCACCAACGGAACAATGGCCTCCACCAACAGGTCTGTTCAGGAGAAAGTTGCCTGTCCAGCCATCACTCTGATGATAAACAACTCAGTTCTTCTCCCCTGTATGTCTCTGGTTCCTTTCAAGCTGCCTCCCCCATGCTGGAGCCTGGAGGGTGTGGGCTCTTTAAGAGGAACTGCCTGGGACTCCAGAAGCCTCAGCCTCCCTCAGCCTCAATTCCCGCTGGTTTTTACAGTCAGAATTTATGTGGACTTCTCTTCCTGGCACTGGGACCCTGAGCTGGGAGCCTGGTGTGGGACGGGGACCCCTCATTCCTCAGGGAGGACCTTCCCCGCTGAGGTATCCCTCCTGATTTTTATCCGCCACGTGGGTGTGGGACCAGCCGGTCCACACCTCCGCCCCTCCTACCAGTCTCGATGTGGCTTTTTCTTTAATTTCGTAGTTGTAGGACTTCCATTCAGCTCAATTTCAAGCAGTTCTGAATGATGGTTGTTCTGTAGGTTAGTTGTAATTTTGATGTAGTTGTGGGAAGAGGCAAGTACCTCGTTTACCTACATCACCATCTTGACTGGAAGTCTTAATTAGTAAGCTATTTAACCCCCCAGAGAATTATCCATCTTCACAGTCAGCCCTAGAATTTGGAGCTGGAAGCAGGATTTGATGCCTCCCAGAAAGAACAGGGAAGGCCTGAATCGAGTAATCCATGTGCCTTAAATGGTTACAAACAAAACAGTTTTATCCCTGACTTTAGTAAACACATGCATGGTATGGCTCTACACACATCTTACTTAAATTATAATGGAAGAATAAGTCCAAAAGATTAGAGATATTTTTTAAAAAAAAAATAAAAGTGATAATACTGCAGGATGGTGTGGCTCAGTGGACTGAGCGTCGTTCCATGGACTGTGATGTTCTGGTTTGATTCCCAGTCAGACACATGCCCAGGTTGTGGGCTCAACCCCCAGTAGGGGGCATGCAGGAGGCAGCTGATCAATGTATTGCTCTCACATCAATGTTTCTCTCTCTCCCTTCCTCTCTCTCTAAAAAATCAATAAAAACATATTTTTAAAAAATTAGTTCTCACATTGATAAAAAATAAAATAAAAGTGACAATACTATTGTTTAAAAAGAGCTTTACTTGTCCTTTATAATCAGAAATGAATATATCTATGAGTAGTTCTAAGTGTTGGAATTATGAGAGACTTGTTTTCTTTATGTTTCTCAGTATTAATTATGTAAAAAATCTTTTTAGAAAGCACATGTATTTCAGAAAGTATCAAAATTTATTTTATTTACCAAAGTAACCAAGGAAATATTTTTGAAGATAGTAGAAATAAATTATCTTAAATTCAACAAGTTAATGATGAATTTGCGAGAAAATACTCTATGTTCAATTTTACCCAAAAAGTTTATTATACCAGATATATTTTTCAATAACATTTGTGCATAACTGCTTTAATAAAATGAGTACACAGATTTCAAAATTTAAATATTTTAGATTTAAATATGAAATACACAAGTTTAAACTGGAGACTTTTACCTTTATTATTTTTTTCTACTTAGAAAAATATACAGACTTGTAAAAAAATTCCAACATTACTGAAATATAGAAATGTAGATAGTGAATATACAGTCATAATCTACTATCCCTCCCTGAGGTAACCAATATTAACAACAATTTGGTACATATTTATAGCCTCACTTTTTTTCTACGCATATACTAACATGTATGTATTAACAAAAATATAATCATTAACATAAAAAACTGTTACACAATTTGCTTTTTCTCACTTAATACATCTTATATATGCTTTAATATCAGTACATAAGATTGACCTCATTCCTTTTAGCAAGCACAAGGTATTTCATTTTATGGATATACACCAATCTCCTACTGATGGCTACTTGGATTACTTCAAATATTTTAGTACTGTGAATAACACCAAAAACCAACAAACAAACAAACCCCAGTTATATATACTTTTGTGTGATGTGAATGTTTGCAGAGAATAAGATCCCAGAATTATAACTGGTAGATGAAAAGATATAAATAAATTTTTCTTCTAATGGATATTACCAAATTGTCCTCTAAGAAGGCTGCATCAATATATGTTTTCACCAATAGTGTAAAGGTATGAGTGCACTTGTTTCCCAAAATCTTCACATATATTTTCTTTAAGCAAAAATTATTTAAATAGAACATTTCACTCTCATCACAACATTAGAAACGGAAAACACTGGATTATAAAATTAATGTATTTTCACTCCACCTTTAAATTCTTGGTCTGAAAGGAAGCTCTAGGACTAATTCACATTCCAAATTATTTCTCAACAGAAATAAATTAGCCCCAAAAGAAAAGTTATATTTCTAGAAAAGCTATTGTGTTAAAAAGCATGCTCATCACTCCAGTGCTTTCAACAGTTAGTATCCAAAAGAATATTTGCTAAGCCTTCCTTTGGGCTAGTAGTTAAAGTCTTGTTGTTACAAACAAGAATACTGGCAAGAAAAAGGTACTGAAGATAGCTCATAATAAAAAGTTGCACAGGAAGGATGATTAAATGTTGGAACAGAAGAGGCTGAACCTGCAAAAAAGAACTTCTCACTAACTGAAACTTGAAGGAATAAAATCTCGCCAGAAAGTTAGAAGAAAATTACTGGGCATTCTAGAAATCTATGGACCCTGATAATATTAGCAGCCCCTTAATAGCTGTAAACTTATTTAGGCCTTACAATGTGCTTTTACATTCATTAAATCTCATGTGATCCTCACAACAGCTCTGGGAAAAAGCCATCAGTATTCCAATTTTACAAATGAGAGAGAAGCCAGCTCACCCAGAAGTGAGGAAGCTGAAGCTGACTCACTACGCCCCCCACCCCTGCATACACACACACACACACACACACACACACACACACACACCCAGCTACTCAAAGTATGGCCTAAGGAAGAGCAGCATGGGCATCACTTGAGAAATTGGTAGAAATTCAGAGTCCCAGGGTGAACCTGAATATGAATCCGAATCTATAAGACCACTGCCTCTCACTTCCACCTACTAATCTGTCTGCACATTAACTATTAGAATCCCTGTTCACTAGCCAGTTCTGGATTTGCTAAGAGGGAAAGTCTGCAACAGCTGCTGTGGGGGCCTCACAGGAGAGACCAAAGCAGCCTGAGGAAGGAAGGCCATCATAAGAAGAAAGAACATATTTAGAAAACTCATCAGCAGGTTATAATGTCATAGGAAAATAACCATGGTATGCAAAGAAACTGTGCTTTTCCAAACAGAAGCTGACCAATGAGCATCAGAGTAATTAATAGAGGCAGGCCTGTTGGCTGCCTCTTGCATGTTTAGTCTGATAAGTAGTTGCTTGCTTTTCTCCAAGGCAGTAGCTGAGAGGTAGCAAGGGTCAGGGTTTCTGAGCATGCTCTGAGCTCCTTCCTCAGGATCACAAACTATCCCTGGTCTGCCCTCTATGCAATCCACCTAGCTTGGGGGGCTTCCTCTCCTCAGGACTAACTGAGGCCGCTGCAGGAAAGTATGCATTAATATCCCATGCTTTTGCACCCATGATGTCATCACTGTTGCCTATTTGAGAAAAGAATCAAAATAAAGGTATCCCCCACTTTTCAAAAGTTCGTGTTACACCACTTCACTTTTACATTAGTACCTGTTTTCACTAACTGAAAGAAATCCTAAGAGGATTTTCACTTTTACAAAAAAAAGGCGGAACGTGAAAATAGCATTCAGTGTTTGTTTTGCAGTGAGCTATTATAAAGGCAGTGTGCACCCCGAGTATCAAGAGTGGCACTGCTTTTATTATTTATTAGTGTTATTTGGGGGTTTATATGTTATTTGGTATGATTCAGTAGGTTATTTTGAGGGTCTGAGAACACTCAAAAAATTTTCCATGTAAATTAATTGCTTATTTGCATTATGCCATGTCATTGCTTCTTTGCTTTATGCCATTTCAGCTTACAAAAGATTTCATAGGAACGCTCTACTTTCAGTTAGTGGGGAAAACCCATAATATAAATCTGAGATCAGGTGAGGACGCAAGCCACTTGTTCAAAGAACTTAGCAACCCTGGAGCCCACCCAGCCAGAGTCAGTTGGGCAAATGATCTCATATTTGCTCATTTTCAGTTCACTGAACCCGTTTTCTCCACAGAAAATAAGGCATTTTAACTCAGCAACCGTCCACAGCTTCAAAGACAAGGTCTGTTGAGGGTCAGGACAGCTACAGAGATAATAAAAAAGTAAAGCACAGAGGTGAAAAGGAAGAGATTTGGGGTAGGTAGCACTAGCAAGCAGTCAGGAGTGAGCTACACATTCAACTGCCAACTAAGAGCAAAACAGTTCAGTCTCATGTGACCCACACACAAAAACAATCAAGGCATCTGTTGGTCTCCACTTCACTCCCCTACCTCACTACAACCCTCAGAGAGAAGCACCAACTGCTTGTGGCTTATGGTCATCTGGAACCATGCAGCTGCACCCAATCAACCTTCACGAGCCCACAGAACCACAAGTTGCACAATTCCTAACAGTACCACAGGGAGAGAAGTGGGGGTACCAATTCAGAAAATCTGGAGTTGGGGGTGGAAAGTTGAGCAAGAATGTAGAGGGACAAGGGTACTGAATGATGGCTTTAAAATAATAGTCGGCAAAATTCATTAAATTACCTCTTGTAGGGAATGTTGGGAGAAAAGTGTGTGTGTGTGTGTGTGTGTGTGTGTGTGTGTATATATATTTTTTTTAATCCTCACCCGAGGATGTTTTTTCCATTGATTTTTAGAGAGAGTAAGAGGGAGGGGGAGACAGAGAAACATCGGTGTGAGAGAGACACATTGATTGGTTGCCTCCCGCACATGCCTCAACCAAGGCCAGGGATTGAACCTACAACCCAGGTATATGCCCTTGACCAGAAATCGAACCTGCGACCCTTTGGTCTGAGGGTCGACGCTCTAACCACTGAGACACACCAGCCAGGGTGAAAAGTATATTTTTTAAGGTTCTGCCATTTTCCAAGCTGAATGCAGGATGTGACTCTTGGCTATAGCAATACTGGGCATACTTCTATGCTAAGTATCATGTTTTGCACATGAAGACTCCCTGGGAGGAGAACAGAATAAAGATTAAGTGTAGGCTTTGGAGTTAAGATAGCCAAGGTTTGACTCCCAGTCCAGCCATCTACAAGTTATGTAACCACCTACTCACCTAACCTCTCACCTCTCTTAGCATCAGTTTCCTGACCTACAGAATGGGAATGGGAATATTTATAGTAGGGTGGTATAAACCTTGAGTGAAATAATATATGTAAAATGCTTGGCACAGTACATTGCAAAAGCTCAGTAAATGTTAGTCATTAATAACACTACAAGTATGATTATTTCTAGTATTATTATTGGGAAAGTAAGATAAGGACAGAAAGGATTAAAAACAAAGGTTGGAAAGGGTGATTCCAGTAAGCATACTGCTTGAAAATGTTGACTGGCACAAATCTATAATGGGTAGGAAAAGAAGAAACTTGAAAAGTTCAAGACCACAAAGCAAAGAAAACCATCAACAAAACGAAAAGACAACCTACGGAATGGAAGAAGGTATTTGTCAATGATACATCAATAAGGGGTTAAGATCCAAAATTTATAAAGAACTGATACAACTGCCCTGGCCGGTGTGGCTCAGTTGGTTAGGGCATTGTCCCGCACACCAAAGGGTCACGGGTTCGATTCCCAGTCAGGGCACATGCCTAGGTTCAGGTTTGGTCCCCAGGTTGGGGTGCATATGAGAGACAATCAATCGATGTTTCTCTCTCACATCGATGTTTCTCTCTCTTAAAAAATAACAAAAAAAACTCATACAACTAAACATCAAAAAAAAAACAAAAAAAAAACCAAAAATCCAATCAAAATGGGCAGAAGACCTGAATAGACACTTCTCCAAAGGGGATATACAGATAGACAACAGACATACAAAAAGATGCTTAACTTCACTAATCATCAGGGAAATGCAAATTAAAACCACAATGAGATTATCATCTCACCTCTGTCAGAATAGCTATCATCAATAAATCAATAAATGTTGGCCAGAATGTGGAGAAAAGGAAACTCTGAGCAATGTTGGTGGGAATGCAGATTGGTGCAGCCACTATAAAAACCAGCATGGAGGTTCTTCAAAAAATAAAAAATGGAACTGCCTTATTTATATATCTGAAGAAAACTAAAACATGCCCAGTTGGTATAGCTCAGTGGTTGAGCATCATCCTGTGCACCAAGAGGTCACCAGTTCGATTCCCAGTCAGGGCACATGCCCGGGGTTTTGGGCTCCATCACCACTAGGGGGCCTGCCAATAAATGTTTCTCTCTCATTGATGCTTCTCTCTCTTCCTCTCTCTTCCTCTCCCTTCTTCTCTCTCTAAAATCAACAAAAACATATTTTTTTAGAAACCAGCTTCATCATTATTTTTAAAAAAGAAACCCAAAACACTAATTTTGAAAGATATATATGCACCCATATTCATTGCAGCATTATTTACAATAGCCAAGACATGAAAGCAACCTAAGTGTCCATTCATAGACAGGTAGATAAAAAAGCTGTGGTACATATATACAACGAAATATTACTCAGCCATAAAAAAGAATGAAATCTTACAATTTGTGACAGCATGGATGGACCTAGAGGAACACTTTGTAAAGTATATGATTGTCTAACTACTATGCTGTACACCTGGAATTAATACAAAATAATATTGAATGTAAACTGTAATTGAAAAATAAAATTTAAATTAAAAAAAAAAGAAAAACACAAGAATAGGATCAAGTCCTTGGGTATTTTAATCTTTAAAAATACAATCATCTTAATTACATAAGACAAAAACCTCATCTCCATCCTCACCCACCTTGACTACACCATTAGAATCACATCTTCAGAAACTACCAAAGTCTTAGCAGTTCTGTTTCTTGATTTGGGTGGTAGTTACAGTCAGCCATTGTTTATCGCGGTTAATCAGTTCCAGACTCTACCGCGATAAATGAATTTCCGCAAAGTAGGGTTCTTTATTTATATACAGTCGTCCCTCGCCACTTCACGCTTCGACTTCCGGGTTTTCTCAATCGCGGTTTTTTCAAATATATTCATTAAAAAGTTGATCAAGACAGTGATAATGATACAGCGCATGCTCAGTTGTCTGAGTCAATTATACACCCCTGTATTACAATTAAAATTAAAATTACTCTACGTATGGACTGTAGGCCTATGTATTCGAGCACCCCAGGAATCCTTCAACGCCAGGTGCAACCGCTAGAGTCTGGAACAGATTAACTGCGATAAACAAGGGACGACCGTGTTTGAAAAAACCGCAATAGAGTGACGCCGCGAAAGTCGAAGCGCAAAGTGGCGAGGGACGACTGTATATGGCGATCATTTTATAATTATTCACAATATAATATTATATTTCAGAAACTTTTCTGTGTTACATTTTATAATTTTTTGAAGGTTTTTAAAATTTGTTTTTAAGTGCTAACACCTTTAATGGGGTCAGCTAAACTTATGGGAAAGTGACCAGCAGCAACACTGAAGGAACACAGATTTCAAAGACTGATAAGGGGTATGAAGGGAAGTAAGAAATTGTAATGAGCTCAGCATGAAGAAGAAGGAATGTTCAAATCTAGAACCTAAGAAACTCCTTTCTTAGGATTCCTCCAAAAGAGAATTTGACAAAGTGAAAGAAAATCAGCCATGTAGTTTCACAAAGTGTTGGTCCAAGATTGTCAATTAAACTTAAATATCAACTATGAATAATGGGGCAAGGAAGAGAAAACATCTTTAACCTTATTCCAGTTTTAGGGAGAGAGATAAGGTATACTATAAACTTAGAAATCTAGTCTGTTTTTTGCATAATAGTTTTTTATTTTTCAATTACAGTTGACATACAATATTATATTAGTTTCAGGTGTACAACATAGTGATTAGACATTTATATAACTTACGAAGTGATCAACATGGTAAGTCTAGTACCCATCTGGCACCACACATAGTTATTACAATATTATTGACTATATTCCCTATGCTATACTTTACTGGCCCGTAACCACCAATTTGTGCTTCTTAATCCCTTTGCGTTTTTCACCCAGCCCCCACCCCCCCCAACCCCCCCTCCCCTCTGGCAACCATCAAAATGTTCTATTTCTATGAGTCTGTTTGTTTATTTTGCTCTTTAGATTCCACATATAAGTGAAATCTTATGGTATTTGTCTATGTCTGCCTGACTTATTTCTTTTTGTTTTAATCCTCACTCGAGGATGTTTTTCCATTTATCTTCAGATAGAGCGGGAGGAAGAGAGAGAGAGAGAGAGAGAGAGAGAGAGAGAGAGAGAGAGAGAGAGAAATATTGATGTGAGAGAGACACATTGATTGGATGCCTCTCACCTGACCCCCAACCGAGGCCAGGGACAAACCGCAACCGAGGTACATGCCCTTGGCCGGGATCAAACCCGAGGCTCTTTGATCCACGAGCTGATGCTCTAACCCAGTGGTTCTCAACCTTCCTAATGCCGTGACCCCTTTAATACAGTTCCTCATGTTATGGTGACCCCCAACCATAAATTATTTTCGTTGCTACTTCATAACTGTAATTTTGCTACTGTTATGTCTTAGGCGACCCCTGTGAAAGGGTCGTTCAACCCCCAAAGGGGTCGCAACCCACAGGTTCAGAACCACCGCACTGCTGAGCCAAACCAGCCAGAGCTCTGCGTGACTTATTTCATCCAGCATAAGACCTTTTAGGTCCATCTATACTGTTGCAAATGGTAAGAATTCATTCTTTTTTATGGCTGAGTAATATTCCATGGTACATATGTCCTGCATCTTCTGTATCCATTCTTCTATTGATGGACATTTAAGCTGCATCCATATCTTGGCTATTGTAAATAATACTGCAATGAACACATGGATGCATATGTCTTTTGAATTAGTGTTTTGGGTTTCTTTAGATAAATCCCAGGGGGAGAAATTATTATTTTATATAAAAATAAAAACAAGCCTGGCCAGTGTGGCTCACTGGATTGAGCGTAGCCCCATGGACTGAGAGGTCCCAGTTCAATTCCTGGTCAGGGCACTTGCCTGGATTGTGGGTTCAATTCCCAGTAGGGGGTGTGCAGGAGGCAGCCGATGGATGTTTACATCGATGCTTCTATCTCTCCCAAAAAAAAAAAAATCAATAAAAACATATTAAAAAATTAAACCAATATTATTTTATAGACTAGGGAAGAAACAAAAAAGCATTACAAAATTCTCTATAATAAAATGAGAAGGGGTGGAATTTACTCCCAAAAGTATAAGAGGAGATATAGATATTGTGAACTCATTCTTCTATAAGCATCCTTCAAAACCAGAGGAAAATGCTGTGACCATTTAAGAAGCACTGTGGACTTGCTGACTGATATAACTGTTGGGAGGAAGGAAACCAAGATTTGGAAAATCTAAACACTCAAAAATACCAACCCTAAAGACCCACACTGCCCAATCTGTCATACTTTATTTTTTGCCTTTCCCCCAACCTTATATTTTATTTTATTTTATTATTTTATTTTATTTTATTTTTTATCTTATCTTATCTTATCTTATTTTATTTTATTTTATTTTAAAGAGGTAACAGAAGTTAAGGTAAAACCCACGATTTGGATTTGATTCAGGTGGGCAGCTCTCATTCCACACCTCTACTGAGAATTGCTGCAAAAGGAAGCTGGCAGAGCCCTGGCCAGTTTGGCTCAGCAGTTAGAGCGTCGGCCCACGGACAGGAGAGTCCGGGTTCGGTTTCCGCTAAGGGCATGTAACTCGGTTGCAGTTTGTCCCCGGCCCTGGTTGGGGTCGTGTGGGTGGCAACCACTTGATGTGTCTCTCTCACATCGATGTTTCTCTCTCTCTCTTCCTCCCTCTTTCCCTCCCACTCTATCTGAAGATGAATGCAAAAATGTCCTCGAGTGAGGATTTACAAAAAAAAAGGAAGCTGGCAGAAAACCTGGCCTTTTTCTGCATTAAACAGTGGAGCCCAGATAAGAGGCTTAGCTTGTAGCAATGGGAATGTGATGTATAATATAACAAATCCTAGTGAAAACACTGCAGTTTTTTTTCTTACCAATACTGCAGTCTGGACATGAAGTACAACCAACAGATACTCTGGGAACTACAGTGGGACAGACCATGTTCTCAGAGAGGCTTAGTTGGAATAAACATAGTCCCAAATTTTAAGCCCCAGACTGTTTTCCAAACAAAGGGGCAGTAATAACAGCCACAAGTCCCAACTTTAGACTTGAGGTCGACAGAGAGTTAGAGTGGTCAGGCTGAAACCTCTCTTCTACCAATGTTTTTTCATCAGTCAAGAAATGAAAACACACAGGTGACAAATGGAAGAGAGAAGTGAAGTCAGAGAAATGTCAGTGGCCCCTAACACATTCAAAATACTGGCAAGAAATAAGACAGTGACTCAAACCAATCCAAAAGGGGAAACTTGCCTTAACTACAAGCTGAAAGAGGGAAAGAAACTTGGAAGGCAGCAGTGCTGTTAGACTCTGAAACAAGTAAGGCCAGGTAGATGAGGGAAGGCTTTCCAAGACAACTTAAAGCCTAAAGAGGACAGGGTATTTTAGACAGCAAAGGAAAAAGTGTTGGGCTAGGTAGAGAAGAATCCTCTCTTTCCAGTGAGAATCACTTTGAAGGCTGAGGGCAGCTGTAGGCAACGAAGGAGAAATGAAATAAAAATCTAAGGAACAAAACCAGGACAACACCTCATACTTTTCATTATATAGTACCTGTTCTGAGGATCTTAAGGCACTTCACAAGCCTTAATTGAGGAATACATCACAGAGACAGAAAACACAATGAGAACTTGCCCAAGTTCACTCACAAAGGCCTGTAAGAGGCAAAGCTATTGTGCACAGGTATCTCTGTTGGTGGGGAGCCCAGAGAATGTGTATTAAACACAAAAAACTCTTGGCTCCTATGAGTCTCAATGGGAGTGGGAAGTAGAATGGTGACATAAAAACTGTCCAGGACTCAGGGATATTATCAAGTTTCCTACTCCTGCCCACAGAGAAAATTCTGCTGATCTGTCTTAGTAAGACAATGATCAGATCCTCACATTTGATGCTACAACACAGCAGTTCTCTCAGTTCTATACCTGACATAGCAGTTTACAGATCAATCAGTGTAGGAGACACAGTGCAGATAAAAACTACTCAAGGAGTCTGGCCAGTGTGGCTCAGCAGCTGAACATGGACCCATGCACCAAGAAGTCGCCGGTTCGATTCCTGGTCAGGGCATATGCCCACATTGTGGGCCAAATCCCCAGTGAGGGGCAGGCAGGAGGTAGCCGACCGATGTTCTCTTTCTCCCTCTCCCTTCTCTCTCTCTAAAATCAATAAAGAAAAAAGAAAAACTACTCAAGGAAAAATACCTAGGAGTAAATTTAACCAAGGAGAAAACAGACCTGTACCTTGCCCTGGCCAGTTTGGCTCAGCGGTTAGAGCATCGGCCTGCGGACCAGAGAGTCCCGGGTTCGGTTCCCACTAAGGGCACATACCTCAGTTGCAGTTTGTCCCCGGCCCCGGTTGGGGTTGTGTGGGTGGCAACCAGTCGATGTGTCTCTCTCACATTGATGTTTCTCTCTCTCTCTTCTTCCCTCTCTCCCTCCCACTCTATCTGAAGATAAATGCAAAAATGTCCTCGAGTGAGGATAAAAAAAAATAATAATAAAAAAAAAATAAAATAAAAAAAGACCTATACCTGGAAAACTCTAAGACACTGAAGAAAGAAACTGAAGAAGATACAAATAAATGGAATTATATACCATAATCACAGATAGGAAGAACTAACATCGTTAAAATATCCATACTATACAAAGCAATCTACAGTCAATGTCATCCCTATCAAAATACCAATGGCATTCTTCACAGAACTAGAACAAATAATCCTAAAAATGTATATGGAACCACAAAAGATGACAAATAGCCACAGCAATCTTGAGAAAGGAGAACAAAGTTGTAGGTATCACGCTACCTGATATCAAACTATACTACAGGCTATAGTAATCAAAACAGCAGGGTACTGGCATAAAAGTAGACACATGGATCAATGGACCAGGATAGATTACAGAAAAAACCCCCACCTATATGGTCAACTAATCTATGACAAAGGAGGCAAAACTATACCATGGAGTGAAGACAGTCTCTTCAATAAATGGTGGTAAGAAAACTGGAGAGAAACACACACACACAAAAAGAAACTACATGACTTTCTTTTTTTTTTTTAATCCTCACTCAAGGACATTCTTGCATTTATCTTTCAGATAGAGCGGGAGGGAGAGAGGGAGGAAGAGAGAGAGACAGAAACATTGATGTGAGAGAGACACATCGACTGGTTGCCACCCACACAACCCCAACAGGGGCTGGGGACGAACTGCAACCCAGGTACGTGCCCTTAGCGGGAACTGAACCTGGGATCTCTGGTCTGCGGGCCGACGCTCTAACCGCTGAGCCAAACCGGCCAGGGCCTACATGACTTTCTAATGCCATACAGAAGAATAAACTCAAAATAAATTAAAGATTTATTTATTTATTATTATTTTTTTAAATCCTTACCTGAGGATATTTTTCTATTTATCTTCAGATAGAGTGGGGGGGGGGGGCGTGGAGAGAGAGAGACATGGACTGGTTGCCTCCCGCAGGACCCAACTAGGGCCGGGGAAGAACCGCAACCAAGGTATGTGCCCTTGACCAGAATCGAACCTGCGACTCATTGGTCTGGGGGCCAACGCTCTACCACTGAGCCAAACCGGCCAGGGCGGATTAAAGATTTAAATGTAAGACCTGGCCCTGGTCGGTTTGGCTCAGCGGTTGGAGCGTTGGCACTCAGACCAAAGAGTCACGGTTCAATTCCAGTCGAGGGCACGTACCTCAGTTGTGGTTAGTCCCCGGCCCTGGTCAGGGTTGTGTGGGAGGCAACCAGTCTATGTGTCCCTCTCATGACAATGTTTCTCTCTCTCTCCCTCTCCCTCCCTCCCACTCTATCTGAAGATAAACAGAAAAATATCCTTGGGTGAGTATTAAAAAAAAAAATTTTTTTTTAATAAAAAAATAAATGTAAGACCTGAAACTATAAAATGCCTAGAAGAAAACATAGACAGTAAACTCTTTGACATAGCTTTTAGTAATATCTTTTGTAATATGTTTCCTTGGGCAAAAGAAACAAAAGAAAAAATAAACAAATGGGGCTATATCAAACTAAAGAGCTTTTACACAGTGAAAGAAACCATCAACAGAATGACAAGACAATCTCCTACTGAATGGAAGAAGGTATTCACCAATGATACCTCCGATAAGGGGTTAATATCCAAAATATATAAGGAACTCATTCAGCTTAACTCCCCAAGAAAAACAAATAATCAAATTTTAAAAATGGGCAGAGGACCTGAATAGACATTTCTTCAAAGAGGAGATAAAAATGGCCAACAGACATATGAAAAGATGCTCAACATCACTAATATCAAGGAAATACAAATTAAAACCACAATGAGATATCACCTCACACCTGTCAAAATGGCTATCATCAATAAATTAACAAACAAGTGTTGGCGAGGATGTGGAGAAAAGGAAACTCTGCAATGTTGGTAGGAATGCAGACGGGTAGAGCCACTATGGAAAACTGTAAGGAGGTTCCTCTAAAAATTAACAATAGCCCTGGCCCAACACTCTAATCACTGAACCATACCGGCCAGGACAGGAATACATTTTTAAATTGTTGCACAGGTATTCTGATGTCTCACTGCCCTCCTGATCCTTTCCCCAAGTGAGAACCATCAAGCTACAGCCAATAAGCCATAAATGTTTTACCCTGGCTAGAGTGGATCAGTTGGTTAGAACATTGTCCCATGTATCAAAGGGTCATGGGTTTGATTCCTGTCAGGGCACATACCCAGGTTGAAGGTTCGATCCCTGGTCGGAGTGAGTATGGGAGGCAACAGATTGATGTTTCTCTTTCTCTCTCCCTCTTCCTTCTTCTCTCTCTAGAATCAATGAAAAACATACCCTTGGGTGAGGATTAAAAAATAAATAAATAATAAATAAAATAAAATAAAAATAAAAATAAATGTTTCCCCATTATCAAATAGGTGGATTAAAGAATCTTAATACTAATACCTGAGTTCTAATGCTCAGCAAAAATTGAAATTAGATTTATTGCCAGTTGTTTTCTCCTCCATAAAATTCACCTACACAAACTCTTCCTAGAGCCACATGTTAAAAGGCTCAAAGTACCACAAGAAAAAATTTTGGGTAAAAATGAGAGAGAGAGAAAAAAAAGGTGGGGCGAAAAAAAAGGTGGGGCGGAATATGAGAATTAATTAAACTCGTATTCATAAAAACTGATAACCAGAAGCAAGCTGTAAACTGCAAGCTGCCTTGTCCATTGCTTCCAGAAGGGATAATATATAATCCAGACTGGATTAATGGCTATTAAGGGGGAGGAAGATTTTAAAACCTCCTTCACTTACTTTTTCAAAATCCAATAACCCTCCAGCATAGGTAATGCTTTTGTATCCCTAACTTAAATCTTGCCTGCTCGGCTTCAGTTCATGTCTATCCTTTGCTAAAAGAGAAAAACAACCCAGCTCCCTTCATATAAATATCTTTCAGAAACTTTAAGAAAAGAGGGGGAGGGTTAGCTACCAAGACCACACACATTTGCTTCTTAAGGAAAACATAGCTTCAACTGAGATGAGAGGTAGAACTCACAATTAACTGTTCAGGATTCAAAGTTGAAGAGTCTTTACAACTGAAAACTTTGAGTTACACTTCACCAAGACTCAGCAGATATGGCACAAAACCTCAAATTACTTCCAATTCTATTATACTTCAGAGACTTCATCCCTTAGAGAAGTTTTTTAAAACCCCAGCTCTCATCTACTCTCTAATAATTTAAATGCCCATCTCTACAGCTCTCACTTCAACTTTTAAACGTATTTTAACCATTTTTAAATAGGTCTCTCCTTAATTAAAAAGACTTTCATGCCTTAGCCAGTGTTGCTCAGTGGTTAGTGTCAGCATGCACACCAAAGGGTTTCGGGTTCAATTCCCAAGGACACATACCTGGATTGCAGGTTCGATCCTTTGCCCCAGTTGAGGCCTCTGCAACCAACTGATGTGTCTCTCTCACATGGATGTTTCTCTCTCCTTATCCCCCTCCTCCTCCCTCCCTCCATTCCACTCTCTGGTAAAAAAATCAATGGAAAAAATATCCTTGGGTGGGGATTAACAACAACAACAAAAAGCCTTTCATGAGCACTACTTTCTACATATTTGTATTTCCCTGTCTTTCTTATGCCCTTCACACCTAGCTAGGCTGCATCTCTACTTCCTTTTTTTAAATTTTTTATTTTTTTATTGATTAGAGAAAGAGAGGAAGGGAAAAGGAGAGATAGAAACACTGATGAGAGAGAACATCGACTGGCCACTTCCTGCATGTCCCCCACAACCTGGGCATGTGCCCTGACCAGGAATCGAACCAGCGACCTCTTGGTACATAGGTCAATGCTCAACCACTAAGCCACACCGGCTGGGCTGCATATCTACTTTTTCAACATTTTGATTTCTCTTCTAAGGAGGTCACAAACTCCTCCTGATCATTCCCTATTCTTCTAGAATTCCAAATTTATCCCTACCATATTTGACATTTTTAAATTGTTCTCATTCATTTATTCATTTAGTATTTACTGCATACCTTACACAGTACAGTGTGATGTAAAGGAAATAAAGAACATGACACTTGACCTCTGGAAATGAAGACATACAAAAAAGAACAATTGGTTCCAAGGTAGTGGGGCTAGTCAGAGAAGGCCCTGAGGCTCCAGTAAATATAGAGTTGGATTGAAAAATAAGTGGAGAATTTAGTGAAAAGGCTACTTTAGATAGAAGGAACAATATGATTCAAAGCAGCAGGCCATCTGAGGTAAGAGCTGCATAAAGGCCTTCTGTCACTTCCTTCTTTGCTCCCTGCCCCCCAAAAGGTATATGTCTTTTGGCCTTCAAATTTTATTTCAGAGTGTGTTGTCCATGAATCACAAGCTCTCTGTTACCATGATTACCCACAGCCACTACATATTAGAACAGCTGACAAAGCTTTATACACCAAGTCCTATATGGGTTACCACAAAGCAGGCTTTTAGAATCAGGTAGAGAGTCTTCAATAAGGAGTGTAGGGAGTCAGGCATCTGTAGAGTCCTAAGCATACAAACAGCTACTACTTTTGGGTGCTAAAGATATACACCAGTACTCTTGCTGTTAGACTATTGAAGGGTCTTTCAACTTCAGCTAGAACAAACAAAGCCATTTAAAGAGTCTAAAGCACTGCCCTGGCCCAGTGGCTCAGCTGGCTGGAGCATCATCCTGTACACCAAAAGGTGTGGGTTCTATTTCCCTCAGGGCGTATACCTAGGTTTCGGGTTCATTCCCAGGGTTGAGGTGCATATAAGAGGCAACCAATCAATGTTTCCCTCTCTCTTTCTCTCTCCCTTCCTCTCTCTCTAAAAATCACTAAAACATACCCTTGGGTAAGGATTTTTTTAAAAGAGTCTGAAGCCCTGGCCGGTATGGCTCAACAGTTAGAGCGTCGGCCCGCAGACCAGAGAGGCCCAGGTTCGGTTCCCACAGTTTGTCCTTGGCCCCGGTTGGGGTCGTGTGGGTGGCAACCACTCGATGTGTCTCTCTCACATCAATGTTTCTCTCTCTTTCTCTTCCTCCCTCTCTCCCTTCCTCTCTCCCTCCCACTCTATCTGAAGAAAAATGCAAAAAAAAAAAAAAAAAATGTCCTTGGGTGAGGATAAAAAAAAAAAGTCTGAAGCACTGAATTCCTATTTGAAACAGGGATGTTTAATGGTACCATGCCAGATATGTCCTTTTTCACTGTTTTCCTGAAGAGCTTCTCTTCTTCTCTTGCCTCAGGACTCAAAGTTCAAGCATCCCTACTTCTGGGAATTTCTAATTCCCCAAACTGACTTAGGTTCTCTCCCCTGTGCTGCCATTAACACCTTTCTTTTAAAAATGTATTTTTATTGATTTAATATAGAGAGAGAGGGGGAGAGAGAGAGAGAGAAACATCAATCAGAGAGTCATCAATTGGCTGCCTCCTGCACGACCCCTACTGGGGATTGAGCCTGGAATCCAGGCATGTGCCCCAACTGGAATCGAACCAGAGACCTCTTGGTGCCTGGGATGATGCTCAACCAACTGAGCCACACAGGGGCTGAGCCCATTAACACCTTTTGCATACTTCTGGGACACCACTTACCACACCCTGTTGTAATTATTTGTGTACAAGTTCTGACGAGCCACAAGTTCTTTGATGGCAAATATGTTTTACTCATCATTGATTCTACACATAATATCATCACTGATTCTACACATAATAGGCACACAATAAACATTTGTTGAACGCATTTATGATGAATGGCATGGAAAGTTTTAAAGAATAGTGACCATACCTTCTGGATCCCAGACCAAAATTACAATAAATATTAACACTGAGGACTAAATTTCCATCATACATTTATACTACCTATACCATTCTCAGTCAGAAAAAGAGGCCAAAGATATGAGAAGATTGCTCTAATAGTGCTAGTCATTGCCAAGTTACCAATCAAGAATACGAGTGTTTGCAGCACTAAGAATGACCCAACACAAAAAAAATGAGTGAACAGAGTCAACTCTAAGAAAATTTCTAAGTTTCAGGCTCATTCTCCTGAATCTGGAGAATACAAACAATGATTAATTAATAAGAGTCCTTGGAAAGTCACTATCTCCACTGCCAAGGAACCTTGTGGCCAATTTTGATTTAATATGACCTCTGAGAAATATACAGGAAAGCTGTTCACCTTCTGACCAAATCCAAGTAAGGTTCTGCTCAGGGATAGGAATCTGAACTAAGACCTCCCAGAACCCTGCCATGTTGTACATTAGCACTCTCAATCATCCCTCATTGGCTTACTCATCTCTGAAGAGATACAGGCAAGGCAATAAAATGCTGTGGTCTCAAATGCCTCTCCCTATAGCAATCCTGTACCACACAAGACTACTACTGTGTTTACAGGCTGCTAATAAGATACAAAGGTCTAATCTGATCCTGTGGGAACAAAGCCCTAGAGTCCCTCAGGGATTAAACAAATTTAGTCAATTTTTGTATTCCCAAAGTTGTGGAGCTCAACAAAGTTGAAGAAAATATAAAGACCAACCCCCAGGGGATGGAAAGGGACTTGGCCTCTGCGGAAGCCACAGCAGGGTTGCATGTGGCTCTTGGCATATAGTGAATGAAATAAGCAATGTTCAAGGGCAAGCCAGGAGAACTGTTTTGCTGTTATCATTCCTAAGAAGCCAAGAAGCTTCAGTTAAATTAATTTCATCTCTTGAAGAGACAAATAAATATGCTTTGACCCCAGGCAACAGCATTTGCCAAGCCAATTCCTCAGACTAGGTGTTCCAGCATATTTCCTTATGCTACTACTGTCTTACATAAGTCAGCCATGACATTAACGCTTACAGATACATTAGTCACAGCTTAGCCCTTCACAGCATGTGATCCCACCACTCTCTTCCAAGAAGGGAAACTGAGTCATGGCATATCAACTGGCTTCCCCAAGCACAAACCTAGTTTGTAATGAACTGAATCCAGGTTGTCTTTTTCCACAAATGAATCTCAGCATGCCCACCCCTGCTGCTATTTTTCCTTTAACCTAAAACTAAACCATTGCTTTCTTGAGGGACAAAGATGGGCACACTTGATCCTTTAGAGCAGCGGTTCTCAACCTATGGGTCGCGACCCCTTTGGGGGTCGAACGACCCTTTCACAGGGGTCGCCTAAGACCATCGGCAAACACTTATTTCCGATGGTGATTCATAACTAGCAAAATTACAGTTATGAAGTAACAACGAAAATAATTGTATGGTTGGGGGTCACCACAACAGGAGGAACTGTATTAAAAGGGTCGCGGCATTAGGAAGGTTGAGAACCACTGCTTTAGAGCCAAGAGGAGCTTCTAGTTCTCCTCTTTCTCAAGGGAGAGTAAGATGAAAAAGGTACATGGAGCAGAGGAGCAGAGGAGGGTTGGAAAGAGGTGGCTCCCAATACTAGGACTCACCTTGGAGCTGAGGTCCTCTCGCCGGTTTCCTGTCTTACTCCTGCGTAATTTGATGGATGGGGATCGCAGCAGGTTCTTGAGCCGGCTGGTAATGGTTGACCCTTCCACAGCCATCATGATGAGGAGTCCCTGGACAGTTCCTGGCCCAATCTTGGGATTTGTCTCAACAGCAGTACTGTCTTTCCACTCCACAGGGTCTTCCAGTATGCCCTCTCACTGCCCTGAGACAGCAGAGGCCACCTTACCGTGTGCCTAGCAGTGTCTGCCGCTCTTATCTCTAGGCATTGCTCTTTCCCCTCTCCTCACCCCCGCCTTCAAGCCCTGCTCGGTTCCTTACGTCTGAAGGATAGGCCCATGCCTGCCAGAGGCGTTTAACTTGGAGGAACGATGGGCCCCAGCAGGGCTAGTAGGTGGTGGCTGGTCTGGTCCCCGTTAATTCCCAACTGTTCCCATGGCAATTAGTGTCCAATGAAGGACGCCGCCGAGGCCACCGAGGAATCCCTCAGGGGGACTGGGTACCTGCGCTGGCAGCCGCGGGGCACTCGGCACGGCGGGGCTCGCTGTGGCCCGGCAACCCGTTCTGCCACGGGAGCCTCCCACCCCCACCTCCGACCTTCTGCAGCCCTCCACAGGGGCTCTGGACCTTCCTGTTTCACCTCCCTTAGAAGCCCCTGCTACTCGCCAGCGCCCCCGCTCGGACCCAGCCTCACCAGCCCCGGGGCCCGGGGCCCGCAACGCTCACTGCGCCCTCAGGCATCGCGCTCAGCGATTTCAGCTCCGCGGCCGCAACGGCTACAGCAGCTATGGTGGCACAAGCGGCTCAAAACGCGAAGTACCGCCTGGGCCAAGCTAAGGGCTGAGCAGGCGGAGCCGAGGCGAGAGGGTGCGGTCTGTATCCAGGAGGGCGTTCCCAGAGTGAACGAATGAGGTTTGTGGGGGCGGGGCCAGTGGGAGGGCCTAAGAAGCCGAGGATCTGGGACTCGAGAACCACGGATTCCGCACCACGTAGTCGCGGGTATCGCTCGTAGAGGAAGGTCAGCACAACTCGGCTTCAGAATACAAAGAACCAAGCCTTTTATGGTATTAGGAGGCCTGGTTCCCCTTGAAAAGTACACTCCCCAGAGCCCCAACAAGACGGTAACTACGCCCCGGTGGTGCCAAGGTTGGCATTTGATAGGCCCGAGGGACCAGAGCTGAAACTAACTCCCAGCTCAGAATTACACGATTGAGACACAGCTATAAAGCTCTGCTCCCCATCGACTCCAAGCGCTGAGACCCAAAGAGGTTAGAATAGTTGCTCGCTGCCTGCCCGACGCGTTGACCTACGTGGAAATTGGGCAACCTGTTGGCCATGCTGGAAGAAAGTCGAGGGAGATGATCGCCTTGAATAGAGCTTTAGGCGAATGGGGGGAAGAAAAAGAAAAATGTTTCTGTATGTTTTTTTTTAAAACCTTCAACGACCCACCAGGCTCTCACCCTGAGTTAACCAGGACTTTGTTGCTCCGGATGTTTTCCTTGTTCCTACCAAAATTCACTGGTGAAACCTTTTCCCTAGTACTACTTTGGTGGTCAATCACTGTCAAGCTTGTGACGTTTTAGTGGTATAGTTTTAGCTTTAGCTCATGGGAGTTGAGGGCACGGACAGTAATATCTTTACAATATTATTTCACAGGTGTCTCAGCATAAGAGTTTATTTTCTAGGAGCCTTTCTGCCTCCTTGCTACTACAAGAAAATAGCCTTATGACCCTCGCCAGTTTTGCTCAGTGGTTAGAGCGTTGGCCTGTGGACCAAATCGTAGGTTCCATTCTGGTAAAGAAAAAAAAGAAATAAATTGCTTTATGAAAAGGTTATCCTAAGCCAGAGAAATAGTTTGAAACACCTGGTGGACACATTAGCAAAAGAGAAGGGCCCATAAGCCCATTGCTGTGGATGGGATCTTATACAGCCAAGTGGCAAAACAGGTATGTCCTTGTGTGTATTCTACATTATGAAAACAAGGCTGCTAGGTATGTGTTTGTGTGTATTCTAACCAGGTATTAAAACAAGATCTGTAAAACTCACAGATCAAGAAGTGGCCTATTAGATCAACTAGCAATAGCTAGCAGAGGCATGACGCTTCCCTTTCCTTTCAACCATGCAGTACAAATGTAATGAAATTATAAAACGGGATTTTCACATTTATTCCACAAATCTGGAGGAAGGAGACAAGAGTCATTAACCACAACCATATGAAATGGGAGTTGGTTCCTTTAACTCCTTGCTAGTCTGTCATTTTACCTCTGTGGTGGTAGGAACCAATATAACACTAATAAATGGTGCCACCTGGTGTCCTTACTTGTGTGCTGCATTTCCAGCAACTGCCATCTCCCTCCTCAAGAGTTGTCTCCAAATTCTCTCCAGGTATCACTTTTGTCCACTGGTGGTTTTCTCACTCATGGCCAAGTAAAATGGGTTTACAGAGTGTCACTGGCCATTTCCTGTCCAGTACTACATTGGTTTATCCTCTTAGAAAAAATGTTCCCCAAATTACTCTCATCTAAAGCTGAAGTTGCAAAGGCAAATTCGAGCTCCACTTTTTTTTTTTTTTTATCCTCACCCGAGGACATTTTTTCATTTTTTGTTCAGATAGAGTGGGAGGGAGAGAGAGGAAGAGAGAGAGAGAGAGAAACATCGACGTGAAAGGGACACATCGAGTGGCTGTCACCCGCACGACCAACCAGGGCCGGGGACAAACTGCAACCGAGGTACATGCCCTTAGCGGGAACCGAACCCGGGTCTCTCTGGACCGTAGGCCAATGCTCTAACCGCTGAGCCAAACCAGCCAGGGCTCGAGCTCCACTTTTCAATGTCTAAGATAATCTAGGTGAAAAGCAACTGAGAACAGTGTAAGTTCGGATACTTCCAGTCTAGGGCCAAAACTACTTTTTAAAAATTCTTCACAATTTAGTCCAACCTTTATTATACAGGTAGGTACCAGGCAGCCTTTGAAGTGTCAATATGGGAATAGGGTAGGCTGTTCCCAAGCTTCATAAATTAATTCTTCAGAAAATAATAGTCCCAGGTCCAGTGTGAACAGAAAAGCCTTATGCCCCTTTTCTCCAAATTAAATTCTTGCCACCCCACCCTCCACAATGCAGTTGACCATCCACACTCTATTTCACTTTTTATTCTGCTTGTGTTATGTCCTAAACATGTATACATGGTTGTCACTTTAAAATAGGTGTCTAGGAAAAGATGTATACACTTGTCTGTTTTGCACTATGCTCATTAGACCAGATTTTTAAAATTCACCCTAGATTTAATATGCCAATAGGTGCAATTATAAGATCCTTGAAAACAGGCTAAACATTTGCTTATCAATTCAAATATTTATTTAGCACCTTTACATGCAAGGCACTGTAGGACAGCTGAGACCAATGCTTGCAGTTGGAAACAGGATGGATCTCAAAACAATGCTTCCAAAACTGCATTCCTATTCAACAAACTCTCTTCTAACAGCAGAGTTTACAATAGAAAATTTAGTAGAGATTACTTAGATTTCTCAAAATTCCCAACTCATCCCATAGTTTAGCCATCTCACATTCCACACACACCTCCATCACTATTACTCAACACTTACATATCTTTGTAGAGTTCAAATTTAATATACTAAAATTATATCTCAATTCAAAAGATATAATCAAGTTTCTAACTTCAAAAATGCATTTTGACCAATCTTTTAATCTCCAAATGGCAGTGAGTCCGTATACCTCATCTTTTTCTCTGCATCTAGCCATTCATGTTCATTAGCTGTAATACATGAAGTGTTGATGCTCTTACAAATACTTTCTTCAAAATCAACAATTTTGTGCAAGAAATGTATTCTGACTCTTGGTTATCAATCATTCTCTATAAAAAGTACCTGAAAATGTGCCTACTCTGTGCATTGCTTATTATTATTTTTAATCTTCTCAAAGTGAAGAACAAGTGTTATCATTTTTTTAGACCCGTTTTCAAAGTGCATTTAGCTCTCAATTCACCTGATACCATTCTATTAGACGGTTTCAACCAATATAATTGGGGGAGGGGATGAATTATACTACTAAACTCTGCCTAAATAATATATGGATTGTCTTTCTTCTGTATTCAAAACATTTTCTAACTTGTTATTGAAAAACCTATTGTCAGATATTTCATTCATAATTCTGGGGGGAAAGACCTGCATTTACTATAAAATCACTCAACATTAATTTGTATGAAGTTTATATAACTGGACTTGATCTGTGACCTACAGTCATTTAAATGAAAAAACTTCTTTAATAATTTTTTTTAAAGTAAATTGTGACACTAGGTAACACACTTCTTGATTTAAGATCATCTATTGTGCCCTGGCTAATGTGGCTGTTGGTTAGAGCGTTGTACTACCTGCTGTATACCAAAAGGTCTCGGGGTTCAATTCCAAGTCAGGGCATATGTGGGAAGCAACCAATCAATGTTTCTCTCTCCCTCCCCCTTCCACTCTCTCTAAAATAAAAAAAAAATTAAAAAAAAGATAATCTATTGTCCTTACCTGCTAAGACTGTGTTTATATCCTGTTATTCCCCAGTGTAACAGATATATTACCTTGCACACATTTGTACTGAGGCTAGCTTTTCTTCATTGTAGAATGATTTCTTGAGACATATACTTGCCATCAAGTTGTACAAAATTTTGAAGTCTCCATGTAAAACATGCTTCAAGGGTTAGAACACCAAAAACGTCCCCCAAATGGCATGTCAGAAATTTTGAAAACAGTAAGGAATTCCTATGATAAAACTACTTCAGTGGCACCTCTCTCAAATGACTCAGGGCATTAGGATTCTCTACTCCAACTCAGCACAAAGCTCCCAACACCAAGTCCTGCTTTAATTATTATAACTGATTTATTTATTTCAAGTTCACACATTCTGCCTTCCACTCACCAAACTTCTTCTGTTCTTGGGATTCTAAAAAAATAGTCATTTTTCAAAAGCAGAAAAGGAAAGATATATATTTAATATATAAAAGAAAGGGCTAAATCTGACATAATTATATTCTTAAAAACATTCCATTTATTTACAGATGTATAAAAAGGCGAATTATTGGTCTACTGAGATCATGCTTCTTATAGAGTTAAGGTGAGAACTCACTATTCTCCAGATTCCTCAACTTCTCTTGCTCAACTATATCTTTCATAATCACACATGTGATTTTCATAGATCAGTTTCTCCTGGGGTAAGGTTAAAGGGTAGGAGTTGGGGGAGATTTTAAGTTTCTGTCAAAACTGCAGGATTGTTCTGAAGACTGAGCCCTCCTCAAAATAGCCCTGATATAACTTCCTAGTTCTAAGAGGTCTTGAAAACACCATGATCTTGGGAGTTTGTAATGATATCTGCAGCCTTTCTTGAACACCTGGAATCATCTCTCATTTCCATCTTTGTACATCTCTCATAAACAAATATCTTTCCATCAAGAACTGAGACTACTACCTGTTTGTCTATAAAAAAAGGGAACAGTGTTCAGAAGCAGAATGGTCCTTCTTTTCCTGAGGATTATTCACTCACTTGCCTGTTCCTTGGCTGACTCTCAAAAGCTGTAACAAGAGCCTTGGGAAGTGAGGACAAGATGAGCAAGGAAATAATGGGAAACTGCTATATACCTGGATTAAAGTACTAGCATCTCCAAGGAAAATTATTAGCAGGGAAGACAGGTAGCTGGACTCCTTGGCTAAGGCATGAATGAAATCTGCTAGGTAAAGAGGAGTGGGAAGGATAATGAGAAGCTGAGAGGCATTCATTACCTACTTCACGCTTCTTCAGAACCTTAGAGGAGGGAAGGCTGAATGCTGGATGAGCAAGGTCTAAAAAGGCAAGTAGCACAAAATAAAGAATTTGCTCCCACTGCAATTTGCAGAGGAAAATTTTCCACCCTTTTCAATCTGTTGATTACCAGAGTTACTAGAAAGGGAACCAACCATGAAAGTAATAATTCACTGGCTAGAACCATTCCAAAGTTGGTCTCACAACCTAGGTCTGAAGATATGCTGAGTGGGATTTGGGATAAAGAAGGCAGGGGATGTAGAAGAAATAGCATCACCTAGGCACAGCCCAGGCACTGGAAGCTCTTGTGTTAGTGTTTAACAACACAAGCAAATCCTGTCAATGAAGACAGAACATGGGTTACATTCCAAAATATAATTATTTAAGAAAGGCAAAATGCAGCAGCTAAATCCCAGTCTATACATTTTCAGAATAGTGATTCTTGCCCCCAGGAGTTTCCAAGAGACCCCTCAAGTGCACCATGATTATTTACAAACTAGATAGGAAACATCATTTCTATACTCAATACAAATCTCATCTTCTAGGTTGAAAACTTCAGCCTTTGAGAAATCTATCAAAACAACTATACAAAAATATAAATATCTTTATCTTTACAGGCTGTCAGTCCTTCATACCCTGACAGCTAATGAGTGAAAAAGCTCTACAGATCACTGAATCCATGGTAGCAGATAATAAAAAATATATCTTGTGATTCAAATACTGCCGTATTTCCCTGGTAAAGAGTGCCTACTGTGACTTTTCTTTACTTAACATCCTGTGCAGGTAATAGTGAATGAAACCTTCAAGCACCAGGAGGCTGGTTTGATTTGGGAAATATCCAGCCCCACAATTTTTATTTTGGCCACTGTCTCTGGTCTGGGGAGGGAATGCCTTTCATTTGAGCTGTCTCATGACTGATGTGATTTGTGAAAGGGGGAGAGCTCCCTCTATGCCTACCTCCAAAATATATATTCCAGGTGAAAATCCCTGGTACTGTGAAATGGTCTTTTCAACACCCAAAGACAATAAAGGAGAACTAGTATTTTTTTTTGCATCTCAGAATAATTATCTTAATAATAAAAGTTAAAAGCACTCCTAATTTACCAGAAGGCTTGGATTGATAACTCTGACTGGAAAAGTGAGGGAATGGAAGCTACTTGGGATGTGAAAGAGAGACTTTTGCTGAATGACACAAAGTACTTCACTTTGGTATTCCATGGTACCCATCCCTCTCTCCACCTACTCTTAAAACACCATCTGAAAACTATCTCTTCTGGATCCTTCTGCACAAGTGCACCATATTCCTTGGATTTCACACTTCAACAATAGCTATCAACTACAGTTCAGTCCATAGCAAGTCTGAAGTCTCAAGCAGCTTTTTCTCTTGAAGGGAAGAACTAGGAAACCACTATGGATCTAGAATCTTGTTATGAATTCCTTGGATAAGAGGGGCACCTCATGTTCAGTAATGGATCACATCTTCTTAGAGAGGATGAGGAGACCCAGCACCACAAGTGAGGTAACACATTTTAACATGATCAGAATTTCATAGTAGTAATTTTTTATACCGAGGTCAGCACCCTATCCCCCTTTCTCTACCATTATCCACTGCATCGAAGTCAAGGATCACAGTTCCATGACACAAATAAACAGATGCCAGCAGAGAAAGAAGGTTTCCCCTCACAGGCTGGCTTCTGCCTGAGGACAAATAAGTTCATTTCCCAGCAGAACTTTGTGAGGCCCCAGAGTTGCCCAATTTGGCCACAACAGGTGCCAATGTAGGCATCACCTTGCTCTCCCGGCACTCCTGGTCATTCCCTATTAAGTTTATTTTGTGTCCAACTGACCCAATTTTGGCAGCTACAGGTGCCAAACAAGGCATCACCTTGAGACTCTGACCATCTGCATCACTGGAAGGATTAGCTACTTTTAACCCTAGAGGTGCCAACTTTGGCATAGGCCTCCACAAAGTATCTGTACTGCTGTTCTCTAGGCCAGCCTTCATGTGTAAAATGGGGGGCGAGGAAACATTTTCAGACTCTGCAGGGATACCAGAAATACTGTTCCCTCCATCACTGACTTTCCTATGGGAAAGAAGGGAATCCTTTATATCAGAGTCAATAACAATCTTAAGGACATCTGGCTCAGAGGCTGGTTCTACAATTTGTTTTTCATTCTCAGAAAAGTCATCATCTTCCAAATGCAAGAGGAGGGGACTGGCAGAGTCACTCTCTCCCTGTACATCAGGCAACTCTTTCAAACCAGTTCCCAAGTGGCCAACCTGGAAACTTGCTCTGTTCCCAGGAGGAAGCTTACTGATGAAAGTCTGTTGAGCATCCCCTGTGAACTCTGCATCCACAGAGCTGGGCAGTTCTGCCAGGCTAACAGAGTCATCATTTAGTTGCTGATTAAGAAAGGCAATCTCATTGAGCAGAGAAGTCAGTGTCTCATCAGTATCGTCCTCATCTTCCATGTTAGTTAGCAGTTCGCTGGGATCCAATGCTGCTTCCTCTATAGCTGATGCTGCCTTTCTTAGTTCCATCTCTATGCTTGAGTCTTTGAGATCTTTCATTTTTAATTTATGAAATGGAGACTCCTTTGGCTTCAGTCTCTCCCGTCTTGATTCACTCTCTTTCCATTTATACTGAATCCCTCTCATATTACCAGAAATCCTTTTGGGTAAGAACTCTTGTGCTTCTTGTACACTGGAAACATCAACTATTTGTGGAAAACCAGAATCTTTATTTGCCAGAAAAACCTGTGTTGGACCCAGTGCCATTCTGCCATCTCTATGGTTGCCTCTGGAAGAGATTCTACCTGAATCTTCAAAGGAGTTATCTTCATTCCTGACAGTGTTTTTCAGGTGGTCCGCTGGCTTGCCATCAGGAACTTCATGAGAATATTTGCTGCCACTCGTATCTACCAAACCTCCCTCTGTGGCCAGTGATGTCACATTAACAATTCTTGGCATCATAAATAAGTCGTCATTTTCTAGGGGGAAAAAATTTCAGTTAGATCTACAGTAGTAAGCATCTCTCTTTCATTCATACCCAATGACCATTTGGGGAACTGTAGTTAAAATTCCAGTCTACTTTTATCAAAAAGATAAAAAGAGCCTGGCTGGTGTGGCTCAGTGGTTGAGCATCAACCCATGCACCAAGAGGTCGCCAGTTTGATTTCCGGTCAGAGCACATGCCCAGGTTGTGGGCCCGATCCCCAGTGGGGGGCATGCAGGAGGCAGCCAATCGATGCTCTCTTTCATTGATGTCTCTATCACTCTCTCCCTCTCCCTTCCTCTCTGAAAATATTCAAAAAAGAAAAAATTTTTTTAAAAAGATAAAAAGAAATATTTGTCCTTTAAATTATGGACCTAGCCTAACAAGATAATAGGTAAAACCCAATCAAAAGACTATTTGATATTCCATCATTAATAAAAGTTCTATTTAATTATTTTATAGAATTGCTCCCCAAGTTAATTTTTTTTTTCCTTTATTGATTTTAGAGAGAGAGGAAGGGAGAGGGAGAGAGATATAGAAACATCGATTGGCCGACTCATGCATGGCCCCCACTGGGGATCGGGCCCAAAACCTGGGCATGTGTCCTGACCGGGAATCGAACCAGCGACCTCTTAGTGCATGGGTCGACGCTCAACCACTGAGCCACACCAGCTGGACCCCAAGTTAATATTTTATCTTGATGCGCACATGCCTCTTCATTCTGTTCACCCAATTAACTATTCTGAGGAAGAAATGAAGTCCTATAGTCAGAACTGTAAGAGAAAGAATGACACTTAACAGACTTGGTTTAGCAGTATTAGTATTACTAAGGATATCCTTGTACCTTAATAGAAATTTGGGTGCCTAAAAACTAAATAATCAAAGTGAGATTTCCTTTTCAACTGTACTCATCCCCAAAAGTAAGTGGTGCTCAAACTGAATCAGGCTGGTAATGTAGGAGTGCATGATCTCTGACTATAATACAAAATTGACAAATACTTATCAGTACCAAAAACTAGAACAATGACTCTTCATCTTCTTTTTACTCTCATATCTTTTCAATTCTTTTTCTAGCTAGAAATAACTAGAGATCACAAAATAGTTCTCAATCCCAAGTAAAAAAGACCAATCACTACCACAGATGGAGCCAAATGTGTTACAAAAAGAGGGTCATCTCTTACCAAGGCACATGTGAATATAATAGTTCTTCATCGCTACAGAACACATTTAAAGGCTTTCTCTGTCACTGTGAGATACCAGGGATAACTCTTTTTCACTATCCATAGAGGATGACACCTATGACATACCTGATTGAGCCACAGCACTGCTGGCAACTTGAGGCTTCAGATCTGCTTCTAATAGAGCAGGAGAAACAGTTACCACTGGTCCTGAAAATAGGGGACCTTTTAAGGTGAGCAACTGCCCTTGTGGAGTCATCACGATGTTCGCAGAGGTGTGCGGAGTGTTAGAGGGTGAGGTATTTTCTGTAAGGAAGATCAGATATTAGTTAAGGATAAAAAAATCTTCAATTAATGCCAAGTGTAGCCTATGAGTCTAGGAGATATCCCTAAAACCACACACTGACTTAAAAGGCAAGAAGTAAATTTCAAATTTAGTTAGGGAACCTCAACTTGGAATTTACTTTTTGAACCACTTAATGGTTACTGGTGCACTGGTTCTTCTACTGATCAGAATTTGTTTGTTGAGGAATAGAGCTATTGGAACCACTTTTTCAATGGAATGCTTCTGATAGCCTTGATGGTGAATATGGATGAAGACACACACAATTCTACTCCTAGGCTTGCTTTTCTATATACCTCTAACAAAGTATTTCAAGTTTCAAGACTTCTGTTTTTCTTTTTTTTTTTTTATTATATATTTTTTTATCCTCACCTGAGGACATTTTTCCATTTTTTATTCAGAGAGGGGGGGGGGGGGGAGAGAAACATCGACGTGAAAGGGACACATCGAGTGGCTGCCTCCCGCACGACCAACCAGGGCCAGGGACAAATCGCAACCCAAGTACATGCCCTTAGCGGAAACTGAACCCGGGTCTCTCTGGACTGCAGGCCGACGCTCTAACCGCTGAGCAAAACTGGCCAGGGCAAGACTTCTGTTTTTCCATCTGTGAAATGAGGTAACTGGACTAAATGATCATTAAAATCCTTTCTTGGCAATAACATCATTTGATTCTGCAATGTTAAAACTAATTCATATTTCACGCCCTGGCCGGTTTGGCTCAGCAGTTAGAGCGTCGGCCTGCGGTCCTGAGAGACCCGGGTTCAGTTCCCGCTAGGGGCACATACCTCGGTTGCAGTTTGTCCCCGGCCCTGGTTGGTCGTGCGGGAGGCAGCCACTCAACGTGTCCCTTTCACGTCGATGTTTCTCTCTCTCTTCCTCTCTCTCCCTCCCACTCTATCTGAACAAAAAAATGGAAATAATGTCCTCGGGTGAGGATACAAAAAAAAAAAACTAATTCATATTCCAGTATCTATCACTACTACCTTAGTTGATTTTTAAAACCAGATTTCCTGGTTCATACACTAGGCTACTCAAAGAATAAAAAAGAGATACACCATTATCTAAGGATATAAACAAATGATGTAAAATCAGTATCGCTTCACTTACAAAAATCAAGATAGGAGAGAGCAGTAAGTTAAAACCAATTTACTTTGTTCCTTTTTTTTTTTTTCCAATTTTTATTAATTTAGTTTTGTTATAGATGTCTCTCCTTTTTCCCCCCTAGACACCCTCCTCCCCATCCTACTTCGTTCCTTAATAGCAACTCATTGATAAGCAACCTAAAGGAAAATAAAGCCTAATTCAACAAATTAAATTTTTAAAATTTTCCAATATTATTTGTCTCAGCTAGACCCAAACTTCCTCATGACTGATGAACAGAACTGCAAGAAATCAAGAGTTCATATATAAAGTCTAAAAAGATGGCAGCCTAAAAATATACTCACTGAAACACTAGAGGGAAAATATATGACTATACACTATATCAGAAGCAGGATTTAAATGTTACCATAACTGGTAAGACTTCTTAGGATTTGCTTGAATGTGAAAGCTAGAAACTGAAATCTAATGTAGTTAATGCTCTACTTTTTATATAACCATATTTAATTCATTCAATTACAACTGAAATTAAGGCCACAAGATGTTCAGTCCACTAAACTAAACTGATGTTCATCTACATTAAGAAAAGCAAAGAATGTCCCTCCTACCTGTGGCCTGGTCTCTTTTTCTGGAAAGAATCAAAGGTTTCCCCTTCCTGTTATTTATAAACATCTGTCCGAGATCTACAGATGATGCAGAAGATCCTTCCTGCTGTTTGCTAGTTCTGGGAGACACATCAAACTCATCTGATCCCATCTTCTTTTTTCTTTTCTGTGCCTCTAGTGCTTGTTGTTTTGCATAAATATACTCTAGCTTCTTCAGGACCACTTCTTCTGTCTTACCTATAGGTTGACAGGGAATAAATTGTCACTCGCTGTATGACCCCACATAATAATGAGAAATAGAGTCAACTGAAATCCAGTTGATTTAACTATATTCCCCAAAACTATGCAAGGCAAGAGTGATCATAATCCAAGAGAAACCTCCCACCTAGTCAAAAAATAGCTCTGCCATTAACTGTGGGAACCAAGCCTTAAACTATGTAGTAACTGAAAAATCTACTGAGAATTTCTCCTTACTAAAGCTGTTATCATACTCTTTTTACCAGAGTTAATTCACGTATCTCACCTGAAAGAGATGATACTTTCCGTATCAAAATATTTCGTTTTCGAGTCAGGAGATTTTTCTGTCCTATCAACTTGTCAGCCTGATCTGTTAGTCCCTGAATTTCGCTGAATGCCTAGAATAAAAATAGTAATATCATGTCAATCAATTCACTCTTCCTACACAATTTCTTTAATTCAAAAATCTAACCTAATATTTTAGAAAACTTTATAATGCCATTTGAAAATAACTCAATGTTTTAGAAATTTTTTGTTAAACTGCAGGCTTTCTGGCTTATAATTCTAGGGAACATGATTATTTCCAAAAGCATCACTGAGTGGTTAACAGGTTTCCACTACTTCAAGGAGATACAAAACATTTTACTCTGCTTAGATTTTAATAATCAACTTTAAAGTCATCTCCTAGTCTAAGTAAAATCTGATTGAAATAATTTTGTTTAGAGGGCTATGAATGCTTGCCTTGTACTCCCCTCCAACTTCTACTTTAAAAGCAATTTAAATAAAATTGCCTTAGATATTCTACATGCAAACTTAAAACCTTTGCTAGCTTGACTATTTGAGGTTTTCTTTTAACAGGACTGTCAACTGTTAAAAAGTATGTTGAAATATCACTTACGTTGTGCTTTTCACTGTAATAAACTATTCTAAGTGGTATGGAATAAACTGTTCTAAGTGCTATGGAGAACACCAATGTAAAGAGACTGTGCTAAACAGAGCTTACAGGGTTTCTGACTTTATTTGAAGGAAGGATGACTCTGCTGATTACGAATCTGACTTTTAATGAAAAGCTACTCTAATACAACATAAGAAATTTCTCCCCTAAAGGATGTATTGGGCCTTCACTAGTCCATATTCAATAGTTAAAAACAACTCTATTTCAATCTCCCTTGTATGGTACTATTTTCTCTTCTATTATGTCTAGAAGATTCTCTTAGTCAAGCTCTTATTTGTCATTTACACAGAACACTTACCCTAGTGAGAATGAGACTTTTGGAAACCTTGGAAGAATGAAGTAATCCCAATGTGATCTTCAATTTCTCAAAGAGATCCCTCATTTCACCACGCCGGCGCCGCTCATTGGCAGTGTGTGTCCGGCGATAATAAGCAAAAGCTTCTGCTTCTTTCTGTAATTTTTCACTCCAATAATCAGACTTCAGTTTTAGAGGCATTGGTGAAGCCTATCCAAACAAAAGATTACCACCTAAAAATCTTTCACTTGTACCTTCCCTCTTCCTCTATCCCAAATGGCATTGCTCTATATCAGACACCCACCATCTTCTGCCTGGACTATTGTTAACAGCCTCTCAATTCATCATCGTACTACCAGTCTACCCTTCTCCAAACCGAACTTCAACAGTGTAAATTTTTAACATTTAAAACTCAAACTCTGCACCCTGGCCAGTTTGGCTCAGTGGTAGAGCGCTGGCCTGTGGACCAATGAGTCGCATGTTCAATTCTGGCTAAGGGCACATAACTCGGTTGCGGTTTTGTCCCGGGCTCTGGTTGGGCTTGTGCGGGAGGCAACCAGTCGATGTGTCCCTCTCACGTCAATGTTTCTCTCTCTCTCTCTCTCCCCCTCTCCCTCTCCCTCCTCCCTCCTCCCTCCCTATCTGGAGATAAACAGAAAAATATCCTCGGGTGAAGATTAAAAAAAAACAAAAACAAACCTCAAACTTTGCATTTTTTCAGACGCTCAGGATGCCTTAGGCTTCCTTTCTCTCTTATTTATTCCATTCAGTTTTTTAATTTACTATAAAGAAGTAATAGATGCACATTGGGCTTTAAATATAAACATTTAAAAGGCTTATAATGAAAAGCAACTGGGCCCTGCACCTGTACATGAACCCACAGACACAACCACTTGATGCTTTTTCTGGTTTTTAAATCTATACCTAAATAACAAATAGTAATGTAAGCTTATGCTTGTCAATTTTCAATGCTATTTACTTCCTGCTATCCAGAAGAGAATTTAGCCCGCACCACTCTTAATTCATTTCACCACCCCATCTTCCTAATACAGATATATCATTAATTTTAATTCTTCTATTGATCCTTTTGCAAATTGAGTATAATACTAATCTCAGTCTCTCACTTCAACAATAGACAGTGCCTCTTTGTAAAATGAGGGTATTAGCATTCATTTTCCTTCCCTTAATTTTTTTACCCTCTTTCATCTCCCAATTTGTCACTTGTACTTAAATATTTTTCAAGACTGAAATTAAGTCTTCCATACTTTATTAATAGATGATACAATTTAAAAAAAAAATCACTGACAGTGGCTACCCTCTATGATAGTTTGAATACTATTCATACAAAGTAATAATTACATTTCCTGTCTTCTAGTTTCTTGATTTTGTGGTTTTCCCCTCTCTGATATTTCTAGTTGTCTTTCTTTTTATCTGACAGTTTGTCTTTTTTTTTTTATTTTATCCTCACCCGAGGACACTTTTCCATTTTTTGTTCAGATAGAGGGGGAGGAAGAGAGAGAGAGAGAGAGAGAGAAACATCGACATGAAAGGGACACATCGAGTGGCTGCCTCCCGGATGACCCAACCAGGGGCCGGGGACAAACTGCAACCGAGGCACGTGCCCCCAGCGGGAACCAAACCTGGGTCTCTCTGGACCGCAGCCGACGCTCTAACCGCTGAGCCAAACCGGCCAGGGCTGACAGTTTGTCTTTATCATAACTCTGCTAGTACCCCAAAACTCTTATATAAAATCACTGTCTGCCTTTATTTTATTTTATTGATTTTTAGAGAGAAGGAGGAAAAGAGGGTGGGAGGGAGAGGGAAGAGAGACATTGATTTGTTGTTCCACTTATTTATGCATTTGTTGATTGATTCTTTTGTTGTTGTTGTTAATCTTTACCCAAGGATATTTTTCCAATGATTTTTAGACAGAGTAAGGGGGGGGGGGGGGGGGAGAGAGAGAGAGAGAGAAACATCAATGTGTGAGATACATGTTGATTGGTTGCCTCCCGCACAACCCCGACCGGGCGGGAATCGAACCTGCAACCCAGGTATGTGCCCTTGACCGAGAATTGAACCCTCGACGCTCCATGGGCTGACACTCTAACCACTAAGTCAAACCAGCCAGGGCAATTGATTCTTGCATGTGCCCTGACCAGGAATCCAACCCACAATCTTGGAGTATCGGGAGGACTCTCTAGCCAACTGGGCTACTCGGCCAGAGCTTAAATCACTATTTTTCTAAAGTGAAACTCACTGAGCATTAGTATAGTATGGGAGAATAAAAGATATAAGATAGAAAGAAAACTAATACCAAGTTTATATACAGCAAAACACTACAAATAATTTACATGTAATAATTAGGGTACAAAAACAATGGATTCTATAAATAAGCTATTATAAAAATTCTTTTATCTGAAAAATGTATTATGATGAATGAAAAAAAATATATAGTAATATATACAAAATAATTATGGCTTGTAAATATGCATCATATGATCCCCAAAACCAGATCCAAATCAAACTAATCATACCAAGTGGTTTTTGAAAGGACCTAAATACCATCCTCCAACTCAATCTAATCTCCACCATTGTCTTTATCTTTGAAATTAAGAAGACAGAATAGCAAGTGGAAAGTGATTTAAACAACCAAACTCTCTTCTATTCTTAGTGTTAGTAAGGATAAAGAGAAAACCTTGCTTAATTATGATACCATGATATAGAGTAAATACATTAATAAAATCAAAGAAGGCTTATAATTTCGTGGCTCCTTGAACTGCTAGCCATCATTATAGAAAATAATTTTTTAGGTCACTGAAAATCACTGAAGAATGTCAGCTTGTTTTATATCATCACATCAGTACATTATAGGATTAAAATGGACATGAAACTTAATAATCACATTAATTTTCATGAACTCCATACCCATTTTAATTCTTCTAAATTACTGTATCATCTGGGTGTGATAGAGAATTGAGAGGAAAAAAAGCATTAACAATGTAATTTCATTAAGGGTAAAAAAAAAAAAAAAGCTGATTATATTAACTCACTGGTAAGACTAACCCTGAATATATCTAATATAGCTAATGTTGTTAATCCTAAGGACAAATGTTATCAATATTATTTAAATGAGTAATTATCGTTAAATATTATAAATACCTTTCGACTCCTATCAGCAGCTTTTTCATCTGCAGAGATATGGGTCCGGCACCTAGATAAAGACAGTATTTTTCAATGTCTTACTGTAATTCAATAATTTAAGACCTATTTTCACAGCTATATTAAACCAAACCATCCCAAATTGTCTAAATTGTAACCAGCTTCTTTTCTCCAAGAAATGAGGCCCAAATAGTCCTTAAAACTGATTACTTTTTTCAATGACATATTTCAGACATACAAACCTGTAGAAACATATAATAAAAATTCAGGTATCAACCACCCAGCTTGAGAAATAAAACCTCTAAAAACTAAGAGATCCTATATGCAGTCTACTCAATCACATTTCCTTCCTTCTTTCTCATAGGTAAACTCCCAAACTGAATTTACCATGCACATATTTACAGTTTTACTAGGTATACAGGATGTATCCCTAAACAGAAAATATTACATAGCACTCTAAACATTACATACTAAGTATATGTATCCTCCCCTTCAACTGATGTGTTTCACTCAACTTCACATCTGAGACACGTTGATACATACATATAGTTCTAGTTCAATTTTTTTAAGTGTGAATTTTCCAAAATTTATTTTTTCAGAATGTTAGTAGTGTTTTAGGTTGTTAGCACATTTTCACAGTGCTGCAATGGATGGTCCCATACAAGATCCCTTGTACATATGTTTGAGCTTTTTTTTTTTCAGATAGAGTGGGAGGGAGAGAGAGGAAGAGAGAGAGAGAGAATCATCGATGCGAAAGGGACACATCGAGTGGCTGCCTCCCACACGACCAACCAGGGCTGGGGACAAACTGCAACCGAGATACGTGCCCCTAGCAGGAACCGAACCAGGGTCTCTCTGGACCGCAGGCTGACGCTCCAACCGCTGAGCCAAACCGGCCAGGGCTATTTGAGCTTTTTTAAGGCATAAACCTAGGAGTGGAATAGATGGGTGGAAGAAAGGCATGTAATCTTCAACCTTAGTAATGTCACACTGTTCTCTAAAATGGTTTTAACAATTTATACTCCACAGCTGTAGCATGTTCCCATTGCTCCCCAACTAGGTAACAGTATATCAGAAATTTCAATTTTGCCAACTTTATGGGTGTGAATTGATAAAGTCATTGTGGTTTAATTTGCATTTCCCTAATTACCAGTGAGGTTTAACAAATTTTCATTGTTTATTGGCTATCCAGGTTTCCTTGTGTGAATTGCCTGAGATAACCATTACTTCCTTCTCTAACTGAATTTTTTTCTCACTGACTTGTAACAGTTATTTTATATCCTTAATACTAATCCTTTGTCAAACAGCATTACAATTATTTTCCTTACAGTCTAAGTTTGCCTTCTCACTGTTTTCATGATGTACTGATAAACAAAATTTTTTAAATTCTTAACAATCTGTTCCTTTACAATAGTTTATGCTCTGTGTGTGTTGGTTATTCTTGGTCCTTTAAGTATTAATTGATTTGAGAGAGACAGAGAGAGAGAGAGAATTTGTTGTTCCACTTATTTAGGAATTCATTAGTTGTTCTTGTGTGTGCCCTGACCGATTTTGGTCCTTTATTATTTTCGTCTATTAACATGATATACCTCCATTTAGTAAACTATTCTTCAATGTCTTTCAATAACATTTTATAGAAGTCTTGCACAAGTTTTGTTGATAGTCCCGGGTTTTTTTCTGTTACTATTGTAAATGGCAGTTTTTAGATTACATTTTTTATTTGTTGCTATTGCTTAGGAACTGAGTTTTAGTATGAACTTAAATATCCAGCCAATACTGCTGAACTTAAGTCTAATTAAGTTTTTAAGAGATTTAAATTCTTTCAACCTTAACCAGTAGGCAACTGAAGTAGCCTCCAAATAGCTCTGGAATAAAGAAAACTTTCTTAACATCACTAGAGAAGAATTACTTTCTCACAGCATAGATGTACCTGGAGATCATTATGCTAACTGAAATAAACCAGTCAGAAAAAGACAAGCACTATATGATTTCACTCATATGTGAAATCAAATGAACTAATAAGCAAAACAGAGACAGACTCATAGATACAGAGCAGGCTGGCAGTTGTCGGGGGGTGCTCAGGGCTGGGGGTGTGGAGGGATTAAGCAAAAAAAGGGAAAAAAGCCCAGCTGGTGTGGCTCAGTGGCTGAGCGTTGACCCATGCACCAAGAGGTCGCCAGTTCGATTCCCAGTGAGGGCACATGCCCAGGAAGTGGGCCAAATCCCCAGTGGGGGGCATGCAGGAGGCGGCCAATCAATGTTCTCTCTCATCGATGTTTCTCTCTCTCCCTCTCCCTTCCTCTCTTTCTAAAATCAATAAAGAGAAAAAAATTAAAAAAAAAAAACACACACAAAACGAGTAAAAATAAAAAAACAACAAAAACAGCTCATGGCCATGGATAACAGTCTGGTGATTGCTGGGAGGAGGATATGGGGGAGCAGAGGAGGGTAGAGGGGGGAATAAATGGTGATGGAAGGAGACTTGACTTGGGGTGGTAAACACACAATACAGTATACAGATGATGTGTTGTGGAATTGTGCACCTGAAACCTATGTAATTTTGTTAACCAGTGTCACACCAATAAATTTAAAAAATAAAAGAATTACTTTCTCAACTCATTGCTACTAAATATGGTGGTTAATGAGATAACAGGAAAAGCACAATGTCTGGCATAAAGAACTCATATCATCTTTCCCTTCTTTCTACCATACCCCAATCCCTAATCAACACAAGGTTCACTGAAACAGAAAATGGAATAAATTTTCCTGAGAAGGTTGTCATGTCCTTAGCAGCTGAACAAGTAGGAAAATTTTCCTAACTGTATCTCACCTGTTCAACTAGTAAGTAACCAAATTTATAATTTAATGCCTTAGTCTTAAAAGATAATGAAACTAATCTTTACTGAGCAGTCCACTGTGTCAGTTATGCTAGTTGCATATATTATCTCATTTAACACTTCAAAAGGGGGCACACTTTCCTCATTTCAAAGGTAAAGCAAAGGTAAGGAATCTAAGTTTCAGAGGGATTAAAGACTTTGCCCAAGCTTAAATAGCTATAAACTAGCAAAAATAGTATTTTAATACCAATGTGTAGGCTCCAAAAGCATGTATTATTCACATGTACACACTGTCTTCTAGCAATAACCAAGGCACATTAATTACCTCTGAATTCAGCTCCTCTCATCTACTAATCAAAAAAATGCTAGAGGAACAGAAAAACCAAGTCAGTTACCCAGAGCTCATAAACAGAACTGTTTTGTTTATGGTAAAAAATAATAATAACTAAAAAAGAAATAAAACTTACGTCTGTTTAAAAGTCTGTGTGTGGGCAGCTGTGGTCTTCATGTGGTCAACATTAATTTCCTCGGAAAGCTCTTCCACAGTCTCAATGTCCACCTGCTCCTCATCATCCTCAACAAATTCTACACAGTTATTCTGAAATACAGCATTCCAACAGTAAGTAAAGTATTGGGAAGCAAGCACACCTAAACTATTCAACTGAGTGCTCCCCTTACAAAAACCAACTAGTGTCGAGCACTGATCTTATGAGTACTGATAATCCTAGGAAGGAATTAACTCATAAAGCAACATATACATGAAGCTAACAAACAAGAACTACATTATAAACCACAAATATATATTAAACAGACATCATTAGACTGAATAGCATCCTCAAAAGGCTATATTGATGCCAGTGTTATTTCTAGTGTATAAAATTCAGGAACTAATATATTAAAGCTGCATAAACCTTAAGTTTAAATAGCAGTAAAATAAAATTTGGCCAGGGGGAAAATAGAAAAAAGAAAAATTCAGGTTCTATTATATTAAGGGTGCTTAATGAGAGACTCATGGGTGCCAAGAACAGAATGCTGGTTGCCAAAGTGCAGTGGGGAGACTGGGTGGAAAAGGTGAAGGAATTAAAAAGCACAAACTGCCCTGGCCGGTTTGGCTCAGCGGTTAGAGCGTCAGCCTGCGGTCCAGAGAGACCCGGGTTCAGTTCCCGCTAAGGGCATGTACCTCAGTTGCAGTTTGTCCCCAGCCCTGGTTGGTCGTGCGGGTGGCAGCCACTCGATGTGTCCCTTTCACATCGATGTTTCTCACTCTCTCTCTTCCTCTCTCTCCCTCCCACCCCATCTGAACAAAAAATGGAAAAATGTCCTCGGGTGAGGATAAAAAAAAAAAAAAAAGAAGCACAAACTGAGCCCTAGCCAGTTTTGCTCAGTGGTTAGAGCTTCAGCTTGCGGACCGTAAGGGTCGGGGGTTCGATTACCTGTCAAGGGCACACACCTGGGTTGCAGGTTCAATCCCCGGCCCTGGTTGGGGTCATGCAGGAGGCAGCTAATTGATGTCTCTCTCACACATTGATGTTTCACTCTCCACTCCCCAACTCTATCTAAAAATTAATGAAAAAACATCCTCAGGTGAGGATTAACCCCCCTCAAAAAAAATTTTTAAGTACAAATTGATGGCTACAGAATAGCCACAAGGATGTAAAGTACAGTTTAGGGAATATAGTCAATAATATTCTAATGACTATGTATGGTGCCAGGTGGGTACTGGAAATACCAGAGGGAACAATTTATAAAGCACATGATTGTCTAACCTCTATGCTGTACACCTGAAACTAATACAAAATAACACTGAATGTAAACTGTAATTGAAAAGTTTTTTTAAAAAAAGAGTGCTTTATAGCTAATCCCACAACAGACACCAACAAAAACATACTCAAGGCAGGTATGGAAATAAAAATATAGTCTAGTCTTTTAAGTCTCTCAAACCCACAGAAGAAGAGCTTTTTGAAAAATTTCAGACACCAAAAGCAGCCCAGGCTTGTTTAACTTGCTAATTATACTAAAAATGAGTCAATCAGTAGCATTTATTGAGCACCTGTCACAGAAACTCACTGTGCATTTTATATAATAGAATATACAGATGAGATGTAGATGTTTTTTAAGTCCACCTTTAAAAGTAGTGTTTACTATGCCAGAAACTAAATAGGGAAAATGTTATCTATAATCATACTGTTCCAGAGAGGCACAACTCAAAATAAAACATCCCAATCACCTTAATAATTCTATCTTTAAAGTGTAAAAATTACTTACCCCCAAATTATAGGCTTCATAAGGGTGATAGATACTACATCAAGCCATCATTTATGTCCCCCAATTTAAGCACAATTTAAACAGTGTATCTTAAATTTAAACAATATAAACAGCATATATTAAAATTAACTCCAAAATAATTAACTCTAGGAAGTTAAATCAATAAGAGTCCCAACAGAATCCAAGGAGTCTGGATAATAATGTAGGTAGGTACTTTATAATATTTAAACTGAAGAATGTCTGCCTACTGCATGGCTTTAACTTCAGGCTCTGTATATAATATCCAATAAACTTCACAATGGAAGTTTTTAACTAAGAGGGCTACTCACAACTTTCCTTACACTATTTCAATGTAATGCTAATCACAAGCATAAAGATATGATAGGTATATACATGTATATAAATATAATGTAGAATTTAGATTTTAGAGATCTTTTATTATAATGTCCTTAACTTTTAAAAAGGTCAATGCACCTTGTCTGTCAGATTTCCTATTAGGAAATTCAAGCAATGCCACCCTGTATAATTAAGACACACAATTCTATGAAGTCAGTTTTTTTATAGTAATAGTTTTCACTGGTTTTAAAGTTAGACTGTTTTTGGTCTGATGCTTACCCAGGCTGACTTACAGTGGGAGACTCTATAAAAAGTGCAAGAATATCTGCAATCTAACTCTCAAACTCAGTGAATTCAGATTCTTAAGCTACCTACAGATGTCTGTCCTCAAAAAGGACTAGTCTAGAGATAGAATAGAAGGCAAAAGCTATAGAATCATCCATCTGTAGAGCTAGATCCTCATTTTATAAATGAGACAACTGAGTTTACAGATATAACCAGCATTAAACTATTTAAACATTTTAGAGTTTTAAAATACTAATATTTTTGTTATGTTTTAGCTGCATAAGGCAGCTAGGTATTAACATAGATGAACCAGGTAACACAAAGGCTGAATGAACATCAAGGAAGTGAGATTCTCAAACAACCCACTGCATTGCAATCAGTGCAGAGGCCCATATTATCTGCTCCTGAAGAGAGGGACTCACTCCATTTTTCAGGGCACCCCATAGGCAGCTAGGTATAATCTCATTATTTATTTATAGCAGATCCCATGTTCGGGGTCAGCAAACTACAGCCCACCACCTGCTTTGGTAAATAAAGGTTTACTGGAACACAGCTACTACACTTACTCACTTACTACTGTTTATGGCTGCTTTTATGCTAAACAGCAATTGAGTAGTTGCAACAGTAAGTCATCTAGCCTATAATCTGGCCCTTTACAGAAAAAGCTTGCCCAACTCCTGCCCTACATCACACCTGACTCTCAGTTACTTAGTTCAGTAAATACAACCCTGAATAGAAAGTCTACCAAAAAATGGCTTCAGAAAAATAAATTATAAAGGTCATATTAGGAAAAAAGACCACCAAAGTTCAGAATATAAATTCTAAAAACTATTTAATTTTAGGAGCTAATTAAAGAGAAACTTAAGGCATAATCATATTAAAATATTCAATGGTATTTTCCATTGTTCTCCAAAAAGAGCATCTAAGTGCAGGTAGGTAAGTTCTCCCCCAGTGCTAAGGTCACCCATTCTGTTTATGTATCTACCAAGTAAGCTATAATCACTTTATACAGAAAATGTCAAAAAAAACTAATTTGAGATCAAATGGGAGTAGTGGTTTCAGGATTTTTCTTAAACCTAACTGGATAGGGAGTCTGAAGCATCTATCCCCCAAAGGCTTATGCCAGTCTTTCCATAATATCAGACAAGTCTCAAGAACAATATAAGCTCAATAAATGTTACTTGACTGACACAGCCTAAAACTACAAAGTCATTTAAATCATGATCTAAATCTAGGCATCCAACTGAATGTATCAAGCAACGTCTTAGTGATCTTCTGAAAAGCTACTGTCTCTAGTAAATAATTTAAATCCTTGAGGTTTCAGTCACAACAAAAATGGGCTCACCACCTTTTCTACATCATCAACCTCCTCACTCTGGTAGTCAGAAACAACATCCACAATCTCATCAATAGAATCATCGGTTTTCTCATTCTCATCTTCCTCGTCGTCTTCTTCCAAATCCCAAACACTAAAGTCAGCACTGCTTCTCCCACCTTTCTTCTCTTGCTTTGGTTGTATCTGTTCTCTTGATAGCAGTAAGTGACCTTGAAAATGTCCTTCCCCTCTGCTCCCTTTTGTAGCTCTCCTAGGAACAATGGAGAAGGCTGCAGGACTAGAAATCCTACTCCAAGAATCACATTCAGTTTTTAAAACTCTGGTATTCTCAGTAGTTCCACTTTTTCCAAGTAAATCAGAGATGTGTTGTTCTTGTTGAAACATATCTGAATTTTCCTGACAAGTCTTTGTTTCTTTAATTAACTGCTCATCTGCCTCTTTCTTGCATTCTTGTGAAGTTCCACATTTCTGGGTCAATGGGGCCTTCAGGTGTTTTCTCCATCTCTCCCTAAGACTGTCCACTAGGAAGTCTCCACGTCCCTTTTCCTTGGCCTCTGGCTGTAGATTAGATTGATGCTCCTCCACAATGTTCCCTGATAATTCACGTGTACAGTCTTCTTTAGAGATGATTGAAAATTTATTTGATTTTTCCTCTGAACTGTCTAATCCTTTCTGCTGTTCCACTTTCATATTACCAAGTTTTTTAAGCTGCACATTGTTTATACTTTGGACTGTCACATTACCAGCTCTTTCAGAAATGGTCTTAACTTCTAGAAGAGTCAGTTTTTCTTTGGAACTGTTATGATTTCTAATCCCATCTTCATCAACATCTTTATAATCTTCACGTGTGTGTGACCCAGTGATACAGGAGTGCTCAGAAGGTTTAACCGTTGCAGGACCTTCTTCTGTAAGGGATTCTTCATCTAAATGATCACCCCCATCTTCCAAGGAATCATTCAGGATTTCTTCTGAGGCAGTAGCTCCTGAATTTTGCTTTATTACATTAGCCTCAGAGTCTACAGCTTCTCGTTCTAACTGTAGGGCCTTCTTAGTTTCCTGCTCTCTTTTTAAAAAGCTTGTTCCATCTTTCTGGTCTGCATTCTGAGATTCTCTCTTCATCTGAAGAGAAGCAACATGTTGAAGAATGGAGCTGGGAACAGGCTTTTGTCCTGGGAGCTGCAACAAGGCAAAACTACCAGACTGGAGAGGAATGAGGCTGGCTGTACCAACAGGCTGCCCTCCTGAGCTATAAGTTATTTTAGTTTCAGAGCCTGTTTTACTTGCAAAGCTTTGTGGTTCAGGAGGGGAAATCCTCAGGGTCAATGTACCAGACTGAGACACAAAACTAGGTCCAGAAGAAAGCAATGATGGTGCCTGAGTGATGACATTCACTGCTGGAGAAGACCCAACAGTTTGAATTACAGGACTCATAACAGAAAAAGTAGAGGATGAAGCAGTAGATGGTGGTGTCTCTGAAGGCTTGGAAGGAGTGGGTAACCGGATTCCCATCACAGACCCTGGTAAGAAAAGGAAAACTTTAAATCACCACTGCCCATATATCAAAACTTCCAAAGTATACTTTTCTTTTTGGAAAGATGATTCTAAGAGACCAAGAAGACCAATCCTGGTGTATTAACATACATATGGCCAAATAATTCAGTAAGAACAAAAAAACTCATCAAAAGATCTCATTTTATACCTGGGTTACGAAACATGACAGGCTGTAAGTTGGGCTGGGTATTTGAGCTTCGAAGCTGATGCAAAGGGAGGAGCTGAACAATCTGCCCGTTAGGGTGCCTAAATAGGTTCATTCCACTTGGGCTCCTAATAGGCTGCAAGACCATCCGATGTCCTGGAAGTTGTGTGTTTGAGACAGGTCTAAGAGTAGGAGAACCCTGCTGCACTGGAATTAGTAACAATCGAGGTCCAGCACGTTTCACTGGGTTAGAAGAAACCTGTGGAGTAGCCACTGAAATCTGAGGGGCATTTTCTGAAAAACAGAAAATGGAAACATAGTATCAGAATTTCCCTTTAATACATGTAGGAAAAAATTATTATGACATAGGATCTGACCATGCTACAAATAACTTCTAATTTGAATTATGAAGTTGGTGAAATCCTGTACCTCTATGACACACTACTTCATAGTCCTCTGGCTGAAAACAATTTAACTTAAACCTAAGTATTAACCAGACATTGCAGAGCCTTACATTTAGACTAGTAAAAAAAAAAAAAAAAAAAAAGAAAGCATCAATTGTCAAGAGGTGCATTTAAAGAGATAATGCTGCCTTATGAAAAACAGGCAGGCCTCTAAATATGGATTGTCATTAAAGCTAAAGAGATTATTCATGATAAAATTATCTTCTTCAACTTTAAAATTCTGTCTGTTAACACTTACCAGACTTCACAGGTCATAGTCAAATAAGACAAAGTCAAGAACTAAAAATCATGAAGTATTAAAAAAAAAAAAAAAAAAAAATCAAACATCTTGGCTTTTAAAATTCACTGACAAATAAAATGTAAAGATTTGTGGAAATTAATTTTCATAAAGAAAAAAATACATACCCCCAAAAAATGGAATGAAATTAAGAGACATCAAAGAAGCAGGGAAATAAAGCCTGGTTAGGAAGAGGCAAAAGATAGTTTTAAAACAAACAGAAAAAGCAAAAGTTTAATGCAGAAGATATGAATTAAGAGATTTAAAACCATTCACAGTACCTAAAGATGCACTTTAATGTTTGGAAGAAATATTCAGAAATACTAACGACATGGGAAAAATAATATGAGTAATCTACAGATAGATTTCTGGTCAAGGGTTAAAAGAGGTAAGAATAATGATGATAATAAGCATAAATTAAACTGGTCTTAACATTACCATTCGAATTAGTGAAATTATCTAACATTAATAATAAATCTTTTCCTTACTTTGTCACTAAATAAAAAAAGTCAATAAACCAAAAACACACAGATTTAGTTTAACATATAATATCCCATCACATAGACACTCTGCCCATGAAACATAGCAAATTTCTAACAGAATGCCATGCTCCTAACATTTACATGACAAATTATATATAGAAGATCCAGGACTTCTCTTGAAAATGAAATAAAACACAAAGACCAAACTGTGTATGAAAAAAAAAATAGTGTGAAATTTAAACAAAAACATTCACGTGTCGTATGTAAATTAAGAAACATATTATAGCATTAATTTCCTGAACATTTCTATGTAAATTAACTTTTAGAGAGTGATTCAAAATTAAATTACTCAGTTCAGAGAATGAAAGCAGCCTTTAATATACACATTAACTATAGCATTGTTTCTTGAAATGTGGGAAGGGCACGACAAAAAGAAAGGAAGTCAAATGAAAAAGCACAGATATCTATCTAAGTGACTGTGTTGGGACCCTCTAATGAACCTAGAACAAACTGCACACCCTTCCTTAGCCACAGCAGTTATCTGAGCCAGCTCCATTTGTAAAAGAGAAGAAAATCTGTTAACATTAGTATTTCTTCAAGTGATATTAGATTTTGAATGGCATATGAATATAGAATAACCCCGTATCACATTGTCAGAAAGTAATTCCCTTTTTAATTTTAATCTTTTGATTTTATACAGAAGTACCAGTCTTTGATATTATGTCTATAATAATGTCAGCATTTTCTAGTTTTCTTCATCAACAGAGAGCAAGCTACAAACTAACAACATATTACAGTAGGCAGCTAAAATTTATTTTTTATTATTATTTCCAGTGCATTTATTTATGGGTTTAACCTCTATTTTGGCAAGTAATGTTGGTTTCCAATTACAGTAAGATTGCTCCTTTTAAAAATAAACTTAAGTCCGGCCGGGGTGGCTCAGTGGTTGAGTGTCGACCCATACACCAAGAGGTCGCTGGTTCGATTCCCAGTCAGGACACATGCCCAGGTTGTGGGCTCGATCCCCAGTGGGGGCATGCAGGAGGCAGCCAATTGATGTTCTCTTTCATCGATGTTTCTCTCTCTCCCTCTCACTTCCTCTCTCTCTAAAATCAATAAAGGGGGAAAAAAATTTTTTAATAAAAATAAACTTAAGCCCTGGCTGGTATGGCTCAGTGGTTACACCACTGGCCTACACACTGACGAGTCTTGGGTTTGATTCCCAGTCAAGGGCACATACCTGAGTTGCAGGTTTCATGCCCAGTCAGGGAATGTGCAGGAGGCAACCAATCAGTATGTCTCTCTCACATCATGTTTCTCTTTCTCTCTTTCTCCTCCCCTGCCCCGCCTCCCTCCCTTCCACTCTAAAAATCAATGGAAAAAATATCTTGGGTGAAGATTTAATTAATTAATTAAGTAAGTAAGTAAGTAAACAAATGAGTTGATTTAAATAAAAATATTAAGTCAATATAGTACAAATGGGAATGAGAGTAACATACATGAATGTATAATCTAAGTGACTAAAATATGAGAAACAATTGACTACAAAAAGCTAAACAACTTCATAGTTACATGACAGAATTAAAAATATAAAGAAAGGTTGGAAACCATATGGTTTAGAAAACATGATCAGTTAAAATATGACAAAATGTGAACCGTGATATTCAACAGGAAATCAAAGCAGCTTCATCAACAATGATCTCACTTCCAAAATGATATATTAAACCATTTTATATGCTTATTATGGGGAGAAGCAAAAGACAAACACATTTAATATTGTGATTCACTTTTCCTTTCAACGTAACTTCAATGTATAAACTAAATCCCAAGTCACTTCCTTCCTAAAATATCAACAGGGATTTGGACCATGTCACTGAATGCAAAAATATTTAGTAATAAAAATAATAATAACCAAGAGAAAATTGTTGTTGGCTATTTATTATTTCCCCTTAAAGCCTGCAAAGTCTCTCACTCTTTTCCACAGTAATTCCTCTGAGTACACTAAGGAAACTACCTACTTTAGTTGGCTGAATTAAGATAGAAAAATTACCCAAGTGTAAGATATCCCTATTTCAAATCCACTTAACCTAAGCCAACAAGAGAAAATTTTTAATTTTAACTAAAAAGTTGATAAACAAAGAAATATACCTCTTTATTTCTAGTTCAATCAGTTCATGTATAATAATTAAGTAGGAGAATAATAATGTCAGTAGTACATGGAAGTTGGGCTGATTCACAAATGATTTTTACTAGGCAAGGGTACCTAGAATTTTAACCTTCAAACAAGGACAAAGAAAAAGCCCTCAGCTTGGTTGTAGCATAGGCAGAAGCCTGTAATTTTTTTTTAATTAAAAAGGTATACTACCCCCCCACCCCTAAAAAAGGAGCCCCTAGATTTGGGTGCTCTCCTCAGAGATGTGCACCCCTAGCTCTCAGTACACAACAGATTGCACTTTCTCCAGTGTCCACCTTAACTGGCTGTTCTACTGGCTCAGAGCTCCTCTCCCATAAGCATTATTTCAGCATCCTTCATCCACTATTTCCATTCTAATGTTTTTGAGTATTTTTCAGTGATTTGTCCTAACCTCTTTTATTTTTAGTGTTCAGTTTTGCAGAATAAAAAGGTTTTCAGGAATACATGTATCATATTATAGTAGAAACACCTACACTGTTACCCTAATATATCTATAATCCTATCACAACCACAATTATATAAATAGCTGTATAGTAAACCAGCTAGTAACATCTAGGCCTTACCTGGTCTCTGGCTCACTGGTGGACTCCCATCAATTCCTGAGAGTATAATGGGAACAGAGCCAAGAGATGAAGTTGGTGTGGTCACCATGGAGGAAGATGCAGCTGTGGTCACCACGACTATGGAGGTGGAGGCAGTGGAAGCAACAGGAAGAGTTATGGTTGGAGGAGATGCTACCAAAGACTTAGGAAAAGCAACTGAAGCCACAGGGGTAGTTATCCCGGTTGTTTTGATAAGGTTCACAGTGGCTGTAGACTGGGCAGATGTTACAGGGGTGCAGGTATTAGTTTCAGAGACCTCAACAACCCCTGCAGTGGTGGTACCAGAAGGATAAGTAGTTTCTTTAGTTCCCACGTCAGAAATAGCAGTCATAGGTGTCACAGCAGTAACATTTTCTATAAACACTTGAGGGGTGGTAGTAGTGACAGCAGCAGTCACAGGGCTGCACACCTGAACTGCCTCAGAAGAAACCACAGGTGTGACGACCATTACTGGAGAAGGTCTGATACTGAACTTCTGTGGCCCTGTTAGGGGTTGGGGTGTGCTAACTCCAGGTATCTTCTGCTGCAGGGCTCCAACTTTACTCATCACAAACTGTGTGAACACACCACCAGGAGAGGGTCGTGCCGCTGCAAATAAAAATTTGCAGGTCAAAAATCTTCAGTTCTCATATCTTATCCTCTTAGTGACTGTGTTTATCAACATTTATTGTATGCACCACTGGGTCCATTTCTTACAGGTACTACCTACCTGCAATATACGTGTCAATTTCCATACACAGAAATCAAACACTTCCCTCAGCCCATACCAAACTTTATATTCTAACAAGAAAGGGATTAAAATGGGTGTTCCTACTAAGAATCTTTGTCTACACAATATAGCCAAATTGCCAGGACACTAGAAAGACAATACAGCAGCCCTGGCCGAGTGGTTCAGTTGGCTGGGGCAGCGCTCTGTACACCGAAAAGCTGCAGGTTTGATTCCTGGTCAGGGCACATACCTAGGTTGCAAGTTTCATCCCTAATCAGGGTGTGTACAAGAGGCAACCGATCCATGTTTCTCACATCGATGTCTGTATGTGTGTGTGTATATATCAGTGAATACGTATCAAGTGAGAATTAAAAATAAATTTTAAAAAATAAAATACAGCAGCACACAACTTCAAACAGATAAAGAAATTAAGAAGATCCCCCCCGCCCAATTCTAATTTTAAAACTTGTTTCCACCATTTATTCCTGTCTCAGCACTTCCACCTCTTTATAGCAGTCCTCTTTTCTTATGAGACAGTTAACATTTCTAAACTGTATGAAGACATATTCCATGAGAGGGCAGAACAAAACTACTTTTAAAATCACCACTACTTTTTTAAAAAGAGGCAAAATGAATTATTTTTAAGACATATAATGTCTATCCCTCCATCTACACACAACTCCAGCATTTAGCCAGAGACTTCATTTTCCTATTAGAGGAAAAAATATAGTAATTGATAATTTTATTTAACATTCTTAAGTAGATTTGAAATAACAAAAAGAAATTCAATAAACCAACTGTATATACTCTCATGCTAAAACACAAATGCTTTCAAGAAAGTAATTTATTACAGACTTTAGCATTAAAATGTTAAGCAAAAGAGGTTTTCATTCACAGAACAGGGATGAATAGAATAATGTTCCCAAAATTATATTTTACAAGAGCCTTCTATACTTTAAGCCTATACTAACTCAACCCACTTAGATTTTGCTAGCTCTATTGTTTCTAAGTTCACGGAACACACATATGATTAGTACCAATAACACCAGTCCTCATAGGAAAAATATTAGAGAAGGTATTTAAGAATATATCTTCTCTTTTTAAACATAAAATTAAAAACAAAATTTTAAATGTAAGTTTTTTCTGCATTAACAAAAGTCTAAAAGTCTGGGAAATAACTGTAAAACTAACTAAAGTTCAATTCATGTAGTAGTATAGGTCATCAGAAGAGTTCCCCAGAAATTCGAGCAAGATAAGACAGAGAATAAGAATAATGACAAATTTTTTTATTTCTCTAATTTTTACAACCCCCCATACTATATAATTCACTGGCCCAGAACCAAGTCACAGGCCTTTTCAAAACATATACAGTCCAACTTACCAATTGGTCTTTTTGCTGGGACAAATGCCTTCAGATTCTTCCCAGGGCGATTTGTTGTAGTGCCGGAGGAGGATGCCATTTTGGAATTGGATGTTGAAGGCAACAGGGTACGTGGTTTCCTGGATGCAGCCACCTTGGCATTGGATGCTACCTTGGAGATGACAGTACTGAGGGTTGAGAGGTCCAGGACTGAGGGTCGCAACCTGCCTGTGATATAAGCAGCTAGCCTATTGGCTGGATGCAATGCCCCCATCTGTCCCAATAGCAACTTAGCCTGCGGGTAACTCTTACCATTAACCTGAAACAAGTGGCAAAGAGAAATTCTGTAAAGATAAAATTCTCTTGCTAACTCATCTCCCTTGACAAGGGTTTCATTTTTACAAGGTGTTAAAAGTCTATTTTTCAGATTTAAAGGGAAAAAGAAATGGACTTTTCCCATTTGGTATAATCTGAGTAATTAGGAGGTAAAAAAATAAATGCTATAATATGATATTCTGAACTAATCTTATCCTTTATTTTGGTAATTTGGAAACAGAGAATCTTAGAAACTCACTACATCTGCATCCTAGAAATGTGAAAGGTACAGTCACATCTAAGGAATCATCCAATTGTTTTACTTGTCAATAAGCCATTCTGTTAAGTTATTTAACAATCATCAGGAAAAATGACTGTGTTCTCCAGATTCTCTGAAAAGATCAGAGAGGTATAATGAAGTCCTTTCACAAGGGTCCTTTCAAGCTATCCTTCACATTTGGGAAATATACGGTGAGTCTACTTTAACCTAAATCACAAAGTAAGCTCAGTTTTCAGTTTTCTAAAAACTCAACTTTGAAGATATTGTCTTCACCTCTTGGATAAAATTTGGGCTCAAGATAAATGCTAGTAGAAACTCACTGTAATTTTTTAAATAGTCACTAAAATGTCAGAAGAAAGTAAATCAATGAATGAAGTAAAGATTTTTTCTACTGCCTGAGTTGATAGACTACCTATTTTGGGGCAGCAGGATTATTTTTTTTAAAGAAAGAAAACAAAGTTTCTTACCCATGTTCTCTAAGTCATATTGCTGGATGACTAAAGACGACATCCTTTTTTATCCCTCCTTTACATCATTTAAAAGGAGGTGGGGGTAGAGGAAGGTGGAGAAACTCAAACTCTCCAAATTAATAGGGAATTGGTGAGGGGAATCACTACAGCAAGCCACTCTCTCTTCAAAGACATAAAACGTAATTACTCTTTGCTACTTAAGTAAAATTGTGATTACTCCCAAACAGATCAGGAATATCTTTGCCTCAGTTTGGTACAAAAAATGTGATCTTTCCATCCTAAAGTAAATTTTACTGTATAATTTTTCAGGCTCTGTGGAGTCCAGATCAGATATATCCCTAATCTGCTCCTTTGAGACTTGCTCTTAAGACTGGCTCAGCAGCTTCCCCAAAAACCTACAGTAGCCTGTTTATGGAAATTCACATTTTATGGTGGCCTTCTGAGTCCTAGACAGGAGAAGAGAACACGAAATTTCTATGCCTGTATTCCAGGGAGTCTAGTCTCTAGAAATGAACTCAGATAAGTCTCTGCTCTCCAAGTATTAATCAATAAATAAATAGAGAGAAAAACACTGTTCTCCTCATCATTAAAGAGTTTAAGAAGTACCAACAGAAACAGTTATATAGCACCACCAAGAATAAACTGCAATAAAAAGTTTTTAACTAAGTAGGTCAGACATATTATTATTGGAATAGTCCTTAGCCCAGAGAAGCAGTCAAGCTAGTAAGTCAAGTAACCTTAGCAATAACGTCAGACACTTCCACACATTTTGCTATGCTGATACAAAAGTGCATTTAATGTCTCTGAGCAAGAGGAGAAAACCTTTTTGACTATGATTACATTTTAATTCAGAACTTCTCTCTCCGAAGAACTTTGTACATGCCAGGGTTACTTTACTAATATAACCTGCCTGTATTACTGAACAGTAGAGGATAGAGATATTTGTCCTACAACAATGATTACATTGGCCAAAACCCTATGAATCATATAAAGAAAAAATACTTAGGCAAATCGTGGCTCATTTAAAAAAAAGTTTTATATATTTGAATAATGACTTACTAAATTAACATTTTTCTCCAAGTTTCCAAACATACACTGCCTATTTTTAAATCAATTTTACCTTGTTTTATTTTGGAAGCTTTCTGCTAATAATAATCCCTAGAACTAAACTGAATACCTTACTATCCTTGCTTGGTTGAAAAAGTATCACTATAGCCAGACAATGCAGTTTAAGAGGAGAAACTTTCTGAGGACACGAGGCTCTACATCTGCTTATAAGTGTGCCAAAAATTCATTCTAGGTATCTAAGCTAGGCCTATTACAAAAAGAGATAATGATTTTGTCACCCAGTTCCCAGGAGGTGTGAAGATAAATGATATAAGGCCCACAAAGGGCTCTGAAAAATAAAGATGTTATCTAAATACAAAAAGGTGCTACAGCCAGATTAAAGATAATTCTCACCTGGATAAGCCCAGATGTGCTTGAACTGGGTTTACGTTTATAGGCCACAAGCTTCCCTGCAGGAGAAAGCCCTGCATAAAAGGGCAGACCTTTGCCTCCATGTAATCTCTCCCTCACTGAATCCAGGGCATCTGTCTGCACAGGAGAGGTATCATCCATTTTCCCAGGGGATAATGGACCATCAGGAGTCTCTGATCCAGATTTCTCAGCCATATCATCTTGGTCTTGACATGATGGCATAGAAATTTTCACACGAGAAGAATAAACAGGGGGGCTCTTCTCACCCCGGCTCTTTCGCTGAGAAGCCAACTCAATGATGAAGCTGCCCACCTTAAGTGATTGTGGCATGTTGCTATTGATGTGCTGGGATAAGATGCTCAAAATCTTGTTGCGATCCTCCTCCCAGTTGCAGTCTGAAATGATTTCTATCAGTTTGGTGGGACCACCAGGTGACCTCTGATGCACATAGGAGGTGGAAGAGGATTCCCCTTCGTTACAGGAAGACTTCCAGCTCTTTTCTGATAAGAAATTGAAAGATATCTGTGCATCACAGCAATTTATACTCAACTTCGAAAGATTTTTACTTTCCCTAAGTTCTCAGAAAAGTGCCAGGGGTATAGAAATTCAACAGTTGCCCAGTGTCCCAGTCCCATGTATTTTCAGTGGTAATTTAACTCATAATTTGGGAGTTTTCCAGGAAAAGGATTTCAGAGAATCAGACTATAAAGTCCTCTCACTGTCCTGCTAACTAGGCTCTCTAATAAAAAAGAAGTCCCACTTAAGACTGTTCTAAAAAACTATTGTTACATGAGAAAGTTATCTTGCTAACAAAGCATGACCTATAAGCAAGGTTCAAGTTTATTCAGTATAGTGTTCTGCTATCCATATAGGCAAAGCAAAGATACTTGCCAGATGTTTTGTAACATGTGATAGGCAGAGTCAAGCCTGAAAGATGGCAAGACAGGGTTTTCTTGTTTTTAAAAAATAAATAAATAAAAAGTGCACTCTACCTCTAGTTTCTACTGTAAATACTTTTTTTTTTTTTTTTTTAATCCTCACCCGAGGACATTCTTCCATTTATTTTCAGACAGAGTGGGAGGGAGAGAGAGAGAGAAACATCAATTTGAGAGAGACAAATCAATTGGTTGCCTCCCGCAACCAAGGTACGTGCCCTTGACTGGAATTGAACTTGCGACTCTTTGGTCCACAAGCCAACGCTCTAATCACTGAGCCAAACTGGCCAGGGGTCTACTGAAAATATTTCTGAATCACTTTTTGTTTTTTTACTTCTGAATTACTTTTTTTTTTTTAATCCTCACCCGAGGACATTTTTGCATTTATCTTCAGATAGAGCAGGAGGGAGAGAGGGAGGAATAGAGAGAGAAACGTCGTCGTGAGAGAGACACATCGAGTGGTCGCCACCCACACAACCCCAACCGGGGCTGGGGACAAACTGCAACTGAGGTATGTGCCCTTAGCGGGAACCAAACTACGGTCCGACAACTCTAACCGCTGAGCCAAACCAGCCAGGGCCTAAATTACTTTTGTACATCTAGATATGATTGCTCCACTTCTACACTGTGTGCAGATCACTCAATTCACCATGTTTTATAATCATGACAACACGTTAAATGGATGTCTATTTCACTGGACACCTAGATTTCTACAGCAGAGCCTCTCAACCAGTTCTACAGTTACAGGTCTGTCAGGATAAAGATTCCGTCAGACCTCAGGGAGGATCTCTCCACCACAGCAGGCTCCTCCACTTACCTTAGTGTGCTATAAAAACATTTTCACTTTTTGTGTGTATCATGCTATTAAAAAATAATAATAAAGTTGGAAACCATTGCTACTTAAGTGTCTGAAGTCTTAGAAAGCAAACCAAATATAAACAGTTAACTCCCTAGACATTATCTCATGAAATTTGCCAGTAGTCTCTGCTAGATAAATCAGTGATATTCCTTCCTTTCTCCCTCTGCATTTCTCCAGAGCTACTGAGAATTTTTACTGAATAAAAATTTCAATAGCTAAACCAATGTGACTGAGGTTTGAAAAAAGTTTAAAAAAGAAAATCACTAACAAGACAGGATGTCCACTTTTACCACTCTTATCCAACATGGTACTAGAAGTCCTAGCCACAGCAATCACACAAGAAGAAATAAAAGGCAGCCAAATTGAAAAGGAAGAAATAAAACTGTTATTATTTGCAGATGACATGATACTCTATATACAGAACCCTAAAAATTCCATTAAAAAAAACTACTAGAACTGATTAATTCAAGTAAAGTAGCAGGATACAAAAGAAAATATTCAGAAACCAGATGCATTTTTATATACCAGTAATGAACTATCAGAAAGGGAAACTAAGAAAACAATCCCATATACAATTGCCTCCCCCCCACCACAAATACCTAGGAATAAATTTAACCAAAGAGGTAAAAGACCTGTACTCAGAAAAGTATGACATTGAAAAAGTAAACTGAAGCATGCTCATGGATAGAAAAAAATTAACATCATTAAAATGTCCATCCTACCCAAAGCAATCTACAGATTCAATGCAATACCTATCAACATACCAATGGCGTTTTTCACAGAACTGGAACAAATTATCCAAAAATGTATACGGAACCACAAAAGACGACAAAAAAAAAAAGCCACACCAAACTTGAGAAAAAGGACAAAGTTGTAGGTATCACACTACCTGATACCAAACTATAGTATAAGGCTATAGTAATCAAAACAGCATAAAAAAAAAACAAAAAAAAAACAACAGCATGATACTGGCATAAAAAGAGACACATGGATCAATGGAACAGAATAGAAAGCCCAGAAGTAAACCCACACCTATATGGGCAATTAATATTTGACAAAGGAGATGAGACCACACAATGGGGTAAAGACAGTCTATTCAATAAATGGTGTTGGGAAAATTGAACAGATACAGGCAAAAAAAAAAAAAGAAGCAAGACCACTTTCTAACACCATATGCAAAAATAAACTCAAAATGGATTAAAGACTCAAATCAATAAAACTCCTTGAAGAAAACACACACAGTAAAATCCATGAAATTTCTCTTAGTAATACTTTTTCTGATCTAGCTTCTTAGGTAAGGGAACAGAAGAAAAACTAAACAAATACGACTGCATCAAACTAAAAAGTTTTTGCACAGCAAAAAACAAAACAAAAAAAAACCCATCAACAAAATGAAAAGACAGCTCGGCTAGTGTGGCTCAGTGGATTGAGTGTCATCCCATGGACTGAGAGGTCCTGGTTCGATTCCTGGTCAGGGCACAAGCCTGGGTTGCAGGCTCGATCCCCAGTAGGGGGCGTGCAAGAGGCAGCCGAGCAATGTTTCTCCCTCATATTGATGTTTCTCTCTCTCTCTATCCCTTGCTCTCTCTCTAAAAAAAATAAAATAAAAAAATAAAAACATATTTTTTAAAAAAATGAAAAGACAACCTACTGAATGGAAAAAGATATTTGCCAGTGATACATTCCATAAGGCAGTGGTTCTCAACCTTTCTAATGCCGGGACCCTTTAATACAGTTCCTTATGTTGTGATGACCCCCAACCATAAAATTATGTTCGTTGCTACTTCATAACTGTAATTTTGCTACTGTTATGTCTTAGGTGACCCCTGTGAAAGGGTCACTCGACCCCCAAAGGGGTCGCGACCCACAGGTTGAGAACCGCTGCAAGGGATTAATATCCAAAACACAGTGTGGAGCAAAAGTAGGTTTACAGTTGTTCATATGAACAATAACACAATAAAATTAATAAATAATAAGAATGACCTGTGTTTCATGTACTCACAGCTGTTAAACCTACTTTTGCTTCACCCTGCATGCAAGGAACTCACACAAGTCAACACACACAAAAACAACAATCCACACTTCTCCAACGAGGACACACATACAGATGGCCAACAGACTTATGAAAAGATGCTCAACGTCACTAATTGTCATAGAAATTCATAGTTAAATCACAATGAGATATCACCTCACACCTGTCAGAATGGTTATTTTCAATAAATCAACAAACAAGTGCTGGCGAGGACATGGAGAAAAGAGTACCCTTGTGTATTGTTGGTAGGTTATATAGACTGGTGCAGCCACGATGGAAAACAGTATGATGAAGTTTCCTCAAAAAAATTAAAAATGGAACTGCCTTATGACTCAGCATTTCCACTTTTGGACACATATCCAAAGAAACCCAAAACACTCGTTAGAAAGCATATGTGCACCCCGATGTTTACTGCAGCATTATTTACAATAGCTAAGATTTGGAAGCAGCCCAAGTGTCCATCAGTAGATGAGTGGATAAAAAAAGCTATGGTACATACATATCTACTGGAATATTATTCAGCCTTAGAAAAGAATGAAATCTTACCATTTACAATAGCATGGACGGACCTACAAGGTATTATGCTAAGTGAAATATGCCAGTCAGAGAAAGACAAATACCATATGATTTCACTTATATGTGGAATCTAAAGAACAAAATGAATGAACAAAAACTGAAACAGACTCATAGATACAGAAAACAGACTGATGGCAGAGGGGAGGAAACTTGGGGGACTGGTTGAAAATAGTGAAGGGATTAAGAAGTACAAATTTGTACTTACAAAATAGTCACGGGGATGTGAAGTACAGCATAGGAAATATAATCAATAATATTGTAATAATTATGTATGGTACCAGGTGGGTACTAGAAATATCAGGAAACACTTTGTAAAGTTAATGACTGTCTAACCACTATGCTGTACACTTAAAACATACAAAATAATATCAAAATATTAACTATAAACTGTAATTAAAAAATAAAAGAAAAAAATCACTGACCTCATCCTAAATGTCTCTTTCAATAACATATCGCAGGAATACATGAATTTTATTTCTTAGAACAAGAGTGATAAAGAGACCAAATAAGATGAAAAAATTTATATATCATCTCCATTTTAAACAGAAGCTAGAAACAGAGTAGGTCGACATATTCTGGATTGGTAGTTTTGGTTTCCTCTCATTTTTATTATGATCCACACGTATATAATTACTATCAAATGATAGGATCTAGTTTTCATGCTGACCTTGTGATTTATCAGAATCATCCTCCAGGTCACAGGTAATTGGTTTCAGGGGCTGCTGTTCAGCATCAGGCTCCTGAAGAGGAGAATGACACAGAAATATTTCAATTCAACATACATTTAGTATCAATACAGATTAAGACATAAGCATTAAATCTCCCCCCCCCCCCAAAAAAAGCCTGAAACAGTAGAAAGATTAAAATGGCAACAGCTTTGCCCTGGCTGGTTTGGCTCAGTGGTTAGAGCATCGGACCATGGACCAGAGAGTCGCGGGTTCGATTCGAGTCAAGGGCACACACCTCGGTTGTGGTTCGTGCCCAGCCCTGGTCAGGGTCGTGCAGGAGGTAACCAGTCGATGTGTCTCTCTCACATTGATGTTTCCCTCTCTCTCTCTCTCCCTCCCACTCTATCTGAAGATAAATAGAAAAATGTCCTCGGGTGAGAATTAAAAAGTAAAATAAAATAAAAATGGCAACAGCTTCCCATCTATATACACAGCTGCATTACTATCATATTATACAGGCCTTGGCAGAAACACGAAGACTTGCTCTGTAATATCCTTGATAGTGGCTGAGTGACCAAGAAAATAATTAACATTACATTTTATAATGTATTCCAGTGAAAAAGGAAAAATATTTGCTGTTTAATGAGCCAAGCTTCAGTTATTGAGAAATTTCACCTATGTGGAAAGATGTAAATCCTAATAATTACAGATAATTTCATTTAAACTAGAAACATTTAAACTTAAAAATTACTCCAGCATTAAAAAGAGTAATATTTTAACCACTAAGGAACTGTTCTCTAGAATAGGTATGCAGAGAAACAGATACATTGATATACACATCAAGTAAGCCTTCTCTGTCTCACAAGTTATTCTGATAGTAATGCAAACTCTAATACCAGCAACAGGGAATTGGAAGTTAAAAAGAGAAATTATGCAATAAGTAACTTACCTTTGCACTACAGTTCTCAGGACTAGAATGGTATGAGCTGGGCTGCTGAAATGATGGGGGCGGTGATGGTGTCAACTGTCTCCGTTCCTCTTTTTTTCGTTCATATACTCGAACTCGGGCACAAGTCATCATACTTTCAAAGTACAAGTAGACTGGATCCTTGTCCTCTTCCCGAATCTGTAAGTTTCATACAATAAAACATTGCAAATATTGGAGGAAAAGGTATCCTAGACTTCAAAAGGCAAAAGATGTTTAATTTTTCTCTTTATTACAACACTTGAAATTTTTTAATACAAACTTTAAAGTTAAATAGTACAAATACAGTTCATATGTGCTAATCTTAAGGCAATCAGAAAGGATCAAATTTTCTATCAAGAAATTTCAGATCAGCCTGGCCGGTGTGGCTCAGTGGATTGAGCTTCGTCCCATGGACTGAGAGGTCCTGGTTCGATTCCCAGTCAGGGCATATGCCCAGGTTGCTCAATCCCCAGTGGGGGGCGTGCGGGAAGCAGTTGATGGATGTTTCTCTCTCACATCGATATTTCTCTCTCTCTCTCTCTCCCCCTTCCTCTCTATCTCTAAAAAGTCAATTAAAAAAAAAAAAAAGTTCAGCCCTGGCCGGTTTGGTTCAGCAGTTAAGAGTGTCAGCCCACGGTCCAGAGAGACCCGGGTTTGGTTCCCACTAAGGGCATGTACCTCGGTTGCAGTTTGTCCCCGGCCCCAGCTGGGGTCGTGGGGGTGGCAGCCACTCGATGTGCCTCTCTTGCATCAATGTTTCTCTCTCTCTCTCTCTTCCTCCCTCTCTATCTGAAGATAAATGTGAAAATTCCTCGGGTGAGGATAAAAAAAAAAAAAAATTAAAAAAAAAATACAAGTTCAGATCACATCAGAACAGTGCTTCTCAAATGATCTGTAGTGAAGAATACATTTTTTTTTTTTAATCCTCACCTGAGGATATCTTTCCATTGACTTTTTAGACAGAATGAGAAGGAAAGAGGGAGAGAGACATCAATGTGAGAGACACATCGATTGGTTGTCTCCCCCATGACCCTGACTGGGGCCTAGGACTGAACCCCCAACTCTTTGGTCCGTCGGCTGATGCTCTAACCACTGAGCAAAACCGGCTAGGACAAAGTATACATTAAAAAAAAATTTTTTTCTTTATTGATATTAGAGAGTGAAAGGGAGAGGGGGAGACAGAAAGAAACATCTATGAGAGAGAACATCAACTGGCCACCTTCCGCATGCCCCCCACTGGGGATCGGGCCCACAACCTGGGCATGTGCCCTGACCGAGAATTGAACTGGTGACCTCTTGGTGCATGGGTCAATGCTCAACCACAGAGCCACACCGGCCAGGCCAAAGAACACATTTTAAAATTACCAGTCTAATACAGACTAATACTTCTGTACAATACAGAATTACTAGAAAAATACAAAACAGATTAGAAAAACAAAAGATGTAAAATATAAGCCCAAATTTTTTAGTATCAAATTTAATAGATATAAAATGTCTACCAACTTGCTATAAAAGTTTCTAAATAGTTACTCTTATTTTCTATACAGACTTATTTCATCTCAGACTGGTAACAGTTTTGGATCAGCACTGGTACAGAGACCTACTGAATAGCATTGAACTAAAGGATCTTTCTTCAATTTAATGGACTAGGAAGACCGAAATGTATTTAGTAATCAGAAACGCTTATCAGCTCTTTTACCTGCCAGTTGTCACGTGGTCATATTACAGTAACTGTTATTTTAAATCTTGAACTTTACTGTTATTATATATAAAGAAATTTGCTTTAAGATGTTACTTTTTATGAGTATTATCCTAAGCAAAACAAACCAAGCAGAGAAAGACAAATATCACATGATCTCAACTCATTTGTGGAATATAATAAACATAACAGTCTGGGGAACAGGGTAGACCCAGAGATGTGAAAGTAGGGTACAGACTGACAACCCTCAGAAGAGGGGGTGGGATGGGAGGGAAGAGATAAACCACAGAACTTATACGCATGTATGCATAACTGATGGACATGGACAACAAAGCTGGGGAAGGGGTAGAGGGATGGGGAGGAGGGTGTCAATGCGGAAAAAAGGAGAAACATCTGTAACAAAAATAAATTAATAAAAAAAATAAAAATAAAAAGATGTTACTTTTTAAAGCTTTTTTCTTAATGGTTTTCTACTAATAACATGTACTATATCTCAATTACTCAATATACTACACTACAGGAATAAGAGTATTTTTTTTTTTTTTTTTGCATTTATCTTCAGATAGAGCGGGAGGGAGAGAGGGGTGGAGAGAGAGAGAGAAACATCAATGTGAGAGAGACACATCAGCTGGCCGCCACCCACACGACCTCAACCGGGGCCAGGGACAAACTGCAACCGAGGTACGTGCCCTTAGCGGAAACCGAACCCAGGACCCTCTAGTCCGCAGGCCGACACTCTAACTGCTGAGCCAAACCGGCCAGGGCGGAATAAGAGTTATTTTAAACAGACTTTTGTTAAGTCAGGTTTTTTAAAATGCCCATTTTTATACAATCTCTCCTGAAGAGAGATTTGGCTATATTTACAAACTACTACTACTAACCTCTATTTTTATAATATTTTTTAAGTGCCAGCAACTAAACTGAGTAAATCAGGAGAAGACGGCTTATAAGCATGTTATCTGAAAGCAAATTGATTCACAGAATATAAACCAAAAATCTGGTTGAGGGATTGAGCAAGAAAGAAAAAAAAAAAAGAGGGAAAGAAAGAACTAATAGACAAAGACAACAGTGTGGTGATTGCAGGGGGGAAGGGAATAGGTGGAAGTGGAGGAGGGTATAAGGGAGATAAATGGTAATTGAAAAAAATCCTTTAAAAATTTTTTTGAAACCATAATCTTCACAAATGATTTTTCCAACCTGCAATAAAAGATGAAACTCCAGGCTTACCACAGGATTGGGTTTGGGAGTATAAGCCCGTGCAGGTTTAATTCCAGTGAGTAGTTTGCCCTTCACAGTAGTAGATGAAACTTCTGGTTGAGGCAACAACGGTTTCGTAGGCTCAATGACAGAAGGCGTTGGGATATAAACTGGCTCTGGATCTATTTCACCTTCTACTTTCACCCATAATGGATAATGTCGAACAGGCTGTTCAGGCTCTGTTTCACATATAGCTTAACAAAAGAAAGCATAAGATTATAGGTGACTTTGGCAACAAAAGTTCATTGAGGCACTGCCAATACAAAATATGCTCCCCATAAAAAGCAGTTAACTCATTAAAACAATCAAACAGATACCCCCTAAAAAACCTTTAGGTGCCCTCATGCATCTTAATTTAGTCATCTATCAACCAAATATTTGTTGAATATTATAAATCAGATACTGTTTTAAGCACTAAAGTGAACACAGCTATGAATAAAATAAAATTCTTGCCCTCACAGTTATAATTAAGTAGAAGAAAACAAACTAATAAACATATAATATCAAACAATAAGTGCCATGTAGAAAAATGCAGTAGGGTAAGGAATGAGGAGAGTTAACAGGAGATACTATTATATTTAGCATGGTCAGAAAAGGCCTTCTCTATAATCTGGGAAAGATAACCATTATATACTACACTTTTAATTTTACAAGTAACAATAACAAAATATTCATTGAACTTTACTATGTATCTACTCTAAACACTTAATATGTTTTGACTCACTGGACTGTTACAGCAGTCCTTGAGATAATTCCAATTTTGCAGAAGCTGAGATTCAGGGGAGTCTACAATAAGAGACAGATCAAGGATCAAACCCAGTCAATCTGGTTGAAGAGACTGAGCTGTTTCTGTTGCCTTCTGATGACAAACTGTATTGAAAATATAGCCTGAACTCAGCATAGGAGCAAAAATAAAACAATAGAAAAGCAATGAAACCCAACTAAGACAAAATCATACTATCAGGAAGTTCTACACAAAGGAAAACAAATGGAGAATCTAGGTTAGGAGGCTTTATTCTTTTTTCCTTTTTAAATATGTTTTTATTGATTGTTTTAGAGACAGAGGAAGGGAGAGAGAAATAGAAACATCAATGTGAGCCAGACACATCAATTGGCTACCTCCTGCAAGTCCCCTACTGGGGATGGAGTCCACAACCTGAGCATGTGCCCTGACCAGGAATCGAACCAGAACCTCTCAGTCTATGGGATCACGCTCAATCCACTGAGCCACACTGGCCAGGCTTGAGGCTTTATTATTTAAGCAAATTGCCCATCCCAGAAAGAAGACAGCCAGAGCATTAAACACTGTGTTCTGCATTTTAATAATTTTATTTCTTTAATCCTCACCTGAGAATATTTTTCTATTATCTTCAGATAGAATGGGAAGGAGAGAGAGGAAGAGAGAGAAACATCAATGTGAGAGGGACATGTCGACTGGTTGCCTCCCTAACAATGCCAACCAGGGCTGGGGACGAACCGCAAATGAGGTACGTGCCCTTGACTGAAATTGAACCCACAACTCATTGGTCCATGGGCCGACGCTCTACCAATGAGCCAAACCGACCAGAGCTGTATTTTGCTTTTTTTATTTATTTTTTTCTTTATTGATTTTAGAGAGAGGAAGGGAGAGGAAGAGAGAGAAACATCGATGAGAGAGAACATCGACTGGCTGCCTCCTGCGTGCTCCCCACTGGGGATCAGGCCCACAACCTGGGCATGTGCCCTGACCAGGAATTGAGCCTGCAACCTCTTGGCACATGGGTCGAAGCTCAACCACTGAGCCACACCAGCAGGGCGTATTTTGCATTTTAATAGTCAATCCTTAGAGAGGATGTAGCCAGTTCTAAGCCAAAGATCCAAAATCTTTTCTTAAGCAAGGGTGGGGAACATCCAGCCTGCAAAATCACACGTCACCAGCTAACATCACACGTCTCACCAAATCAGACTGACCAAATATAGCAGGTTAATTTTTAAGTTGATAATTTTGTATAACCCGAGAATGATGTTATAAATATCCAAATTGGCAGAAAAAAGTTTCCCCACCCCTGATTAGTTACAGAAAATGTGAATGAGCAGCATGAGCACTTAATTCAAACAATCTTTCATAATAAAGGAGAATCCAAACTGCTGCCTGATTTTATAAGAAGTATATTTGCTCTGAACATTAAGACGTCATTAAGTAAAGAACAACTTTGTCTAAAGGGCTGCTACAGCTAACATTCAGAGCATAACCACAAAATGTCAAATAAAGACTTAAAGATTAAAATAGGGAAAAAAATAACTTCAAGAAGTTGTATTGTTTATCTTTTCATAATTAGGTCTATAATGTACCTAGAAATTATTTCTATGTATGGTGTAAGGAATAAAGTTTCGCTTTTTCCCATATAGATATTCAATATCCCACCACCATTTATCGAAAAGATCATCCTTGGAAGACAGGACAGTGAAAACTATGGAGTCTGAGGAAGAGATTGAATAAAAGCTAACAGATCAAAAGCAGCGCCATCAAGCAAACCAACATATACATCATAGGAATTACAAAAAGAGAGACAGAATATTTGAGTAAATAATGGCTAAAAACTTTCCAAATGTGAAGACATGAATAAAAACACCCAAGAAGATTGACAAACTCCAAGTAAGATTAACTCTAAGAGACCCACATTGAGACATATTATCCTCAAACTTTCAAAAGAGAAAGACAAAAAGAGAATCTTGAAAGTCCAAGATAGAAACAAATCATCACATACAAGGGATCTTCAATAAAAAAAAGATCAGATTAGTCATCAGAATCTGGAGGGCAGCACATAGCAGGCTGATATATTCAAAATGCTAAAAAAATAAGTTAAATCTATGGCCCTAGCCGGTTGGGCTCAGCGGTTAAGAGTGTAAGCCCTCAGACCAAAGGGTTGTGGGTTCAATTCCAGTCAAGGACACATACCTAGGTTGCAGGTTTGATCCCGGTGCTGGTCAGGGTCGTACGGGAGGCAACCAACCAATGTCTCTCTCTCACATCAATGTTTCTCTCTCTCCCTCCCTCTCTTCCAGTCTCTTAAAACAAACAAAACAAAACAAAACAAAAGAAATAATGGAAAAATATCCTCGGGTGAGGATTAACAAAAACTAAATAAATAAAAAAATAAATAAAAATAGTAAGAATCCTGTATAAGGCAAAACTGTCCTTTAAGAGTAAGGGAGAAATTAAGAAATATACACATAAATATAACATGAGGGAGTCTGTGACCACTAAACTTGTCTCCAAAAAATGCTCAAGAGATTTCTGCAAGGTGAAATGAAGAGACACTAGACAATAATTCAAAGCCATATGGAAAAATAAAGATCTCACTAAAGGTAAACACATGGACAATTATAAAAGCTAGTATTGTTATAACAATGGTTTGTAGCTAAACTTTTTGTTCTCTACAAGATTAAAAAAACGAACACACTTAATGGAAAGAAAACCACTTAGCATAAAAGCTACTATTACTGTCTAACTCTGCTTTGTAATTCAAATTTTTGTTTTCTACATAACTTAAGAGACTAATGCAATTTTTTAAATTACTAGTTTATGGCCCAGGTTGGTTTGGTTCAGTGGTTAGAGCATCGGCCCACAGACCAAAGAGTCGTGGGTTCGACTTTGGTCAAGGGCACGTATCTCAGTAGCAGTTAGATCCCTGGCCCTGGTTGGGGTCGTGAGGTAGACAACCAGTTGATGTGTCTCTCTCACATCAATGTTTCTCTCTCTCTCCTCCTCCCTCCTTCTTTCCCTCCCACTCTACCTGAAAAAAAAAAAAAAATCAATGAAAAAATACCCTCAGGTGAGGATTTAAAAAATATGTGTGTGTGTGTGTGTGTGTGTGTGTGTGTGTGTGTGTGTGTGTGTATGTTTACATCTAGGAGTATACAATGTATAAACATATAATACTGGCCCGGCCGGTGTGGCTTAGTGGATTGAGCTTTGCCCCATGGACTGAGAGGTCTTAGTTCGATTCCCGGTCAGGGCACATGCCCGGGCTGTGGGCTCGATCCCCAGTGGGGGGCATGCAGGAGGCCGGTGGATCAATATTTCTCCCTCACATTGAGTTTCTCTCTCTACCTAACTCTCTTAAAAAAAAAAAAAAAAAAAAAATTTCAGCCCTGGAACGTTTGGCACAGCAGTTACAGCATCGGACCACGGACCAATGAGTTGCTGGTTCAATTCTGCTCAAGGGAATATACCTCGGTTGCGGTTCATCCCCATCCCTGGTCAGGGTCATGTGGGAGGCAACCAGTCGATGCGTCCCTCTCATATAGATGTTTCTTTCTCTCCCTCTCTCTCCTTCCTTCACACTCTATCTGAAGATAAACAGAAAAATATCCTCGGGTGAGGATTAAAAATATATATATTTTAAAAATCAATAGCCCTGGTTGGTTTGGCTCAGCAGTTAGAGTGTCAGCCCGCAAACCAGAGAGTCCAGGGTTCGGGTCCCACTAGGGGCACGTACCTCGGTTGTGGTTTGGTCCCCACCCAAGTTGGGGTCGTGTGGGTGGCAACCACTCGATGTGTTTCTCTCACATCGATGTTTCTCTCTCTCTTCCCCCCTCTCTCCCTTCCGTTCTATCTGAAGATAAATGCAAAAATGTCCTCAGGTGAGGATAAAAAAAAAAATTTATAAAATATATATTAAAAAAATATATAATACTGTGTGTGACATCAACAACTGAACAGGTTGAGGATGGAAGTATAAAACAACAGAATTTTTGTATGTTACTGAAATTGAGTTGCTATAAATTCATACTAGTGTTTTAACTTTAGGATGTTAAATCTAATCTTTATGGTAAAGAAAGATTGCCCTGGCTAGTTTGGCTCAGCAGTTAGAGGGTACGCCTGAGGTCCAGAGAGTCCTGGGTTCGTTTCCCACTGAGGGCACATACCTCAGTTGCAGTTTGTCCCTGGCCCCGGTTGGGGTCGTGTGGGTGGCAGCCGATGTGTCTCTCTCACATCGATGTTTCTCTCTCTCTCTTCTTCCCTCTCTCCCTCCCGTGCTATCTGAAGACAAATGCAAAAAAAAAAAAAAAAAAAAAAAAGAGATTACAAGAAAATAGCTATATAATAGGCACTTTAATTTTTTCCCCTTTATTGATTTTAGAGAGAGAGGAAGGGAGAGGGAGAGAGAGAGATAGAAACATCAATGAGAGAGAACATCGACTGGCCGCCTCCTATATGCCCCCCACTGGGAATCAGGCACACAACCTGGGCATGTGCCCTGACCAGGAATCGAACCGGCAACCTCTTAGTGAAGGGGTCGATGCTCAACCACTAAGCCACACCAGCCGGGCATAATATACATTTTAAAAAATGAGAAACTTCCAGTCAAGATGGTAGTGTAAGTAAACGCAATCTCCCCTCCTCCCACACAAACATCAAAATTACAACTAAACTACAGAAAACCATCATTAAGAACCACCTGAAATCAAGCTGAATGGACGTCCTATGACTATGAAATTAAAGAAAAAGCCACACTGGCTCTAGCATGGGGGATGCAACTTGAAAGGCACCAGAGACATACAGGGAAGAACTGAGTTGTCTGGCATCAAGAAACAGCTGGAGAGACAGCTTTCTCAAAGACAGATGTGGTGGCAGAGGCTGTGGTTCCTACAGGGCCTGAAGACACATATCTGGGACTCCAGCAACCTGGCTCACACCCTCTGCCCACCCTGGTGATTCCCTGAGGCCCTGCCCCACCCAACTTTCAGGCCCACCCAAGCTGTTTCCAGTGGGGCTTTACCAGAGCATTAGCCTGTCTTGACTCCTGCTTCAGATTTTCCTAAAATCTCTCAAACAAGCAGCATGTGGCCTCAGATAGCCCCATACCTCTCGCTAAGTAGCCCCAGACCCACACTAGAAGCAGTCAGCCTTGATTCACAGCTTGGCTTTGCCTGGGCATCTCCAAGCCCAGCACAAGAAGCAGTCATCTGCAGATCACTTTGTAGCTTATGCCTGGTGGCCCCGGGTAGAACACAGGCAGTGGCTGACCTGGCCCCAGAGCCAGTACACCCAATGGACAGCTTCAGACCACGTTGAAGCACTACCACCCAACCACCTCCACAAGTGACACACTCAAGGAGTGGACTCAGTGGGTACCAGGGCCCTGCTGAGTAAATCTTGCTCTGTGTGGTGGGTCCCCGCACAGCTAATCCTCCAAGGTAGTCAGAGGTCAGTGGGCACAGCCAGTCATTGCAGCTGATCAGCCTGAGTAAATCAAATCCCTCCCATTTATGTGCTAACAGCAATCAAGACTCAATTACAACAGAAGGGTGTACAGTCCACATGAGGGGTGTACCTCGAGGGCCCAGCTGTGTTGATCAGGGAGGCTGTGCCACCGGACCCTATAGGACACCTACTACAGCAGGCCACCCTACAAAGCCTAGTAGACACAGCAACTCTACCTAATACATAGAAACAAACACAGGGAGGCAGCCAAGATGAGGAGACAAAGAAACATGTCCCAAATGAAAGAATAGAACAAAACTCCAGGAAAAGAACTAACTGGAACAGACATAAGCAATCTAACAGATGCAGAGTTCAAAATACTAGTTTTAAGAATGCTCAAGGAATCTGTTGAGAACATCAACAACATAGAGGAGAGGACCAGTCAGAAATGGAGGATACACTAACTGAAATAAAGAATAATTTACAGGGAATCAATAGTAGTGAAGGTGAAGCCAAGAAGCAAATCATTGATTTGAAATATAAGGAAGCAAAAAACACCTAATCAGAACAGTAAAAAAAAAAAAATGAGGATAGTGTAAGGAACCTCTGGGACAACTTCAAGTGTATCAATATTCACATCATGGGGGTGCCAGAAGGAGAAGAAAGCAAGAAATTGAAAACCTATTTGAAAAAATTACAGAAAACTTCCCTAACTTGGTGAAGAAAAGAGAGAAGCACAGAGTGTCCCAATCAAGATGAACCCAAAGAGGCCCACACCAAAACACATCATAATCAAAATGCAAAAGGTTAAAGACAAAGAGAGACTCTCAAAAGCAGCAAGAGAAAACAGTTAGTTACCTACAAGGGAGCTCCCATAAGATTGTCAGCTGATTTCTCAAAAGAAAACTTTGCAGGCCAGAAGGGAGTGGCAAGAAATATTCAGAGTGATGAAAAGCAAGGACCTACAACCAAGATTACTCTAGCCTGCAAAGCTATCATTTAGAATCAATGGACATATAAAGAGTTCCCCAGACAAGAAAAAGCTAAAGGAGTTCATCATCACCAAACCAGTATTATCATATGAAATGTTGAAGGGTCTTCTTAAAGAAGATAAAAAATATGAACAATAAAATGGCAATAAACATATCTATCAACAATTGAATCTACAAACAAAATGAACAAGCAGAAAAGAAACAGACTCACAGACAGAGGACTTCAAAAAAAATATTTCTTTTTCCTTTATTGATTTTAGAAGAGAGAAAGTGAGAGGGGGAGAGAGACAGAAACATCAATGAGAGAGAACATCGACTGGCCGCCTCCTGCATGCCCCGCACTGGGGATCCGGCCCACAGCCTGGGCATGTGTCCTAACTGGGAATCGAACCAGCAACCTCCTGGTGCATGGGTCGACACTCAACCACTGAGCCACATCGGCCGGACAATACAGAGAACTTTCTGTCGGTTGCCAGATGGGAGGGGTGTTGGGGAAATGGGCGAAAAAGGTGAAGGGGTTAAGAAGTACAAATTGTGCCCTGGCCGGTTTGGCTCAGCGGTTAGAGTGTCGGCCTGCGGTCCAGAGAGACCCGGGTTCGGTTCCCGCTAAGGGCATGTACCTCGGTTGCAGTTTGTCCCCGGCCCTGGTTGGTTGTGCAGGTGGCAGCCACTCGATGTGGCCCTTTCACGTCGATGTTTCTCTCTCTCTCTCTCCCTCCTACTCTATCTGAGCAAAAAATGAAAAAATGTCCTCGGGTGAGGATAAAAAAAAAAAAAAAGAAGTACAAGTTGTTTGTTAGACTGAGGAACCTCAAAGGAAAGGGCGGGTGGGAAGAGATAAACCAAAGAACTTACATACATATATGCTTAACCAATGGACACAGACAATAGTGCGGGGAAGGCAGGAGGGGGGGCAGGAGAGGAAGGTGTCAATGGAGAAAAAAGGGGGGAAATCTGTAATACATTCAACAATAAAGATGAGTTTTTTAAAAAGTGAGAAAAGAATTTAAACATTTCACTATAAAATATCAACTAAACATAAAAAGAGGCAGTAATGCATGAAAATAAGGAACAAAAAAGCTGTAATATAGAAAACAAATAGCGCTTTTTAAAAAATGTTTTTATTAATTTTTTTAGAGAGAGGGGAAGGGAGAGAGAAATAGAAACATAGATATGAGAGAGATACATTGATCGGCTGCCTCCTGCACACCCCCTACTGGGGATCGAGCCTGAGATCCGGGCACGTACCCCGACCAGGAATCAAACCAGGACCTCTCAGTCCATGGGACAACACTGGATCCATGGAGCCACCACCAATCTATTTACATTTAAAAGAGTAATAAAACCAATAGTCTTTTAAATGTAAATAGATTAAATTCTCTCATCAAAGAAGGCTCTCTTACCCTTTGAGATAGCATGGAGGAACCTGGAGAGTATGATGCTAAGTGAAATTAGCCAGTTAGAGAAAGACAAGTATCACATGATCTCACTTACATGTGGAATCTAATAAATAAAATAATCTGATGGACAAAATAAGTCCAGAGGCATGGAAGCATGCCACAGACTGATGGATCTCAGAGGGAAGGGGTGGCAGAGATTAATCAAAGAACTTATATGCATAAATGCATAACCCATGGATACAGACAATAGTGTGGTGAAGGCCTGGGGTGAGGCAGGAACCCAGTGGAGGGGGGCAATGGGGGAAAAATTGGGGACATCTGTAATACTCTCAACAATAAAGATAAATTTTTTGAAATTATCTCATCAAAAGACAGACTGGCAGAATTGATAAAAACATATGACCAAACTACGTCGTGTCAACAAGAGACTCACTTGAGATTCAAAGAAACAAACAGATTAAAAGTGAAAGAATGGAAGAAGATATTCCATGCAAATAATATCCAAAAAAGAACAGGAGTGGCTTTACTAATATCATACAAAATAAACATTAAATCAAAAAGGTTGCAAGAGACAAAGAAGAACATTATATATTAATAGAAAGTTCAATATATCCAGAAGAAAAACAATTATAAACATTTACACACCTGATGACAGACCATTAAAATATATGAAGAAAAAACGACAGAACTGAAAAGAAGAAATACACACAGTTCTACAATGGTAGCAGAAGACTTCAACACTCCACTCACAATAATAGAACAAACAGTCAGAAGTGAGAAAATAGAGGACTTAAGCAATCCAATAAATTGACTAGATCTAATAGGCATATACAGAACACTCCACTCAACAACAGAATATACATTCTTCTCAATGCAACTGGGACATTTCCCAGAAGAGATCATATGGTATGCCACAAATTAAGCCTCAACAGATTTTAAAACATAGATAGCATATAAATTATCTTCTCTGGCTAGAAATCAACAACAAAAAGAAAAGTGGAAAATTCATAAAACTGTGGAAATCAAACAACACACTTTTGAAAAATCAATGGATCCAAGAAGAAATCGCTATGGAAATTAGAAGATACTTAGAGACACATGAAAATGGAAACACAACATACCAAAACTTATGGAACACAGCAAAAGCACTACTTACAGGGAAAATTTATAGCTATAAATGCTTACCTTAAAAAACACGAAAGCTCTCAAATAACAACTTAACTGGACAACTTAAGGAACTAGAAAAAACTAAACAAACTAAATCCAAAGCTAGATAGAAGGAAAATAAAAAAGATGAGAGCAGAAATAAACAAAATAGAAAAATAGACAATCAATAAAACCAAAAATTGTTTCTTCAAAAAGATCAACAAAGTTGACATACCCTTACCTACATGGACTTAGAAAAAAAGACTCAAATGATTAAAATCAGAAATGAAAGTGAGGCCATTACTACCAATTCTACAGAAATAAAAAAGATTATAAAAGAGTACTATGATCAACTGTAGGCCAACAAATTGGATAGACTAGATGAAACAGACAAATTACTAGAAACACAACACCCACCAAGACTAAATCACAAAGAAATAACCAATCTGAATAGACTTAAAACTTGTAGAGATTGAATGAGTAATAAAAAATTCCCAACAAGGTCCTGAACCTGATGGCTTCCCTGGTAAATTCTACTAAACAGTAAAATAAAGACTAATATCAATCCTTCTCAAACTTTTCAAAAAAAAAAAACAACAAACACTGAAGAGAAGAGTACACTTCCCAACTCATCCTATGTGGTCCACATTACTCTGATACCAAAGGCAGATTAAGGCACTACAAGAAAAGAAAACTATAGGCTATTAACCCTTATGAACACTGATGTAAAATCCTCAACAAAATAATAACAAACAGAATTCAATGGCATATTAAAAGGATTATACACCATACTCAATGAGATTTATTCCTTGACTGCAAGAATAGTTCAACATACCAAAACAAACAAACAAACAAACAATCAATGTAATACTCCACATCAACAGAATAAAGGTAAAAACCATGTGATCACCTCAACTGATGCAGGAATAGCTTTTGACAAAATTCAACACCCTTTCATGAAAAACACACTCAACAAACTAAGAACAAAAAGAAACTAACTCGCCCTGGCCGGTTTAGCTCAGCGGTTAGAGCATCGGCCTGCGGTCCAGAGAGACCCGGGTTCAGTTCCTGCTAAGGGCATGTACTTCGGTTGTAGTTTGTCCCTGGTCCTGGCTGGTCGTGCGGGTGGCAGCCACTCGATGTGTCCCTTTCACGTCGATGTTTCTCTCTCTCTCTCTTCCTCTCTCTCCCTCCCACTCTATCTGAACAAAAAATGAAAAAATGTCCTCGGGTGAGGATTAAAAAAAAAAAAAAGAAACTAACTCAACATAATGAAGCCACATATGAAAAATCCAAAGCAAACATCATTCTCAATGGTGAAAGGCTAAAAACTTTTCCCTTACAATCAGGAATAAGACTAAGATGACCACTTTCAGCATTTTTTATTAACAGTTGTTTTAATAGTTGATTGATTTTTACAGAGAGAGGAAGAGAGAGAGAGAAACACCTATGTAAGAGTGTAACATCAACTGGCTGCCTTCTGCACACCCCCTACTGGGGATCGAGCCAGCAACCCAGGCTTGTGCCCTGACAGGAACTCAAACCAGCAACCCTTCAGTGCACAGGACAACACCCAATCAACTGAGCCACACCAGCCACAGCTCAGCATTTCTATTCAACATTTTAATGAATGTCTGGCCAGAGAGTTTGGCAATAAAAATAAATAAAATGCACCCAGCCCTGGCCGGTTTGGCTCAGCGGTTAGAGCACTGGCGCACAGACCAAAGGGTCACAGGTTCGATTCCAGTCAAGGGCATGTACTTGGGTTGCGGGTTTGATCCCCGGGCTCGGTCGGGGTCAGGTGGGAGGCAACCAATCAATGTTTCTCTCTCACACTGATATTTCTCTCTCTCTAAAAAAAAAAAAAAAAAATCAGTAAAAACATATTTTAAAAGAAGCAGCAGCAGCCCTGGCCAGTTTGGCTCAGCGGTTAGAGCGTCGGCCTGCAGAACGGAGAGTCCTGGGTTTGGTTCCCACTAAGGGCACGTACCTTGGATGCGGTTTGTCCCCGGCTCCTGTTGGGGTCGTGTGGGTGGCAACCACTCGGTGTGTCTCTCTCACATCGATGTTTCTCTCTCTCTCTCTTCCCCCCTCTCTCCCTCCCGCTCTATCTGAAGATAAATGCAAAGATGTCCTCGGGTGAGGATAAAAAAAAATAGAAGATACAAATAAATGGAAGCGTATACCGTGCTCATGAATAGGAAGAATTAACATCATTAAAATCTCCATAGACCCCAAGGCAAACTACAGAATCAATGCAATTTTTATCAAAATACCAACAGTGCCCTGGCCAGGTGGCTCACTTGGTTGTAGCATCATCCATGCACCAAAAAGTTGTAGGTTCGATTCCCAGTCAGGGCACATACCTAGGTTGCAGGTTTGATCCCTGGTAGGGCATGTGTGGTGACCAATCAATGTTTCTCTCACTTCAATATTTCTCTCTCTCTCCCCCTTTCCTCTCTCTCTAAAATCAATGAAAATATATCCTCAGGTGAAGATTAAAAAAATAACAATACTAATGGAATTTTTAACAGAACTAGAACAGATAATCCTAAAATTTAGATGGAACCTCAAAAGACCCCAAATAACCAAAGCAATCTTGAGAAAGAAGAACAAAGTTGACATAGCACACAACCTGATATCAAAACAGCAGGGTACTGGCATAAAAACAGACACATGAATCAATGAACCACATAGAGTCTAGGAAAAAAACCCACACCTATATGGTTAACCAACATGACAAATGAGGCAAGACTATACAATGGGGTAAAGACAGTCTCTTCAATAAATGATGGTAAGAAAACTGGACAGATACATACAAAAAAATAAAACTAGACCACTTTCTTACACCATATACAAGAATAAACTCAAAATGGATTAAAGATTTAAATGTAAGACCGAAAACCATAAAACTCCTAGAAGAAAACATAGGCAGTAAACTCTCTGACATAACCTTTACCAGTATTTTTTGGGATATGTCACCTCAGACATGGGAAACAAAAGAAAAAATAAACAAATGTGACTACATCAAACTAAAGTTTTTGCACAGTGAAGGAAACCACCAACAGAACAAAAGGACAACCGACTGAATGGAAAAAGATATTCGCCAATGATACATGTGATATAGAGAACCTTAAAGAGTCCACAAAAACTATTAGAATAAATGAATTTAGTAAAGTGGCAGGATACAAAATTAATATTCAAAAGTCACTTGCATTTTTACATACCAGTAACAATCCATCAGAAAGAGAAATTAAGAAAACAATTCCATTTACAATTCCAAAATATCTGAGGAACTCATAAAACCAAACACACACACAATAATAAGAATGCAATTAAAAAATGGACAGATGACCCAGTTAGACATTTCTCTAAAGAGTACATACAAATGGCCAACAGACATATGAAAAGATGCTCAACATCACTAATTATCAGGGATACACAAATTAAAACCACAATAAGATAGCACCTCAGACCTGTCAGAATGGCTATCATCAATAAATCAACGAACGAGCACTGGCAAGGATGTGGAGAAAAGGGAACCCTTGTGCACTGCTGGTGGGATTGCAAATTGGTGCAACCACTATGGAAAACAATATGGAGGTTCTTCAAAATATTAAAAATAAAAACAGAACTATCATATAATCCAGCAATCCCAATTCTGGGTATTTATCCAAAGAAATCCAAAATACCAATTTGAACAGATAGCCCTGGCCGGTTTGGCTCAGCAGTTAGAGCATCAGCCCACAGACCAGAGAGTCCCAGGTTCAGTTCCCGCTAAGGGCATGTACCTCAGTTGCAATTTGTCCCCAGCCCCGGTTGGGGACGTATGGGTGGCAACCACTGGATGTGTCTCTCACATCAATGTTTCTCTCTCTTTCTTCCTCCCTCTCTCCCATGCACCAAGAGGCCGCCAGTTTGATTCCCGGTCAGGGCACATGCCCAAGTTGTAGGCAAATCCCCAGTGGAGGTCATGCAGGAGAACATCATGCATCGATGTTCTCTCTCATCGATGTTTCTATCTCTCTTCTCCCTCGCCCTTCCTCTTTCTCTAAAATCAATAAAGAAAAATAAATAAATAAATAAATATATATATATATATATGTATGTATGTATGTATATACACACACAAGTGGATTAACAAAATATCTGGAAAAAACATACATTGAAATATTAATCTCCCACTCTGATTGAAATAAATACATGGCAAGTAATAGCAAATGTAAATATAAACTGCCAATAAAGAAGTATTAATCCCCTAATAAACTAAGAAGCAAAAAACTTTTAAATAACACGATAAAATTTCTCTTCTTTTTATCTTTTAAACAAAAAAAATGATATAGAAAGAAAAAAAATTGAGAATGAAATAATATGTAACTTCATCTACATATTTATCAAAAAGGAATAATAAACTTTTCAAAAGAGTGTAACAGTGCTCAACTCAGTTATGTCCATAAACCTGGTCCCCAAATCTCCAATCTCCTGGTTAATGCCTCAAACCACAACCAGAATGTCTTGTTGCAAATTTCTTCTTTTAGAAAATAAAATGTATTAGTAGTTAAACTTGGTTATTGCATAACATATACATATGCCATATCATCATGTTGGACACTTTAATTATGCACAATTTTATTTGTCAATTATATCTCAATACAGCTGGGGGAAGAATATAATGAATTATGGGGATGATCTATATTGCAAGAACATTGGGGTTGGAGGAAGACACAGAAAAATAGGTAAAGTTTCAAAGGCATTCTGGAAGTCCACATAAAAGAATGATTCAGCCCTGGCCAGTTTGGCTCGGCAGTTAGAGCATCGGCCTGCAGTCCAGGGAGACCCGGATTCGGTTCCCGCTGAGGGCATGTGCCTCGGTTGCAGTTTGTCCCCGGCCCTGGTTGTGTCGTGCGGGAGGCGGCCACTCGATGTGTCCCTTTCGCATCGATCTCTCTCTCTCTCTCTCTCTCTCTCTCTCTCTCTCTCCCCCTCCCTCCCTCCCTCCCACTCTATCTGAACAAAAAATGGAAAAGTGTCCTCGGGTGAGGATAAAAAAAAAAAAAAGAATGATTCAAACTTCAAGTTTAGCACCAAAAAAGCCATCTTCAAAAGAGAATTTCCATTGAAAAAAGGCATGTGCATGTGTGCGTACGTGCATGTGTGTCTATGTATTTGTGTGTGTAGCATACATGCCATTCAGAAAGAGCATTAAAGGATGGTTAAGACTTTCTCAAAATTTGTATTAGATCATAGATTGAGATTAAAGTAAGAAATTAATACTATTTGAAGTAAGTTTTCAAATAACCATACTTTTCTAAAAGATAAAACTATACTGTTTTAAGACTCAATACTCACTGTATTCCAGCTTCTTTCTCTTCTTTTTCTCTTTCAATTGTTCTTCCTCCTCCTTGACTCCCTCTTCTCCTTCTTCTCTTTGCTCGTCTCCCAAAGTATCATAACATACTGCATCACGATGAGCAGCCTTCCTCTGGAAATGCTTAGTTTTGGATCCTCCTTTAACAAGTACAACTTTTCTTTTCAAACAAGTGCAGCCAAACATGCAATCTGGTCGGCGGCAGTGAGCAGGCTGACGCTTCTCCAAAGCTAGACTGGAACATATGCAACCCAATCGACAGAAGTCATTGTTGCATGGAGGTGCCCGTTTCCTTATGATTGTGTGGATGGGTTTAGTTTTGAGAGATGCCTAAAGTAAAAGCAGAAAAATTTAAATCTACTAAATCATCCCCCAACACCACCAACAACCTACAGTCACAAGTTGGTCTGCCTTCTTCTCTGACTCTGAGCACTCAGTACAAGAGCACAAGATTGGGGCAGATTCAAATGACAGAACATGAATATAAACAGAACTCTGAGCAATCTCCCATTCTAATGCATAGTACAGACAAGCAAGAGAGTATTTTAATTAATTATGAGCCAAATATCAACAAAGATAAATTTATTCTCAATAGAAATCACACATAATGTCAAACGCTGACAACTTAAGGCCCAAGGACCAATCCAGCCTGTTTCATAAATAAAGTTTCACTGGAATATAACCAGGTTCATTCATTTTTTTAACTTTTTATTTATTTTTTTGTTAATCCTCACCCCAAGTATATTTTTCCATTGATTTTTTTAGATAAGAGTGGAAGGAAGGGAGGGAGGGTGGGAGGGAGGGAGAGAGAAACATTGACGTGAGAGACACACATCGATTGGTTGCTTCCCACAGGACCCTAACCAGGGCCGGGGATCAATCCCTCCACCCTTTGGTCCACAGGCCAACGCTCAACCGCTGAGCCAAAACGGCCAGGGCCAGACTCAATCCCTTAACTAATGTCCATGGTATTACAACAGCAGGGTTGAGAAACTGCAATAGAGTGCACAGCCCACAAAACCTAAAATATGTACTGTCTGTTCTACAGAAACAGTTTGTGGAACCCTGCTCTGTGGTTATTAATAAAAAAGGAATAACAATATACATGCATAAAACTCTTTGGAAATGATTACTAATAAAGGACATTTTATTCATTCCCAACATCTGATGATCTTCAGCTCTAGAATTTAGTCATAACATTAAAAAATAGGTACAGAAATTTCATGACAAGAAAATTATCCTCATTCTTGTTGTGTCACATTACATCACTAGAGGCTGCTAAGATAGGTGAAACCATAATAAATAAATTTTTAAAAATTTTTTATTTCTTTATTGATTTTTAGAGAGAGAAGAAGGGAGAGGGAGAGGCAGAAACATCGATGAGAGAGAACATCGAATGGCCACCTCCTGCATGCCTTCCACTGGGGATTTGGCCCACAACCTGGGCATGTGCCCTGACTGGGAATCGAACTGGCGACCTCTTGATACATGGGTCGACGCTCAACCACTGGGCCACACCAGCCAGGCTGAAAATTCTTAATATAAAATTTTAGCCCTGCCTAGTGTGGCTCACTTGGTTGGAGCATCATCCTATGCACCAAAGGGTCCCAGGTTCAATTCCCAGTCAGAGCACTTACCCAGTTGGGGCATGTACAGGAGGCAACTGATCAATGTTTCTCTCTCACACTGATGTCCCTCCCCGCCCTCTTCCTCCCTCTCCCTTCATCTCTCTCTAAAATAAATTAAGTCGGGCCAGTGTGGCTCAGTGAGTGGGCACTGACCCACGCACCAAGAGGTCACCGGTTTGATTCCCAGTCAGGGCACATGCCCAGGTTGTGGACCCGATCCCCAGTGGGGGGCATGCAGGAGGCGGCAAATCGTTCTCTCTCATCGATGTTTCTATCTCTCTCTCCCTCTCACTTCCTCTCTCTCTAAAATCAATTAAGGAAAAAAAAAATTAAAAACAAAAAACAAAAAACCATATCCTTGGGTGAGGATTAAATAAAAATATTTTTTAAGACAAAAGCTTTCTCTCCATAGGTTCATTAATTTTTTGGATTTGGGGGGATTTAGTACCTTTTAAGCAGAATTGTCAAAGCTGTTTTAACAAGATCAGCAAATGTACTTGCCCACATACTGGAGAATGAAATTAGAGACTTTCAGAATGACCAGCTGCCTCTATATAGAAGAGGAATATTATTCAAAGACACAAATGTTCTGTTTCCCTCTGCAGCAGGAGGGATCTACACTTGGGTATCTAGCTGATAAACAACAAACGTGGAAGACATGTCCTTAGTTGTCACTAAAGTAACTAAATGCCCAATTCTCCTGCAAAAAAACCCATTCCCCTTCCCCCTCATTAACCTAATTCTTTCTAGCCAAGAATATGCCTCTGGAAAACAACAGATAACTTACTTGAGCCGTAAGCAGAGTTGTTAAAGATACATCTGCTCGTTCTTCAGTGATATAGGTCCTTGGTTTTCCTTCCCAAAGTGCACAGTCCTCCAGGTCCATTAACTTCACTTGAGATTTAGACAAGCCCGCAGGGCGAGTTCCCTGTTGCTGCTGCTGCTGGTGGTGTGTGTGCCGCAAATTAATTTGCTTTGGGAATGTATTTTCATCTAAAGTTGGCACAACAAAGCTATTCACCTGGTTTTCTGAGATGGTGCCTGAAGAATTCTTGGTAACCTTATCTCCTGGAATAATATGAGTATGTTTCTGCTTTGGTGAAACAGGATATGGCAAAATGGATTTATAAGATGATTTAGTTCGGCTACTGTAAGTTGCCTGTTTGTTTTGAGACTTTGCCTTTCGAGACGCAGGGGGTACAGAATGAGGCTTCAAAGAGTAAGAGGTAGAAGGGGAAATGGTAGATTGCTTCTTTAGTACACTATCAAGTGTCCGTACATAACTAGTACTCTTAGTGGGAAGCTGGTATACCACAGGAGATGTGGGAGCATTAGAAGAGAAACCCATGCTTGTTTCCATCAGTTTGCCTTCGTTTTCCAAGTATTCATCTAGCTTATCACTGCAGAAAGCAGAACGGTTTTTCAGTGGACCTTCTGAATTCCCACCTAGAAATAAGGAAACACAGATACTTAAATAAATCTAGAATACATCTTTAGATCTCTAAAAAAATACATTAAAAAATGCCAGAATTCCTTCTTCAGAAGAAAAACATAAAATATAAAACCAAGTAAAGAGATTAAATGTCATACAGCCCTGGCAGGTTTGGCTCAGCGGTCAGAGCGTCGGCCAGTGGACCAACGAGTTGTAGGTTCAATTCTGGTCCAGGGCACTACCTCAGTTGCAGTCCTGGTTGGGTCGTGCAGGAGGCAACCAGTCGATGTGGCTCTATCACATCGATGTTTCTCTCTCTCTCTCTCTCCCTCCCTCCCTCCCACTCTATCTGATAATAAGTAGAAAAATATCCTCGGGTGAGGAATAAAATAAAATAAATAAATAAACTAACAAACAAACAAACAAATATCATACACTAATTATAATAAAATCCATTCTCTAAAGTTATTTCATTTCATATATTTAGTATTAACTTTTTTTAAGACTTACTTTTAACAAAGGCTGTGGTCACATGTTTCAGAACATATTTATAATCTTTTTATATAGCTGATTACCTTCATTCCTAGATGCAGAAGCACCATGAAACTTTCCCCTCCATCCCTTGATCTTGGTGAAGTCATTGGTCTTTCCTGTTCTAGAAACAAAGGGAAATCCAGCATCTAAAAAAGAAAAAGTAAAAGAGATTACCAAAATCCTAGCAAGCCAATATTTAATATCTAATTAATTACTAAGACTTTATCTGAAATGTATAAATCATTAAGACTATGCCACTAGATAAAAGATCTACTCTAGACTATCCTAAATGTACTTTGTCTCTAAGAAATGTAGCTTTTTATTTATATCACAAACTTGACTTCATAAATGCTATACACTCACCAGGAGAGGCAGGGTTGGTTCCTGTAAGGTTCCAGAAAGGAAAGCTAGTGGCTGGAGCCAAAGGTAGCTGTACTCCCAAGTACTTAAGATCAATGCTCATTGTTGGATCCACTGAATTCAATTTTAAGCCCACTAAAAGAAAAAAGGACCACAAATCATATTGGGTTTTTTAACCTTCGGTTGGGAGAGGAGAGACAATAGAGATAAAGGAGATAGTGAAGAACAAAATGATGAAATAAAAATTTTAAATGGCAGAGAGACTTTAAGGTGACCCCATGATTCTCACCTCCTGGTGGTATTACATATTTGTGTAATCCTCCTCCCTCCTTGAGTGTGGGCAGACCCTGTGATTTTTTTCAAGCAATGGAATGTGGGGGCAAAAGGGATGGGATACACATGATTATATGCATGTAATAACATAAGAATAAATGTTATCACCCATCTTGCTCAAGATGCAAGGATATAAATTCTGCCAACAACCTGATGGAAACTGGAAAAATCCCTCCCCAGTCAATCCTCTAATGAGAAACCAGGCCTGACATTTTGATTATCTTGTGAAACCCTAAGCAGAGGACGACCCTGTTGTTACGACACCCAAACTCCTGACCCACTGAAAATGTGAGACAATATATGTATTGTTTTAAGGTGCTAAGTTTGTGGTAATTTGCTAAGCAACAATAGATAACTAATACACAGACATAACGGAATTCAGATCTTTTGTGCTTTTAACCTTTTTGTGTTCCAGAGACTTTCTAGGACCTCTAATACAAACTTGCCATAGACTAAACTTATGTCCTGCTTATGGTTACTAATTCTCCAGTTATTATTAATTATATTTATGGTTAATTGAGCCTATAACTATTATGACTTATTTATAGGTTAAGAGGCAATCTTTTGGGAAAGTATTTTACATATACTTTTACTTTTTTAACAATTTACATCTGAGATTTGTCTATGGTAACAGATTTACCTCTCAATCATTTATTTTACACCGTTATAGATTACAAATAGACTCCAATTTATTCATCATTCTTCTATTGATGAGATAGTTGTTTCCTATTTTTAACTATTACAATGTTGCAGTATACTTGTACATCTTCTACAACTATGTACATCACACATATGTCCATGTTTGAGAGCTTTCTCTAATGTATTTAGCTTTTCCTTATGCCATTTACCCAGAAGAGGAATTGCTATATAACAGTGTAAGTTCATCTTTCAATTTTATTGAATGTTGTGTTTTGCATATTTGTGGCTGCCCAAATATTTTGAACACTATTCCTACATAGTTGTTCCTTTTCCCCGCTATAACGCCTACCTCTTTAAGGCAGGTGTTAGAAAAACTCACTTTCCAACTTCTCTTGCAGTTTATGTGCAGACATGAGACATGAATTTTACTATCAGATGCATCCATGAAAGACTTCAATTTAGAAGAGAGCACCATGAGGAGAGATACACTGTGTAGAATTATGCAAACGAGCGTGACAGTTTTTGACCAAAGAACTTTAGAGGTAAAAGTAACCAAGGCCCTAGCTGTAGTATGCTGTGTTCGGTGTCCACACTGACAATGGTGGTGACTGTCCAATGTTGTGAGACTGCTTGTATGAGTAGTCTGGGAATATAATTTGGGCATTTTTCCTGACTACATACCCCTACAATCTATTTTTCTGGCTTTTCAGGAGATCCTGTAGTCATCTGATATTGTTTAATAAATTCAAATTCTATTTCATTTGTAGAGTAGATTCTGATGTTTGCAACTAAGAATTCTAACTTAAAGTTATTAAAGGGCATATAAGAAAATGATGATTATGTAACACACTGGAATAAACATGAAGCAACCAGTGACTGGAGGCAACCAGCTCCATAGTTACTGATTTCCCTTGGTCTTGCCTAGCCACTCTGAGATCAATATCTCAAGAGCATACCTGTCACATAATGATGGATCACCATGTGCAACAATGCACTAGTGGGAATCTGTGCTCTACATACTACCAAATTACTCTCAATTTATACTCCCTCCAGTAGTGCATGATCCTATCACTGGACTTTAAAACTTGTTTCAATCTTATTGATATAAAATGTTATCCTGTTATTCTTAAATTTGCATTTTCTATTACTAGTGACAATCTCTAATTTGGATTTACTCATTTGTGAATTACTGGCTTCATGATATTATTGAGCAGGACAGTATTTAACTTAAAATGTTAACACAATTGAAGCCAAAAGGAATTCAAAGTATTAAGTATCAGAGTAATAACCATTAAAAGTCATAGGTACAGGTTTCCAATAAAAAGTTTACATTGTGCTAATTGCCTAAAAAATAAAGACAGACATTGGGTAAGCCCTGGCCAGCGTTGCACAGTGGTTAGAGTGTCGGCCCACACACCGAAGGATTCTGGGTTCAATTCCCAGTCAAGGGCATGTACCTGGGTTGCAGATTTGATCCCCACCCCAGTTGGGGAGTGTGCCTCTCTCATATCGATGTTTTTCTCTCTCACTTGCCCTCCTTTCCTTTCTTTTCCCTCCCACTCTCTCTAAAAATCAATGGAAAAAATATTCTCAGGTGAGGGTTAACAACAACAACAAAAAGACACTAGATAAATTATAAATTACAAATTCCTATGGCTAATCTGTGTATCCTCCACATATAACTTCTCTGCACAAAAGATGGTATTCTGTTTTAGTTTGCAATTTGTTAAAATAAATTTTATTTAATCACATGATGTGATTAAAACTAACATCAATAAAATAAAACATTCTTTCCTCATGTTTCCAATCAACTGGGAGAAAATAAGATTATGAATAAAAACAACTGGTTTCTAATCTTGTCTTTGGCCTAAATTTCTCTTAGCTTTAGCTTCCTCATCAGTAAAATAAATATCAATCCACAACGCTGGGTTTTATGTTTTAAGACTTTTACTACATCTTCTCTGTGAAATACTCTGTAATACAGATGGTGATAGATATAAAAGCCATTTCCCAAACCTCAAAGAGCTTTTTGTTGTTTTCCCAACTGACTCATTAGTAGTTACAACAGGGTAAAGTAAGTCCTAAGAGATGTAAACAAAAAGAAATGACATTTGAAAAGCCAAAAGGAATCAAAACTTTTCAGAGGGTGTAATTCTTAAATTAGAATAAGTAGGAATTAACATGGAAAGGTGAGGAGGGAAAGCAGAGTGGAACCTGAAAGTAAGATACTGTAGAAATTCAAGTGAGAACTGAATCCTAAACAAAGAATAAAATGAAATACTGTGGTGCTTTCAGAAGAAAAAAAAAATACTCTATTATTATTACTGACAAAACTACCAGAACAGCTGACTACAGAGAAGGTAGAAAAAATAATTAAGTTGTTAAAAACATACCCACACAACCAAGTTAATAGACATGCAAAATCTAGACCCATACAATAAATTTAGAGACTGTTTTTCCTCTGTATTTTCTTTTCTGCATTTACTTGTATTTTGGGAGTGTACTTGGCATCACTCCCAAAAGTAATACCAACTCCTAAAAACAACAGTTAAGACCAAATGTATTTTAAATATACACAATAATTTTTAAAAGCCCTAAAAATAGAGATCACTGCCATATAAAACACTGTTCAAAGTAATTCCCAATTTCACTTATTGAGGCTATCCAGAAATGTTTGCCCTGCAAAAAATTCCTTCCCCAAGTAACAGATACATGAGACCTAGACTTAGTTGGTTTCATATGAATAACTTTAGTTTAGAGAAAATAAGACAACTAAATAATTCATAGAAGGCACACAACCCCAAATAAAATCCTATCCACAATTTAACAAAAGTATACTCCTAAATGCTTTTGCCTTTTGGCCATATTAGGAGATATTTCTTAAATATATACTATCACACCATTGCAAAAACAAAAATAAAACAAAACAACCCGTAAAGATAGAAGTAAAAAACAAATTATTTAGATTCAAACTTAGCTAAGATAATAAACTATAGCAAAAAATGCCTGCCTCTAGCTAAACCTGCTAAAATATAAAGTATCCACAAAAACACACTCAAGGGGAAAAAACACTTATGTGAATAGCCAACAAAGAACAGAAAAGCAGATACATACATATGAAAAAAATCCAGCTAATTATCAATTTAAATTACATTCAGAATATTTTTTAATAACTAAAAAGAGGCAGCTCTGAAAAGACTGTCATAAAGGAATTTAACATTAAGACTGATGAGTCCATATTGATATAAATAAATGAATGAATGAACAAATGGAGAAGACCTGGCCGGTATGGCTCAGTGGTTGAGCACTGACTCATGCAACAAGAGGTCACCAGTTTGATTTCCAGTCAGGGCACATGCCAGGTTGTGGGCCGGATCCCCAGTGGGGGACATGCAGGAGGCAGCCAATCAATGTTCTCTCTCATTGATGTTTCTATCTCTCTCTAAAAATCAATAAAGAAAAAAAATACATTAAAAAAGAAAAACAAGCCCTGGCCGGTTTGGCTCAGTGGTTAGAGTGTCGGCCAGTGGACCAGAGAGATTCAGGTTCAGTTCCCACTAAGGGCATGTACCTTGGTTGCAGTTTGTCCCGGGCCGTCGTGGGGTCGTGTGGGTGGCAGCCACTCGATATGTCTCTCTCACATCGATGTTTCTCTCTCTCTTCCCCCCCTCTCCCTCCCGCTCTATCTGAAGATAAATGCAGAAATGTCCTCTGCATTTATCTTCAGATAGAGCAAAAAAAAAAAAGAAGAAAAACAAGCCCTGGCCGGTTTGGCTCAGTGGTTAGAGCGTCGGGCCTGCAGACCAAAGAGTCACGAGTTCGATTCTGGCCAAGGGAACATACCACAGTTGCAGTTCGTCCCCAGCCCTGGTTAGGGTTGTGCGGGAGGCAACCAATCAATGTGTCTCTCTCACATCGATGTTTCTCTCTCTCTCTCTCTCCACCTCCCCCTCCTTCCCACTCTATCTGAAGATAAACGGAAAAATATCCTTGTCTGAGGATTAAAAAAAAAAAAGAAAAACAAAACCAAATGGAGAAGACAAATCTCTGGTACAGAAGGATTCCAAATAATTTATGTAGATATTCCACCCTTGAGAAAGTGGAGCATAACTTCCTACTCCTTAAACGTGGGCTACATAGTGATTTCCTTCCAAAGAGTACAGCATGGAAAGGTCAGTGACAAATCATGTTGTTAATATGTGGCCTTGATATAACAGGATGAGAATGACACTTTATCTCTGTGGTCTTCCTCCCACAAACATATAAGCCCAGTCTAACCATGAAACATCAGACAGATCCCAACTGAGGGACAGTCTACAAATACATGACCAATACTCCTCAAAACTGTCAAGGTCATTAAAAACAAAGAAAGTCTGAGAAACCATCTCAGCAAAAAGGATCCTAAGGAGTAATGACCACTAAATGTAATGTGATTTTTCAACATGGGATCATGGAACAGAAAAAAAGTAAGGAGTGCTCGCTTCGGCAGCACATATACTAAAATTGGAACGATACAGAGAAGATTAGCATGGCCCCTGCACAAGGATGACACGCAAATTCGTGAAGCGTTCCATATTTAAAAAAAAAAAAGTAACTAAGGAAATGTGAATAAAGTATGAACTTTAGTTAAAAATAATACAGGGTGGGGCAAAAGGAGGTTTACAGTTATTTATCCATTTCTATGATCAACTGTAAACATACTGTTGCCCCACCTGTATATCAATACTGGCTCACTAATTCTAACAAATGTACTACTATACAAATGTTAGATGTTAATAGAGGAAACTGTGTAGAGTACAAGAGAACTCTCTGTATTATGTTCCCAAGTTTTCTGTACATCTAAAACTTATCTAAAAATAAAAGGTTTATTCAAAAATCCCAGTTGGTATGGCTCAGTGGATTGAGTGTTGTCCCATGGACTGAGAGGTCCAGTCAGGGCACGTGCCTGGGTTGCAGGCTCGATTCCCAGTAGGGAGTGTGCAGGAGGCAGCTGATCGATGTTTCTCTCAAATCGACATTTCCATCGCTCTTTCCCTTCCTCTCTCTCTAAAAAAATCAATAGTTATTTTTTCAAAAAAAGTTTATTTAAAAATTGACACAGAATTGACTTAGTTGCAATGAAGTAGAAATGCTTTTACAGGAATACATTCAAAGTTCAAAAACAGGTCATTTCAGGTTGATAAACTAAAAAATGAATTTGGATGTAGTAAAAAAGTGTAAGAGAAAAAAATACAGTACTGTGAAAAACAAAATTTAAAACCTTATTTTAGCAACAAAACTATCATCAACAACAATAAAAACATTTCCTCTGACTTAATCAACATTTCTTCCAGAATTTCAAAGCAAGCTCTAAAAAGCTTACAAGTGTTTCAAGCTTCTTTCAGCTCAAAAATATTTTAAGTGCTTATTTTCTAAATAATACAACTTTTCAGCTAGTAGAAAGGCAAAGAAATATGACAATATAGAATTGAAATTTAACAAATTACTTCAAGCATCAATTTTTATAAAGGGATCTGGAAGAATACTTTCATTATCTTCAGAGACCTGAGGGTGGCATCACTCAGTACAAATATTTAGTTAAGAAGCAAAGATTGGGGGTGGAGGGCAGACATCTGGCAAAATAAAATAGAGGAAAAAAATCCAAAACAGAACTCTACCTCACACCTAATGAAAAGTAAGTGCCACATGGATTACAGATGTTAACTATTTAAAAGAAATAAAACTAGAAAAGAATGCAGCTGAGCCCTTAGCCAGGCAGCTCAGTTGGTTAGCATCATCCAGATACACCAAGGTTGAGAGTTCAATCCCCAGTCAGGGCACATGCAGAAGTCAACCAATGAATGCATGAATGAAGAGAACAACAAGTCAATGTTTCTTTCTCTCTCTCTCTCTCTGTCATGTTAATAATTTTTTTTTAAATGTAGTTGAGCCCTGGCCTGTTTTGCTCAATGGTTAGAGCGCCGACCCGCAGACCAGAGAGTTCCGGGTTCAGTTTCCACTAAGGGCACATAAGTTGCAGTTTGTCCCCAGCCCCAGTTGGGGTCGTGTGGGTGGCAACCAGTCGATGTGTCTCTCTCACATCAATGTTTCTGTCTCTCTCTTCCTTCCTCTCTCCCTCCCGCCGCTCTATCTGAAGATAAATGTAAAAATGTCCTTGGGTGAGGATTTAAAAAAATGCAGTTGAATTAATTTTAACAACATGAGGATTAAGCAAAAACTTGAACATGACACTAAATGCATGATCGGTATAGCAGGTACAAACTGATGGCTCACACACACATTTTGTTTGGCTCTGTTTTTAAAGCTTTGCCCAAAAAACTAGTATCAGCTGCTATCACTTGAAAGTTGAAAGACATTACATAAATATACTAACTTCAGCTTCTATTGCACAATGGGAATTTCTGAAAATACTGGGTCCACATTCCCATATGACAACATTCCAGGGATGGATGTAGCTGCCCCTTTAGAAAAGATACCTGTGCTCCAGCCCACCAAAGTCCAACCCAACCCACAAATTCAGGCTATTTCACTTTATGTTTCCTGCTTAGTTTCCATAAGCATTTGACTTTGAAGCTCCTTTACAAAAAGGAAAAAATTACCGATTTGACTCAAATGTCCATAAGGAAAGGAAAAAACTCCCATCTTAGCCAACAAGGAAATAATAGGCAAATAAACCAGAGCAAAACACTGGCAGGGATCACTGATATATTAACTCTATTTTATTTTTATTTTTTAATCCTCACCAAAGGACATTTTTCCATTTTATCATCAGACAGAGTGGGAAGGAGAGGGAGGGAAGGAGAGGGAGGGAGGGAGGGAGAGAAAGAGAGAAACATCAATGTGAGAGGAACACATCGACTGGTTGCCTCCTGCACGACCTGACCAGGACTGGGGACGAACCAAAACAGAGGTACGTGCCCTTGACCGGAATCAAATTCGCGACCCATTGGTCCGCGGGCCGACCCTCTAACCACTGAGCCAAACCGGCCAGGGTGATATATTTAACTCTAGAACTAAGACTAAAGCATATGTGAGAATTACATATGAGAATAGGTTGAAAGAATACAATATAAATGTTAAAATATTCATACATTATCAGAGTATAACAAAAAAATGGAAGTAGGAGGGGAAATAAAGATAAAGCGTAAGTTAACTGATAGGGAGAAGATAATGCTATTTAAATAAAATAGCAGAAGTGAAAGCTGACAATAAACAATAACAAATGTTATTACCAGCCAAGACTAATAATGATGTGACTGTGACTGTCCATTAAAATCCACAGTACAGCCCTGGCCAAGCTGGCTCAGTGGTTAGAGCGTCGGCCCACGGAACAGAGTCACGGGTTCGATTCCAGTCAAGGGCATGTACTTCAGTTGCGGTTTGGCCCCTGTAGGGACAGAGTCATGGACAGAGTCATGTGGGAGGCAACCAGTCAATGTGTCTCTTTCACATCAATGTCTCTCTCTCTCTCTCTCTCTCTCTCTCTCTCTCTCCCCCCTCCTTCCTCCCTCCCTCCCACTCTATCTGAAGAGAAATGGAAAAATATCCTAGGGTGAGTATTAACAAAAAATCCATAGTACGCAGTCCACTTGGATTGAGATTTGCACATTTGAAGATCACACTGTCCAACACAAGTGGTCTCACATCAAAGCACAAATTCTTCAAATATTACCATTTGATTTAAAAATTAAATGATCATTTTAGAAATCAACCTTCTGTTTGTTAGTTTAATGATTACACTCTCATATAAATGATCTACTATATAATATAAATGAGCTAGACAGTCCTTTGAAAAGAAAGCTAACTCAAAAAACTCAATAAACTACTCCAAGAAGCACACCTTATAAATCAGATATAAGAAACTAAAAATTGGGACATGGCTTATAATCTTTTATTTACAGTACAAATAGAAAAATCAGTAGCTACTACAACAGCAATAAATATGATAGATTTCACTATTTAAAAAAAAAGGATTAAGTAACATAATAAAGGCCAAAGTAATATATTACAACAAAACAGAGATAATGAAAAATTCAAATTAAGTCCCAAGCAATACATAAAATGTTTACAAGCCACAAAATGAGAGAGAAAACTATTCTTCTATTTACATACCTAAATATATTACTAAGTATATAAGAATAAGGACCCTCCCAGCCAAAAAGTCACAGAAACAAAAGCAACCAAAATTTAAAAGATGAGAAATAGGGAGGAAAATACTGTGTTATAAGAAAGAGAAAACACCACTTTCTTATCATGATACATTTTTAATGCATGAGATATGTTTCACAAAGATAAAACAACATCAGAATAGGGTTTCTCTTAGGGTAAAAAGGACCTAGAAATGTTTTTAAGTTAAGGGGGAGGGAAAAAAGAGAAAAATGCAAGCTGAGAGAGGCACTGAAAAGAAATGAAATCAAAGATATGGGGGGAAAAGGTGAAACAGAAAAGGGAGGAAGGAGAAACAGAAAGGGAGTAAGAGGGGAAAGAGAGTAGAAGGAAAGGAGAAAGAGAACAAAATTTTAAACTAATTTGTATATTTCTTTTTAGAGAATATTACCTTCTTGAAGACCAGGATGTATCACTTGCTTGTGCCGCAAGGCCTTCAAATCTTCTATCAACTCCTTTTCCAACTGGGAAATTCTTGCTCTGCAACCTATTCAGAAAACAATGATGAAGTAAACTAGTATGTACTACAGAAAAATTAACATTGCATCTTTCACTTCTAGAGCCAAACCCCAAATATGGCTCTCTTTTTATATCATTACATAGTACCTGGGTCATTTGTGGTTGATGCCTGATGACTAGAGGGTTCTTCTGTTGTCCCATCAACTGCATGAATGTCTAGAGCTTCCTATATTTAAAACAAAAATGTAGCTCATATCATTTCTAGAAGTTTAAAAGTAAACCAGAAGCATTTTTTTCTTTTGGATACTTCTAGATATTTTCTAAATGTTCTATATTAACATCATTTTAATAATCAGAAGGAAAAAAGAAAGCTAAATATCTGAATATGTTCTTCTAACAGTCTAACTGATCTGAAACTATATTTATACCAACCAACTTGCATAAAGATTTTTTAAAGCCTATGTAGCCTTTCTTTACATAGCCCTGGCCGGTTTTGCTCAGGGGTTAGAGTATCGGCCCGTGAACCAGAGTCTCGGGTTCGATTTCTGGTCAGAAATCTAAAGGAAAAATAATCTAGTGAAAATGTGGAATACAAATAAACAAAGAAACTATCAATGTGTAAGACAGCATAACTTGACTGGCCGATGTGGCTCAGTGGATTGAGTGTCATCCCATGGACTGAGAGGTCCCAGTAGATTCCCAGTCAGGGCATATGCCCGGGTTGCAGGCTCGATCCCCAGTAGGGGGCATGCAGGAGGCAGCCAATCAATGTTTCTCTCTCACATAGATGATTCTATCTCTCTCCCTTCCACTCTTAAATAAAATCAGTAAAAACATATTTTAAAAAAATAAAAATAAACAAAAAAAAAATGAGGCCCTGGCTGGTTTGGCTCAGCAGTTAGAGCGTCGACCCCGCAGAATGATGAGTCGCGGGTTCGGTCAAGGGCACGACTACCTCATACCTCGGTTGCGGTTCATCCCTGGCTGTGGTTGGGGTCATGCAGGAGGCAACCAGTCGATGTGTACCTCTCACATTAATGTCTCTCTCTCTCTCTCTCTCTCTCTCTCTCTCTCTCTCTCTCCCCCCTCCCCCACACTCTATCTGAACAAAGATGGAAAAATGTCCTTGTGTGAGGATTAAAAAAAAAAATCAGGAGATGGGGTGTTCCAAAAAAGTTAGTAAACTTTTCATGTACTTATGCCTTTTTAAAGTCCACAATAATGAAAATTCCAGTAAGATCTGAAGGTATTAAAAATTCCAGCTACACTGCGCAAAAGTCATGAATCGATATCAAAGCAGACATAAATTGTTAAGTTCATTCAAACAAAATATCTTAAGTGATACCTATTAACTAAACCCAACATTCTGGAGACACTCGGTTCCCCACGCACATACTCTCACATAATGGATGTAGTCACAAAAACTAGACTATAAACTGGTTTCAATAATAATTATTTGGCCTTAGAAAGAATGCTGAAATAATAATCTTACCTTCGATTCAAAGGAAACAAAGAGAACACCATCCACGTCTTCCAGATCAGGCTTCACATCTGGAAAGGTACTCCCAGGACCCATAGGAATGCTCTTTGTAGAAGTTAAAGATTTTCCTGTGTTTTTAGGTGGTCGCCCTGCCTTAGAGAGTTTCAATTTCCGTGGCCTTCCTCTTTTTCCACTGACACTTGGAGGGCCACTCTGATTAGTATTCACGGTCTTGGAAGCTGCTGAAATCTTAAGCATAGTTGTTTTCTTTCTGCCCAAGTCCTCTTTTCCTAAAAATGAGTCCCCAGCTGAACTCTTTAAACTGTCAAATATTCTTTCTGTATTCAGGCTGTCAGAAGTATCAGGATATTTCCATTGAGGTTCCTTAAGTGAAGGATATTTTTGTACCACTCTGAGATCTGGTGAATATTTTCTAAGACCATACTCTGATTCCCTGCCTAAGCAGAAGCCAGTTTCATTGGAATTTTCAATGTATGTAGGCAAATAGTCTAATTCTGTCAACCCAGATTTATCCTTCCGAGATGTGGAAAGCATGTTATCAGGGAGCTCAGAAATCTTCACTGTGCTTTTGGTAACAGCACAGGGCTCCAGATAGACTACTGGCATCTTTCCAGCATCTAATTTGAACATTTTAGCTTTCGCAACACCTGATGGGCTATTTGGTAGCCATTTAGAAGACGGATGGTCAGCTTCTAAGTTATCAACTTTATTGTGCCTCTTTAGCTGTTTCTCTAGTATAGGATCATCATCACTGTTTGAGTATACATCTGTTTCCTCATCCGTCTCTTCCTGTTTCACAGTGACCCCTTCTGGAAATTCACCAAGTTCATAGTCATAATCGTCTAGAGGCTCCTCTTTAATGACAACATTGAAGTTTCCATTCGGGTCTACTGGTGATGCTACATGAGAATCATCTTCAAAACTGTTGGCAACATGTCTGGAGAGACAGGGAAGGGAGGGTTAAAAGGACAGATTTTTCCATAAATACAACTCAGAAGAGGGGAAAAAAAGTTTTGGGAAACCAAGTTAACACATCAGATTTCATGAGCCATTCCTCAAGAAACACTCTGTATAACATAACAAGGACCTTAAAAGCAGTGTAGCAACATCACACTTTTATATTTTCTGTCAATTTCTCACAAAGATACATACACACACACACACACACACACACACACACACACATATGAACTAAAGAGTAAATCTCTAACAAGTGACCCTGTTATGACTAAATCAACAAGATATAACACTTATTTTCCTAATCGTATTTTTCAAATAAACTCAATTTTGAAAGTCAACTAGGCCCTGGCTGGTTTGGCTCAGCGGTTAGAGCATTAGCCTGCAGTCCAGAGAGACCCAGGTTCGGTTCCTGCTAAGGGCACGTACCTCGGCTGCAGTTTGTCCCAGCCCCGGTTGGGGTCGTGGGGGTGGCAGCCAGTCGACGTGTCTCTCTCACATCAATGTTTCTCTCTCTCTCTTCCTCCCTCTCTCCCTCTTGCTCTATCTGAAGATGAATGCAAAAAAAGTGTCCTCGGTGAGGATAAAAAAAAAAAAAAAAAGACATGAAAGTCAACTAGCACTGAACCAAAATCAAACTCGAGAAATCTATCATGATTAACAATTGCCAATAAAAGCAAACAAATGTCAACTGCAATTAAGAATTGCAATAAACATCAGGAAAGGCCTTTTCAAACTGCCTGCTTGATTTTTCCTTTTTTAAAATTAAGACAAGATTCATATAACAGAAAATAAAACACTTTCACCATTTAAAAATGTACATTACAGCCTAGCCAGTGTGCCTCGGTGGTTGAGCGTTGACCCAGGCACCAGGTGGTCACCGGTTTGATTCCCAGTCAGGGACATCCCCAAGTTGTGGGCCGGATGATCCCCAGTGGGGGGCATGCAGGAGGCGGCCAATCAATGTTTCCTCTCACTGATGTTTCTCTCTCTCTCTCCCTTCCTCTCTCTCTAAAATCAATAAAGAAAAAAAAAATTTTTTTTAATGTACATTACAGTAGTTTTTTATTATGTTCACAATGTTGTTGCCAGGTGATTTTTCAACTTTAAAATTGAAAACTCACTTTTAGTATGAAGAATCTAATATTAGTTCTTCCAAAATAAAAAGGTAGAGTAGTTGAAGCCAAGTACAATATGACCCAGGTAGATTCAGTGTTTATAATTCTTCAAAACATACAATCATTCTTTTTAGTTTCCCCCTCCTCCCAATTAACCATTAAAAGCATATAAACTGTATCAACGTATCTTAACAATGTGTTAGAACTATTTACTAACCCAATTAAAGTCACTGTCTTTGTAAAACTTTCATTTATCTCAAATATGCACAAGCAATCATTACATCACTATAGTTACTTGTTCCTTACACAACTTACTTAAGATCTTGACCTTACTTGAAAATCCTTCAATGGAGGACTTTTACTTCTAGTTGAAATGTTGAAGATCACAAAGACTATCACTTCTGCCATAACAATGAGAAAACACTAGATAAATTAAAAACCCAATTTTTCTTTAAAGCCATTGAAAACCTCTGGACACAAATAAGTCTAAATGAACTAAATTCCACAGAGGAACCATCCGTCTCTAAGTGACAGATTGCTACATTGCCTGAAGCACAAGTGAACAGAGAAAAAAGCTATAGGCAAAGATCTTTGCTGGGACACAGAGAAACCAGGCAAACTTTTAATACCTGAGTATGAGCAGACTAGAATCTGGAGGACCCCAAACAGAAAACTAGTCCTCACTTCTACCAATTATCCTCCAGGAGACTTCTGAAAAATAAGCAGTAATGATACAGCAAGGTTGGCCTGAAAACAGAGAATTTGTAGTCTCCCAGCACTTAGGTCCTAAATCCAATCCCACCCTAACATCTCAAATGTGAGGTGAGCTGAAATTTACTAAAGTAAATCACCTAAACTGAAAAATAGAGGGGGGAAAAAAGAAAGTGTGTCAGAGACCTGTGGTACAACAACAAATGATCTAACATAATAGTAACTACACTTCGAAAAAGGCAGGAGAAAGGAGGAACACTTAAAAAGAAAATGAATTAAAATATTCCAAAAGTGAAAGTCATTAACCCACAGATCCAAGTAGTTTAGCAAACACCAGGAAGAACAAATACAAAGAAAGTCATACCTAGGCTTACTAAAAGTCAGGATGCTGAAAATTAAAGACCAAGAGAAAAACCTTACAAGCAGTAGAGGAATAAAAGACACATTACACTGGAGGAACAACAATGAGAACCACAGACTGACTACTCATTGGAAATAATGACACCAGAAGACAGTAGAATGACACCCATCATAAAGTATTGAAAGAGTCAACTTAATGTTCTAGATATAGCAAAAGAAGCCTTTAAACCTGAAGACATTTTCAGACAACTGAGAGAACTCAGCCTGTACAAGAAAATACTATCTCCTAAGATCAGAAACAAGACAAGGATGTTAGTTAGCTCTTACCACTTCTACTCAATTGTACAAGAGGTTCTACAAAGGCGATCAGACAAGAAAAATAAATAAAAGATCTCAAGGTTGAAAAGGAATAAGTAAAATTCTCCATTCAAGATCATGTGACCTTGTAATAAAAAATTCTTTAAAATCCACTAAAAAACTATTGGTATAAATGAGTTTAGCAAAATTGCAGAATCAAAGATCATTACACACACACAAAAATGTATTTCAATACACTAGAAATAAATGTCAAAAATGAAATCAAGAAAATAATTACATTTGCAATAGCATCAACAGGAATACAATATTTAGGAATAAACTGAACCAAGAAGTGTAAGACTTGTACACAAAAAAAACTACAAAACATTGTTGAAAGATATTAAAGATGACTTTAAAAAAGGACAAGAAAGTGACCTACAGATTCAACACAATCTCTGTCAAAACCCACCTGGAATTTTTGTGGAAAATGACAAACTGATCCCACAATTAATATAGAAATGCAGCCCTGGCTGGTTTGGCTCAGCGGTTAGAGCGTCGGCCTGCGGTCCAGAGAGACCCGGGTTCGGTTCCCCCTAAGGGCATGCACCTCAGTTGCAGTTTGTCCCTGACCCTGGTTGGGTCGTGCGGGAGGCAGCCACTCGATGTGTCCCTTACACGTCGATGTTTCTCTCTCTCTCTCTCTTCCTCTCTCCCCCTCCCACTCTATCTGAACAAAAAACGGAAAAATGTCCTCCGGTGAGGATTAAAAAAAAAAAAAGAAATGCAAGAGATCCCAAAAGAACCCACCCCCAAAATCTTGAAAAATAAAAAGTTCTCTGAGGATTCATACTTCCCAATTTCAAAACTTACTACTACACAAAGCTACAATAATCAAATCAGTGTTATATTAGCGTAAGGCTAAACATACAGATCAACTGAACAAATTAAGAGTCTAGTAATAAACGTTCACATTTATATCAATTTATTTTCAATTGCCAAGAGTGCCAAGACAATTCAGTGGGGTAAGAATGGGCTTATTGCCACCCAAAACCCTTTCCACACAAAAAACTGTACACAAATATTCACGGCAACATTATCCATAATAGCCAAAAGTGGAAACAACTTTAATGTCTATCAAATGATGAATGGATAAATTATCCACACAAAAGAATATTGCTCAGCAATAAAAGGAATGAGATACTGATATACATTACAACATGGATGAACCTTAAAAACACTATGCTGCCCTGGCTGGTTTGGCTCAGCGGTTAGAGCGTCAGCCTGTGGTCCAGAGAGACCCGGGTTCGGTTCCCGCTAGGGGCATGTACTTCAGCTGCAGTTTGTCCCCGGCCCTGGTTGGTCGTGCGGGTGGCAGCCACTCGATGTGTCACTTTCATGTCGATGTTTCTCTCTCTCTTCCTCTCTCTCCCTCCCACTCTATCTGAACAAAAAATGAAAAAATGTCCTCAGGTGAGGATTTAAAAAAAAACAAAAAAAAAAAACACTATGCTAAGTATGCCTGGCCAGTGTGGCTCAGTGGATTGAGCATCGCCCCATGGACGAAGAGGTCCAGTTCGATTCCCGGTCAGGGCACATGGCCAGGTTGCAGGCTCGATCCCCAGTTTCTCTCTCACATCAATGCTTCTATCTCTCTATCCCTTCCTCTCTCTCTAAAAAAAACTTCTATTAAAAAAATAAAACATTACGCTAAGTAAAAGAAACCAAGTCAAAAACCACACATAATTCCATTTACACAAAATGTCCAGAATAGGCAAATCTACAGAAATAAGAGATTGGTGGCGGCGTATGGCTGAGGTGGGGTTGAGGGGTGACTGAGAAAAATGTAGAGTGACTAGTAGAGAACACAGGGTTTTTTTTGGGGGGGGGGTGTAACAGAAATGTCCTAAAAAGGGCTCTGTTCATAGCTGTACAATTCTGTAAATATACTGAAAACCACTGAAATATACACTTTAAAGGATGAATTTTATGGCAGTGAATTATATCTCAATTTTATAAAAGTTAAAAAAAAATACTAAAGGAAGTTTTTCAGACTGACAGGAAATGAACCGATATCCAGGAACAAATTAAAAGACCCAGGAAAAAAGAAACACTTGAGTAAATATAAAAGACTGTTTTTCTTATACTTCTTTAAGTGACTACTGACTGTTGAAAACAAAATAATGTTTTGGGGGTTTATAACATATATATACGAACATGAACTATAAGGACATTAGCTGTTAATGAACTGTTATAATATTAATTCTACTTGAGAAATTTAAGGAAGCATATGCTAATCTCTATAACTACTGCTACAGATTGAATTGTGTCCCTCCCAAATTCATACATTGAAGCCCCATCCAACAATGATGTGACTATACATGAAGACAGGATTTTGATGAGGTAATTAAGATTAAATGAGGTCACAAAGTTAGGGAAATCTCTCCCCCTCTATGCAGTAGCTGTCTGAAAGTCAGGATCAGAGCTCTCAAGAGAAAACGCTGCCAAAACCATTATCTTGGACTTTCCAGACTCTAGAACTGTGAGAAAATAAAATTATCATTGTTTAAGCCACTTAGTCTACAGTATTTTATAACGTCAACCTGAGCAGACTAATACTACAACCACAAAAGAAAAAAAATACAGAGGAATAGTTAAAAAGCCACTAAGCAATGAAAATAGAATTTTAAAAACTAAATCCAGCAATGAAGGAAATTGAAGATGTAATCAAGACTCTCCCAGCAAACAAAAGTCCAGGCCCAGACGGCTTCACGGGGGAGTTTTACCGAACATTCAAAGAAGAACTAACACCCATTCTTCTCAAACTATTTCTAAAAATTCAAGAAGAAGGAAGACTTCCAAACTCATTTTATGAGGCCAGCATAATTCTAATTCCAAAACCAGAAAAAGACACTACAAAGAAAGAAAACTACAGGCCAATATCCCTGATGAACATAGATGCCAAAATCCTAAACAAAATACTAGCAAATCGGATCCAGCAATACATCAAAAAAATGATTCACCATGACCAAGTGGGATTCATCCCAGGGACACAAGGCTGGTTCAATATTCGCAAATCAATAAATGTGATACACCACATAAACAAAATGAAAGATAAAAACCACATGATCATATCAATAGACGCTGAAAAAGCATTTGACAAAATTCAGCACCCATTTCTGATACAAATGCTCAGCAATTTGGGAATAGAGGGATCATATCTCAACATTATAAAGGCCATATATGAAAGACCTACAGCCAACATCATACTCAATGGGCAAAAACTAAAAACATTTCCCTTAAGAACAGGAACAAGACAGGGATGCCGACTTTCACCACTCTTATTTAACATAGTACTGGAAATCTTAGCCACAGCAATCAGACGTGAAGAAAAAAATAAAAGGAATTCAAATTGGAAAGGAAGAAGTGAAACTGTCATTATTCGCAGATGACATGATATTATACATAGAAAACCCTAAAGACTCCATCAAAAATCTACTAGACCTAATAAATGAATTTGGCAAACTAGCAGGATACAAAATTAACGTCAAGAAATCGACAGCATTCTTATACACCAATGATGAACTCACAGAAAGAGAAACTAAAAAAAAATCCCATTTACCATCGCGGCAAAAAAATTAAGATACCTAGGAATAAACTTAACCAAAGAAGTAAAGGACCTATTTGCAGAAAACTACAGGACATTGAAAAAAGAAATAGAGGAAGATATAAAAAAGTGGAAGCACATACCTTGTTCATGGATTGGAAGAATTAACATCATTAAAATGTCCATACTACCCAAAGCAATCTATAGATTTAACGCAATCCCCATCAAAATACCAACGACATATTTCACAGAACTAGAACAAATACTTCAGAAGTTCATATGGAACCAAAAAAGACCCCGAATAGCTACAGCAATTTTGAAAAAGAAGAACAAAGTAGGTGGGATCACAATACCGGACATCAAGTTATACTACAAAGCTACTGTAATCAAAACAGCCTGGTACTGGCACAAGAACAGGCACATAGATCAATGGAATAGAACAGAGAACCCAGAAATTGACCCAAAACATTATGCTCAATTAATATTCGACAAAGGTGGTAAGAGCATACAATGGAGTAAAGACAGCCTCTTTAATAAATGGTGTTGGGAAAATTGGACAGCTACATGCAAAAAAATGAAACTAGACCATCAACTTACACCATACACAAGAATAAACTCAAAATGGGTAAAAGACTTAAATGTGACTCGTGAATCCATAAAAATCCTAGAAGAAAATGTAGGCAATAAAATTTCAGACATCATATGCAGCAGAATCTTCACTGATACATCACCTAAGGCAACAGAAACAAAGGAAAAAATGAACACATGGGACTACATCAAACTAAAAAGCTTCTGCACAGCAAAAGAAACAACCATCAAAACGGAAAGGGAACCCACTGTATGGGAGAGCATAATTGCCAACGATACATCAGATAAGGGGTTAATCTCCAAAATATATAGAGTGCTCATACAACTCAACAAAAGGAATACAAAGAACCCAATTAAAAAATGGGCAGAGGAACTAAATAGACACTTCTCCAAAAAGGACATACAAATGGGTAAGAGACATATGAAGAAATGCTCAACATCACTAATCATCAGAGAGATGCAAATTAAAACAACGAGGTATCACCTCACACCTGTCAGACTGGCCGCCATCAACAAAGCATCAAACAACAAATGTTGGTGAGGGTGTGGAGAAAAGGGGACTCTAGTACACTGTTGGTGGGAATGCAGACTGCTGCAGCCACTATGGAAAACACTATGGTGTTACCTCAAAAAATTAAAAATTGAATTACCATTTGATCCAGTGATCCCACTTCTAGGAATATACCCTAAGAAACCTGAAACACCAATCAGAAAGAATACATGTACTCCCATGTTCACAGCAGCACTATTTACAATAGCTAAGATCTGGAAACAGCCCAAGTGCCCATCAGTGGATGAATGGATAAAAAAGCTGTGGTACATATACACAATGGAATACTATGCAGCTGTAAGAAAGAAAGATCTCTTATCCTTTGAGACGACATGGAGGGACCTCGAGAGTATTATCCTAAGCGAAACAAGCCAAGCAGAGAAAGACAAATATCACATGATCTCACTCATTTGTGGAATATAATAAACATAACAGTCTGGGGAACAGGGTAGACCCAGAGATGTGAAAGTAGGGTACAGACTGACAACTCTCAGAAGGGGGGGGGGGGGAGATAAACCACAGAACTTATACGCATGTATGTATAACTGATGGAGATGGACAACAAAGCTGGGGAAGGGATGGAGGGTTGGGGAGGAGGGTGTCAATGGGGAAAAAAGGAGAAACATCTGTAACAAAAAAAAAAAAAACCAAAACTAAATCCAAATGAAAACAGAGAAGGGTAATCAAAGAAGAGATGAGAGAAACAGAAAATATCAAGATAAAATGCTAAAATCCAGCCATATAATAATATTAAATGAACAAAACAGTACAATTAAAAGTCAACAAGAGATTTGAACAGTGGACAAAAAAAAGTCCCAACTATAAGGTGTTTAAAAGAAACACAATTAGCCCTGGCCGGTTTTGCTCAGTGGGTAGAGCGCCTGCCCACGGACCAAAGAGCCGCGGGTTAGATTCTAGTCAAGAACACGTACCTGGTTACAGTTCAGTACATGGCCCTGGTTGGGGTTGTGCAACCCACTGATGTGTCTCTCTCACATCAATGTTTTCCTGCCCCCCCCCCATCTGAAGACAAATAGAAAAAAGTATTCTCAGGTGAGGATTAAAAAAAAAAAAGAAAGAAACAATTTAATTCTAGTACAGACAGATTTAAAGTAAAAGGAAGAAAAAAGATAAAATCATGCAAAGAGAAAAATCAGAAGAAAGTTAATGTGGCTCAAGAATATCAGATAAAGTAGACTTTAAAACAAGAGTACCATTAGAGATAAAGAAAGGCATTATAAAAAATTTATGGGCTCATTACATCAAGAAGATATAACAATCCTAAACATATGTGTCCCTCATCATATAGCTTCAAAATCCTTGAAGCAGCCCTGGCCAGTTTGCTCAGCAGTTAGAGCGTCGGACTGTAGTTCTCTGGTTCAATTCCGATCACCGCCCCACAGTCGAGGTCAGTTGCATCTCACTTACATCAATGTTTCTCTCTCTCCTTCTCCCTCCCTCCCTTCCACTCTCTCTAAAAAACCAATGGAAAAATATCCTCAGGTAAGGATTAACAAAATAAACAAACAAAAAAAACCCAATAATAAATACTTAAAGCAAAAATGTACAATACTAAAAAGAAATACAGACAAATCTGCAACTATAGTGGGAGATTTTAACACACCTTTCTCAGTATCTGATAGGACAGACAGACAAAAATAAAATATCAGTAATGAGATAGAAAAACTGAACAATACTACCAATCAAACTTACCTGTAAGACTTTATAGAACACTAAACACTATACCCAACAACTTACATATATCATTTTCAAGTGTATATGAAAAATTCATCAAAGCAGATCATATGCTAGGCAGTAGTCATAATAAATTTCAAAGGTTTTAAGTCACATGTTCTTTCACAACAATAGAATCAAACTACAAATCAATAACAAATATCAACACATTAAAATTTATAGAATGCACCTAAACCAGTGCTCAGAGAGAAATTTACAGCTTTAAATAAAAGATCTAAAATCAGTAACTTAGGGGTTGATACATTTTTTTTGTGAAGAGCTAGATAGTGAAAACGTTATGCTTTGAGAACCATTCAGTCTCTATTGCAACTACTCAACTCAGTCACTGTAGCATAAAAAAAAAAAAAGAAAAGTGAGCACAGTTGTGATCCAACAAATGAATACTGAAATTTGAATTTTATATAATTTTTACACATGACAAAATATTATTCTTTCGTTTTTTCCCAACTATTTAAAAATATAAAACCATTCTTAAGGGTAGGAATGGGGTGGAAGGGGTCAATGGGGGAAAAAAGAGGGGACATCTGTAATACTTTCAACAATAAAAATAAATGTAAATGAAAAAAAAAAGAATCAAATAAAGTGGCCATGGTCACCCATTTGGAAAAAAAAAAAAATCCTTAGTGTGCAGGCCATACAAAAACAAACACCAGAATAGTTACGGTCAATAGGTCTTAGTCTACTAACACCCGATCTAAAATAGGCAAATTAAACCAAAAGCAAATAGAAAAGAAATACAGATGTGGGGGAGGGGGAATCAATGAAATGGAAAACAAAATAGAAACTGAATTTGTGATTTGAAACCTGCCAATAAAGAAACTCCATGGTGCCCTGGCCGGTTTGGCTCAGCGGTTAGAGCGTCGGCCTGCAGTCCAGAGAGACCCAGGTTCGGTTCCCGCTAAGGGCACGTACCTTGGTTGCAGTTTTTTGGGGTTTTTTTTGTTTTTTTTAATCCTCACGAGAGGATATTTTTCCATTTTTTTGTTCAGATAGAGTGGGAGGGAGAGAGAGGGAGAGAGAGAGAGAGAGAGAGAGAAACATCGACGTGAAAGAGACATATCGAGTGGCTGCCTCCCGCACGACCAACCAGGGCCGGGGACAAATTGCAACCGAGGTACATGCCCTTAGCGGGAACCGAACCCGGGTCTCTCTGGACCGCAGGCCGACGCTCTTAACCGCTGAGCCAAACCGGCCAGGGCTCGGTTGCAGTTTGTCCCCAGCCCTGGTTGGGTCGTGCAGGAGGCAGCCACTCGATGTGTCCCTTTCACGTTGATGTTTCTCTCTCTCTCTCTTCCTCTCTCTCCCTCCCACTCTATCTGAACAAAAAATGGAAAAATGTCCTCACGTGAGGATTTAAAAAAAAAAGAAACTCCATGGTTTCCCTGATGAAGTCTATCAAACATATAATGAAAAATACCAACCTTGCACCAACTCAGAAAACACATTAGAAAGCAACACTTTACAACTTGTTTTATTTAAAAAAAAAGCATAACCTTGAAACCAATGTATCAGAAATAAAATCACCAACAAATATCCATAAATTTAAGCGCAAAAACACTCAATAAAATGTTATTAGCAAATTGAATCTGGCTATTAAAAAGAAGGTTATCAAGCCCTGGTCAGTTTGGCTCAGCGGTTAGAGCGCTGGCCTGCAGTCCAGAGAGACCCGGGTTCGGTTCCCGCTAAGGGCATGTACTTCGGTTGCGGTTTGTCCCCGGCCCTGGTTGGTCGTGCGGGTGGCAGCCACTCGATGTGTCACTTTCACGTCGATGTTTCTCTCTCTCTCTCTTCCTCTCTCTCCCTCCCACTCTATCTGAACAAAAAATGAAAAAATGTCCTTGGGTGAGGATAAAAAAAAAAAATTAAAAAAAAAAAAAAGAAGGTTATCATGACCAGGTTGCACTTATCTCAGGAATGCAAGGCTGGTATAGCATTTCTAGCCCTCACTCCTGTCCCCCCCCCCCAAGTCAATGTAACCATATTAAAAAAATAAAGGAAGTAAAATATATGACATCTCAATGTACACAGGAAAACCATTTGATAAAATTCAACACTCATACTTAACAACACTCACAAAATTAGGACAAGAAGGAAAGTTTCTCAATGTGTGATACAAGGAATTACAAAAAACCTACACATCCAACATAATATCCAACTAGAAATATTGAATGATTTTCCATGAAGATCAAGAGACATGAATGACCACTCTCAAAATTTAGTTTTAACTTATTACTCGAAGTCCAACCAGTGCAATAAAACAAGAGAAAGAATAAGCATACAGATGGGAAAAACCAATTGTATTTCTATATACTATCAGAAATTGGAGGCTTACACTACCAGATTCCAAGATTTACACCTATCGTCATCAACACCGTATGGTATTGGCAAAAGAATACACAAATGGAACAAAATTTAATCTAAAAAATAAATCAACCCATATATAGTGTCACTTGATTTTCCAAGGCACCAGGACATTTTAATGGAGAAAGTAAATGATGCTAGAGCACATAGATATTTACTTGGAAAAATGAGAGCCTTCACCTCCTCCCCTGACACCATACACAAAAACTAAGCCAAGATGGATTACAGGCTTGCTTAATTGTGAAAGCTACAACAACTTTCCCCTTCCAAAAATCTCATTTAATTTGTGCAAATAGCTATTAAGTTATCTGTTTTTTAAAATAGCTTTATAGTATAAATTACATGACATAAAACCACTCATTTTAAGTAGCAACTCAATGATTTTTAATAAACTTATGGTTTTATAATCATCATGATCCAGTTTTCCTTTCTCTGTTTTAAAAGGTTAAAAGTAAAACAAGCCCTTTCTTTTCCCTTTCCCTGTTATCTCAGGTTTGTTATTGTTGTTGTTTTTAAGATAGAGTGAGAGGGAGGGGGGAGAGGGAGAGAGAAGCATCAATGTGAAAAAGACACATAGATTGGCTGCCTCCAGCAGGACCCAGACTGGGGCTGGGGATGGAACCTGCAACCCAGGTAAGTGCCCTTGACCTGGAATCAAACCCAAGACCCTTTGGTCTTCAGGCCACCACTCTAACCACTGAGCCAAACCAGCCAGCACTGTTATCTCAGTTTCTATGTAAACTCATACATAAATGCCATTCTACATCAAGTAATTTAGAATTCAATACATTAACTTCCAAAATGTAAGGGAAAACCTGTATCTTCTTTTCATTTAAGCACACGATCTAAATTTTGTTTGCAGTAACTGAGAACCTCATGAAGCTAGATCTTGGCTGCTACTGCAATAACTGCTTTCACCTCTTCCTGAGGAATTAAAATGGCTAACTTAGAAACATTCTCAGAAAGGAGCTCTCTTTATCTTCCAATAAAAACTTTATGCATAATGCATGAAATTTTGTCTTGGCAGGAGAATTTTGCAAACAATCCTAACATTTCATACTTCTAAGAAGTCTCTATCCAAATAAACTAGATGAAAGATTGTCTAAGAAAGAATATGGGCAAAACCAACGATTTGTACGTATCAACTAATTTAAAGCAAAGAATTGCTTTTTTTGTTGGCTGTATGTAATCAATGCAACAAATAAATATGACACATACTGGCCACTCTAACACACAATTAAAAGCTTAGAGGTGCCATGGATAAACTTCTTCAGTCAGTATTTACAGCCGGCCCTCTATATCTGAGGGTTCTGCATTCAAGAATTCAACCAACCACCAATGGAAAATATTTGGGGGAAAAAGTTATGCAGTTGTTGCTGATGTGTACTATATAGTTTAGGCCCTACTGATGTTTGTGTCTGTACTAAACATGTACAGATTTTTTTCTTGTGATTCCCTAAACAATATAGCATATAACAACTACTTATATAGCATTTACATTGTAGTAGGTACTAAAAGTAATCTCTAACCCAGCTGGTGTGGCTCAGTGGATTGAGCGTTGTCCCATGGAATGAGAGGTCCTGGTTCGATTCCCAGTCAGGGCACACGCCTAGGTTTCAGGCTCGATTCCCAGTAGGGGGCGTGCAGGAGGCAGCCGTTGGATGTTTCTCTCTCATCAATGTTTCTCTTTCTCTCTCCCTTCCTGTATCTCTAAAAAATCAATAAAAAGCCATGGCCGGTTTGGCTCAGTGGTTAGTGCCATTAGCCCACAGACCAAAGAGTCACGGGTTTGATTCTGGTCAAGGGCACGCCATACCTCGGTTGCAGTTCGGTCCCTGGCCTTGGTTGGGGTTGTGTGGGAGGCAGCCAGTCAATGTGTCTCTCACATTGATGGTTCTTTCTCTCTTTCTCTCCCCCCACCCCCCGAAGATAGATGGAAAAATACCCTTGGGTGAGGATTTAAAAAAAAAAAAGAAAAGTAGTCCGGCTGATGTGGCTCAGTGGTTGAGAGTCGACCCATGCACCAAGAGGTCGCCGGTTCGATCCCCAGTCAGGACACATTACCTGGGTTGTGACCCTGATCCCCAGTGGGAGGCATGCAGGAGGCGGCCGATCAATGTTCTCTCTCATCGATGTTTCTATTTCTCTCTCCCTCTTACTTCCTCTCTCTCTAAAATCAATAAAGGAAAAAAAAATTCCTTTTTTAAAAAAAAAGAAAGAAAAGTAATCTCTAGAGGTGACTTAAAGTATATAGGAGCCCAGAAATCAATTCATGCCTTTATGGTCAATTAACATTTGACAAAGGAGGCAAGAGCATGCAATGAAGTAAAGACAGTCTTTCAATAAATGGTGTTGGAAAAATTGGACCGGTGTATGCAAGAAAATGAAACTAGACCACCGACTTACACCATGCACAAGAATAAATTCAAAATGGATAAAAAATTTAAATATAAGTCATGAAACTCTAAAAATCCTAGAAGAAAATATAAGTAATAAAATCTCAGACATCTCTCATAGTAATATTTTTGCCGATATATCTTCTAGGGCAAGGGGAACAAAGGAAAAAAATGAAGAAATGGGACTACATCAAACTAAAAAGCTTCTGCATGGCAAAAGAAACCATCAACAAAATGAAAATGGAACCCACTGTATGGGAGAACATATTTGCCAATGATACATCTGATAAGGAGTTAATTTCCGAAATACATAAAGAACTTACACCTTCGCCCTGGCCGGTTTGGCTCAGCGGATAGAGCGTCAACCTGCGGACCAGAGAGTCCCGGGTTCGGTTCCCACTAAGGGCACGTATCTCGGTTGCAGTTTGTCCCTGGCCCTGGTTGGGGTTGTGTGGGTGGCAACCAGTCGAGGCAACCAGTCGATGTGTCTCTCTCTCGCATCGATGTTTCTCTCTCTCTCTTCCTTCCTCTCTCCCTCCCACTCTTTCTGACGATAAATGAGAAAAAAAAAAAACAAAAAACTTACACCTTCAATACCAGGAAGACAAACAATCCAATTTTTAAAAGGGCAAAGGGGAATAGACACCAACAGACATATGAAAAGTGCTCAACATTACTAATCATTAGAGAAATGCAAATTATAATCACAATGGGAGGTCACCTCACACCTGCCAGAATAGCTACCATCAATAAATCAACAGCCAAGTGCTGGCAAGGATGTTGAGAAAATGGAACCCTAGTGCACTGTTGGTGGAAATGCAGACTAGTGCAGTCATTGTAGAAAACATTATGGAGTTTTCTCAAAAAATTAAAAATGGAACTGCGTTTTGACCCAGTAATTCCACTACTAGGAATACACTCTAGTAATCACAAAACACCCACCAGAAAGAATATGTGCACCCCCATGTTCATAGCTTCATTATTTACAATAGCCAAGATCTAGAAACAGCCCAAGTGCCCATCAGTAGACAAGTGAATAAAAAGGCTGTGATACGTTTACACAATGGAATACTATGCAGCTGTGAAAAGGAAGGAACTCTTCCCTTTTGCAACAGCATGGATGAACCTGGAGATTATTATGCTAAGTGAAATGAGACAGAGAAAGAGAAATACCATATAATCTTACAAAATAAACTGAAGAACAAAATAGAACTGGAGGCATGAATACACCGAACACTTATGGATGTCAGAGATGAAGGGGGTGGGAAGGACTGGATGAAGAAAGGTGAAGTGGTTAGCCAAAGGTCATATGTGCATAGCCCATGGACACAGACAACAATGTGGTGGTGGCCGGAGGGAGGAGGCCGGCAAGGGAGAAGAAATGGGGGACCATCTGTAATAGTGTCATCAAGAAATAAGAGTAAAAAAGAAAAAAGTATACAGGAGAATTTGCATAGGTTATGTGCAAATACTTTGCCATTTTATATAAAGGATGTGAGCATCTGCCTATTTTTGTCCTGTGGGGTGGTTCTTGGAGCCAATCCCCCTCAGACACTAGGAGATAACTACACTTGAGTGTCTAAAATGTACCAGACAAATTTTGTTGGGTCGAAGGATTACTAAAAAAAAAACGAGAAACACACACACACAGTTCCTATGCTCAAGGAATTTACAGACCAGTGCAGGAAACAAACAAGTAGACAATAAAATGTTATTTAATAGATACTACTATAAAGATATGTACAAGTACTAAGGGTATACATTAAAAGAACCTGTAACATAATACCTTCCATGAAACTGGTGTTTATTAAATTAACTGAAAAAAGAAATCCACTGGGAAAAGGGAATGTAGAATGCAAAAGAAAATAGAAGAGCTCTTGGAAACTGAAATATGATAGCTGCAATAAAAATTTCTGTAAGTTAGAAGATAAATCAATGAAATCTCAACATAAAATAGAGCAAAAAGACAACAGAAAATAAAAGATTGATTTATAAGATAAATCAATCCAGGAGATGGAACATCCAACTTAAGGAGTTTCTAAAAAAGAACAAAAAGAAAAAAAAGTGAAAAACTTAGACTAATAACAAACTTAGACTAAAAAATGTTTCTAGAATCAAAGAACATTAATTTCTTGATTGCAAAAACATAGTACAATGATAAGAACCACACCAAGGCCTGTGTCACTGTAAAATTTCATAATATGAGGGATGAACAAAAGATCTTAAGAGCCTTCAAATGACCAGGAATCAAAATGGCAACAAATTCTCAACAGGAAATTGAACCCAGAACGCATCTGCAGCAAAGAACTAAACAAATAATTTATAAAGTATGAGGATATAATAAAGCTATTTTTCCACCACGTAAGAAAATTAGGAGTTGAGAACAGAGAAGCAAGGGACTATTACTTTCATCAAAAGCTATTTTATTTAAACGTGCTAAAATTCTAGGTCCCATATATTCTGTCAAAATTACCGAAAGATGTAGCTGATTAAATGGAGACAAATAGACAAAAACACAAAGAAAGACAACTTAAGATACAGGAAATAAGGAGGGCCTACATAAGAGAAAGGTAAATGCAGAGTTAGGATGAAAGCTCTATTTTATACATTGAGCAATATGCAATATAAAACAGCAATTCCCTTTTCAAAGAGGAAATTAAGAAAATCATTCAACTTACAATAGCATCAAAAAGAATAAAATACACCCCTGGCCAGTTTGGCTCAGAGGGTAGAGTGTCGGCCCACAGACCAGAGTCCCGGGTCCCGGGTTCGGTTCCCGCTAAGGGCACGTACCTCGGTTGCAGTTCGTCCCCAGCCCCAGTTGGGGTTGTGTGGGTAGCAACCAGTCGATGTGTCTCTCTCACATTGATATTTCCCTCTCTCCCTCCCGCTCTATCTGAAGATAAATGCAAAATGTCCTCGGTGAGGATTAAAAAAAAAAAAAGACTAAAGTACAGCCCTGGCTGGTTTGGCTCTGGCTCAGCAGTTAGAGTGTTGGCATGCGGGCCAGTATCTGCGTTACAGGTTTGATTCCAGGCCCTGGTTGGGGCAAGTGCAGGAAGCAACCAATTGATTATCTCTCTCACATCAATGGTTCTCTCTCTCTCCCTCCCGACCCATCTTTCCACCCCCATCATCCCTTCCACTCTCTCTAAAAATCAATGGAAAAAGTATCCTCGTTTGAGGATTAACAAATAAATAAGTTATACTTCATCAAAATTAAAAACTTGTTTTCGTGCAACAAAGGACACTATCATCAGAGTCAACTCATAGAATGGGAGAAAATGTTTCAAATCATTACTTAATAATGGATTAATATCCAGAACATATGAAGAACTCCCATAACTCAGCAACAACAACAAAAAATGTTTAATGGACAAAGGATTTGAGTAGACATTTTTCCAAAGAAAATATACAAATGACCAATACACATACAAAAAGATGGCTCAACATCACTAATTATTAGGGAAACACAAATCCGCAACACCGGTACCACTTCATACATATTAGATGGCTATTATAAACACAAATGAAATGAAAACTTGGACAAAAAAGTATACAAAAACTTTATTCATACTTGTCAAAACCTGGAAGCAACAAAGATGTCCTCCAGTGGGTGAATAAACAAGCTCATCCATCCAGACAATGGAATATTATTAGCACTAAAACGAAATGTGCTATCAAGCCATGAAAAGATATGACAGAACCTCAAATATATATTACTAAGTGAAAGAAGCCAAGCTGAAAACCTCCATATACTGTATGATTCCAAGTGTATGACATTCTGGACAAGGCAAAGCTATGGAGACAATAAAAAGAGCAGAAGCTGGCCCTGGCCAGTGTGTGTGGCTCAGTTGGTTACAGCATCATCCCAAGCACCAAAGGGTCACGGGTTGGATTCCCATACCTAGGTTGTGGATTTGATCCCTGGTCGGGGTGTGTACAGAAGGCAACAGATCAATGTTTCTCTCTCACATCAATGTTTCTCTCTCTCTCTCTCCTTCTCTCTTCTTCTCTCTCTGAAATCAATAAAAACATACCCTTGAGTGAGGATTAAAGAAGATCAGAGGTTGCCACAGATTGGGGGAAAAGAGGAGAATTAATAGGCAGAGCACAAAGGATTTTTAGGTCAATGAAAATACTCTGTATGGTATGTATGTACAGTGGGTATATGTCATTATACATTTGTCCAAACCCATAGAATGTACAATACAAAGAGTAAACCCTAATGTAATCTATGGGCTTTAGATAATTATGATGTGTAAATGTAGGTTCATCAATTGTAATAAATGTACCACTCTGATGGGGATCTCGATAATGAAGAAGGCTATGCATGTGTTGGGGTAGAAGGACTATAGAAAAACTCTACCACCTTCCTCTCAATTTTGCAAATTTTGTTGTGAACCTAAAACTGCTCTAAAAGTCCTTGCCCAGCCAGTGTGGCTCAGTGGTTGAGCATCGACCCATGCACCAAGAGGTCGCTGGTTCCATTCCCGGTCAGGGCACATGCCCAGGTTGTGGGCCAAATCCCTAGTGGGATGCATGCAGGAGGCGGCCATTCGATGTTCTCTCTCACTGATGTCTCTCTCTCTCTCTCCCCATTCCCCTCTCTCTAAAATCAATAAAGAAAAAAATTTAAAAAATATATATATTCCTTGATTTAAAAAGTAATAAATAGCCCAGCAGGTGTGGTTCATTAGATTGAGTGTCATCCCACGGACTAAGAGGTCCTAGTTCGAGTCCCAGTCAGGGCATATGCCCGAGTTGCAGGCTCAATCCCCAGTGAGGGCATGCAGGAAGCTGCCAATCGATGTTTCTCTCACACTGATGTTTCTCTCTCTCTCTCCTTTCCTCTCTTAAAAAATTTTTTTTCATTTAAAAAATAAAGTAATAAAATAATGCAAATTCAAATAAAAAGACAACAGTATATCATGCTATTTTAACATGTAATGATAACCTTCAGCTTGCTTTTTAGTCAGGCAATTTATAGATTAGGATATCCATAAGGCAGTAAGTTCTTAAGTATTACATATAAATAAGTGTACTTTGACTCTCTTCTGTGCCTCATCTGGATAAGTTTTATGTCAGTTATGACATTTCTTTTCCCTTCCTCAATTAATAGTGTCTATGTATGACCAAGGAACAGTCCTATGCATGATTAACAAAATTCTAAATCTAAATGAATGAAAGATCCCCACTCCCATAAATCATTTAATTTGACTACAATTCTGAATCCTGAGCACAACTGATATTCATGAGTATGAACTTCACTTCACAGAATGTAAAAGCAGTGGTGGTGTCTTTTTTAGTAGCTTACATTTATCAATGTCTAAAAAAAATCAGCAGTCCACACAAACAATATGTTAAATTCAAAATATTTTATCTCTAAAAACAGAAAAACTGTTACCTACCTTTCAGAAGCCTCTTGCTTAAACTGAGTAACTTCAAGTGATGAATCAATATCCATGAAACCAAGAAAGTCTTGATTTATATTAAGAAAAGCCTTCTCCAAACCCTTGCCTGATGTTTCATGACCCCTAGATGAAGGATCTGAATCAGTTAGCTGTATCTCTGACCCTTCAGCTTCTGTGAGACGGGCCCGTTGACCAGGAGAACTGGGAACACTATTCCCTTCCTGGTCAGAGCTGTTCTTTTGCTTTCCATCTCTCTGGGGCTTACTATTCAGCCCATCATCCCGGAAACCTTTAGCAAATGGATTGTAATCTATTTTCAGCTGGGTAATCTGTATATTCTGATAAGCTGTTACTGCAAAGAATTCAGTCTGTGGGAAGGTAAACGTGCGGACACCAGGGCCATTTAATTGTATCACTTCAGTAGCCTTTTCTGCAGGTACCAAATGAAGCCTTGGCAGGTAACGATGCATAGAGTGCAAGATGATATGCCCTTCTTGGTCCAGTGTATTGTTGGTAAGTTTGAGTTTATAGAAAGATACTGGTTGATGCATCCAATAATGGCCTGTGGAAGGAGATTCTGGATGAATAAAAACCCTCCCCAAAACATGGGGCTCTGCCTTCCCACTGGGTTCCCACCAGCGACCATTCCACTTATAACGATGGTTATCCACAGGAGATATATCCATGACAAGTATATACTTCTTATTTGAATCTAAACCTGTTATCCAATAACGACAGTAAGGAAACATGCGTCTTCCCTGCTTGGTCAGAATCATCTCTGTGCTTCGATGATAGAACTCATTCCACATACTATTGTTATCCAAGGTGACAGTGATTCCTCCCACAGTACAATCAGCTGGAAGGCAAATCTTCCCTTTAGATATTCCTGGTGATGACACACTGGTAGCCAAAGCACAGGCATCCCGATTAGTAACCAAAATTCCTTGATCTGTTTTGCCATTTCCTGCTTGTTTTAGGATGACAAAGAAGGTAGGTGCTGCTCCTGCCACTGTCCCAACATCTTGATTAGCCAATATAATCTGCTGTTTCTCCTCCATGATTCCAGTGGGAAACTCAGTAGTAAGATAACTGTAGTCACCACATAGTCACAGTAGCCTTCCCAGCCTAAAAAAAATAAGCAGAAAAACAAAAACCCTTTAATTAAGTGAACATTTTGTTAACTAAAGCACTAGAATGATTATGTTATTCCTAAAAGATATTCCCAAATTCTACTAAGATGTTGCTTCTACCTTTCAATCACTGTAAGGATTTTGTTGTTGTTGTTAATCCTCACCTGAGGATATTTTTCCATTGATTTTTTTTTTTAGAGACAGTAGAAGGAAAGGAGGGAGAGGGAGGGAGAAGGAGAGAGAGAGAGAGAGAGAGAGAGAGAGAGAGAGAGAGAGAGAGAGAGAGAGAGAGAGGGAGAGAGATGTAAGAGAGACACATCAATTGGTTGCCTCCTGCACAACCCTGACCAGGGCCGGCAATCAAACCTGCAACCCAGGTATGTGTCCTTGACTGGAATCGAACCCATGACCCTTTGGTCCTCAGGCCAATGCTCTAACCGAACTGGCCAGGGCAATCACTGTAAGGATAGTCATTCTGGAATATTTAATCATCTTTTAAAGTTCTTTTTTTTAATTTTTTTTTTCTTTATTGATATTAGAGAGAGAGGAAGGAAGGAGATAGATAGAAACATCGATGAGAGAGAAGATTAACTGGCTGTCTCCTGCATGCCCCACTGGGCATGAGGCTCACAACCTGGGCATGTGCCCTGACGGGGGATCAAACTGGCGACCTCTTGGTGCATAGGTTGATGCTCAACCACTGAGCCACATCAGCCAGGCTTAAAGTTCATTTTAATCTAATTAAATTACTATATCCCAGCCCTCCAATAACTCACTATAGATACTCTCACATAAATTATACATTATAGCCCTGGCCGGCTTGGCTCAGTGGTTGGAGCGACGGCCTGCGGTCCAGGGAGACCCAGGTTCGGTTCCCGCTAGGGGCGTGTACCTCAGTTGCAGTTTGTCCCCGGCCCTGGTTGGTCGTGCGGGAGGCAGCCACTCGATGTGTCCCTTTCACGTCGATGTTTCTCTCTCTCTCTCTCTCTCTCTCTTCCTCTCTCTCCCTCCCACTCTATCTGAACAAAAAATGAAAAAAATGTCCTCCGGTGAGGATAAAAAAAAAAAAATTATATATTATAGATAATCTCACATAAAAATCAATAAAAGTATGCTCAGCTGGTGTGACTCAGTGGATTGAGCATAGTCCCACAGACTGAGAGGTCCTGCTTCGATTCCTGGTCAGGGACATGCCCAGGTTACAAGCTTGATCCCCAGTAGGGGGCGTGCAGGAGGCAACCGATTAATGTATCTCTCACATTGATGTTTCCATCTCTCTCCCTCCCTCTCTCTCTAAAAAAAAAATCAATGAAAACATTTAAAATATATAGAGAGAGAACTAGATCTTTTTTTAAAAAAAAAAAACAGCCCTGGCTGGTTTGGCTCAGCGGTTAGAGCGTCAGCCCGCTGTCGAACCAATGAGTCGCGGGTTCGATTTCGGTCAAGAGCACCTACTTCGGTAGCAGTTCGTCCCCGGCCCTGGTCAGGTCGTGTGACACGGAGGCAACCAGTCGATGTGGCTCTATCACATCAATGTTCCTTTCTATGTCTCTCTCTCTCTCCCTCCCTCCCACTCTATCTGATGATAAATAGAAAAATATCGAGTGAGGAATAAAAAAATAAAAACAATAAAAGTATATATTCATTTTATCAAAAACTACATAAAAGTATACAAACTTGAGACTAAACTGGAAGTTTGTTTACATTTTAAAAGGACCTCAACACTTCGTGGATTAATCTGCCACAGGATTGTTACACAGCAAGCTCTCCTGGAATGAGTAAAAACAAATAAATTTCCATGTCACTACTATACAAAATTAACCCTTTATTATGGTACTGGCATGGATTAATAAAAAAGTAAAATGCTACTTAATTTGATAGTACACACATTTAAACCAACCATGATAGCCTGGCTAGTGTGGCTCAGTGGTTGAGCATCAACCCATGCACCAGGAGGTTGCCAGTTCAATTCCATGTTGGGGTACATGCCCAGGCTGTGGGCTCAATCCCCAGTGAGGGTCATGCAGGAGGCGGCCAATCGATCTCTCTCATTGATGTTTCTATCTCTCTCTCCCTCTCCCTTCCTCTCTCTCTAAAATCAATAAAGAAAAAAAAAATTTAAAGCAACCATGATAGCCCTGTATGGTGTGGCTCAGTTGGTTGAGCGCAGTCCCCAGCACAAAGAAGTTAGTGGTTCAATTCTCAGTCAGGGCACATTTTAGGTTTGGTCCCTGAGTCGCCGATGTGGATGTAGGTGGAGGCAACCAATCAATGTTCCTCTATCACATCATTGTTTCTCTTTCCCTCTCCCTTCCTCTCTAAAATCAGTAAAAACATATTTAAAAAAAAAAAAAAGAAAGAAACTATGACAAATCACTGTAACTTACTGGGAAGAAACACTTGCCTCCATACTTCAGACTTTACATTGAACAAAATTCCAGAAAGTTCAAACATTTAAATCACTGCCCCCCTTCCTCAGTATAATTTAAAATTCTTAAATCCTCAGAAAAGCTTTTTGATAAAAAGTAGGACACAAAACCTATCATAAAGTCAACATCATGAAAATTTTTAAAACCTGGCAAATATCATCCAAGCAAAATAAAAAAACACAAATGACTAACTGGGAAAAGGTATTTATAAATTATATCATAAATAACTCATTTACCTAATATACAAAGGGTTCCTAAAAATCAACAAGACCAAAAATCTAATAGAAAAATGGGTAAAGGATAGGAAAAACAAATGGCTATGAAAATGTACATAGTCTCAGAATAGGAGAAATGCTAATGGAAATCATCCTGAGATACTGTTTTTTACCTTATCAGACTGCCAAAAACCAGTTTGGTAGAGGTACTGGAAAGGGTATTAGAAAGGGCAACATAAAAATATCGAAAGTACAAATGCAGGTTGTGGGCCCGATCCCCAGTGGGGGACATGCAGGAGGCAGCCAATCGATGTTCTCTCTCATCAATGCTTCTATCTCTCTCTTCCTCTCACTTCCTCTCTCTCCAAATAATCAGTAAAGGAAAAAAAAATTTTTTTTAAGTACAAATGCATGTACCCTATGAACAGCAGTTCTTCTAGGACTTTATTTTAAATATATGCATGCACACACACACACACCCCTGTAATAAATATTAAAGATTATTCCCTTCATTTCCATTTATAACAGCAAAAAACTGGAGAAAATATCATCAATCGACACTGATTAAATAAATGTTAGTATATTCACACAGTGAAATATTCTGCAACTATAAAAGAAAATGTATAAACTTCATGAACTCATACAAAATTACCTACAAGATATATTTTAAGGGCAAAATGTTCAAAAGAGTTGTTATAGATTGTTACTCTCCTTTATAAATTAAACAAACAAAAAGTCAGCCCTGACCAGGTGGCTCGGTTGGAGTATCAACACCATACACCAAAAGGTTTTGGCCCGGCCGGTGTGGCTCAGTGGTTGAGCGTCAACCCATGCACCAAGAGGTCGCCAGTTCGATTCCCGGCCAGGGCACATGCCCAGGTTGTGGGCCTGATCCCCAGTGGGGGGCATGCAGGAGGCGGCCAGTCGATGTTCTCTCTCATCGATGTTTCTATCTCTCTCTCCCTCTTCCTTCCTCTCTCTCTAAAAATCAATTAAAAAAAAAGAAAAAAAATTAAAAAAAAAAAAAGGTTTTGGGTTTGATTTCCGGTAAGAGCACGTGCCTAGGTTGCAGTTTTGTGGGATTTGAGAGAGAGGAAGGGAGAGGGAGAGAGAGACAGAAACATCGATGAGAGAGAACATCGATTAGCCGCCTCCTGCATGCCCCCCACTGGGGATCAGGCCTATAACCTGGGCATGTGCCCTGACCAAGAATGGAACAGGCGACCTCTTGGTGCATGGGTCGATGTTCAACACCACTGAGCCACAATGGCCAGACTAGGTTGCAGGTTTGATCCCCAATCAGGGCATGTAGAGGAGGCAATCAATCGATGTTTCTCTTTCACATCTATGTTTCTTACTTTCTCTCTCTTTCTCTCCCCCGTTCCCCTAAAATCAACTTAAAAAAAAAAAAAATTTATATATATATATATATATATATATATATATATATATATATATATATATCTCCTTGGGTGAGGATTTTTTTTTTTTTTAAGCCAAAGAAAGAAAAGAGTATGTGTGTATCTGCTTGACATAGATTATAAAGATAGAAAAGGAACTGGTAATATTGGCTATATCAAGGAAAAACTGGGTGGCTGGGAAAATACATACTGACACTTTCTAAATTTTTGTATCTTTTGAACATAAAACTCATTCAAAAAATAGACTTAAAAAGTAAATTAGTTGAAATGCAAAATGGCCCTCCAGGGCAGTGAGGGGCTATGGCCCTTAGCCCAGGCCTCCCTCACCCCCTCCTGGGCCCAGCTGACTCTGTGCCCCACCAACTCCGCATCCCACAGCCCCACATGCTCTTCAAGGACCTGGAGGACACCCCGCAGTGCGGACTCAGAATCGCCCGTGAAGGGCATGTGGCCTGGCCTGACACTGCCCGACAGCACGGGGAGACATGGCCCGGACCCTATTCCCTCCGGACACTGGCAGGACCCTGGCATGCTCCCGCCTGGCATGCACGCAGCCCAAAGCCACCCCAAAGGAATGGAGGCAACTGGACCAGCTTTGACTGGAGGAGCACCAGGCCCAGCGGGAGGCTAGGAGTCAGCAGGAACATCCACCACATGCTCCTGGAGCAGAGGCAGGACCTACAGCAGACACACAGGCTCCTGCTCCTAGAACTCCCAGTACTATGTTGAGTAAGAGTGGTGAAAAAGGTCGATCCTTTTTGCACAGCAATCTTGAGAAAGAAAAACAAAGTTGGAGGGATCAGAATACCAGATATCAAGTTATACTACAAAGCACTGTAATCAAAACAGCTGGTACAGTAGTCCCTCGCCACTTCGCGCTTTGACGATCTCGGCTTCACTCTATTGCGGTTTTTCCAAATACTATACTATATTTGAAAAACTGCAATAGAGTGAAACCACGACCGTCGAGGCATGAAGTGACGAGGGACGACTGTATATAAATAAAGAATCCTATTTCGCGGAAATTCATTTATCCCGGTAGAGTCTGGAACTGATTAACTGCGATAAACGAGGGCCGACTGTACTGGCACAAGAACAGGCATATAGAACAATGGAACAGAACACAGAACCCAGAAATCGACCCAAGACATTATGTTCAATTAATATCTGACAAAGAGGCAAGATCATACAATGACATGAAGACAAGTCTTTTCAGTAGTGTTGGGAAAATTGGACAGGTACATGCAAAAAATGAAATTAGACCACCAACTTACACCACACACAAAAATCTTGATTAAGTCTTGAAACCACAAAAATCCTAGAAGAAAACATAGGCAGCAAAATCTGACATCTCATGTAGCAGAATTTTCAGATACATCGCCTAGGACAGTGTTTCTCAACCTTCCTCATGCCGCCACCCTTCAATACAGTTCCTCATGTTGTGGTGACCCCCAACCATAAAATTATTTTCGCTGCTACTTCATAACTGTAATTTTGCTACTGTTATGAATCATCATGTGTTTTCCAATGGTCTTAGGCGACCTCTGTGAAAGGGTCGTTCGACCCCCAAAGGGGTCGTGACCCACAGGTTGAGAACTGCTGGCCTAGGACAAGAGAAACAAAGGAAAAATATAAACAAATGGGACTGCATCAAACTAAAAAGTTTCTGCACAGCAAAAGAAACCATCATCAAAATGAAAAGGGAACCCACTGTAAGGTAGAACATATTTGCCATGATACATCTGATAAAGGGTTAATTTCCAAAATACATAAAGTACTCATACAACTCAACAAAAGACAAACAATCCAATTTAAAAATGGGCAAAAGGCCCTGGCTGATTTTGCTCAGCAGTTAGAGCGTCGGTCCACGGATCAAAGAGGCCTGGGTTCGGTTCCCGCTAAGGGCACGTGCCTCGGTTGCAGTTTGTCCCTGGCCCCGGATGGGGTCGTGTGGGTGGTGATCACTCGATGTGTCTCTCTTGCATCAATGTTTCTCTCTCTCTCTCTTCCTTCTTCTCTGCCTCCCGCTCTATCTCAAGATAAATGAAAAAATGTCCTCGGGTGAGGATAAAAACAAAAACAAACAAAAAAAATGAGCAAAGGACCTGAACAGACACTTCTCCAAAGAGGACAAATGACCAAGAGACATAATGCTCCACCTCACTAATCATCAGAGAGATGCAAATTAAAATGACAATGAGGTATCCCCTCATATCTGCCAGAATGGCTACCATCAACAAATCAACAACTGACAAGGGCTGGTGAGGATGTGGAGAAAAGGGAACCCTAGTACATTGCTGGTGGGAATGCAGACTGGTGCAGCTACTATGCAAAACAGTGTGGAGTTTTCTCAAAAATTAAAAATGGAACTGCCATTTGACCCAGTGATCCCACTTATAGGAGTATATCCTAAGAAGCCTGAAACACCAATCAGAAAGAATAAATGCACCCCTATGTTCATAGCAGTGTTATTTACAATAGCTAAGATCTGAAAACAGCCCAAGTGTCCATCAGCAGAATGAGTAGATAAAAAAGCTATGGTACATTTACACAATGGAATACTATGCAGCTGTAAAAAAGGAGGCTCTCTTACCATTTGAGACAGCATGGAGAGACCTGGAGAGTACTATGCTAAGTGAAACAAGCCAGTCAGAGAAAGAAAAGTACCGCATGATCTCACTTATACATGGAATCTAATGAACAAAATAAAATGACAAACAAAATAGATCCAGAGACATGGAAGCAGGGAACAGACTGACGAACCTCGGAGGAGGGGAGGGGAGATAAACCAAAGAATTTACATAAATATGGGCATAACCAATGGACACAGACAACAGTGTGGTAAAGGGGGGGGAGGGGGTCAATGGAGGGGGAAAAGGTGGGACATTTGTAATACTTTTAACAATAAAAATAAATTTTTTAAAAAGTAAATTAGTTAATTCTTAAAAGTTATAATGAAAAACAACAGTATTGTATGATTCCATTATACAAAATGTCCAGAATAGGCAAATCTAGAGACAGAAAGTAAATCCATGGTTGCCAGGGAAGATAGAGGGATCATTTGGACAATTGCTAATGGGTATAGAATTTCTTTGGGGGAGTGATGAAAATGTTCAGGAACTAAAAACCACTCAAGTGTACCTGTGAAAATGCTGAATCGTATGCTATGTGAATTATATCTCAATAAAAAGTTGTGAAGACATCTCAGATTGTTAAATTCAACTGAACTGATGTGCTAAACTACCTAAATATTATACAAGATAGATAAAACTATCATGTCCAATCAGCCTTTACACAAAAAAGGAAGATGCTACATCACTACTCCTATATAACTGGGTCAGTAATTTTGATTAATCAAATTCAGCCACTCATCAGTGCTCCTCATTTTAATTAAGAAGTCTAATTTTGCCTTTCATCAGATCTACTGACAAACATTAAGAGCGTCTGATTTTTTTTTTCCTTTATTGATTTTTAGAGAGAGAGGAAGGAAGAGGGAGAGAGAAATAGAAACATTGATGAGAGAGAACATCGAGTGCCCACCTCCTGCATGTTCCTCACTGGGATCCGGCCCACAACCTGGGCATGTGCCCTGACCAGGAATCGAACCTGAGACCTCTTGGTGCATGGGTCGATGCTCAACCACTCAGCCACACCTGCTGGGCAACAGCATCTGATTTTTATCTCTTCTTACAGGACTGGCCACATCTCCCCCCACCCCCCCCAAAAAAACAACAAACAAACAAACTCTCAAAAACTTAAAATGTTCTCTAGCCTGAGAATAATACATACAAGTATTTTAAAAATCAAGACTTCGGAAAGGTTGGCTATTGTTTCCTATTATGGCTAAATAAAGAAGTAGAAACCCTCTTCCTAACACTAAAGGACAAATACCCAGGGAAGAATCACTCCTCTGATTTGAAGTTTATTTTTAAGAGATAAAATTTAGGGTGACTCTTCAAAAGCTGCCTCAGGTTTAAGGCAATTAGGTTCATTGGTTTACTAAAATTAGTTTAGGCAACGCCTATCACATATTCATAAAATAAAATTTAAACAGACAAGGTAACTGTAAAAAGAATAAAGCTTAGAGAACTCACAAAAACTAATACCTCTACAGTGGTATATAACTCAAAACAATGCAAACTCCTAATGCTGTACTTAGTCCATATAGTTCAAAGTTTTGTTACAAATCACTAATTTTTGTGAGCAATTATGCAAAATATTCTTAAGTGCATTTAAATATGACTACTGACAAAGAACTACCTGAAAAAAAATTTAGCCACCCCAAACTTATGAGTACAAACCTATGAATACATTAAAGGGTTCAGAATTCCTTAAAAATTATCTTCTAGTGTTGGGAAAATTGGACAGCTACATGCAAAAAAAAATGAAACTAGACCATCAGCTTACACCATACACAAGAATAAACTCAAAATGGATAAAAGACTTGCCCTGGCCAGTTTGGCTCAGCGGTTAGAGCATCGGCCTGCGGTCCAAAGAGACCCGGGTTCAGTTCCCGCTAAGGGCATGTACTTCGGTTGCAGTTTGTCCCCGGCCCTGGTTGGTCATGCGGGTGGCAGCCACTCGATGTGTCACTTTCACATCGATGTTTCTCTCTCTCTCTCTTCCTCTCTCTCCCTCCCACTCTATCTGAACAAAAAATGAAAAAATGTCCTCGGGTGAGGATAAAAAAAAAAAAAAAAAAAGACTTAAATGTGACTCATGAATCCATAAAAATCCTAGAAGAAAATGTAGGCAATAAAATTTCAGACATCATATGCAGCAGAATTTTTACTGATATATCACCTAAGGCAACAGAAACAAAGGAAAAAATGAACACATGGGACTACATCAAACTCAAAAGCTTCTGCACAGCAAAAGAAACAACCATCAAAGTGGAAAGGCAACCCCTGTATGGGAGAGCATAACTGCCAATGATATATCAGATAAGGGGTTAATTTCCAAAATATATAGAGTGCTCATACATCTCAACAAAAGGAAGACAAAGAATCCAATTAAAAAATGGGCAGAGGAACTAAATAGACACCTCTCCAAACAGGACATACAAATGGCCAAGAGACATATGAAGAAATGCTCAACATCACTAATCATCAGAGAGATGCAAATTAAAACAACAATCAGGTATCACCTCACACTTGTCAGAACAGCCGCCATCAACAAAGCATCAAACAACAAGTGTTGGAGAGGGTGTGGAGAAAAGGGGACTCTAGTACACTGCTGGTGGGAATGCAGACTGCTGCAGCCACTATGGAAAACACTATGGTGTTAACCTCAGAAAATTAAAAATTGAATTACCATTTGATCCAGTGATCCCACTCCTAGGAATATACCCTAAGAAGCCTGAAACACCAATCAGAAAGAATATATGTACCCCCATGTTCATAGCAGCACTATTTACAATAGCTAAGATCTGGGAACAGCCCAAGTGTCCATCAGTAGACGAATGGATAAAAAAGCTGTGGTACATATACACAATGGAGTACTATGCAGCTGTAAGAAAGAAAGATCTCTTATCCTTTGAGACGACATGGGAGGACCTGGAAACTATTATCCTAAGTGAAACAAGCCAAGCAGAGAAAGACAAATATCATATGATCTCACTTATTTCTGGAATATAATGAACATAACAGTCTGAGGAACAGGGTAGTCCCGGAGACATGGAAGTGGGGTACAGACTGACAACTGCCAGAAGTGGGGGTGGGGGAGGGGAGCGATGAACCACAGAACTTGTACGCATGTACTCATAACCAATGGACATGGACAGCAAGACTGGGGACGGGGCAGGGAGGGAGGGGGAGGAGGGTGTCAATGGGGGAAAAAGGAGAAACATCTGTAACAAAAGTAAATTAATAAAAAAAAATTATCTTCTACAATATAAAAACTTGGTTTTCAGATCATTACAGATAAAACTAGGGCAAAGAAATTTAAAACAATGCTTTAAAAATCAATATCTATAAAAAATTAATCTATGAAATGTCAAAAGTTCAACTGACAGAAATCCAGTTTAGTGGACTGCACTGAAGTAAATTTTATGCTAACGTTATATATACATATTTCAAAATTCTCCTTTCACCTAAACCAAAAAAAAAGTGCAGAAAAGTCAACCTGCCCTCTTTGAACTCTGGACACATGAATCTAATTTAAAAATGTTTACAAAGACAAGAAAAGGTTAGAACTTTCAAACTTATTATGTGTATAGGCCTTTTTTTGTTGTTAATCTTCACCTGAGGATACTTTTCCATTGATTTTTAGATAGAATAGAAGGGAGGGAGAGGGAGAGAGAGACACATAGATGTGAGAGAGACACGTTGATTGGTTGCCTTCCCTCATGATCCCCAACTGGAGCCGGGAGGATAGAACCTAAAACCCAGGTATGTGCTCTTGACCGGAAATCGTACACTCAACGCTTCCCGCCTCCAAGGGCCAATGCTCTAGCAGCTAAGCCAAACCAGCCAGGGCAGGTTTTTTTTTTTTTTTTTTTTAAGAATCCTCCAATCAAGTTATTCCATGAGTTGATCACAAAACCAAAGACCTAATTTATGACCAAAACAATTTCTACTTTGAGACATACCTCCCTACTGGTTTAGGAACAAGGAATCCAATTCATATTCCACAACAATCTTTAAGCACAGATTTCATTTTACTATAAGAATATGACTATGCTTTTGGGATATTACACTGCATTTTCTAATCAAAAGATAGTCAATTGAGCATATTCAGCTATTTCAGACACACAATACAACTCTAAAGGCTAAGACAACTTTAACTGCAAAAATCAATTGTACTTTAGAAAGAGCTAGACTATTCATGAAGAAATACTCCTTCCAGCAAGATTCTAAAATATGCTGTATATGGCTCTCTGAAAGCTTTAAAGAAGATCACAATTTTGGTACATATATGTAACTTAACATTCAAAAATAAATCTCAGTTCAGCTTTTCAAGAGCAAATTTTTATCCACATAAAATAACTGTAATAATGATCTGAGAAAATGTTTAGTTGCAGATGAGAAATACATAAGTAACACTCTGAAAATGTCACAGGAAAGAGGGACAATCGCTTTCAGAAGAATGTTTTGAGGTAAGTAATGTGGCAAGTTCCATAAATAAACAAAATTTCAGAGTCCATATTCTAAATGTCTTTTCACCAATGACTTCTTCGATAAGTGTTTACTAAAGCAATGACCCTCATACAACTTACAAAATACACTAGTGAGTTTACTAGGTAGTTACCTAATATAACGATTCATGCTTTGCACCAAAAAAAGGAAAATAAAATAAAAATTCCAAACCAATACCATCACTTTAAAAACACAAAATATTCAAATACTGGTCAACCTATTTTGAATGTTTCCAAAGTTGCTAAAAATAACCATAACCTTTCATACAACAAGTGCACTACTGTATTGTAGGCATCAAGATTTTAGTTTAGTCCAGTCTGGTTCAGTGGTTACAGCATGGGCCGGCGGACCTAAGGGTCATGGGTTCGATTCCCAGTGAAGGACACGTACCTGTGTTGCAGGTTCCATCCCAGCCCCAGTCAGGGTTGTGTGGAAGACAACCCATTTGATGTCTTTCTCTCAGCTCTCCCCCCGCCCCCTTGCACTCTATAAAAAAATTAAAAGATGTTAGTTTGTTCCTTAATATGATCCTTCACTACAAGAGTATGGTTAAGTGCAGCCAGTGTGGCTCAGTGGTTGAGCGTCGACCCATGCACCAAGAGGTCACCAGTTCAATTCCAGTCAGGACACATGCCCAGGTTGTGGGCCCTATCCCCAGTGGGGGGGGGCATGCCGGAGGCAGCCAATCAATGTTCTCTCTCATGGATGTTTCTATCTCTCTCTCCCTCTAACTTCCACTCTCTCTAAAATCAATAAAAGAAAAAAAAGTATGGTTAAATTACATTTCTGAAACTCAAATTGTAGGAGAATAGGTTCACTCGAATTTCAGTATTTACTAATATACAACAGGCCCAGAAATCTGAAAAATCTTAAGAAAAAATGACTTGGGGTATAACATAATTAGAAAACGGTGGCAAAGAGTAAAACTTTCAACTACCAGTTCTTAATCGTCATTGGGTTAATTTTAATAATTAAATAAATGGTACTAGTCTATTAGTAAGCACTTACTTCGGACCAGGCAATATCCTGGGCATTTCATCATCACCACAATCCTAATAATGTACATTTCAAAATACTATTTCTAGTACTTTAGGTTTTAAGGCACAGAATCACATCTACATAATATAGTATGCTCGCTTCTCTTCTCTCCCCAGACACCATTCGTTAATGCTGTGTTCAGAAACATGTTTTATTCCTAGGAATGGTCCCTTAACTACAATTTGGGATTAGCAAGTTTTCAGATCCCTACCAGCTGCATTAGGAATTTGAAGAACCAACTGTTACAGCAGAAATGGACAGTAACCAAAGAGCCACCCTGCCCTGGAGTAAGTATGGCAAGGTACCCAGAGCACTGAATTGCCTCAACTCCTAAGCATGTGTTTTCTGTTAAGCGAACCCAACACACTCAGCGGTTGGAAAACAACCCTAGGGCGGCAAGAAGCACTAACGCTGATCCCATACCCTTGGAAACGAAAAGGCCTCCTGCCAGTCCCGGGAAGGCGCAGTCGCCGTCGACTATTAAGTGCCCACAATCACCGTTTTCAACTGCAAAGGCCCGCTGGCCAACAACCACGTGAAAAAAATGCCGCAAGGAAAGCTCTTCCGGGGAAGAGCTGTCCCGACAGATCACGTGCCGCCGGCCGGAATCCGTGGATCACTCCTAGGGACCCAGTCGCATTCTGTTACCGTGGAGACTACAGAACCAGCTATCCGTCCCTCCCAAGCCACCCCCTTCGCAGTAACCGCCACGCCGCCTCCAGGCTCTTTCCCTGCAGCCTAGCTGCGGCGTCGTGCCCAAATGTAAAGGCAGAGCAGGAAGCGTTCGCTAGGAACCCCGCTGCAGAGCCTGTGGAGCTTTACAACACGCATGGACCGAGCGCAGATGGGCTAGAGAATTCTCTTGAACCACGTGTCTGCTCCGGCGACGTGAACCCTGGGGGAGTGGTCTTCCCTTAGAGATTACTTTGGTTCCTCACTGTTTTCTGCCAGCAGTTCCTCCTTTCAGACCTCCTTCAGCGCTCCCTGCTTCCACCGTAGCCAGAAGAAGGCATCCCCCGGGTTCCAAAGGCAAAGCAAAAATCTTCACAGCAAGACATCGCCACTTTCTACTCTCAACTCGCTTTGAAAGATCCCAAACTTCTCCATTATCTTCGCACATAGACTCCTCAACTTTGGTTACTGGTGCTCAGAGCGGTTTATTTATGTCCCTGACCCACCTACCACTGGGGGCAGAGACCTACATGACAATTTAACAGAAGCGGGAAGCCTCATAAACAGAGAATTAGCCAAGGCTGCCCCACAGAGAAAAAAGAAAATAACACCTGCTCTTCCCACCTGTTTCCCCCGCCCTCATCTCTGCACTTGCGAACTACCGGTCCTTTGTTTACCAAGTTCCCACTCCTATACAGGTCACTTCCCCGTCCTCCCTCTTCATTAAACTTGCGGTCCTGCCTAAATTTACTCGAAAATTACACGCTATAAGAGACATTTGTACGGGTGTCAAAACGCTGCACACAGCTCCTTAAGAAAAGCGACGTCAGCACCGTTTACCTCGGAGTTTTGGAACCCTGAGTCCTGGGCTCTAAAGTACAAAGCGCACAAGCGGGGCTCTCGACTTAAAGCCCCGCGCCGGGATAGAAGTCGTCACGCGGATCATACCATGCGGTGCGGCACCCCACGCACGCGAGCGCAGGACCGCGCCAAGGGCGCTTCTCACCCCGCCCGCCTCGTGGCGGCTCTCTCTGGCGTCGATGTTCCCAGTTAGTTCGCCGCGCGACGCGGAAGTAAGGCCGGGGACGCGCGCGAGGTGACATGCGCAGCCTCGCTCGGGTGACCAAAGGCGCGCGCCAAAGACGGCCCCGCGCAAGGCCGGGCCTGGCCCCGGCGTGCGAAGATCGCTCAGCGGAACGCTTCTCACGCCGTTCAAATACACAAGAGCTTCAAACTCTCGAAAAACTCCAACCGGGCCAGTACTAAAGCAACACCCCCGCCCAGGCCCGAGAGTTACCGTGCGGGGCGTGGCCGGCCTCACCCGGAGTCCTTCACATCCCGCTGGGGGCGGGTTATTCTGTTCAGTTCGCACACCGTGTGTCCGCTCCAGCTGAAGAGCCTGCGCGCGCACGGGACGTCCACGTCACCGCGCACGCGCTCCTACCCGCTCGGAGTCCGCCGCGCATGCGTAAAAGGGGGCGCTAGCAGCACCTCCCTCGCCCCTCCCCCAACACCAGGAGGCCAAACGGCCCCGTAGCAGCGACAAGACCCTTGGGACCCGCCCCTGGAGCTGAAGCCGCGGCCTTTCTGGGTCCCAGAAACTGAGATAACCCTACACGAAGCTTCCAGAATCAAGAAAGGCGAGGCAGGAGAGAGGCACCCCAATTCCCTCAGCCTCGCACACGAAGCCTTCGTGAAAACCGTGAAACCTATGCTCGCGGGCTTTCTCAATTGTGTGTTCAACCGATTCCCTGGAGCTCCTCGCCGGCCCCGCCCCTACCGCGCCCAGCCCCACCCACATGGGGATCCACAGCCCCCAGGGCTTCACGAACCCGTCAAATGAGCCCAAGATCTCGGTCCTCCCAATCTACTGTGGGCTTGGATGGCGCCAAAACGTCGGGGAACCTTGAAGAAAAGACCTTGAAAAATGAGTGGTCGAGTTTGCAACATCCACAACCGAAGAACACCAGGAAAGTAAGGAGAATGAAAACCTCACTGTTGAATGGGAAGGGAAGAAAAGTTGCCACTAACTTGCCTGATTAAAGAGAACGATGTCCTGATAAAACAGTAAAACTTGGAAACGAGAATTTTGCACGATAGACTATTTAATGCCTTGACCCTGTTTTCAATTCTTGTTCGTTCAAGATATTTAAGCTATGAGGTGAAAAGAAAAAATTACCGAATATCTGTCAGGCAGTTGCTGAACTAAGTTAATGTACAGTATTTCTTCCAACCAAACATCAAAAATTATCTTTCTTGCCCAGCTGGTGTGGCTCAGTGGTTGAGCGTGGATTCATGCACCAAGAGGTTGCTGGTTCAATTCCCAGGCAGGGCACATGCCCAGATTGTGGGCCAGATCCCCAGTGGGGGGCATGCAGGAGGCGGCCAATCCTTGTTCTCTGTCATCATTGTTTCTCTCTCTCTCTCCCCCCCCCCCTTCCTCTCTCTCTAAAATCAATAAAGAAAAGAAAAATCCTAAAAAAAAAATTATCTTTCTTCTTCCCTATTCCTAACCAGCTACTCTTTCCTCTGGGCTGCTAACACTCCAGTAACGAGAGAGTTGTTTAAAGTGAGAGAGAAAAGAAGCAAAATAGAAGTAGTAGAACAGACATTGTGGTCCATGTTTCCAAACTTTTCTTTCACTCTCTTAGACAGATTACCAAGTACTGAGAACCTACAAGCTAAATGACTAAATACAAAGCTCTATGAAGAAGGAGAATGAGCAGTTCAAAGAAAGGAGCCATGAGGAGGAGGCTTATCCAACAGGACTGATCTGAGCTAGACTACAGGCACATTAGGAAGGTTCTTTTTCTTCATTCTGCTTTCCTAAGATGATATGCCATGGGAAAAAACTGTGATAGAATTAGTATACTAGAAAATGTATACACTAAAGTTTACAGACTTTGAAGTTGCCCTGAAAACCCCAATTCAAGCACTGTCAACAAGAGCATTATGAGTCCAACAAATGATTAATACTCAAAATCCTAGGCAAAATTAAAAAGTAACAGGGTTTTTTTTGACGCCTTCCTCCTCTTCCCTGACCCCAAGAACCCCTCTCCTGCAAGTTGCCTTGTCAGAATTTCTACCTCACCTCATCCAAGAATGCCTTCAAGTGTCTAAGGTTTACTTATACAAAATTTCCACTTCTGAGGCAGAAACAAAATTTATGTTGATTTAGCAGTAAAGCATCTGTTCCTGAGGTATAAAAGCCTGATGACTACTTTTTTTTAAATATTTTTTTATTGATTTTTTTAGAGAAGGGAGAGAGAGAGAAACATCAATCGGCTGCCTCCTGCATGTTCCCTACTGGGGATCCAGCCCGCAACCCTCTGCATGTGCTCTGACCGGGAATCGAATGAGGACCTCTCAGTCCATGGGGCGACGCTCAATCCACTGAGACACACCAGCTGAGCCAAAAACCTATATTTTAAAATAAAAAATTAACCCATATCCCAACATCCTAACACAACAGTTATTTCTGTTTGCTTTTAGTTTATATACACAAGCCATTCAATTTTAAACTGATGATCACTCTATTATAAAATTATCCTTGCCACTATATCCCCCCAATATGGGTTTATAGTCCTACAAGCATCATGGGAGTCCTTGGACACAACCAGCCCTTGACCACATTCCTCCTGGGAGCCTTCAACTCTGCAGAGGACATCAATTTCTCACCCAGAATATGGTCGTTAACTTTATACAAAGCCTTTACCACCTCTATGAGATCAAGTCACATACTTTCTGGGACTTTAAACCAGTTTCAGTACCAAAACAACTTGTGTCAAAGTTCAGACAATTGAGCCCAAGCAAAAACTTCTAGCATACAAAGGCAATAATATCCCCACCATGATCTACCTTCCTTGTCTAAATGTGCTCAGCTCTGGTTTCTTCCATAGTGTCACTGCTCAAATCTTTTTCATTATGCCCAAGAGAATAATTATTCTCTTGTTACCATACCCCAGGTTTCCTCAGTCTTTAACAATGCTCTTTCTACTTGTTTACCTTGACTTAAAACCTGGCTCTCCCATTACAGATTTTCTCACAGTTCTCTTTACTGCAGTCCATAGCTCCCCTGCCACTCAGCCAGAGTGATTGGCATTCATTTGCCTTTCTAATGCAGCTTCCCATCATAATCATCCTCCTTTATGGCCCCACCTTCAAGATGTATATCTCATCACTAGCATCTTCTGATCCCTTAGCTGTACCTCCTCATTCACTGAATACCTAGGAGCCTACTTCCGTTTTCTCTATTAAATCTCCTCTATCACAATCCTGGGAAATTTCAATGTCTATGAAGATGACCCCTCCAATTACTGCACATTGTAAGTCATAGTTCCAAAGATTTTTAACTCAACTCTATTTTAGGCACCTATTCTTCAGTTCTTTATTATGGATCTTCTCATCATTTGAAACTGCTCCCCTTGGTCTGGCTGGGTAGCACAGTTGGTTAAAGCATCATGCAGATAGGCCAACGTTGTGGGTTCAATCCCAGTCGGGGGACATACGAGAATCAACCAATGAATGTATAAATAAGTGGAACAACAAATAGATCTCTCTCTCTCTCTCTCTCTCTCAAATCAATTTTTTTTAAAAAAGAAGAAAATGCTCCTCCTTGATTACTCTAATAGCTCACGATAATCTTATTCTGACCACACTTATTTTATGACTTTATAGAAACCTCCTGTCCCTCAAATCCTATAACTACCCCCAACTCAGATCCTATGGTTGGACATCTAAATCTCTTAGCAGCAATTTCATATTTGCACCCCTTTCTCTGAACCTGACAACCAAACAATAGCTCCAGGTCAAATACTGTTTCTGAGAACTGAGCTACTCTAAAGAAAAACCACACTAGATACACTGATACCACTATAAGGTCTCAAACCTTAGTCCTTTCAAATAAGTTTGGTAAATTCCCTCTTCCATTCCCCTTAACAACTCTTTCATCATTTTCTCGAGCCCCCCAGTCATCACCTGCTCAGGCCCTTCACTCTCAACCAACAACCTTGCTTCTAATCTTACAGAGATATGTAAGTGATCAGGCATGACCTCCCTCTACCACTATACCCCTAACCTATAACCTTATCTATAATCATACCTCTCCTTACCTATCTTTATTTCAGTCCTAGAAAATGAGGTATCCCTGCTCCTGTTCAAAGCCAGCCCATCTACCTGTACCCTTGACCCACACAGTAACTCCCACCCCGTTCCTACCTCCTTCAACACCTTGCTTTATCAGCCATACCATATCTTGAATCTTCAACCTCTCCTTTCCTGATAGTACCTTTCCCCTCAGTACATATACAAGGTCGGGTCTTAGCCTAAAAAGAAAGTCCTTCCTGGCTCCCAACCACTATCCTTTCTCTTCTCAGCAAACTTTCTCAAAGAGAAGTTATTCTCAAAAGAAAAAGAGAGGGAGCGAGCCCAGCCAGTGTGGACCAGTGGATTAAGCATGGACTGAGAGGTCCCAGCTTGATTCCCAGTCAGGGTACATGTGGGGTTGCAGGCTTGATCCCCAGTAGGAGGCATGCAGGAGGCAGTAGATGGATGTTTATCTCTCACATTGATGTTTCTATCTCTCTCCCTTCCTCTCTCTAAAATATCAATAAAAACATATTTTAAAAAAGAGTTCTTCCCTTTTTCTCTCCTTCCCTCTCTCTATCCTATTTACTTCCTCCTTCCCCCAACTCTCCCTTCTCTTCCTCTCTTCCTTAACCCTCTTTCCCCTTCTCACTCTCCTCTTGTATTTCCCCTCTCACTCCCTCAATGCTTCCCCCTTTCCTCTCTCTATCCTCTTCTTTTCCTCCTTTATCACTTGCCATTTACTCTTTCATCAGCTATAAGGGGGATTCTACCCTAACCTCCCACTTAACTGCTCTTAAGGTCACCATGACTTCTTAATCAGCAAATCAAATGAACATTTTTCCTGTCTTTATTTTTCTATACCATAGTACACTATATTTGACACTGTTACTGTATTTGACAGTTACTGTCTCCCTCTGAAAATGTTCTACTCATTAGCATACTGGCTGGCACATAATAGACACTCAAACATACAGGGTGAGGCAAAATAGGTTTATAGTTGTTCATATGGAAAAATAATACAATAATTGAAAAATAATAATACAAGACTAAACTCTGTAAACCTACTTATGCCACACCCTGTATTTGAATAAATGAATAAGGGTATAAAATGAAACAAAAGATACCATGTATTTCTCTGTCTGGAGAAAAAGAAAGAGTCAATATCCCATGAAATGTTCATGGATAACTACAACATTAAGAGCCAAATTAAACTAACCACGTATCAGTAGTGGAACAATCAGCTCAACTACATGATTTTCTCCAGTCATCCTCAGCACCCAGAAATCATAAACAGAAACCCAGGACTTATGATAAGGACAAAGTAATGGAAATACTAAAGGAGTCTAGAGTACTAAGAAAATCAAATAAATGCAAGCCTATTTTTTTTTTTTTTTACTAAATACCACGTGACAGATTCCCTACACATGATCAAAACTATACCTACATGTCATGAGGACACACATAAAGTGGAAAAGAGCTAAGCATAAATTAGTCTGAGGCACCAAATACTGTACTTAAAGAGTTCATAAATAAAAATGGAAGTTTAGTTTTTTCAAAGTTATGAGAACTGAACTAGCAGAAGACACACATGAGGAATGCAGAATACCTGCTGTCTTGTGCTAAATTTAAAACACTGAAAATTCACTTTACTTTGTTTCTAGGCAGATTTCTTCCCATGCATTTCCCCTTAATTATTCCTACCATCGATGTTTTAAATTATTTCAGATGATAATGTCAGCAGCAGTACTTACTAAAACATTCCTGACTTGTAAAGAAACCTTTCTAGAAACAAGATAAAGACTCAGAGACCTAAGACTACCAAACATTATGGTCCTAAAATACCAAAAGCCTCTGAAACTTCTTGCTTTTTGGAACATTTTGACTTAGTAAGCTTTATATACTCTAAACAAAGTAAACTGCTTTCTCAAACATCGACTATGAATAATAGGCTATAGATATGTATAGCATTTTAAGTTTTTAAAGCATTTTAATACATATTTGTTTCATTTTTAACTCACATCAAGTCTATGAAACAAGCAAGGTAAGCATTAATATTCTTTTACAGCATAAGTCACATAGCTAAAAAATGTCCATCAGGCACAATCACCTCCAAATTTTCTCTTATTTCTCCTTACTCCTATGTCCTCAGCCATTTTACCTCAATCCTATCCATCTTAAAGGAAGAGGTATCTCTCCTTTCTAAAATTAATCCCCAACCTCCCATAGAACCTTTAACTTTTTTCCCACCTACAAATACCTCCCCTTTCCTCTAACTGCATCCCCTTATTCTATAAATATGCTCAACTCTTCCCGTAAAAAAAATGTTTTTTCCCTCAACTCTACCACATCCCACAAGCTGTGACCCATTTTTCCCTCCTTTCCCTGGTAAACTCTTCAAGACTACAACTGTAGGCACTTGTACTGCACTTTCACATCTGCACTAAAATGTTCCTTTTTTTTTTTTTTTTTTAATGTTTTTATTGATTTTTTAGAGAGAGAGAGAAAGGAAGAAGGAGAGAGAGACAGAAACATGGATAACTGCACAGGCCCTACCAGGGATCAAGGTGCAACCCAGGCAGTGCCCAGGCTGGGAATCAAACTGGGGAACTCGGTGTATGGGTCAATGCTCAACCAACTGAGCCACATCAGACAGCACTAAAATGTTCTTTATTTTTATTTTTATTTTATTTATTTTTTTAATCCTCACCTGAGGATATTTTTCTATATTTCCTAAACTCTATGGTCTCTACTCACCTTTCATTGTTTTAGGAAGAAGCCAGAACAAAAGTGAATATTTTTCAAATCTCTGGGCAGGAAGAAGAGAAAGATAGGACTAATTTCTAGGTGCAGAAATAAATCACAATGAAAACACAGATTTGACTGCATTAAAATTTTAATGTTCTGTAAATTAAGACAACATAAAAAAAAAGAAAATATGCACACACATATATTATTTTCAGATCCCCATAAAAATATAACTTGATAGCACTGGCCGGTTTGGCTCAGCGGTAGAGCATCCGCCCTCAGACCAAAGTGTCACGGGTAGATTCCAGTCAAGGGCACTACCTTGATTGCATCCCTGGCCCTGGTCAAGGTCGTGCAAGAGGCAAACAGTTGATGTGTCTCTCTCACATCAATGTTTCTCTCTCTCTCCCTCCCCCTCCCTCCTTCCCTCCCATTCTATCTGAATATAAACAGAAAAATATCCTCAGGTGAGGATTAAAAACACACACACACACACACACACACACACACACACACACAAACTTGATAAATAAATGGAAAAATAGGGAAATTTACAAAAGAAAGGATGGAACTTTTTTTTTTTTTAATCCTCACCTGTTATATTTCTATTTATCTGCAGATAGAGTGGGAGGGAGAGAGAGGTAGAGAAAAGGAGAGAGAGAGAGAGAAACATCAACGTGAGAGGGACACATAGACTGGTTGCTTCCCGCACAACCTGGACCAAGGCGGGGGACAAACCGCAACCGAGTCACGTGCCCTTGGCCGGAATTCAACCCGAGACTCATTGGTCCGCGGGCCGACGCTCTACCAAACTGGTCAGGGCATGAACTATTTTTTAAAACCGCTGAAAATGTTCAATACTACTAGCAATTAAATAAGTTTAATTCAGGCCTATTAATTATTTTTTAATAATGAGGCAATCCATACAACTTTCATAAAATTTTTAAAGCTGTCCTGAGCCCCCAAATTAAGAATGACCATTCTAGACATATTTCTATTCATGTTCTAAGATTGCATTTGTGTGAGTGTGTGTGTGTTTGTGTGTGTGTGTGTGGTTTTGTAACTTTATTTGACAATCAGTAGTTAGTTCTCATCTACACTGACTGTCTCTAGACTTTTTTAAATGGTGACAGGTACACAGGGTAAACAATGTATGAGCATGTTTGATGACTCTTAAACCTCATCATGTTTTCTGGACAAATGTGCAGATATGGTATGGGACATTCCTTATTCCATTGGCCCAGACAGCTTTGTTAAGCCTGGTGTCAATGCACACATCGGAAGTTCCCATCTCCTTCATAGCCAATTTTTGTATCTCTTTGGGTGCCCAAAGAGTGTGCTTCTTGAAGCCCACTCCATGGATGCACTTGCAAATGATAATGGTGCATTCTCTGGTCACTATCTCATTGATGGCAGAATAGCCCTTATTCTTCTTGCCATTCTTCTTGCAGAAGCCATTCTATCAGAACCAGGTTGTAAAGGAAGAACATGAGGTATTGTTGCATTGTTTTTTAAATAACATTATGATATGTTCTTAACACTGAGAGTCTCCCCTACCACATGTCAGGCATTCTTCTAAGTGCTAGAGGTTATTGCAATGAACAAAACACTATCCCCCTGAAGCTTATATAGGATTCTAGTCTGAGGGTAAGGGAGAAAGACAGACAATTAAATAACTAACTAAAAGACATACGTTAGTTAGCCCAGCCAGTGTGGCTCAATGGATTGAGCGTCATCTAAAGGACTGAGAGGTCCCGGTTCAATTCCCAGTCAGGGCACATGCCTGGGTTTCGGGCTCGATCCCCAGTGGGGGGCGTGCAGGAGGCAGTTGATCAATGTTTCTCTCTCACATCGATGTTTCTATCTCTCTCCCCCTTCCTGTCTCTCTAAAAAATCAATAAAAACATATTTTTAAAAAATAAAATACCTATGTTATATGGGTGATTAAATGCTACAGAAATAATGCAGGAAAGGGAGACTAGTAGTGTTGGGAAGGGTTACAAGTTTAAATAGTGTCGTTAAGTTCTCATTGAAAAGGTGACATTTAAGTAAAGACTTAGAAGAGATAAGGGAATAAGTCATATCTGGGAGAAGAATATACCAGGTAAAGACCCTCAGGTGGGAGCTTTCACAGAGTGTTTGAGGCATAGCAAGGAGGCATTAGAGCTAAAGAGAAGTAATAGAGAAGAACAATAATAGAAAAATGAAATCAAAGAGGTTAATATTCTATCTTATGCATCTTACTTTACTAATCTTTTTATCAGGTGAACCACAATGAAAAAATATTTCCATTCACAGTGACCATTAGGTTACAGGATTACTAAAGTGAGCAAGTGAAGGGTTTCCCTAATAACATTAAAATTCAACTGCATCAATTAATTAGAAAAAGTGGATAGAGGCCAAAGGTTAAATGCAAGGTGACTATTATTAAGCACACCCCTAGTCAATACTATAAATCAAAATGGGAATAGTTCCTAGCTGTAGAAAAACCAAGGAACAAAAATACAATGATGATTTCCATCTTCCAGGTGGAGATTATGCAACATTTGGCTAATTTATAATGGTGGTCATATTATAAAAAATATATCTAAAATTTTTAGTAGTTTATGCTATTAAATGGGATATATATATATATATACACACACACACACACACACACACACATATATATATATATATATATATATATCAAGCACTGGCCAGTGTGTCTCAGTTGGTTGAGCATTGTCCTATGCATCAAAAGGTCACTGGTTTGATTCCCAGTCAGGGAACATACCCAGGTTGCAGGTTTCATCCCAGATCAGGGTACATGCAGGAGAAAACCCATCAGTGTTTCTGTTTCTCTCTCTCTCTCTCTCTCTCTCTCTCTCTCCCCCCCCACTTCCTCCCTCTCCCTCCTGCTGTAAAATCAATTAAAAAAAATATATATATATGAATAATCTGAGCCAGTCATCCCCAATTAAGTGGTTTCCCAGATTATAACTTAATATTTAATATCAATCTCCTAACAAGGTCTTTCCTACCAAAATTTGCATCAATTTGTTATAAAGTAAGGGGCATCGATGGATTATCAAGGGCCGTTGCTTAAACCCAAAAGACAACTGAGAGGCTTACTAGATTTTAAAAGTAGTGGTACAAACAATTCAATTAAAAAATAGACAAAGGACTTGAATAGACATTTCTCCAAAGAAGATACACAGATTGGCAATGAACACATAAAAACATTCTCCATGTCACTAGCCATTAGGGTAATGCAAATCAAAACCACAATAAGATACCATTTTATATCCATTAGGATGGCTATAACCAAAAAAAAAAAAAAAGTATCAGCAAGGAAGTGAAGAAATTGGAACACTTGCCCTGGTCGGTTTGGCTCGGCGGTTACAGCATCTGCCTGCGGACTGGAGAGTCCCGGGTTCAGTTCCTGCTAAGGGCACGTAACTCAGTTGCAGTTTGTCCCCGGCCCCGGTTGGGGTTGTGTGGGTGGCAACCACTCGATATGTCTCTCTCACATCGATGTTTCTCTCTCTCTCTTCCTCCCTTTCTCCCTCCCGCTCTATCTGAAGATACATGCAAAAATGTCCTTGGGTGAGGATTAAAAAAAAAAAAAAAGAAATTGGAACCCTTGTGCACTGCTGGTGGGATGCAGTTACTGTGGAAAACAAATTAGTGATTCCTCAAAAAGTTAAACATAGAATTACTAAATGATCCAGCAATTCCACTTCTAGGTATAAAACTAAAAGAAATGAAAGCAAGGACTCAGCCCTGTCCGGTTTGGCTCGGTGGTTAGAGCGTTGGCCCACAGACCAAAAGGTCTGGGATTCGATTCCCAGTCAAGAGCGTGTACCTGGGCTGCAGGTTCAATCCTTGCCCTGGCCCCAGGCCCCAGTCAGGGCATGTTTGGGAGGTAACCAATCAATATGTCTCTCTTACATGGATGTTTCCTTCTCTCTCTCTCTCCCTCTCCCTCCCTCCCTCCCATGCACTCTCTCTAAAACCCAATGCAAAAATATCCTCAGGTGAAGATTAACAAAACAAAACAAAAATCTGTTATATTATAAGGATCAAGTAATGTTAAATAACCTTTGTAAACAATGACTAAATCACAATTCTGCAAGTTCACTCACTCTTATCTCAAAGAATGAGTCTTTATGTATTTGAAATTTTATTTCTATACAATGTTTGGTAAAATGAATGAATCCTTTTCATCCATCTTTGGACCCATTACTTCCGATTTCCCCCCCTTTTTATTGAATTTATTGGGGTGACACTGATTAATAAAATTATACAAATTTCAGATATACAATTCCACAACACATCTGTACACTGTACTGTGTGTTCACCACCCCAAGTCAAGTCTCCTTCCATCACCATTTATCCCCCTTATACCCTCCTCCACCTCCCCCGACACTCCCCTAATTGTCCAGATTTCTTAGATAATCCACATTGTGGTCCCAAAGAGCCCATTCACCTTTTATCTCCCATCATTTCCTGCCATAAATACTGCCCTACAATCATACTAGTTTACTACTACACCCTGAACATACCTTATACTGACCTTCTTCTGTAAACTGCTTCTCCCTTTAGAATTCCTGTCTCTCCATTTTTAGTAGCATAGTAGCTGAGATCTAGAACTTTGAACCCAGATGAGCTGGGTTCAAATTCTACCTGCACCACTTGTTAGCTATATGATCTTGAACAAAGCTCTGGGGAAGCAAAACTGACAATGCCTTGCCACCATTATGAACAAATGTCACATTCCATAGATGGGGAATAGAAAACATACTGTATCTTGAAATAAATAAGATACTGGCTGGTGTGGCTCACTGGTTAAGCATCAACTCATGCATTAAGAGGTCACCGGTTCGATTCCTAGTCAGGGCACATGCCCAGGTTGTGGGCCCAATACCCAGTGGGGTCATGCAGGAGGCAGACAATCAATGTTCTCTCTCATCAATGTTTCTATCTCTCTCCCTCTCCCTTCCTCTCTCACTAAAATCAATGAAGAAAAAAATTTTTTTAAAAAAAGGAATCACTCTCGCCCTGGCCGGTTTGGCTCAGCGGTTAGAGCGTCGGCCTGCGGTCCAGAGAGACCCGGGTTCGGTTCCCGCTAGGGGCATGTACTTCGGTTGCGGTTTGTCCCCGGCCCTGGTTGGTCGTGTGGGTGGCAGCCACTCGATGTGTCCCTTTCACGTCAATGTTTCTCTCTCTCTCTCTTCCTCTCTCTCCCTCCCACTCTATCTGAACAAAAAATGAAAAAATGTCCTCGGGTGAGGATTAAAAAAAAAAAAAAGGAATCACTCTCTAACTCTGATCCCCGAAATATATAAAATTTTGATCATTTTCTATAAACTTGGACTCCCTAACTTTTTCCCTAACTTTTGCAATGCTGGTATCCAAAAAAAAAATGTTATGACCTATGTGGATATAATAATTATGTTAGAAAACTACTGTTTTTCCACCATTCCAGGCTAATGTAAACTCAATAAGTTTTGGTGATCTCATTTTTTCCTCCAATAAATACTTATATTATTTAATTCAGTGAGCCAATCTAAGTTTGATGCCCTTGCACTATTTTACAAGTAGATCTCTTTTCTAAAATCTTCAGTACCTGAGACATCCTGCCCGTTATTAGTTCCAAAACACTTTTATTTTAAAATTTTATTTCTTTTACAAAGCATCTCCTTTAAACAACCCAAAATTCCAAAGCCTCCTTTTGACCTCCACCTCCAAAATATCAGTGCCCTTCCCCAGAGGTAACCCATATTTAAATTGGGTGTGTATCCTTCAATATCTTTTTTTTTCCAATCCTCACCCGAGGACATTTTTGCATTTATCTTCATATAGAGCGGGAGGGAGAGAAGGAGGAAGAGAGAGAGAGAAACATCGATGTGAGAGAGAGACACATCGAGTGGTTGTCACCCACATGACCCCAACCCGGGCCGGGGACAAACCACAAATGAGGTACGTGCCCTTAGTGGAAACCAAACACGGGACATTCTGGTCCGCGGGCCGATGCTCTAACCGCTGAGCCAAACTGGCCAGGGCTATATATATTTTTTTTAATCCTCACCCGAGGACATTTTTCTATCTATGTTCAGATAGAGTGTGTGTGTGTGGGGGGGGGGGGGGGGCATCAACTGGTTGCCTTCTGTACCATCCTGACCAGGGCCAGGGCTTAACTGCAACGGAGGCACGTGCCCTTGACCGGAACCAAACCCGCAACTCATTGGTCCTCGGGCCAAAGTTCTAACCGCTGAGACAAACCAGCCAGGGCTCAGTATCTTTTTTTAATGATTTTCATACATATATATGGACCCATTAAAAACATACACTAATCTCCAGTTTCCTAATTTCTACAATAGGAATGATAACTATACCTGTTCTCATAGGGTTGTTGTAAAGAGTAAACACAAAAATTCACATAAAATGCAATGAGCATAGTTCTTAGCACAAAGAAAAATCTCATGCATCTTTCCAGGTCCAGATCAAATCACAGCTTCTCCACCAAGTTTACCCAGACTATTCAACTACAGATCATTTCTTTTTCCTCCAGTGCAGTTTTTCAAACACTCACTGGACATATAGAGTGCCTTTGGTCATGCCCCATCCTAAACTCCTGGAGGGCAGAAAAGATCCTTCAAACAACTAACACAGGGTTCTACAAAAAGTAGGTACTTGATCAATTAAAATACTGAACAATTCTTTTTTAATTTTTTTTTTTTTATCCTCACCCGAGGACATTTTTTCATTTTTTGTTCAGATAGAGTGGGAGGGAGAGAGAGGAAGAGAGAGAGAGAGAGAAACATCGACGTGAAAGGGACACATCAAGTGGCTGCCACCCGCACGACCAACCAGGGCCGGGGACAAACTGCAACCGAAGTACATGCCCTTAGCGGGAACGAACCCGGGTCTCTCTGGACCACAGGCCGACGCTCTAACCGCTGAGCCAAACCGACCAGGGCTAAATTAATTTTATTGTTGAAAGTATTACAGATGTCCCCCTTTTTTCCCCATTGATCCCCTCCACCCCACTCACACCCAACTCCTGCTTTCCCCAACCTAATGTCTGTGTCCATTGGTTGTGCATATAAATATTGAACATTTCTAAGAAACAGAAATCTATGTAAGGTTCCTTCCTGATACACTTAGTAAAATTCAAGCATTACCAGACTTTTAACTATGTAAAAGGAACTGTCTTAAGTTATCAAGTATATAATGAAAGTCAGTTTCTATTAAGTAGAGACCTGAAATCCCACTGATAAAGCACTCTATGCTTGTCTGGCGTTTTCTAAACCATTTAGAATTTAAGTGCTTAGAAGGCAGGCAAATATAACAACTTCACTAATAAAATACTATATGCAAAATGCTATTACATATATACAACTAAGGTTTACATAATAAATACATTTCATTTTTTTAATAATTTTTCTTGCCCTGGCCGGTTTGGCTCAGTGGTTAGAGCACCAGTCTGCGGACCAGAGAGTCCCAGGTTTGGTTCTGCTAAGGGCACATACCTCAGTTGCAGTTTGTCCCGGCCCCGGTTGGGGTCGTGCGGGTGGCAACCATTTGATGTGTCTCTCTCACATCAATGTTTCTCTCTCTCTCTCTTCCCCTCTCTCTCCCTCCTGCTCTATCTAAAGATAAATGCAAAAATGTCCTCAGGTGAAGATTTAAAAAAAAAAAATCTAAAACTTCTATATAGAAGAGAATACCATTTAAAAAAAAAAAGTTGAGCCTGGCCAGTGTGGCTCAGTGGTTGAGCATCGAGCCATGCACCAAGAAGTCGTTGGTTCAATTCCTGGTCAGGGCACATGCCCAGGTTGTGTGCCTGATCCCTAGCGGGGGGCATGGAGGAGACGGCCAATCGATGTTCTCTCTCATGGATGTTTCTATCTCTCTCTCCCTTTCCCTTCCTCTCTCTCTAAAATCAATAAAGAAAAAGAAATTTTTTTTTAAGTTGATGATGTGTCTTTCTCACATTGATGTTTCTCTGTCTCTCCCTCTCCCTCCCTCCCTCCCTCCCTCCCTCCCATTCTCTTTCAAAATCAATGAAAAAAATATCTTTGGGTGAGGAGGATTAACAACAAAAAAAGATCCCTAAAACATATTAAGTGGATAAAGAAAAATCCTATATTTCCAAAAAAACCGTGTGTATGTGTACATGTATACACACACACACATATTATATATATATATTTTTTATATGTGTGTGTATACACACACATACAGTAGCCCCCCTTATCTGCAATTTCACTTTCTGTGGTTTAATTTATAGTCAACCTCAGTCCAAAAATATTAAATGGAAAATTCCAGAAATAAACAATTCATAGTTTTAAATTACGTGCCAGTTTTGTCCTTCCCAGAACATAATCATCTCTTTGTCCCTCATACCCATGCATACATTACCAGATACCACACCTACCACCACCACCACCACCACCATTAGTTACTTAGTAGCTGTCTCAGTGATCAGAACCACTACGATGATATTGCAGTGCCTGTGTTCAAGTAACCCTCCTTTTACTTAATAATGGCCCTGAAAAGCAAGAATGGTGATGCTGGCAATTGAGATATGTCAAAGAGAAGCTGTAAAGAGCTTCCTTTAAGTGAAAAGGTATGTATATATACGAAACAACACAGTTATATATATAGGGTTCGGTACTATCTGTGATTTCAGGCATCCACTTGGAGTCTTGGAATGTATCCTCACAGAAAAGGGGGGACTGCTGTAAATGTAAATGCAGATGAAAAGTTTTTAAAAAAAAAATACATACCAAGTTATTAACATCAGTATTGATAGGAGGGGGAAAAGAATGGAGATGGGGAGGAAAAACAGAGTGCAGAGATATAATATAAAAGGAATTGTTGTTCTAATCTATGAACTTTGGTATAATTTGAGCTTTTTACCATACAAATAATGTATTACTTACATGCTTAAAGAAAGAATAAAATTAACAATAAAAATAATTTAAATATGGTTGTCCCTTAACCAGAAAGGCTCTCAGAAAGGAGATGATAATAAAGCGCTATAAGAAAATCAAATAAGCCCTGGCCAGTTTGGTTCAGTGGTTGGAGCATCGGCCTGCGGACCAGAGAGTCCCGGGTTCAGTTCCTGCTAAGGCCATGTGCCTTGGTTGCGGTTTGTCCCCGGCCCCGGTTGGGGTCATGTGGGTGGCAGCCACTCGATGTGTCCCTTTCACGTCGATGTTTCTCTCTCTCTCTCTCCCTCCCACTCTATCTGAACAAAAAATGAAAAAATGTCCTCGGGTGAGGATAGAAAAAAATAAAAATAAAAAAAAATAAAGTGAGCCCTTGCCAGTGTGGCTCAGTGATAAGAGCGTCAGCCTGTGCAACAAAGGGTCTCGGGTTCGATTCCTGGTCAAGGGCATGTACCTGGGTTGCAGGTTCAATCCCAGCCCAGTTCGGACATATGCAGGAGGCAATCAATCGATGTGTCTCTCTCACATCAATGTCAATATCTCTGTCTGTCTGTCTCTCTCTCTCTCCCCCCTCCGTCTCCCCTCCCTCCCTCCCTTTCATTCTCTCTAAAAATCAATGGAAAAACTATTCCTTGAGTGAGGATTAACCAAATAAATAAATAAATAGAATGTGAAAATCTCATAAAAGTATAAAGTTAAAGGTGATTAGACACAACACTCACTGAAGTTAGACACCTAGGGCATTTGCTTCTCCCTGGTTATATTTTTGTAGCTACCTCATAGGAGTAGGCCTCTCCATGATCCAGTGAAAAGTATTATAGAAAACAGAATTTCACTTGGGGTGGTGAACACACAATACAGTGTATAGATGATGTGTTGTGGAAATGTGTACCTGAAACCTGTATAATTTCATTAACCAATGTCATCCCAATAAATTCAATAAAACGGGGGGGGGGGGGGCGGGGGAGGATGAATAAGAGAAAACAGAATTTCAGCTTCAGGTACATACACAGATATTTAATCTTCAATTGAACTGGGCAACTTTCCAACCCACTTGCATGGGCTCATACTGTGCTTTCAAGTCATGCAGAAAAACAAAGTCAAGTGCAATCTATTTATTTCTTCATTATATTTGCCTACCTGATACTAAATTTAAAGGCTGCCCAAAGAAAATCACCTACCATCTAAGACTCATACATACACAAATATCTATGAATAAGATTGAAATACTTTAAAAATGTATCATTAAAAATTGGAAAATTCCCTTTACATTTGATGCCATTTGATAACTACCTATGAAGATATGATAAATGTGGGACTATTATTAATATTAATTCACTCCTGTCACTCCATAACAGTAATGTAATTCAAAGGTTTAGTTCTGTTACCATAAGCAAGACCTAACAGCTCTCTGCTATTTTATAGGGTGTTCAGCAGTAATTAAAATATTACATAAGGAGGATCTAAGGTTTTCAAATATTTTTAGTTAGGACTTAGTTTTTAAAATAGGGTATCACACAAAAAGTAATTAAGTCCTGGCCGGTTTGGCTCAGCAGTTGGAGCGTTGGCCCGCGGACCGGAGAGCTCCGGGTTCAGTTCCCGCTAAGGGCATGAACCTCAGTTGCAGTTTTTCCCTGGCCACGTTGGGGTTGTGTGGGTGGCAACCACTCGATGTGTCTCTCTCGCATCAATGTTTCTCTCTCTCTCTCTTCCTCCCTCTCTCCCTCCCACTCTATCTGGAGATAAATGCAAAAAAAGAAATGTCCTCAGGTGAGGATAAAAATAAAAAATAAATTCTATCAAAACATTATTTACAGCCCAACCCGTGTAGCTCAGTGGATTGAGCATCGTCCCATGGACTAAGAGGTCCCAGTTCGATTCCTGGTCAGGGAACATGCCCAGGTTGCAGGCTCAATCCCCAGTAGGGTGCATGCAGGAGGCAGACGCTCGATGTTTCTCACATGGATGTTTCCATCTAGCTCTCCCTTCCTCTCTCTCTAAAAAATAAACTGAAACATATTTTTAAATTTTTTTTGTCTTGCCCTGGCTGGTTTGGCTGAGCAGTTAGAGCATCAGCCCATACACCAATCAGTCGTGGGTTCGATTCCGGTCAAGGGCACGTACCCCAGTTGCGATTTGTCCCCAGCCCTGGTTGGGGTCATGCAGGAGGCAGCCACTCAATGTTTCTCTCTCACATCGATGTTTCTATCTCTCTCTCCTTTCCTCTCTCTCTAAAAAAAAAAAAAAATCTATAAAAACATATTTAAAAATAATTTTTTTTTCTTTATTGATTTTAGAGAGAGAGGAAGGGAGAGGAAGAGAGAAATGGAAACATCAATGAGAGAGAACATCAATTGGCCGCCTCCTGCATGCCCCACACTGGGGATTTGGCCCACAACCTGGGCATCTGCCCTGGCTGGGAATTGAACCGGAGACCTCCTGGTGCATGGGTTGATGCTCAACCACTGAGCCACATCAGCCGGGCAACTAAAATGTATTTTTAAAAAAACATTATTTACAGTCTTTTAAAATGTTTGCTATGTGGTAAGCATAAATTTGCATTTTAACATGTTATTTTAGTTTATTATTATATAAAGAACTCATCATAACAAACCTACGATATAAATCTAGTATTGTTCAAAATAATTCGCCATGAAGCACTTACTTTTAGCACTTATTTAAATACCACTGTAACAGCAGCTAAGAGAACTCAAAAAGAAGTATAACACAAGGTTCCCAACCTCAAAGAATTTACTTTCTAATAAGAGATATAAACTGAACACCTGAAAAAATTAAAGAACAACAGATAACATAAATGAAGTGTTAAATGAAGTAGAATAGACTGATGCTACAGGAGTTCAGAGACAAGGAAAACAACAGAGACTGGATGGAACCACAGGAAAGTCCTGCAGAGTATAATACTAAAGAAAATGCTTTCCTCATCCAGGGCTGACTATTAATGAAAGTAACACTCCTCTGAGCAATCATCAACAAAAATCACCTTTTTAGATCACTTTGATAAGTTAAACAGGTATGACCCTTACCTCAGAGAGTTTATAATCAAAGGGGATACAGAACAAATACCAATTAAAAGATTATTGCTCAACTAGCTAGTGTGGCTCAGTGGTTGAGCGTCGACCCATGCACCAAGAGATCACCGGTTCGATTCCCGGTCAGGGCACATGCCCAGGTTGTGGGCCAAATCCCCAGTGGGGGGCATGCAGGAGGCGGCCAATCGATGTTCTCTCTCATCAATGTTTCTATCTCTGTCTCCCTCTCCCTTCCTCTCTATCTAAATTCAATAAAGAAAAAATTTTTTTTTCTTTAAATAAATAAATAAAAGATTATTGCTCACCACCATGGGGCCTCATGAGGCTGGTAATTCTTTCTTGATCCAGGTGCTAAATCCAGGGTATACTTTTTTTGTAAAAATGCATCAAGTTGTACATTTAAGATATGTCCAGTTTTATTATGTATGTTATACTACAGTATCATAAAAAAAAAAAAAAAAAAGATTACAGCTTCAGTCCTAACCATTTTCGCAAACTGGAGTTAAACATCTCCCACTGCCTATTGGACATCACCACCTGGATTGTCCTGCCCTCACCTCAGATTCCACCTTCCCTTCAAAAACCAAAATCCCTCCAGACTTTTCTATTTCAATCAGTGGTACAGATATCCAAGCTGAACACTTTGGACTTAGAGAACTCCTCCAACTCAGGTGATTTATCAGCTCCTACTTCAAAACTGGTAAATGGCAGTTACCTTTCCAGGTACAAGAATATAGCAGTGAAAATGACAGGGTCCCTTCACTCATGGAATTGACATTCTAAGGGAAAGTGACAGCCAAATACACATTTTAAAACCAGGTAATGCAATCGATGTGTCACATCAATGTTTCTCTCTTTTTCTTTCTCTCTCTCTCTCTCTCCCCCCCCCCCCGGCCCCCCTTCCACTCTCTCTAAAAATTAATGCAAAAAATATCCTCGGGTGAGGATTAACAAAACAAAACAAAATAAAATAAAAACAGGTAATGATGTCCTGGCCGGTTTGGCTCAGCAGTTAGTGTCAGCCCACAGACCAAGAGTCCCAGGTTTGATTCCGGCCAAGGGCACGTACCTTGGTTGCGGTTCGTCCCCGGTTGGGGTTGTGCCAGAGGCAACCACTCGATGTCTCTGTCTCTGTCTCTGTCTCTGTCTCTGTCTCTGTCTCTCTCCCTCCCTCCCTTCCTTCCTCCCGCTCTATCTAAAGATAAATGGAAAAATATCCTCCGGTGAGGATTTAAAAAAAAAGGTAATGATTATATACTATGATAGTGAAGAAGCAATAAGGGAGGTTGTTTAAAACTGGCGATCAGCCTGGCTGGGGTGGCTCAGTGGTTGAGCATCGACCCATACACCAAGAGGTCACTGGTTTGATTCCCTGTCAGGGCACATGCCCAGGTTGTGGGCCTGATCCCCAGTTGGGGGCATGCAGGAGGCGGCCAATCAATGTTCTCTCTCATCGATGTTCTCTCTCATCGATGTTTCTATCTCTCTCTCCCTTTCCCTTCCTCTCTCTCTAAAAATCAATAAAGAACAAATATTTTTTATAAATAAATAAAAAATAAAATAAAACTGGCAATCAGGAAAGACCTTAGAGGTGATTTAAACTGCGACCTAAATAACAGGAAGGAACCAGACTTGAAGAACACTCCAGGCAAAGAGAAGGAACAGCCAGTGTGGCTAGAGCATACAGAATAAAAGTGGCAAGAGATCAAGCTGCACAGGTAGGTAAAGGTCAGATTATGTAGGTCATAGTAAGTAGTTTGGATTTTATGTCATATATATATATTTTTTTTTTTATATATATATATATATTTTTTTTTTTTTATCCTCACCCAAGGACTTTTTTTTTTTTTTTTTTTTGCATTTATCTTCAAATAGAGTGGGAGGGAGAGAAGAAGAGAGAGAAACATCGATGTGAGACACATCAAGTGGCCGCCACCCACACAACCCCAACCGGGGACGGGGACAAAGTGCAACCAAGGTACGTGCCCTTAGTGGGAACCGAACCCAGGACTCTCTGGTCTGCGGGCCGATGTTCTAACCACTGAGCCAAACCAGCCAAGGCTTATGTCGTATTTTAAGTATCTCATATCTGTGCTTTAATTTCCACTCTCAATTCTCAACTTCAGTCCTTAACGCCTCACTTCAGGACTATATCATAAAAATCTCCTAAGTGTTCTTCCTCAACTGAGCTTCTTACCACTCCAAGTCATTCTTATGACCTCAGTAAAATCAAATATTTTTCATAGCAGTGTTATACATTATCACTTTTCTGCTCAAAAACCTTTAAGGGGCAACAACATAAACACACCAACTCCTTAGTCTGAAGCTCAAAGCTCCCAGTAATAGGGACATAACCCTCTCCCTCTCTAATTTTACCATCTATCACACCCCTAAAACAAAACCTCAACTCTAGCCAAACCTGCTTCCTGAACATACATGCATTTCCTACCATGTGACCTTGCCTCACAATATTCATCCCTCCACCTTCCCAACAACCTCCATACCCTTGACTCTTCTCTAAATCACCATTTCTTGTACAAATAAAGTTCTACCTCAATAGGGGAGACGAAAGGAAAAGAATACTCCCAGTGAGGCAACAACATGAGTGAAGGCACAAAAACTTGAATATGTATATGATATTCACACACAAAATAATAATGTCCTATGACTGAGCAGAGAAGGCATGGTGAGATATAATAGGAAATAAAGCCATTCAGCAGGATGATTAAGAGGATTAAGAGCTATGTGATGTTATACAAATTATTTAACCTCTCTGGGATTTCATTTCTTCATCTGTAGAATAAAGGTAATAACAATGCCCATGTCATAATATTGTAGCAATTTACTCATTCACTCAGGAAACATTTCCTGAGCACTTACTCTGTGCATCAGCATTGTTCTAAGTGATGTGAAGGCAGCAGTGAACAAGACAGACAAAACTCTCTGACCTGTGGTATTTAAATTTTAGTAAGGGAAACATCAAACAAGCAAAGTAAATAAATATATGACATGTTACCTAGTGATAGGTGCTAAAGAAAAAAAAAGAACAGAGCAGAGAAGAGGGATAGGGAAAAAAACAAAATTTAAATCAAGATATGAAAGAATTGAGGAAACAAGCCAGGCGGTGTTCCAGACAGGAAATCAGTAATGAAAGGGCATGATCAAGGAAAAACAAGGAGTCTAAGGAGCTGGAGCTGAGAGTGGGCAGTAAATAGTAAAAGATGAGGTCAGCCCTGGCCAGTTTGGCTCAGCAGTTAGAATGTCGGCTGGTGGACCAAAGGGTCTCAAGTTTGATTCCCAGTCAAGGGCAAGCACCTGGGTTGCAGGTTCAATCCCGGCCATGGCCACGACCAGGGCCATGTGGGAGGCAACCAATTGAAGTGTCTCTTTCACATGGATGTTCCTCTCTCCCTCTCCATTTTCCTCTCCCCCACCCCTCTCCCTCCCTCTTTCCTTCCTACTCTCTTAAAAAAATCAATGGAAAAATATCCTCAGGTGAGGATTAACAAAGAAAAAAACCAACTCTAAAATGGAGGTGTGGTATTCAGATCCTGAGAGAAAATAATTCCACTATATGCTGGGCTAGCTTGACTAAATCTGGACTTTATTATATCTTGTTTTGGGCACCATTTTTTAACAGTACTAAAGGAGGACAATAAGGGTGGTGAAAGAATACAGAAACTATGATGTATTTTTAAAAGGTGGAAATAATTGGGATTTTTGTTTGTTTGTTTCTAAAGGTATCTGAGCCATTAATTTTATTTACTAAAAAACAAAACTTGCCACCAAAAAAAAAAAAAAAAAGACTAGCCCTGGCTGGTTTGGCTCAGCTGTTAAGAGCGTCGGCCCTCTGACCAAAGAGTTTGGGGTTTGATTCTGGTCAAGGGCACGGTACCTTGGGTTGCGATTTGGTCCCTGGCCCTGGTCAGGGTGGTGCCAGAGGCAACCAATCAATGTCTCTCTCTCACATGGATGTTCCCCCACCCCCACCCCCAACTCTATATGAAGATAAATGGAAAAGTATCCTCGGGTGAGGATTTATAAAAAAAAAAAAAAAGAAGAAGAAGAAAGACTAGAAGTACATCAATAAAGTTAACAGTGGTAGTTAGCATAATAAAAAAAATTTTATTTCCTTCTTTGTGCTTATCTGTTTTTCATATCTTCTAAAATGAGAAGAAAAACTGTTTATATAATCCAAATAAAAAAGTAAGTACAGCTGACCTTTGAACAACACAGGTTTGAACTGCGCAGGTCCAATTATACATGGATTTTTTTCATGGATTTTCTCTTCCTTATCATCTTCCTAATAATATTTTATTTTCTCTAGCTACTTTATTTTAAGAACACAGTACATAATACATATACATAATATGTGTTAATCAACTATTTATGTTATCAGTAAGGTTTTTGGTCAACAAAAAGCTATTAGTTAAATTTTGGGGGAGTCAAAAGTTATATGTGGAATTTTGACTGTGGGTCAGCGCTCCTAACCACCATCTTGTTCAAGAGTCAACTGTACTGCCCTGGCAGGTAGCTCAGTTTGTTAGAGCATTGTCTCAATACACCAAGGTTGTTCCATCCTGAGTCAGGGCACATACAAGAGTCAACCAATGAGTTGCCCTGGCAACAGCTGAACCATTTAGGAAGAGAAGCATCTTTCCTTCTCTAGGCTTGAATCAAAAATTGTCAAGTCATTTTGGTGATACCAGGTTGGACGCCTAAAGCTGCCTAAAGCTGCAGAGGAAAAAAACCAGGAGAACTTCCAGCAATTCAGACATGGCAGAAGCAAAGTCCATGTTCCGGGACATTCTTCCAAAACAGTTGTCTGTGGAAGATATAACCACAATGGTGCTGTGTAAACCCAAACTTTTACCTTTAAAATCTCTGACTCTGGAAAAACTAGAGAAAATGCAGCAAGCAGCACAAGAAACAATTCACCAAGAAGAAATGGCAGAAAAGGAACAGCAGCAAATAACTCGCTGAATAACTTAGCACTTCTACAGAACACCCTATCTTACTATTAATAGTAGCTAGAAAATAATCCACCTGTATGCTGAAAGTAGTACGTTAATAAAACTGATATTCATATAAATAATATAAAAATACCCAAGACTAATGAAACTTGTATGGTGAATTTAAACACTCTGGTTTGAACTGACTATAAGACATTAAAAAACTGCCTTCCAAAAAAGAAACAACCAATGAATGCATAAATAAGCTGAACAAATCCATGCTTCTCTCTCTCTCCCCCTCCCTCCCACCTTCCTTTCCTCTCTCTAAAACCAATCCAAAAAAAAGTCAACTGAACTTTTAAACTCATATTCATACACACACACACAAAAAGTACAGGTTCTATACTCTTCTCCCCCTACCCTTAGGCAGGAGAAAATATGTCTAGGAAAGCCTACACATTACAAAACTATGAAAGTAGGCCTCTGTCACACTTATAAGGGATAAATGACATTCCACCTTATGTATTTGCTTTATTGATGTGAAAGAATAAAATGTTTGAATGCAATGTACTGGCAGGGCACTCTCTATATAGGTTTTCATCACATCAAACAAAAAGCCAAATCAATATCTTCTTGAAACTAGATATGTCAAAGGACAGGAGAAATAACATAGCTTGCAGGTCAAGTCAAAATGCTGAACGCTCCACCTGGCCAGTGTGGCTCAGTGGTTGAGCGGCAACCCATCCACCAAGAGGTCACCAGGTCAATTCCAGGTCAGGGTACATGCCCAGGTTGTGGGCCTGATCCCCAGTGGGGGGCATGCAGGAGGCGGCCAATCAATGTTCTCTCTCATTGATGTTTCTATCTCTCTCTCCCTCCCTCTCCCTTTCTCTCTAAAATCAATAAAGAAAAAAAAATTTTTTTAATAAAAAAGACTACATATAACTGAGAATTATGGGCTTAAGAAATGCAAAGTCCTACAAAAAAAAAAAGAGAAAGAAAATTAAAAAGAAATGCAAAGTCCTTGATTTATACCACAGTACTTTGCACTTACTAATATATCGCTTGCTAAGATTAAATTCCTTTGTTATGTTTCAGTTCCTCGAATAAACTGTCAGGGATTTGTGTGCAGGGAACCATGTCTTTTATTTCTTTTGTATGTCCCCCACAGCACCTCATACAATGCCCATATATGGTAGGTGCTCAATGCATGCTTATGATTGAATGACAAAATAACTAGCCCTACTTTGAGCTCACAGACTAAAAATCTCACACCTATAATTCACACAATTAAGCCTTCCTCTATGCAACAGTTTAATGGACATTCCTGGGGAGAGTACTGCTGATTCTACTGAACTTATTACACTAGGTTTCTTCTCCAGCAAAGAGCTAAAAGTACACGTATAATGTTAAAATAGAATTCCTGACTACTGAGAAGGTGGGTGGGAAAGTAGGCAAGTGGAGGAAGAATATTATAATAGCTTGCCTCCAAAGAATAAGCATTATTTAGTACTAGAGATTAAAACATTCCTAAAATGTCTCTGAACTAAGACTCCTAATTGACATCACTTCATTAAACTTTGTACTAGCTAAATTCCATCACAACAAACATCATTAAAACCAAAAACTCACCATAAAAATAAATCCTAAAAATTTCAGCTAATGGGCCATATAATTATGTACTGTAAGATCTGGTTTTAATTATTTATTCTCTTTTGCCAAAACAAAACTCCTAAACTTTTCAAAGCATTATGATTGAGCATCTACCACATGCCAAGTACTAGGGAGACAAATGAATAAAAAAGCCAGTGAAGCCCTGGCCAGTTTGGCTCAGCGGTTAGAGCATCGGCCCGCGGTCCAGAGAGACCCAGGTTTGGTTTCCGCTAAGGTCATGTACCTCAGTTGCAGTTTGTCCCCAGCCCTGGTTGGGGTCGTGTGGATGGCAGCCAGTCTATGTGTCTCTCTCACATCAATGTTTCTCTCTCTCTCTCCCTCCCGCTCTATCTGAAGATGAATGCAAAAATGTCCGTGGGTGAAGATAAAAAAAAAAAAAAAAAAAAGCCAGTGAAGCCCTGGCCAGTTTGGCTCAGGGGTTGGAGCGTAGGCCCAAGGACCAAAGGATTGTGGTTTGATTCTCGGTCAAGGGCATGGTCAAGGGCTCGTACCTGGGTTGCAGGTTCCATCCCCAACACCAGTCGGGTCGTTCAGGAGGCAACCAATTGATGTGTCTCTCTCACATGGATTTTTCTCTCTCCTTCCCTCCCTCCCTTCCACTCTATCTAAAAATCAATGGAAAAAAATATCCTCCGGTGAGGATTAACAACAACAAAAGCCAGTGAAAATATCAACTGATTCTGTACTGCTATAAAGTACAAAAAAAACAGAGCTGAGGAAGTACTGTGCAGTGAGGAGCCAACTTCTATCTGGGGAAATTAAATAGCAAATTTAAGCTAGTCATTGAAGACTCAGTAGGGGTTTGAGGCAAAGAGCAAGAAGAGGGAGAGAAAGAGTATTCCAGGTAAACAAAGAGCTATTGGTCAGAGTACACTGGGCATGACAGGAGTGTTAAAGAGGAGAAAGGGTAAGAGGAGAGAGAGAGGTAGGGTAGAGCCAGACCATCATGGGTCTGATATGCTAAGCTATGAAATTCGGAGTTTATGCCCCTAAGTAATAGAAAGAAAGTAGAAATCTTCAAGTAACACAGTGACAAAAACCTGAAGAATCAGTTAACATGACAGGAAGAGCCGAGGTTACATTACAATAATCTCAAAGGCATTATTTAATATTGCACCATATTGACATTGTTCAGTAAGTACTGTGCTAATGCAGACACAAAAGAAATCTAAGTGTAACCTATTCCTCCATCCTTGCTTTCAATTGAGTCTCAAGGCTCGGTCATTGGCCCTCTTCATTACTCCCTGGCTGATCTCCCCAGATCCATGTATTTAAACACCATCTGTATACTGATGACATCCCAAACATATATGACTCTCGGTTCCAGACTTGAACAGTCAACTCCCTACACAATGGCTATTCCTGAATATCTAGTGAGCACCTCAAACTCAATATATCCAACTAAAGTCTTCATTTTAAACCCCAGACTAGCTCCTTCCAGTTTTCCATCTCTGTTTAAATGGCACCAGTTGCCCTAGCTAAAAATCTTGGAATCATCTTTGATTCCTCTTTTTCTTACCTTCCCACAACCAATCAATCGGCAAATTCTGCTTTCAAAATATACCCTGAATCTGCCCTGGCCAGTGTGGCTCAGTTGATTGAGTGTCATCCCATGCACCGAAAGGTCACCGGTTCAATTCCTGGTCAGGGCACATGCCTGTGTTGTGGGTTTGATCCTCAGTTAGGGTGCATACAGGAATTAAACAGTCGATGTTTCTCTCACATCAATGTTTCTCTCACTCTCCCTTCCTCTCTCTCTAAAAAAAAAAATCACCCTGGCCAGTTTGGCTCAGCGGTTAGAGTGTCGACCCCTGGACCAATGATCCTCAGGCTCGATTCCAGTCAAGGGCACGTACCTTGGTTGCAATTCATTTCTGGCCCTGGTCAGGGTCGTGCGGGAGGCAAACAGTCAATGTATCCCTCTCTCTCTCTCTCCCCCCCCCCACTCTGTCTGAAAATAAATGGAAAAATATCCTCGGGTGAGGATTAAAATAAATAAATATATAAATAATCAATAAAAACATATTTATCTTCAGATAGAGCAGGAGGGAGAGTGGTAGGAAGAGAGAGAGAAACATCGAGTGGTCGCCACCCACACGACCCCAAAAGGGGCCAGGGACAAACTGCAACCGAGGCATGTGCCCTTAGTGGGAACCGAACCCGGGACTCTCCAGTCCACAGGCTGACGCTCTAACCACTGAGCAAAACCGGCCAGGGCAATAAAAACATACTTTAAAAACATATATATAAATATATATATATCCTGAATCTGACCCCTTCTTACTGCCTCCATCTTTGCTCCCCTGATCTAAGCCACTATATTTCATCATATCATTCCAACGACTTCCTAAATGGTCTCCTGCTACCCACCCCTCTTGCCTCTACAGTAGTCAGTGATCTTTTAAAACATAAATTAGAGCCCTGGCTCAGCGGTTAGAGCATCGGCCCTCAAACCAAAGACTTGCAGGTTCGATTCCAGTCAAGGGCAGGTACTTCGGTTGCAGTTCGGTCCCCAGCCCTGGTTGGGGTCATGCGGGAGGCAGCCAGTCGATGTCTCTCTCTCACATCGATGTTTCTCCCTGTCTCTCTCCCTCTCTCTCTCTCTCTCTCTCCCCCCTTCCTCCCTCCCACTCTATCTGAAGATAAATGGAAAAATGTTCTCGGGTGAGGATTTAAAAACAAAACAAAACATAAATTAGATTATATGACTTCTCTTCATTGCCCAATGGATCCCATCACACTTAGAATAAAATTCATAGCCTTTCTGATCTACAAAGCTCTACACCATCTGAGACCCACCAACTTCCCAATATCATGTCCCATTACCACTTTACCCCACCACCACCACCAATTAATACTTCAGCAATTTCCAAACTCTAGCACACTAGCCTTCTTGTACTTCTTTGAAAATCCCAAACTAATTTTCACCCCAGAGTCTTTGCATTAGTATTAGTACTGATTGAAGAGGTCCACATGTTAGCATGGCTCGCTCCTTATCACTCAGGTCTCTTTATGCTCAAATGTTACCTCAGAGAAGCCTTACCTGACAACCTATCTAAAAGACCACCAAACCCACCACCCCCAGCACACTCTATCCTCTTGTACTGTTTTCTTCATAGCACTTTCACAATATCTGAAATAACATTATTTATTTATTAGCTTATTGTCTATCTATTAGAATATAAAATCCATGAGAGTAGAGACTTTGTCTTATTCACTGCTCAATCCCTAGATCTGTTATAATACCTGGCATACAGTAGGACTGGATGTTGAATGAACAAGTTAACTTAATTAGCCTAATCTATATTATTTATAGTCTCATCCTGTTATGCAAATTGAGTAATTCCTTCCCCACCTTTGAATCTAGATCTAATTCATGATTACCAGGCTGTTCTTCCTAGAACAGAGTTCTAAAACACTTTAAAGACTGCCCTGGCCGGTTTGGTTTAGCGGTTAGAGCGTCGACCTGCGGTACAGAGAGACCCAGGTTCGGTTCCCGCTAAGGGCATGTACCCCGGTTGCAGTTTGTCCCCGGCCCTAGTTGGTCGTGCGGGTGGCAGCCACTCGATGTGTCCCTTTCACGTTGATGTTTCTCTCTCTCTCTCTCTTCCTCTCCCTCCCTCCCACTCTATCTGAGCAAAAAATGAAAAAATGTCCTCAGGTGAGGATAAAAAAAAAAAAAAATAGAAAAAAAATAAAACACTTTAAAGACTATTAAAACAAGCTATACTGGACTAATGCCTTTAATTCCTTTCCATAATTAGACCTTCCAGCAAATTGGCCAGGTATTTTTCTTTTTTTAAATTTTTTTTTCTTTATTGATTTCAGAGAGAAAGGAAGGGAGAGGGAGAGATAGAAACATCTATGAGAGAGAACATCAACTGGCCGCCTCCTGCATGCCCCTCCACTGGGGATTTGGCCCACAACCTGGGCATGTGGCCTGACCAGGGGTCAAACCGGCGACCTCTTGGTGCGTGGGTCGACGCTCAACCACTGAGCCACACCGGCTGGGCCAATGTACTGTTTATTATAAATGCTATTGATAAAAAATGGATAGACATACCCAGAATATTATAATAAATACTTTTTATATTGTAAATAACACAAATTGTTTAAAAATAGAAACTATAGAAAAGCAAACATTTAAAAATCAAATTCACAGGTAGGTGATCAAGGTCAACATCAAGAGTGACAAGTCATGTTGATAGTATGTACTCTAACCCCAGTCTAATCATGAGAAAAACATAAAATCCCAACTGAGGGGCAGTCTACAAAATACCTGACCAGTATTCCTCAAAACTATCAAAGTCATCAAAAACAATGAAAGTCTAAGAAACTATCACAGCCAAGAGGATCCCAAGGGCACATGATTACTAAAAGTTAACACATATACTATGTTAATATAACATGGTATTAATAGGGAAAACTGAGTGTTGGGTATATGGAAACTCTTTATAACATTTTTGCAATTTTTTTATAAATCTACACTGTTCTAAAAAATAAAGTTTATTTTCTTTAATTAAATTCATCCAAAAAGTTAAAAAATTAATTCATCCAAAAATCCTACCACTTAAATAAAATCACTGGTGGTTCACATTTAATGCATACCATCCTAGACTTCATTGTTAGTTTACTTTTGATGTATACGTTTTAGACTTCTATGTAAATGAACACCTACAGGTATATTCCTACAAAAATGTGATGTTACACATAATTTTATAACCTACTTATTATACTTAAAATATACATATAATATGCTTTCCAAGTCATTAGTAGAGATCTATATCATGTCTACTAGCTACAAAGTATTACCCTCTATGAAGGCACTATATTTATTTAACCAATTCCCTATTATATAACACCTAAGTTTTTCCAGTTTTTTCTATTATAAAAAATACTACAAAGACAGCTCTTAAATGAAAATATTTGCCAGCCTACTAATTAGTGCCTTAACACAGAAGAGGAGCTGCGGAGTCAAAGAGCTTGCAAGTTTTTTAATGCTTTCAATAAGTATAGTCAAAATGCCCTCCATTAAGGATGTTCACATGTACATATTCACCAACAGCAGTGTATGAATGTACCAATTTCCCCACTCCTATGCCAATACCAAATATTAACATATTACATAAATGCCAATCTGTCAGACTGGCGGGGGGGTGGGGGTATTTTATGTTGTTTATAATTTTTAAAAATGTATTTTTGGTTTTTATGTCTCTTTATGTGTGACCTACCTATTTGTGTCTTTTGCCCATCCATTAGACATTATGGTCATTAACTTAGGTCCAACAATGATGCAAGATTTTTTCCCCCACAATTTTCCTGGTTTTGCTCATCATTGGATTCCCTATACCTGCAAAACTGCCTGGCACATAGTTAGCACTCAATAAATAAGTTAAATGAATACTAAATGAATTTGTCTTTTAACTTTATGGTGTTTTTGCAATAATTCGATCAATCTCTGCCTTTACAGCCGAGACTGGAAAATTGTTTCACTATTTTTTAAAGTAGTAATTTCCTGACTTCACATTTTTTTCCTTATTGATTTTAGAGGGGGGGGGGGGGAGATAGAAACATCAATGGGAGAACATCGATTGGCAGCCTCCTGCATGCCCCCACTGGGGATTTGGCCCACAACCTGAGCATGTGCCCTGACCAGGAATGGAACTGGCAACCTCTTGGTGCATGGATCAACACTCAACCACTGAGCCACACCGGCCGGGCCTGACTTCACATTTTATATTTAAACATTTAATTCACCTGGATTTTGTTTTATTTATATTTTAAGGTACAATTCCTTTTTTTCAAATGGTTTGCCAATTGTCCCATAAAAATTCAAAATAAACTGAATTTTAAAAAAAGAAAGAAAATGTTAAATTTCCCTTATAAGTTAGCAAGAAAAAAAAGTTCATAGAAATAAAGATATCTTTTCACATTAAAAAAAAAAAAAAATTGGCCCTGGCCAGTTTGGCTCAGCAGTTAGAGCATTGGCCCAAAGACGGAAGGGTTCTGGGTTCAATTCCAGTCAAGGGTATGTGCCCCCGTTGTGGTTCATCCCCAGCCCTAGTCCGAGTCATGCGGAAGGCAATCAATTGATCTGTCTCTCTCATATCCAATGTTTCTCTCTCTTTCTCTCCCCCCCTCCCACTCTACGTGAAGATAAACGGAAAAATATCCTCGGGTGAGGATTTTAAAAAAAATTGTTCCAATATAATTTTGAAATTCTTTCTCAACTACTATAAAATGCCACCTTTATAGTACTATATAGCTTTATATATTTCTAAATTTCTTATTGTTCCACTGCTCTATTCCAGAGTTGCTACTTGTTATCACAGCTTTATATGTATATTCACTAGTGCAATTCCCCCTCACTTTTCTCTTTCAAAAGTTTTCCTACTTTACAGTTTTATTCCTCCAAATGAACTTTAGAATCATTCTGTCAAGTTTTCAAAAGGAATTCTGTAAAATTATCAGCCATATGACCTTATGCAAACTACTTAATCTCTCTGTTGCTATTTCCATCATTGGTAAATGGAGATAATAGTATTTACCTCATAGATTTGTTATGAGAACTAAATGAATTAAGACATATAAAATACTAAGCTAGAAAGATGTTAACTATTATTATAATTGCTCAAAAGTGAAAACTATTACTATGATTGCTCAATAAATGTTTTCCAGATTGCACTCCCACAAAATTCAAAAACTCTCTAAGATACATCAAAGGGTAGCATAAAACTTAAGGAGTGATATGAAAAATGCATAATATACTTCTGCTTCATTTCACTAAAGGCCTTGACCTTTGGTAAAATGAAGAGCTGGAGCAGGGAGCAGTGAACTAAAGGCTTATGGCAGGAAGCCTCAAATTTTTTTTTCCCTCACTGCAGGATACTTTTCTACTTATTATAAGACAGAGTGGGAGGGAGGGAGGGAGAAAGAGACAGAGAAACATGGATGTGGTACCACATCGACTGGCCACCTCCCGCACGACCTGACCAGGGCTCTGGACCGGAATCGAACCCGCGACTCATTGGCCCGCCAGCCAACGCTCTAACTGCTGAGCCAAACTCTGCAGGCCAGGGTGGAAGCCTCAAATTTTTTACAAGGATTGGTCCGCCAAGCGAAGACGCCTTATTGGGCATTAGCAAGTGTTTTCTAAGTACGGTACTTGTGTTTCCGCATCTCCATAGTTATAACAATACTAATCTTGATTTCTTTCCAGGAAACACACAAGAATTAGACGTCTGAAAGAAGTTTTCAAATAAGAAAGTGGGCAGGTACAGAGTATAAATGCTACTGATAAATATGGACAGACATGTTAGAATATTACAACAAATTACCTCCACCAAGTTTCCCCACATCACTGTAATGGGGAGGGGACTGTTGTGGGTTTTTTCTTGTTTGTCTCACAATTGTGAATAATTTGCTCAGTTAATTCCTTCGTTATCTGCATTACACTGGGATTAAGCAGAGGTCATATACCACACGAAGGGCCTTAAAAAAAAATCTATACCGAGCTAAAATATAAATGAGAAAACGGAGACCAAGAGTGGCAACATGACGTGCTAATTACAAAAGCAACCAAGGGTCAGACCCCAGATCTCTAGATCCCAGACGTCGGCTCACTCCACCACACCACACCACACAGGTTCTCCGCGACGCGAGACACGCTTCGAGGTGGGAGGAGTAAAAGCAGACAATCCGGCCGCAGCAAAGGCGCTGAAAAACCACAGGACGGCGCAGTAGAGGGCACGTGACTGCTACGCCTCTCCCCTCTCTCACCCTCCCCCTTCCCCGCGCCAGCAGCACGCGCTGCCAACCTCGTCATGTGACCTTCACGCGGCCCCAGCGCTCCCCCTGCTCGGCGACTCTTTCCAGCAGCCATTTTGCCGAGAACTTGTCGTCCGTGCTCACAGCGGTGCTGGACGCGGCGAAAACCCGCGGCCAGATTTTACAAGCCGCACACGCGCTTCGAAAGAGAGCTCCGGCCGTCAGGGCTGAGCCGAACCTCACTGAACACGTCGCACCCCGGGGCGCCGGGGAAAGCTGCGGGTGCGCCTCGGCCTGCCATTGGCTATGGCGTCCACGTGACGCCATTGCCCCCCAACCTTCTCCTTACCCCTACCCACAAAAATACCCAAAGAAACTCTTAACACCTCGCGCCAAATACACGCCACTGGACGCGTGGGGAAGGACGGAGCGCGTGGCAATCAGGGCGCCTGCGCGTACCTGCCGGGGCCGACCGGAGCGGGCCCACGCGCCGCTCCGCTCACAGGTCCGGGAATCCTCGCGCTGCTGGACCACCCGGCTAGTCATTGGCTGCCAGCTTTGGTCACGTGCTCGGCTCAGGCCTGCCCCTAACCGCTAATCACCTGGCACCGTGCTCGAAGAGGCGCCGAAAGTCGTTCGCACGCGGAAAGGGAGGCCAGTTAGAGAACCTCCTTTTCTGTCGTTACGGGATTGTATTCATTATGGAAAACCAGAAAGCAGGGTCTCCAAACTAAGGAAGCTCACACCTACCGGTTTAACTTCGCGTGCCCCTCCAGGAGCCGGGAACCATCGCCCTTGGGCGCTCCCCGATGCACGCCGGGATACATCTGGCGCCCCTCGGTGTGCTGCAGAGCATGCCGGGAAAGACACCTCTCCCGATTTCCTGGCTCTCACCTCTCGGGCATTCCTTTCAAGTCCTGTTGAAAGCCAGTCCTTGGGCTCGGAATGAGGCGGTTTGAGTATTTATGGGAGTGTAACTGGATATAACAGGCACTCTCAGGCCCCCTTCCCCCACCTGTTTGATCTATGTGGTCTTGGGAAATGCTTACCGGCTTTCTTCAAGGAGCATGCATTTAGTTAGTGCCTGCTGAGTGCCTTTGTGAATATTGCAACAACAAAAAACAGCAAGGGGCCCTGGTGGGTGTGGCTCAGTTGGTTGGAGCCTCATCTGGTACACCGCAGGGTCCTGGGACTGATTCCCAGTCGGGGCATTTGCCGGGGTCGCGGGTTCGATCCCGATGGGAGTGCTGGGGGTGCGTTGGGGAAGCAACGGATGTTTCTCTCTCACATTGATGTTTCTCTCTCCCCCTACTCCCCTCTCTCTTTCTCTAAGATCAATAAAAACATGTCCTCGGGTGAGGATTAAAAAATAAAAATAATAAACAGCAAGGGTATTTGCCTACAAGTAACTACCAGCCTTACATGGTCAATGGAAAACAATGCTGACTTACATACAACTTCAAACACCACTTGGGAGAGGCAATAATACCTAGAATTTCTCTTGGGGAAGAAGACCAGACCTTTTTTGGGAAAAGCATTTGAGATCTTGCTCCTCCCAGTTGTCAGTTTGGCTTAAATAAACTCCTAATTCTCTAAAATACAAACAAAAACTTGCTATTCATGTTGGGGAAAGTGAGGGAGAGGAGCAGGAGGTATTTTATTTTTTGTTAACGCTCACCTGCGGATATTTTTTTCCACTGATTTTTTTTTTCTTTTTTTTAGAGTGGAAGGGAGGGAGGGAGAGAGAAACATGGTGGTTGGTCGCCTCCCTCATGCCTGCGGGTTTGCGCCCTTGATGAGGAATCAAACCCTAGACCCTTAGGTGGGCAGGCCAACACTGTAACCACTGAACCACAAGTGCCAGGGCTAAAGGGGTCACAGATGAGGCCCTATTAATTTTTCTGGCTCAAGCTAATACTAGCTATGGTATATTGGAACCGAGAAAAACACTATCTACTAACACTGAGAAAAGTTGGTCTTACATCAAAACAAGTTAATTTTGTAACTTATTCACAAACCAACCTCCCGGTCAAAACTTAGTAGTCTGCTCCCACGAAGCCCCCAATTAAAAACAATTTATACCTCCTCTGCTTTGAACTGAATTCCTCAGCTTTGCTGATTTCAAATTTTTGTTTTTCCAGTTCTTAAAAGGATGATCAAGCTTGGGGAATTTGACCGCCAGTGGTCAGGCTCACAAGAGCAATGTTATATATACAAGAAATTAAATGTATTCATTTATAAAGTGGTTACCAATATAATTTGGGGCCCCCTTTTCTGGTTTCAAGGTACTTGATAAGTCTAATTATCAGAAAATTACTTCCTTACTAGAAAATCAAAAGAAAGGAAATTAGACTTCTGGGTATTTATCCAAGGTATATGAAAACACTAATTTGAAAAGATATATGCACCCCTAGGTTCATTACAACAATATTTACCATAGCCAAGATATGGAAGCAACCCAAGTGTCCATCGAGGGATGATTGGATAAAGAAGATGTATATGTAGCCCTGGCCAGTGTAGCTCAGTGGTTAGAGTGTTGGCCCGAGCACTGAAGGGTCTCGGGTTCAATTCCCCGTCAAAGGCATGGCACCTGGGTTGCGGGTTTGATCCCTGGCCCCTGTCAGGGTGTGTGTGGGAGGTAACCAATAGATGTCTTTCTCACATCATGTCTCTCCCTCCCTCCCTCCCACTCTTTCTAAAAAGTCAATGGAAAAAATATCCTTGGGTGAGGACTAACAAAAACAAAACAAGCCTTGGCGGGTTTGGCTCAGCGGTTAGAGCGTCGGCCCGTGGACCAGAGAGACCCAGGTTCGGGTCCCACTAAGGGCACATACCTCGGCTGCAGTTTGTCCCTGGCCCTGGTTGGGGTCGTGTGGGTGGCAGCCATTCGATGTGTCTCTCTCACATCGATGTTTCTCTCTCTCTCTTCCCCCCCTTCTCCCTCCTGCTCTATCTGAAGATAAATGCAAAAATGTCCTCAGGTGAGGATAAAAAAAATGATGTATATGTGTATACACACGCACACACGCGCACACACACACACACTGGAATATTACTCAGCCATAAAAAAGATGAAATAGGCCCTGGCCGGGTAGGTGAGTTCGTTAGAGCGTTGTCCCTGATATGCCAACGTTGTTTCATCCCAGGTCAGGGCACATATAAGAATCAACCAATAGTCCAGCTGGTATGGCTCAGTGGATTGAGCATCGTCCCATGGACTGAGAGGTCCCAGTTCAATTCCCAGTCAGGGTACATGCCTGGGTTTTGGGCTCCATCCCCAGTGGGGGTGTGCAGGAGGCAGCCAATCAATGTATCTCTCACATCGATGTTTCTATCTCTCTCTCCCTTCCTCTCTCTCTAAATAATCAATAAAAATATTTTTTTAAGAAGAATCAACCAATAAATGCATAAATAAGTGACCAACAAATCGATGTTTCTCTCTCTCTCAAATCAATCAATCAATCAATTTTAAAAAGATGAACTAGCCCTGGCCAGTTTGGCTCAGCAGTTAGATGTTGGCCCTCAGACCAAAGAGTCCCAGGTTCAATTCCAGCCAAGGGCACATACCTCGGTTTCAATTTGTCCCCGGCCCTGGTTGGGGTTGTGCAGGTGGCAACCAGTCGATGTCTCTCTCACATCAATGTTTCTCTTTCTCTCTCTCTCTCCCTCCCACTCTGTCTGAAGATAAAAGTAAAAATATCCTCAGATGAGGTTATTTTTAAAAAAAAGATGAACTATTGCCATTTACCACAACATGGATGGACCTTGAGAGTATTATGTTAAGTAAGTCAGATGAAAAAAGACAAAAACCATATGATTTCACTTATATGTGGAATATAAAACAAAAAAGAAACAAATGAACAAACAAAGCAAAAACAAACTCAAAGATACAGACAACAGATTGGTAGTTACCAGAGCTGAAGGAAGGGAGGGGGCACAGGAAGGGCAAAATGTATAAAAGGGGGTCAAATGTGTGGTAACGAATGGAATCTGGTTTAGATGTACACACGCTATAGAGTATACAGATATTGAATTATAATGTACACCTGAAAATTCTATAATGCTACTAACCAATGTTACCTCAATTAAAATATAATAATACATTAAATAAATATTAAAATAATATAACAATAAAGGAAAGGGAATTAGATGATCACATAATAAAACCATTAAACTATATCTATGTTAAACTTAAAGTTTATGAAACACTTGAGTATACTTATTGTTTGAAATCCTAACAACAACCCTGAGAGAAAAGTGCTATACTAATATTACCATCTTGTGAGACAATCTTCAGTGGGAAGCTGGAAAATGTGTTTTAACATATTCTCCAGGCAAGTGATGCACAACTAGGTTTGGGGTCTATTGGCTACAATGGAAAGATCCCAGGCCTTGAAGTCAGACCCATCTGGGTGATCGTGCAGTTCTGTCACTTACTGTACTTTGAACTTGAATGGGTTTTGGACTTTTTTTTTAAATCCTCACCCAAGAATATTTTTTCCATTGATTTTCAGAGAGAGTAGAAAGGAGGGAGGGAGGGAGAGAAACATGAATGCAAGAGAGACACATCTATTGGTTGCCTCCCACACACGCCCCAATCCAGGCCAGGGATCAAACCTGCATCCCAGGTACATGCCCTTGACCAGGAATTGAACCCACGACCCTTCAGTGCACTGACGAATGCTCTAAATCACACCAGCCAGAGTGGGTTTTGAACTTTTTGAGGCTCAGTTCCTTGAACTATAAATTGGGACCAATCATACCTAGTCTCTGGATTATCATGGTGATTCTAAGATAAAAAATGTAGAATATTGCCCTGGCCAGTTTGGATGCAGTTAGAGCATCAGTTCGTGGACTGAGGGGTCACAGGCTCCACTCCAGTCAAGGGCACGTACCTGGGTTGTAGGTTTAATCCCTGGCCCTGGTTACTCTCTCTCTCTCTCTCTCCCTCCCTCCCTTCCACTCTCTCTAAATATATATATATAATACCTGTCACAGTCCCTGGTGAATAGGAGGCACTCTATAAATATGAATACAACTTAGTAGCAAAGATTGTATTCTAACCAGCATCCTGTTCTCTGTCCAATATAGCAGATTCTTGAATCCTTTTTCTTCACTATTCTCCTTCTCCCCTAGACAGTGCTAGAGGTACACTAACAGATTCTTACCCTGCAGATCTCTTTTAGACTTCTTGGTGGCTGTTGCCCATCTGTTGGTACAAATTGTTACATTATCTTCTGCCTTCAATTTTTTTTCCTCTTAACATATTAAAATGCTGAACTGCAGACATTATTGAAGTAAAATCATGATGATACAGCGATGCTTAGAGGGTGGAGGGGGCACCTGTATCTACACTTCAAGGAGGTTAAAATTGTATATATCCACATATCTCAGCATAAAGGTACCCTCAAAACTCACTCTTCCCTTTACTTATATAACATAGTGTTTTAGATGCTCTCCTCACCGTCTCCTTCCAGTGGTTCCTTTTCCTCTCCTAGCTTCATCATTAACAAAGGGAAGGTTTGGGTAAAGCAGAGTTTCCCATACACATCTGAAATTCAGTATTTCCAACGTCAAATTAATTATCTGTTCCTTCACCCCATGCACCAGCTACTACTATATTCCCTTAAGTGGACAATGACACCACCATTGCAAAAAGTCTTCCAGTCTAAGAAACCTCCCCTATTCTTAATTGATCCTTCTCATCTATTTTCCACATTCAATTGGTTATAAAATTTGTTGCTTCTAATACTTAAATACCTTTTCAATCCAACCCCTAATTTCCATTTCATCCACCATTGCATTAGTTCAACCTTTGTCTTTATGAGACCCTATAAATATAAGTTTTTCGTTATAATGATAATAGCATGTTAAAGTTGATTTCAGAATATAAAGTTTGTCATCTATATTGTTTTTACAATAGACTATAAAAGTTTGTAATGTCCTACACCATGAATGTTCTTAGTAAGGATGAGTGAAATAATTATCTTAATATTAGCAAATATATCTAAATACATATTATAGAAACTTATAAAGTCTGGGAGTTTTGGACATATTTTACTGAGTGCTGAGGAGTATTGGTAGTGATTTTGGAAGTGGTTTTAGACATTTTTACCATTCTCAAATATGTCTAGTTCTCCCAACTTTCAGGAACATAATTGCTCTTCCTTGCTCCCTTGAAATTAGAAGTGACCATACTTACCTGGCAGGGGAGATACCATGATCATGAAATTAGGAGTGACCATATACATGACTTGTTTGGCAATGAAATGTGACTGAAAGACACACGTATCATTTCTGGGTAGAAGTTTTAATGCCAGTGCACAATTTAGCCATTTTCTCTTTCCTTCTGCCACAGCTACAAGCAGTGCTCCAATTGGTGGTTACTCCATCAGCCCTGGTCCCATAATATGAATGAAATGGAGCAGATATCCCAAGCCTACTACCAGTGAATATGTATCATGAGCAAGAAGAACTTAGGTTGTTTTAAGACACTGAGATTGGAATTGTTAGTTATCACACGTAACCTAGCAGACACCAAATGATACAGAATTGGAGGAAGTTGCTAGAGGTGACCAAAATCCATTCTATTAAGGAAGATCTTAATGCCAATGTCCATGATGTTATACAAATTGCGAAACATGGGGAGTAGAACACTCTAGCAGCATGAGGGGACAACTACCTGGGGATGGTGTAAAAGAACATTCATTCATTGGAATTCTGAAAACAGAACATTCAATGGAACCTTGCTTTTCATCTCCCTCAACTATGTAATCCGTTCTTCACAGATCAGCCAAAGTGATATTTTTAAAATTTATTGAGATTTTATGACTGCTCTGCTCGAAACTGGCCAATGTTTCTTAATATTTCTTAAGGTAAAACCCACACTCTTTGCTTTGGCCTGTGAACCCTAACTGATCTGGCCCTTGCCTACTTATCATTTTGTGGTTTATGTACCATTGATCACAATTTTCATCCCCACTTTGTGGACTTCACACTGGTTATGTCCTCAGCTTGGGATAAAATCCACGTGCATGGATCCTTCTCCGTGATTCTCACCAGCTCAAATATCAGTTTCTAAGAAAAAGTTCTTAACTGACTACCCTATAAAAAGCAGACTCCCTCCATCCACCAGTCATCTTTATTTTATCACCCTGTTTTGTTTTCTTTATAGCATTTCTCATTATCTCAAAATACTTCATTTGTTTTATTGATTCCCTTCTGCCTCTACCCAAGAGAATGTAAACTCCATGAGAATAGAGGCCTCCTATGTATTCTCAACATCTTGAACAGTATCAGGCACATAAAAGACAGTCAGCAAGAAAATATTTGCAAACCATATGTTTGATGAAGATTTAATATCCAGAATATATAAGGAACTCCTACAACTCAACAACAACAATAAAAACCTCAAATTAGCCCAGCTGGTGTGGCTCAGTGGTTGAGCGTCGACCCATGCACCAAGAGGTCGCCAGTTGGACTCCCGGTCAGGGCACATGCCCAGGTTGTGGGCCCAATCCCCAGTGGGGGACATGCAGGAGGTGGCCAATCAATGTTCTCTCTCATCGATGTTTCTATCTCTCTCTCCCTTTCCCTTCCTCTCTCTCCAAAATCAATAAATAAAATTCATTTTAAAAAATTTTTTGCCCTGGCCGGTTTGGCTCAGCGGTTAGAGTGTCGGCCTGCGGTCCAGAGAGACCCGGGTTCGGTTCCCGCTAGGGGCATGTACCTTGGTTGCAGTTTGTCCCCGGCCCTGGTTGGTCGTGCAGGTGGCAGCCGCTCGACGTGTCCCTTTCACGTTGATGTTTCTCTCTCTCTCTCTTCCTCTCTCTCCCTCCCACTCTATCTGAACAAAAAATGGAAAAGTGTCCTCAGGTGAGGATAAAAAAATAAAATAAAATAAAATAATTATTTAAAAAAACCTCGCCCTGGCCGGTTTGGCTCAGCGGTTAGAGCGTCGGCCTGCGGTCCCGAGAGACCCGGGTTCGGTTCCCGCTAGGGGCATGTACCTCGGTGGCAGTTTGTCCCCGGCCCTGGTTGGTTGTGCGGGTGGCAGCCACTCGATGTGGCCCTTCCATGTCGATGTTTCTCTCTCTCTCCCTCCTACTCTATCTGAGCAAAAAAAAAAAAAAATAAATAAATAAATAAATAAATAAATAAATAAATAAAAATAAAAAACAAACAAAAAATAAATAAATAAATAAATAAACCTCAAATTAAAAATGGGCAAAGCCCTAGCTGGTGTGCCCAGTGGTTAGCACATTGGCCCCAGCATCAAAGGGACAGGCTTGATTCCTGGTTGAGAGCACATACTTGGGTTGCAGGTTCAATCCCTGGCCCTGGTCAACAACTCTCTCTCTCTCTCTCTCTCTCTCTCTCTCTCTCTCTCTCTCTCCCATCCCCTCCCCATCCCTCCCTTCCACTCTCTCTAAAAAAAAAAATTAATGGAAAAAATATCCTTGGGTGAGGATTAACAACAGCAATAATAATAATAATTGGGGAAAAGATTTAAATAGACATTTCTCCAGAGAAGATAGACAAATGGCCAATAAGCACATGAAAAGATGCTCAACATCACTAATCATTAGGGAAATGCAAACCAAAACTACAATGAAATACCACTTCACAACTTTTAGGATAGCTACTAATTTTTCAAAATTTTTTATTGACTTTAGAGAGAAGGAGGGAAGGAGAGAAACATCAATTTGTTGTTCCACTTATTTATGCATTCATTGATTGATTCTTGTATGACCCTGACGGTAGATCAAACCTGAAATCTTGGTGTATCGGGATGATGCTTTAACCAACTGAGCTACCCAGCCAGGGCATTGGATACTAATTTTTAAAAACAAAGAAAATAACAAGTGTTGGCAAGGACGTGGAGAAACTGGAAACCTTGTGCGTTGGTCGGAGTGTAAAATGGTGCAGCTGCTATAGAAAACAGTATGGCAATTCCTCAAAAAAACTAAAAATATATTACTATATAATCCAGCAATTCCACTTCTGGGTATATACTCAAAAGAACTGAAAGTAGGGTCTTAAAGAGGTATTTGTATACCCATGTTCATAGCACTATTATTGAGATTAGCCAAAAAGTGGAAATAACTCAAGTGTCCATGGACAGATGAATGAATAAGTAAAATGTGATATATACATATAATAAAATATTATTCAGCCTTAAAAAGAAAAAATATGACACATACTGCAACATGGATAAATCTTGACATGCTACGTGAATTAAGCCAATCATAAAAAGACAAATTTTTTTTTTTATCCTCACCCGAGGAGATTTTTGCATTTATCTTCAGATAGAGCAGGAGGGAGAGAGGGAGGAGAGAAACATTGACGTGAGAGAGACACATCGAGTGGCTGCCACCCACAGGACCACAACCGGGGCTGGGGACAAACTGCAGCCGAGGCACGTGCCCTCAGCGGGAACCGAACCCGGGACTCTCTGGTCCGCAGGCCAACGCTCTAACCACTAAGCCAAACCGGCCAGGGCAAAAAAGACAAATATTTTATGTTTCTACTTATATGAGGTACCTAGAGTAACCAAATTCATAGAGACAGAAACTAGAAGTCTTGCCAGGCACTGGAGAATAGGGAGTTATTGTTTAAAGGATATAAAGTTGCAGTTTTGCAAGATGAAGAGTTCTGGGGATTGGTTGAACAATAATGTGAGTGTACTTAAATAACACTACTGAACTGTACACTTAAAAATGATTAAGACGGCCCTGGCCGGTTTGGCTCAGCAGTTAGAGTGTCGGCCTGCGGTCCAGAGAGACCCGGGTTCGGTTCCCACTAGGGGCACTTACCTCGGTTGCAATTTGTCACCTGCCCTGGTTGGTCGTGTGGGAGGCAGCCACTCGATGTGTCCCTTTCACGTCAATGTTTCTCTCTCTCCCTCTCTCTTCCTCTCTCTCCCTCCAACTCTATCTGAACAAAAAAATGGAAAAGTGTCCTCGGGTGAGGATAAAAAAAAAAAAATTGCCATCTTAATCATTTTTTTTTTTTTTAATCCTCACCTGAGAACACCTTTCCATTTTTTGTTCAGATAGAGTGGGAGGGAGAGAGAGGAAGAGAGAGAAACATTGATGCGAAAGGGACACATCTAGTGGCCGCCTCCCGCACGACCCAACCAGGGCCGGGGACAAACCGCAACCGAGGCACGCGCCCTCAGCGGGAACCGAACTTGGGTCTCTCTGGACCGCAAGCTGACGCTCTAACTGCTGAGCCAAACCGGCCAGGGCTAAGGTGGCAAATTTTATATTGCATATATTTTACCACAATTTTAAAAAATATTTTTTTTTATTATTTTAGAGAGAGGAAGGGAGAGGGAGAGAGAGAAACATCCATGAGAGAAAACGTCAATTGGCCACCTCCTGCATGCCCCCCACTGGGGATCGAGCTCACAATCTGGGCATGTGCCCTGACCGGGAATCAAACCAGCAACCTCTTGGTGCATGGGTCGATGCTCAACCACTGAGCCACACCAGCGGGCTACCAAAATTTTTATTAAAAGACAGCCCGCCACGCATCGGGACCAGGTCCGGTGCAAAGAGCCCCTCATCCTGGGAAACGGGGAGCGGTCAGAAAGGGGGCCGCCTCCTCGCCCATCACGCAACACATGTTTGTGGGGAACCTGGAAAAAAATAAATAAATAAAAAGACAGTCAGCAGACATTTGTTGACGGGATGAAATAATGAATGAATATACTACAAAGTAAGACTGATGTTTTTGATACTCATCTACACTGGACTTGGCTACCTCCAATGATTACTAGTATTGACTGTGTGTGTGTGTGTGTGTGAGAGAGAGAGAGAGAGAGAGAGAGAGACAGAGAGACAGAGAGACAGAGAGACAGAGAGACAGAGATACAGACAGAGAAGGAAAAAATATGATGGATTCCAGGATTAATTAAATATTACACTGAAAAACACGATGTAATTTCTGTCTTATATCAAAAGCCAAATTTTGACTTTTAATTTAAAAAAGTGATATACCAGATCTTACCTATGGCATTTGCCCTGAGAAGAAGTCAGACTCTCTCTGTCTCCGTGTGTGTGTGTGTGTGTGTGTGTGTGTGTGTGACCCTCCCTCTCTTTTCTATGTGTTTTTTTCTTCTTTGATTCAGCATATTACTCTATTCTTACAGTAGACTGCTAACTGGCTTCCCTCTCTCCAGTCTCTCTCCCTATCCAATCCATCCTCCACATTGCTCCCAGATATATCTTATTTTTCTGAAGCAAGGATCACATCATATAATGCCTCTATATAAAACCATTGACAAAGTCCAAGTTATGGACCTTTTCTTTATGGTAGTGATTATTTTATCTTATCTCAGAAATCTTTGCCCATCCTAAAGTTGTAAAGATTTCCTTCCATTAACATGTAGTCACAATATCTGATAAAGGACAAACATCCAGGATATACAAAGAACCCCTATAACACAATAATAAGACAGCAACCCAATATTTTTTAAAATATGTTTTTATTGATTTTTTTTTTTAGAGAGAGAGACATGCAAACATCAATGAGAGAGAGAAACATTGATCAGCTGCCTCCTGCACACCCCCTGCTGGGGATGGAGCCTGCAACCCGGGCATGTGCCCTGACCAGGAATCCTACCGGGACCTCTCAGTGCCCTGACCAGGAATCCTACCGGGACCTCTCAGTCCATGGGACAATACTCAATCCACTGAGCCACACCGGTCCAGCAGCAACCCAATACCTTTTTTTTTTTTTTTTAATCCTCACCCGAGGACATTTTTCCATTTTTCCATTTTTGTTCAAATAAGAGTGGGAGGGAGAGAGAAGAAGAGAGAGAGAGAGAAACATCGACGTGGAAGGGACACATCGAGTGGCTGCCTCCCGCACGACCCAACGAGGGCCAGGGACAAACTGCAACTGCAACCGAGGTATGTGCCCTTAGCGGGAACCGAACCCGGGCCTCTCTGGACCGCAGGCCGACGCTCTAACCACTGAGCCAAACCGGCCAGGGCAGCAACCCAAAACTTTTTAAGTAGATAAGACTTGAGGGGACTTCCGGTCAAGATGGCGGCATAGGTAAACGCGGTATCGCGTCCTCCCACAACCACATCAAAGTTACAACTAAACTACAGAACAACCATCATTCAAAACCGCCTGAAATCGAGCTGAATGGAAGTCCTACAACTACGAAATTAAAGAAGAAGCCGCATCGAGACTGGTAGGAGGGGCGGAGGCGCGACAGGCTGGTCCCACACCCACGTGTGGCAGATAAAAATTGGGATACCTCGGCTGGGAAGGTCCTCCCAGAGGGCTGAGTGGTCCCCGTCCCACACCAGGTGCCCAGCTCAGGGTCCCAGTGCCAGGAAGAGAAGTCCCCATAACTTCTGGCTGGAAAAACCAGCGGGAACTGAGCCTGAGGTGGCTGGAGCCCCCGCAGCTCCTCTTAAAGGGCCCGCGCACGGACATACTCGGACTCCCACCCTCCAGGCTCCAGCGTGTGGGAAGGAGCCTGAAAAGCACCAGAGTCACATGGGGAAGAACTGAGCTGTTTGGCATTGGAGCGAGGGCTGGAGAGGCAGCTTTCTCCTGGATAGACGTGCTAACAGAGGCTTTTGTTCCTTTGGTGAGCCCTTCCTGAGCCGGCAGACGCCGCCATATCTGGGACTCCAGCAACCTGGCTCACACTGTTGGCCCCGCCCTGGTGATTCCCTGAGGCCCTGCCCCACCCAACTTCCAGGCCCACCCAAGCTGTTGCCAGTTGCTTGACCATAGGATTGGCCTGTCTTGGAGCCTGCTTCAGCTTTTCCTAAAATCATTCAAACAAGCAGCATCTGGTCTCAGCTAGCCCTATACCTCTCGCTAAGTAATACATAGGAACAAACAGAGGGAGGCAGCCAAAATGAGGAGACAAAGAAACAGGTCCCAAATGAAAGAACAGAACAAAACTCCAGGAAAAGAACTAAGTGAAATGGAGTTAAGCAACCTAACAGATGCTGAGTTCAAAATACTGCTTATAAGGATGCTCAATGGACTTAGTGAGAACCTCAGTGAACTTAGAGAGGGCCTCAAGAGCATAAAAAAGGACCAGTCAGAAATGAAGGAGGCACTAACTGAAATAAAGAATAGTTTACACAGATTCAATAGTAGAGTAGGTAAATCCAAGAAGCAAACCATCGATTTGGAATATAAGGAAGCAAAAAACACCCAATCAGAACAGCAAAAAGAAAAAAGAATCCAAAGAAATGAGGATAGTGTAAGGAGCCTCTGGGACAACTTCAAGCGTGCCAACATTCGCATCTTGGGGGTGCCAGAAGGAGAAGAGAGACAACAAGAAATCGAAAACCTATTTGAAACAATAATGGCAGAAAACTTCCCTAACTTGGTGAAGGAAACACACATACAAGTCCAGGAAGCACAGAGAGTCCCAAACAAGATGAACCCCAAGAGGCCCACACCAAGACACATCACCATCAAAATGCAAAAGGTTCAAGACAAAGAGAGAATCTTAAAAGCAGCAAGAGAAAAGCAGTTTGTTACCTACAAGGGAGTTCCCATAAGACTGTCAGCAGATTTCTCAAAAGAAACTTTGCAGGCCAGAAGGGAGTGGCAAGAAATATTCAGAGTGATGAAAAGCAAGAACCTACAACCAAGATTACTCTATCCTGCAAAGCTGTCTTTTAGAATCGATGACCATATAAAGAGTTTCCCAGACAAGGAAAAGCTAAAGGAGTTCATCACCACCAAACCATTATTATATGAAATGTTGAAGGGTCTTCTTGAAGAAAAAGATAAAAAAATATGAACAAACAAAATGGCAATAAATACATATCTATCAACAATTGAATCTACAAACAAAATGAACAAGAAAAACAGAAACATTCTCATAGATACAGAGAACTTTTGTTGGTTACCAGATGGGTAGGGGCTAGGGGGAGGGGTGAAAAAGGTGAAGGGATTAAGAAGTATAAATTGGTTGTTAGAATGACAAACCTCAAAGGGAAGTGGGGTTGGGGGGTGGGAAGAAATAAACCAAAGAACTTATATGTATATATGCATAACTAATGGACACAGACAACAGTGTTGGGAAAAGCAAGAGGGGGGCGGAAATGGGGAGGAGGGGGGTAATGGGGGAAAAACGAGGAACATCTGTAATACATTCAACAATAAAATTTTTAAAAAAAGAAGAAAAAAAAAAAAAGACTTGAACTGACAGAACAAAAAAAAAAAAAAAAATCTACAAATACCTAATAAGCATATGAAAAGATGCACAATACTATTAATTATCAGGAAAATACAAATTAAAACCACAATGAGATACCATTTCATACCCTTCAGAATGTCTAAAGTTAAAAAGACTGACATCTGGCCCATGTGGTTCAGTTGGTTGAGTGTCGTCCCATGCACCAAGAGATCGCTGGTTGGATTCCGGATCAGGGCACAGGCACGGGTTGGAAGCTCGATCCCCAAAAAGGTAAGGGTATGTGGGAGGCAGTAGATTGGTGTTTCTCATCGATGTTTCTCTCTTTCTCTTCTTCTCTCTTAAAATCAATAAAAACATATATAAAAAATAAAAAGACTGACAATAGCAAGTGTTGGCTATATCTGAAGCAACTATAACTCTCATATATTGATTGCTGCTGGAGTGTAAAATGGATAGCAGTTTGACAATTTTCAAAAATTTTAACATGTATCTATCCTATGACCCAGAAATACAATTCCTAGGTATTTACTCAAAAGAAATGAAAACACATATCTACAAAAAAGTGTCATATAAGAATTTTCAAAACAGCTTTATTCATAAAAACCAAAAACTAGAAACAACCCATATGTCCATCAACAGATAAATGGATAAAAATATTGATTATCGCCCTGGCCGGTTTGGCTCAGTGGTTAGAGAGTCAGCCTGCGGACCAGAGAGACCCGGGTTCGGTTCCCGCTAAGGTCATGTACCTCAGTTGCAGTTTGTCCCTGGCCCCAGTTGGGGTCATGTGGGTGGCAACCACTCGATGTGTCTCTCTCATGTCGATGTTTCTCTCTCTTCCTCCCTCTCTCCCTCCTGCTCTATCTGAAGATAAATGCAAAAATGTCTTCCGGTGAGGATAAAAAAAAAAAGATTGATTATCAATGGACTACTACTGAACAATAAGAAGGAGTGAAACACTAATAGATGTAGCAACATGGATAAATCTCTAAACACATGTTAAGCAAAAGAAGCCAGATATGTAATAATACAACCTATATGATTCCATTTATATGACATTCTAGAACCAACAAAATTAATCTATGATGTGGTGGAATAAAGATGGCCCCAATTTTTTGTCACTCTCTTCTCTGAAAGGTGGGGTTATTTCTCCACCCCTTTTAATTTGGGCTGGAGTTGTGACTGCTTTGACCTACAGCATACAGCAGAAGTGATGCTGTATCAATTTGGGTGTCTAGTCTTTAAAGGACTGGAAGCTTCCGCTTTCTCCTTCTTGGAACCCATGCTAGGAGGAAGCCCAAATAGCTATGTGGAGGAAAAATTAGGTCCCTTACTAGCAGTCCTAGCTGAGCTCCCAGCCAAGAGCCAATTCCAACTTGCCAGCAATTTGAGTGAGTCATCTTGGAAGTGGATTCTCCAGCCTCAGTCAAGCCATCCCAGCTGATGCCACAGAAAGCAAAACCAAACTGATGTCACTAAACCCTGGCCAAGTTGCTATATCATGAGCAAATAAATGATTTTTGTCATTTAAGCTACTAGGTTTGGGGATGGTTTTACATATCAATAGATAACCAAAAAATGTGGCAATAAAAATTATATCAGTAGTTGCCTTGGGGAAGAGCGGGGATCAACTGCAAAGGGCACAAGGAGATTTTCAAAAGTGATGGAAATGTTCCAAATCTTTATTGGGGTAGCAGTTATAAGAATTTATCAAAACTTTTTTTTTCTTGTATTGATTTTTAGAGAGAGAGGGAGAGAGAGAGAGAGAAACATATATGAGAGAGAGAGAGACATCGTTGGTTGCCTCCCGCACCACCCCAACCAGGGCCAGGGACTAACCGCAACTAAGGTAGGTGCCCTTGGCGGGAATCAAACCTGGGACTCTTTGATCCCCGGGCAGATACTCTAACCACTGACCCAAACCAGCCAGGGCTATCAAAACTCTTTGAATCCTCTTTCGGTCCCAGGCGCTTCGGGAGCCACAGGCTTCGGTGCAGATATGGCCAAGTCCTAAAACCACACCAGGCACAACCAGTCCCGAAAATGGCATAGGACCGGCATCAAGAAACCCCTATCACAAAGATACCAATCTCTTAAGGGGATAGACCCCAAGTTCCTAAGGAACATGTGCTTTGCCAAGAAGCACAAGAAGGGCCTGAAGAAGGTGCAGGCCAACAATGCCAAGGCCATGAGCGCACATGCTGAGGCTATCAAGGCCCTTGTAAAGCCCAAGGAGGTCAAGCCCAAGATCCTAAAGGGCGGCAGCCGAAAGCTCAGTCGACTTACCTGCATTGCTCACCCCAAGCTTGGTAAACGCGCTTGTGCCCGCATCGCCAGGTGCTGAGGCCGCCACGAAGGCTCCACAGTAGAGGCCTCTGTCTGCCGACGGGAGGACGAAAGGCCTGATTTGCCCCCTAGGCTGCTGTCTACATGGAGCTGGTGTCCTCCTGTGCTACCTGTACAAATAAATCTGAGGCAGGATCTGAAAAAGAAAAAAAAAACTCTTTAAACCATAGACTTAACATCTAAATATTATAATGTATGTAAATTATACCTAATAAAGTTGATTTAAAAATAATAATAACTTTGCTGAGTCTCTACTAACTAGAAAATAAAGATTAAATTCCTCGGCTTGCTGGTAGACTCTTCGCAATGTAGCCCCAGCCTGAATTCCCAGGATATTCCCTTCCCACTCTTTATACTAAATCTAAATAAAATGATGTGCAGCTTCCTATGGGACCAGGCTTCTTTTTTTTTTTTTTTGGTACGTGCCCCTAGCAGGAACCGAACCCAAGACTCTCTGGTCCGCAGGCCGACGCTACAACTGCTGAGCCAAACCAGCCAGGGGAGGGCCCAGGCTTCTTGAGGGTGTTCTGTTTTCCTGGCATGTCACTCCTGATCTCAAGTTGCTGAAGTCCCAGTCATCCTGTGACGCCCACCTTCACACACCCCTGTGCTGAGATAATCTTAGTCACCACCTCCTCTTGCTTGCAGAACACTTTGCAAATACTTTTATTATAATATTTGTCACTTTTTTTTATTTGTCACATTTTGTTGTAAGTTTTTGTTTACATGTTCATCTCCTTCACTACACCCTGATTTCCCTAGGGAAGATACAACTCCTGAATCATCTTTGTATCACCATAATCTAAGTACTGGGCAGGTAATAAATAGTACTGAGTACGTGGTGAATGAATTATAGTGTATTAGCCAGTGTCTCCTTCTGCTTTGCTCATTACTTTACTTGTTCTTCTTCAGCCCTCTATGGCATAGGTGTCTCTTGAGTCTCCATCCACTGGCATCCTCCACTATCGGCTTCTCTCTCTCTCTCTCTCTCTCTCTCTCTCTCTCTTTCTCTTCCCTTTGGCAGTCTCTAAAGTCGCACGCAACATTATGGCTGCAACTATTTCTTCACTACATATATCTCCAAAAGTCATTCATTATGAGCAAATGTTTACTGACCATTAAGGACATTATACTGAGGGCTTGAATGCAAAAACTTACAAAAGTATCCATAGGACTTGAGGATTTGAAGAGTACTAAATATTGAAGACAAGAGAAAGAAAGGAGTCATATATCTGATTTAATTCTGAGCCTGCGTGCCTTAGAGAATAAGGAAGCATTGAGGACATTTGAGATCTTGCTCCCTGGCATATGTCATCAGTTTGGCTCAAATAAACTTTTATAAAAACTCTCAATAAAAAAAGAGGAAATAGGCCTGGCCAAAGTGGCTCAGTGCACCAAGAAGTTGCCAGTTCGATTTTGTGTCAGGGCACATGCCCAGGTTGTGGACCCGATCCCCAGTGAGGGGCATGCAGGAAGCAGCCAGTCTATGTTCTCTCTTATCGATGTTTCTTTTTTTTTTTTTATCCTTACCCGAGGACATTTTTCCATTTTTTTTGTGGGAGGGAGAGAGAGGAAGAGAGAGAGAGAGAGAAACATCAACGTGAAAGGGACACATCGAGTGGCTGCCTCCCGCACGACCCAACCAGGGGCCGGGGACAAACTACAACCGAGGTACGCGCCCTTAGCGGGAACCGAACCTGGGTCTCTCTGGACCGCAGGCCGACGCTCTAACCGCTGAGCCAAACCGGCCAGGGCTCATCGATGTTTCTATCTCTCTCTCTCCCTCTCTCTTCTTCTCTCTCTAAAAATCAATAAAGAAAAAAAATTTTTTGCCCTGGCCGGTATGGCTCAGCGGTTAGAGCATTGGCCTGCAGACCAGAGAGGCCTGGGTTCGGTTCCCACTAAGGTCATGTACCTCAGTTGCAGTTTGTCCCCGGCCCCGGTTGGGGTCGTGTGGGTGGCAACCACTTGATGTGTCTCTCTCACATCGATGTTTCTCTCTCTCTCTTCCTCCCGCTCTATCTAAAGATAAATGCAAAAGTGTCTTCGGGTGAGGATTTAAAAAAAATAATAAAAAAAAAATGTTTAAATAATAATAAAGTCCTGGCCAGTGTGGCTCAATTGATTCAATTCCTGGTCAGGGCACATGGCCAGGCTTCAGGCTTCATCCTCAGTAGGGGGTATGTAGGAGGCAGCTGATTGACATTTCTCTCTCTCTCTCTCTCTCTCTCTCTCTCTCTCCCTCTCCCTTCTTCTCTCTCTAAAATCAATAAAAACATTTTAAAAAACAATAAATAATAAAATAAATAAATAATAATTTAAAAAAGAAAAATAATGAATTTTGTCTTAGCTATATTGGGTATCATACTATTACATACAAGTGAAACTGTGTTATAGATAGAGATGCAGAATTTTACTCCTTTATGAATGTCTCCTCCCCCAAAATATATATATATGTATTTTTATATTCCATAAGTAAATATAAAATTGAAGTTTATAATAAATGTACATATTCCTATGAAAGCATATAATAAGAGAAATTGACCTGCTCAAGTAAGTTGGCACTAATCACTGAAGGAAGAGTAGAAGTTGACTAGCGGATAGGAAGGAAAAGGTTCTAGGCAAAAAGAACAGCATGTGCAAAAGCCCACAGCATAGAGACAGAAAGTAGATTAGTGGTTGCCGGGGGTTGAAGGGAGAAAGGGAGCGCCTGCTAATGGGTATATAGGGTTTCTTTTTGAGGTGATGAAAATGTTCAAGAGTGAGATGGTGATAGTTGCACACTTTGCAAATATACTAAAATCCACTGAATTGTACATTTTAAAAGGGTAAATCTTGTAACATGTAAATTATATCTCAATTTTTTAAATAAAAACAATTACAATAGATAAAAATGAATGCCAGTTAAACAGCACCAATAACCAAAAGCCTATGTCAGACAGGCCATAGCACCTTCAAGAAACTAGAAGACACCCTGGCCTGTGTTGCTCAGTGGTTAGAGCATTGGCCTGCGCACCAAAGGGTCATGGGTTTGATTCCTAGTTAATGGCACGTACCTGGGTTGCAGATTTGATCTCTAGCCTTGGTCGGGGAATGTGTGGGAGGCAACCAATCAATGTGTCTCACATTGACATTTCTCTCTCTCTCTCTCTCTCTCTCTCTTTCCACCTCCCTCCCTCCCTCCCTTCTACTCTCTCTAAAAAGTCAATGGAAAAAATATCCTTGGGTGAAGATTAACAACAATAATAAAAAGGGTAAGGATGCAGAGACAGATCAAGAGGTTGCATAGTGAACCTCTCTCCAAGCCCACAGCGAGGAGTAGAAAGAAAGAAATGGAACCTGCAAGGGCATTAGACAAAGAGGCCACAGGGCAGGAGAAGAAGCTTCACAACAGACTTGCACACAGACCAAGACAGGAGAGGATTCCTCCGAATCAATATCATTACTGACCATTGCAAAGAGGCTGAAGAGGACAGAAATCAAGAAAAGTCTTTGAATTGGGAGCTAGATGACCATAGACACAGCCATGTGAGAGTGGGGGTTGGGGGAGAGAGCCAGATGGCAGAGGAATAATAAGAGAATGAGTCAAGAAGACACAGAGGCACACAGTATTTGGCAGTGAAAGGAAGAGGAAAAATGGGATAATAGCCTAAAGAGAGTGGGGGTCATAGCCTGGCCGGTGTGGCTCAGTGGTTGAGCGTCGACCCATGCACCAAGAGGTCGCCAGTTTGATTCCCAGTCAGGGCACATGCCCAGGTTATGGGCCAAATCCCCAGTGGGGGGCATGCAGGAGGTGGCCCATCGATGTTCTCGCTCGTCGATGTTTCTATATCTCTCTTCCTCTCCCTTCCTCTCTCTCTAAAATCAATAAAGAAAAAGAAATGTTTTAAAGAGAGTGGGATCATATGAAGGCCTTTCTCAAAATAGGTGAGACCTGAGTGTCTGAGAATGAGAAAAGGAAGCCAGGAAAAAGGAATCAATTTATTTTTGTTTATTTATTTATTTATTTTTAATCCTCACCCAAGGATATTTTTACATTTATCTTCAGACAGAGTGGGAGGGAGAGAGAGAGAGAAACATCAATGTGAGAGAGACACATCGATTGGTTGCCACCCACATGACCCCAACCGGGACCTGGGATGAACCACAACCAAGGTACCTGCCCTTGGCTGGAATCAAATCCAGGACTCCCTGGTCCGCAGGCCGACGCTCTAACCGCTGAGCCAAACCCGCCAGGGCAAAGGAATCAATTTAAAATGTGAAAGAGGCCCTGGCCGGTTTGGCTCAGCGGTTAGAGCGTCGGCCTGCAGTCCAGAGAGACCCGGGTTCGGTTCCCGCTAAGGGCATATACTTTGGTTGCAGTTTGTCCCCGGCCCTGGTTGGTTGTGCGGGTGGCAGCCACTCGATGTGTCCCTTTCCCGTCTATGTTTCTCTCTCTCTCTCTTCCTCTCTCTCCCTCCCACTCTATCTGGACAAAAAAAAAAAAAAAATGTGAAAGAGAAAATAATTCATGTAATAAATTCCCTTGAGGAGATAGGAGAGGATGGGATTAAGACACAGGTGAAAAACACAGACTTAGAAATAAGACAGCATTTTACTCTGAGGTAGAGAGAGAGAGAGAGAGGCAAGAACGGATAGTGATAGAGATTATTTTAGGTAGAGAGGAGTTTGGATAGTGGAGTTTATGTCACTGGCCTCCGTCTTCTCAGTAAAATGAAGAGATAATAAATTTACTAAACATTCACCATGGTACTGGCCTAAACAATGTTTATATATTAACTAATTTATCTATTTATTTATTTTTTTTAATCTCCACCTGAGGACATGCTTTTATTGATTTTTTTTAGCGAAATGGAGAGAGAAACATTGATGTAAGAGTGAAACATCAATCAGTTGCCTCCTGCATGTGCACCGACCAGGGATCAAACCTGCAACCTGGATATGAGCCCTGACCAGGGATGCAACCCGAAACCTTTCCATGTACGACACTCAAACCAACTGAACCACACTGGCCAGATCTCTTTATACACACACACACACACACACACACACACACACACACACATATGCGCGCGCGCGCACACACTCATTTAATCCCATCAACCATTAGGTAGGTGCACCTGTACCTCATTTTATTGCACTTCACTTCATTGCACTTCATAGATGTTGCTTTTTTTTTTATCCTCACCCGAGGACATTTTTGCACTTATCTTCAGATAGAGCAGGAGGGAGAAAGGGAGGAAGAGAGAGAGAGAGACATCGATGTGAGAGAGACATATGGACTGGTTGCCACCCACACGACCCTAAACGGGGCGGGGACAAACTGCAACCGAGGTACGTGCCCTTAGCCGGAACCGAACCCAGGACTCTCCCGTCCGCGGGCCAACGCTCTAACCACTGAGCCAAACAGGCCAGGGCCAGATGTTGCATTTTTATTTTTAGAAATTGAAGATATGACCCTCCACCAGCAAAAATATTATGATTCACTTTATTGTGCTGGACTGGAATGGAACCCACAGTATCTCTGAGGTACGCCTGTACTGTTGTTAGGCCTATTTTACAGTTAAGGAAGCAGAGCCACTGAGCGGTGAAATAACTTTAACAGGGCTACACAGGTAATAAATGGCAGAGCTCGTATTTCCACCTGTGAGGTAGAAAGGGCGTGAAGTGATTTGCCAAGATTAAAAGACGAAGTGGTGGAAAAAGAAGAAAAGGGAAATTGAAGACTTGAATATGAGAAAGTTTGGAATAGCCAAAGTGAAAAATGTGCTCCTGAGGGTGCTATTAAAGTGAGCCCTCTCCCAGAGCAGCAGTCCTATATTTTCTTTCTTCTCATGAACCCCTGAACTGGGATATTCCACGATCAAGAGCTGCATAATTCCTCACTCATTTTTAGGTAATGCAACCCTTCCTTTGGAGTTCCTGGGCTCTAGGGGCTCTAGACCTCCCCATTGGACAGGATTCTCCTAGTAAAGTTGAAGATGGCAGAGAATTATTCTGTCTCTCAGAGATGAGGCCTGTGATCACCCACACACCTGGGCAGCTTTACTGAACCTTATAAAGTGGGTATTTTATATTGGCATTAGAACTGGGGTCTCAATAGGCCCTATGTTTCAAGGAAGATTTTCTCATTTAAAGTGGGTTAAAGAGGAATGAAGAACTTTTTGCTGAGATTGTTCCTGTAGCCCTTACTACAGGTAACAAACCTGCTTTTTCAAAACCAAATTTGAATTTGCTAAAAACTTTTTATATGTTTCATAATTATTTACATCACCAAGGAAACAGAACATTTTACAAGAAGCCGAACTGTCTCTATTCTCTTCTTCAAATGTCAGCGGTATGTTGGCAAAGATTTTTAGAGGAGTAAGAACAGAAAAGTAACAACACTAAAAAGCCCAAAATCTCCTTATATAGAAACATCAATCAAAAAAATATCACAACCCAAATTTTATTTCACAGAAAGGCAAACTGGATTCAGGATAGACTCCAGGCAAATTCACATCATTGGCATCACTTCCTCCAGCAATATGTATTGGTATTATTTTCACATCAAAACATTATGAAGAACACCCAACATTTTAATAATAATTCTCTTAAGGTATGAACATTCACACAATTCAATATTACAGTTCAGATGTGCATGTAGAACTGGGTTGATGAGGTTTCATGACTCAAAGGGTAAGTGTTTCCACAAATACATTAGATGTGGGGCAGCCTGGATATTCAGCTAGACAACCAATTGGGAGTCAAACTCAGATACAAAGATGTAGAGAGCCATTGTTACTAAGATGTGAACAAGGAGCTAACACAGCACAGAATGGAATTGGGTTTAAGAATGTCATGTGGATCCGCCTACAGACAGCTCTGGGAACGGTTCCTGAAATGGGAGGAGGCTGTCATCGCCTCTCCTTCGGTAGCACCAAGTGTCACAGAAATCATTTCGTTAAGAAGCGCATTTTGATATGCTGTCTCCCTTCCTTCATATCCCTCCTCACCACTCTGAGAAACAAGCTTGACGTTCCCGCTCAGTAACCTCTGCATTTGCTGCCAGAGGAAGGAAGTGGGGTGGGGAGGTGCAGGGCAGTTCTATAAACCCCTGTGGAGGTAGGCTGCCCTGGCATCACCCCCGCCGGCCTGCTCTCTGCTCCCCCTGGTGGTTGTGGAGGGAAGACTAATTTCTTATGGTGAAGTGGAAAGCTCAATTGTGAGCAATAGAGAGACCTCCAGTGAAGGTCAGTTCAGAAGCTTTGACCTATTTCTTCAATCTCTGTGGACAGACTTAAGAGTGATAAACGGCAACATCTAGTCTTTTACTGGGAAGAGAAGCCTACGGTTTTTCTAACTGCGCTGTGGGAAGTCTCGGGGAAAGAGCAGCTGTGCCTCAGTTTAGATTGTCAAAGCCATTGCATTAGCAGTTTATCATCGATATCCAGCCACAGTCCTGGGGGCTCCACACATGAGCAAGTAGCCTCTCAGAATCAAACCATCTTCTAATTATTATTTCTTTTTATTTTTTTATTTTTGATTTTTGAGAGATAGGAAGGGGGAAGAGAGAGAGAGAAACATTGATATGAAAAAGAAACATTGATCGCTGTCTCCCACACATGCCCCAGTGGGGATTGAAACCTCAACCTAGGCATGTGCTCTGACCAAGAATCGAACCTGCAACCCTTTGGTGTATGGGAAGATGCTCTAACCAACTGAGCCACCCGATCAGGGTTCTAATTACTACTTCTAATCAGAGCTAGATGTTATGCATCTATACATGCAAGTAAATCACAGATTGAGGGTCATATCATGCCATCTGACCTTAAGCTATCTGCATGTCTTTTCAAAAAAGTTCTATATAGTCCCAAAGTCCCACTAAACCTCTGTCGCACCTAACAGAACAACAACAACAACAAATGTCTACAGAATCTAAAAATCTGTTTCCTCCATTACTTTTGCTTCTTGTGCAGGTTCAAACCCTCTTCCTAAATTTTTACACTATATTTCATTCTCTCTGTGTCACTGCTTAGCTATGTAGATTTTGGTCCTTATATTTCTATCAGAGATCAGCTCTTCTTTTCTCTTAATTATATCTCCTGTTCCTCTCTCCTATTTGTTTAGAGTTATCTCACCATAATCACACAGAAGGCCCTCCTTGCTATTCCATTATTCATTTCTATAGCATTTTCAAGGTCATCCCCCTACACACACACACACACACACACACACACACACACACACACACAGTATTTACATGGGGTCCAGATGTCCTGGGCCCAAGTAGAATCATTTGAAATAGATATGCAGAGCCTAAATTCATAGCTCTTGGGGAGTTTGGCCCTAAAATACCTGCTTAACTGTATGAAGGGAGAGCAGGGCTGTGAGTTGTGACTATGCGAGGTGGATCACTGTTCATAGAACAGAAAACATTGAGAATACAGACTCCATGTTAATCCCAGTGATGAGCCATTGTTTTCCAACTTCTGGTACATGTTTCCTGCTGCCTAGGAGATAGAGAAATTCTGAAAACATACTAATAGTACCCTCTGTGACAATCACACTGAGAAATGGGAAGCTTGTGTACTAGGGAAAGCAATTTATTTCATTGTAGGTTACAGCCATCACAATTAATACTTGTGTTGTAATTTGCAATATGCACAGCACTTTTATAAAGGAGAGCTGATTTGATCTTTGCAGCATTCTAGTGAAAAGGCCAAAAAAAATTGTTCTTATTTCCATTTTGTAGATGCAGAAGATTCAGAAAGGTTTGTGACTTATCCAGAATCAAGCAGGCCAAAAGTGGACACAAAGCAGAATGAAAGGAGGGAAACCCCAAGAAAGAAAGAGAGAAAGTGAATTATCTTCAGAGCTGTTGGTATCTCAATCACTGTGATGTAGGGGACCCTCTGTCAATACAGGGACAGGAGAGTGCAACAAAGCCACTCAGCTCTACTAGTCTCCCCAACTCTCAACTCTGAGACCCAGTTGCAGAGGAAACCTGGGGGGTTAGCACATAGCTCTACCCAAAGGGGACTGTGCAAACACTGGGTTTTATCATCAATTCAAATTGTGAGCTTCCTTCCTCCCTTTCTTATGCATATTTGACGGGTCACTGTAAAACTTTAACCAGGAACTCCAGTTAATACTGTCATAAGTAGAACCCTGCCTTTCTGCTTTTCCCTCACACCCTCACACTCCTGATTTTTTCTGCTCCTGCTACTGCTGTTCACCATTTTCTCCTCCCTCAGCATCACTCACTTCCTCTCCTTTTTTTTTTTTTTTTTTTGCATGAGTTTTTCTCTCCCCAGTCCTCCTCCTCCTCACTGTTTTCCTCCTATGCCCCAGGAGGAACCGAACAGCTCCACTGTAAGGACTCTGTGAAACAGGAACAGGCTGCATGCAGGTGACTGACCTGGTGAGTGGAAGACTGCACAGGAAACCACACTGATATCCTAGGGCAGGTCAACCTGGGCTGGGCTGGAGTTTCCCTTCTGTTCTATTGGCAGCAACTCTAGGGAGTCCAGATGGTCCTAGAAAAGAATCCATGACCCAAGGATATAAAGGCAGAACTGATTTTAAGGCCCTAAAAATGTTGAATTACTGTTTATGGACTTTGGAATCAGGTTGAATCTAGGAACTTTGATAGCTGGAATGCGACCTAAACCTATAGGGAGTGCAATGTGACCTCATCCAAGGGTCATTAAACCCTGAACATAGACACTCCCTGGGATGGTGCTGGTGGGAGGAACATCAATGCTGGGACTGAAGACTGGGAGAGACATAGGCCACTCCTCGGAGCTGGGAAGAGGACAGCCCAGAAACTTCCCACCCAAAGGTTCAGGGGGAGCTCCTCTACTCCCCAGGACTCCGGGAAGGCACAGTGCTGGGCTGAGCACACCATCTGCAAATTTCTATTTCTGAATGGTGCCAAAATGCTGTTCTGAGTTCAGCATCACAGGCACACATCTCCTCCTTATGCACAGGCACACATCTCCTCCTTATGCAGAAAGGTGCCCCTTCTGGTGTTGGGAGCTGATTATATTCTGGTTTAACATTTGTTTTTAAATATTATAAAAGGTAGCAATGTGGCCTTATGGAGTACACATTCCCCTTTCTCATCCCAATCTGAGTGAACATTTGCAGCTAAGAAAAGGGGTTGCAGCAGTGAAAGGGCAGATCAGGGCCATAAGCCAGACCTGAATCATTGAGCCAGATTTGGGCTGGAGCAAAGGAACTGCCAGAGCAGCTAAGAAGAAGAGAATCTAAAAGACAAACAGGGGCCCTGGCTAGTTTGGCTCAGCGGTTAGAGCGTCGGCCTGCGGTCCAGAGAGACCCGGGTTCGGTTCCCGCTAAGGGCATGTACCTCGGTTGCAGTTTGTCCCCGGCCCTGGTTGGTCGTGCGAGAGGCGGCCACTCGATGTGTCCCTTTCACGTTGATGTTTCTCTCTCTCTCTCTCTCCCTCTCTCCCCCTCCCACTCTATCTGAACGAAAAATGAAAAAATGTCCTCGGGTGAGGTTAAATAAATAAATAAAATAAAAAATAAAAGACAAACAGGGGCCGAGCCAGTGTGGCTCAGTGGTTGAGCGTCGACCCATGCACCAAGAGGTCACCAATTCGATTCCCAATCAGGACACATGCCCAGGTTGTGGGCCCGATCCCCAGTGGGGGGCATGCAGGAGGCGGCCAATTGATATTCTCTCTCATCAATGTTTCTATTTCTCTCTCCCTCTCACTTCCTCTCTCTAAAATCAATAAAAGAAAAATATTTTTTTAATCAATGGAAAAATATCCCCGGGGGAGGATTAAAAAAATAAATAAGTGGATATCTTTGAGGAGCCACTACTCTGCCTATCACAGGCTGGGTACTATTTCAGAGGCTGCTCCGAGAGCAGAAGTAGGACCAGTGTGTGGCAGTCAAAAGTGTTTAGTTTGCCCTGGCCAGTTTGGCTCAGCGGTTGGAGCGTCGGCCCGCGGACCAGAGAGTCCCGGGTTCGGTTCCCGCTAGGGGCACGTACCTGGGTTGCAGTCTGTCCCCAGCCCCGGTTGGGGTCGTGTTGGTGGCAACCACTCAATGTGTCTCTCTCACATCGATGTTTCTCTCTCTCTCTTCCTACCTCTCTCCCTCCTGCTCTATCTGAAGATAAATGCAAGAATGTCCTCAGGTGAGGATTAAAAAAAAAAAATTTATAAAGAAAAAGACACATCGACTAGTCGCCACCCCACCCACGCGACCCCATCCGGGGCCAGGGACAAACTGCAACCGAGGTACGTGCCCTTAGTGGGAACTGAACCTGGGACTCTCTGGTCTGCGGGCCGACGCTCCAACCGCTGAGCCAAACCGGCCAGGGCGTAATTTTCATGTGTCATTAAAAAAAAAAAAAAAAAAGTGTTTAGTTTGACCCATCCGGTATGGCTCAGTTGGTTGAGCATCGACCCATGCACTGAGAGGTCACTGGTTCTAGTCCTGGTCAGGGCACATTCCTCAGTTGTGAGCTTGATCCCCTGTGGAGGGTAGCTGATCAATATTTCTCTCTCATTGATGTTTCTATCTCTCTCTCCCTCTCCTTTCCTCTCTCTCTTTCTTTTTTCTTCCCCCCCCCCCATTTTTGTTCAGATAAAGTGGGAGGGAGAGAGAGAGAGAGAAACAGAGAAACATCAACGTGAAAGGGACACATCGAGTGGCTGTCTCCCACACAACCCCAACCAGGGCCAGGGACGAATTGCAACTGAGGTACGTGCCCTTGACCAGAATAGAACCCGTGACTCCCTGGTCTGTGGGGCAACACTCTTACCGCTGAGCCAAACTGGCCAGGACTCCTCTCTCTCTCTCTCTAAAAAAAAAGTGCTTAGTTTGTTATCTTATGCAAATTATACCTCAACTAAGCTTTATAAAATTCATAGCTTGACATTCAAGGCCTTCTATAACCCTAATGTCACTGGAGAGGGGGCCATGCCTAGAGCAGGTCTGCCTCAGGACAGCCCACAGTGTGTGAGTTCTTGACTACATGCAGGAAAGATTTCACAATATGAATCCAGGTGATTTTGAATTTATTAAAGTTGGGGACAGTGAAACAAAGGAGGGGCTTAGGGTAGAAGAAACATCAGGATAGAGCCTGGGCAGTGCTCTGCTTTGGCTCTGTAGAAACATTATAGGAAGAAGTGAGCCACACTGGACTGCGAGGACTCACTGAGAAGTAAAAGTCCAGTGAAAGAAGTGAGCCAAGGCGGGGGGCTGTTTTACTCTCACTGAAAAGTCTAGGATAGAAGAAACAACAGGAGAGAGCTTAGGTGATGCTCTGCTTTGACTCTCTAGAAACATTATAGGAAAGAAATAAGCCTAGGTGGGGCTGCTGTAGCTCACTGAAAAGTCAGAGAAAAGGGGGCCTTGGAGACAGGTTCAGGGGGTTAGCCTAGGATGAACTGCTGCTGCCCATGGCTCCCCTGGTTGCAAGTCTCGTGGAGACCCTTAGAGTTCAGGAGAAAAGTAAAGATTCATGCCTGAGATGGAAGAAAGGTGTAGGCATGCTCCAGAGAGAGACCTCACTGGGTATTTGTCTTGAGGATTCATATCTGTTTCTTAAAGGTGGGAATTTTAGGGGAGGATCTCAATAGAATACTCATCAGCTTTATGCTGTTATGGCCAAAATGAGATTTACTCCCCTGACTTCAACCATCCTTGGGTGTGGTTGGCACAAATGGCACTAATTGGATTTCTGCTATGTATCTCCTGAGTAGGGTGATTTAAGCTATTTACCCTCTGGTCTACGGCCATACCTCCCTGAATGAGCCCTTTCTCGTCTGATCTCAGAAGCTAAGCAGGGTCAGGCCTGGTTAGTACTTGGATGGGAGTCCTAAGCTATTTACCCTCTGGTTGGGGAGGAGAAGTGTAAACCATTTACTCTTAAGTGTCCTTGGTTAGGGAAGATAGGATTTTGTGATTTATTAGATGGTTGTAAACTGCTTGGCCCTTTAACTATCTGTCTCTGTTTCCCTATTCCACTTATCCTTGCTTACTAGCCTGTCTCACTAATAACAGCTATGGCTCCCACTTTTTAAGAGTTTACTATTACTTCATAAAAATTACCACCAACTGTACTCACAAGACTCTGAAGTAGGGGATACTATACTTCCTTGCTAAACATGAAACGAAGTCTCAGAGAGATGAAGTGAATTGTCCAGGCTCACACCTCTAGTCAGTGGCAGAAGCAGGATTTGGAGCTAAGTCATTGTGAACTCTAGCCTGTGCACTAACCTCCAGCCTCTTTCTTCAGTACATCCTCCACAATCCACCAAAGCAGCATGTGCTCCAATTTCAAAGATGGTGTTCCCAAACCCCAATGCACACTCCCACCATGTCATCTCCAAAGGATCCATTTCAAAGCCACTACTACTAAGAAGCCTTCCTAGTCCCCTCACTCACAAGTCAGTCCTTCTTATGGGCTCACATAGCTCTACTAATCACTTCCAGTAGAGCAGTTTTCAATCTGTATTATGGTGTTATGTTAAAGGTTACCTTCTTTCATTGGATTCTAATCTCTCTGAGAGTGAGAGCCGTTTCTTATTCATTTCTGTATCCTCACAGTGCCTTGTCAGTTCATTGTGCATTATGCATTCAAAACTGTTTTTTGAGATACTCTGAGGCAAGATGGCTCTGTGAGTTTACTCTTTAGGCACTCCCTCTGTTCTAAATAGATAGTGGAGATAGATAAAACATAAAAATAAAACACCAAAATGATAGTACTGAGCTCAAAAAACAATATTATCATCTCTGTGACCCTGAACTAAATAGAAACACAAAGTCATAAGCAGGACTGAAGCCTCAAGGTTTCAAGGATCCTAGTAGAGATGCAGGGGAGGTAGCCAGGCTCTTAGGGGACAAAAAGTACCAGTCTAGAGTCAGCCTCAGGGCTTGAAATCGGGGCTTGGAGCAGTTTCTCTACTAGGGAAAAGAGACTGGCATGTCCTGGCTAGTTTGGCTCAGGGGTTAGAGCATCGGCCCGTGGACCAAAGAGTCGCGGGTTTGATTCCGGTCAAGGGCATGTACTTCAGTTGTGTTTCGGTCCCCAGCCCTGGTCGGGGTCTTGCAGGAGGCAACCAGTCGATGTGTCTCTCAGTGTCATCCCATGCACCAAGAGGTGATCGGTTCAATTCCCAGTCAGGACACATGCCTGGGTTTCAGGCTCCACCCCCAGTAAGAGGTGTGCAGGAGGCAGCAGATCCATGTTCCTCTCTCCCTCTCCATCTCCCTTCCTCTCTCTCTAAAATCAATAAAAACACACTTTTTTTAAAGAAAAGTTTTGTATAAATAATAGATTTAGGGTTGGATGACAATGAAAGTAATACATGACAAAATCAGTGGAGAGGGTGAAGACCACAAAGGCAACAAAGTGCAACTGGGATCGCAAACCGAAGACCCACAGGTGACATTTCCACATACCTGGGTGGCAAGGCATTCCTCTGCATCCACAAATTCAAGCAGGGAATAATAAATCCTATCAGCTACAAAACTTGTGTGGAATCAGACTCTGTGCAGAGGGAGGCAAAGGGAAAGAACTTGGCTTTTGACAACATTGAAAGCAAGAGAAACCCCAGTCACCAACTCACTGGAAGCCAGGGAGAGGATGCTGCAGGGTCCAGCTCACAAGTGAATGTAACAGCATCCGAAGATGCAATAAGGTCTCATGGTGATGGGGTAGACTGGGCCCTACAAACTCTCAGAACTACAAACAAAGCTCCTTCCAAGACAAAGCCCTGCAATTAGGAGACACTGATGGGAATGAAATCCCAGAGATAGGGACAAATAGGAAGAAGGTCCAAATAAAAGTAAGGGAGGGCCCTGGCTGGGTAGCTTATTTGGTTAGAGCATCATCCCGATATGCTAAGGTTGTGGATTCAATCCCCAGTCAGAACACATAAAAGAATCAACCAATGAATGCATAAATAAGTGGAACAACTAATCAACATCTCTCTCCCTTCCTCTCTCTCTCTAAACTCAACTTTAAAAAAAAGAAATAAGGGAGGGAAATAGAAGAGGCAAAATTCAAAACATATGAGGCCATCTTTTATTTTTTATTTTTAAAATCCTTACCCGAGGATATCTTTTTTTTTTTTTAGATTATTAAATAGAGTGGAAGGGATGGGGGAAGGAGACACAGAGAGAAACATCAATGTGAGAGAGACACATCGATTGGTTGCCTCCTGCACAACCCTAACCGGGGCTGGGGATTGAACCTGCAACCCAGGTACATGCCCTTGACTGGGAATCAAACCCACGACCCTTCAGTCTACAGGCCAACACTCTAACCACTAAGCCAAACCGGCCAGGGCCATCTTTTATTTTTTTAATCACTATGCAAATACAACTAAACAGGAAGCTCTACTCTAGAACTTGAAACTGTATACTAAGACATGCTGCCCTTCCCTGGTCAGTATGGCTCAGCGATTAGAGCGTTGGCCTGCGGACCAGAGAGACCCGGGTTCGGTTTCTGCTAAGGGCATGTACCTTGGTTGCAGTTTGCCCCCGGCCCCGGTTGGGGTTGTGTGGGTGGCAACCAGTCGATGTGTGTCTCTCATGTCGATGTTTCTCTCTCTCTCTCCCTCCCACTCTATCTGAAGATAAATGCAAAAATGTCCTCAGGTGAGGATAAAAATATAAAATAAATAAAGACATGCTGCCCTGCCTGGCTAGTGTGGCTCAGTGGTTGAGCATAACCCATATACTAAGAGGTCGCTGGTTCGATTCCCGGTCAGGGCACATGCCCAGGTTGTGGGCCAAATTCCCAGTAGGGGGCATGCAGGAGGCAGTCAATTGATGTTCTCTCTCATCGATGTTTCTATCTCTCTCTCCCTCTCCCTCCTCTCTCTCTAAGATCAATAAAGAAAAAAAAAATTAAAGAAAAAAAAAAAGACATGCTGCCCTGGCTCAGTTAGTTGGAGCATCATCCTGATATGCCAAGGTTGCAGGTTTGATCCCTAGTCAGGGCACATACAAAAATCAACCAATTAATGCATTTATTAATCTTTCTTTCTCTCTCTCTCTCTCTCTCTCTCTCTCTCTCTCCCCTCTCTCTCTAAAATCAATAAATTAAAAAATTTTTAAATATGTTTTTATTGATTTCTTTAGAGAGAGAGGAAGGGAGAGAGAGATAGAAACATCAATATGAGAGAGAAACATCGATCGGCTGCCTCCTGCATGCCTCCTACCAGGGATCAAGCCTGCAACTTGGGCATATGCCCTGACCAGGAATTGAACCAGGTCCTCTCAGTCCATGGGACGATGCTCGATCCACTAAACCACACCAGCCAGGCAAAAAAATATTAAATAAAAAAGACATGCCATATATCTGGAAAAATCAATCCAGAATGGTCAATAGAGAGACATGGTCTATTGAAACCATTGGACTAAAAAAAAAAAGAAACAATTATGGCATCCAGGCAAAAAAAAAAGACCAAGGGAAAAATTTTGTATTTTTTTGTTAGTTAACACTTTATCCAGAAAGCAATGAAAATGTGAACTACAGATTTTATATCCAGCCAAACTGATCTTCAAGTATAAAGGCTAGAGAGAGATCTCAGGTAGGATCATCTTTACCATTCCTCCTTTTGTAGGGCAGATTAGAACACAATGATTAGAGTTTGCACGAATCGTGATTAGTGTCTCTGTGTAATCAGGATTTGCAACACCCTGATTGCTCCTATCTGACTCTTAAAAAATAATAATAATAAAGGCTATAGAGAAACCAGGAATACTGCAAAAACTCAGAGACTACTGTTCTTTCTGAGAGATCAACCAATGAAAAATATCAAAGTCAAATAATCAACTATGGAAATAAATTGAGATCTGTTGTTGTTGTTGTTAATTCTCACCCGAGGATATTTTTCCACTGATTTTCAGATAAAATAGAAGGGAGGGAAGGGAACACGAGAGAGAGAGAGAGAGAGAGAGAGAGAGAGAGAGAGAGAGAGAGAAACATCAATGTGAAAGAGATACATTGGTTGCTTCCTGCGGTGTCGGGGATCAAACCTGCAACCCAAGTATGTGCCCTTGATGGAGAATCAAACCCGTGACCCTTCCATCCAAGGGCTGATGCTCTAACGGCTGAGCCAAACTAGCAGGGTTATTGAGATTTTTTTAAAGCTTGGTGGTGGATATACCCAGCTTTCTATTTGTCTCAAAACTTTTCTGAGCATTAGCAATGTTTTCTAATTTACAGCATAAATTTGTGGTTAAGACCAAAGTGCTTCGTCACTTATGAGCAGGTGACATAGGGAAAGTTACTTAACTTTTCAGTGCCTCGTTGGAGAAGAATGGAATAATAGCACTGGCTGGTTTGGCTCAGCGGTTAGAGCATAGGCCCTTAGACCAAAGAGTCATGGATTTGATTCCAGTCAAGGGCACGTACCTCAGTTGCGATTCAGTCCCTGGCCCTGGTCAGGGTCATGCGGGAAGCAACCTATTGATGTGTCTCTCTCACATCGATGTTTCTCTCTCTCTCTCTCTCTCTCTCTCTCTCTCTCTCTCTTTCTCTCTCCCTCCCTCCCTCCTACTCTATTTGAAGATAAATGGAAAAATATCCTCAGGTGAGGATTAAAAAAAAGAATGGGATAATAGTCTTCACCCCATACCATTGTTAAGTACATTAAATATGTTAATATTTGCAAAGCTCTTTTATTTTTTAAAATATTTTTAGAGGGAGAGGGAGAGAGAAAGAGAAACATCGATTTGATCAGCTGCCTCCTGCACACCCTGTACCGGGAATCAAAACAGCAACCTTTGGTGCACCACCCAACCAACTGAGTCACACCAGCCAGGGCTGTAAAGCTCGTTTTGTTTTTTTTCCTTTATTGATTTTAGAGAGAGAGGAAGTGAGAGGGAGAGAGAGATAGAAACATCAATGAGAGAGAACATCGATTGGCTGCCTCCTGCTTGCCCCCCACTGGGGATTTGGCCCACAACCAGGGCATGTGCCCTGACTGGGAATTGAACTGGCGACCTCTTGGTCACATGGGTCAACACTCAACCACTGAGCCACACCAGCCAGACTGTAAAGCTTGTTTAAAACACAAAGCAAATGGTTGTGTTTGTTAAATATGTTAAATATTTTAAAGTTTCTGGATTATAAATAATAACACTTACAAATGTACATGAAGAGTCCTGGTATGTAGCAAATGCTTGAACAGGGTATTAGAAAAAATGATTATAATGTCAAATAGTTTCCCGGTATCAAAAAAGGACCCATGATCTGATTAAAAGAAATAATAGAATTGGCCCAGCCGGTGTGGCTCAGTGGATTGAGCTTTGTCCCAGGGACTGGAAGGTCAGGGTTAGATTCCCGGTCACTGCACATGCCTGGGTTTCAGGCTCGTTCCCCAGTGCGGGGCATGCAGGAGGCAGCTGATCAATATTTCTCTCACATCAATGTTTCTATCTCTCTCTCCCTTCCTCTCTCTCTAAAAAAATCAATAAAAAATAAAAAAAAAATAGAATTGGAAGAAAGCTGCACAGTTCCAATAATATTCAATGTATTTCTAGAAGACAAAGCTCAGTTTCCATGAGGTTAAACCCTTTCTTCATCCCACGTTTGCAACTCAGAGTAATGTGAGATACTGCTGGTAGAAATACTTGCTCCATTTTACAATGGACATTTGAGCAAGTAACAAATGATTCTGTCTCTCCTTTTTTCTCAACTATAAATTTCTGTAATTAGACTAAGGGACCTCAAGGTCACAAATAAGTGAGGATGGTAAAAGTAACCACAAAGGGTGATCTCATCATAAATTCCTAACTGGGCAGGTCATGGTGGATAGTCATACCTCAGGTCTGTAATTTCCCTAAATAAGAGGTTATCTTTGTCTTAAGCAATTCCTGTCCATTGTTGTTGTTTAGGTTAACACATCTTTGAAATGCCTCTTTTTCAGACCCCCTCAAGCAAACCACTCTCAGGACTGCACATAATCTTGTTAAGGATCCTGTAATCTGATCAAAATGTATAAAAGGTATAAAATAGCCCAGACCAGTGTGGCTCAGTTGGTTGGGTGTTATCCTGTGCATCAAAAGGTTACCAGTTCGATTCCTGGTTGGGGCACTAGCCCGGGTTCAGTTCAATTCCCATATGGGGGTGAGCAGAAGGCAGGCCATTGATGTGTTGCTCTCACATGGATGTTTCTCTCCCTTCTCTGGCCCTCTCCCTTCCTCTCTCTAAAAAAATCTTTTTAAAAGAAACTGTAAAACTCATTCTCTGGAGCATTTGAGATCTTGCTTCCTGGCATTGTCATCAGTTTGTCTCAAACAAACTCATAAAAATTCTCTATAGGTTTGGATGTTTCTTACATGGACAAAAGTATTTTCTAACAATGAAGATCTAAATGTTTTGAGAGCCTCATGTATTATTTTCGTCCATTTTACATATTGACATTACACATAATATAATATTTCATTTTAATAAAAGACTACTGCTAGCCTGTAAAAATGCATTAAAAAGTTTGTTGGGAGGCGGTGAGAACAGCACCAGGTGTTAGACCAGTGGAGTCAGACCCCACCTGGGTTCAGCAACCTCAGTACTTGAGTCTAGCTAGGAAAGAATTCAGAGTCAAGACGCAAACTATAAAAGAACATTTATTTGGAAAATCACAGAGGTGGTAGAAATAATTTGTAAAAGAAATGTGCTTAGGAAACAAGTTATAGAGGTAAAGGAAAGGCCCTTGGAGCTTAGAAGTGAGGAAGGTAAAGGTAACTGGCCTGGGTGGGGGGGCTCTGGGGCCTCTGTCCTAAGGGTTTTAAGGGTGGAGATTTTAGGGGAGGTTCCAGGGGAAGATCTCAATAGACTATTCAGCAGCTTTCCAGGTGTGTCCTTTCAGGGTGGGGGTCTCCACTGATTGGTCTGTGCCAGGGCAGGGGCTCAGTACTCAATGCAGCTGGTTCTGAAGTCAGGCGTTGCTTGTCTGGTTTTGCTGTTTTACTGGGCCTGGAGCTGAAATACTACTGAGGCCTAGATGTTATCTCTAGAGAGGAAAGGTCAGGGGGTCCAAACTGCATGACCAGCAATATGCTAGGGGAGGAAAGGTCACCCTGGGGATATGGTCCCACGCTATAGTTGCCCTTTGCTAGGCACCCTGGGCTTTCTGCCCTGGTGACCTTTTGTACCTGGCCCATCCTCCTTGCTCTGCTCATGTCTGTCTAACTGCCTACCACAAATTGTTTGTTGAACTAGATATGGTGTTTGGCTTTGCCGATTTCCTCCTACTCTTCATTTAGGTTTTTACCCAGTAAGCATTTGCAGACCTCTTTTCCATGTGGCATCCCACAGCTCCAGCCATCTGGGTGGGACATCTTCAGGCCTCCTGCATAGATGGCTCCCACCCACCTAGCTCTCTCCCTCCCTGTCCTCCCTGGCACCCACTGTCTATACCACTCCTCAGCTCTTTCTGGAAAAACGGGGGACGCTTTGTTTCCAAAAGTGTGAGCTCCCTGGGTGTAAAAACTGGAGCTCACAGTTCTTTTCTCCTTTTGACCAAGTCAGTCCTTGGTGAGTTAAATTTTACCTCCAGAAGAGACAAACTTAGATTTAACAAAAGCAGCGCCGGTATTAGGTGACCGTGGAATGTTTCCCGGGCGCTGGGAGGGGCCCAGTTGGAGGACTCACCCGCGGCCCTCTGAGGTCACTCACCCCACCCCGGCAGGCAGGCTCGCTCCGCCGGCGGCTCCGCTCCGGGCCTGCAGCTGCGCGCCTCCAGCCCCAGACAAAGGGGCTTGTGTCCCGGGCCTGAGCCTTCCCCGGCCGCCCGCCCGCCGAGAGGCTCTGCCGAGGCTGGGGCGGGGAGCGCCGCACGTGACCCTGCGTGTGGCCGGTTCCCTGGTGATCTGCAGTGTCCCCGAGCTCCAGCGTCCCCGACCCGAGCCCCGACTCCTGTCGGAGCCTCCCCTGGGCGACCCTGTGGGTAGAAAGTCCCCAGCAGCAATCGCATGTCCCTCCCAGAACTGGTTAGCGCTCCAGCACAGTGCAGGCAGGGCCATCTGGGAACGTGAAGTTCCTTTCACCCCTCAGGACCCAGGGACTTCACCTGTGTGTCAGGAGGCGCAAACAGCTTCTCTCCTTTGCTTCCCCCCAGGTAGCAACAGCAATTTGGGGAAGAAGAGGAGTGCCTGACATTTACATAACTTGCCTACACACCAGGACTTGTGAAGTAAAGATTATTTTCCCGTTCTTTCCATTTTTAGAAAACGGAAGTTAGAATTTTCCCCCCTCTGTGCCCTAGGCTCTGGTTAATACCTTCTTCATCCACTAAATCCTCCAGCTATAAATTTTACTAGACTCTTCCTTTCCCTTTACTCCCACGTTCATTTAATGAATATTTGTTCATCGCCTTCTATGTGCTAAGGTGCTGGAGATACTGTAATGACAAAGCAGACAAGACCCCTGTGCTCATATAACTTACATGGGGAAAAACGGATGACAATCACAACTACTTATTATAATTACAAAAGGAATAAGAGCCCTCAAGAAAAATTCCCCAGGTGCTGGGCAAGGGAAAATGTATCTGGAAAAACCCAAATGAGTCTAGAAAAACCGAAATACATATGTGAATATAGTATATGACAAAGGAATTAATATATATATAAAAATACATAGAGATAGATTATTCAAGAAACATTAGGAAAATATAGGTTGTTCAATATATGGTGTTGGGACAATGGATTACCATTTGGAAAAAAAAATAAATTTGGGTCCATATCTCAGAAGACACACTTTAGATGACTTGAAATGAAACACTTAAAGATAAACTTTACAAGCACTAGAAGAAAATATAGGTTAAAAATAATCTTAGAGCATGCTTTCCCTTGAGCGTGCCAGTGCCCCCCCTTCCTTCCTCAGACGTGTATCTTTGCTTCCTCTCTCCTGAGCTCTAAGGGTTCCCACAAGACTTGCAACCACAGGAACAGTGAGTTGCAGCAGCTCATCCCGGGTTAACCCCCTGAAACTGTCTCCAAGGGCCCTCCTTTTGCCTCTATAACTTGTTTCCTGAGTCCCTGCAGCCCAGCCTAGGCTCACTCTTGTTTCTGTGATCTTGCCTCTTCTATCTTAAGCCCTTCCTTTGTTTCACTGCCCCAGCTTTATTGGACTTACTCTCAAAAAAGTAAATAAGTAAATAAATCTTGGAGTGGGAAGTCTTTTTTTTTTTTTTTGATAATTTTTATTAGTTTATTTGAGCCAAACTGATGACAATTGCAGGGATTTCTCACAGATTGAGAAAATGCTCTGGAGAATGGCAATTTTGCAGTTTATTTTATACATTAGAATAAAAGGAGGACACATAAGGAGGGTTATGTGAAATCCATTGGTGGTGTCACTGGAAAGGGACCAGGCCTGAAGAGGGTCTGCCTCCAGCCGGCTGGTAGTGTGTGGGTTCTTGACCTTGTGCAGGAAAGATTTCACAACAGGAGTCCAGGTGATTTTGAGAGTATGGTTATTTTATTTATTTATTTATTTGTTTATTTATTTATTTTAAGTTTTTAAAGCCAGAATTTATTTCTATTTTAAAATGCTCAAGAGATTTTAAAAAGGCCCAAAGGCATCCCAGTTTAATTTAAGATCATCCTGAGGTGGTGTCCATCAGTTTCTTCATTACTGAGGCATCAACTTGATTCTTGTTCATGAAACACCCCGTTAACTGTAGTTGGATTATGATGACTTCCTCTGACTCCCGGTATCTTTCATAAATGGCCATCAGCTCATGAACAATGGAAAACGTAATACCAGAAATAATCATTGAATATCCTTTCTGCATTATTCTTCACAGCCAGTTCCAACGATTATCAGTTTGAGTACCGGACATTCTGAGGCATGTTACCTGCAAGGACTGGTATTAAATGCAGCTCTTTCAGAACAGAAAGCAGTAAACACCCTTCAAGCCGAAACACCCCAAGAGTATGTTTATTAAAGCTGGGGACAGTGAAACAAAGAAAGGGCTTAGGGCCTGGCCAGTGTGCCTCAGTGGATTGAGCGTCCTCCCATGGACTGAGAGGTCCTGGTTTGATTCCTAGTCAGGGCACATGCCCGGGTTGCGGGCTGGATCCCTAGTAGGGGTCATGCAGGAGGCAGCCTATCGATGTTTCCCTCTCACATCGATGTTTCTGTCTCTCCCTCCCTTCCTGTCTCTCCAAAAAAATCAATAACATATTTTGTAAAAAGAAAGGGCTTAGTCTGGCCAGTGTGGCTCAGTGTTTGAGCATCGACCCATGCACCGGGAGGTCACCAGTTCGATTCCCAATCAGGACACGTGCCCAGGTTGTGGTCCCAATCCCCGGTTGGGGGCATGCGGGAGGCGGCCAATCAGTGTTCTCTCTCATCGATGTTTCTATCTCTCTCTCCCTCTCACTTCCTCTCTCTCTAAAATCAATAAAGGAAAAATTTTTTTTAAAAAGAAAGAAAGAAAAGGCTTAGGATAGAAGCAGCAACAGGAGAGAGCCTAGGTGGTGCTCTGCTTTGACACTCTAGAAACGTACAGGAACGAAGTGAGCCAAGGCGGGGCTGCTGTTGCTCACTGAAAAGTCAGAGAAAAGGAGGCCTTGAGACAGGTTCAGGGATGAGCTGTTGCTGCCCACTGCTGCCCTGGTTGCAAGTCTCGTGGGGGACCTTAGAGTTTAGGAGAAAAAAATAAAGATGCATGCCACAGAGAGCCCAGGAAGTCCTTTCTAAGTATGACACAAAACCCAGAAGCCACACACAAATACATGCTCACATAGACACAAATAATAACCACATCAAAAAGCACCATATATACCACATATCACAGACAAAGGAATAATTTCCTTGATATAAAATGAGTGCTTACAAATTAGTAACAGACCAACAACTTAGTAGAAAGGTATATGACAAACAATTCACAGCAAAGAAAATCAAAATGGCTCTTAAACATATGAAAAGATGCTTTACTCATAGAGAAATGCAAACGAAATTAAAATAAAATACCAGTCTCAGATAGGCAAAACTCACCGATGAAAGGCAACATCAACCAAAATTAAAATACACATTCCTTTGACTCCAATATCTCTTTTGGGAATTTTTCTATATGAAATGATATACCTAGAAAATTCATTGCAATGCTATTTGTAATAACAAAGTATTCCAAGCAAACTAAATGTCTATCAATTGGGAACTTGTTAAATAAACTGACATCATAAATGGGAGTGGAGATGCATATGTACAGCTAGGGACCCTCTTCATAATGTAGAGGCTCTGTAGGGTATACTAGATTTGAATTACATATATAAAATGAAAACAATAATTGTACCTAATGCACAGGGTTGTTGTGAAGATTAAATGAGTTAAAATAAATCCGAAAGTACTTAGAACAATATCCAGACTCTATACCATTAGCTATTTATTTATATGTATTGTTAATAAAAAGAACAAGGGGCAAAAGAGCATGTGCAATACTTTAAAAAAAATTTTTTTTCCTTTATTGATTTCAGAGAGAGAGGAAGTGAGAGGGAGGGAGAGATAGAAACATCGATGAGATGAGAGAGAACATCGACTGGCTGCCTCCTGCATGCCCCTCACTGGGGATCAGTCCCACAACCTGGGCATGTGCCCTGACCGGGAATCTACCCGGCGACCTCTTGGTGCATGGGTTGACGCTCAACCACTGAGCCACACTGGCTGGGCTGCAATACTTTTTTATAAAGTAAAATAAGTATATGGGTAAAATATCCCTTAAAAACTTCAACATAAATCAGTAATTGTGGTTGCTTCTAGAGAGAGTAACTGAGGGGCCAGGGGGCAAGGCAACTTATTTTCACTGTCTATCTTTCTATACTTTTTTGTTTTGTTTTTTTGTTAATCCTTACCCGAGAATATTTTTCCATTGATTTTCAGATAGAGTGGAAGGGAGGGAGGGAGAGAGAGAGAGAAATGTCGATGTGAGAGAGACATATTAATTGGTTGCCTCCTGCATGACTCGGACTGGAGCCAGGGATTGAACCCGAAACCCAGGCATGTGCCTTTGATCAGGAATTGAACCCAAGACCCTTGGGTCTGAGAACCGACACTCTAACTAGCCAGGGCCCATTCTATACTTTAAATTTTTTACCATGGGTGTATGACATCTATGTGAAAAGATAAATTAATTTTTTAAATAGAAAAATATCAATCAGAAACACATAAAGAAAAAGTAATTACATTTTATGAGATGTAGAAATCATATTCCAGCCCTGGCAGGTTTTACTCAGTGGTTAGAGCGTCGGCCCACAGACCAGAGAGTCCCGGGTTCAGTTCCCACTAAGGGCACGTACCTCGGTTGCAGTATGTCCCTGGCCACAACCAGTCGATGTGTCTCTCTCACACAGATGTTTCTCTCTATATATATTTCCCCCTCTCCCTCCCGCTCTATCTGAAGATAAATGCACAAAAAAAAAAAAAAGAAATCATATTCCAATCTTCTCCATTAGTGTTATTTTGTTAACATGATTATACATTGCAGTCACCGAATGAGTTTTCAAACACTTGCGGCACACTTTCAGATTATTGGTGGAGCACAGTGCTTGCACCCCTAAGTGTGGTCCTCAGACCGGCAGTCTGGGTATCACCTAGAAACCTGTCAGAAATACAGAATCTCAGGTCCCACCTCAGAACTACTGAATCAGAGTCTACATTTTAACAAGATTCTCAGGTGATTTGTCTGAAGGATCTTGTTTGAGGTATGAGAAACACTGAGTTGGAAGACATAATAAAAAAACACTTCTAATCTTGTCTCTAATCTTTGACCCCCCCCACCTCTCAAAATTGCTGTGGTTAGACGATTCTGGAAAACAAATCGCTGAGTGACAGAAAACAAGCAAAATGATCCAACCTATATGACTCCATTTATATGGTCTTCCAAAAGAGCTACACTAATCATGGTGTTATTATTATTTTTTTTAATCCTCACCCGAGGATATTTTTCCATTTATTTTCAGATAGAGCGAGCAGGAGGAAGGGAAAGAGGAAGAGAAAGAGAGAGAGAAACATTGATGTGAGAGAGACACATTGATTGGTTGCCTCCTACGATCCCAACTGGGGCTGGGGATGAACTGCAACTGAGGTACATGCCCTTGGCTGGAATCGAACCCGGGACTCTTTGATCCACAGGCTGGCGCTCTAACCTCTGAGCCAAACTGGCCAGGACTAATCATGGTGTTAGAAGTCAGGATAGTCTGGCCAGTGTGGTTCAGTTGTTGAGCGTCGACCCATGAACCAAGAAGTCACAGGTTCGATTCCCGTTCAGGGCACACGCCCAGGTTGTGGGCCAAATCCCCAGTGGGGGCCATGCAGGAGGCAGCCAATCAATGTTCTCTGTCATTGATGTTTCTATCTCTCTCTCCCTCTCTCTTCCTCTCTCTCTAAAATCAATAAAGGGAAAAAAATTTATTTTTTATTTATTTATTTTTTAAATTTTTTTTTCCTTTATTGATTTTAGAGAGAGAGAAAGTGAGAGGAAGAGAGAGACAGAAACATCGATTGGCCGCCTCCTGCATGCCCCACACCGGGGATCAGGCCCACAACCTGGGCATGTGTCCTGACCGGGAATCGAACCGGCGACCTCTTGGTGCATGGGTCAACGCTCAACCACTGAGCCACACCAGCCGGACAAAGGGAAAAAAATTTAAAATTCAGATATTATCACCTGTCTCAAACCCCTTGACCATGCCTGGTGTGTGTGTGTGTGTGTGGGGGGGGGGCACAAGGTGCTTGAGGAAAAGATACTAAGCTGATAAAATTATCTACGCTGATTTAATTACTGATAGATAACTCCCACACACTCATGTCAGAACAGCTGTGCATTTAAAAGGTGCCTACTATTGACTGCGTTCACCCAAAAGATGACATGAATACAATAGAGCTCCAGGGTGCTCTCTGGAGAGGTGGGAGGAGAAAGAGCACACTCTGCTCTCTGACTTAGTGGGTGTGGAGCCTGGATCTACCACTCATTAGCTATACAGGGTTGGGCAAAAGTAGGTTTACAATTGTGAGTACACGAAACAGTTTATTCTTGTATTATTATTTATTATTGTATTATTTGTATTACAACTGTAAACCTATTTTTGCCAATCCCTGTATAATCTTGGGCAAGTCACTCTGCATTTGTCCTATGGAAGGATGATCATTATAGTCCCACTCTATAGGAATGTGCTGTGTATTAAATGAGGTAATATATATGAAGTGCTAGGCACAGTGCCTGGCACATAACAGACCATTAATGGACAATTATTTGAGTACAGGTCTTCTCAATCGATAACTTGCAAACACTACCTCATAGGTAATCAATACGTGCAGTTCAGGGTAATCACAGCAGTGATTGCCACTTCCCTGAAGTCAATTCAGGTGTCATGGTCCGCGTGGGAACCAGAATCTGGAGAATCAGCAACAGGTTTTTCAGGATATTTGCTTTCAGAGGCAGCTGTCTCATTCCATTACCTTTAGCCAGCAGTGAAATGCCCGTGTCCGGCCCACTTTCCCCACAGCTCCCAGCACAGAGCAGGGTGTTTCTCGTGCCTCCTGCTGCACGTTCCCAGGAGCTGGCTCTAAAAGACTCTAAACTAAAATTTTCAAGGGGAAATACTTGCAAGCAAACTCATGCTCTTCTTTCTAATCCTCAAGAGGCTCGCTGTTTTCTCTGCCCACTTCTTCCCAGTTTCCCCTGGCTCCAGGCAACAGTGTAAAGGTGAGAACAAAGTCTCCACCCCAAGGATAGAAGGAAAAAGTCTGCTAGAGGGGTAGGAGACAGCCAATGCGGTCTCTTTGTCCTTGTTCGAAGGTGGAGAACTTTTTCAAAATACTTGCATTTTCTTGGGCAGCAGCGCTGTAGCACTTTTTTTTCTTTAATTGATTTTTAGAGAGAGAGAAAGAGATAGAAAAACATCCATAGATTTGTTGTCCCACTTATTTATGCATTCATTGGTTGATTCTTGCATGTGCCCTGACCAGGGATTGAACCCAATCTTGGAGTAGCAGGATGCCGTTCTAACCAACTGAGCTACCTGGATAGGGCAAAACATTTGCATTTTCAAAAGGTGGTTATTTCTAGATGGTAGAATATAGGTATTTAGCATTTTTAAAATGATTTTCTGCATTTTCCTGTCTACAATGACTATGTATTATCTTTAATATAAGATTCTTTGGAGTCTTCTCTAATTACAAAAGGCAGTTTTTGCCCAATACAAAAAATTTGGAAAGCCCCACCAGTGTGGCTCAGTGGATTGAGTGTCGTCCCATGGACTGAGAAGTCCCAGTTCGATTCCTGGTCAGGGCACATGCCCGGTTGCAGGCTTGATCCCTGGTGGGGGGCATGCAGGAAGCAGCAGATCCATGTTTCTCTATGACATCGATGTTTCTCTCTCTCTCTCTAAAAAAAAAATCAGTATACAGTTTGGAAAGCCTTCTTTTTTTTTTTATCCTCACCCGAGGACATTTTTACATTCATCTTCAGATAGAGTGGGAGGGAGGGAGGGAGGAAGAGAGAGAGAAACATCAATGTGAGAGAGAAACATCGACCGGTTGCCACCCACACGACCCCCACCGGGGCCGGGGACAAACTGCAACTGAGGTACGTGCCCTTAGCGGGAACTGAACCCGGGTCACTCTGGTCTGTGGGCTGATGCTCTAACCGCTGAGCCAAACTGGCCAGGGCTGGAAAGCCTTCTTAATCACATCATGGGAAGATAACAGCTGTTAACATTTGGGCTATCTTTCCAGACTTTCTCCTCTGTAGAGATACTTCATTTTTGTGATCTGGGAAAAAAGTAAACATTTAAAAGACAAAGCCTTGGATCTTTAGTCTTCAATTTTATTTCTGTTTTTAAACAGCATCTAACAGTTTGGAAATGTCCCTAATAGCAGGGGGCTACCCCATGCACTCGCCCAGCCAGGACTGGGGTCCAGACTCTAGTAACTCCCCCTCACCTGCACCAGCCATCAGGCCTGGGACAGAAGAGGGTCTCCAGTTAGAGGGAAAGTTGGGACTTAAGGGATGCTGCGTGGAAGGACTGGGCTCAGACAGCTGCCTTTGTTAGTCTTAGGATATTTCAGGATTTGGTAGCATGCTCAGACACACTATAAGAGGGCATGAAGAGAGGCTCCTGGTCTCCTCTCTGGCCTCACTCATTCCTGGGAAAGCCCTACAGCACCCCTTCTTGCTAGGCTCAAGACACTGCCTTTAGAAATTGGGCAAATTGTAGCCTGTGGTTATCCAGCATGCCTTGCTGTGACCTGGTCAGCTGCACTTTATCCCTGGCCTAAGCAAGGTTGGTAATCAGGAAGGTGACAACGATTCAGACCTGAGAGTGTTCCACTGCCTCCTACCACGGGGCTTCGGTCCTGACTATACCAACCCCTTACTAACTCTCACCTAAAGGGGAATAATGCAAGGGCATCTCTGTGAGGAGGGGCCAACCTGGGCTCCAAGCATGGGCACAGGTGGGCCCCCAGGCTATAAACACCTCAAGGCAGGCACTGAAGCAGGAGAGGCAGATCGGCCAGCAGAGTAGGGCCCACAGGGCTAGATATACTCTCCCCCAACTCCTTTCCACACCCATGGTAACCATGGAAACATAACCACCCCCTCCTGCCAGCTGCCTGAATTTAGACAACCAGGCCTGGCCTACCTCCCCCCAGCCAAGGCCTGAAATGAAGAGACCAGGCTGGCCACAGAATGGCTGCAGGAAGAACTGGGATTGGGCGATTTGGTCAGTCCAGGCTTCCAGCACAGCTTGGGAAGACTACCACAGGAGCCTCCATGCCTTGCTGCCTGGGCTGGGGTCAGATGGGGCTAGGTTAGCTAGCAGAGCCAGCTGCGTGGTCCCGGATGCCCTCTGCCTGTGGGCTAACAGCTACTGTGGGGCAGCAGCCCTTGCTGCAGCAGCAGCAGCCTCTGGGACTCGTTGAGGGGGCTTTCTGGCTGCTGCTCCTCCTGCCTGGGCTGCTCAGCTAGCCCTCCAGGGCTGAGAATGTACCGATAGTCACTGGGGGTACCCCCCACTGCCCCCATGCTACTGCCATTCTCAGCCCCGGTACAGGCCTGGTCCCCACCAGGCAGCTCCAGGTTGCCTCCCTCAGCAGGCTCCTCGGCTCTCTCCAGGTTGATGTACAAGGGGTCCCGGCTGGCGGACAGCACGGACAGGTGGCCCAGAATGTTTTCCAGCTCCATTCGCAGGCATGTGAAGCTTGGGCGCTGCTTGGGGTTGGCGCTCCAGCACTGGTACATGAGCTCATACCTGGGCCAGACAGAAGGGGGAGGGGAGGCAGTGAGGAGCCAGACGAAAGGGGAAGTGTGGTCCTTCCCTCAAAAGCAGAGAGGCCTCTTCATCATACAAAACCAAGGTTTTAAAAATTATTTAACACATTCATGTGTAGGGCTTACCATGTATCAGGAACTCTTCTAAGTATTTTGTGTTTATTATTTACTTCTCATGACAACCCTATGAAATAAGTAATCCCTACTCTACCAGTGTGGAAACTGAGGCACAGAGAGGTTAAGAACCTTGACTAAGGTCACACAAATAGAAAGTGATGAAGCTGCAATTGGAAGCCGGGTAGGTTGGCCCCAGAGTCCTCCCTATTCTGTCTTAGGAGGAAGTACTAGGAGTGTTTTTGTCTTGCGGAACACAGCCTGGAATGTGGATTTCAGCATCCACCCTTTGTCCTAAATCCTCACCCATTCAGGCAATCTTTGTTCAATGATACCTTTGAGAATCTGAGAAAAGCTTCCAGCCCTCTCCCCCTGGCAGGAACACTTTTGACATGCAATTTCAAGAACCTTACAGATTCTCTGAGGTCTTATCCTGATCCTGGGGCATGCCTCAGGCTGAGAGAGAAAGTACTAGTTGGAAGGGGCTAAGACCAGATTAGTCAGAGAGAGCAAATGTCTGACTTTCTTGCCTGTGCCCAAAATAAAAGTTCCAAACACTGCCCGCATACCAGCCTTCCTGACAGGGGCCTCCAATGGTGGAGAAATCATGCCAGACACCGAGTAGGCCGTGGGAATGGTCCGGGGCCATGGGTCTGTGGCCAGGCTGGGATACATTGTCAAGGCTGTGCTAGGAGCCAGCTGGCGCCTGTCCACTAGGCTGCCTGGTGGGAGGCCAGCATCCGTCCACCCTCTATTGACAACACTTGCTCCAGGCCCAGAGACGAAGCCAGGGATTGGTCCCCACTGCCCAGCAGACTGCAGCTCCAGAGGCCTAGGCAGACTGCAGCCAAGGGCTGAGAGTCTTGCCCCTGTCATGCCCTGAGCTCTGCTCAGTGAATAGGAGGGGCAGCACCTGCTTCGTGACTCATATTTCTCATTTACCCACAGTCCAGCTCAGGGCACTACAAACCCACTACCCTGGAGAAAGAGGACCCCACCATTCAGCCTGTGCACATTAACGGACGGCTGGAGGGCCAACTCCAAAGCAAGAAACAGAGATAATCCTCCTCTAATCCTACGAGGAAACGGCTAGTGTTAACCCTTTTGTAGATGAGGAACTGGGATTAAAGAGGTTAAGTCATATGACCAATGTCACACAGCTATTTAGTGGACGAGTTGGGGTTTGAACCTAGATCCCTGTCATTTTAGAATATGTGCCTCTTAACCATGATGCCAACTGTGACTTGTCTGTTCTAGTGTCATTCCCTCACCTCATGCAAGCCAGAGTCTCCCTGGGCCCCGAGGACCTTTTCACTAGTACCAGAGGGAGGGAATCCCTTTACTCCCTCAGGAGGCCAAGGCAGGAAAGGGATCCAACCTCCCGCCACCTGTCAAGGAAGGAATGTGATGGAGTGAGCAGCTTTTTCCTTGCCCCCTGTGGCCCTCGCTTAGGGGAGGGAAAGCTCTGCCTAGGAGGTTTTCTTAGACCAGCTGGGGACTGAGCGGGCGTGGGGGTGGGGAGAAGGTGCCAGGGAAGCCTGCACTGACTGCTGCTCACTCCTGTGACTTCTGCTTTCGGGGCTCTTTTATCTCTGGAAACTGGAGAAAAAGAGTGACAGGAAAAGGCTGGAGCAAGCAGTGTGAGATGAGACAGAAGGAAAGAAAGAAAGCAGGGAGGCAGTAGATGAAGTAGTTTGGGGTGAAGGTCAGTCTTCCCTCTAATGAATGACAAGGACATTTAAAAAAAAAGGCTAAGTGAGATTTTGAGCTGCCACTGGCCCAGCAGTTGTGGTGGTGGCCATCAGATGAAGCCCCAGATTCCTGTTTCCTCCAGAATTCCCTTCCGGAAGCACTTACACGTCTTCCATGCAGTCTGGAGGCTGTTTCAGGCGGTTCCCGCTGATGAGGTAGTTGTAAATCTCAGCGTTCTCGATGCCAGCATATGGCGTCTGCCCACGAGTCATAATCTCCCACATGGTCACCCCAAAGGCCCACTGGGACAGAATCAGGTAGAAGGAAAGGTGTCACTAGGCTTCCTGAGCCAGGCAGAGCCCTGAGACAAGCACGTCTTATGGCTCAGGGGCCTCATACAAGCCAATCAAAGCCCAGAGCACCAACCAGGCTGGGCCCTGGAGGGACCTCAAGCCCACCCACACACTAGTCACACCACGTGCATCACCACTGAGCTCACTGTGCCACCACACTCACCACGTCACTGTGAACAGTATACAGGTTGTCGGCCAGGCTCTCCAGGGCCAGCCACTTGACAGGCAATTTGGAGGCACAGCCCTGACGGTAGTAGTCCCCGCTATAGATCTTCCGGGAGAGTCCAAAGTCGGCCACACACACAGTCATGTCTTCTGCCAGCCTGTGAGGAGTATTGAAGGGTGGGGTCATGCTGGCAGCCTTACTAAAGCCAGGGCATCTTTGCTCCCAAGCTGCCCCCTCACATAGCAGATACAGCCCCAGGCAAGAGCTGACCATTAGCCAGCTCCTCCTGGCACTAGCCATCCCCCCCGCCATTCCCGAGCCCCCAGAATTCACATACATGCAATTCCGAGCAGCCAGGTCTCGGTGGATAAAGTTCCGGGAGCTCAGGTACTCCATGCCACAGGCAATGTCCACCATGAACCGAATCAGGGTCTGCAGAGGCAGGTTCTGGTGGGCAGACAGAGCAAGCTCAGGCGGGATCTCTCCACCCAACCAGGGCAGGATAAATGGGCTTCCCCGGCCAGAAAGCCTAAAGACTATACTTGGAATCACTGAAAGGAAGGGGAAAGAGGGGCTTCCCAAAGCAAGGAAGCTTTGGCAAACCTTCCAGAACACCCAGGAGTCAAGACTCCCCCAATCTGGGGCTCCACAGGTCTCTTCTCCCAGAAAAGTCCTTGCCCAGCCTAAAATGCCCAGCAAGCATAAAGAATCAAACTCAGAGCCTGCCTCCTCCCAACCAGTTCAAATGGCCCTCCCCACCCAGACAAGCTCTCTCCCGGGGTTTTTGTCCCTTTCCAACCCCTGGCCACTCCCACCCCAGGCACTCACAAAGGGGTTCTCCCCAATCCGGGAAGCAAGCAGGAAGGCGTGCAGGTCTCCGTGCTTCATGAAGGGCAGGATGACCATGGGGATGGGAAGACGGCCTTTGGCCCTGCTCCGGAGGCTGACTCCTGGGAACAAGGGAGAGTCAGGAGCAGGGCACATAATGGTCAGAGGATGGCTCAGGCGTCGACATGAGCCCCTGTTTGCTGGGTCCTACCTCTAGCCCTGGTCTGTTATCTCTTTCACTACGAGTTCCACACTGGCCTGGTGACCACCCAGGATGAACTGTGGCTGCCCCCAGATCTCTGGAGCATCTTTTCTGTCCCCTCTTTCTCCTTCATGCACAGATCTTTGGTATAGGGCCTGCAAACTAAAGTCCTTACCTGGAGTCTGATCAGATTTCAGCCAAGACCTCCGGCTGTTTTGCCATCTGCTTACTCACCAGATAAATCTAAACTTCTCTCCCACAGGCTGCCCTCCTACCTTTGGGAGCACAGTTTTAGCCTTATTTTATATCTGCCTCCCCTAAGAAGGAGCTCACCAACAAGCTTGGCCACATGTGGGTGGTCAAACTCCTTCATGCAAGCAGCTTCCCTGAGGAACTCTTCAATGTCGCTTGAGGCAATGATGTCAGCTGGGGGAAAAGGATGGAGGGGGGAGGGAATGAGGAAGATGTGTAACCAGTTCTGACCCACGACTCCTAGGCCTTGTCCTTCAGAAGTCCTGAGCTTCCCAGGGGCCCCAGGAAACAGTCTGGCCATGAGCAGGAGAAACGCTGCTACAGGAGTGGTGCTGTCTAATGCCTTCCCTTTGGACAGCCCAGCAGCTCAACTAACCACAGCTTTCATCACTCTGAGTGAGCCCAGAGGACAGTCACTGCTGACAGCAGAGAGCAAAGGCTGGGGCATAAATGTGTGTGGGTTCGTGCCTGTGAATTATTCACGTAGCCTCCCAGTTAGTGCTGACTAATGCTTCTTGGAAAGTCTATGGGCCCAGCAGAGCCTGCTTCAGGATCCATCACCCCTCTCATCCTCCCCAGTGACGCCCTCGCTCCACATCTACTCTTCTCCACTCACCTTTCAGCATCTTTACAGCCACTTTCACAAAGGAGCCATCCTCCTGCTTCAACTGGGCCTCCCGCACTGAACCAAACTCTCCTACAAACCAATCCAAACTATGGTGAGTCCCCTCACCCTCCTGTCTTCCACCCCCATCCCTCCCAGGTGACCCTCCATAGGGACACAGACTCATTAGACTCTGGGGCCATTGGCAGGGGCTTCCTCTTCCACAGCCAGAGCAAAGTATGCTGGGAGTGACTCCTCATCAGCACTCCTTGTCCCCAGCTACCCTTCCCCCAAGCATCCCAAAGTCAGGAGTCTATAAGCATATCCTGTTTACAGGAGCTGACCCAAATCCACACCCTCAAAGTGATGGGAGCCACCAAATGCACCCAGACATGGCAAACTCCACTCATGCCCATCTCTGCACAGCCCCACGTACCTTTGCCCAGCATCCGGCCCAGGGTGAACTGCTGCTCTGGGATGAGCACGTCCTCCAGTTTTTCCTTCAGTTCATCGCTGATGCCCAGGCTGTCCACTGTTGGGGAAGGAGTGGTGAGAAAGGAGAGGGACCTCTCTGCTCCCTGATCCCAAACCCAGCCTGCCTCCTCCACCCAGACTCCACCCACAGAGCAGAGATGAGCTTAATTTAGCTCTCCCACAGCTAGAATGGTGACCTCCACAGGGGTGAGGTCTGTGTGTCTTTTCCATACTGTGTGCTTGGGACTCATTAAGGTTCAGACATCTTGGTCAAATCAATGAATTAGTAAAAGGAATACAGACAGGGGCACAAGATAGCCCATCCTTCCCTTGTATGGCTCCCCACCACTCACATGTGGCCTCGATGCGTTCAGGCCTTTCCCGATTGAAGGACCGGGCTGCCCGGAAGTGAACAGCTGGCTCCCCTCGGGCCATGACACTGTCAAAGGCTTGCCTAAAGGGAAACCCAGGACTTGGGGTCAGCTCCAAGGTCTTCAGTCATCACCTCCCTCTCCCTCTGTGTCCCTACCACTTACCCGAACCGTGTCTCCTTCCGCCTCTTTCGGAGCAAGATGAGAGCCAGGGCAGCAGCCGTCACCAGGGCTGTCAGCACACCGAGGACCACAGGCACCCAGGATGTGCGGCTGTGGGGAGGGCCCTGCTGGCCTGTGGGAGACAGGCATGAGGTAGGCTGACACCAAAGAGTCCCTCTAAACTCTCCAGTGATAGTCATCTGGCCTGGTCAAGAGATTGCCTTAAGTCAATTAAGGACCTGAGTGGAAAAAGGCACCAAAAGGAGACCGGGGAGTTCCTACCCTGTCCATGACAGGCCCTGGCTATTGGACCTACAGCACAACCAGAGAATGAGATGTAGTTTAAATACAACCCTAGCCTCGACTGCTTGACTCTGAGTCTTTGGGCCCATTGGGAGGTAAGTTGCTGCCAGCCTCCTAGGGTGCCCTCGAAAGCCCTCATCCTGTCCCCTCCCTCTACAAGCCTCACCTGCGTGGTCATGAGAAGAGACCACCAGTGGCTGACTCCAAGGCCCACAGCCAACTGCATTGAAGACACACACACGCACAATCAGGTCCTTCTGAGGATCCCAGACTGTCAAGTTGGCCCAGGTCCCCTCCACTATCAGTTCACCCTGCAGCCAAGAAAAGCCCCCATCCCACACTGAGTCTGAGGAAGAGGCCTCCAGCTGGGGCCAGAAGGCAGAAGGTCTGGCTGGGAACATAGAAGCCTAGGGGCACTGTGGGTTCAGAGGTTGCAGGAACACAACCTGCTGAGAGTTATCACATTCCCACTCCAGGCTCCAGGCTGCAGAGGCCTCTCTCCTGAACACAAACGCAGCTCAGTCCCTGGAATGCAGAGGTGGGGGATGGGAGGGAATGAGGCTGCGGATAAGAAGGCCTTATCTGTGTGCTCCCCCAGTTTGTGCAGAAATGTACTTCCTGCTTTACATACAAAGTAGCCAATGGATGCAATCCTAACAGGAGACATAATCCAATAAGAAGTGCAGCTTGCAGGGGAAGGTGGGAGGAGTGGGCTTCCTGGGGTGGTAGGAGGCCCAGCCCACCAAGACCCCCCAGGCCTACCAAAGACAGCCATTCTGAAGCCAAAGGCCATAGAGTCCTGAGGGGGTGACTCTGGTACACCTAGAGAATGGAGGCTTCTGTCTTCCCTTACCTGGGTTCCGTTGTCTTGAACCCAGGACAGTTTATAAGGTCCCAGGGGGCTTTCGAAAGGGCCCTCGGGGATCACTTCTTCCCACTCCAGGATAAGACCTGAGTCTGTGCGAATGGCATGGAGGTTCTGGGGAGCGCTGGCTGGGGCTGCACCCAAAGAGAGAAGGTTGCTAAGAGCCCTGCCCTTCCCACCACCACTATCCCATGCAGGCCTTTGGAGCCAACTCCCAAGAACTAAATAGCTAAGAGATCAAAAGGTGGGATGAAAAGCTTGCCTCCCAGTTCTGACTGCTCTCACCCTGTGCTGGGGAGGGCTTACAACGGCAGCACCTCTGCTAGGCAGAGTTGCTCTTGATCACCTTGGTGACCGCCTCAGCCACACCTTTCACTACTCCCCGTCACAGTCCTGCCAGCCTCCTTGCAATTGCTAGAGAACCCCAAACAAGTTCCCGCCATGGGGTCTTTGCACTCACTGAGCCCTCTTCCTGCAGTGATTTGCCCCCCAAACATGACTCCTTCCTTATCAATTCTTTAACCACCCTGGGGCACTCTTTTTATCTGATCTTATCCACTTTGCTTATCTGTTCCACACACTAAAACAGAGCTGCATGGGAGGGGGTAGAATTTAGCTAGTTCACATGTATGCTGCAGGCACTCAGTAAGTGTTTGCTAAATGATGCATAAAGCTCCCTCTCAGGTAGCCCCTCTCCCAGTCAACTCCACCCAGAACTGGAGCCAACCCAATCCTTCTCCGCTCCAGCCCTGCCCACACTGTCTGTTCTGTAAGTCCCTTACCTAGACCCTTTGTCCGAAAGGGCACCCAGTCAGCATATGGAGAAGGCCCCAAGGCATTGGTACAGCGCACCCTGAGGCTGTAGTTGGTGTCAGGTGCCAGGTCACGGAGAAGGCAGGTAAAAGGTGGCACGGGGACCACAACAGCCAGGACCTCCCAGTCTCCTGGGGCCTGTGTCACCTACAGAAAAGCAGAAAACTAATGATGTAGAGTGAGATGGAAAATGGGATAGGTATGGGTATGGGTTGGGGGGACTTGGGCTCATGTCTCCTAAGACTAAGTCTATCAGCAAACACTTGCAGCCCACCCTTTCCCACCACCCTTCGCCCTTCTAACAACACACCAGGTTCCACACCTCCATGCCTTTGCAAATGCTGTTCCCTTTGCTTAGAATGACCTGCTCTTCCTAGTAAAGTCCAATTCATCCTTTAAGACAACACAAATACCACTTTCTCTGTGAAAGCCTTTCTCAGCTACTCCAGAAAAGGCATGCCCCTTTGTGCTTGGTGCATAACTTGGTTAGAGTAGTCACCACTTATTGTAACTGTGTGCCAGCCAGCTCAGAGTCTCAGAGCTTCTCAAGGGCAGAGTAACTGGGAGCCTAGGGGTACTGTGAACCAGGCCTTCACCTCCCATTTTGGGAGCCCAGGGCAACAGTACAAATGGAGATCCATGTGCCATATGGCTAAATATTTAAATATTATAAATCAGGTAACAAAGTATTAAATAAAACATTTTCTATCTTAATATATTGACAAACAAAGCTTCAAAACAACCTAGAAAGTCAGGTTTGCATTTATAATCCTCCAAATCCTTGGACTCCCAAGCCAGAATGTGGTGGCACAAGAATCTGCACCTTGAGAGTCATCATGTGGATGGGTGTGGAAATATTACCTGCATACCCATCCCCCCAGATGGCTGCCCTTTGGACACAGAGGTGCACATACCATCCCATCCCAAAGATGTCTCAGAGGAGAGGCCCACACAGGCCTGGGAGCAGACTTGCCATAAGAAAAAAATTACTGAGTATCTAGAGTACGGTATGGTGTGGTGCTTGGGGGGAGGGCGGTCCTCTCGATCTGGATAGGCACGTCCCACTTGCCCAGGGACAAGGGGTGAAGGGGTGCAGCCAAAGGAGGGCCAGAGTGGAGTCCTCTAAATGGTGGAGCCCAGAGCAAGGGCCTCTCGGGGGGAACTGCCCAGAACAGTTTCGAAGGTGCTCATTAAATAATACCTTTTGAGTAAACATCTGAAAATAAATAAGCCTGCATCACCTCTTGTTTCTAGTATCACCTTACCCAGGTCTTTCACTCTCTGGGGCTTAGAACCCCTCCTGGTCCCCTTCTCTGTAGCATGAGTTAGGGGGCGAGGAACAAGAATGCAGTCGTCAGATAAATCAAAGGTGCGGGTTTTTGTCAACATAAGAAAAACCCTTCCAGACATCCCAAATCTGCTCCAGTGATTTGCTTTTCAGCCTGAAGAATACATGAGTTTCAGCCAATCTGCCAAATCACCTGGTTGCCAGAGCACCCTGCGATAACAGGCAGTGGCCTGGACTGTTCCTAGCAAGGGAACAACACCTGAATAGAGCTGGAATGAACATGGCCAGGAGAGCCTGTCCCGCCCTCTCAGTTTACCTGGACTGTACAGGATTGAAGCACGGCTCGGCCATCGGCACCTGGGGTCCAGGCCACGCTAGCATTGCTGCTGGAGAGTTTTGTCACGGTGATGTTGAAGGGGGCTGCAGGCAGTGCTGTGGATGGGAACTTAGAGTCAGTGCCCTGGAGTTTGGTGCCCAGGAAGGATATGAGAGGAGGGGACAGAAGGCATGGGTGTCAAGCCTTGAGTCCCTCCCTAGGGTCTGCCCCCCTTAAACTAAAGATGACTACTCCGCACTCCCAGGACCACAGTAACATACAAGCCAAGCAACCAGTAGGAGACACGTGCTCATACCCAGGAGAGTGCCTAGGCTGTGGAGAGAGGCTGCCTCTCCCTGAATCTGGGGCTCTGTCTGACCAAGGAAAAGGATAAGATAGCGGCGGGAGGGGGAGTGGGAGGGAGTTCCTCGGCCTTGGAAGAAGAAAACCCTGCAGCCACAGCCCATTCCTCTATAAGCTGGCTTTCTCCCCTTCCCTCCTTCCCTCCCTCTGTGCAAATCAGCCCTTTGGGTCTCCTCCATCATCCTGCCAGGCTGTTTTCCCCTCCCCCATTCCCTCCACAGGGGCTGGCGGAAACAAGGTTGGCATGAGCCTTGACCATCTCCTGCTGGCTCCCTCTTTCTCTCTCCCTCCCAAGCACACGGTTCATGATGGGAAACCTGCTCTGACGTCAGGTTTCTATTCTCATCTCAGCCTCAGCAGGGTCTCAGGTGCTCCCACTAGGAATGGAGCTTTGCCAATTAACCCCTCATCCCTCAGATCCCAGTAGGACTGAGAAGAGCTGGAACACCAAAGGATTCTGCCTTTACCCACTGCTGCACAGCTTGCTGGAAAAGCCCCTGCCTCACCTACCCTCTCCCACAGTCCTCCTACCTTGAAGACGAACAGTGGCTGGGCGGGAAGAGGCCAGGCCTTTCAGGTTGTGAGCTTCACAGGTGAACACAGTGCTCTGGGTCACCCCTGGGGCCAGAAAAACCTCAGTCAGCTCACACCCCCACCCCCAAGCAGCAACTCCCACTCAGTCTGGGAGTGGGGAAGGTGGATACTTAGACTCCTGATCTTAATATCCTAAAAGTCCCTCCAGCTAAAGGAAGGGGCTAGACAGTGGAGTACAGCAGAATGAACAGGGACTTTGGAGTGTAATGGGCCTGGGTAGAAATTCAAAGGCTGGGGCTCCATCTTCTCATCTCCCAAATGGGAGAACTGTGAGAACCAAATGATGTCAAGTGCATGGCACACAGTAAGCACTTGAGAAATGCTACACCATCCCTCCCACCTCAATCCCATCTCCCAAAGACAGCACAAAACTGCCTCCCTTTTCTGGTCACTCCTTTATTGCACATTCCAGAGCCCTTCTCTATTTGCTCTGTGCCATATCATTGCTGTATTTGCAGATTCTTTGCCTTGCAATAGTTCTTGGCTCCTTATACATGTGTCTTGTCTCTAATTCCTTGGGGCTGGACAGATGGCTTCTATTTCTTTTGTATTCCCTCCATCCCCCATGGTGCCTAACACAGTGTGGCATGTGGAGTAGGAGTTCTGGGAGTGCTTATTATCAGGCTGGCTGCCGGAGGGTCCCAACCACGCACATCTGGAGAGAACTGAAAACCCAACCTCCCTTCTAATCTGCTCCAACCCAGCACCTCCTAAACAGGACCTGCCCTTGTTTCCAACAGGTCCTGCACTCCACCTCATCTCCAGATTCTGATTGCTAAGGGACTTGGCAGATCAGAACCTGTCCCTCCCACCTGCCAGTATATGACACCAAGCTCAAACAACAATCTTTTTTGGCCAGTTCAAGCCTCCACCAGAAACATTAACTTTGTTTCACAGATAAGTGAACCTCACAAGTATGTGCCCGAGGATCTTAGAGTCCAGGGGGGTATGCAAGTGTGGCTGCTATAGGTTAACTGTGTGGAGGTATGCACAGACACAATTGTTTAGGAAAACAATACCAGGGCCATTAGGAGAGGAAGCCCTGTATTTTTGTGCTGGCCTCCTCTCCCTGTTTTCCTTCCCCCTGCCATTCCCCACTCTGCAGCCTGAGATTCTCATCTTCTAGGCAAGTCTGCCAGACACTCCTCCTAGCTCTGCGTGGGCTGGTTCCTGGCTCCTTTCCTTGGGAGGAGCGGGGGGTGGGGGAGGAATTGGTGCCCCTGGTCCCACCCAATTCATCTCCCAGGGCCAGCTGTACACAGCTTGCACTATCGTGAACCAGGGAAAGAGGCTCCAGCATCCTCCTTAACCACACAAAGCAGGATCACCACTAATCTGCCCACCCAGCTGGCCCAGCACACCTGATTAATGAGCTTAGCAATGGTGCAGCTCACGTACCCAGGCATCAGGGTTTGCTCTGGGCACTCACAACAGCAAACAGTGATTTAAGCAGATCTCAACTCTGCCAGCCTCACCACCCCTGCTCAAAGCCCCTCCTGAGGCTGCTCACCTGTTACATTTAAAACAGAAGGAGAGGGATAAGGTCCCCCAACCTTTGTGCCTCCACTCCACCAGATAATGGTAACAGGTTCAGGGGGACCCATGGCCTCACAAGACAGTTGGAAAGGGGCATTGGGTGGTACTGCCAGATCTTTCGGCTCCACAGTGAAAAATGGCACACCTAGGGAGAAAAGGAGCATGGGAGTGAGCCTGGAAGGGAGTCAGCTTCCAAAAGGCCAAACCACAAGTTTGCTACCATTTGAAGCCTCTCTGCATAAAGTCCCACAGGCCCTTATGATTGGGTCAGCTGTAGAACAGGAACCTAGCTTGACAAGAGAGCTTTTCTTTGGCCCCCTTAGGAATATGCTTCATGCTGTCCCCTTGTACATGGAAGACTCTCTCTTACCAGACCAGCTCTGACAGCCCTTCTCTGAGCAAGAGAGGGGGCAGAGGGTGGGGAGCTGGGGGAAGGGCAAAAAGGGAGAAGTGGGAGGGAGCTTCAGCAGAGTTGTGCTGGCAGGACCCAGATCCAGTTCAGAGCCCTTTGTTACTTTCTTAGTCACTTTGTTTTCCAGGGCTGAACAGCTCTGAGCTCCCACAGCTGCAGATCCTTCCTCCCCTCCCCCATCTGTCCCCCTCTTGGCCTGGCCACTTGGCAGAACAGGGTCCAACCCCAGATGGGTGCTTGAGGCTTGTTGTTCAGACAACTGAAAGTGACTTGCATCCCATAGGTTGTGAGTCCTAGTTGCCCCTTTGATTCTCAAATACCCACACTCCAGTGGGTATGATCTTCCAATGTTGGGGTGGGCCTGGAGCCTGGTACAATCAGGATCCAGAGGGCAGTGAGGCAGCTTTCTTCCACTGAGCTTTCTTCTCCAGAGGTGTGGTCACCAGCAGACAGCCAACATGCCTACGTGCCTCCTCACCTTCTACTGTGAGCCACACTGGCGGAGAGATCTCGGTTTCACCTCCATCTTCCACCTGGCACCAGTACCGGCCTGCATCAGAACGCTCCACTGACTTCAGGCTGTGGAAACAGGACACCAGGCTCACCTCCCAAGGTCAAGGAGGGCAGCTCTGCCGGGCAGACTCAATGGGTTCAGCCTGCCCCTACTTCTGGAAGTCTCCACAGGTTGTCAAATAAAGAAACCACAAACCTCTGGGCATTAGCATTGCCCCCAGTTCCCAATGTCCCCAGGCTGGCATCCCACACCTTCCCCCACAGTCCTGCACCTGAGGAAGCCGATCCAGTGCTGCTCACTGACTGAGATGTACATTTGATCCACACTCCGGACCATAGCCCCGTCCTTCATCCACTGTATGTCAGGATCCTCCATCCCTTCCACACTGCAGTTGAGACTCACCGGCTGCCCCTGAGACACTGTCAGTTTCACCGGGGCTCCCATGAGCTTCAGGCCTGTGAGGTGGAAAGGAAAAGGTGTCAGCCAGCTTGAGAAGTCCCCTGTCTCTGGAAATATCCCCCAACCTCTTCTAGAATCTATCTTCTGTGTCAGATGGCTCATTCTCAGCCAATGACCAAGGACAGTGTGGAAGGGACTTAGACCTGGGCTATGGAAAGGGGCATGACAGGCTCTCCAGGTACCATTTCTACCACTGCCAAGTCCCCCCACCCCAGCTCTAAGGAAGTGACCTCTTCCCCATATCTCCCTGCTGGGCAATGTTAAGTTTAGACCCCAAAACCAAAAAAAATGTCAAGCCAGGCTGAAACAGTGGGGCGTTCCCACACACCTGGAGCAGGTACTGCCCTGTGAATGACTGCTGTACTCAGCCAGCGCAACAGGTAGCCAGTTCTCCACCCAAGGTATCAGCCCAGACCTGCACTGCAGCTACCACCCCCCCACACCCCACCCAGGCAAATGAACGGAGGCTAAGGAAGGGAAGGAGGGAGTGCTCCCCTGAAGTGGAGAACATATGGCTGCAAAACCACGTCAGATCAAACACATGGCAGCCTTCCTGTTAGCCGCCTGCTCTATTAATACCTGAATGTGTGCAGGGGCGGGTGCTAGGAAGGTAGGAGGTAGAAGGGAGGGGAGGGGCTCTGAATGGGGAGTCCAAGACCCCTGAGCTACTGTCGCACCAACAGAAGCCACCCTCTAAACACTACCCTCTGCGCGCGTGCACACGCACACACGTATCTCCTGGTATCCTGGCATGTTTTTAAGCAGAGAAGGGCAGGTGAACTATCCACATATCTGAAATCCGATCCTGCTTCTTCCTGCCCTGTACTGTGTGAGTATAAACAAATCCTTGGCTCTCTGATCCTGAGACACACACCTTTCAGCTTATAAATACTTGTCACTCTTTCCCTTCCCCTCCCTGAGAGGCTGATATGGCATGAAGCGCTGTCTCAAGAGAAGGTGCCAGCTCGGTGCCTGCTGCTCTGGCCTATGTTTTCTTTCTTACTCCCTTCATCCTGTTAGGATCAGTCACTGGACAGGGAGGGATAGCCTCACACCCCATACACACCCAGCAGTCCCAGGGGTGTGTAGTGTAAACTTGAAGATCCAGAGTGCTGCAAGGAGCACTCCTGTGACTGGCAAATGCCTCCGTGGCTATGTGGGAACACAAAGCTAAGCCCCACAAAGACTAGCAACTTTGTCTCAGCCCATCCGCTCCAACATTCCAGGCTTCAGGAAGCTGAGTGGGCACAGGAACAAGAGTATGCCCAGATGTCTTCTGTGACCCGGCACCCTCCCAGCCGGGGTACCTAAATAGTGCCTCTTGGGTGCTCAGCCCCATCCCCTGTGGTTTCAGAGAGAGAGAGACCTTGGTGTGTAGAGTGGGCAGAATGGGGGACCCCAGGACTGGGAGGGGAGAGCAACTAGGAACATAGAGGTGGAAAATCCGGTCCCAAACACCCCCGTTGACCGCTCAGTCCACAGCCCCACTCCTTTCCTTTCCACCCCAGCAGAAGAGCCCCGGACAAGAGAAAGTTGGGGGTGGGGGCCCCGAGACCCGACAGCAAACATACCGCTACGCCCCCTCCCCCAGCCCCCAAGCCTCGGCCTTCCAGCTTTGGTCCCCCCACCCAAATCTCTGGCCCGCCCAGGCCCGGGCTCGCTCGGCTGTGGTGCCCGGGGTCCGACCCCGGCCGCGCCCCTCCGCAGCCCCTGCTTCCCGCCGCCTCCCGAGCCAGCCCCTACCTTCGGCCAGCGGCTCGGGGAGCAGCAGAGCGGCCAGACCCGCCAGCAGCAGCAGCGGCGGCGGCGGCAGCGGCGGCGGCAGCGGCGGGAGCCCCGACCGCCCCATGCTCCGCCTCAGCGCCATCGGCGGCGACGCCGCACCATGCCGGGCCCGGCCCGCGAGCGACCAGGGAGGAGGGAGGAAAAGGAGGAGGAGGAGGAGGAGGAGGGGAGAGGAGGGCTGCGGGAGGGCGGGGGCCGGCCGGGGGCGGTGCTGGGGCCCGAGCCTCCGAGACCCGCGGCGGCTGAGAGTTGCGGCGGCCGCTGTCAGCAGCGCAGGGTCCCCGGGGCCGCTCCTGGGCCACCGCGCTCCTTCCACAGCCGTCGCCGCCGTCGCCGTCGCCGCCGCCGCTGATTCATGTTCTCGGAGCCGCCGCCTCCTCCCTAGCTCTCCCGCCCGCAGCCGGAGCTCGTACCGCGCCCCCGCGGAGCCCCGGGCGTTTTGCTCCGAGCGCCAACCTGGCGGTTGCCAGCCGGGTCTCCGGTCTCCGGCCTCCCTCCGATCCCCACCCCCATATCTTCCCAGCCCTGGCCAGCACCCTCTGCCCCAGCTACCCCAATGCCGAACCCGAGGATCTGGATGGGTCCCCTGGATGGGCACCCCAGCCACGCCCCTCCTTTCCCAAAACACACTCCAGAATCTTTTCAAACCCAATACTCCACATCCTTCCCCTGAAAACCTCGCTAGAAGCCTCTACCACACCTCAACTTTTGTCCAGACTCATCCCGGAACCCAGCACCTGCCTCTCAAGACATAAAGCATCTCAATGCCCTAGACACTTCCAACCATCAGCCCCCACCCCCACCCCCACTCCGACATTGTCGTGACTCAGGGCTCCCAACACAGGATCTACTAGCACCCCTTGGTGCCTCTTTGATGAGCCTTTCACCCAAATTCCCCAATTCGTGCTCCGTTTATCTCCAAGACCTTGGGCCTTGAGTCTTGAGTTTTCCAAGCTCTTCTTGGTAATCCTCAGGTTTTATCTGCTAGACCAAAGTCCAGTGGCCCATATCTTTGGGGATTGTCATTCTTTCTAGTTGCTTCCCACCTTCTACCCCCATCCCTCAGGACAAGGTATGAAAGTTGGCTATATTATTACAATATCCAGTAAAACATTAGTTTTTATTAGTAGAGCACCTTGCACACAATAGGCACTCCATAAATAAATAAACAGACGCCTGTTAAATAATTGCCTCAGAGCTTGGCCTGTCCCACAACCAGTAATCACTGGGATGGCTGTGCCCACGGACATCCTGTCAGGTAGAGGCCGAGCTGGTTCCAAATCCAGCCTACCAAGTGTTCCCCTCCCTTTGCTCTTGCCTCTACCTGGGCCCTGGAGCTTACTCCAGAGGGCCCTTCCCAGAACTCCTGGGTGGGGAAGAGGAACAAGCCATCAGTCCCGTTTTCCGCAGCTTCCTTGGCTCATTCCAGGGATTTGCCTTCTGAGCTGTGAGAGCCTGCCTCTTCCTCCACTTGGTCCCATCAGTGCTTGTTTATTAATTACACTAATGATAACAACAACAGCAGTGCTGGAGGCCGCCTCAGACCCAGCTGGGGGGCGCCCCCAGGCGGCAGCACAGAGAGAGACTCCGGAAGCTGTCAGTTGGATCTCAGGGGCTTGAGTCTTCGGTTTAACTGAGCACTCCACCAATTTTCTTGGGCACTGTTGGTTGGCTCCAGGACCCTTTCCTAAAGAAAAATAAAACTTGCTCCGTTCCAGAATCCACAGATTCTGAGCTTGGGCTAAATCGAATTACGGCAGGCAAACAGTAGTCTGGGGCTGAAACCAGATTCGCAAGGGCCGCTACTGCGGCAATGTAGCTGCTGCAGCCCTGCACTTGACTGACCACTTGTCATTTCTCAAGGCTTTCTCCTCCACCTCTCCTCTCTAGGGGGGACTTCAAGTTTACAGTGGGAGGAAGCCTCCTCCTATTGACTCTGGCTGACATTGGAAAGACCCCCCCCCCCCCCGCGCCCCTCCTAGAGAATGTTAAACGCAGAGCCCAAACCCAGCCTTCCACTTCCTTTACTTCCTTCATTCCCTCCCCACCCCCACTTCCTGAACTCTACAAGGAATCCCAGCCCAAGGACCATGCTTTGTCACCGGTCAAAATGGGCTTCTCGAACATGTCATGGATGCCACTGCATTCTCTACTCAGAGCGTGGACAAACTTCCTACCTCAGCTGCAGACCTGAGGCATATCGCTGTCACCCTCCAGCAGCACTCTTTCCATGTGGGGCCAGAAGCCCTGACTTCCTGCTTCCTCTACCCCTGCTTCTGAATTTTGAATCCCTCTCAATTCTTAGTATTTCTACTTGCAGGGTAGGGGGGACTATGGGGTCCTGATGCTCTGAGTTTCCAGCTCCTACATAGGGTGCTTGCCTTCCTGAAACCTCACAACCCATTCTTCTTACCTATCCCCCCTCTCTCTCTTTCTCTCTCTCTCTCAGCATGGTATAGGAACATACTTTAAGAGTATGCAAGCAGGTGTGATTTTGTGGGAGAGGTGTGTAGGTGGGTGAGAGGGTGTGCATTAGTGCAAACTCTAAATGTGACTGACGCTTTGTGGGTGGATGGAGAGAGAGAGAGAGTGTGTGTGTGTGTGTGAGAGAGAGAGAGAGAGAGAGAGAGAGAGAGAGAGAGAGAGAGAGAGAGACTGGAGGAGGTTGGTTGCCTGTGCCTGCAAAAATCTCCCTTCCTTTCATAAACACATTGCTTGGAAGGAAACTAATCAAATCAACAGGAAATGCATTTGACCTAATGCAGGAGCAGCTGTCCCAGAAATTCCTATCCTCAGAACAGAACAGGAGCCAACTATGACCTATCCTTGGGGAGTAAGATGGGGCTGCAGGGGAGAGGAAGGGCCACCAGCAGTCCCTTATGGATGGAGCTAGGTTGAGCCCTGGCATTACCCTGCTCAGGTGAATTATGTATCTGCCCACTCTCTGTCTTTTATGACCCAGGACTGTCCAATGAGGCCAAGGAAGGCTAAGACAAACGTGCAAATAAAAACCATCTGCCTATAGTACCAGAACACCCTGCTAGCAACTTCCAGCATTCTCAGGAAGCAGCTGTTTGATGGTTTTCAGAATTTAGACCTCCTTTTCCTGTCCCCCCCACCCTGGGGCTGCGGGGAGGTAGACCAAGAGGGAACCAAGACAAGCCATGGAGTCCTGGCAATCTCCTCAGCCCTATGACCAAGGACCTATTCTCTCCCAACTACTGGTTAAAGAGGTGAGAATTGGGAAGTTTCACTTAAGGAATGGGGCAGGCCACAGACTGTGTTCCTCATCACCTTAGAGAAGGCAGGGAATCTATGCCTGTGGGGCTTGGAGGAAAACTGCCTGCAGGTGTGATTCCAGGGGCACTGAGGACTGTTGCTGCACCTGCCAATGCCTGAAAGTCCTAAGCCAAAAACAATGTGACTCCTTGCTCAGCCAAAGATGAAGCAGAAAGGTAAATTCCTAGGAGAAACCACACTTTGATGTATAGTCATAGGGAACTTTCAAATGATCAGATTTCCATCCAAAAGCAGATTTAGGAAGTAGGAGGAGAGCAATAAGTCTGGGGTTTCTGAACCAGCAGATGAGTCCAAATATGTGAGAGAGAAAAATCTGTCCTCTTCAAAATTTCACTTAGGGCCCTGGCCAGTTTGGCTCAGCGGTTAGAGCCTTGGCCCAATGGGTCATGGGTTTGACTCCAGTCAAGGGCACGTACCTGAGTTGCAGGTTGGATCCCCGGCCCTGGTCAAGTTTGCGCAGGAGGCAAGCAATCAATATCTCACTCACATCAATGTCTCTCTCTCTCTCTCTCTCTCTCTCTCTCTCTCTCTTTCTCTCCCTCCATCTCTCCTTCCCACTCCCTCTGAAAATCAATGGAGAAATATCCTTGGGGGAGGATTAACCCAGGGTGGGGGGGGGGGAGGAATTTCACTTAGGGATGGCAGAGTTTCACCTAGAGAGGAAGAGTTTCATGTGTGACTGTGAGTATGTGTGTGTGTGTGTCTAAATACCCTGTATGTGGCCCTGGTTGGTGTAGCTCAATTGGTTGGAGTGTGGTCTCTACACCAAAAGGTGGCAGATTCAATTGCTGGTCAGGGCACATACCCAGGTTAGGGATTTGATCTCTGGTCTAGCTGCATATGGGAGGCAACCGATCAATCTGATGTTTCTCTCTCACATCACACATCAATGTCTCTCTCTCTCTCAAATCAATAAAAAAATCCTCAGGTGAGGATTAAAAAAATAATAATATCCAGCCCTGCCTAGTGTGGCTCAGTGGTCAGAGTGTCGGCACAAGCTCTGAAGGGTTGCATGTTCAATTCCCGGTCAAGGGCAGGTAACTGGGTTGCAGGTTCGATCCCCTGCCCCAGTCGATGTGTCCCTCTCACACCTATATATATTCTCTCTCTCTTTCTCTCTCTCTTTCCCTCCCTCCCTCTCATCCACTCTCTCTAAAAATGAATGGAAAAATATCCTTGGGTGAGGATTAATAATAAATAAAATAAAATAAAATAAATATCATATCCAATAAAAATTTTAAAAATCCTTAATAGCATATTGCATCCAGTTTGTGTTTAGTTTTCCCCAACAGTCTCAAAAAATTTCTTTTTTTTTTTTAATCCTCACCCAAGAATATTTTTCTATTTATCTGCAGATAGAGTGGGAGGGAGATAGAGGAAGAAAGGGAGAAAGAGAAAAACATCAACGTGAGAGGGACACATTGACTGGTTGCCTTTCTGCACGACCCGACCATGGCCAGGGACAAACCGCAACCGAGGTACGTGCCCTTGGCTGGAATTGAACCCGTGATTCATTGGTCTGCGGGCCAATGCTCTACCACGGAGCCAAACAGGACAGGGCTCAAAAATTTCTTTTTACAGTAGGTTTATTTAAATCAGGATACAAATAAGAACCACATATTCAATAGATAACACCTTTCTCTTTTGGACATGAAATTTACAGAAGAAATTTGAAGAATTTCCCACAATCTGGATTTCGTTAATTGTATCCTTGTATCATTTAACATGTTACACTCCTGCCCATATTTCCTAAAGATTGGTAGTTAGATCTAGATGCTCGGCTAGATACAGGTTCAATTTTTTGGCATGAAGCCTTCTGAGGAAGTGTTTTGTACTTCCAACTGTATCACATCAGGAGGCATATTATGTCCAGTGGTCCCACTTTTAGTAGATTCATAAGTTGGCAACCTGATCCATCTATATAAAGGCCTAATCAAGCCCTGGCCGGTTTGGCTCAGTGGTTAGAGAATCCGGCCCACGGACCACAGAGTCTGCCCAGGGACCAGAGAGTCACAGGATCGTTCTGCTAACGGCATGCACCCCCATTGCAGTTTGTCCCCGGCCAGGTTGGGGTCGTGTGGGTGGAGACCAGTGGATGTGTTTCTCTCACATGGATGTTTCTCTCTCTCCCTCCCGCTCTATCTGAGGATAAATGCCAAAAAAATAAATAAATAAAAGTCCTCCAGTGAGGATTAAAAAAAAAGTCCTAATCAAGCTTTCACTTAATAGTTTTATCAGTCATTCATGATCATTGCCTGGAGTGATGATATCATTAGTAGTTGAAAACAATGATTTTCTACTAGCATTCTTCCTGTATTTTTTACTTCCTCATTTCCCATAACTTCTGACTGGGTCCAGTACTATTTTGGACCCCAAGGTTGGCTAAATCCTAGTAGCTGAAATTTACTCCTACAGTTGAGATCAAGAGATCAAGGGTTCTACAGAATATCTGGAAACTTATTGGAAATGCAAATTCTTGAGTCCTATTTCAGACCTACTGAATCAGAAACTCTGAGGATGAGGCCCAGCAATCTGTTTCAACAAGTCCTCCAGATGATTGGTACCTGCTAAAGTTTGAGAACCACTGGACTAATTATTGGCTGACCTAATATGGCCTTCAGCCAAGCAGTGATTTAGTAAGGTCTTATGTGCATGGAAATATGGTGGGTGCTGAGCATTATGGATGCAAAAAAAAAAAAAAAAAAAAAAAAAAGGCCTGGTACCTCCAAGCAGCTCAGTGCATTCAAAGGAACAAGATATATGTTTGTGAAAGGGTAACCAGTGATAGTTGATAGTCCGTAGTGCGTTCCCAACATGCCATACAAGGGGTACAGGTAGAAGGTTCCAAGGAAAGTTCAGTGAGTAGCCAGGTTAGCCAAGGTTTTAGAGTTGACTCCACCTTGGCCTTAAAAGAAAATAAAAACTTTGGGGACAGGGTGAAAGGGAAAACAGGATTTCCAATAAGAGACACTGGCATGCCCTGGCCGGTTTGGCTCAGCGGTTAGAGCGTCGGCCTGCGGTCCAGAGAGACCCGGTTTCGGTTCCGCTAAGGGCACGAGCCTCGGTTGCAGTTTGTCCCCGGCCCTGGTTGGTCGTACTCGATGTGTCCCTTTCACGTGATGTTTCTCTCTCTCTCTCTTCCTCTCTCTCCTCCCACTCTATCTGAACAAAAAATGAAAAAGTGTCCTCGGGTGAGGATAAAAACAAACAAAAAAAAGAGACACTGGCATGCACAAAGGCAGCGCGCTCACTAAGGAAATCGCCTCGCCGGCACCGAGGCTTCTTTCTTCTCTCTTCTCACCACCTCCATGGCGCAGCTCGGGTGCTGGAACGTAGGATGTGGTTATCCGCGCTGGTGGGAAGCCCTTTGACTCTGTCGCGGGTGTTGTAAATGGAGAAGGGCCTGTGCCTGATGTGCATCCGAAGGATGTGTTCTGACTGTCAGCACTGAACTCACGTGGCGGTACAAAGCGAACGGAGTACCTTCGCGCTCACTGGTCGGGAACGCCAAGCCCCCGAACCCCGGAGCGGGCGGAGCCGGGCTCGGAGAGGCGCGGCCGGCGGCAGGCGGAAGCTCAGATCTGGCGGCGGCGGAAGGGAGGCCGCGAGGCGCAAGATGGCGGCGCCCAGGCGGCCTGACAGCGAATAGGGGTCTGGGCTGGAGAGACGGACTTCAGGGCGTCTCGGCGGAGGGCTCTGGTGCAGAATATTTAGTTCCTTTGTCAGAGCCTGTTTGAATGTGTTTGGCCTGCACAGGAGCGGCCGCGGACACTTCCGTGTGGAGATCCCGGACACGGCCCTCCATCCGCTGGCAGCACAGGCTGAGACTCGGTGATTTCTCCTCGCTGACGCGGGTGGTTCCGGAGCACGCGCGACCGCAGAGCCCTACAGGGAGTTGTGGGGCCCCACAGTATACAAGTATATACTTATTTGGTGAAATTTATTCTTAAGTATTTTATTCTTTTTGATGCTATTGTAAGTGAAATTGTTTTCTTAATTTCATTTTCTGATCGTTTTTTGCTAGTATAAGTACAAATTATATATACATAATCTTTTACAACTCAAAGTGTTTTACTAATTCAGTACTTTTAGTCCAGGCATGTTCTCTCCAGTTTGATACAGAATCACCACTCCCTGGGCTGACACATTTATTCGTCTGGCTCCTGGTGGCATTTTCCTTAGTTCTCCTAGTAATTGAGACTTTTTATCATCCACAGGTTGTAAACAGCCTAAGTTACCAGTAAACATTGTTGCTAGGCTGATGATATCAATGAAGGCTAAATAGAAAGGGAATGACAGTGAGGAGGAATAAGTTGACATGAACCCAAGGAAAAAGAGTCTTCTTGGATGCACAATAAAGAGAACCAGGGTTCAGTTAAAGAGGGCCCATCTTTATTGCTTATAGGGTGAATGAGAGGGAGTCCCCACACCGAGGCAGAGCTGGAAAGAGTTGCACTGGGGAGGCAGCTGGAGTGTCAAGATGCTGTCCAGACCAAAGCCAGGGGAGTCCGAGGTGGACCTGCTACGATTCCAGAGTCAGTTCATCGAAGCTGGTGCAGCCCCAGCAGTAAAACTGGTGAAGAAAGGAAGTAGGAAAGGTGCCAGCGCTAACCTGGACCAGCCTCCGCTGCAGGATCATCGGGATGTGGTGATGCTGGACAGTGAGTGACTGGGTGTGAAGCTCAGGAGAGGCTACAACCTCAGGGTCTTGCTCTTCTTGATGTGGCTGGATTCTACCCATTATTATTTCACACACTGCATAGTCTCTGTTGCTGCAACCTCGTTTTACACAGGAAGAAACTGAGGCTCAAAGAGGTTAAAGATCTTGCCCAAAGTGACACAGCTTGAGCAAGGACCCCCAGGAGCTGATTTTCTTTCTTTGGCTTTCCCCTAGCCTTCAGACTCTTCCTGGGAAGGTATGAGTATCCTCACATCTGGGTTTTTTTTTTTTCCTCAGATCTCCCAGATTTGCCCCCAGCTTTGGTTCCTGCTCCCCCGAAAAGAGCCAAGCCCAGCCCTGGCCATCCCCTGGCTGACCATGAGGACCCTGAAGAGAGGCTGAACAGACATGATCAGCACATCACTGCTGTCCTGAATAAGATTATTGTGCGTCTTACCCTGGCTGAGTGGGACAAGGCATCCTAGGGCAGCAAGGATATTGGGTAGGGGTGGTGAGCCCTGTGAGTAAAGGGTGACTTAGAAAGGTGGGACTTGATTCCCCTGCAGTCAGGTTAGGGGCTGGTTTAGAATCACTGTGCCCTAAAAAGCAAGGTGGGTTTGTCACTCCTAGAGTGAGCTTCCAGTTATACAGAACTGGGGCTACTAGCATAGGCTACAGCCTGGGGAAATCTCTATATTGTCACTCCTTTGCGCTCTGTTACTGCAGGAACGAGATACAAGTTCATTGACTGTGAATCTGCCTGTGCCCAGTGGTGTTGCATTCCCCCCTGTATTTCATCGCTCACAGGAGAGACAGGTAGGCAAGGGTAACCTTAGTTAATGCTTAGGATACAATCAAGTGAGCCTCATAGTGCATCTTCCCTGGATTGATAATCTTAATAAAAGTGATTCCGTTGTTTAAGTAGCACCATACTAAACACTTTATATGCCTTACTTCATTTAATCCTCATAATACCCGTGTAAAGTAGGTAACATTGTCCCCATTTTTTCAGATGAGGAAAGTGAGACCCACTCCAAAAGATAAATGACTTGTCCAACACCACCAAAGATAGATAAGCTGGAAATCCAACCCAAGTCTGCCAGAACTCAAGACCTGTGCTCCTATAGTGCCCTGCTTTTTTGTGGACTAGGGTTGTGACCCTTGGAGATTAAGCAGTGTTCTTTTATGTCTTTGTTCCAGTGACCTTGGTATAAAAAAGTTGAGAAGAGGATGGGGTAATGAATATCAGTCACCTGGGTTTTCTTTTTGCCCTATAGAGGAAGCCAGCAACATCTGGTAAGAGAAGCATCTTTGCCCAGGAAATTGCAGCAAGGAGAGTATCTGAAGCCAGCGTCCCATCAGTTAGAGGAGTTGTGTCTACTCTGGACCAACCAGAGGGTAAGCTGGAGTTAAAGAGGCATGAGCTTGGCTTTTTTGTGATGCATGATCATAGTCATCTTTGGATATACATGTTCCCTGCTTCAAATATGAATTGCATTTGAGCCATCTAAAGAGGAAGCTGTCCCATATCTTCACTTAGAGCAGCGGTTCTCAACCTGTGGGTCACTACCTCTTTGGGGGTCAAACGACCCTTTCACAGGGGTCGCCTAAGACCATCGGAAAACACATATTTCCGATGACGATTCATAACAGTAGCAAAATTACAGTTAGGAAGTAGCAATGAAAATAATTTTATGGTTGGGGGTCACCACAACATGAGGAACTGTATTAAAGGGTCGCGGCATTAGGAAGGTTGAGAATCACTGACTTAGAGTATTGCTTATGAGTGGCTTGGGTTCACATTTGGGTCTTAGGTGCAGGGAGTGGGAAGGCCAGGGAAGAGGATAGAATTGTCACCCTGCCGCTGTGGCTTAGCATCGACCCATGCACCAAGAGGTCGCCGGTTCGATTCCCGGTCAGGGCACATGCCCAGGTTGTGGGCCCAGTCACCAGTGGGGGGCATGCAGGAGGCGGCCAATTGATGTTCTCTCTCATCGATGTTTCTATCTTTCTCTCCCTCTCCCTTCCTCTCTCTCTAAAAATCAATAAAAATAAAAAAGAGGATAGAAGTGTCTGGCAGAGACTGTAAAATAAAGATAGAAGCCAAGATTCCTTTAATGATGCAAATTACTAGTGAAAGAGCTGGGGCCATGCCCTGGAGCAGATAGCAGCCTGAACATCTAAGAGAAGAGTCTGAAAGTAGGATGTTTCTAAGGGAAGCTTTCTCATATAAGGCCACAGGGGAGAATGAGTAGGGGGTGGAGGTAGGGGTCTTTACTCTGTGCCTGGGAAAGCTCTGGGGCCTCCATCTGTGTCCAGGGCTAATGGGATTGGAGAAGATTGCCAAAAGCCCAGTTGGTATGAGGCAATGAAACTGATCATACACTTCTTCCAGATGCTGTGACCTGTGAGTCACTCACACCTAGAGAACAAGATCAACAGCTTCCATGGGGCAGCCACGACTTCCAGGGGCCCCATCTGGTCACAGGGAAGGGGCTCAAGGGCCAGGAGGCCAAGCAGGAAGCCCAGACCATCCATGAAGAGAACATAGCAAGACTGCAAGCCATGACTCCTGAGGAGATCCTGCAGGAACAGCAGAGGTTGCTCGCTCAGCTTGGTATGTGTACCTGGCTTTCCTGCTGAGACCAGGCTAGGAAGGGACTGCCACTTATTGAGGAAAACTTACTGTGATTGCCAGGCATTGTGCTGAGTAGTTTAATGCATTATATCATTTTGTTCTCAAACTGTTCCTGTGAGGTAGGTGGTACTAACCTCATTTACTTATGAAAAAACAAACAAAAAACTAGGGCTCAAAATTTTAAGAAATTGCCCTGGGCGGGTAGCTCAGTTGGTTGGAGTGTCATTGTGGGTTCGATCCCTGGTCAGGGCACATACAAGAAGCAACCAATTAATGCATCAATGAGTGGAACAACTGATCAATGTTTCTCTCTTCCTCCCTCCTTTCCTCTCTAAAATGAATCAATAAAATTTTTTTTAAAAAAACTAAAAAAATTTAAAGAAATTCTCCCCCAGGTCACACAGCTGGTAAGGAACATGGATGTAAACCCAGGTCCATGTGGTCTCACAGGCCCTGCTCTTAACTACCCTGGTGTGTTGGGCACTGTACTATGGCTGTTCTCTAGTATGGCTGCAGTATACTCTACTATACGACGCTCTATTATACTATTACCTCCCTCCTAGTTTCTGTGCACCAAGTCAATTTTGTTCCAAACTGTCTATCTAGCACCTATACAGAACATAACATATATGAGATTTTTAGTGAATATTTGTGCATAAATAAATTAGCTAAAAGATAAATTTCCTCCCTAATGTGTTCTCTTTTGTCCTCGTCAACATTCATTCATTTATTTCACTGCCACATTGGGCCTCTTACCTGGAGCCAAGCACAGGGATGAGCATAAACCTGGGCCAGAGGACTGTGAAGGGTGGAGGCAGGAGTGGGCAGGCAGGTCCCAGTGACAGATATGGGTCATTGAAGCCTCAAAAGAACCCAGGGGACTCAGTCCAGGACTGGGAAGTGGCTTGTCTTGGTACCCATAGACAGGCAGTATTCAGGTTTCAGGTCTAGAAGAGGTTAGAGAGGATCTACCCTCACCCACTCTTCCCTCCCACTCTCCTCTAGATCCCAGCTTGGTTTCTTTCTTGAGATCTCGCAGCCACACCCATGAGCAAGCAGAAGAAAAGGCCACCAAGGAGCAGAGGGCAGAAGGGCCCTCTGTTGAGGTCATTGGAGAGGAGCCCATTATGCCAACTTCTGCCAGTGAGCCTAGGCAAGAAGATGAGCTGGAACCAGGAGCCCCAGGTTTGGAGGAGGGGGAACATCTTTTGGGGAATAAAAGTAGAGGGAAGTATTTCTTCTGACAGATGAGAAAAGAGAAGAGAATCTTCTCTGTCCTTGAACATCTAACATGAATTCTCATTATGGCCTTGAGATTAGCTTTCATTTGCTGACCTGTATATTCTTCCTGCACATGCTTCCTGTTTTCTTGTCCTATTAATTCTCATCCTCCTTCCCTGGTAAGAGGCAGCAGTGTGTGATGGCTAAATGGTCCCCTTCGCCAGCAGACCATCTTCTCCCTGCCTTTGCTATCGCTGCTCCAGCTGTGGCTCCTTCCATCCCAGTTTTCTGCCTCTGCTGTCAGTGTTGGTGAGAAGATGGCAGGGCCAGGGTGATGGGAGAAGAGTGACGCAGGTCTTATGAACATGCCAGACCTGGAGCGGAGAGGCCAGTGGGAGCACTCATTTCCCAGGAACTTGATTATTTTATTAGGGATTAATAACAGAAGAAATTGAATTATGAGAGCCAGGAACCTCCTGCCCTTGGATGAGCTCCGAGCCAGCTGAGCAGGTTGCAGTGAATAAGGAAGAGGATGTTGTGGGTGTGTTTTTGTATTGTGCCTCCCTGAAGCAGTATAGCTGCCCCCACTTCATGTTCTCACTTCTCTGCTCCGTTAGGAGGTTGGTACTAGGCAGTGAAGAACTATGTTTTCTCTGATCCATGTGATCCTCCTTTCTCTGCTCTTTCTCTTCTTCTCTTCCTTACCTATTCCTCTTTTTCCTCCCAACGAATCCTTGGGGTCAGATAGGGGCTAGAGCCCAGGGACTCTAGCCCCATCTGTGTTCTGCCATATCTGATACATTCGCCCAGTTCCCAAGAGTTCCAGCTCCTGGGCCATGCCATATAGCCATAGCTAAAGTCAGGGGTTGCCAGACCCTTGGGCAGAGGTAGACATGGCAGCTGCTGGGTGATGGCTGGGACCCCAGTGGATCAGTGAGCTGAGCCCTTAGGGAGTACTACCCTGCTTCATCTCCCCAGCTCTGGCACTGCCCGTGGTCCCCCGCAAGGAATGGCTGCACATGGACACTGTTGAGCTGGACAAGCTCCACTGGACCCAGGACTTGCCCCCACTCCGGCGGCAGCAGACACAGGAGGTGAGGAGTGCCAGCTGGCCTACAAGGGGTGGAGCGGGGTCAGTGGGGCTGCGGCTCTTGCACTTAGAACTCTTCCCCTGAGCTTGAGAAACATCTCTTTGTGCTCACCCTCCTGGCACCATAGGCCAGAGGAGCCCACTTCTAATCAGAAGTAGAGTCAGAACCTAAGTCCTAAGAGGCCTGAGATTAAAGGTGAGGAGTGGGCGTGGCGAGTTGCTGCTGCCCCAGCCCATAGTCCTCTTTCTCTTCTCATTAGAGGATGCAGGCCCGATTCAGTCTTCAGGGAGAACTACTGGCTCCTGATGCGGACCTACCCACCCATCTGGGACTCCATCACCATGGAGAGGAGGCAGAGGTGAGGCCAGGGAGGACTGGGCAGCTTTTTTTTTTTTTTTTTTTTTTAATTTTTAATTTTTAAATTTTATTGTTGAATGTATTACAGATGTTCCTCATTTTTCCCCCATTGCCCCCCTCCTCCCCATTTCCGCCCCCCTCTTGCTTTTCCCCACACTGTTGTCTGTGTCCATTAGTTATGCATATATACATATAAGTTCTTTGGTTTATTTCTTCCCACCCCCCAACCCCCCTTCCCTTTGAGGTTTGTCAGTCTAACAACCAATTTATACTTCTTAATCCCTTCACCTTTTTCACCCCTCCCCCCAGCCCCTACCCATCTGGTAACCAACAAAAGTTCTCTGTATCTATGAGAATGTTTCTGTTCTTCTTGTTCATTTTGTTTGTAGATTCAATTGTTGATAGATATGTATTTATTGCCATTTTGTTTGTTCATATTTTTTTATCTTTTTCTTCAAGAAGACCCTTCAACATTTCATATAATAATGGTTTGGTGGTGATGAACTCCTTTAGCTTTTCCTTGTCTGGGAAACTCTTTATATGGCCATCGATTCTAAATGACAGCTTTGCAGGATAGAGTAATCTTGGTTGTAGGTTCTTGCTTTTCATCACTGTGAATATTTCTTGCCACTCCCTTCTGGCCTGCAATGTTTCTTTTGAGAAATCTGCTGACAGTCTTATGGGAACTCCCTTGTAGGTAACAAACTGCTTTTCTCTTGCTGCTTTTAAGATTCTCTCTTTGTCTTGAACCTTTTGCATTTTGATGATGATGTGTCTTGGTGTGGGCCTCTTGGGGTTCATCTTGTTTGGGACTCTCTGTGCTTCCTGGACTTGTATGTGTGTTTCCTTCACCAAGTTAGGAAAGTTTTCTGCCATTATTGTTTCAAATAGGTTTTCGATTTCTTGTTCTCTCTCTTCTCCTTCTGGCACCCCCAAGATGCGAATGTTGGCACGCTTGAAGTTGTCCCAGAGGCTCCTTACACTATCCTCATTTCTTTGGATTCTTTTTTCTTTTTGCTGTTCTGATTGGGTGTTTTTTGCTTCCTTATATTCCAAATCGATGGTTTGCTTCTTGGCTTTACCTACTCTACTATTGAATCTGTGTAAATTATTCTTTATTTCAGTTAGTGCCTCCTTCATTTCTGACTGGTCCTTTTTTATGCTCTTGAGGCCCTCTCTAAGTTCACTGAGGTTCTCACTAAGTCCATTGAGCATCCTTATAAGCAGTATTTTGAACTCAGCATCTGTTAGGTTGCTTAACTCCATTTCACTTAGTTCTTTTCCTGGAGTTTTGTTCTGTTCTTTCATTTGGGACCTGTTTCTTTGTCTCCTCATTTTGGCTGCCTCCCTCTGTTTGTTCCTATGTATTACTTAGCGAGAGGTATAGGGCTAGCTGAGACCAGATGCTGCTTGTTTGAATGATTTTAGGAAAAGCTGAAGCAGGCTCCAAGACAGGCCAATCCTATGGTGAAGCAACTGGCAACAGCTTGAGTGGGCCTGGAAGTTGGGTGGGGCGGGGCCTCAGGGAATCACCAGGGCGGGGCCAACAAGGACTGGGCAGCTTTTAACAACCATTTGGAAAAGGACCTCTGGTCAGATGCCTTGGACCTCCTTTGTGCCCTATTCCAGTTCATGGCCTTGCTATCCATTCAGGTGCCTAGCTCGAAATCTTTCTCCTCATTCCCTCACTTTCCAGTCAGTTGCCAGAACTTACTAGTTCTCTCACTTCCCCTTGATGCTTCCTAGATAAGAGCCTTCCTCCCTCTTGTCTGCTCAATCACCATGTCTTCCACTCTGCCATGCCATTTCATCCCATCCCCCATGAGGCTGCCACACTGATTCCCTCTGGCCCAACTCGGACCATGCCTTGCCTCAGAAAGTTTTCTGGTTCCCATCTGCTCAAAGAATAAGGTCTTGCTCTGGCCAGTTTGGCTCAGTGGTTGGAGCGTTGGCCCGCAGACCAGAGAGACCCGGGTTCGGTTCCCGCCAAGGCCACGTACCTCGGTTGCAGTTTGTCCCCAGCCCCAGGGTCGTGTGGGTGGCAACCAGTCGATGTGTCTCTCTCACATCAATGTTTCTCTCCCTCTCTCTTCCTCCTTCTCTCCCTCCCGCTCTATCTGAAGAGAAATGCAAAAATGTCCTCGGGTGAGGATAAAAAAAAAAAAAAAGAATAAGATCTTGGCTCCTTAGCCCCACATGGTATTCCTTCCGCAGTCTGTCCCTGCCTCCCTCACTGCTGCCACACCATTCTGCTGCCCTCTCCCCACATACATCCTATGCTTAAGGACATTCAAGGCTCAGCTCCTGAAGCCTTCTCCAGTGAATGAATAATGCCTTTACCCTGTGCTCCAGGCCAGGCCACGGAAGCTCTGCCCACCCACTAAGACCACACCACTTTTCCAGTTTCCCCTTCTCTCTTTCTTTCCTATTCTCTGGTTGCAAGTTCAACACTGATTACTATCTTCCTCCCAATCTGCCTTATGCCGTATATAAGGTTACTTGTATAAAAAGCTTATCTTCTTGACCAGTTTGAGGATCCATGGAGAGCAGCAAGAGGTATCACTTAACTGTCTTTCCCTTGACTCCTAAGTCAGTGCCTGGCATATAGGGGTTGCTATGTATTTGTTGTGGGGGGGGAGGGGGGTCTGTCCTGAATCTTGGCTCCTTCTGACTTCCTGTCCCTGCCCCAGAGAGCAGGGTACTCCCTACAGGAGCTATTTCACCTGACGCGCAGCCAGGTGTCCCAGCAGAGAGCACTTGCACTGCATGTGTTGGCCCAGGTCATCAGCAGGGTGAGCAGACTGCGGCCCGGTCCTTCACACCCCCACACCTCACCTCGAAGCCTTCGACTTTCCCACCTCCTGCCCTTTTCACTGTGGTTCACTAGTCCATACACCAGCTGTCTGTGGGTCAGCCTGGGAACGGGTGGGCAAGTGAAGGGTTTAGGACAAAGACTCTCTAACTTCCTCTGTAAAGGTTTTATTCTCCTGTCTCCCAGGCCCAGGCTGGTGAGTTTGGGGACCGGCTAGTGGGCAGTGTCTTGCGCCTTCTTTTGGATGCTGGTTTCCTTTTCTTGCTGCGCTTCTCCCTGGACGACAGAGTGGATGGGGTCATTGCAGCTGCTGTTCGGGCTCTTCGAGCCCTGCTGGTGGCTCCTGCAGATGAGGTACAACAGGGATAGGAATGGGGCTTTGAGATATCAGGGTCCCGACTCCTGCTAGGCATGCCCTCCTTGTGAAGGCTTTGCCAGGCAGAGCAGAAGATGGGATGGCAGCATCACCCTCTTCCCCTAAAGGCCCCAAAGCCTGGAGCCTTGCCCTTCTCTTTTTTGTGGGTGGTTCCACTCTCTATTCCCATATCAATTTCCTGGCTTGACCCCTTCTTCCTACCCCATTATCTTGCCTCTGGCAGGAGCTCCTCGACAACACCTTCTCTTGGTACCACGGAGCTGTGGTGTTCCCTCTGATGCCCAGCCAGGAGGACAAAGAAGATGAAGATGAAGAAGGAGGGCCCTCAAGAGAAAAGGCAAAAAGGAAGAGCCCTGAGGAAGGAAACCAGCCTCCATCTGACCTGGCCCGACATGATGTCATTAAGGTAAAGATGCTGGGACAGCTGCACCTGTCCCATGACCTTAAGGGCATGCACATGTCCGGCAAGAGGAGGCCATCAAGGCCCAGGGCCCAGCTGCATTTATTAGTGGGTTTATCTCTCTAATCTCCAGGGACTTCTGGCCACCAACCTGCTGCCTCGGCTGCGCTACGTGCTAGAGGTGACCTGCCCAGGACCTTCTGTGGTCCTTGACATCCTGGCTGTGCTCATCCGCCTGGCCCGGCATTCCCTGGAGTCAGCCACAAGGGTAAGAAAGAGGACATGGAGTGGAAAAAGAGCCTAGCTGGGCCTTGTCTTGACCCTCAGCCTCCCTACCTCCCTTTCCTCCTGTCCCCTACAGGTGCTCGAGTGCCCTCGGCTGATAGAGACCATAGTTCGAGAGTTCCTGCCTACCAGCTGGTCCCCCGTGGGGTTGGGGCCTACCCCCAGTCTACACAAAGTACCCTGTGCAGCTGCTATGAAACTGCTTCGTGTCCTGGCCTCGGCTGGTAGAAATATTGCTGCCCGGCTGGTGAGCAGGACACAGGGCAGGGTAGGGGTCCTCGAGAAAATGTGGGGCTAGGAGCTAAGCATGGCCCCTGGACTCTGGGTGGCCTGCTCATGGCATCTTCCTCTTCGTCTTGATCCAATTGCTTACAAATGCAACAAAAACCACCAGTTAGGAACCTAGTCCCTGGAGCCTAGTGTGTCTGGTAGGGCCACCTTGCTCTGGTCATGAGAAGAGAGGGCTCCCAAGCCAGAAGAGCCACATACAGAAGCTCACACCTCACCCAGAGCCAAGCAGCCCTGGAAAAGGCCCAGCAAGTGCTTGCTAAAAAGAAGGAGAGGAGGGTAGAGGGTAGGAGAGAGGGGCAGATGGGGTAGCTTCACCCTGGCCCGGAGCTATGACCCTGTGGCATCAGAGGGGCCTGGAACAGGGCAGAGTTGAGTTGATCTCCATAGTGAGAGAACCTGAAGCTGCATGGGACTCCCAGCTGACCCTGATCCCCAGACTTTCTGTCCACCCTCAGTTGAGTAGCTTTGATCTCCGGAGCTGCCTGTGCCGCTTTTTAGCTGAGGCTCCCCAGGAACTGGCCTTGCCTGCAGAGGAAGCTGAGGTGCTGAACACTGAGTCCTTCCGCCTATGGGCTGTTGCAGCCTCTTATGGCCAGGGCTGTGACCTTTACAGGTGAGGAGAGACAGGGGTGGGCTCCCTGGGAGACCCCTCCAGTTCTACATTCTTGCCTAACCTGATGACTCAACCTTGCTCAAGGTTTCAAGCTTGGAGGGAGGCTGAAAATGAGGAAGAGGGGGGATTCTGGGAGTAAAGGCCAGCCAAGGGAGAGTGGAACAAATTCTGTGCTGTTGTGAACAACATTCTGTGCACAACAGCATTGGTATAGATCAGATTTAAATTACCTGTTGGGGGGAAGCCTTGAAGGGCTATCCCTTCAGCCCTCAACCTTCCTTCCTTCTTGAAGCCTACCAGGAGTACCCAGCCTTGGGGCCTGTCCCTTCTGATCCTCCTTAACTAGACTGCAGAGCCCTGCAGCAGGCCTGCCTTGTGTTTTACATCTCCATCTCTCTTCTACACTGAGAGGCAGTCATTGTTCTCCCCAGGGAGCTATATCCAGTGCTGATTCGGGCCCTGCAGGTCATGCCTAAGGAGCTCAGCACCCACCCCCTTCAGCCCCTGTCCATGCAGCGGATAGCCTCACTGCTCACTGTCCTCACCCAGCTGACCTTGGCAGCCAGCAGCACTGCTCTGGAACCCAGCAGGTAGGTTATAGCCCTGAGCTGCCAGCAGAGGCCCCCTACTAGGAGCTCTGGGACAGGCAGGAGAGCCCCCCCAGGGAAGAGTGGCTACAGCTTAGAGGGGAGTCGAGGCAGCCAGACCCTCACTGTGGCCCCTTTTCGTGTTCCTGTAGTGACTCTGCTGAAACCAGTCTGTTGGCCACCCCTTCCTTGATCACTTGGACACAGGTGTCTGGGCTCCAGCCTCTTGTGGAGCCATGTCTAAGACAGACCTTGAAGTTGCTGCCCAGACCTGAGATGTGGAGTGCTCTGGGCCCAGTGCCCACTGCCTGCTTTCTCTTCCTAGATGCCTACTACCAGGCCTGGAGCCAACAGGTGAGTGTTGCCCACCTGCCTTCCACCATGCCTGGGTGCCCTACCTCCGTCCTAACACTCCACCCTATTTCTCTCTGTCTTCACCTCTCTACTCCTCCCTCCCCATCCCACCTTTTCCTACTCTCCACCTTTTCCTTCCTACCTTTCATCCTTTTTCTACCTCCATACATAGTGTAGCTTCCACTGGTGGGGACCAGAGAACCCCGAGCAGCAGCTCTGCCTCCATGGAGCCTTTGTACTCTCAGGACCCCTAGACAGCGGGTGCCAGAGCAACCTCAGGTCTTCTCTCCTCCACAAGGGTCAGAAGGCAGAAGCCTCCAAACACCGACTCTTTTGGGCTCTTGGAATTAGGGACTTGGCCTGGGTACACAGGATGTAGGAGAATGGGTGTCCTGGACTGTCCGCTCAGGGAGCCCCTTGCTTCTCCAGCCAGACTTGTGCCCAGGGGATTGGCTTCAGGACATGGAGCGCCTGTCGGAGGAGTTACTGCTGCCCCTGCTGAGCCAGCCCACTCTGGGCAGCCTGTGGGATTCTCTTGGGTATGTACTGTGTGTGTAGTTGTGGGGGAGGCAGTTTCTCTCCTTGCGGGATTCCGGGATCTAACTCCCTGGTCCGTCCCAGGTGGAATCCCTCAGCCTGAGGGAAACCTGACTCCCTACCAGGCCTTAGTTGGGGGCTCTGAGTACGGTGGGCACTGGTCGCACGGCCAAGCCCCTGCCTGTTCCAGTCTGGCACACATCAGGCTGGAGCCCCCCTCAGCTTCTCCATTCTGCCTCCAGGTGCTGTTCTCCTCTCTGCAACCCACAGTCCTATGCTCCGGCCCCCGAAGCTCTCCCCAGCCTCCTGTCACTGGGCTGCACAGGACGTTGTCCCCCTCTCAGTCTGGCTGGCTCAGCCTCACCCTTCCCGGTCCTCACTTCCCTCCTCTCTCTTCTCAACACTCTGGCCCGGATCCACAAGGGGCTGTGTGGCCAGGTGAGCCTAGGCACCTGGTTAGGTTCCACGCAGGGGGCCAAGGTGCCAGGAGTCAGAAAGAAAGGGGGGGAGGGTGCCCCTTGGGAAAAGGAGGCCTCTTCTGCAAGCACCCATTTTTCTGAGTTTGGCTGGGGAGGGAGCAGCTATCTGGGGACCCCCAGAAGGGATCAAAGTGACCTTCTAGATCTGAACAAGCTTGCTTTTCCTCAGCTGGCTGCTGTATTGGCTGCTCCGGGACTCCAGAACTACTTCCTCCAGTGTTTGGCTCCTACAGCTGCCCCGATCCTCACACCCCTCTCTGTGTGGGCCCTGCGCCATGAGTACCATTTGCAGTACCTGGCACTCACTCTGGCTCAGAGAGCGGTGGGTACCCCCCAACTCTCCATACCTCAGTCTATTCCCTCCACCCCACTTGATCCGCATCCTGTTTCTCTGGAGCCTGAGCTGCTTCTGGCAGGCAGTGCAGTTCTGCTTTCCTCCAGGCATGCCCTCAGCATACAGCCTCTTCGCTTATGTCCTCATTCTCTCGTCTATTTGCTTTGTCCCCTCTCAACCCCCTGGGTCCCCCACCTTCTGCCCACAGGCAACACTTCAGTCAGCGCCGGCCACCAATGCTGCCCTCCATCATGGCATGTCCTTGGCTCTGCTGAGCCGGCTGCTGCCCGGAAGCGAGCACCTTGCCCATGAGCTACTGCTGAACTGTGTATTCCGGCTGGAGTTTCTCCCGTAAGTCCAGGGTTGGTGATATCAGCACAGACCTTTGAGATGGTGCTGTGGTTGTTGACAGAGCAGCCCTAAATTTGGAGCCAGGAGACTTGGGCTTAATTCTCTTTCATCAGTGGATTATACTTAACTTGTCTGAACTTCCATTTCCTCATTAGTAAAATGAGGTTGAGGACAACCACACTAGAGAATTATTATGAGACTTTTGTGCACCTGTATGGTATATAAACTAGTAGACACATGTAATAGCCAAGAGTTACCGAGTGCTTACTCTGTCTCATATTCCCTTAAGTATTTGACTATATTTTAAGTATTTTACTTGTACCATGAGATAGGTATTACAGTTTTTTAAAACTTGCTTTTCAACTACAGTTGACATACAGTATTATAGTTATTTCAGATGTACAACAGTGATTAGACATTTACACACCTTCCAAAGCGATCACCCCAGTAAGTAGATTAGTATTATTATCACCGTTTTACCATGAGGAAACTGAGGCACAGAGAAGTCCTTTAAACTTGCACCTAGGCAGCTGGTTCTAGTGTCCATCCTCTTAACTGCCAGACATATACATGGAAGGGTATTAGGGGAACTGGGAAGACCTAGGAACCTCTGGGAAGCCCTGGAAAGCTGGCATGGCCCTCTAGGTGCTATGGTTCCAGCCCTTATTTTTTACTTCTGGGTTCTGTTACAGGGAAAGAGCATCAGGGGGTCCAGAGGCAGCCGACTTCTCTGACCAGCTATCCTTAGAGAGCAGCAGAGACCCTGGGTGTGGGCGAGGGGCTCTGCTGGCTCAGGCCTGCCAGGACCTCCCCAGCATTCGCAGCTGCTACCTGACCCACTGCTCACTGGCCCGAGCCAGCCTGCTAGCTTCTCAGGCCTTGTACCGAGGGGAGCTACAGCGTGTCCCAGCTCTGCTGCTCCCCTTGCCTAAGGAGCCTCTGCTGCCCACTGACTGGCCTTTCCTGCCATTGATTCACCTCTACCACCAGGCCACAGATACCCCCTCAGGGCTCCCTCCTGCTGACACTGTGGGCACAGCCATGCGGGCCCTGCAGTGGGTGTTAGTCCTGGAGAGCTGGCGCCCCCAGGCCCTCCAGGCTGTGCCACCTGCTGCCCGCCTGGCACGGCTCATGTGTGTGTTCCTGGTGGACAGTGAGCTATTCCGGGAGACCCCAATACAACGTCTGGTGGCAGCCCTCCTGACCCGGCTCTGCCAGCCTGAAGTCCTGCCAAACCTCAACCTGGATTGCCCACTTCCTGGCCTGGCATCTTTCCCTGACCTCTATGCCAACTTCCTAGAGCATTTTGAAGCTGTCTCTTTTGGGGACCACCTCTTTGGAGCTCTGGTACTTCTTCCCCTGCAGCGTCGGTTCAGCGTCACCTTGCGCCTCGCCCTCTTTGGGGAGCACGTGGGAGCCTTACGAGCTCTGGGCCTGCCTCTGACCCAGGTACTTTCTCAGCTCAGCAGAGCCTACCATGGGCATCCTGTATTGGGCCTTGGGATAAGTCGTGAGCAGTGGGGAGCTTTGGTGGGCCTCCAGTTCCTTATTTTACCTCTTGGGGGCTTTGAGAAATTAAAAGAATCCATGAGCCTGCCCATGAGAGGTCCCAGTTCCATTCCTGGACAGGGCACATGCCCAGGTTTGGGGCTCGATCCCCAGTGTGGGGTGTGCAGGAGGCAGCTGATAGATGTTTCTGACATTGATGTTTCTATCTTTCCCTTCCTCTCTCTAAAAAAAAAAAATCAATGAAAACATTAAAAATAAATAAATAAAAGAAAAGAATCCATAAAAAGGGATTAACCTGATATCTGGCATATCCTAGATGTTTGAGGTGCTGTGATCTAGATAAGAGATGCCCTAAATCCCAAGGTAGTTCTGAGTTACTCAGATTTTAGGTGTTTTTTTTTTTTTCATGCTTAAGAATCTTTTTTTATTTATTTTTTTTAACTTATCTTTATTGTTGAATGTATTACAGATGTTCCTCATTTTTCCCCCATTGACCCCCTCCTCCCCATTCCTGCCCCCCTCCTGCTTTTCCCCACACTGTTGTCTGTGTCCATTAGTTATGCATATATACATATAAGTTCTTTGGTTTATTTCTTCCCACCCCCCAACCCCCCTTCCCTTTGAGGTTTGTCAGTCTAACAACCAATTTGTACTTCTTAATCCCTTCACCTTTTTCACCCCTCCCCCCAGCCCCCACCCATCTGGTACCCAACAAAAGTTCTCTGTATCTATGAGAATGTTTCTGTTCTGCTTGTTCATTTTGTTTGTAGATTCAATTGTTGATAGATATGAATTTATTGCCATTTTGTTTGTTCATATTTTTTTATCTTTTTTTTCAAGAAGATCCTTCAGCATTTCATACAATAATGGTTTGGTGGTGATGAACTCCTTTAGCTTTTCCTTGTCTGGGAAACTCTTTATATGGCCATCGATTCTAAATGACAGCTTTGCAGGATAGAGTAATCTTGGTTGTAGGTTCTTGCTTTTCATCACTCTGAATATTTCTTGCCACTCCCTTCTGGCCTGCAAAGTTTCTTTTGAGAAATCAGCTGACAGTCTGATGGGAACTCCCTTGTAGGTAACTAACTTCTTTTCTCTTGCTGCTTTTAAGATTCTCTCTTTGTCTTGAACCTTTTGCATTTTGATAATGATGTGTCTTGGTGTGGGCCTCTTGGGGTTCATGTTGTTTGGGACTCTCTGTGCTTCCTGGACTTGTATGTCTGTTTCCTTCACCAAGTTAGGGAAGTTTTCTGCCATTATTGTTTCAAATAGGTTTTTGATTTCTTGTTCTCTCTCTTCTCCTTCTGGCACCCCCAAGATGCGAATGTTGGCACGCTTGAAGTTGTCCCAGAGGCTCCTTACACTATCCTCATTTCTTTGGATTCTTTTTTCTTTTTGCTGTTCTGATTGGGTGTTTTTTGCTTCCTTATATTCCAAATCGATGGTTTGCTTCTTGGATTTACCTACTCTACTATTGAATCTGTGTAAATTATTCTTTATTTCAGTTAGTGCCTCCTTCATTTCTGACTGGTCCTTTTTTATGCCCTTTATGCCCTCTCTAAGTTCACTGAGGTTCTCACTAAGTCCATTGAGCATCCTTATAAGCAGTGTTTTGAACTCAGCGTCTGTTAGGTTGCTTAACTCCATTTCACTTAGTTCTTTTCCTGGAGTTTTGTTCTGTTGTTTCATTTGGAACCTGTTTCTTTGTCTCCTCATTTTGGCTGCCTCCCTCTGTTTGTTCCTATGTATTACTTAGCGAGAGGTATAGGGCTAGCTGAGACCAGATGCTGCTTGTTTGAAAGAATTTAGGAAAAGCTGAAGCAGGCTCCAAGACAGGCCAATCCTATGGTAAAGCAACTGGCAACAGCTTGGGTGGGCCTGAAAGCTGGGTGGGGCGGGGCCTCAGGGCATCACCAGGGCGGGGCCAACAGTGTGAGCCAGTTAGCTGGAGTCCCAGATATGGCGGCGTCTGCCGGCCCAGGGAAGGGCTCACCAAAGGAACAAAAGCCTCTGATAGCACATCTGTCCAGGAGAAAACTGACTCTCCAGCGCTTGCTCCAATGCCAAACAGCTCAGTTCTTCCCCATATGACTCTGGTGCCTTTCAGGCTCCTTCCCGCACGCTGGAGCCTGGAGGGAGGGAGTCCGAGTAAGTCCGTGTGCGGGCCCTTTAAGAGGAGCTGCCTGGGCTCCAGCCGCCTCAGCCTCAGTTCCCGCTGATTTTTCCAGCCAGAAGTTATGGGGACATCTCTTCCTGGCACTGGAACCCTGAGCTGGGCGCCTGGTGTGGGACGGGGACCCCTCAGTCCTCAGGGAGGACCTTCCCAGCCAAGGTGTCCTCTTAATTTTTATCTGCCACACGTGGGTGTGGGACCAGCCCTTCTCGCCTCCACCCCTCCTACCAGTCTCGATCCTGCGGCTGCTGCTTTAATTTCGTAGTTGTAGGATTTCCATTCAGCTCTATGTCAGGCAGTTTTGAATGATGGTTATTCTGTAGTTTAGTTGTAACTTTGATGTGGTTGTGGGAGGACGCGATACTGCGTTTACCTACACCGCCATCTTGACCGGAAGTCCTCCAGATTTTAGGTGTTAAGTCAGGATTCAGAGAAGGGAAAGTTGGCTTCCCATAAGGAGAAGATTTTGTGAAAGAAGTGGGAATTGACTTAGCATTGACCAGGCATATACCTAATGGAACAGCATAAGCAAAAGCTCAGAGGCAGAGAGGGATATGACAGGGTCTGGGTGGAGGAAGGAGTCTAGAACAGATTTCGGTTTGGGAACTTGTTGGAAACAAGGCTAACAAGTTTTAGAGGGTCTCAAATATCAGGCTAAGGAGTTAAATTTATAAGCCGTAAAGAGCTATTTCTTTTTTTTAAGATTTGGTTTTCAAATTATCATTATAACATTCTGGTAAACTTAAAATAGAAATCTTTTAGCCCTGGCCAGTTTGGCTCAGCGGTTAGAGCTTCGGCCTGCGATCCAGAGAGACCCAGGCTCGGTTCCCGCTAAGGGCACGTACCTCGGTTGCAGTTTGTCCCAGGCCCCGGTTGGGGTCGTGTGGGTGGCAACCAGTCGATGTGTCTCTCTCACATCGATGTCTCTCTCTCTCTTCCTCCCTCTCTCCCTCTCACTCTATCTGAAGATAAATGCAAAAAAAGTGTCCTCGGGTGAGGATTAAAAAAATAGAAATCTTTTAGTATATAAATACATAATATATGTATATAAAGTATAAGTGTATATTTTATATAAAAGCAGTAAAATTTTTTTTTTGAGAATTAAAAAGAACATTATCATAGTCATCCATAATCTACCTCACTGTTCAGTGGTAACCAGTTTGATTTTGACTTATCTTTTTCTAATTTTCTCTATATGTATATATATTTTTATAAAATTGGGATCATTGCATAATGTTTTTTTTCATTTAATGAGTACATAAGAAGCATTTTCCATATCATTAAATATAGAAGACATCCACATTTTTATTATTATATAAAAATCCATTGTGTAGGTGTACCCCAGTTTATTTTATCAGGACCCATTAAAGAATTGTTTCTTTAAAGTTGTTTCTGAATTTCTGCTATTTTAAGTAACTTTACGATAAACAGTATTGACAGCTTTATCTCTATTTCTTTCATGATCATTTCTGCACAGAATTAAGAATTTTTTTTTTTTTAAAGAATAGTTTATTGATTTTTAGAGAGAGAGAGAGATCTATGTGAGAGCGCAACATCGATTAGCTGCCTCCTGCACACCCCCTACCAGAGATTGAGCCCACAATCTGGGCATGTGCCCTTGAACAGGAATTGAACTGGCATCCTCTTGGTTCATGGGACTATGCTCAACCAACTAAGCCACACCAGCCAGGGCAAGAATTTTATTTTTTTTAAGAGAGGAAGGGGGAGAGAGCGAGAGAGAAACATCAGTGTGAGGGAGAAACATCAGTGGGTTGCCTTCCGCACATGCCTCAAATGGGGATCGAACCTGCAACCTGGGTATGTGCCCCAACAGGGAATTGGACCTGCCATGTTTTGGTGCATGGGACAACGCTCCAAACAACTGAGCCACACTGGCCAGGGCGAGATTTATTTATTTATTTATTTATTTATTTATTTATTTATTTATTTATTGGTATGTGCCCCTGGCGGGAACCGAACCCAGGACTCTCTGGTCTGCAGGCCGACGCTCCAACCGCTGAGCCAAACTGGCCAGGGCAAGATTTATTTTTAAGAAGAGAATCACTGGTCCAAAGAACATGAACATTTTTTTCTTTTGTTAATCCTCACCAGAGGATATTTTTCCATTGATTTTTAGAGAGAGTGAAAGGGAGGGAGGGAGGGAGAGAAAGAGAGACATTGATGTGAGAGAGACACATCCATCGACTGGTTGCCTCCCACACAACCCTGACTGGGGCTGGGAATCAAACCCACTAACCCTTCGGTCCACAGGCTGACTAACCATGGAGCCAAACTTGCCAGGGCAGAGCATGAACTTTTGAAAGGTTTAATGAGAGCCCTGAACCAGTGTGGCTCAGTTGGTTGGAGTGACGTCCCATGCACCAAGGGGTTGCTGGTTCGATTCCCAGTCAGGACACATACCCAGGTTGTGGGCTCAGTCCCCGGTTGGGTTGCGTGCAGGAGGGAGCTGATCAGTGATAGGCTCTCACATTGATGTTTCTCTCTCCCTCTCCCTTCCTCTCTCTTTTTTTTTTTTTTTTTTTTTTTTTGGTACATGCCCCTAGCAGGAACCGAACCCGGGACTCTCTGGTCCACAGGCTGATGCTCCAACCGCTGAGCCAAACTGGCCAGGGCTCCCTTCCTCTCTCTTAAAATCAATAAAAATTAAAAAATATATTTTTTTAAGTTTTAATTAGTTTTTTTTAATCTTCATCCGAGGATATGTTTTTATTGATTTGAGATAGTGGGGAAGGGAGAGAGAGCAATCAGTTGCCTCCTGTACACACCCCAACTTGGTATTGAACCTGCAACCCCGGTATGTGCCCTGACCTGGAATCGAACCAGCAACCCTTCAGTGCACAGAACGGCGCTCCAACCAACTGAGCCACACCGGCCAGGGTTGAAAGGTTTGCTAATGTAATTGAGCAGTTGAACATGACATTTTGAAAGTTTTGATTTTAAGTAGATGTTTAAACAAGTAGTGGTAGGCAGTAGAAATATATAACTGCTTCTCAGTTTCCCCTGCTTTCCAGCTTTTCAGTCTTTAACCTTATTGTTTTTTGTTTTGTTTTTTATCCTCACCCGAGGACATTTTTCCATTTTTTGTTCAGATAGAGTGGGAGGGAGAGAGAAGAAGAGAGAGAAACATCAACGTGAAAGGAACACACTGAGTGGCTGCCCCCCGCACGACCCAACCAGGGGCCGGGACAAATCGCAACCGAGGCACGTGCCCCTATTGGGAACCAAACCCGGGTCTCTCTGGACCGCAGGCCAACGCTCCAACCGCTGAACCAAACTGGCCAGGGCTTTAACCTTATTCTTGTGATAGAGAGGGAAGTATGTCTGTCTAGGACCTGACCTCTGCCCTCATGATTTGATTCATGTGACCATTAACTATTCACCCTGTTGTCCAGTGATACGTATTCCCACCCTCACCCTCTGCCTATTTCATCTTCCCTGTCACAGTTGCCAGTGTCTCTAGAATGCTACACAGGGCCTCCTGAAGACAACCTGGCCCTCCTTCAGCTCTACTTCCAGGCCCTGGTTACTGGTGCACTCCGTCCACACTGGTGCCCAGTGCTCTATGCCGTGACTGTGGCTCATGTCAACAGCTTCATCTTCTCCCAGGATCCAAAGAGCTCAGTAAGTTACATCCCCATCTCCAGAGGGAGGAAGGGAAACTGCAATTGTGCTGCCTTTGGGCCAGCTGGAGAGGAGGTGAGGGCCAGGCAAGGCTAGCAATGTGTACCAGCCCTTGGCCCAGTGCCACCTCTCCCTGTTCTGCCTCTAGGACAAGGTAAAGGCTGCCCGCAGGAGCATGCTACAGAAAACTTGGTTGCTGGCAGATGAGGTAGGCTTGGGCACATCCTGGAGGATGGGAGAATAGAAAGTCTTCGAGATCAGAGCTCTCAACAGGATCTCACTACCCACTTCATAAAGTTTCTTTCCTTTTTGCAGGGTCTCCGGCAGCACCTCCTTCACTATAAGCTTCCTAATTCTACCCTCCCAGAGGGCTTTGAGCTATATCCCCTCTTGCCCCCTCTGCGTCAGCAGTATCTCGAGAGACTGACCTCGGGGATGACCCAAAATGGGGTATCAGAGACCTAGTATGAAGAGATGAAGAGATGGATACATTTTCCTGGAATTCACCAACAGATGCCTGGCCAGACAGAAGGGCTTTGTGTCCTGAGAGAGGGCAGAAGACAAAGGAGCAGAGGGGCTTGCCTTATTGGGAGCAGGCTGTTTGCATCTTTTGGAGCAGAGAGAGCCCTACCATTATGTCCTGGTATCTGGAGCTCAGGCTCTTGGGCTTCTGAGGATCAGTACTGGGAGTGAAGGGTGATGTAGCTCTTTACCCACTCAAGACAAATTAAGTACACCTCTCCCGTTCCTGCTAACCCAGCCTAGGGCACAGGAACGCTATAGCTGTGCACTGAAATAAACAATTTTTTTTTTCTCCTGGGAATCTGATTTGGACTGATTTTAGATGGGTTAGTTTAGAATTGGTATCAAGGGTTGGGTTATCCCAGGGGAGAAGTGTGAGTGAGACAGAGGAAGAATCATGAGTGGAAGGTGAAAACTGTGTTCACATGTGGAGACGGCAAAAATGTGGGTCCCCGTTCTGGAATGGAGCCAGGTCAGGGCAATGTTCTTGGGATTGTGGGCATTTCTGGAAGGACTCTCTCAGCAGTTCCCTTGAAGTAGAGGTATTCTTAACAAAGTAGGTCAGCATCTTGTCTTATGGTCCCCTGTTTCCATCAACAGTTATCCTGGGATATGAAGAGGCCAAAAGTCAGACTGTTGCAGTAGCTGTTTGTGTTACCTGTTTGAGCTGCTATAGATACCATAGACTGGGCGGCTTATAAGCAGAAATTAATTTTTCCCAGTTCTGGAGGTTGGAAAGTCCAATATCAAGGTGCTGGCAGATTTGGTATCTGGTGAGGGACTGCTTCCTGGTTCATACACAGCTCTAATATGGCAGAAGGGACAAAGGAGCTCTCTGGTATCTCTATAAGGGCACTAATCCAGTTCTACCCACAGGGGTGGAATCCTCATGACTAATCCCTTCCCAATGACCCCCACCTCCAAATACCCTCACATTGGGGATTAGGTTTCAACCTATGAACTTGGTAGGGACACAACCATTCAGTCTTTAGCACTGTCCTACAAACACCCCTTCCATTATGGACTTTATTGGTGGCAGGCAAAGCCCAGGGAGGAGTGGGTCAAAACATAAACTTTGGTTCATTGGTTCATCTCTCTTTTGATAAGAGTTTCTAATACAAGCTGTCACTTGTTGTGTGGAATTATTTATCATTATTGTGTTTGTAAGTCATCAGAATGAGTCTGGTGTGCCCTATCAGTAGATAGAACCCACTCCCCATAAATGGAACTGCTGAACACAGTATTATACAATAGGTTTTGTTAAGCAACTACTGAATCTGCAAATAGCAGTAATTCTTTTTTTTTTTTTTTAATTTTTTTTCTTTATTGATTCTAGACAGAGAGGAAGAGAGAGAAACATCAATGAGAGAGAACATCGATTGGCTGCCTCCTGCATGCCCCCCACTGGGGACTGGGCCCACAACCTGGGCATGTGCCCTGACTGGGAATCAAACTCTTGGTACATGGGTCGATGCTCAACCACTGAGCCACACCAGCTAGGCAATAGCAGTAATTCTTTTTTTTTTTTTTTATCCTCATTGGAGGACATTTTTGCATTTATCTTCAGATAGAGTGGAAGGGAGAGAGGGAGGAAGAGAGAGAGAGAAACATTGACGTGAGAGAGACACATTGACTGGTTGCCACCCACACAACCCCAACTGGGGCCAGGGACAAACTGCAACCGAGGTACATGCCCTTAGCAGGAACCAAACCCGGGACTCTCTGGTCTGCGGCTGACACTCTAACCGCTGAGCCAAACCGGCCAGGGCAGCAGTAATTCTTAAACTTATGTGACAAAATCACCTGGACAATGTGTTAAATTGCTGGGCCCTATACCAGTGTTTCTGATTCAGCAGGTCTAGGGTGAAACCCAAGAATTTACATTTCTAACAAGTTCCCAGGTGATGCTGATGCTGCTGTCCTGGCTTAGTCTTACTTTGAGAACCATTGGCTTACAGAGACCTTGCAAAGTTAGTTCTATGACCTCATAGTGGAATATCTATAGAGTTAAATAGGGCATGGGCACCGGAGCTTTTACAAAATCACTGTTGTATGTACATCTAGCAGTATACACTCAGAGACTTTACCAAGTACCTAGCTACTATAGCTTCATTTCCCAGTGTTTTATATTAAACACAGGCCTCAGCCTACAAAGTTAGTACTTTGTGCAAAAGAGTGAGGAAGACACAAAACTATCTGAAGGCTGAATGGCCCTCACAGCTGTAGGATGCCTTGTGACTTACAGAGCAATTTCCCTTACTTTGATTTTTATAGGTGGTAGGGAAACTGTCTCAGAACAGTTGTGACAGTACCATCACCCATTGACCAGAGATGCTAGTACAGTACTAGCACTAATATCATCAGGATTCAGGCTTTTACACCATCACAATCAAGTTGTGCACAAAGTTAACACAAGCAATGGAATTGTATGAGGTGAACCCAGAAATCCATGTTTCTGAGGGTGTTGGGAGGTGCAGCCTTACAGTCACACTGAATGACACAAGTAATGGCAAGTGTTGATGCCTTACCTGGGGCAGGTAAAAAAATTTTTTTTCCTTTATTGATTTTATTTTATTTTTTCATTTTTTTTCTTTATTGATTTTAGAGAGAGAAGAAGGCAGAGGGAGAGAGAGAGACAGAAACATCAATGAGAGAAAACATCTATTGGCCACCTCCTGCATGCCCCCCACTGGGGATTGGGCCCACAACCTGGGCATGTGCCCTGACCAGGAATCAAACCAGCAACCTCTTGGTGCATGGGTCGATGCTCAACCTCTGAGCCACAGCAGCTGGGCTTACTTGGGGCAGTTTGTTTGTTTATATCCTCACCTGAGGACATATTTCCATTTTTGTTCAGATAAGAGTGGGAGGGAGAGAGAAAGACAAACATCCTTGCGAAAGGGACAACAGACACATTGAGTGGCTGCCTCCCGCAGGGCCCCAACCAGGACCAGAAAGAATCGCAACCCCCTGACCGGAATCAAACCCAAAACTCATTGGTCCGAGGGCCAAGGGCCAATGCTCTAATCTCTGAGCCAAACCGGCCAGGGCTTACTTGGAGCAGTTTAAAGAACACTTCCTATGTGTTATCACAGTTGTCACTACCAGTGAAGTGTGCACACACCCCACTGTTACTGATATGAGAGACCTAGAAGCCCCATGTGGGGTGCCTGGGGTGTGGCTCTCCACTTTTTCACAATCCTGCTTCAAAAGGGTGGAGACACTTCCTACACTATCTAGTACCCAACCCATTCCCTGGGGCAGCCAGTGGCAGACCCAGTGGCTGGAGACTTGAGTCCTGTGTGGGGGACTTTGCAAGGTTCTTCCAGGAAGCTTGGGGACCTCTCTGACCACACGCCCCACCCTTCCCTCCTTCGAAATCGCAGGGTCTGAGGTGGGAGTGGCCAGGCTGGCTTTAGGACCCGGAGGTGTCTATCGAGCAGCTGGCCACTCCTGAAAGTGGCAGTTGGAGCCTTAGAGGCTGGGTCTGAGTCGGCAACTCTAGATGCAGTGGAACAGGTGATGGGCCGCTACTGCCAGCTGCTGCTGTGACTTGGAGCTGCGAGTAAGTGCTTTCTGACAGCCAGAGAACTGTCTGGCTGGAGGCACTTTCCTAGGGTTGGGGACTGCCGTCGCAACAGTCTGGGTCCCAATGGCTCCTTCAGAGGCTCCAAACCCTTGCAGCCAACTCTCCCAGTGGGTACTTTGAAAATGTGGGCTGAGAAGTGCGGTGTGTGCCTGAATCCTAGGATCCCTATCACTCAGCTGGAGAAGGAGGGACAGGCGCTGGGGTCTCAGCACCGCCTGGGGGCGGGGCCACCAGGCTAAATCGAAGAACAGGTTGGGGTTCTGCAGTACCGACCTCAGGGCGACTCCCATGTCACTCACTGGGAGGGGCTCTCCAGGAGAGAAACTTGCAGAGGTATCAGCCGGCACCCCACGGGGCTGCGGGGCTGCAGCGACCAAAGCTGGGTTGGGGCTGCCTTCCAGGCGCTAGTATGCACTAACTAGGTGGGGTTAGGAGCGTGGCCTCGAGAGGCAAGTCTGGCTCTTGAGAGGTTTTCTCTTCTCCTTTTCCACATTAACATCCTGCCCTCCCTCGCAACCCCGCTGTCTCCCTGTCACCTTTCAGGAGCCATTCTCTGCTCCAGCTCCGAGTCCCAGGCTCCTTTTTTGCTATCCGCACCCTCGCCAACTCCAAGCCCCCAGGACACGAACGTCACCGACCCAGCGACCCGCATAGCGGCTTGGAGCCAGCCTCTCCGCCAGTTTCCTCAGGTGAGCTCCAGGCTCCTTCCTCCCTTCTCTACCCACCATACCTGGACCGGGCTGGTGCTCTATGATCCTTTCCTCCTTCCCGGCTCCCAGACACGGAGGGGCCTTGGCAGTTCTCCACCTGCGGGGCCCACATAAACAGTGCGACGACGGGGAGCATTGTGGTGGTGACAGTGGGGGCCGCTCGAACTCCGAGAGGCATGCAGTTGTGGTGGGCGCCAGGCCCCGGCCAGGATCTGTAACTGCGGAGCGGGGATAGACGTGGGTGTTAACCTATGAGTCAGAGGTTCTACAGTCACCAGAAGGCAGGCCACGTGCCCGCCACATTGCGTCTCGGGGTGTTCTGCAGCAACGTGAGGCCCCAGGGACCTTGACTGTCCCTTCTTTGAGCGGAACTCTGGGGAAGGGTGGCAATAGTCGCCACCGAGTTAGCCCATACCCAGGAGCCTGTTCCCGCCAAGCAGAGGACCCATAACCAGCGGCGGAGCCAAAGGGTGGCTTGAGCCTCTTCCCATCCCATCTCCATCAAGCCTCCTGAAATAGTGTAAAATCTCATTTTATGGTATGTAAACCTAGTCTCCTATCTCTTCAAAATCGACCACGGCCTCTAAGTCCCTCAGGTAAGAAATTCTGGAGTCGTCTGCCACCAACCTCTGCCCCAGGACCCAAGGTGAGGGCTTGGGGACTCGGCACCCTCTGTCCGAAGGATCTCAGCTTCCGGAGCCGCGGGCGGTAAAGGCGCCAAGAACCACCTGTCACGGATGCATGGCGTCTTCCTCTCGGCTGTCTTCTCCCTTGGTCGCGTGAGGCAGCAGGGAGAGGACACCGGTCCCTGAGTAAGCGGAGCCAGTGGGAAGGGGCTGGGTCTTCGAAGGGAGGGAGCGCTCCTTGGTGTTCAGACTTCCGCACTGCGGGGAGCGCTCGGGCCCTAGCGAACGGCGCCCGCTGCCGGCAGGGAAGCCCAGAGAGCCAGTGCGTCTCCCCCGGAGAGTCTCGGGCCGCTGAGGAGCACGCGGCGGCAGACGGGACTGAAGGGGTCCCGGGGCGGCGGCGGGACGCCACCTGCGTCTTTCGGGTAAGTGCCAGCCTCGGGCGGGGCGCTCAGCGGGGAATCCCACACCTCCCCCGCGGGCGCACACTTCAGCTCTACGTACCCGCCTTGGGGTCTCAAAGTCCCTGGGTCTGGCTGGGAGCCGCAGGGGTGGGAGCCCTCGCCCAGTGCCCCGTCCTCCCTCGACGGCTGGAGGGCCCGCAGCTGCCCGCAGGCGAGCTGGAGCCGCTGCTGCTGGCGGCCGGAGGCGGTCGGGCCTACCCGCGGCGGCCGCGCGGAGGCTGGACTCAGGCAGCCCCGGAGAAAACGGAGAGCCGCTCCGAGGCGCCCGGGAGCAGCGGGAGAGGCGGGCGGCAGGTGAGCGCGTGGGGCCGCGGGGAGAGGCCGGAGTGCTCTCGGTCCCTGCTGCCAGCCATCCTTCTGTCGCTCTGCAGGTGAAGGAGCGGCTCGACGTCGCGGGCCTCCTCTCCGCAGGCCAGTCGCTCACTGCGGGGGGCGGGGGGCGGGGGGTGCGCGGGGGGAGCGGGGGCCCCAGAGCTGCGCGGAGGCCTGGGCTGCCCTGGGCTGGGCCGCAGCCGGCGGCTTCGGGGCGGCAGCGGGGTCTGCGCTAGGGGTGGTGGCGGCGGCTACCGGAACTGGGCAGCCCCCACGGTGAAGTGAGGTTAAAGCCTTAGAACAAACTGAGTCCCTGAGAAGAATGGATGGGAAAGGTGTGGAACCCCGCTCCAGGGCAAAGCAGATAGAGTAATAGCTCTTAGAAAAACGCGTCAGCCCTGGCCGGTTTGGCTCAGCGGTTAGAGCGTCAGCCAGCAGACCAGGGAGTCCCGGGTTGGGTTCCCGCTAAGGGCACGTACCTCGGTTGCAGTTTGTCCCCGGCCCCGGTTGGGGTCGTGTGGGTGGCAGCCACTCGATGTGTGTCTCTCACATCGATGTTTCTTTCTCTCTCTTCCTCCCTCTCTCCCTCCTGCTTTATCTGATAAATGCAAAAATCTCCTCAGGTGAGGATAAAAAAATAAATAAGAAAAAGAGGTCAGAAAAAAGGAAAAAGAAAATGAGACTTGATAAGTTGCAAGTCACTCTTGCAGACAGGACTCCCTAGATTTTCATTTAAATCCAGGATGTTTTCCATCATAACAGATCCCCTCCTTGTTCTGCAGTAGTTGCAGGAACTTAGAGCTGGCCAAATTAGCAAGCTGAGCAGACAGGCAGAAAGGCAGGGATAGTTTAAATCAGTAGATCTAAAAGTGTGGTCCCTGACCAAGTAGTATCAGCACCACCTAAGAAATTGTTAGAAATGCAAACTCTCAGCTCCTCTGCAACCTACTGAATCAGAAACTCTAGGGAAGGGTCCCAGCCATCTGTGTTTCAGTCAATCCTAGGTGATTCTAATACACTCGAGTTTGGAAACCACAGGTGTAAAGAACAGAGTCTTTGTGTCTGCCTTGGCCGTACTGTTTGTAAATACTTTATATACATCTTCTCCCATTATATACAGTCTCTCCCATTTTATAGCTGAGGACATGGGACCAGAGGGGTCAGATGGACCAGGAGGTGTCCCAGCCAGCCTGAGATAGGCCTACAGGTTCCAGCTGATTATTCCCTTCCCACCTCTCTGACTCCTGGCTCCCACTTGTGAACTGGCAGCACCTGTATTGTAATGCTAGCGTAGAGGAGGCCACCCTGGGATTTCCACTGGGAGACTCCAGCTTCCTCATATTCATGAGCCATCTTCCCAGCAGTGAGGCAGCTGTGTGCCCCTTCCTCCCTCTATCACCTTCCATTTCCAGGAGGTGATGCCTCAGAGACTGATATTCTCTGGGCTGATGGGGAAGATGGAGTATCCTTCCTCCACCCAGCAGTGAGCTCTACCTGCAGCCTCTGGCAGATATTAGCTCCTGCCCCCAACCTTTCAGCCTGGCCTAGCCCTTTTCCTCAATCCCTGAGTCCACTCCCATCTGATCCAGCAACTCTGCACTGTGTACTACCTGCTTCTTGCACAGGACAGAAATATTTGGGAACTGGGCTATCAGTTGTGATGCCAGTATGGAGCATTCTGGGGTGCTTTTCAAGTATCTCCTTGCTAGGAATTCTCCTCAAATACAGTTCCAGAAGAGGGAGTATGCAGGCCTGACTCAAGTCCCCCAAGACCTCCCACTCACTCTTTTTTTTTTTATCCTCACCCGAGGACATTTTTCCATTTTTTGTTCAGATAGAGTGGGAGGGAGAGAGAGGAAGAGAGAGAGAGAGAGAGAGAGAGAGAGAGAGAGAGAGAGAGAGAGAGAGAGAGAGAGAGAAACATCGACGTGAAAGGGACACATCGAGTGGCTGCCTCCCGCACAACCAACCAGGGCAGCCAGGGAAACCAGGGCCGGGGACAAATTGCAACCGAGGTATGTGCCCCTAGTGGGAACCGAACCCGGGTCTCTCTGGACCGCAGGCCAACGCTCTAACCCGCTGAGCCAAACCGGCCAGGGTGACTCACTCTTAAATGCCTGGCACTACTCCTTGTTCCAAAGTGCGGGGCTAGACAAAAGTATGTGGCTGACAAAAGTATGTATGTGTCCCCCCCATCCCACCCCACCCCACCCCACATTGTCCTCCCTTACTCTGCAGTATCAGTTCTTTTACTCAGTCACAGAGAACCATGGAGAAGTGGAGAGCGAACTGTACCTCAATTGCAGTCATTGCCTTTTGAAAGACTGCCAATGGCAGGCAGAGTTCTGGTTGGTCAAATGCATGTGACCAGAGGGCATGGAGCTCACTGTGAATAACATCACCTGCAGGAGTATGTTCTGCTTTATCCAAGATCTAGACTCTTGGGGCCACTAGCTGAGAAGAGCAGTAGGGTACTGGGAACATTGCCTGCTGTGTGCCAGGCACTGTGTTGGGTGTGGGCAGGAGACTGGAAATGTATCAGTGAATGCTCTGCCTTCAGGGAGTATGTAGTCTAGTGGTCTAGTGTGGGAGGGGCACTATCTATCTATCTAGATATATGGATCTGTCTATCTATCTATCTATCTATCATCTATCTATCTATCTATCTATCTATCTATCTAATCTAGAGATTTATTTCAAAGTGACAATTGGCATGGGGATGTAAAGTGTTTTAGGCATTCTCAGGAGGGAGAGGTTGTGTTTGTCTAGGATAAGTGGGAAAAGCATCAGGGAAACACCTGAGCTGAGTCTTGAGGCATGGGTAAAACCTGGGCTAGAGGGACAGAGAGGAGCTTCCCACTGGAGGGCTTCCCACTGGGGGTATCTCTCTTTCTCCCTAGACCTGCCCCACTCCCAGGCCCTCTGGTTCTATTAGTGGCTGTGATGGCGACATCTACACTGAGCCTCCTTATGGTATGTAGGGAGGGGTCCTCATTCTGGGTACAGATCATCCAGCAGGCATGTCTGATTCAAGGCTGCCCTCCTCTCCACTGAGCTGTGTAGGGTCTCAGGGACAGACATGGCTGATTTCAAGCCCCCTACTCCTGGCCGAGCAATGAGCAATGGTGAACTCCTCTGGGGTTCTAAGGGTAGACGCAGCTGAGGAGGCCCAGGGGTAAACATTTGCCTTAATGGGTGTCTGTAGAAGTGTCCTGGGCAGGGGGAGATAAAGGAGGGTGGGGCTGTTGGGCAGGTAGAGAGTGTGGCATTGTTCCTCCCACTCTCAGTGAACCATAAGAAGTGGCAAGGCCTGTAAGGAACAAGACTGCCAGGCCCTGAGCTCGAGCTGAGCAAGCTTCAATCCACCATCAGGACAGCCCCCAATCCCTACTACTGCCAGATGGGGCTTGGCGCACCCCAGTCCTGGCCTCTGCCCCCAGGGCTTGCTGAGATTTCCCCAGACAATGTCACTCTGCGCAGGTGGGTCCTTCCCCTCCTACTGAGAACCTATGTACTTCTGAATCCCCACCCCCATCCTGCTCCCTGCTGTGGTGAATTATGGATCCTAGTGGGCAGCTGCTGACCCAAACACCTTGTGTAGAGGAGATAGAGGCCAAAGAAGCTCCAAAAGGGAAAATAACTTGTCCAGGGTCAGATGTCATCCCCAATTCTGAGATGGTAGGGATCCTAGAATATGATTCCTTTGGAGCAAGGGTTGCCCCCACCTCAGGTTGTCTGCAAGGACCTAAGGGTAGGCCTCATACAGACTCCCACCCCCACCCTGACCCCTATACCTGCCCCCTCTTCTGCCCTGGCTCTGTGCCAGTCAACATTGCCTCTGCAGGGCTTACACGTGGGGACATGCTATAATGTAAAGAAAGTTCAGACCCTCAGATAAGGCCAGCTTGGCGATGGAGTGGGAGAAGGGACATAACGAGACTCTAGACTCTCTAGAACCCTTCCCCAGGCTCAGCTACCCACTCCCAACCTGACTTCATGCAGAGCCCTGGGCCATGCTGCCTTTGCAGAGGTCTGTGAGGGCTGGTTATTGGCCTTTCTGAGGACCCCAGCCAGCCCCCTGCAGGTGGCTATCAAGGTGAGAGGGGGTGGGGCTTCTGGCTGGGGATAGGAGACAGGGTTCCATGGAGGGAGAAACAGTTGCTGATGCTAGGGTCAATCCACCCTCCTGACGTGTCTGGGGAACTCAGGAGTTCTGTGCCCTTTTCCTCCCCAGATTCTGGAACTCTGCTCTCCTTAGGAGGAGCTGGGTTTGCTCACGTGGGCGCTCATCAGGTGCTCCTGGGACCAGGGGCCGGGTGGAAGTTGTGGGGAAGCTCCCGGAACTGCCTGTGGGAACAGCCTCTCTTCACCCCTGGGGCTGAAAGGTAGCAAGTCTAGGGACATAGAGGTCCCCTCCAGTTTTGTGGCACCTAAAGCATGGTTTCTCTCCCTGCTCAGCAAGTTTAGCCATCAAAACATTGTGCGCTGTGTGGGCTCAGCCTCCAGACTGCCCCTCCCCTAATTCTGCCAGAGTTGATGTCTGCAGGGGACATGAAGAGTTTCCTGAGGCACAGCAGGCCACACCTGGTAAGACCCTTCTCCCAGCCTTCCGGGTCCCTCTAAAGAACCTGTCAATGTATGCCAAAACCTTCATGGACTAATGCACCTCTGCCCAACCCAGGGCCAGCTGTCACCTCTGACCATGCAGGACCTGCTCTAGCTGGCCCAGGACATAGCCCAGAGCTGCCACTACCTGGAGGAAAAGTGCTTCATCTACAGGTCAGGAGTCATCCTGGCCCATGGGACCCCTTAGCCCAACTCCCTGCCCAAGAAAGAGACCTTTCACATAATTTTTATGCAAGTAGATCAGAGCTAGAGATTTTGAGTTCTAGCAAAGACATTGCTGCGAGGAACTGCCTGCTGAGCTGCAGTGGGCCCAGCCAAGTGGCCAAGATTGGGGACTTTGGGATGGCTAGAGATGTCCACAGGGGTGGGGCCTGGAAAGTAGGGAAGGCTGCTGCTTCAGGGGAGTTTCCCAGCAGCCCCATAATCTGAATAACTCATCACTCCCCTCCTTCCTCCTGTAGAGCCAGTTATTACCAAAAGGGGGCCCAGGCTCTGCTGTTGGCCAAGCAGATGCCCCTAGAAGCCTTCCTGGAGGGCATCTTCACATCCAAGACAGACTCCTGGTGATTCCATGCCCTCCCCCTCCCCTGCCTTGGGCCACCTCATGGAAGGGGAAGCTGTGCCTGATGGGCTTTGCCAGGTTCCCCCCACTCATGATGCAGGTCTTTTGGGGTACTTCTCTGGGAGATCTTCTCACTAGGCCCTACCCTGGGCACACCAACCAGGAGGTGCTGGACTTCATAGTCAGAGGGGGATGGGTGGACCTCCCAGGGGCTGTCCAGGGCCTGTGTAGGACTATGCAGTGCTGCCCAGGGAGGGTGTCCTTCACAGCCATGGTTGAGCACAAACCCCTGCTTCTCCCCAGGTATCGTATCATGACCCACTGTTGGCAGCACCAGCCTGAACTCTGCCCTAGTTTTGCCAGCATCTTGGAGTGTCTTCATTACTGCACTCAGGTGTGCCTGTCACCTGCCCTGACCATCTTGGTCTTGGGGGTCAGAAGGGAGGCCATAAAACAACACTGGCCCCCTGCTTCCTTACCCTCCCATTACAGGACCGTGATGTGCTGAATTCACCTCTGCCAATGGAGCTAGGGCGTACCCTGGAAGAGAAAGGGGCTTCTGGGCTAGGGAGCAGGTCTTTGGAGGGCCTAAGATCCCCACATGCCCAGGAACTGAGCCTGGGGAGCTTGGAGAGCTGGAAAAGGAGCTTCCTTGGCCCCTGGCTGCCCTCTGTCCTCAAGCCCCCCCAAATCTGGGGACTCCAACCTGGTAGCCTTTGGAATTCCACCTATGTCTGCTGGGCATCAAGGGGCCCTGAAGGTGAAGACACAGCCATTGATGCTAGCAGTGGTTCCTCCCTGCACTCCTCCCCAGGCTTCTAGGTGGCTTGTTATTCCAGTAGCCTCCTTCCCCCTACCCCACCCCCCACCCCTGCCCCAGTTTGTGCTGCATGCCTGGGCCTGTCTCAAGGTTGGCCTGTACCACTGGACTTTCCATCCTCGAAACCAGACCCAAGCTTCCTGGGAAAGAGCCTGGCCACTCCCAGACTTTGAACTTTGGGACCAGGGCAGAGGCCAACCTCCCTCCCCCATATTTGGGTGGCCAGTTGAAATTGCCTCCTGCAGGAAGCCTTTGCTGGATTGCCCTTCCCCTGTGAGCATCCTTCATCTGGGCAGTCCACAACCCTACAGATGCCTCTGATAAAGAGCTCTTTTAACTGTGATCAGGTAGTTCAGCTGGTTGGAGTGTTGCCCTGATACACCAAGGTTGCCAGTTGGATCCTGGTCAGGGCATATAAAGGAAGCAACCAATGAATGCATAGATGGGTGGAACAACAAATTAATGTTTCTTTCTTTTCCTCTCTCTCGCAAATCAATAAAATTTTTAAAGGGCTCTTCTGAGATCCTCCAGTGATCTGAGTGGACGTCAGGGATGCCTGGGAACTGAGAAAGAGAGGACCAGAGGAGGGAGGAGATGAAGCCTGAGTCGCCAAAGCTGGTGTCTTTGAGTTTTATTGGGGAAGGGAGTCCATTGTAGTGTGGAAGGTTAGATCAATAGATCTAGTGCCTGTGCAATAAAATTCATTATCTGGCCTCTCTGGAGAAGTACAGATCCCCATAGAAGAGCTGGGCTGAGGAAGAAGCCCATTGTCACAGTCTACCCTTCCCTCCCCCCCAAATTAGTGTGTCATTGGCTCTGGGAGCACTTGCTTGGGTTTGTATGGGGAGCAGCCTTGGTGCGTGCAGTGCATCCCCCAGTGGTTGGCACCTGGCCTTACAGGATCCTGTGAACTGCCCCAACCTCTGGGTTTGTCTCTCCCCAGCATGCACAGCAGGGGCAAAGCCACAGGTCCATCTGTCGGACCAGCCAGTCTGTGGAGGGACAGAGGCCTAGTCTCATCTCTCAGCCAGGCTGGCCAGGATGCTGATGAGATTGTCCAGCCCCAGCAAATAGCCATCCTCGCGGTTGCCCTCCTCCCAGGGTCTCCGATGGTCCAGGATCTGGCCCTCAGGGAGGGGCGTGGTCTTGCCAAAGTCGATGAGCCATACACCAGCTCGATGGCAGTGGTCATGCACGAAGAGCAGGGAGCTGCCGATCACCTGCTGAGCCCCACGTGGTCAGGCCATAACCCTTTCCCCAGGAGAAGCCCCGCCCCCCATTCTGGTGTAGCCCTCAAGGACCACAGACTGGGAACCTCACCCTACCCCTCTTACCTCATGCCTCCTAAAGAATTCAGAGACCTCCAAGGTGTCCCGGATCTGCTGCAGGCGGTTCAGATACCTCCTCTGGACAGGGTAGGGTAGAAGAGGAGGGCAAATTAACTAAACACTAATTGAGCCCCTGCTAATATTAGGGGTCACGATACATGCTCAGCTTGGTAAATACCCTGGAGGAAAACACAGGCCCTCACATGGAACACAGAACAGAAGGGAAGGAACGTAGAACAGTTACAACACAATGTGATAAAATGCTACAATGGGGGTCACACAGGTGAGGGCACTAGACAGGATGACCTGGGGACATCCCTGGGTTTCAGGCTCCCCACCAGCTCAGGGCTCTAAGACCCAGCGCTCACCAGCACTTCCGCATCCCCTTGCACAAACTCCTGGAAGACACGAGTCACCTGCTCCCTGCTTCGTGTAGTCTTGAAGTCTGTGCTGCAGGATCCGTCGGCTTTCTTAAGGAGGTGGGACAGGAAGTGTCAGGGGCCCGTACCCGCCAGAGGGGAGAGGATCAGTTAGAGCAGCAGTACCTCCCTGGACATTGGAGGCAAGAGTCAGCGAGACAGCCGCCAGAGGGTGCTTATTCAGGGGGTTGGTGGACTGACTTGGCGGTTTGACACCGAGATGTGGGGCTGGGGTGGAGTAAGGGCGGGGAGTCTGGCACACCTTGATACCCTCGATGCGGAAGCCAAGCGTGGTGCTGGAGCTGATGCCTTCTCGCCATTGCATGTAGCGCGGCTTGGTGACGGCACGCTGTGCGTGCTCCTCCTCGGTGGGTGCCGCAGGGTCCACTGCCAGCATCTTCTTGTACATGTCTTTCCGTAACTTGGGCCGTTCACGGGCTTTGGTCAGCTCCTCTTCCAGGTAAGTCCTATGGAGGCGTAGGCAACGGCCAGGCATGAGCAGACTCACACCGGGACCGGTTGAGCACGGCTCAGCGCCCCGCCCAGAGGTTCCCGCGAGCCCCCACAGGGCATGCGTACCTGATGCCCATCTTGCAGTCAAGTACGCAGGGCCCATCGAAGCCATCGAGCAGGTCCTGCAACTGCAGGTAGCTCTCACCGTCGCGCTCCACCACGCCATGGAAGGCAGGCACGCAGCCGCGCAGCGCGTCGGCCATCAGCCGCCCCAGACAGTAACGCTCAGGCTCCGAGCTGCGCTTCAGGATCAGCCCGCTGGTGCCCGCTGCCTTGAAACTCCCTGCAGACCGGCACCAGTTAACGCTGCCTAGTCCCTCCCTCCCCTGAGTACTCACCCACCCCACCCGCACCTGCCCATGCTCACCTGTGTGCCCAGCCAGCTGTACCCAGGAGTAGCGCTTCTTGAAAGGGCTCATGACCGGCAGATTCACCACCGTCCGGATCTTCTGCCAGTGGCTTTTCTGAAAGCAACACGGTCCGGGCGTGCATGTCCAGCGTCTTCTCAACGCTTAAGCCCTCCCTCCTTGTCCCTTGGGGACAGGGACTCGGCCTGCCCCGCCCCACTGCAAGCAGTTAGGGCCCGATGATTCATTCATTTGTTCACTCAGGAAAGTTTATTGTGCGCCTGTGTGGTGGACATTGAGACATACAGGGTGGTGACAGATATCCAGCTTCTCCAATGTGCTGAAAAGAACCCTGGACTTAGCGTCAGAAGGCTCAGGTCTGTATCCCAGTTCTGCTGCTCAAAAGCTGCGTGGGCAGGTTATTAAACTGCTCTGTAAACGTTCTAGAACTTTTGTGAACATGGGAATCACGTGATGACCACCCTTGTTGAAAAAATACAGATTCTTGGGTTTACCACAGGGAAATTCTGAGTAGGCCTTTGGTGGGACCAAAATTTTGCATTTCTACCAATGCCTCAAGATATTTTGGAGCCTGAGAAACAAGACTCTGAGCATCAGTTTCTTCATCTGTAAAATGGGGAAATAACTGCTCTCACTGGGTTGTTTTGAGTAGTAAATGAGGCTTGAATGTGACAGGCTCTCTCTCCCCTAACCTCATTTCTTGGCATGAAGCAGAAGCTGGACAAATTGGAATTGTTTTTTAAATTTATTTTGAGAGTACAGTCATTAAAACTGGGAACAGTGAAACAAGGGAGGGCCTAGGATAGAAGCAACAGGAGAGAGGCTAGGCAGGGCTGCTGCAGTTCACTAGAAACTTTATGGGGAAAAGAGTGAGCCAAGGTGGGCTGCTATCAGCTCACTGTAGAGTCAGAGAAAAGGGGGCCTTGGTAACAGGCTCAGGAGGTAAGCTCAGGACAAGCTGCTCCTGCTCATTGCTCCCCTGGTTACAAGTCTCATTGGGTCCCTTAGAGTTTAGGAGATGCACACCTGTGGGAGGAGAAGAGGGAGAAGGGGAGAGCACACCCAAATCTGGATTGTTGTTTCATTCACTTTGGGACCATAGGCTCCTCTCATTTAGGGAGACAATCACAGAAACAAACCTTTACAAAGGCCCAGGGCAGGGAGGCCAGCCTGGCAGGGTCTGAAGAAAGAATGGCTTGGGATTTCCTCAAATTTCTGCTATCCCTGGATGCTATATCACTCCTCATCAGTTGGCAAGACCCAGGGTACCCTTGGTCCTAATCTGGACCTAGAAATATGAGCTTTGAAAATGGGATGCAGGGTAGGGGGGGAGGGATGGAGGAGATGAACCACAGAACTTATATGCATGTATGTATAACCAATGGACATAGACAACAATGCAGGGGGGTGGGGGCAGGATGGGGAGGAGGGTGTCTAGGGGGGAAAAAGGAGAAACATCTGTAACAAAAATAAATTAATAAAAATTGAAGAAAAAAAAAAGAAAATGGGATGCAGAGCTGAGGGCCTGTCATCTTCGATGAAACTAGGAGGGAAGTGTAGATTTTGGTGTACCTCTTGCCTCATGACCACTGCCTCTGGCCTCCATCCAATCCTGAGAGCATCTCATACTCTGAACCTTTCCTCTTCCCACCCAAAACCCATCATTCCTATGTCTACAGGTTGATAGTGCACAGCTTTGCTCATCCAAACTGTGTGTCTGCTGCCTCCTCCCAGGGGTGCCTGCTTTTAGAGGAGTTACACATGTGTTCTCCCACAGGGCAGGAACCCAGGAATCCACCCTCCATTACCAGAGGGAGTTCTGAGGGAGAGGGAGAACTGGGGTAGTGGCCTAAGCAGGGGAAAGCTGCTGACCATTAAGCCCTTTCCCACGTGGAGGGGATAGAGGTTAGTGACATAGCAATGGATGGGGACATAGCACTGGAAGTGACAGTCCTGGTTCTGTCACTTTCTAGCTGAGTGAGTCCAAGGGAGACCTTCATCTGTGTGAGCCTGTTTCCTCTGAGAAGTCACAGCTGCTGCTATAATACAAGCCACCATTTACTGACCGCCTACTACATGCCAGGCACTTCTCAACCTCCACGAGACAGAACTGCTCCTGCTTTCCTGCTGCAGTCCTTTCATGGCACACTGGGGTGGGATCACGTGTCCAATCCCCAGGAATCTAAGGGTGTAGCCAGAAGCAGCCCACTACTAGCATGACAGCTCTTTCAAAACTCCCTTTTTCACTCTTTAAATACATACAAGGCTTGCATTATGCTGCATAATTATCCAAGTTTTATTATAAAACGCTCCCACCTCCAAATCCTCAAAAAATTCCCGGAAGATGTATGTGCCATGTGTATTCAGCAGCACCATCCTTTACCTTCTTCTCCCACTCTGTTTGAGAATCATGACGTTGATGCACATGGACAGCAAGTGCATGAGGTGGTGGCATTATTGCCATTTTACAGAAAAAAAATCAAGGCTCAAAGGACTTAGCATGCCCTCACTTCCTGCCTCCAGCTTCCTAGTCCCTGGTTTAAGTTATCTATCAGCCCAAACCCCTCCCTGTGTTCCAATCACCCCAGCAGTTTCCAAAGTCCATACTACCACCCTGATTCCCTTTGGGGGTCAAATGGAACCTCCACATGAGAAAAAGCTTTGTACTAGGTGAAGCAATTTGCAGCCACGAAGTGGTGTGTTTTGATGTCTGAGGAAACACTGAGATCTGCCTGGGGACCCCTCTCTGTTGGCTGGACACCTTTGCCTTCATCCAAAGTAATAGGTTTAATGGTGGGCTGCCTACTGGCAGAATGTGGGGGACAGTGGGACCAGAATGGAGTTAATCAGAGGATACATCTACTTTTGTAGCCATCCCAGTGGAAGAGGGAATCAGCCTTGAGTCAAGTGAGATGAGAGAACTGAATCATCCTTTCTTCTGGGATCATGTAGGAGCAGTGAAGGGGGCTGAAGGTAGAGGTAGACCTGGTAAAAGAGGATTTAGCACCTGCAATCCTGGACTACTGCCACTTGATCGATATGTGATAACACAGCACCAACTTGCTCCCAAGATGATGTAAAATGGGTCATCACCTACCCTCCCCACCCCAATTTTGAGAGGATCATGTCAGCTGAGAGCAGCAAAGGCTAAGGCTGGTTCCAGCCATGCAGGTTACAAAGGGCTTTCATACCCATTATGTCATCTGAGCTCTCCCAGCCACCTCCTGAGGTTGGTATGACAGAATTTAGCTCACCTGCCAGTAATGGATATAGTCAAACAAGGAAGGAGTTGATACAAGTGTCATAGAACTCACTGCCATCTTCCATCTTAGGGAGCTACCTCTCCCAGTGGACATAATGCATATAAAAATGCATTATGTGTCCACCCCAGTCAGGTGGCTCAGTTGGTTGGAGCATCGTTCTGTACATCAAAAGATTGTGGGTTCCATCCCGGTCTGGGCGCATGTGGGAGGCAACTCATGAATGTTTCTTTCACGTCAATGTTCCTCTCTCTCTCTCTCTCAAAAAAAAAAAAAAAATCAATAAAAATATATCCTCGGGTGAGGATTAAAAAAAAAAAAAAGATGCCCAGCCTGTGTGGCTCAGTGGATTGAGCGTGGTCCCATGGACTGAGAGGTCCTAGTTTGGTTTGATTCTCAGTCAGGACACATGTCTGGGTTCTGGGCTCAATCCCTGGTAGGGGGCATGCAGGAGGCAGCCAATCGATGTTTCTCTCTCACATTGATGTTTCTATCTCTCTCTCTCTCTCTAAAAAATCAATAAAAACATATTTTTAAAAGATGCATGTGTCCAAAAAGGCTCCCAGAGAAACATTATTTGGTGGGTGGGTGATGATTTGGGTACATGAACAACAGCAGGGAAGATATTTTTGAGCAGGTTAGGCTTTTATTACATGGATATCAGAAAGCCGATTTATTATGTTACAAAGTGAAATCTACCTGAAAAGAGATCCAAAGCCCCATCCTCTGGCCTAGCCTATTCCCCATAGAAGTCTGGGAAATCAACTCACAGCCAGAGGCTACCAGAGCATCTTAGGGCAAAAAGCCCAGGAGAGCTGACCCATGTGTCTTCAATGATGTCACAGCAGGGCTCTCTGATAATTCTTCATTCCTGGGGCTGGACTAGGAGCATCTTTCTCTGGGCAGAGCTTGGCAAGACACTAACCTTTGACTCTCCTTTATCTAAGCTCTATTTGGAAGTCCTGAGGACTCCTGCTTCTTATATCACTCCAGATACTCAATGTATCTTCTGCCAGAATGGACCCTTTGTTCTGCCTTTGGTACTCATCCCCATACTTCCTGACTCTCACTCCCTACCTCCAGTCATTCAGTCACTGACTACCAGCCCAACCCACTCCCCACGTTCCCATTGCCCTATCAAACTAGCACTCCCTGTGGTGGTGGTGGTGGTGGTGGTGAAAGCAATCAGTTTAAATTTATAAAATCATTTGCACCAAGGTATAAGTGACCCACGACTTCACCCTCTCCAGGGCATTTGCTTTTTAAAAAGTAAGTCGGTTAACCTAAATTCTGCTCTATAATTAGTGAAAAGTGAAGTGTGGGAGTTCTGGGTCCAGGACAGGATGGCATCCAGGTCTCCTTACCCATCCTGGAGCACTGAGAGAAGAGAACCAAATGAACACGAGTCAAACATCCTCTCTTCTGCTAGAGCAACACCCCAAAATTGTTTTAAGAGGCAGGCAAGGCCTAAGAATACAGTCATGCCAGCTACCCTTGGGGATAGGACCCCAACTCCTCCCCTCACCCCTCCTCTATGGGTTTCCCTACCCATGACTTTTCCCTGTATTAGAGGAAAGGCCCAGGAGTGAGGCAGGCTTTCCGGCCTCAACTACCCAGTAGGGAGCAAAGCTCCAGGCTCTTGGCAGGCTGTTGGAGGCTCCTAGGAGTAGAAGAGGGAGGACATATGGGCCAGGCAGAGGCAAGGTAGAGCCTTCCCTGGCCTCCTTCTGCTCTGAATGTTCCTGTTATCTGTCCAGGCCAGAGTGTAAGGGGCCGGCGACCAGGGAGCTCCTGAGCGCCGCCGCAGTAACCTTCTCCCAGGTGCATCCTTGACGATCAGCCAGCCCTTGGGCTCTGCTTCCTGCCTGGGGAAGCCCTAAAGGAATCCTGGGCGGGCGCACTGTGCCGCTCCAGGACCGGCCGCGAGGCAAAGTCCGCGCCGGGCCCTTCCACGCGGACGCAGGCGGCCTCTGTCAACAGTCCCTGGCTTATCTGCCGCCGCTGTGGCTGTTTGCCTTCGGGGAGGCCCGGGCGGGCTGGGGGTTGGGAAAGCCTGAGATGCAGCCTTGGAGTTGGAAGGGCCTTCAAGAGCCATCTGCTCCAGCTCCTGGCCGTGTTGGGCCGACGAGGTCCAGGGTGGGAGAGGCCGGCCAAAGACGCCCAGGGCACAGCTCCGACTGGTCTCTGGAGAGTTGACTTCAGCTGGACTGCCTACGTTGCACACAGGCTTGGGCCGCGGGACCTCCTCCGCCCACCGGCGTTTGAGGGGAAGCCGGGTGCTGCCCTCGTGGAGCCCTTCCTCCTGCGCTCGCCACTCAGCTGTCAGAGATCTGAGCCAGAGAGCCGCGGACCTGTTACTACTGCTCCGGATTTTCCAAGGAGGCAGGGAGGGAGGAGATTTCTTACTGCCCCACATTCCACCTCCTTGGAAACTCCTAGGCGGCACCTGCCTCCCTACATGGGCCAGGGTTGTACCCTTACTCTCAGGAGAGGAGAGAAGGACTCCCCGCACCCTACACCTGGTGGCGGGTTGTGTTCCTATTCTATGAGACTTTTTTTCTTTTGTGTCACAAACCATGCCGCCCTCTGGGTAATATAAGTCTCAGGGGGCTACTGAGTCAAGGATCCAATGCAGGTCGTTATAGTGTCTCCCCGCCTCGTCCAATCCTAGCCTGCGGCGGAGCCAGGGTTCAGCAGGCCCGGGCCGCGCCCCAATGCTCTCCCCACAGCTCCCAAGCAACCCCAGCGCGCGCCCGCAGTTCACACCGCCCTTCTGGGAAGACCAGGAGCCACCAGAGCCTGCGGGGCGCCTTTCGCCTCTCCCTCTGCTCCAGGGACACTTGCATAACGTGGATCTAGAGCAACTCCTTCGCAGTGGCCATGAGGAGTTATTTAGTGTATTTGGCCTTCGTTTAAACAAGGGGCACAAGACGGCTCTCCTGGGTGTGGCACACCCCTAAGGGGCAGGCACCGGAATGACTTCACCGCACCCTGGCCTGGATTATTCCAGGGTCAAACCAAGCCTCTGACACCAGAGGCCGAGATTAACAAGCTGATTACGCCTTTTCAGCCCCAGTTTATCCTCCCCCGGCCATAATTAGTAGCAGTAAACCGGTGAGGGCGGCGTTTCGCTCCCCGCCAGAGCTCCTAGCCCTGCGCTCCTCCCTTCCCCGCGTCCACGCCTCGTGCGGGCGCCGGGAGCAGACGGAGGCAGTTCCAGAGCTGAGCCTGGAGCGCCGCTCCACTCCCACTCAGGAGAGGGAAACCGTGGCAACGGCGGGGGTGGGGCTGCGGTGCTGGAGAGGGGGCGGCGAGATTGGGAGACTCGTGCGCCCCTCTCTTCCTGAGAGTTCGCTGGGCAAGGCCAACCCCTCCGATCTCTCAAGCCCCACCTCACAGCCCGCAGGTCACGATCCTCCGCTCCCCACCCAACCGGTCCCCGTGGCGGGTCGCAGACTGCTCCTCACTCGCCTTCTTTTTCTTTTCTTTTTTTTTTTGGTACGTGCCCCTAGCGGGAATCGAACCCAGGACTCTTTGGTCCTCAGGCCGACGCTCCAACCGCTGAGCCAAACCGGCCAGGGCCTCACTCGCCTTCTTAGACGCCCCAGGACCCGGGCCGCGACCCTCCTGTGGAACCGGGGTAAAAATTGCCAAGGCGAGGGGTCCGCCTAGAGCCTCCCTCCGACACTTAAGCCCCCTGGGCAGTGGGAATCGGACCCTCGGCGGAGGTAACTTGAGACAGGAGTCGGACCTCAGACAGCTCGGAGCTGGGTCCCCAGCACGCAGCCCCCGGGCCCCGCGCTGGCCCCGCCCCCGCGGCCCATACCTGACCCACGTCCTCGCTGGCTTCCAGCTGCACGTTGCCGCGGCTCCGGCTCTCGCTGTCGCTCAGCAGATCGTCCTCTGAGTCCTCGGGCAGCGACGAGGAGCCAGTGGAGGAGAGCGACGAGGTGGAGAGGCGGCGCGGCTGCTGCAGGTGCGACGAGCCCACGGCCGGGAGCCAGCCACCCTCCGGCTCGGGCGGCCCAGGACTGGCGGGGGGTGCGTCCGGCTCCTCCGCTGTTACAGTCAGCTGCGGGATCACTGGGGCAGGGGGAGCCCGCGGAAGCCCGTTGGGGACTTGTCCCCCACGACGCTTGGCCCCACGGGCCCGGGGCTCCCCTGCGGCGGCGGCGGCAGCGACCGCGGCGCAGCGCGCCTCGAAGAGCAGGCGCAGCTCCCCGACACTCCGACGCGGGGCCCGCTCCAGCCCGGGGCTGCAGGGCCCCGCGCCTCCCGGCCGCGCCATACCCGTCGGGCCCCCGGGCAGGGTCATTTCCCGGCACAGGAGCCGCAGCGGAACCCACCAGCCCGCGACGCGGCGGGGACTGGAGACGCTCAGCGCCCCCGGCTCGAGACTGCCCCGAGGCGGAGCCTGCGCCGCCGCCCGCCTGGGCCCCGCCTCGGCCGCGCCCCCCGCCCACTTCTTTCACTTTCAGAGAAAGCGCGGGCCTCCAAGGGCCCCGGCCCCGCAGGGAAGGCTCCTTGTTGCTCCTGGTGTCCGGGAAGCCCGGACGTCATGGACAAAAAAATCAGGGCCAGGCCCTCGCGGCCTCTCTCTGCCTGTCCTCGAGGAGACGGGAGGGGCCGCTGCACCTCCGGGTCCTACTGCCTTCCCTGGCTTCGGGCAGGGGAGGATTCCTCCCGGCGGTTTCAAGGTCCCTGACCCGCTGGGGAGGAGCGAATCTTTCTCTTGCTCTCCTACCCAGTCCCTTGGGCTCCTTTCCGCGTTCCATCCATCCTGTTCTCCGCGGCGTCTCTCCGCCCAGTGCCCCTTCAGCATAGAGTTCAAGGCCATTAGCTTTCTAAAGAAGCCTCACCCCAGGGCGTGCGCCCAAGTGGGGACACTGTCCGGGGAACAGCTGAGACTTCTCCCCTCAAAGTCTCCACTTCCTGGCAGGCAGAGAACAAGGCCAGGGGGCGGGGCCTGGAGCTCTCCGCGAGTCTAGGCGGGGTCCTGGGCAGCATACCTGGTTGCTGACTGATGGGAACTGAGCCCCTCTTCCCCCTCTCCTTTAGCAGTTTGGGGCTTGGAGTCTGCTGTGTGGCTGTACGCGGGTCATTTCCTCTCCTCGAACTGCTGATTATCCTCTGCAAGGTTTCCACCTCACAGGAAATGAAAGATGTGAAATCTAACACGTTAGAATAGTTTTAGTGTGGGTGGAAGGACTAGCCAATCTCAGGTTCACCACACTGTAAATGCGATTAGGAAAAGTTCACCTGACCCACAGAGTTGGGGCTGTGAAACTGGGAAGAGACTGCTGATGTTGGTGAAGTGTTTCATACACTGCAATGTGCTCATCAGTGGCACCGTTGTGGTGGGTCTTTGGCCACTTCACATGTTAGTGGTCAGCTGAAATGCAAGGCGGCTTTGAGTAGAATTCAGTACAGTTGTCCCTCGCCACTTCGCGCTTCGACGGTGGCGGCTTCACTCTATCGCGAGGAACGACTGTATAAATAAAGAATCCTACTTCGCGGAAATTCATTTGTCGAGGTAGAGTCGGGAACTGATTAACCGCGATAAAGCCGACTGTATTTCACAACATTTCCTGTCTTCCCCCACATGCCACAAGTAAGGATCCCTCATCAGTGCCTGGTGCCTAGGGATTGTTGGGGACCCTGTGGGGAGAATGTCCCAGAAGGATTACCTCTGATGCTGATGGCTCAAAGAAGGAGCTCTCCTTTCCTTATATCCCTTCAGCCAGGATTCAAGGACAGCCCTGGAGGAGAGGGGAAAAAGGGTTCAGAGAGAGAACTGGAACTGTCAGCAAAGAATAAAGGAGAATTGATGAAGAGTGGCAGGGGCCCTGGTTGATTTGGCTCAGTGGGGCCCATGAACCCCGAAGGGTCTCAGGTTCGATTCCCAGTCAAGGGCACATACTTGGGTTGTGGGTTTGAGCCCCAGCCCTGTTGGGGTTGTGTGGGAGGCAACCAATTGATGTCTCTCTCTTACATCGATGTTTCTCTCTCTCTCTCTCCCTCCCTTCCAGTCTCTCTACAAATCAATGGAAAAACATCCTTTGGTGAGGATTAACAAAACAAAACAAAGAATGGGAGGAGAAACTGAGGAAATGGAGTGAGAGAAAGAAGGAAATAGCCTGGCTGGCGTGGCTCAGTGTTTGAGTGTCGACCCATGCACCGGTTTGATTCCTGGTCAGAGCACATGCCCAGGTTGTGGGCCTGATCCCCAGTGGGGGCATGCAGGAGGCAGCCAATCGATGTTCTCTCTCATTTATGTTTCTATCTCCCTCACCCTTCCTCTCTCTCTAATATCAATAAAGAAAAAAATTATAAAAAAAGAAAGAAAGATGGAAATACAGGAGTTTGAACATTGAATCCTCTGTGGAGAACCTGAGAAATTACATGGCTACCTCCTCTGAGGCACAGAGGTCTGGAGGAGGCTAGGTGTCTGGGTGAGGGGTATACTCTAGAGCTTGAAGGCCCAGAAACACCCATGTCTCCTGCATTCACTTCTCTCCCTCCTTTGGAGCTTCCCTGATCTATGGTGGGAGCTGGAAAGGTACTGAGCTCAGAGGGGGACTGGGAACAAACCCAGCAGGGAGAGAGTCAGCAAGGACCTGCCAGAGCTGGAATGATAGGCACTGTGCCAGTCAATGTCCAGGCAATGTTGGAGGCACAAGCAGGGTGGGAACTGAGTCTCTAACTCAGGGACAATTCATTTTCTTCTGGCATCAGACACTTGCCCAAAGGCCAGTAGCTAAAGAAGAGCACTTTGCTCAAACTTGCCTAGGTGTCCCTTACTGGAAAGGTAAGGGCAGCCCTGGCCGGTTTGGCTCAGCAGTTAGAGCATCAGCCCACGGACTGGGGAGTCCCAGGTTTGGTTCCTGCTAAGGGCATGTACCTCGGTTGCAGTTTGTCCCCGGCCCTGGTTGGGGTCATGTGGGTGGCAACCACTCGATGTGTCTCTCTCACATCAATGTTTCTCTCTCGCTCTCTTCCCCCCTCTCTCCCTCCCGCACTTTCTGAAGATAAATCCAAAAAATTGTCCTTGGGTGAGGATAAAAAAAAAAAAAGAAAAGAAAAGTAAGGGCAAACCTGGGAATGGGTATTGAAATGAGAGCTAATTTCATAGACTTTTAGAGTGGGAAGGGCCTTTAGATGTATCTTATCCTCACAACACAAGCGAAGTAACAAAGGGTTTAAGGCACTTGTAGGAGGTCACACAGCTAGTTAGTGGAAAATCCAGAGTGCATCCTGACTAGGTCCCCTGACTTCTATTCCTGTTATGTGCTCAATAACTTTCATTTATTAACTTCTGGTAGTTTAGGTCCTACCTTATCCAGTGAAAACAGAGTCTGCTTCTACCTAACCATAGGCAGAAGGCAAGGCCTGAGGGTCCCAATATAATTGTGGGACAAGGTCAAGGGGCTCTCATGTCTTTTTAGTTGAGCCAAGAATGACCTTTCAAATCCTGGAATTTTGTCTTTTGTGCCTCAGTTTCCCCCGTCCTTGAGGTTGTGAGTAGATGGATGTAGAGAAAAACAGACTACTATATAGATGGGGGAAAAAATGCTGCAAAAATGTGCTGCAAAAAATGGAGGAAATGGAGGCCTAGAAGAATGTTTCAAGGTTTTGGTGGTCATTAGGTGGCTGATCTGAGATAGGCCACAAGAGTCCCTCTGCCTTATTAACAAAGCCAGCGTGTCTGAGGGAAGAACTGATCTTTCTTCTTGTGGCATCTCAGTTCCAGGATCCTTCTGTACCCAAGAGTCTTCATGCCTCTCCATGACTTTCAGGATTTATCAGGTCTGAGGGCTTCACTCTCCTAGGGGATAACAATCTGGGGCACAAAAGGTGGGAAAGCCTGGAAAATGGGGTACGTGAGGTGAGGGGTTCCTGGGGTCGTGGTGTTATTCCCCAGCCTGCCTAATTTAGCGCTGGCCCTCCTCTACCCTACCCAGGGCAGCATCAGTGGCCCCAGGGACAGAAGTAAGGTCATTGTTCATCATCCCTTGCCAGGCACAGCTGCCAGTTTCTGCTTCCTAAGACCCATAGGCTGGGCCTCTCAAATGGGTGAGAGAGGATGGAGCACAGCCTTTGACTTGACCAGTGCTCCTGAATGGGCCATCTGTTGCTTTAAGAAGACTTGAAGGGCCCTGGCCGGTTTGGCTCAGCGGTTGGAGCGTCCGCCTGTGGACCAGAGAGTCCCGGGTTCGGTTCCCGCTAGGGGCATATACCAAAAAAAAAAAAGAAGACTTGAAGGCCTCTCCAGAGAGAGCAGAACCTTTATGGTGTGTGTATTGGGAATGGGCAGAAGGGAGTGGCAGGAAATATTCCTCTTAGACTAGGTGGTACAGGGTCTCATTCTAGTCAACAATTCCCAGACATACTCTTTGGGGCTTGGTATCTTCCAAGGGACATTCTAACTCCAAGACTCCAATAATCTGTGACAACACCTGTGATTCATTCAGTCACTCATAAAGCAAACAAACTTCCATTAAACAGCTGCTATGAACCAGGCACTGTGCTAGGTGAAAGGGATACAGGAATGAGTAACTCCTATGAGGACTCCCTCCTTACTGGGAGTGGCAGTGTATCATTTTACATGGTCTTCTGGAGGAAGGAAATCAGAAAGGACCCAGCCAGAAAACAAGCCCCAAGATGTCAAATGACTGCATTTACTATTTCCAAGAGACTGTCAGTGAGACCTTGGTCTTTCAGCTGCTTCATGCAAACAGTTCCCCACCCCTGGCCAGTCAGATACCCTTCTCTGCTGAGAGCATACTAGAGAGGGTGCTGGAGGGCTGGCCAGAGCCAGGGCCCAATGGAACTTGAGGATGGGGAAGAATTGGCGGTCTTCCTCCTGGGGAGAGGAAGTTAATGGCTATCTCCAACTGCCAACCCCAGACCTTTTTCCTTGTGTCTGGGTTTCTCCTCCTTCCCATGCCATCCATCTCTGGTCCCATAATTCATAGACTTCGTGGGAATATTCTGGAAATAGGTACTAGGATAGTTTAGCAGGGCTAGAGATCTAGCAGCCTTCGGCGACCCTCCACCATCTGAATCACTCTCCTCTAAAACGAACAGAATGTGTCACCACACCTGTGTACGCACAACAAGAACATTTTCTCTCCTGCCACATTTCAGAAACAAGGTTTCCCATCCCTCCCAGGAGCCTGTGTTCCTGTGGTTCTCTCTCCTGTCTTCAGAACTCAGAACTCTCCACGTGGCCAAGTGGAAGGAGATTCTGAGGTCAGGGATGTGGCCGCTGGTGTCGGCGCGCCGAGGCAACTGCTCTAAGGCTCAGGGTGCAGTAGGCCCCTGTCTCCCATGTTCCCCAATCTTGTAACCGCAGGGGTGGGGTGGGCACACCCCTAATTCAATGTGTGATGTCTCTGCTGGCCAGCGTGACATCCACCCTTGATGCGCAGCATCGGGTCAGCCTCAGGGGTGCCGCGCCCGGCAGCGCTCCCGAGAGCTGCGGCCTCTCCCAAGGCGGGGGTGCCGCCGGCACGCGCGCCCAGCCCGGCCCCACGCCCAGAGGCGCAGGCGCGCGCACGAGCCGGCGGCGGGGAGTTGGGCCCCGAGGGGGTGGACCGAGGCTGTGGTTGTTGGCTCCTCGGGGCCAGTCGGGGCCGCTTCCACCTACAGCAGCCGCGTGCGCGCGGCCTTGGGTCTAACCCAAAGGGCTGGCAGCCTGGGCTTCTACTGCGGTTGGTGTCGGTGCCATCGGGTCTCATTCCCGCGAGCGCTGTGGTCGGGGGGCAAGATGGGAGGGGAGAGGCAGCGCCGAACGCCTCAAAGCGCGGCGCCTGCGGCTGGACGTCCGCGTGCGCTCCCCCAACCCCTTCCCTCCACCGTGTTTATTGGGCGTTAACTAAGTGCCAGGCAGCGCTGGGTGCCGGGGCTTCGGAGATTAATTCGGCCTTACAAGTAGCTTCCAGGCTGGGGGTGGAGATTCAATACGAGCACAGCGTGGTGAGCGCTGCGCTAGGGAAAGCCGGCGGGAGGTGCTTCCAAACCCGAGCGGGAGGAAGAGATCAGGGAAGGCTTTCCGGAGGAGGTGACCTTTCGGCTGAGCGCTGAAGGGTGAGGAGGAGTCCTTCAGGGAAAATCAATGGAAATAGACCAGTGCATTCCAGGAGCGGTGAATGTGTATGTGGCCCTAAGATGCGGTCTTCGCCCGCGATTAGCAAAGCAGGGCCGCCAACAGCTAAAAGAGAAGAAAACTATTTTAAGAATCTAGTATTGGAGCATGTGAGATCTTGCTTCCCAGCAATTGTCATCAGTTTCGGCTCAAATAAGCTCTTATAAAAAAATCCAGAAAAAAATAATCTGATATTTTGAAGATGATAATGAAGTAGTCATTATGGGAAGAATCAGAACTTTGTTGGACTTTTTACACTTATTTTCCGGTTTTGTACTGTTGGTGTATTTTTTTAATCCTCACCCCAGGATATTTTTTTCCATTTATCTTCAGATAGATTGGGAGGGAGGGGGAGAGAGAGAGAAACATCAATGTGAGAGTGGCACACCAACTGGTTGCCTCAGCCCTACTCCGACCAGAGCGGGGATGAACCGAGATGCCTGCTCTTGACCTGAATTGAACGGTGACTCTTTCGTCTGCAAGCGACGTTCTAACCGCTGAGCCAAACGGGCCAGGGCTGGTTTTGTACTGTTTTTGTGTTTTAAATTCTCTTGGTGGTGGGAAGGAGGTCGGGCCTTACAATCTTTTGGAGCCTGCTGGGGCTGTGGCGAGGTGGCAGCCTTCCGAGTCACTGAAGACTGAGAGCGAGCAGGACCACGCTTTCAGACCCGCCCTCTGCAAAGAGGGTGTGTGTTGAGGGCTGGAAGGGCAGCTCTGCTTCTCCGGACTGTTCCCCACGTTAGCCCCAGCGCCCACCGGTGGAACCTCAACCTGGAGGAGGAGTTTCTTGTTCCCCTTCCCCTCACCCCCGCCCCAGGTGGGGGCTGCTAGGAGTCTCTTCGTCTAGCGGTCCAGCTTCTGATCTTGCCTTGCCCTCTTCCCCCCACCCACTCCCCGGGGGGCTGTTCTGAGGCTTCAGTCCCCTCCATCGCCCGCAGCTCCCTCTCCATCTCGAGGCCTGATGCTCTGCCCCAACAGTCTCTCTTCTGAAGCCCAGCAGCCTCCGCTCTCACTAACAACAGTATTTATTGAACCCCTACTGGGGAAAGGAACATTTAATCTATAATGCCATTCTGACAGATCTATTATTAAAGATAGGAACACTTGTGGCCTAGAGTTAACTAGCTCAGCCCTAGGTAGTAAGTGGCAGACCTGGAATATGAACCCTGCACCTAGGTGCCTTGTGGCTCTTGGCTCTCCCTTGGGTCCAGAGCACTGGCTGAAAGCCCTAGATGTGCCTTTGCAGTGGTTAAGCTCCTCCGCAGGGCCAAGAAACTCCATCTCCAGGTTCTGCTCAGCCCACACTGAGGCTGGCCTGGTTGCTGCATTTATGCAAAGAATCAGAGCTGGGAGTCAGTGGCTTCTGTGCTAAGGAGAGCTGCTGGACACTGCCACTCAGGATTACCCAAGGAAAGCCTACCTCAGGCCCCAAATCCGGAAGATGAAGTTGACCAACCCTGCACCCCTCTCCCTTCTGCATCCCTTCATCCGCAGTGGTCAGCTCTCTTGTGATGCCACCCCCTACCCTAAGCAAGCTAGGCAGCACTTGGCTGTTCCACAGCACCAGAGGGAAATGAATGGACTAGGCTGACCTCTGCTCAAATCCCTGCTCTCTAGGGCCCTGGGAGCTCACAGCTCCCAACAAGTCAGGTAGGGGGAGTGATAGGGAGTTGGAGAAAACCTCATTGGACGAAGTTGCTGGGTGAACCCCAGTGACTCACCTTTCCCAACACTAGAGGCAGGCTTGTACTGGGCTCCTATGATTGGGGAGGATCTTGCTTCCTAGCTAAAACAAGATCAGAGCCGGGGCCGGTTTGGCTCAGCGGTTAGAGGCCCTGAGAGATCCAGGTTCGGTTCCCGCTAGGGGCACGTACCTCGGTTGCAGTTTGTCCCCGGCCCCTGGTTGGGTCGTGCGGGAGGCAACCACTCGATGTGTCCCTTTCACGTCGACGTTTCTCTCTCTCTCTCTCTCTCTCTCTCTCTTCCTCTCTCCCTCCCACTCTATCTGAACAAAAAATGGAAAAATGTCCTTGGGTGAGGATAAAAAAAAGATCAGAAACTTCTGAGACACAGCCTAGCTTCAGGCTGTGGGTGTGTTCGGGGACCCTTGCAGATTTACCTAGGTTGGGGGCATGAGGGAAGGTTATCTGTATTTCCTCCAGGGCCACAAGACGCCCTGAGTTCCTTCACAGGAAAACAGGATAGCACAGGAACTGCTCCTAGGCCAACTGCAAGCTGAATGGACCAGGCACTCACTAGGATTAGGCACTGTATCAGGGGTCTACCTAGTTCTGTTAAAGCGTGGTGTATCTTCCAAGATAGGAAGTAAATCAGGCCAATTGGAGGTCGCCCTGGCTATAGATAACTGCCACATCAGAGAGGCTTCTGGGGGACCAGGCTGCCGAAGAGCTGAAAACAGCCACTTTCATTTGGGGGGCATGTAGGACTAAGAGAAAGAAGAGAAACAAAGCAAGAGAGGCTCTCTTGGACTTTCAAAACATGGCTTTGAGAGTTGCCACTCAGGATGAAATCCTTGGACTAAATCCGATCCTCTTGTTAAAACAGGGCATAAAATTTATTTACAAATATCTGTACAGTTTGAGTGACAGGTCAGGATTTCACAACAGAAACAAAGAAAACAAAAGCATTCTTTTTCAAGGTAAGTTGCAGGCGTAGACTTTCCCTGCACCTGTCAGAAGCAAGACAGACAAATAGACCTATACATCATGAGCTAGGCATATGAACACTGGCCTTTTTGCTTCTTGGAAGGAAGTGAAAAATGTATAAAACAGCCTTAGGTACTGCACCCATCAACACTGAAACCACGTTCTGGGGGGTGGGAGGTGTGGAGCTGGGGGCCCCTGCAGCAATTTCCCAGCACAAGAAATACTGTGAACCACCACGAAGCCCAGCTGATTCTATCGTTTCATTTCTTACGCCTGGTCAAGATCTCAGTTCAGAGGCCCTGCCTCAGTTGAGACTGGAGCCAAGTCCTCCGTCTTGATTCCCATCACCAAGCAGGCTACTCAGGAGACGAGTTAACTTTCGGTCTTCTTTGGTTGGCTTTTCTCCTTGCTATTTTGGCATCTCAGAACAAAAGTTTCAGCAGCTGCATGTGGGGAGGTAGTGGTGAAGTGGCTACAGTGTGATGCAGTTTTAATAAAAATTTTTATTACACAGCCATAATGTAATTGACACTTCTCCAAATCCAAATGATATTAAATACAGATCTACATGGTGAATCAGAATGACTCCAGCAAATTATATGGATTCTATAATTTCATGTCTTTTAAAACCAGAAAGAGAAAAAAGTCCAAGTTTGTCATGATAAGAGAAGTCCCAGCAGTCTCTGGGACTCTGTCGGAGTCCAGGCAACATTTAACAGTCTGTGATTCTACATTTACACAATCGTCTAAAAAGGGTTCTGGTCAATGGACTGTTCAAGTATAGATGATTTTAATGAGTCCATCACCACTCCTTTGCCCAACTGCACTGTGTCACAGCTAACCACACAGCTGTGTTACAGTCATAGTGATCACTTTTACAATCACAATACTTTTTTAAAAACCATCCATTACTGCATTTTTTTAAAATAAAAAAGTGTAAACTAAGTTAAAGCAACGCTGAGGCTCTACTAAACCCAGAAGAGTTAGCAAGTTCATTTTTATGTTTAAATACAACTTAACTCCATGATTTCCTATCACCCCACTTCCTTACAGAAAAGTAGGGAAATACAAGCCAAGCTTCTGGCTAGATTTCCTCTCCTCTTGTGGGAGTCAGCAGCTCTCAGCTGTTTCTTTAGCTTAGTTCTTTGTATATATAGTCAGCTGTACTTTGTTCTGAAAAGATTTGTTAAATGCCACTTTTATTTACACTTGGAGCTTTACACCTGAGAATGATTATCAAGCAGTCAGCTTATCTCTTTTCAAACATTTCATAAAGACATACACACTTCTTTGCTGGCTCCACCCTGGCTGCACAACAATATATATGCTCACCATATATATATGTATACACACACACAAAACTGCACATGCTTGTAACATTTGCAACCTAAATCTGTTTGTGTTTGTTCTCTCCACATCATGTTGAATACTTTCTCTTAAAAACAAAAGATTATTCCTACTGAAACCGCAAAACAGAATCGCTAGAAAGAGACAAGTACATAGGGTGGGAAAAAGATTCATTCTAAGTTCAGCCAAGAAGCTGTGGGCTGTGCCCATGGGATGAGCGAGATACCTGCACTGCCCTCCCTGGTACCTGGCCCTGGGCTTCCCTCCCACCTGTCAGGACACAGCCGACAGGGAAGGGGCCAAACCGGGGAGTTTTCTCCGAGGTGGGGAGGTGATGAGGAAGAGGAGGTGGGGAAGGGAAGTTACACAGCTACAGCAGTCAGGCCTGTTTAGTAAGAAGAATCACATTTAATGAATTTCTTTCTTGCAGTTTCAGATGCTCAAGTACAGCTGAAAAAAATCTGAAACAGCTATAGACCCATGACAGACTGATACAAAGAGTACTGCATTTTAAAAAATGATAAAAAAATCCACACACTTACAGACACACACACACACACATTCTCTCTCTCTCTCAAATAGACCCCCCCCCTCCCCACAAATGTACACTTTTTGGAAACTAAATTGGTTTTGAAAACCCCTCTTCCAAAGAGATGGGAAGAAGAGAAAGATGAGGAGAGAGGAAGGAGGACTGTAGGTGCCCAGAACCCACTCCCTCCACAAGGGCCAGGTTTCAAATGTTCAACGTTTGGGTCCAAGGCAGTCCAGAGAGGAGACTGCCCAGTGCTGCTGCTATCACCACCAGGGGCTCCAGCAAGAATCCCAGCTCCACGGTAATACTGAATGCGTGCAGAGTGGCCAATGAACTGTGCTGGTTTAAAAAAAAAAAAAAAAAAAGGCAAACACAAATCTAAAGACATGGATAAAGCCCAAGAGAGCCCAGGTCCACACTGGGTGAGGCCTGGGGGTGGGGTAGGGGGGGAGTTGATGGGAGATGGTGTAGACAAGGGAGGTCTATACAGCAAATGGTTTATGTTACAGATGACTGGCAGTTTAGAGTCTCTTCCCAGTTTCTACTGCTGCTCCAGCCCAAAGAGGGCAAATCAAAGGAAGAGGAAAGGTGGGGCACTGTGACGGGCATGCAGGGTCGGAGGCAGCAGGCTGGGTGCGCTCAAATAAGCCCTCGTCGTTTTTTGTAGTCTTCCAAGTTCAGAGATCTCCTTGGAGCCCCATCCTTGGCTGGTGGAGCCTTGGAGGTGATGGCCAAAGCCTTGGACTCTATGGGAAAGAAGAGCAAATTGGCAGCTGAGGTACCTACAAAGTCCTTTAGTCTTGTGCTTCACTCGTTCAGGGAGCCTTCCTGACTGTCCCTATTCCCTCTCAAAATATCCCTGCAGCCTCCATAAATACTGACAAGCAGAAACCCCCATTTCTTCCCTAAAACAGGCTGCTTTGCAGGCCAGAGGGCCATGGAGCTCTCCGGTACTTGGCCATTACCACTTCCCACCCTCACCTACCTGAGCTGGGAACTTGTAAATCAATCTTCACATCGAAATCATGTACTTTGAACAAGTCTTCTGAGAGGTCACTGGCTGACTTAGAATTCATATCTTTATCCTTTCCCTGACCCTGCAATGTGAAGAGAAAAACTAATTATAAAAGCATAAATGTGAGTGGACTTCAAGAGCAGCAGTCCCTAATAGTAACCGCTCTTGCTCAAGTTCGTTAGACCTTCCTACTCAGGCCATTTTCTGATTCCTTTCCTCAGAGGACAAGAGGCCTCAGACAAAAAGGTTTCTTTTCTGAAGCCTAAAAGCAAAGAGGAGAGGGTAGGCTCATTTGTATGGTGTGAGGGTAGAAAGGATAAGCTTAAGACAAGCCAAACTTCTGAGCCAAGATTTCAGGAATTCCTGGGACAGTGTGGGCTCCACAGGAAAACACCTAACTTAGGCAGAAAAGTACTTCTGAATGCGCATTTCCTCTCGGTTTCATATTTTATTTTTATTTTTTTAAACTTATCTTTATTGTTGAATGTATTACAGATGTTCCTCATTTTTCCCCTACTGCCCCCCTCTTCCCCATTCCTGCCCCCCTCCTGCTTTTCCCCACACTGTTGTCTGTGTCCATTGGTTATGCATATATACATATAAGATCTTTGGTTTATTTCTTCCCACCCCCCAACCCCTCTTCCCTTTGAGGTTTGTCAGTCTAACAACCAATTTGTACTTCTTAATCCCTTCACCTTTTTCACCCATCCCCCCAGCCTCCACCCATCTGGTACCCAACAAAAGTTCTCTGTATCTATGAGAATATTTCTGTTCTGCTTGTTCATTTTGTTTGTAGATTCAACTGTTGATAGATATGTATTTATTGCCATTTTGTTTGTTCATATTTTTTTATCTTTTTCTTCAAGAAGACCCTTCAACATTTCATATAATAATGGTTTGGTGGTGATGAACTCCTTTAGCTTTTCCTTGTCTGGGAAACTCTTTATATGGCCATCGATTCTAAATGACAGCTTTGCAGGATAGAGTAATCTCGGTTGTAGGTTCTTGCTTTTCATCACCCTGAATATGTCTTGCCACTCCCTTCTGGCCTGCAAAGTTTCTTTTGAGAAATCAGCTGACAGTCTGATAGGAACTCCCTTGTAGGTAACTAACTGCTTTTCTCTTGCTGCTTTTAAGATTCTCTTTGTCTTGAACCTTTTGCATTTTGATGATGATGTGTCTTGGTGTGGGCCTCTTGGGGTTCATTTTGTTTGGGACTCTCTGTGCTTCCTGGACTTGTATGTCTGTTTCCTTCACCAAGTTAGGGAAGTTTTCTGCCATTATTGTTTCAAATAGGTTTTTGATTTCTTGTTCTCTCTCCTCTCCTTCTGGCACTCCCAAGATGCGAATGTTGGCACACTTGAAGTTGTCCCAGAGGCTCCTTACACTATCCTCATTTCTTTGGATTCTTTTTTCTTTTTGCTGTTCTGATTGGGTGTTTTTTGCTTCCTTATATTCCAAATCGATGGTTTGCTTCTTGGATTTACCTACTCTACTATTGAGTCTCTATAAACTATTCTTTACTTCAGTTAGTGCCACCTTCATTTCTGACTGGTCCTTTTTTATGCTCTTGAGGCCCTCACTAAGTTCACTGAGGTTCTCACTGAGTCCATTGAGCATCCTTATAAGCAGTGTTTTGAACTCAGCATCTGTTAGGTTGCTTAACTCCATTTCACTTAGTTCTTTTCCTGGAGTTTTGTTCTGTTCTTTCATTTGGGACCTGTTTCTTTGTCTCCTCATTTTAGCTGCCTCCCTGTGTTTGTTTCTATGTATTACTTAGTGAGAGGTATGGGGCTAGCTGAGACCAGATGCTGCTTGTTTGAAAGAATTTAGGAAAAGCTGAAGCAGGATCCAAGACAGGCCAATCCTATGGTAAAGCAACTGGCAACAGCTTGGGTGGGCCTGGAAGTTGGGTGGGGCGGGGCCTCAGGGCATCACTAGGGCGGGGCCAACAGTGTGAGCCAGGTTGCTGGAGTCCCAGATATGGCGGCGTCTGCCTTCCCAGGGAAGGGCTCACCAAGGGAACAAAAGCCTCTGACAGCACGTCTGTCCAGGAAAAAACTGCCTCTCCAGCCCTTGCTCCAATGCCAAACAGCTCAGTTCTTCCCCATATGACTCTGGTGCCTTTCAGGCTCCTTCCCGCACGCTGGAGCCTGGTGGGTGGAAGCCCAAGTAAGTCCGTGCGCGGGCCCTTTAAGAGAAGCTGCCGGGGCTCCAGTCGCCTCAACCTCAGTTCCTGCTGGTTTTTCCAGCCAGAAGTGATGGGGATTCTCTTCCTGGCACTGGAACCCTGAGCTGGGTGCCTGGTGTGGGACAGGGACCCCTCAGTCCTCAGGGAGGACCTTCCCAGCCGAGGTGTCCTAATTTTTATCTAGCACACGTGGGTGTGCGACCAGCCCGTCTGCCTCCACCCCTCCTACCAGTCTGGATGTGGCTTCTTCTTTAATTTCGTAGTTGTAGGACTTCCATTCAGCTTGATTTCAGGCGGTTTTGAATGATGGTTTTCTGTAGTTTAGTTGTAACTTTGATGTGGTTGTGGGAGGACGCGATGCCGCGTTTACCTACGCTGCCATCTTGACCGGAAGCCCATATTTTAGTTTTCAAAGAGCTTTCACTTTTGTCACTGTTTGACCCTTATGTGTCATCTGCTCCTAATTATCCTGTGAGGTAGGCAGGGTACAGAGTATGACACCCACTGTACATAAGAGAAAATGTGGGTCAGAGGGCTAGATGTCAATTGCCTAAAGCTGTAGTGAAGGGCTGAGTTAAGAAGTGGTGGTATCTTTTTTAAAAACATTTTTCTTCTTTATTGATTTTAGGGAGAGGGAGAAAGAGATAGAAACAGCAATGTGAGAGAACCACTGATCGGCCGTCTCTTGCATGCCCCGCACTGGGGATCGGGCCCACAACCTGGGCATGTGCCCTGACCAGGAATCGAACCAGTGACCTCTTGGTGCATGGGTTGACACTCAACCACTGAGCCACACCGGCTGGGCGGAAGTGGTGTTGTCTTTAGAATTTAAATCATCTGACCAAAACTCAGTAGCTGTTTACCACATTTGTACATAACTGGGATGGAGAAAGGATGGCCAGTGGGACCCCACGTTCCTCCAGGTGGGAAAATCAAGCCCAAACTAGGCAAGGTTCTTGCTCTGGTGTCCAGGCCAGCAGCCTAGCTCCGCAGGGCAGGGTGGTGCTGCACGCACCTTGCTCATTTCCTTCGGAGCATCCGGTAACACTCCAGAACCGTATTTTGCATTCAGCTGGGCCAAGATGGCAGCTTGCACAGCTGGGTCTCTGGACTGAGAGAAAAAATAAGTTATTTTAGAGATTGTTCAACACTCGCACAGTCCTATTACGATTCTTTCCCACCTACCGCCACTACCATCACAAGCACCACAGTGGCCCCATTAGCAGCTTAGTGGGGGTTTCCTCAAGGCAGCAAAAAGAGGCAATTAAAAGCTTTGAAGCCAAGTCAGCCTAGCCAGGCCTAAGTAGGTGACCCAGCCCATACATTTCTAAGGTCTGTGGCACAGGGGGTTTAGTCCATAGGTTTCTATAAATCCATGCCAGGTTTTCATCACCTGGACGTCCTACAGCAAGATAAAAAAGGAAGTATCCAGACTCAAGAGTTTGAGGCAAGCAAATCCCACTAAGACAACATTATTTTTAACTTCTTTATTAATCCCCTAATGGAATTCATTTTATATCCCAGAATCTAGGTCCTGACTAAAAACGTCCTCTTTAGGCACTCACATTAGAAACGATGGTAGGTTTGCATTGCCTCCTGGTAAAGGGATCCATCTGTTGGTTTTTCATGTTGTGACTTTCAGCCTGAAACAGAGAGCATGCATTACAGAACTGTATGTCATTTCCCACTCTTCTCATCATAAGCTTACATATAAATAACAGTCTTCACAAGGGCCTGAAAAAAGTCAAAGCTGTCTGTCTTTCAAGAACACCACAGTAGAAATAAGGGCAACAACCTAAGGAACAAAAGTGGAAATGGATAAAAATAAATACCTGTGGAATAGAATCTAAGGACAGGGAGGGATAAGAAGGGCAGAAGACTACTGCTTTGCATTATAAATTGAATTATATATATATATATATATATATACACACACACACACACACACACACACACACACACACACACATACATACAGAGAAGTATATATATATATTAAGTGAACATGCTATTTCAATAATTTAAAAAATAAATTCAAGCAAATGTAGAGAGGATTTCATATCATTTTATTAATTGAAATTATTTTCAGTGATCCAGATAAAGTTGTCTTACTCACCACAAGGGCCTTCTCGGACTCCACAATGTTCCATTCTCGGTTCCGCTGGTTGATGTAACTAGGGAGTGAATAAGAGGAAGGAGTCAGTGGACTGTGAAAGGAGGGTGGGAACTCTGAGCTCTGACCTCAGAGATGTGTGGAACCAGGGCAGCACAGCAGGTACAAGGCCACAGGCTCGCCTGAGAATTGTGGCAAGGTCTGCGGACCAAGGACAGGAGCCCAATCAAAACAGGCTCTGTAACACACCTAATAGCAGATATGTTCTTGGTCCGCTGGCGGTCCAGGGCCTCTGCCCGCTCCTCCAGCTCATTCAGCTGGTCTTGGATTTGTTTGGCCTTGTCCTGATCCCCCAGGTCCTCAGCCATGGCCTGCACACGGAGAAAAGTGTTGGATTTTGGCTACAATCTGTATCAAGTGTCCCTTGACTTCCAGCACAGGCAAGTGAACTCACATGATGAACAAATGACAGGAGATGTGAAAGAATACTGAAAACAAACTTTACAAATGCAAAATACACTTTTTATTATAGTAGTAACACGTTCCCATATAGCTACCTGGCTCTGGGCCCCCAAGAGCATTAACCTTAGAACCCAGGCCCTATGTGGCTAACTCACTCCAAGGCTCACCCTGTCCTAATGTGAAGAATGGAAAACCACCTATTGCAGCTTGGGTTGGCAAATATCATTAATCTCTGCAGACCCAGTGCTGATACTACCCTGGGGTCTATCTGATTATACATGAAACTGAAGTGATTAGAAAGTAAGAAGAAAGGAACAAGCAAGATCAGTTGCAATTTATAGAAACGAAAATCCTGCCACCACTTCTTGACAGAGGGTGAACAAGTTTGACTTCTACAAATCCTTCTAGGACAGGGAAGAGGTTTGAGGGCAAGTCCTTACCTTTTCTTTTAGCAGCTGAGTCTTCTTCATAGCATAGTTGGGTGGAGCTTTTCTGAACCTTTCTTTCTCTTTTACAATCTGTACCAGAGAGGAGATACCAGCAGTGAGGTATTCCTAAACTATTTTTTTTTTTTTTTTGGTATGTGCCCCTAGCGGGAACCGAACCCGGGACTCTCTGGTCCACAGGCTGAGCTCCAACCGCTGAGCCAAACCGGCCAGGGCCTAAACGATTTTTGTAGAGCGGCTAAGTGAGCCCATTTTGGAGGCAAGCAGCTAGTTAAAACGGGGCTGCTCTTCCTACAGCAGTGTCATGTCCCAGAGTAAGAGTAAGTTCATTCCAAGGGATACTATGGTGCTTCCAGGGTCACAGAGATTCTTCTGGACAGGCTGAAGGAACATATACCAATAAACAGCAGCAGTCCAAAGGCCTGGTGTTGTAAGGCTAGCCACTGTCCAAGAGAACAAAGATCCAACCAAAATGTGTTGGAGGAAAAAAGACTCTTGAAGGACCAAGCCCAGCAGAATACAAATCCCTGAACCCTGAATACACTTCTATAGTTTATGACTTCAAATGAGAATGTACAGAAAAATCTTGATAAACTATAAATAGTAAGACCGATATCAGCATTTCCTCATCCTCATGCAATAATAGCATAGCTAAAAACATCAAGACACAGGGAAAGAAAATAAAAGTCATACTCTAACACTGGTTCTTTTTTTAAAAAATATTTTTTTATTGATTTTAAAAAAATATGGCCCTGGCCGGTTTGGCTCAGCAGTTAGAGCGTTGGCCTGCGGACCAACGAGTCCCGGGTTCAATTCCGGCCAAGGGCACGTACCTTGGTTGCGGTTTATCCCCGGCCCCGGTTGGGGTCGTGTGGGTGGCAACCAATCAATGTGTCTCTCTTACATCGATGTCTCTCTCTCTCTCTCTCCCTCCCACTCTGTCTGAAGATAAATGTAAAAATATCCTTGGGTGAGGATTAAAAAAAAAAAAAAAAAATATATATATATATATATATATATATATATATATAAATGTTTTTATTGATATTTTAGAGAGAGAGAGATAGAAACATCAATATGAAAGAGAAACATCCATTGGCTTCCTCCTGCATGTCCTCCATTGGGGATCAAGCCCAAAACCTGGGTATGTGCCCTGATGGGGAATGGAACTGGGACCTCTCAGTCCACGGGACGACGCTCAATCCACTGAGCCACACCAGCTAGGTTAACACTGGTTCTTCATGAACCTCTAAGCTCTGGAGTACCAGTTTTCTTACCTCTTCAATGTCCTGATCATTGAATTTATAATTAAGAGCTTCTTTAATAGATAATTCTTTCTTATTGATTTCATCTAGAGTGGGCAACTGCATGCCAGCAGAGAACATCTGGAACAAAACATAGTAAACAGTTGTATTACTAAGTGATTTTAGAAAGAGACGCTGTAACTGTTTTCAGGATTAACAGCTAGGTGTTGTCTATCCACTTACCGCTTCTTTCCACTTCATGAATTCGCTTTCAGTGAATTCTTGGTTTGAGACAAATTCTAGGCGGAATACCCGTTGGTCATTGCCATGCCTACATAAAAAGAGACAGCATCTCCAAGAATAGGTATGTTGACTGAAGTACCAGCAAAGCAACCCTACCTGACTGTGTACCACCCATCTCTGTGGTTCTCAATCCTGGCTACCCTTCAGCATCATCAAGATTTATAAAAAGTCCAATGCCAAAGCACCATTGTAGGTCAACGGAATAAGAATCTCTGGGAGTAGGAAACAGGCACTGAAATTAACAAACAAAACCTCCCAGGTTGTTCTCATGGCCAGCCAGGATTAAGAATCAAAGCTATGGACCTGGCCAGTACTTCAAAAGTCCATTTACAATGAAATTCGTCACAGTCATTGGCATCCAGAATATGAAATATTATGTACATATCTGAATGACAAGAAAACTATTCCCTAGAGAGGAAGGACACTGCCTTTCTACTGACCCCTGTGCTGACAAAGTTAAGTAAGTGCCATTCTCCTAGAGACGGTCACTGCTGCACATCATGGACACTGTCCTTCCCAACTGGTTCTTTTCAAACAGACCAAGAGAGATAATGGGATGGGAGAAAGGAATGGGAGGGCCCATAGAGAGCAAATCAGGCCACAGCAGAGCAGTGTCTATTACCTGCTATTTGCAGTGATCCTGGCAAACTACTTCTATTCCTTCTTATATGGGGCTTTAAATCTTCAGGCTTCAAGAGGGCAGGGATCTGTGTGTGTCTATTGTGTTCTCGCCTCTATCCTGATGCACAGAACAGTGGCATGTAGCAGGCATTCAGTAAATATTATGTTACCGAAGAGGAAACTAAGTCCAGAAAGGTGACCTGACTTGTCAAAGATCAGATTAGTTAGTGACAGAGCCAGGACCAGAAGCAGCCTCCTGACCATGCTCAGGAAATGCCTGCAGGGTCTGGGAGGAGTGCAGTCTCACAACCTGACATTTTACTTCTATATATCCCACCACTTCATATCCCTGATTTCCTCTATGAGAGAGATGTATCCTACTTTCCCCTCTAGGCAAAGCAGAAAAACATCACAGTGGAAGAGAATAAGAGCCCATAGGCAGTGCCTGTTTGCAATGGGAGCAGAAGCTGCCACACACAAACACCTCTCCTACCGTAGCTGGAGCCCTTTGTTTGTTCTGGTGCCACCAAGCTGGTAAACCTTGGCGGTTTCCACAACACCCGTGATCTCAGCAACCTAAGTGAAAGGACAGAGACAACATTAAAAAACAGACGCTTTTTTTGTTGTTGTTAATCCTCACCTGAGGATATTTTCCCATTGAGTTTTAGATAGAGTGGGAGGGAAAGGGAAGGGGAGAGAGAGAGAAACATGATGTGAGAGAGACATCAATTAGTTGCCTCTGGCACGACCCAGAAGGGGGCCAACCAGGGCTGGGGATTGAAACTGCAACCAAGGTATGTGTCCTTGACTGGGAATTGGACCCAAGACCCTTTGGTCCTCGGGCCAACGCTCTAACTGCTGAGCCAAACTAGCCAGGGCTATAAAACATGTTTTTTTTTTTTTTTTTTAAAGTCTTATAATTAACTACAGCACAGCATGACATCAATGTAATCAACAGTTTTTAATAAAGAGCTCTCCATACCACTCTCTTTGGCTCTATCTATCTGAATGCAGACGAGTGACTTTGCAACTGAGAGGATTCCATAGCTGAAAGGTGTTCTGGGCACCTTTCTCAGGTTTAGAACTGATGGCCAAACACCAGGAGCCCTGTGCCCAGAGTAAGCAAGCACCAGGAGAGGAGGCAGTTAGACTACAGGGGCTCATTAGAAGCTTCCCCTCCAACTTAGTTCTACCTTACTAGGGGATGTACTTCAGAATTTCAGAGGTTAGTTTTATCAACCAAATATGAAGACCATGGAAATCAGTTTCCATTGCCAAACTTTCCAGGGTATGGTATGTTAAAAACATACAACCCAGCCCTGCCGGTGTGGCTCAGTGGTTGAGTGTCAACTCATGCATCAAGAGGTTGCCGGTTTGATTCCCGGTCAGGGCACATGCCCAGGTTGTGGGCCAAATCCCCAGTGGGGGGCATGCAGGAGGTGGCCAATCAATGTCCTCTCTCATCGATGTTTCCATCTCTCTCCCTCTCCCTTCCTCTTTCTCTAAAAATAAAGAAAAAAAAAAAAAAAAGCATACAACCCAGAACAAAAACATAAAGGAAAAAAAAAATTCAAACAGCTATGTTCTCCAACCATCCAGACGACAGAAGCAGTGCTGGAACCCACAAAATGACCTCTGTTAGGTTGAGGTTTTTTGTTGTTGTTAATCCTCACCCAAGAATATTTTTCCATTGATTTTTAGATATAGGGGAAGGAAGGGAGGGAGTGAGAGTGAGAGAGATACAGTCAGCCCTCGTTTATCACGGTTAATCAGTTCCAGACTCTACCGCGATAAATGAATTTCCGCGAAGTAGGATTCTTTATTTATATACAGTTGTCCCTGTCCACTTCGCCCTTCGACTTTCGCGATACAGTGAAGCCGCGAAAGTCGAAGCACGAAGTGGCGAGGGACGGCTGTAGAGAGAGAGAGGCAACCATTGATTGGTTATGTCCCCCACATGCCCCAATTGGGGCTAGGGATTGAATCTGCAACTCAGTTATGTGCCCTTGACTGGGAATCGAACCCACCACCCTTTGATGCATGGGCTGACGCTATACCACTGAGCCACACCGGCCAGGGCTGGGTCTTATTTTTATTTACTTATTTATTTTTCTTTATTGATTTTAGAGAGAGAGGAAGGGGGAGAGAGAGTTAGAAACATCGATGAGAGAGGACATCAATCGGCCACCTCCTGCATGTCGCCCACTTGGAATTTGGCCCATAACCTGGGCATGTGTCCTGACCAGGAATTAAATATGTTTTTATTGATTTTTTTTTTAGAGAGAAACATCAGTTGGCTTCCTCCTGCATGCCCGCCCCCCACTGGGGATTGAGCCCACAACCTGGGCATGTGCCCTGACTGGAAATCGAGCCATTTCAGTTATTGTATTCTTCATTTCTGACTGGTCCTATTTTATGTTTTCTATCTCCATTTTTACGTTCTTTTTTATCTCTTCGTTGAAGTTTTTACAAAGTTCATCTACTCTTTCCCTAAGTTCATTAAGCATCCTTATAACCAGTGTTTTGAACTCTGCATCTGGTAGATTGCTTGTTTCCATTTTATACAAGTTCTCTTTCTGGTTTTTTTTGTCCTATTCTTTCTTTGGGACGTTTGTCTCCTCTTTTTGGCAGCCTCCCTGTGTTTGTTTCTATGTATTAGGTAGAGCTGCTGTGTCTCCCAGTTTTGGTAGAGTGGCCTTATATAGTAGGTGTCCTGTAGGGCCCAGTAGCACAGCATCCCCAGTCACCTAAGCTGGGCACTCCAGGTGCACCCTTGGTGTCAACTGTGTGCACCCTCCTGTTATACTTGAGCCTTGAATGCTGTTGGAATGTCAATGGGAGTGATACAGCTCTAGGCTAATCAGCTGCTGCAAGAACTGGCTGTGACCACAGCAAAGGAGCTACTGTGCAGGGTCCAACCCCACGAAGCAGGACTCACTTCAGTGGGGCTCTTGTGCCCAACTAGTTCACCCTTTGAGTGTGTCATTCGTGGAGGTGGTTGGGTGGTGCTCTGGCAAGGTATGAAGCTGTCCACTGGTGGCGCTGGCTCTGGAGCCTCCCAGGAGATGCAGACCAAGAGCCACCCAGTATAAACTACAGAGCAATCTGCAGATGGCTCCTACTTGTGCTGGGCTTAAGGGTGCCCAGCAAAGGCCAAGCTGTAAACTAACGCCAGCTGCCGCTAGTGCCAGGGCTGGGGCCACTCAGCAAGAGGTATAGGGCATGCCAAGGCCAAATGCTGCTTATTTGAGATTTTAGGAAATGATTCAGCATGAGCCAAGACATATCATTCTTATGGAAAAGCCACTGGAAACAGCTTGTGTGGGCCAGCAGGCTGGTAGGACAGAGCCTCGGGGAATCACCTAGGAGGGGCAAACAGTGCTAGCCAGGTGGATGGGAGACTCAGATATGGCTGTAGGCTCAGTGGCGGAAGGGCTCAGAAGAGGAACAGTGGCCTCTGCCAGCACTTCTTCTGAAAGAAAGCTGCACTCCAGCTTTCGCCCTGATGCCAGACAATTCAGTTCCTCCCTGTATGTCTCTGGTGCTTTTGAACTGCTGCCCCAGCACTGGCACTGGAAATCAGAGAAAGTGAATCCAAGGGAGTCCGTGTGCTGGCCTTTTAAGAGGAACTGCCAGAGACTCCAGCAACCCTCCATCTCCTCAGCCACAATCTATGCTGGTTTCCACAGCCTGAAGTTATAGGGATTTCTCTGCTTGGACTGGTACCCTGGGCTGGGGGGCCTGGTATGGGGCTAGGATCCCTTGCTCCTCAGGGGGACATCCGCAGCCAAGACATCCCTCCCAATGTGGGAACATCCCTTTCTGTGCCTCTGCCCCTTCTACCAGTCTCCATGTGATTTTTTCTTTATATCCTTTGCAGAACTCTGTTCAGCTAGATTTCAGGTGGTTCTGAATGATGGTTGTTCTGTAGTTCAGTTCGCATTTTCCTACACCACTATCTTGACTGGAAGCCCCTATTAATCTTTCTTAAATATGCCCTGGCCAGTTTGGCTCAGCGGTTAGAGCATCGGCCCGTGGACCAAAGAGTCGCGGGTTCGATTCCAGTCAAGGGCACGTACCCTGGTTGCGGTTCGTCCCCGGCCCCAGTTGGGGTCGTGTGGGAGGTGACCAGTCAATGTGTCTCTCTCACGTCGATGTTTCTCTCTCTCTCTTTCTCTCTCTCTCCCCTTCCCTCTCACTCTATCTGAAGATAAATGGAAAAAATCCTTGGGTGAGGATTAAAAAAAAAAAGAAAGAAAAAAAATGTATGTACAACTCACATTTCTTTCAATGTTTAATATTAGAAGTGCTTTGGGTCTCTATTTAGACATTTGGGGATGTTTTTGTGACCAGAAATATGTCATAGAAACTTAACTCTTGTTTATATCAATTAAGCTATAGTAAAACTGGTTTCATTGTATTTTGTTTCACTTAAAGTCATAGTTTTCAAGAACCTATCAACAATGTTTAGTGAGGACTTACTGTATTTATTTTTCAAAAGTAAAAAGCTTCCAGATTATGTAACAATGACTACTTTATAAATGTCTCCCTTCTTGCTTTTATATGGAAGAAAGATAGAAAAATTATTCTAAATCCAAACCCACAAGGCCCTTCAGCTCTAAGTGCTCTTCCTGGCAGCTGGTCATGTTACCTCAGTTTGTCACTATTCTACAGGTATCTCGGTCTATTTCCCATCAAACGGGATTAGAAGAATGACAGATTCATGCAGTATCTCTTACTCCCTATTGAGAGTCATTATATTTAAAACATGGATAATTGTCCAAGGAAAGAAATACCAACCCGGTAAACTGGTTTGCTGTTGTGGTTTCCAATGCCAATCCGTACAAAACATCCGGTGACAGTTTTAGCCAAGAAGGGCATATGACACCAACGTTCTAGCTTATGCCGTGATAATCGAACCCGATTTAATTCTTCAGGTAAGGAGACTGGTTGTGATTTTGGAGGGATCTCTTCTTTCCTATGTGGAACAAAGGGCACGGGGAAAAGTGTTCATCATAAAAACAGATCAAGATAAATAAATAACACCAATTTCTTAAAACTCAACACAATCAAAGAACATGTGATTAAGGCAGTAGGAGAAATACATGAACCAACAGGAAGGAGGGATAATAGAATCCTGTTCCCAACCAGAGTGTGAACTATGTTGATAAGGCTGCCATCCCAGGTCACCTAGCAGAGTAAGAAAACAAATGAAAGCATCTGTCCAATGTGAAGGCGACATAAAGTCAGTTCCTACCTACTGGGCCCAAACGAAATGTCCAGGCCAAGAGCCAAAGGAAGGAACATGTTTGGGCTAATGTACTGGGTAACTCAGTTCAGCAATTCAGGGTACCGAACCAAACCAAATCCACAGCCCAAACAGGGAACTTTTGGAAACTATACTAAGTTTCTCCCCAAAAAACCCACCTATCCTAACTACCAGATTAAAATGTACACAAGCTTACTCTTCTTCTTCATCAGATGATGATGTTCGCGATGAGCGGTCTGACTTTTCACTGGACTTGTCATCTTCTTCCTCCTCCTCATCGTCAGAGTACACCTCACTGGTTTTTAATGGCTGTTTTTTGGCGAGGAGCTCAGCTAAAAAGAAAGGGAAAATGTCTACCTAGGTTCTCTCACTAAGAAACTGAAACATTCTTCTCTCTGAAAAAGAACTGACACATGGAAAATGACTTGAATAGCCCTATCCGCTCTGGACTAAATTATGATTACTTGGGCTATATAAAGAAGTGAGTTAAACCAGAGAGTTAAGCCCTGGACGGTTTGGCTCAGTGGTAGAGCATCGGCCCATGGACCTATAAGTCCCGGGTTCAATTCCAGCCAAGGGCACGTACCTCGGTTGCGGTTCATCCCCGGCCCTGGTCAGGGTCGTGCGGGAGGCAACCAGTCGATGTGTCCTTCTCATGTCGATGTTTCTCTCTCTCTCCCTCTCTCTCTACCTGAACATAAATAGAGAAATATCCTCAGGTGAGGATTTAAAAAATAAATAAATAAAAATCGACTCAAAATGGATCATAGACCTAAATATAAGAAACTAAAATCATAAAAATTTTAAAAGAAAACATAGGAGAAAAGCTTCAGGACACTGGATAACAAATGTTTGGATATGACAACAAAAGGCAACAAAATAAATATATTAAGTTAAATTGTACTTTATCAAAATTAAAAGTTTTTATGAATCAAACAACACTGTCAAGAATGAAAAGACCAAATGGGAGAAAATATGTAGAAATCACATATCTGATAAAGGATCAACAGTCAAAAAATGTAAAAAAACTCCTATAACTCAACAACAAAAAACAAATAACTTGATGAGCAAGAAAATGAACAAAAGATGTAATAGACATTTCATCAAAGAACTTACACAAATGGTCAATAAGCACATGAAAAGAGTTCAAAATCACTAATCATTACAGAAATGCAAATCAAAACCACAGTGAGACATCATTTCATATCCACTAGGACGGCTACTATCAAAGAGACAATAATGAGTGTTGGTGAGGATGTGGAAAAAGTGGAACCCTCATACATTGCTGGTGGGAATGCAAAATGGTAACACTACTTTGGAAAATAATCTGGCAGTTTCTCAAAACGTCAAACACAGATTTACCATATGCTTCAACAATTCCACTCCTACCCTGGCTGGGTAGCTCAGCTGATTAGAGTGTCGTCCCAATATGCCAAGGTTGTGGGTTTGATCCCCAGTCAGAGCACATATAAGAATCAACCAATGAATGCATAAATAAGTGGAACAACAAATCAATGTTTCTCTCTCTCTCTCTCCCTCCCTTAAATCAATAAAAGAAAAAGTCCAGCCGGTGTGGCTCAGTGGTTGAGCGTCGACCCATGCACCAAGAGGTCGCTGGTTCGATTCCCGGTCAGGACACATGGCCAGGTTGTGGGCCCAATCCCCAGTGGGGAGAATGCAGGAGGCGGCCAATCAATATTCTCTCTCATTGATGTTTCTATCTCTCCCTTTCTCTCTCTCTAAAAATCAACAAATAAATAAATAAATAAATAAATAAATGAATAAGCAGACCAGAAACAGACTCAATGATACAGAGAACATTCTGATGGTTGTCATATGGGAGGGTGGGTTGGTGGAATGGCTGAAAAAGGTAAAGGGAGTAAGAAGTCAAATTGGTAGTTACAGAATAGTCATGGGGATGAAAAGTACAGCATAGAAAATATAGTTAACAGACTTCCGGTCAAGATGGTGGGTAGGTAGACGCGGTATTGCCTCCTTCCACAACCACATCAAAATTACAACTAAACTACAGCACAACCATCATTCAGAACCACCTGAAATCGAGCTGAATGGAAGTCCTACAACTACAAAATTAAAAAAGAAGCCACTTTGAGACTGGTAGGAGGGGTGGAGTCGTGGACAGGCTGGTCCCACACCCACATGTGGTGGATAAAAATCAAGAGAAACACCTTGGCTGTGAAGGTCCTCCCTGAGGAGTGAGGGGTCCCTGTCTCACACCAGGCGCCCAGCTCAGGGTTCCAGTGCCAGGAAGAGAAGTCCCCATAATTTCTGGCTGTAAAACCAGTGAGAACTGAGGCTGAGGGAGTCTGAGGTTGCTGGAGCCCCAGGCAGTCCCTCTTAAAGGGCCCGCGCATGGACTTACTTGGACTTGCTCCCTCTGAGCTCCAGCGCGGAGGGGAGGCAGCATGAAAGGCACCAGAGACATACGGAGAAGAACTGAGTTGTTTGGCCTTGGGACGAGGGCTGGAGAGGCAGCTTTCCTTTGGACAGATGTGCTGGTGGAGGCCTTTTTCCTTTGGTGAGCCCTTCCCCCATGGGGCCGGCATAGGGCCGCCATATCTGGGACTCCAGCAACCTGGCTCACATTGTTTGCCCCGCCTTGATGATTCCCTGAGTCCCTGCCCCACCCAACTTTCAGGCCCACCCAAGCTGTTTTCAAAGGCTTTACCATAGGATTGGCCTGTTTTGGATCCTGCTTCAGATTTTCCTAAAATCTCTCAAACAAGCAGCATCTGGTCTCAGTGAGCCCCATACCTCTCAATAAGTGGCCACAGGCCTGGCACTAGAAGCAGCCAGCCTTGGTTCACAACTTGGCTTTTCCTGGACACCTCCAAGCCCAGCACAAGAAGCAGTCATCTGCAGATCACTTTGTTGCTTATGTCTGGTGGCCCCGGATAGAACACAGGCAGTGGCTGACCTTGCCCCAGAGACAGCACACCCAGTGTACAGCTTCAGACCACGTCAAGGCACCACTGCCCAACCACTTCCACAAGTGACACACTCGATGAGTGGACTCAGTGGGCACCAGAACCCTGCTGAAGTAAGTCTTGCTCTGTGTGGTGGGCCCCTACACAGCTGATCCTCCAATGTAGTCAGAGGCCAGTGGTCAGTGGGACAGCCAGTCCTTGCAGCTGAACAGTCTGAGTAAATCCCTCCCATTGACGTGCCAACAGCAATTAAGACTCAATTACAACAGAAGGGTGGACAGTCCACACTAGGGGTATACTTTGAGAGCCCAGCTGAGGTGATCAGGGAGCTGTGCCACTGGATCCTACAGGACACCTCCAACAACAGGCCACCCAATGAAGCCTAGGAAACACAGGAACTCTACCTAATACATACAAAATGAGGAGATAAAGAAACATGTCCCAAATGAAAGAACAGAACAAAACTCCAGGAAAAGAACTAAACAAAATGGAGATAAGCAATCAATCAGATGCAGATTTCAAAACATTGGTTATAAGGATGCTCAAGGAACTTAGTGAGAACTTCAAGGTACTTAAGGAGAACTCTACGGAATTTAGAGAACAACAACATGAAAAAGGACCAGTCAGAAATGAAGGAGGCACTAACTGAAATAAAGAATAATTTACAAGGAATCAATAGCAGAGTAGGTGAAACCAAGAAGCAAACCATCGATTTGGAATATAAGGAAGCATAAAACACCCAATCAGATCAAAAAATGAAAAAATAATCCAAAAAAATGAGGCTAGTGTAAAGAGTCTCTGGGACAACTTGAAGCGTGACAACATTCCCATCATGGGGGTGTCAGAAGGAGAAGAGAGAGAGCAAGAAATTGAAAACCTATTTGAAAAAATAATGACAGAAAACTCCCTAACTTGGTGAAGGAAACAGACATGCAAGTCCAGGAAGCACAGAGAGTCCCAAACAAAATGAACCCGAAGAGGTCTACACCAAGACACATCATCATCAAAATGCAAAAGGTTAAAGACAAAGAGAGAATCTTAAAAGCAGCAAGAGAAAAGCAGTTAGTTACCTACAAAAGAGCTCCCATAAGATTGTCAGCTGATTTTTCAAAAGAAACTTTGCAGGCCAGAAAGGAGTGGCAAGAGATATTCAAAGTGATGAAAAGCAATGACCAACAACCAAAATTACTCTATCCTGCAAAGTTCTCCTTTAGAATTGATGGACATACAGTTTCCCAGACAAGAAAAGCTAAGGGAGTTCACCACCAACAAACCAGTATTATATGAAATGTTGAAGGGTCTTCTTGAAGGAAAAGAAGAACAAACATATGAACAATAAAATGGCAACAAATACATATCTATCAACAATTAAATCTACAAACAAAATGAGCAAGCAGAACAGAAACAGACTGATAGATACAGAGAACTTTTTGTTGCTTGCCACATGGGAGGGGGCTGGGAGGATGGGTGAAAAAGATGAACAGATTAAGAAGTACAAATTGGTTGTTAGACTGCTGAACCTCAAAGGGAAGTGGGGAGGGAGGGTGGGATGAGATAAACCAAAGAACTTCTATGCATATATGCATAACCAATGGACACAGACAATAGTGTGGGGAAGGCAGGAGGGGGGCGGGATTGGGGAGGAGGTGGTCAATGGGGAAAAAAGAGAGGACATCTGTAATACATTCTACAATAAAGATAAGTTTAAAAAAAGAAAATATAGTTAATGATATAGCAATAACTATGTATGGTGTCAGATGGGTACTAGATTTATCAATGTGATCACTTTGTAAGTTATATAAATGTCTAGTCATTGGGTTGTACACCTGAAACTAATATAATACTGAATGCCAATTGTAATTGAAAAGTAAATTTAAAAAACAACAACCCAGCTCTGTACACTGAAAAAGCGTAGACATAATAGCCAACCCAGTAGCATGAGCACATGTTGGGTCTAGACTGTGGTGTCGAAATATAATTTCTCATGAAAAAGGAACCAGAGTTCCTTATAAAAATGGTTGATTTCAAATCCAGAAGGCAAGAAAGCTATTAAAAACTACTGGGGCCTCATATCAAAAGGACTCAGGCTTCAACTGGTCGACGATGGAACAATATAAGTCTCAATAATAATAATAACTTCATTGGATTGAATTGTATAAAGTATCTTAAAATCCACGAGTTCACAAGGATATTCAAAATAAAAAAACAAACCTCGTGGGTCACCTTTGGAAGTTGTTAAGGAACTATCTCATTCTTTTAAAAACCAGTAAAGCAACAACAACAACAAAAAAATCAAGCACTTATTCTGCCTTTCCTATAAAAAGAATAGTACCTAGTGGTTACTAAATAGCTGACGAGAAGTTTCTCTTTATAGAAGTAGACCAGATAATAAATGAAGAAAGAGTAATAGATTATAACATCATCCTTTTGCAACTCATAATAAATGATCTAGGTAATGATTACCAATGACTTGGGGGATAGGACATATTACTATTCCCAATTCTTAACCCTTCTCTGTACACATGTCCTTCACGATGTGACTCAGTGGTTCCTCCCAGCCATTAATTTTGGGCTTTGGCCAGTGGAATGTGCACACATCTGACACTGCCCATTCCAAGTCTAGGCCATAATAGGCATCTCATGTTTCTGCTTGCCCCTATTATACTTCTGCCATCACCATGAGAAGAATTTGCCCTAGTTATACTTGTCTGAGGTGGGAGAGAGATAGGTGAAACAGATCTGGTTCTATCCTGAAGCTTAGGGACAATTCCAGCAAAATCTGTATATCAGGCAACCCCTAGCTGAATTGCAGATGCATAAGCAACAACAAATGATTGTTTATCTGAGTTTGGGGCAGTTTGCTATTTTATATTATTGTGGTAATAGTTAAGTGAGAGCTGGTAGAATCACAAAATGAGAGAGAAGCAGATATCCTGGGTCTCCTGATATAATATACCACCACCTAAAACTTAACCTTCCAAAGAAACCCAAAAAACAAAGTAGAAACAGAACAAATCCAAATCTGTCCAACTTTCTAGCTCTAACTAAAAATTATAAGAAATTCAAGGGACTAGAAGAACACATTCAACAACACCAATGTGAGGTAGTCAGTATCTGTGAGAAACTACAGAATAAATGACCCAGTTTCTTCAACAAATCAGCTAGAAGGAGCTAAAAAAAGTGAGATGGACAGGAAAACCTATAGATTAAGTGAATTCAGGGATATATTAACAAATCACAATGTCTGGATTTTATTTATGATCCTGATTCAAATGATCAAATTAGTGTGTATTTTATATATGGATATATATAAAATATATATAAAATATCCTCACTTGAGGATATTTTTTTCCATTGATTTTTGTTTTATTTATTTGATTTTTTAGAGAGAGAAGAAGGGAGAGAGAGAAACATCGATGTGAAAGAGAAATATCCATTGGCTGCCTCCTGCACGCCCCCTACGGGGGACCAAGCCTGAAACTCAGGCATGTGCCCTGACCAGGAATCAAACTGGGACCTCTCGGTTCATGGGACACCACTCAGTCCACTGAGCCACACCTCGGCCGGGCCAAATTAGTATGTGTGTGTATTTTTTTTTCTTTATTGATGTTAGAGAGAGAGAGAAAGAGGAAGGGAGAGGGAGAGATAGAAACACCGATTGGCAGCCGCCTGCATGCCCCCCACTGGGGATTGGGCCCACAACCTGGGCATGTGCCCTGACTGGGAATTGAATTGGCGACCTCTTGGTACTTGGGTCGATGCTCAACCACTGAGCCACACTGGCCAGGCACCAAATTAGTATATTTTAATTATAGAACAACTAGTGAGAAATTTGAAGATTGACTAGATATTTGGATAAAGGAATAAAATATTAAGGGATTTGTTGTTACCATTTTTCAGGTAATGTATTGATATTATAGTTTTTTTAAAAACAAGAGTCCTTATCTTTTCAATATATTCAAATAATTATTGTTGAAATATAATGATGCTGGGATTTACTTCAAAATAATGTGATGGAAGAGGGAGTACAGCTTTAACAAGATTGGCCATGAGTTGCTGTTACTGTTCTTATGCACCATTCAGACTTGTTAGAGTAGATGTGGGTTTATGACTGCCAAGGTTGCCCAATACAGTAGTTTTATCACTAAAAGTTGGACTTGTTAATAGAGTCCCATAGTAGTTTCAGTGTTACAGTAGTTTCTACCATACCATACCATAGTAGTTTCTACCATACATCTGTGCATTTTCTTTTTAGGTGACTGAATGAATATTTAAGACATCTGTGTGCAAAGTTACTTTTTATGAACTGTTGTACCCTGTTAATGGATATTGCTCTGTGACTCCAGTATATCTTACTTGTACTGACCAAACCTAAATAAAGATTTTTATTGTAGCTCTGGCTGGTTTGGCTCAGTGGTCAGAGCGTCGGCCTGCGGTCCAGAGAGACCTGGGTTCGGTTCCCGCTAAGGGCAAGTGCCTCGGTTGCAGTTTGTTCCCGGCCCCTGGTTGGGTCGTGCGAGAGGCAGCCACTCGATGTGTCCCTTTCACATCGATGTTTCTCTCTCTCTCTCTCTTCCTCTCTCTCCCTCCCACTCTATCTGAAGAAAAAAATGGAAAAATGTCCTCGAGTGAGGATAAAAAAAAAAAAAAAAGATTTTTATTGTAATTCCTGCAAACAAAACAAAACAAAATCAAACAAACAAACAAACAAACAAAATCATTGGCCATGAGTTGACTGTTGAGGTTGGATGATGATGGGTTCATGGAGGTTCATTATATTATACTCTGTATGTTTTTGGAATTTCCCATAATAAGGAGTTTAAAAAGGGAAAAAATAAAAATGAGCACCAGGATGTCAAATTATATGATCAAAGATACAAAGTAGCATTAAAGTTTTCCCTACTTACCTGTTCTATTCTTTCGTTTTTCTCTCTCTGCTTTTAGCTCCTCCATGGCTTGAGATTTCTTATCTAGTTTCTCATCCCGTTTGGAACGCCGTTCCTTGTTGTGGGATGTTACCTGGGAAGGGAAAATTATGTAGGATGGTTCTTTTTACCAACTGCTTATAAGATTTTCTACACCCCAAAATTAATTCAGTTCTTCACTGTGAATCTATATTGGCTGCAGAAACTGAAACTTGTTTAAAGGGGGAGAGCATCCTCTTGTGGACAAAGAGGATAGAGCAGTAAAGTCAGCCCCATCTTACCTGCCTAATAAACAGAAAGCCTAATCATAGGAATAAGCACTTAAAAAAAAAAAGATATATATTTTTATTGTTGACGGTATTACAGATGTCCCCCATTTCCCCCCTCTTTGTCCCCCTCCACCCAGCCCCTGTCCCACTACAGGCTTTCACCACTCTATTGTCTATGTCCATGGGCTATGCATATTAAGTTCTTTGGTTAGTCTCTTCCTGTCCCCTCCCCTGAGATTTGTCAGTCTGTTCCACGCATCCATGCCTCTGGACCTATTTTGTTTGTCAGTTTATTCTGTTCATTAGATTAGGAATAAGCACTTTCAAGAAGGACACCCTAGATCATAGCTAATATTTGCTGATATTGTCAACAAAGCTTTATGTGATGAATGCAGAGATGACTAATTTTCCCAGCTACTCTTACAACCAAGTACAGGACAATATACACCTGACTGAGTAAACATCATAACCAATTGGGCTACCTGGGAGAGTATGTTTACCAACTTTTCCTTAGAGGCTACTCACACATCAGTGTGCTGCTTTTACAATAGTCTTGACTAAAGGATTCCTAAGAAATTAAACAGCTAATGGTGAAGATGATGACCTAGGCTGATTATACAAACCCACCTTTTATATAAATATATGAATTCAACACAGACTTTACTCTTTGGATAATGAAGTCCACAGAATCTCCTACCTGAGATTCTTGAATCTGTGTCAGCTTTTTCTTTTCCTGCTCCTCTTCTTGCTTTTTCTTTTTTTCTTTCTTTTCTTTCTTTTTGGCTGTTTTTAGTTTTTTCTTGATTTCAAATCTGGTTAAAAGATATTTGTTTAGTTTTTTAAGTGGTAATAAAATATTTGTAAAAACTGATTTCTATTAGAAAGGAGAAAGGAAGGAAGTAGGGGGAAAGAGTTAAGCATTTTTGCTTCCTGTAAGAAACTCCAATGTATAAGCACCATACAAATACTGAATGTAAGTACAACAAAAGTACTTAAAAGCATTAACTTGGAATAGACTTAAAAGGAGAGAAGATATTCAAGATACTATTATGTCCTATTGGTAACACACAGCTCTTCCTTGACCTTCACATAATAGAAGAAAATAGCTGATTTTAAAAATCAACTCCAATGGTGTTCCATTAGAAATAGAATGAAGCCACAGAAAGCCACGGTCACATTTTCAAGTGGTCACGACAAAGGCTGCATCTGAGTAAGACTGTTTTTTTCTCTCTTTCATCAGGAAAAATACACCCCCATCTCCACCCCAGCAAACATGAGTAAATATGCTATTCTCTTAAACAAATGTAATCTAGGATCCCTCCTATAATAAAAATCAGGCTTTTATGAAATAAAACTGTCTTTTTGTGAATTTAAGAAATTTTATGAACGGGATAAAGGAATATAATAAACATTAAACTCTTATCATAACACTCCAAAATAACCCCAATACTCAAACTTTTACTTAGTTCTTAACACAGTATTCAAACATTTTTATGTTCTTTTCAGTCATTATTAAGATCGTAAATGTACTTTTATAATGTGAGATAGGGGTGCACTGTTATGAATTTAGTCCTTTTTAAAACAGATAATAATTAAACAACACATTCCTAAATAACCAATGTGTCAAAGAAGAAATCACAAATTAGAAAATAATTTGAGATGACTGAAAATGAATATACAACATAGCAAAACTTACAGAATGTAGCTTATGCAGTGCCTAAAGGGAAATGTATACGTGTAAATGCCTATATTAAAAAAAAGATAGATTTCAAATCAATAAATTAAACTTCACCTTAAGACAGTGTAAAAAGAGCCAACTAAATATAAAACAAGCAGAAGAGCCCAGGTGGTGTGGCTCAGTGGTTGAGCATCGACCCATGCACCAAGAGGTCACTGGTTCGATATATTAGGTGGACTGGAAAGTAATGTTGTTCTGCGCGTTTCGATATTTGGTTGTCATTTATCAGCTCATTGTGTACTTCAAAATCGTGCCAAAGACATTTTAAGGTTAGAGTGACTTGTTTACTCGTAAATAATTAAAGCTTAATTTTTTTTTTTTGCAATTTATAGTGAAATGGCCAGCCAAATACCAGAAGAGGTACATATCCGGCATTGTATGCTTTTTGAGTTTCACAAGGGTAGTAATGCAACAGTTGTTATCAAAAACATTTGCAATGTTTATCCAAGTGCATGAGACGTTCGTAAATGCCAAAGGTGGTTTCCTAAGTTCAAATCCAGTAATTTTTATCTTTCTGACTCGTATCGATCAGGAAGACCAACAACTTTAGACAATGACATGTTAAGGGTGGAAGGGGAAGCAAATCCGTGTCAGACAATCGAGGAACTGTCAAACACTCTTAACCAACCTTGGTCGACCATCCAAGAACATTTGCAGCAGATTGGTAAAGCAAGCAGAGCAGGTGTTTGGGTCCTGCATAATCTGTCCGAAGAAAACAAAGCTAACCGGTCCACCACATGCAACTTATTGCTTTAGTGGCACAATACAGAAGCGTTTTTTGATCGCTTGATCACTGGAGATGAAAAATGGGTCCTCTATGATAATCCAAAACACAAAAGGCAGTGGCTCTCTCCGTATGAATCGCCACGAAGTACAGCTAAGCCAGGTCTATACCCCAAAAAGGCACTTTTGTGTGTTTGGTGGAGTATTCGCAGGGTCGTTCATTTTGAAGTGCTGAAACCTGGACAAACTGAATGCAGACCTTCACTGTGAACAACTGGATCGAGTAAATCAATCTTTAATTGAAAAGTGCCCAGCGACTGTCACAAGAAAAGGCGTTACTCTGCAACACGATTAATGCAAGACCGCACTGTGCAAGACGAACCCTGGAAAAAATTAATGAACTGGGGTGGGAGGCATTACCTCACCCACCATACTCGCCTGATATTGCACCATCGGATTTCCATTTATTCCGATCGCTACAACATCTTCTAAGTGGCAAAAAATTTGAAAATTTGGATGATGTCCAAAATACCATCTCCAGATGTTTTGCTCAAAAACCAATTGATTTTTATCGATCTGGCATTGAAAATTTGCACACTAGATGGCAAAAGGTTGTTGATAACAAAGGTGATTACATCATTGATTAAAAATAAAAACTTGTTAAACATTTATCTGTTTGAATTAATGTCGTAAAACACGACATTACTTTCCGGTCCCCCTAATATATCAGTCAGAGCACATCGTCCAGGTTGCAGGCTGGATCCCCAGTAGGGGGCATATAGGAGGCGGCCAGTCGATGTTTCTCTTTCATCATGGATGTTTCTATCTCTTTCCCTCTCCCTTCGTCTCTCTCTAAAAATCAATAAAACATTAAAAAAAAACACACAAGCATAAGAACAGAATCAAGATTAGAACAGAAATGAATCAAACACAAAATGGATAATCAATAAAATGAGAGTTCATTCTTTGAAAAGATCAAAAGAATTGATAAACCTTTGGCTAGACTGACCAAGAAAAAAGGAGGGAAGACTCAAATTACAAAAATCAAGTATGAAAGAGGAGACATTACTATTGACCTTACAGACATAAAAAAAATAAAAAATCAGCCCTGGCCGGTTTGGCTTAGTGGTTAGAGCGTCAGTCCATGGACCAAAGAGTTGAGGGTTCGATTCCAGTCAAGGGCACGTACCTGGGTTGCGGTTCGGCTCTGGCCCTAGTCAGGGTCGTACAGGAGGCAACCAATCAATGTGTCTCTCTCACATCAATGTCTGTGTCTCTCTCTTTCTCTGCCCCCACCCACACTGTATTTGAAGATAGATAAAAAAATATCCTCAGGTGAGAATGAAAAAAAAATTAGTAGAAATAAAAAAGATCATAGGGAACACTATGAACAATTGTATGGCAACAAGTTAGGTAATTTAGATAAAATTTTAAAATCTCTAGAAAGCCACAAACCACCAAACTTGACTTGAGAAGAAATGGAAAAGTCTTAATAAGACCTACAATAAGAGATTGAATTAATAATTTTAAAACTTCCCACAAAGAAAAGCTCAGGCTCAGATGGCTTTCCTGGAAAAATCAACCAAATATTTATTTATTATTATTTTTAACCCTCACCCGAGGATATTTTTACATTTATCTTCAGAGAGAGTGGGAGGGAGAGAGAGAAACATCGATGTGAGAGAGATACATCGATTGGTTGCCACCCATGAAACCCCAACTGGGGCCGGGGACTAACCACAACCGCAGTACGTGCCCTTGGCCAGAATTGAACCCGGGACTCTTTGGTCCACAGGCTGACACTCTCACTGAGAGCCAAATGGCCAGGGCGAAATCGACCAAACATTTAAAGAAGTAATACCAGCCCAGCTGGTGTGGCTCAGTGGATTGAGCATCCTTATATGGATTGAGCGGTCCCAGTTCGATTCCTGGTCAGGACGCATGCCCAGGTTTCAGGCTTGATTCCCAGTAGGGGGTGTGGGAGAGGCAGCCCATCAATGTTTCTCTCTCATCAATGGTTCTATCTCTCTCTTCCCCTCTCTCTAAAAAAGTCAATGAAAACATATTAAGAAAAAATGAAGTAATACCAATTCTTTACAAACTCTTCTAAAAAATAGAAGAGAAGAAAACACTTCTCAATCCATTCTATGAGTCTAGTATTATTCTGATACCAAACCCAGACAATGACATCACAAGAGAAAAAGCATAGACCAATATCTCTTAAGAATACTGATGTAGCCCTGGCCAGTGTGGCTCAGTTGGTTGGGTATCATCCCAGGCACCAAAGAGTTGCCAGTTTGATTCCCGGTCAGAGCATACGCCTGGGGTTGTAGGCTCGATCCCCAGTAGGGGGTGTGCACGAGACAGCCAATTAATGGATATTGCATTCTCACATCAATGTTTCCTTCTCTCTCTCTAAAATTCAATAAAAATATTTTTTAAATAAAATAAATAAAAAAGAATACTGATGTAAAAATCAATAATAACAGCAAATTGAATCCATAAACATATAAAAAAGATGATACACCATGACCAAGTAGGATTTATTCCAGTAATGCAAGATTGGTTCATCATAAGAAAATCAATCATTGTAATATACTATATTAATAGAATAAAGTACAAAAACCACACGATTGTCCCAGTAAACACAGCACAAGCATTTAACAAAATCCAATACCCTGTCCTGATAAAAACTCTCAAAAAATTACCCAAAGAAGTAGAAAGACACCATGTTCATGGATTGAAAGACTTCACAGTGTTAAGATAACAATACTCCCAAATTTGATCTACAGATTCATTACACTTCCAGCTAATTTTTTGTTGTTGCAGCAACTGACAATCTGATATTAAAATTCATATTGGCTATCTCTCTCTCCCCCCTCCCTCTAAAATCATAAAGAAAAAATATTTAAAATTCATATTGGAATACAAAGAGCCTAAAATAACAAAACAATTTTGAAAAAGAAGAACAAAGTTGGAGAACTCACACTTCCCAAGTTAAAAACTGGCCCAGCAGGTGTGGCTCAGTGGTTGAGTGTCGACCCAGGCACCAAGAAATCACAGGTTTGATTTGCCGTCAGGGCACATGGCCAGGTTATGGGCCCAATCCCCAGTGGGGGGCATGCAGGAGGTGGCCAGTCGATGTTCTCTGTCATCGATATTTTCATCTCTCTCTCCCTCTCCCTTCCTCTCTCAAAAATCAATAAAGAAGAAGAAGAAAAAAACTGACTACATAGCTACAGTAATCAAAACAGTATAGTACTGCCCTGGCTGATTTGGCTCAGAAGTTAAAGCATTGGCCCAAGGACCAAAGAATCTCAGGTTTGAGTCCCGGTCAAGGGCACGTGCCTTGGTTGCGGGTTTGATCCCTGGCCCTGGTGTGGGAGGCAGCCAGTCTCACACATTGATGTTTCTCTCTCTCTCCCTCCCTCCCTTCCTTCCTCCCACTCTATCTAAAAATCAGTGGAAAGATATCTTCAGGTAATTATAAGAAAAACAAAAACAAACAGTATAGTTCTGGTAAAAGACAGACACAGATCAATGGGAGAGAATTGAGAGTCAGCAAATAAACCCATTTATCTATGGACAACTTTTTGTTTTAAATTATGTTTTTGATTTTTTTTTTTTTTTAGAGAGAGAGAAGAAAGGAGAAGGAGAAAGAAAAACACTGATGAAAGAAACATCAGCTGCCTCCAGCACGCCCCCTACTGGGGATCGAGCTCGAAATCCAGGCTTGTGCCCAGACTGGGAATCCACCTAGAGACCTCTCGGTAAGTGGGATGATACTCAACCAGTTGAGCCACACAGGCCAGGGCTATGGACAACTGATTTTTTACAATAGTGCCAAGATTGGGGAAAGAACAGTCTCTTCAACAAGTTGAACTGAGGCAACTGAATATCAACATGAGAAAGAATGAAGATGGATCCTTACTTCACACCACTTACAAAAATGATCTCAAAATGTACTTTTTAAAATTTTGGTTTTCCTTATTGATTTTAGAGACAAAGGAAGGAAGAGGGAGAGAGAAATAGAAACATCGATGAGAGAGAATATCAATCGGATGTCTCCTGTATGCCCCCCACTGGGGACTTGGCCCACAACCTGGGCACGTGCCCTGACCGGGAATCGAACCAAGACTTCTTGGTGCATGGGTCAATGCTCAACCACTGAGCCACACTGGCCAGGCTAATGTTCTTGTAGGTATCATCTCATTCAAATCTTACAAAAATCCTCAAGGAGGAAGGTGAGGCAGGATGAGGGAAAGTGACTAATTCAGATCACCTGGACAGTTAGTCTGAATTAAGCCTAGACCTCTGACTGAAAATGTCAGCGCTTTTTCTACAACCAAGCTACCTTTTATGGCTGCCTGCGCTCACTTTTAAACATTTCTTAATATAAATATGTTTTTATCGATTATTTAGAGATAAGAAGGGAGAGAGAGATAGAAACATCGATGTGAGAGAAACATGGATCGGCTGCCTCCTGCACACCGCCTACTGGGGATCAAGCCTGAAACCCACGCATGTGCCCTGACCAGGAATCGAACCAAGACCTCTTAGTGACACTCAATCCACTGAGCCACACCGGTGGGGCTAAACTTTTTTTTTTTTTAATTAAAAAAGAGGCGGCCTTAGAATAGGTGAAGAATCTAACAACTGAAAATAAAATGGGATGCTAAGGTATCTACATAAAAAGATTGATTATTATGATTAAATGAGATCTATACAATGACCTTTTTCTTAAAATATGGAGCTAAACAAATGAGCTATAAAAATATCTCAATTTTCTGTGAATGGCTCAGAACTTATCTTAATTATCATCAGAGTAAACATTCTTCCAGCCACTAAAGTTATGGAATCAGTTAATTGCCTCATTCAGATAAGGTGAAAAATACTGTAAAAACCAAAATATAATAAAAACCCTTGAGATTGGCCCGGCCAGTGTGGCTCAGTGGTTGAGCGTCGACCCATGCACCAAGAGGTTGTAGGTTCGATTCCTGGTTGGGGCACATGCCCAGGTTGTGGGCCTGAACCCCAGTAGGGGGCATGTGGGAGGCGGCCAATCGATGTTCTCTCTCATCAATGTTTCCATCTCTCTCTCCCTCTCCCTTCCTCTCTCTCTCAAATCAATAAAGAAAGAAAAAATTTAAAAATAAAAACCTTGAGATAAGCCACCCATTACTCTTTAGCTACATTGTGATTTTCTCATGCGGCCCTATTGGCCTTATACAAGAACCTCTTGTTAAGCTTTTCATAGTTCAGAAATACTATATTTATTTATTTATTTTTAATTCCTCACCCGAGGATATTTCTCTATTTATCATCAGATAGAGTGGGAGGGAGGGAGAGAGAGAGAGACAGAGAGAAACATCGATGTGATAGAGCCAAGTTGACTGGTTGCCTCCCACACGACCCGACCAGGGCCGGGGATGAACCACAACCGAGGTACGTGCCCTTGAACGGAATAGAACCACAACCGAGGTACGTGCTCTTGAACGGAATAGAACCCGAGACTCATTGGTCGGCAGGCCAACACTCCAAGCATTGAGCCAAACCAGCCAGGGCCAGAAATACTATTTTTATTTTTATTTTTATTTTTATTTATTTATTTATTTATTTAATCCTCACCTGAGGACATTTTTTCATTTTTTGTTCAGATAGAGTGGGAGGGAGAGAGAGGAAGAGAGACAGAGAGAGAGAGAGAGAGAGAGAGAGAGAGAGAGAGAGAGAGACATCGAGTGGCTGCCACCCGCATGACCAACCAGGGCCGGGGACAAACTGCAACCGAGGTACATGCCCTTAGCGGGAACCGAACCCGGGTCTCTCTGTACTGCAGGCCAAGGCTCTAACCGCTGAGCCAAACCGGCCAGGGCCAGAAATACTATTTTTAAAAGTCATCCCAAACCATCTGGCAATTCCAACACAGATTCTTAAGTCCTGTATGTTCCAATACAGGTAACCTTGGAAGCATTCACACTCAAACCAAATGTCTATTAGTTGCTGCTGACTAAAAGCCAAATATTCTTGTCTAGGATAACTCACCATACTTAATATGGGACAAACAGGCTTCCAAAGAAAATGCTTATACTTTTTTTTTTATGATATTAGGTAGGTGGGAAAGGATCCTAGTTCTGAGGACTATTTTATTTCCTGAGACAACCTTACCTTCTTTTCAATACCTCCCGCTTCTCTATGCGGTTGAACAGTTCTTGCTCTCTTTCCTTCTCTGTCATCTGTTCTAGACGAGCCCTGTCTTCCTCATCTCCCATGAGGTCTTCTCCATAGCCATCATGGAACTCTTCATCTTCTGAAGAAGAATCTGAATCTGAACTGGAGGAGGAGCTGTTGCTGTCAGAATCAGACACTTCACCTGCAACAAAGGCCGAAACACAGATTAGGCTCTGCTAGAGAAGACAGGCCACAGGTGACTCCACAGTGTTGATAATCATGACTCCTCGGCTCTCCTAGGTAAAGTGGCGTATCGCCATCTTTGTTCCTTTGGGAACAGTCTTTGTTCTGTCTTTGGCAAATGCAAACACAGGTTAGGGAAATTTAGGCTGGAATATAAACCAGCATGTTCTTTTTTATTCTGAAAAAATTGCAGACCTAAAGAAAAAAGTTACAAGGATAGGTGACTTCCATATATCTTTTAACTTAAGTCCACACATTGTTAACATTGCCAATTTACTTTCTGTCTACATACATAAAATAATGTATACATTTTATTATTCATTTTGCTGAAGTGAAAGTAAGTTGCAGAGATTGTAACCCTTCACACCTAAACACTTCTCCTAAAAAAAAAAAAAGACAGTCTTTTACATAACCAGTTACACAATTCTCAAATTCAGGAAATTTAACATTGATGTAATACCCTTCTCTAACATACTCCATATTCAAATTTCACCAGTTGTTCTAACAAAGTCCTTTACAGCCACTTTTCAGTCAAAGAAGGACCCAATCTAGGATTACATACTGCGTTTGGTTGCCACGTCTCTCTACTAGCCTTTAATCTGCAACGGCCTTTTTTTCCTTTCGTGCCATTGAATTTTTGAAGAGTATAAGCCCAAATATTATCTAACAGAATCTTATGAAGTGATGATAAAAATATTCTTTATCTGAGCAGTAGCCACCACATGTGGCTACTGAGCAAATGAAATGTGGCTAATGCAACTAAGTGAGACACTCTATTTTTATTTTATTTTATTTTATTTTTGTTAATCCTCACTCAAGGATATTTTTCCATTGATTTTTAGATTGAGTGGGAGGGAAGGAAGGAGAAAGAGAAACATCCCTGTGAGAGAGACACATTGATTGGTTTCCTCCTGCAAGCCCCAATCGGAGCTGGGGTTTGAACCTGCAACCCAGGTATGTGCCCTTGACCGGGAATCGAACCTGAGACCTTTGGTCCATAGGCCAACGCTCTAACCACTGAACCAAACCAGCCAGAGCGAGACACTCCATTTTTAATCTTTAATTTTAATTAATTCAAATTTAAATAGCCACAGTTATCAAATGTCCCCAATTTGGGTTGGTTGGTTTCATCAAGCACCATTCAGGTTATGAATTTTTGGCAAGAATAATCCCTGCCTGGTCAGTGTGGCTCAGTTGGTTGAGCGTTATCCCATGCACCAAGAGGTCACTGGTTCAATTCCTGGTCAGGGTGCAAGCCTGGGTTTCTGGCTCAATCCCCAGTAGGGAGTGTGCAGGAGGCAGCCTGTCAATGTTTCTCTCTCATCAATGTTTCTATCTCTCTCCCTCTCTCGTCCTCCTTCTCTCTAAAATCAATAAAAACATATATTAAAAACAAAAAACAAAAAAAAGAATACTCCTAAGTGATTGTGTCATTTTCAAAGTATACATCAGGGAGCATGTGACATCTATTTGTTCTATTACTAATGATATTAATTTGGATTTTTTATTAAGGTGGTGTCCCTAATTTTCTCCTTTGAAAAGGCACTTTTATTTTTATTTTTTTATCCTCACCTGAGGACATTTTTTGCATTTATTTTCAGATAGAGCGGGAGGGACAGAGGGAGGAAGAGAGTGAGCGAAACATTGATGTGTCTCACATCGACTGGTTGCCACCCACACAACCCCAACCAGGGCCAGGGAAGAACTGCAACCGAGGTACGTGCCCTTAGCGAGAACCGAACCCAGGTCTCTCTGGGCCGCGGGCTGACACTCTGCTGAGCCAAATTGGCCAGGGCTGAAAAGGCACTTTCTCCCCCTCCTCTATAGTTAGTAAGTATTATAGGAAGATGTTTTGACTGTAAACATCTTGCTCCCCAACAAACTCTCACTCAATCAATGGTTTTAACAGTCATTGATAACTCTAGAGTAAATCAATTATTACTGATGATTGAAAAATGTGATTTTTCTATCATTTCTTCTACATTTATTGACATTAAAAAAAAAATCAGTGTTTTAATGAGTCATTAAATTGATTAGTGAATTCCTAATAAGAACGTTTTTTAACTGAGTTTTGTACCCGGGTTCAAGGATTTTCCTCTTCAGTCAGACCATGCATAAGAGGTCAGGGAAGGCACTCAGGATAAAGTGAATTGAGACTCTAATGCAGGGACTCCTCATGGGTTTCCTGAATGGGTTTCACGGACCTCCTTAACCTGTGGAACTGCATATATTTTTCTTGTTTCATTCAGATTCTCAAAGGATCTATGACTACTGTCAAAGCTATGAATGTCTGTAATGCATGCACATTTCCCCTCCAATTCTGATTCTGCATCTTCAACCTGACAAGAATGGGAGTTCACTCCCAGGGTCTGGGCTGCTTGGCTCACCTTCCTCGGGGGCTGAGCTCTCAGCTGAACTGTCTTTGTCCGAACTGCCTGATGAAGCAGTTTTATTGGTCTGTTTCTTCATGGTTCCTTTCTTCTCTATTTTTCTGGCCTTCCCTTTCTTCTTATTTTTATTACTCCCGAACGTCCACTACAAGAAAAAAGGAAAATGGAAACAGAGACTTTATTGGGAAAAGCTGGAAGATTCAAAAGTTAAGAGTCTCTGATGTTTGTCAAAATGGTTATAAGAGTCTCTATTGCTTTGGACACAAAATAAATATACTTTACATGAAGAAAAATATAGATTTTGAAATCTTGGTTAAAACTTCATATGTTATGGTTTGTAATTTCTTAGAGATAGTAGATAACTAATATAATACAGTTTAACTAATGCACTTTTTATCACAACAGAAAAACAAAGATATCAACTTTATGGCAAGTCAACTGAGTTAACTAAAACTCAGTTGTTACAGAAATCAGATTCTAATGTCTCCTGTGGCAAAGAGGGCAATAATTGTTAGGGGTTGGTATGTCTAGGTTTCAGTACACAGAGAATGGCGATTCCAGGAAGGCAGGGAATAAAACTACAGAATGCACAGGGAGAAGGGAAGAGGACCATGCTTTGGCGTAAATGGTAGCACTGGTATCAACTCCACCAAGGCAGAAAGTAAAGTACATCATTTTATATATGCGTGTGCATGCACATCTTTAAAAAAAATCTGCATAGCCCTAGACAGGTGGCTCAGTTGGCTGGAGCATTGTCCCATGCACCAAAAATTTGCAGGTTCGATTCCTGGTCAGGGCACTGATAGGTTGTGGGTTTGATCCCCAGTTAGGGCAGGTATGGGAAGCAACCGATATGTTTCTATCTCACATCTATGTTTCTCTCTCTGTAAAATCAATAAGCATATCCTTGAGTGAGTATAAAAAAATCTGCATACATTATACTATAACATATGTTTAAACTGAATCATAAATAGGATATCCTTTACATCTAAACATAAGGAACCTTCAATATGATGAAAATAACAGGAAGGCAAAATATGATTAATCATTCCACAACTAAAAAAAAAGAAATATCACCTTCATCAAGCATTTTAATTATAAGGCTGAATGACCATGCAATCGCTTTAAAAAATTCACAAAGACTAGTTATATTAAACTCTACCTCTTTTGATATTTTAACTTGTATATTTAGGAGAATAATTTTAGGTGAAAGTTACTTTTTTGGAGGGCTTTTATTTACTATAAAGAACAATCCTTTCAGCATCACAGAGTGAACTATAAATCTTGTATTAACATGAAATTTCTACATTTAATATTCAACATAAGAACAAAGTCTTTGCTCCTTCTATAATGTGAGGATAAATTAGCCTCCTACCACAATGGCTAATATCAGAAGTAAATTTATTTGTGTTTTTTTCCTTCAGGAGGGTTGGTGGGGTAGTTCTGATGAGGTTTTCATTTTAGAAATGTTCCACATGAGCTATTCTAGTTTACTTCAATAAAATACTGTGAAAGAGTGCTATTTTAACCTTCCGATTTTAATTTAGTTTTTTTTTTTTTAATTGATTTTTTTAAAGAGAAAGGAAGGGAGAGGGATAGATAAAAACATCAGTAAGAGAGAAACATTGATCAGCTGCCTCCTGCACACACCCTACTGGGGCTTGACAGGGAATTGAACCAGCGACCTCTGGGCATATGGGTCATCACTCAACCACTGAGCCATACATACCGGCCGGGCTACTCTTAGTTATTTTAATTGCCACGTTATTTTTGTACTCAAGCGCTAGGTCTTTAAAGGGGCAAGTAAAAATAAAACATGTTATAGGATGATATAAAATGAATGGTGGCTTCCCTTTATGAGTTAATCTACTTCTTAAACTTGAACATTTCAATACCTAGATTATTATTAAGACAGAAATCCTAAAGTCTAGCTCTCAACCATCCAATTTTTTAAATCTTTTTTTCATAGCTTTTCTTTTTTGAAACAATTTTTCTTTTTCTTTTTAAAAGATATTTTTATTGATTTTTTAGAGAGAGAGGAAGGGAGACAGATAGAAACATCGATGTGAGAGAGAAACATCAATCGGCTGCCCCCCCCCTACACCTCCTTCTGGGGATCGAGCCCACAACCTGGGCATGTGCCCTGGCCAGGAATCAAACCGGGACCTCTCAGTCCATGGGAGGACGCACAATCCACTGAGCCACACTGGCCAGGCTAATTTTTATTTTTTAATTATAGTTGACATACAATATATTAGTTTCAGGTGTAAAATCCAGTGATAAGACATTCATATAACTTATGAAGTGAACACCCTGATAAATCTAGTACCCATCTGACACCATACAGTTAGTACAATATTATTGGCTATATTCCCTATTCTATACTTTTCATCCCCATGACTATTCTGTAAGTACTAAATAATACTTCTTAATCCCTTCATGTTTTTCACCCCTCGACCCCCGCAAATCATCTGGCAACCATCAAAATGTTCTCTGTATTGAGTCTGTTTCTGGTCTGCTTGTTCATTTATTTTGTTTATAGGTTCCACATACAAGTGAAATCATATAGCATGTGTCTTTCTCTGACTTATTTCACTCAGCAAAATACCTCTAGGACCAACCATGTTGTTGCAAATGGCAACATTTCATTCTTTTTTTGAATGGCCGAGTCAAATTTCACTGAATATATGTATCACTTTTTTTTTTTTTAAATCCTCACCTGAGGATATTTTTCCATTTCTCTTCAGAGTGGGAGGGAGCGAGAGAAACATCAAACGTGAGAGGGACACATCGACCGGCTGCCTCCAGCACAACCCCAACGAGGGCTGGGGACAAGCCGAAACCAAGGTATGTGCCCTTGACTCAAATTGAACCCACGACTCTTTGGTCTGCGGGCCAAAGCTCTCCTGCTGAGCCAAACCGGCCAGGGCTATGTATTACTTTTTTAAACATATTTTTTCTTTTTATTGATTTCAGAGAGGGAGAAGGAGAGAAAGATAGAAATACTGATGAGAGAGAACGTCGACTGGCCGCCTCCTGCATGCCCCCCGACTGGGGATTGGGCCCACAACCTGGGCATGTGCCCTGACCAGGAATCGAACCAGCGATCTCTTGGTGCATGGGTCGATGCTCAACCACTGAGCCACACGGGCTGGGCTATGTATCACTTTTTATCCATTCATTTACTGATGGATTAGGTTGCTTCCATATCTTGACTGTTCTAAATAATGCTGCAACAAACATATAGGTGCATATGTCTTTTCAATTTGATGTTTTGGGTTTCTTCCGATAAATGGCAAGAGTTGGAATTGTTGGGTCCTTCATTATCTTTTGTTATAGGTTTTGTTTTAGTCTATTTTGACAGGTATAAGTATTGCTACCCCAGCTTTTTTGTTTGTTTCCATTAAGTATCTGTTTCCAGCCCTGGCCAGTTTGGCTCTGCGGTTAGAGCGTTGGTCTGCGGTCCAGAGAGACCCGGGTTCAGTTCCCGCTAAGGGCGCGTACCTCGGTTGCAGTTTGTCCCCGACCACTGGTGGGTCGTGTGGGAGGCAGCCACTCGATGTGTCCCTTTCACGTCGATGTTTCTCTCTCTTCCTCTCTCTCCCTCCCACTCTATCTGAACAAAAAGTGGAAAAAAAGTGTCCTCGGGTGAGGATTAAAAAAAAAAAAAAAGTATCTGTTTCCATCCCTTTCCTTTCAGTCTGTGTGTCTTTCCATCTGAAGTAAGCTTCTTGCAGACATATGTAAGTGTCTTGTTTTGTTATTCAATTCAGCAACCCTATGTCTTTTGATTGGAGCATTTAATCCTTTTGCATATAAAGGAATTATTGATAGATATACATTTATTGCCATTTCATTATTCATATTGTTTATCTTTTCTTCTTCTTCAAGATCCCCTCCCCCCTTTTTTAATTATTATTTTTAGTAATGATCCCCTCCCCCTTTTATTGTTAATCCTCACCTGAGGATATTTTCCATTGATTTTCTGAGAAAGTGGAAAGGAGGGAGGGAAGGAGAGAGAGAAACATTGGTATGAGAAAGAAGCATTGATTGGTTGCCTCCTGCATGACCCCAACCGGGGCCAGGGATTGAACTTGAAACCCAGATATGTGGCTTTGACTGGGAATCAAACCTGAGACACTTCAGTTCGCAGGATGATGCTCTAATCACTGAGCCAAATTGGTCAGGGCTCCCCTTCTTTTTTTGATCTTCACCTGAAGATGTTTTTTTCCCCCCTAAATTTTTATTTGATTTGAGAGAGAGGGAGAAAGAGGAAGGGAAAGGAAGGGATAGAGGGAGAGAGAAACATCGGTTTGTTATTCTACTTATTTATGCATTCCTTGGCTGATTCTTGTATGTTCCCTGACTGGGGATCAAATCTGCAACCTTGGCATACAGGATGACGCTCTAACCAACTGAACTATCCTGGCCAGGACCGGGGGATATGCTTTTTGTTGACTTTTTTTTTGAGAGAGAGAAACATCAATCAGTTGCCTCCTGCACGTGCCCTGACTGGGGATCAAACCTTCAACTTTTTGGTGTATGGGACGATGCTCCAACCAACTGAGCCATCCAGCCAGAACAAGATGACCCTTTAACATTTCTTCTAATGCTTCTAAACTCCTTTAGCTTTTTTTTTTTTTTTTATCCTCACTCAAGGACATTTTTTGCATTTATCTTGAGGGAGAGAGAGAGAAACTTCGACGTGAGAGAGACACATCAAGTGGTTGCCACCCACACAACCCCAACCAGGGCCGGGGACAAACTGCAACCGAGGTACCCGGGCCTCCCTGGTCCGCGGGCTGACGCTCCAACTGCTGAGCCAAGCCGGCCAGGGCTCCTCTAGCTTTTTATTGTCTGGGAAGCTCCTTATATGTTCATCAATTCTAAATGATAGCATTGCTAGGTAAAGTAATCTTGGTTGTAGGTCCCTGCTTTTCATCACTTTGAATATTTCATGCCAATCTCTTCTGGCCTGCAAAGGTTCTATTGAGAAATCAGCTGAAAGTCTTATGGGAGTTCCCTTGAAGGTAACTAATTGTTTTTCTCTTGCTGCTTTTAAGATTCTCTCTTTGTCATTAATCTTTGCTATTTTAATTATGATGTCTTGGTGTGGGCCTCTTTGGGTTCATCTTGTTTGGGATTCTCTGCACTTCCTGGGCTTGTATGTCTATTTCCTTCACTAGGTTAGGGAAGTTCCCTGTCAATATTTTTTCAAATAGATTTTCAACTCCTTGTTCTCTTCTACTTCCAGCAATTCCATGATGCAAATGTTGGTACACTTGCAGATGTTCCAGAGACTTCTTAAACTATTCTCATTTTTTTGGATTCTCTTTTCTTTTTGCTGTTCTGATTTGGTGTTTTCTGTTTCCTTATCTTCCAAATCTCTGATTTGATTCTTTGCTTTATATACTGTTGATTCCCTGTAATGTATTCTTCATTTCAGCTATTGTATTCTTCATTTCTGACTGATCCTATATTTTCTTTTTTGTTGTTGTTGTTAATCCTCACCTGAGGGTATTTTTTTTAGAGATAGTGGAAGGGAGGGAGGGAGGGAGGAGGGAAGAGAGAGAGAGAGAGAGAGATTGATGTGAGAGAGACACATCAATTGGTTGCCTCCCACACTCACCCTGATAGGGGCCAGGGATTGAATATGCAACCCAGGTACGTGCCCTTGACCGGGGATCAAACCTGTGGTCCTTTGGTGCATGGGTCGACACTCTAACCACTGAGCTACACCAGCCAGGGCCTATTTTATGTTTTCTATCTCCATTTTTATGTTGTTTTATATCTCTTTGTTGAAGTTTTCACTAAGTTCATCTACTCTTCCCCTAAGTTCATTATACATCCTTATAACCAGTGTTTTGAATTCTGCACTGGTAGATTGCTTGTCTCCATTTTATATGAGTTCTAGTTCTGGATTTTGCTCTGTTCTTTCTTTGGGACATGTTTCTTGGTCTCCTCATTGTGGCAGCCTCCCTGTGTTTGTTTCTATGCAGTAGGTAGAGCTACTACATCTCTAGCCTTGGTAGAGTGGCCTTATGTGATAGGTGTCCTATAGGGCCCAGAGGCACAGCATCCCCAGTCACCTAAACTGGGCACTCCAGGTCCATTCCCTGTGTTGGCTGTGTGCACCCTCCTGATTAGTTGAGCCTTGACTACTGTTGGCACATCAATGGCAGTGATATACCCTTTGGCTGATCAGCTGTTAAAACTGGCTGTTACCACAGCAAAGGAGCTGTTGTGCAGGGGCCAACCTCATAGAGCAGAAAGGAGCAGGACTCACTTCAGCGGGGCTCTGGTGCCCAACGAGTTCACCCCTTGAGTGTGTCATTTGTGGAGGTGGCTGGGTGGTGCTCTGGTATGGTCTGAAGCTGTCCACTGGTTGTGTGGGCTCTGGGGCCTCCCAGAAGGTGTTGGCCAAGATCAGCTGCAGCCTGTGTCCTGCCCAGGGTCACCCAGCATTGAGCTACAGAGTAGTCTGGAAATGGCTGCTTCTTGTACTGGGCTTGAGGGTGCCTGGGAGAGGCCAAGCTACAAACTGAAGCCAGTTGCCATTAATGCCAGGCCTGGGGCCACTTAGCAAGAGGTACGGGAAACACTAAGGCCAGATGCTGCTTGTTTGGGGTTTGTGGACTTTTGAGAGATTTTAGAAAATTCTCCAGTGTGAGACTAGACAGGCCATTTAATGGTGAAGCCACTGGAAGCAGCTTGGGTGGACCCACAAATTGGGTGCGAGGAGGCCTCAGGGAATCACCAGAGTAGGGTGAACTGTGTTAGCCAGGTTGATGGAGACTCTCAAGTATGGCGCTTAACCATTTCAAACTTTAATCATTCAAGGAAAATACTTTTAGGTGAGTTTTAAAGAATCCAAAACAGGCTAAGGTGTTTAATTTCTCTGTTAACGGAGCTAAAATATATCAACTTCCTAGGTTGACAACATAGATACAGTACTAGAGGCAAAAATGTATATAAAACATCCTTTGCATTGGGTTTGGTAACAACAAATAGCACAATTATGCACATATTAATCAGTATTAATCAAAATGGCCATCACTCTCTTCTTCCAAACAAGGTGTCTTGGCCCTTTGAATTTCTACCCAACAGGAATATGGAGGCCAAGAGGGTCACATGTGTGTTAGAGACACTAAGTCTATTTTTGCCTATAGACTTGGGTTTCTTGCGTACAGTAGAGCCAAATTCTGGACTCTCCAAGGGGAAAAAGTGTTTATGAGAGAAATAAAGATCCAAATGTGAAGTGACACAGGCGAATCCAATTCAGGAGGTACTAGAAAGCTAGCTGGCTTCCTTATCCTCCCATTCTCTATCTGCTGCAATTTGCCACTGCCTCAGCTTAGCAAATGTCATTCATTTGTAGTCTGTGATGTTTATCCCTTGGGGGAGAGGGAGAAAAGATAAGAGTAAAATCAGAAAATAAAGTGTTTTCATTTAAAAGGGCTTTCCTGGCTAAACTTGAGTGTGGAAAGAAAACCTCGTTTTTCCTCCCAACAATTTTCAAAAGTAATGAGACAATAAAGAGGCCTTACCTCCCATGAGGCTAACTTAGTAGGGTCTGTCATGCCAATAGCTCACTATATGCAACAGAATTTTTGGGGAATTGTAATAATGTAGATAACTTTAATTTAAAAAATAAAATTTCTTGCCCTGGCCGGTATGGCTCAGTGATTAGAGCATCAGCCAGAACACCAAAGGGATATGGGTTCTATTCCCACGTACCTAGGTTGCAGGTTGGAGCCCCGGCCCACATGCGGGAGGCAACACATCAATGTGTCATTCTCACATCGATGTTTCTCTCTCTCCCCATCCCGTCCACTCTGTCCAAGAAAAATCAATGGAAAAAAAAATATCTTTGGGTGAGGATTAACAACAAAAAAATAACAATAATAGCCCTGGCCAGTTTGGCTCAGCGGTTAGAGCATTGGCCCGTGGACCATAGAGTCTCGAGTTCAGTTCCCACTAAGGGCATGTACCTCAGTTGCAGTTTGTCCCCGGTCCTGGTTGGGGTCATGTGGGTGGCAACCAGTCAATGTGTCTCTCTCACATCAATGTTTATCTCTCTCTCTTCCCCCCTCTCTCTCTCTCCCACTCTATCTGAAGATAAATGCAAAAAAAAATGTCCTCAGGTGAGAATGAAAAAAAATAATAATAATAATTTAAAAAAATAGCCTGGCTGGTGTAGCTCAGTGGTTGAGCATTGATTCATGCACCAAGAGTTTAATTCCCAGTCAGGGCACATGCCTAGGTTTCCAGCTTGATGCCCAGTGGGGGACGTGCAGGAGGCAGCCCATCAATGATTCTCTCTCATTGATATTTCTATCTGTTTCTCCCTCTCCCTTCATCTCTCTCTAAAAAAAAAAAAAATCAATGAAGCAAAATATTTAAAAATAAAAATAAAGAAGTTTCTTATGAATACACCTTTCAGTACTGAGAAGCTGGATTAAGCTACTTGTATATATACTTTTTTAAAGCGTATCTTATTTTTGATAAACCTTTAAAATCTAGTGTTTTTTTTTATCCTCACCTGAGGACATTCTTGCATTTATCTTCAGATAGAGCGGGAGGGGGAGAGGGAGGAAGAGAGAGAGAGAGAAACATCGATGTGAGAGAGATACATCAAGTGGTTGCCACCCACACCCAACCGGGGCCAGGGACAAACCGCAACTGAGGCACATGCCCTTAGCGGGAACAAACCCAGGACTCTCTGGTCCACGGGCCGATGCTCTAACCGCTGAGCCAAACTGGCCAGGGCCATTGGTTGATTCTTTTTTTTTTTTTTTATCCTCACCTGAGGACATTTTTTCATTTTTTGTCCAGATAGAGCGGGAGGGAGAGAGGGAGGAAGAGAGAGAGAGAGAGAAACATCGATGTGAAAGGGACACATCGAGTGGCTGCCACCCGCACGACCAACCAGGGCCGGGGACAAACCGCAACCGAAGTACATGCCCTCAGCAGGAACCGAACCCGGGTCTCTCTGGACCGCAGGCCGACGCTCTAAACGCTGAGCCAAACTGGCCAGGGCCATTGGTTGATTCTTTTTTTTTTTTTTATCCTCACCCGAGGACATTTTTTTCCCACTTTTTGTTCAGATAGAGTGGGAGGGAGAGAGAGGAAGAGAGAGAAACATTGACGTGAAAGGGACACATCGAGTGGCCACCTCCCGCACGACCCACCAGGGGCCGGGGACAAACTGCAACCGAGGTACGCGCCCCTAGCGGGAACCGAACCCGGGTCTCTCTGGACCGCAGACCGACGCTCTAACCACCGAGCCAAACCGGCCAGGGCCATTGGTTGATTCTTGTATGTGCCCTGACTGGGGATCGAACCCGCAACCTTAGCATATCGGGATGATACTCTTAATACACTGAGCTACCCAGCCACAGTGAAAAGTATTTTTAAAGGTACAAGAAAATCACCCAAATTTCCATCACCCAAAGATAAATAATCACTTAATATTTGGGGGGCTAGTCTCATTCCTATTTATTCCTATTTAATACAGAGAAATAGACTCAAGTGGATTCTGATAATCTCCCAAAGATATTTTTTTTCCTGGAGAATAGATCACATTTGTGATATTTTACATTTACTCCTGTATATCAGAGGTTCCGAACTGTTTTTTGTTCTCAGTACATATTTTAAATATTTGCTCAGTACCTCTTCTCTCAATCACAGAATTTAATAAACCATGAAAGAAATAGAAAAGGCTTATGGCAGGCAAAATCAACACAGAAATATCTTAATCCAGCCATTTGCCCAGCAGTGCTCACCTACCTCTGCTAAAGCCTTATTCTGTTGACTCTGAGACTGAGGGAAAATGAATTATTCTTTCATTGCCAGAGTGTGGCAGTAAATGGAGTCTCAAAAGTCAAGGACAGGATTCAAAGGATGCTCTCAGGCCTTACCTATCCAGCACAGAGGAGAGGAAAGGACCTGGCATTTCTTAATTTGTTTTGGGAGCTATGGCTCTAAGAGGCAAGCTGTTGTGACTTTAAAAGTGCACTAAAGTGCACCACACAGAAGGCAAGAATGAGAAAATGAGTGCATGCTTATCTGCATCTGAGTACAGAGGCCAGAGCCACCCACAGTGAGAGCTGCTCAATAACATCTGGGAAAGCAAAAGGGTCCATTGTCAGTCAGGACTCTCACACACACTGATGTTCTGCTTTCCCAAGCAGTCTACATGTATTCGGAACACACATAACAAAGGAAGCATGTATATACAGGGCAGGGCAAAAGTAGGTTACAGTTGTTCATATGGAGAATAATATAATAATTAATAAATAATATTACAATAATAAACTGTGTCTCACATACAACTGTAAACCTACTTTGCCCCACCCTGTACATAGTGAAGAAAACCTAAAACAGAGTCTGGAAGGAAGATTTTTTTCATAGATTAAAAGAGATTAGTATTTGACTCTCACTGATGTAACAGATACTCTAATGGACAGCAATAATCTAATGATACAAGGAAGGTTAGTACTACACAACCCTGTGGCAGCCTGAGTGTCTGTGAGTACGTGTGGCGGGGTGGGATGGGGAGTGGGGGGGGGGGTGTTATAAGCAGGTCTCTAATCTGGGAAGCAGCTGACCTTCCTGGTACGCAGCCAAAAGACAGGAAGGAACATGGGGTAGGAAGTAATTACTTTCGATTTAGGTAATATTGAGAGAATGAGTACTTTGAGCATCATGGAGGCAAAAGAAACAAAAAAAACAACAACACAAAGAAACTTCAAGTCTTCAGAGAGGATATCTCTAATGGGCAAAGAAGATCACATTCTAGGTCTCAGGAGTCAGAATAGAAACCATTGCAACCCAGTTACTCTGAAATGAATTTACAAGTGAAACAAAAATACTCTGAGGTAAGTAGGATTCAAGAAGAAAAGCTGGGCTAGTGATAAACTACACTAGGATTAGGGGTTAAAAGAATTGGAATACAGCCCAAGCCCTTAACTTGAGACTGTTTCCTTATCTGTAAAGTAGGAACAATACTGCCTTGACCACCTATCAGGGGAGTGTGAGACTCAAAGAAGACAGAATAAAAGATGTTTAGAGCACATCAGAAACCATTAAGTTCTACATAAATGCAGGGTACTATTTTATGATCTGAAATACAGGAGTCCAGATGATCTCTATGACCCCTTGGAGTTTTAAAGTTGTAAGATTCTATACTAACTGAATGTTATACTAAGTCAAAACAATCTTCAAAACGGTACTATAGTCATTATTCTAGATCTTTACAGTGGCCAGCAAAGAGGTGTGTGAGAAAGGTATGGTTCCTGTCTTAGGTGCTCCCCCCCTCCCCACTGAAAGTAGAAAAGGGTCAGTGGAGTTGAAGAGTAAATACAATTTAATGTCAGCTTAGAGAACATGAAGAATAGCTGAGCTTTCTTTTCTATGCAATTAATCAAAGTACAAAAGACACTACTATATTTTATAACCACGCAATCACATATATTTAACTGGAAACATAGAGAATCCCTACACTCAATCACAAAAACTTAAAGTCTGGTTATGAAGACAAAAACAAAAGTGAAACAGATGAAATACAAAAATATGTAAAATATAATCAAGTATCCCATTCCACTGTTTGGTAGGAAGTGTAAGAATTTGTTGTAAACAAGTCTCAGCAAGTGGTCTATGAAAATCACTTTATTTTTCCAAATTCTTGTGATGAGATTTTAATAGTATCTAGATAAATGAGGTGCTACTGTGTGATAATCTACATAGCCAAGAACTAAGAAGTATGTAAAAATAAGGCTTGTAAGCAGTCCAAATAGTTGTCACTAAGTTCAAGTACTAAAGAAGAGTATTCCAACCTAAACTCTACGGGGTCCCCTGGTTTCCTGACCCCAGAGCAGATCAGATGCAGGAAGTTGAAAGTAGAGCAGATAACCAAAAGATGAGAACATTGGCCACTTCTTACCTACAGTAATGGAGAGAAAGAAAAGGTGTAAAAAGCAGTACTACACAGCTCAATATTCTGGAAGTCATTTTTCATGGTACAAGAACTGCCATTAATACTCATGACTAAATCAACAAGAAAAACAACTGTATATAATAATATCTATCCAAAAAAGCTTTTCAAATGTAGTGGGCTTTATATTTTAAATTTTCAAAAGTTTAGTTTCAGTATTGGGATAATTCATCTGTTTGGAACATCTTCTTCAAGAGGTATAGTGTGTATGAAACTTTACTAAATCAATACATACACGGGAAAATATTAGCTTAGCAGTGAAGGCCTTTATCGGAAGCATGTGCAAGCTATGTATTATCTGTATGGTAAAGCAATAACAAAATACTCTTGCATAGCTAGGCAACTTCCTGGAAAAGTTGTTATTAAGTGAATTTATAAGTAAACATTATCTTTTTCAAAATGTTTTATTAATAAAAATATTGGAGCCAACAAAAGATAACAGAGTGGGAATTAGGAGTGTAACTAGATTAATGTGGGAGAACCTGAAAGATGAGATCAGACAGGAGAAAAAGATAAGAAACTTCAGAAAGAAAGAGAAAAAAAATGGAGTAGGGGGAAAAGTAAGGAAAGACCAGAGTCTTTGGAGAGGCAAGTAGGGGCATAAATGCAACCAGGAAGGCTGACGAGTCTTGGAGAAGAAAAAGGTATGATGCGTGCTGAACTACAGGGCTGGACCAAATGCTTTTATTTCTCAAAAAATGTTGAAAACAAAACTATACATGAGGCTTTAAAAAATAATAATTCTCGCTCTGGCTGGTTTGGCTCAGCGGTAGTGTCGGCCCACGGACCAATGAGTCACGAGTTCTATTATGGTCAAGGGCACGTGCCTCTGTTGCAGTTCGTCTTGGCCCTGGTTGGGGTCGTGTGGGAGGCAACCAGTTGATGTTTCCCTCTCACTTCGATGTTTCTCTCTCTCCCTCCCACTCTATCTGAAGATAAATAGAAAAATATCCTTGGGTGAGGATAATTCTCGTTAGGCAGAGGGTATTAGAACATAATTCAGCTATTTCCTCACTATGTCTAATGTAGTTACACTCAATTTTGAACAACAAAATGGGTTTTCTTGGTATCCAACATGATTTTTACTGGTACCTTGTGAAACTCTAGGCTTTCTTCTTCTTTTTTTTCTTTATTGATTTTAGAGGAGAGAGGAGGAGGAAGGGAGAGGGAGAGAGAGACAGAAACATCAATGAGAGAGAGCATCGATTGGCCTCCTCCTCCTGCATGCCCCCCACTGGGGATTGGGCCCACAACCTAGGCATGTGCCCTGACCAGGAATTGAACCAGCAACCTCTTGGTGCATGGGTCGATGCTCAACCACTGAGCCACACCGGCCAGGCTAGGCTTTCTTCTTATTATTTTTAATCCTCACCTGAGGATATTTTTCTATTTATCTTCAGATAGAGTGGGAGGGAGAGGGGGAGAGATAGAGAGAAACATCGAAGAGAGAGGGACATGTCGACTGGTTGCCTCCCACACAACCCTGACTAGGGCTGGGGACAAACTGCAACCGAGGTACGTGCCCTTGGCCAGAATCGAACCTGTGATTCATTGGTTCACGGGCCGACACTCTAACCGCTGAGCCAAACCGACCAGGACTAGGCTTTCTTATCTAGCTATAGCTGTCTGTTTATATATGATCTACCATCTTTCTAAAAAGGATTCTGAACAGCTTAATTTAGAACTTCATTCCTCCTAACAAATGCACTTTTTTGTTTTGGCCTTTTTTTTTTTTTTAATTCCATCTTGTGAGTGAGCAGTTGCTAGCTCTCTTCCTCCTAACTCTGTTATTCTTCTTCCCTGACACTCTTTATTTGCACCCTTTGTGGTGCTTCTCCTATCAAATGCTTTCAGGGACAAGAAGTAACAGCACCAAAGTGCCACAGCACAGCATTATAGTCTACCACTAAGGTGTGCTTTCCAATATCCCAGGCTTGGTCAAAGTAAACCTTATAGAAAGAGTCCTATTTCTTATTTTTACATGTGCCCCAAATTATCACTGAGAATAATGCATTCACCAAAAATAATACGTGAGTATATTCGCTTTCATTTAAACTTAGCCCCTCCCACTCCACAAAGATAATATGATAAACCATCTACTATTCCCTCCCTAATTGAACCTTATACTTAATGTCCATCCAATGCACCCACTTTTTTTGGATAGGAAACTTTAATAACTTTTAGCTAGATATCTTCTTTCTCTAAAATCACTGCATGTCTCTCCTTATAACAAACCATCCGTTAACCTTCTCAGTTGTTTTTGACCAGTTTTCTGTGCTAGTAAATCTGAAGGGACCAACATACTTTTTCTACCTGTATTCATTGTTCACTAATGGCAATGAGCAATAAAAGAGGTAGGAGAGGATAAGGGTTGGTAGGTGTATTTGAAAAAACTACAGAGTAGCATCTGGTACAAATAGGCTCCATCTGATTGAGACTTGCTTTAACAACCAAATTTCTAAAAGTCTAGTTTATAAGTAATAAGGATATAGCAGAAATGAGAAGATATAGCAAATTACCTCATTACAGTTGTTACCTACAAAAAGACATGAATATCATTGTGAGAGAAAAAAAGGCAAGAGCCTCTGTCTCAAACTTGATATTCTAGGATCTCTCAGAAGTCCCCTACCCAATCCTACAGTAGCCATAAATAGGAGTTCACAGTAATACCACTGAGTTCTCTGGTGGTTGGCAGGATTAAAAAAATTTTTTTTTCCTTAATCTTCCTGGACAGTTTGCTTAATTGCCCAAGGTAATAAAATATTTACCTTAAGTTTGAGGTGCTTAGCTAGTAATCTGGGTGAGAATGCTAATGCAGACTGAAGAACAGGTGCCTTCCAGGGTGGCCACGATATTAAGGCTGCTATTCCCTGTGGGGATGGGGGAAAGGAGACTGGAGTAGAGCTGCAAGAAGCTTGTGGGCCTGGGGGACTGGGACCTGAAGGCAGCACTGAGAACCTTGTAGAGGTCAAGTTACTCAAAGTCTCATTACCCACTGGGCAGAGTGCAAGCTGCCTGTCAGCTTTTTCTCCACTAAGTGCGTAAGAATCTGGGTAGCATTCTAAGGAGAGGACTTTTAGACAAGGTTTAGTAGCTGCAAGAAACCCTAAGTTGTAGAGGTTTTTAGGGACTTTGGATGTACTCTAGCACAAGTTTTGGGTTCCTCTAATGCTGTGGAGGTGACACATACTCTGCCCTTCTGATAGTAGCGGCTAATAAGGATGAAGGGAATCTCTACAGTAACTGCATACTTAGGATTCTGATTTAATGATAGAAATAAGAAGAATGAAATACTTCACAGAATACTTATTGAATGTATCTTAAGGAATTACAAAGACCATAAACATGTTATAGGATAGTCTAGACATACCACAGATTCAAATTTAATAGAATATTGGTAGGTTGGGGGAGGAAACCCACACAGCTGACTTCTGAAACATGGAAAATAAAAGTAGTTGAGGTAGGAATAGTGGGAAAAGGAAATTATTCAAGATTTTCCTATATTATCTATACATTTAAAAAACGAAAATGGAAAAACAAAACAAATAAGTAAGTTACTTCACAGAGCCTGCTGCTTTTCTAAGATTGGATTATTATCAATTTGAGAGGAATTAAGGTTCCTCCATTAAAAATAAACAAAACAGCCCTGGCTGGTGTGGCTCAGTTGGTTCAGTGTCGTTCTAAGCACCAGAAACGTCCCCGGTTAGATTCCTGGTCAGGGCACATGCTCAGGTTGTGGACTTGATCCCCAGTCGGGCGTGTATGAGAGGTAACTGATTGGTGTTTCTCTCTCAAATTGATGTTTCTCTCTCTCTCCCCCTTCCTCTCTCTCTAAAATTCAATAAAAACATATTTAATTTTTAATTTTTTTGTTAATCCTCACCCGAAGATATTTTTCCATCGATTTTCAGAAAGAGTAGAAGAGAGGGAGGGAGAGGGAGAGAGAGAGAGAGAGAGAGATCGATGTGAGAGATATATCGATTGGTTGCCTGCTTCATGACTCTGACCAAGGTCAGGAATTGAACCTGCAACCCTTCAGTCCACAGGCTGACGCTCTAACTGCTGAGCCAAACTGGCCAGGACAATAAAAATATAACTCACATATTCACTACCACTTGCTGTGGAAAGCAATTTTAGGTATATTCAATTATTTAAAATTAAGAGAACACAGCCCTGGCCGGTGTGACTCAGATGGTTGAGCATCGTCCCATGCACGGAAAGTCTGCCAGTTCGATTCCTGGTCAGGGTACGTACATACCCAGGTTGCAGGCTCGATATCTGGTTGGGGTATGTGCAGGAGGCAGCCAATCAATGTTTTTCTCTCTCCCTTCCTCTTTCTCAAAAAAAAAAATTAATACAAACATATTTTTAAAAAATTAAGACCTCTGCATTTGTGTTTAAAAAAATAATAAATTAAGAGAACATCACTACAGTCAATTAGAATGTAACTATCCCTAAATTGCATAAGCAAGACACTAGTAAATACTGTTTTAGCTGTTAATTAAATTTCATTATAATAAAAAACATGTTTTACTTTAGTGGAACTGTAAAACAAAATAAGTACATTGTTAAAAATATTTTCCTGGACTACAGGGTAAGAGATTAAATAGAAAGGTGATATACGGCCTCTCTCCAGGAAATTATAGTCATATAACAATGGGGATATGTTCTGAGAAATGGCATCATTAGATGGCTTCGTCATTGTGGGAACATCATAGAGTGTTCTTACACAAAACTTGGTGCTATAGCCTACTACACACCTAGGCTATATGGTATAGCCTATTGCTTCTAGGCTACAAGCCTGTACAGCACGTTACTGTACTGAATACTGTAGGCAACTGTAACACAATGGTAAGTATTTATGTATCTAAGCATATCTAAACATAGTAAAAATATGGCATAAAAGATTTAAAAATGGCCCTGGCCGGTGTGGCTCGGCAGTTAGAGCGTTGGCCTGCGGTCCAGAGAGACCTGGGTTCAGTTCCCGCCAGGGCCTCCGTTGCAATTTGTCCTGGCCCTGGTTGGTCGTGCAGAAGGCAGCCGCTCGATGTGTCCCTTTCACATCAATGTTTCTCTCTCTCTTTCTCTCTCCCTCCCACTCTACCTGAACAAAAAAATGGAAAAATGTCCTCGGGTGAGGATAAAAATTTTTTAAAAGATTTAAAAATGTAAATCTATACATAGGGCACTTACCATGAATGGAGCTTACAGGATTCAGAGTTGCTCTGAGTGAGTCAATGAGTGAGTGGTGAGTGAAAGTGAAAGCCTAGGACATTACTGTAGACTTTATAAACACTGTCCTACGTGCCCAACCCCTGGTTCCTTCTGACAAGGTCAAACAGAACATTGAAACTGTCAATGCTACCCCATGAACAGGAAGGTGTGCTGGACTGACTGGAAACATCAAGGAGAAACTGGCCGGGTAAGGCATAGATCACCATAACAGTGAGGGTCAAGAAGGAGTGAAAGGTGGCCTGAGGATCAATAGGAAAAAGAAATCAAGATGGAGACATAAAGGAACATAGAAGATTGTCAGGGCAATGTGGTTTTAGCTATTGAATACTGGAGCAGTGGTCAGGTGAAGAAACTTTTTGGCATTCATTTAAAAAAAAGGATATTATGCCCGGCCAGTGAGGCTCAGTGGATTGAGCAACGTCCCATACACTGAGAGGTCCCGGTTCAATCCCCGATCAGGGCATATGCCCAGGTTGCGGCTTGATCCCCAGTGGGGGGCGTGCAGGAGGCAGCCGATCGATGTTTCTCTCTCACATTGATATTTCTACCTCTCTCTCCTTTCCTCTCTCTCTAAAAATCAATAAAAACATATTTTTTAAAAAATTAAAAAGAGGGTATTTAACATGGAGAAGGTGTAGAACTGAGGACTCAATATTTAACTTTGGAAATTTGTTTTGTTCCATTGACTCTATCTGGCACAAATGGCTCTCTCTGGCAATAAAATGATGAAAGAAATAAAACTTTTCTGTGCTATGCAGCATTACAACCTGAAAATAATTCCAAAGTACAGAGACAGGCTGGCTCTACACTGTCACAGAAAGCTTTTATTAAAGTGGCAGTGGCAGTTAATACTTGGTAAGATAGTTTCTGTGGACCTTTATCCTTATACAAGATCCTAGGTCCTTAACAAAGAATTTATAGGAATGCATTCTGAAGACCATTAAGCTAAATCTGGGAGAGCAATGGTACCCTCTGAATATGCAGTGCTGTGGGGAAAGGCTCCTCTGTGCTAAAACAGGTCAGTAGCTGACTGATTGTAATCTGTACACTCAAAATTGAGGTGCTGTAAGAGGGAGTAATTGCCAAGCCCCATAGACACTGCTCCTGTCAGGAAAAAAAAAATTCCTCCTGAACTACATATCCTTCCATTTCTTATAAGAAACCTTCTTGTCTTGCTAGAGTATTTCCCACTAAAATATGGCATTCTCTATAGAATTTCTTTTCTAACACAAAAGTAGTATTAAAAAAATGATAAAAAAATAAAAGAGATGATGACTAACAAGTTGTGCCTTTTCTTCTGCAGTAGGGCTGAAAACAAACGAAAGACTGAAAAATGTCCACAAATGCCCTGCAGAGACTAGCAGTATAGAGAACATGACAATTCGAGAGTTTTCCTTACAGTTTTCTTTCCCTAAGAAGTTCTTATAGGTCTTAGGTTGTAGGTCTAAGTTTAAGAAAAAGAGGCCATCAGAGTCACCAACACAGGGACCCTCAAATTTCAGTCCCAATGGCCTAGCCACTCCACACTCACCTCATCATCACTGTCGGACGTCTCAGAGTCTGAGGAGGCTGCAGGCTGACTCACAGGTGGCTCCTTCTCCTCAGAGTCACTGCGCTTCCGCTTTGCCAGGGACAAGAGCTCCTAATAGGGCAGAAGTAATCACATGAGTTTTGTTCAACAGAAAAGAAATATCCAAGAATAATAAAATGCTCACTCTCCCTAGATCTCTTCTACCTTGTTGTGCTTTCAATTGAAGGACATCATCATGGGAACTTTTATCACATGAACACAACTGCCAGTATTCCTAAGTGCTAAAATAAATGTTTTCAAAATTGTCCCCTACCTCTTAATGGCAAATATATGTCTGACATGGAAAACTGAATATAAAACTTACCTGGAGGCTACTTAAAAATTGTCACCATTTTCTCTATAAGCTACAGTACTGATTCTCATTCTCAGGTATTTATATGATAAGAACCATGTTTACAAAGGTAATTTGCTCACTGTTCATACTGTTAATACCCTGAGCATCCCCTTCTGTAATCCATAGTAAAATTGGCATTTGTGGGGCTGATTTGAATAAGCTGACAAACTACAAGTTTCTGAGGTCTGTTATTTATTTATTTACTTATTATTTTTTAATGCTTAAGCCAGGGGAAAAATATATATTTCCAGTGGTTAATCTAGGGTCAGACGACAAGCCACCAATGTGCTGGCCACTACATCAGAACCCTAATTTGACAATGCCAATATTCCCATTCAGCACCTCTGCCTTGCCTGGTGATTTAAGAGAGACTAGCAGGGGAAGGATGTGCCATTAAGTTAAGTCATGGCTACAAGCAGGATTTGCTCTCTTACAGGGTTCCCTTCTCCTGCTACTTCTCCCACACTGAGGCCAGTCACTTAAAAATGCAACAAAAGGATACTTGCTCTGGTTCTTGCTCTCTGCTAATATCAATAGCAGTCCACAATTATACTGCACTTACTAGATGCCAAGTACTTTTCTAAGCATCTAACATTTAATCTTTACAATAACCTTAATTTAAGGTAACTCATTATCCGCATTTTTTCTTGCCAGATATTTATCTATTTGTTTATTTATAATGTAACCATTCTCATTTAAAGATAAACTAAAGAGCAGGAGAAGTTATGTAACTTACCCAAGGTAACACAGCTAGTACATGATAGAATGGGGATTCAAACAAGAACAGATAGAATCCTAGCTCTTAATTCAGACACGGTTTACTAGTCTAAAACATTTTTCTCTCCTGTCAAAAAGAGAAAAATACAACTAATAAATACTAGTAGTATCATTCCTTGACAATGATGGTGCTATACAATGATAGGTCAAGTGTCAACATGGATTTTAAAGTAATAGCCTGATACAAAGTATCTGTTTTCATCTTCCAGTTTCTTTCTATTTTAGGAGTACAACCTCCTTGGCCAGAATGAGAAAATGACCTTCTCAGATTAACAGCTGACATGCTCTCTTTCATAAGCAGTCATGAAATGTTCCTCTTCTCATTTCATTAGAGGGAGCTAGCACACCAACTTCCTGTAAAGGCTGAATGAAGATCATAACAACACTCTATTTTTTCATACCCAAACAGTTAACTCCTATTACCAAATACAAATTACAGCAATATTTGTGTTTATGGCATTTTAAAAACTTGAAGTATAATGAACATACAGGACTTTATATCCTTTCTTAAGTATAGTTCTATGAGTTTGACAGATAGTTTAACCACACCCACAATTAAGACATATGACAGTACCATGATCGCCCCAAATATTGCTGTAATTTGCATTTGGTAATAGGAGTTACTGTTTTGGTATGAAAACGTGAGTCTTTTTATTATTGTCAGCCTTTCCAGAAAATTGGTGCTCTTCATATCCTTCCCCTAAGCCTGGCAATGACAGACCTGTTGTCTGTCCCTATAGATCAGCTTATCATAGAATATCATATAAATGAAATCATACAATATGTAGCCTTTGAGTCTGGCTTCTTAGCATAATGCATTTGACATTCATCAATGTTGCAGCATGTATCAGTAGTTTGCTCCTTTTTATGGTTAAGTAGTATTCTGTTAAATGGATGCAGCACACTTCATTTATCCATTTACCAGTTGAAAACTATTTGGGTTGTTTCCATTTTAGAGCAATTATATGTTCATGTACAGGTTTCTGTGTAAACATTAAGTTTTTATTTCACTTAAGTAAATACCTATGATTGGGATTGTTGGGTTATACAATAATTTGTGTATGGTCTTAACTATTGTCTTTTTTCCATATTACCTTAATGCAAATTTATAAACTTTACAAAGACTTCTGGTAAGTAATGTCTTTCCTGACCTTTGAGGTTCACATATGTACCAGAATTGGTATCAACTCACTATAACAGGGATTTGGATATGCTATCAATCAAATTCTTCTCTGAAGCACTATTATATTCAGTAGACATCCATTTAAAGTTACTGTAACTAAAGTGTTAAGATGTTAGTAGTGCCTTTCTGTTAAAGACGTTCCACTCCATACTAAAAACCTAACAAATGGCTTTCCTTCAATACAACTGCATCTGATAGGTACAATTCCTCCTCTTATACATTAAATACCACATTAACAATAATACAGAGACAGCAAAGATCTTCTTAACAGTGTGAAAGATACCCTTTCCACAAGTTGAGAATTACATAGGATGTTACTGGGGGAACTCATGGCAAAGCTACTCTTTATAGTTAAGTCCTTTACATTTTACTGAGAGCTCACAAGTACAGCTGAACAGACCAGTATGCAATGGAATGTTCTTTCCAACAACTCATACAGGAAGAGACCTTGATTTGCTACCTGTAGGGGTTGATTTATCCAATGCCTGTGCTCAAAAAAGCCAATCTAAAACTGATTTTTGAACAGGCAGTAGGTCCACCTACAGCTCTGTCCTGCCTGCCTGTTTCACTGTGCCACACTGATTGAGACAATGTTTCTGTGTGTCCAGTGGTTCTCTCTCACTATCATATCTGTATTTCATCTCACCCATTGAAAACAGTCCTTATTTATCTCGGCATTCTTCTAGGGGAATGGCAGTGTGGAGTGCCAGCATGGTATATAAAATTTAAACTGAACTAAAGATTTGCTTAAAATAATGCCAATGCCCAGCACACTACTGGTATGGCCGTGCAGGATGACGTATCTGGCTTCTAGAGCAGTTTCATTAACATTGCTTAAAAGCCATATTTAACATTAAACTAGACTGCCCAAACTGAGACTCTATAATTAAGCAAGTCTAACTGAACTAAGGTAATGTTTATTAAAACAGTATTATTCTGGTTAAGATTAGAATTCTAATCCATCAATATATGGATACTCAAACCTTAAGATTTAACCCCCCTACCTATCATTCACAAATAGTGTGCTTTCTGTGATGTTATGTCAGGATCAAACAATAATATAGCAACTTAGTTCCCTCCCACTTAAAGAAAATTAAATCTCATCTCTTTAATCAAACCTTCCATTATCACATATAAATGGGATACATATTCTGCACTCTAGAAAAGGAGAACAGAAATCCATATGGACAAAGCTGAGGTTTTTATAGCCAATTAGAATGCTGAGCTCTTTTTTATTTATTCATTACATATAACTAATGTAAATAATTACTACAAGCTAGGGTGACCAAACATCCTTGTGTGCTCAGGACTGTCCTGGTTTTAACACTAAGAGTCATGCATTCTGGGAAACTCCTTAGTTCCAGGCAAATCAGGACAGTCAGTCTCCCTATTATCAGTACCTGCTATCTACCAAGCCCTGGATAGACAGTCATGAAGAAAAAATACACAGTCCTTGATCTCATGGAATTTAAAATTAAGTAGTGGGGACATACAATAAACAAATAAAGAAACAATTAATTAGATTTAGTGATAGTACTAAAAAGGAAGTGAATCAAGTGAATGGGAAACCTCTCTGTGATGGGATGACCAGGGGAGGTTTCTCTGAGGCAGTAGCATTTAGGTTGAGACTAGAAACTTTGGGAGAGGAAAGAGGGGTGCAGTTTTTTGGACAGAAGTCTCCAGATGGAATAGCTAAGGCCCTGAAGCTGACAGTAGTTTGGTTTAGTCAAATAACTGAAAGAGAACCAATGTGAATGGAGCTTAGCAGGCAAAGGGGAGAAGGAATGAGGTAGGTTAGAGGTAAGAAGAAACCAGATCATTCTGAGGTTTATAAAACAGGACCAGGAGTCTGACTTTTATTTGAAGGAAGTGGGGAGCCATCTAATAGTTTTAAGCAGGGGAGTAACCATCGCCCAAGGGTTTTTTATTTTTTATTTTTTTGGTACGTGCCCTAACGGGAACCGAACCTGGGACTCTCTGGTCCACAGGCAGATGCTCCAACCGCTGAGCCAAACCGGCCAGGGCCCCCAAGGGTTTTTAAAAGAGCACTCTGACTGACAGAGGAGCAGATTAGAGGGGCCAGAGTAGAAATGCAGAGAGGAGTCAGAAGGAATCCACAGCAATGTCATCAGAATGGACAGTGACCCGGACAAGGTAAGTAACCACAGGGACAGAGAAGTGGGAAGACTTAGAAATGCTGAGGAAAGAGTAGTGATTCACTGAGGTTTAAATCTGAGATGTTAATACCTATTCTTTCATATCAAAATTGTCAGTAGAGGAACATGATTCCAACAGTGGACACTGGTTACTTTTCAGGAGTAAGAAACAGAGCCATTCTACAACTATGTTTTTGGGACACAAGGGTATTTCTGTTTTGTTGGAACTTTTTCAACAAGAGTGTACTATTTTCATAATAAAAAACAAAAGAGAATAAATAAAAACAATAAATATATAATTTAAAAAAAAAGCCTTTAAAGTAATTATTCCGAAGTGGCAGTATAACAATCCTCTAGAGACATTTCACACGAGTGGCACTAAATGTGGGAACTTTCCTTTCAAATTTCCAGCAAAGTATATATAATTGTTGATAAAATACTGAGTTATATAAAAATGCACAGAATTGATCAAATAAAATCAGTTTTCAACCCATTCAAAATTAAAAGTACATAAAAGTTTTTTAAAATTCTATTACTATTACTTGGTTTTACTTAGCTCCCTCTCCTAATACACTTTCTAACGAATGCACGTTTCTACCCCTTAAAAAAAGGAATATCATTATTACAGCAGAGGGGCTAGAGCAAGAACCCCAAAAGTGACAATGTCCCTTATCTCTATAAGTGATCCTACTGTAACCAGGTTAGAAAACCTGGTAAATAGCATTTGCCAAGTAGCATATGCTTATTCAACAAATATTTATTAAGGGCCGACTTTGTGGCAGGCAGGCATTATGGATATCTCATAGACAACTTTAAACTCTACAAATGTAAGACTGAACTCACAAGCTTTACCTTTAAACCTGATCTTCTGCCCTGGCCGGTTTGGCTCAGGGGTTAGAGCGTCGGCCTGTGGTCCAGAGAGACCCGGGTTCGGTTCCCGCTAAGGGCACGTACCTCAGTTGCAGTTTGTCCCCAGCCCCTGGTTGGGTCGTGCGAGAGGCAGCCACTCGATGTGTCCCTTTCACGTCGATGTTTCTCTCTCTCTCTCTCTCTTCCTCTCTCTCCCTCCCACTCTATCTGAACAAAAAATGGAAAAATATCCTCGGGTGAGGATAAAAAAACAACAACAACAACAAAAAAAAACACAAAAATAAACTTGATCTTCCTCCAGGATTCCCTGTCTCATACCAGAGCCTGCTTGTTCTCACCCCAACATCCAATCAGTCAAGCGCTCTCAGTTTTATATCCTAAACATTATGTCCAATCAAGTCTACTTTCTGGTGTCTTGATAACTACCATACCAATCCAAGTCAGGCATTAATTCAACAGACATTGACAGGGTGTCTACTCCATGCCAGACATTATTCTAGGTGCAGGGATACTACAGTAAACAAAGAACCGCCCTGGTTGGGTAGCTCAGCTGGTTAGTACAACTTTCCCATACACTAAGGTTGTGGGTTCGATCCCTGGTCAGGGCACATACAAGAATCAACCAATGAATGCATAAATAAGTAGAACAACAAATTGATGTGGTTTTTTTCTCTCTCTCTCTAAAATCAATCAATTAAAAAAACAACAACAAATAGCCTTTCCCTCCTGAAGCTTCCATTCCAGTGGAGCTTCTCTCACCTGGACTCTTCTATCTGCCATCTAACTGGTGCCCCCTCCCCAGATTACTATCTGTATAGTAGCCTGGGCAAACTTTTTAAAAGGCAAATCTTAACACCTCTTCCATCTTAAAATCTTTCCATGGTTTCTCATTACCCTCAGAATAAAGTCCAAAGTCCTTAACATTGCCAACACCGCCAGGGCTTTAAACTTTTTAACCCCAGCACACAGTAAGATCAATTATACCTCATGACTCAGTATACATGTACATGTATATATATAAAACACAAGTTTCACAAAACAATACTTATTATTAGTAGGTCTGACACACTTAATGTTTTCTATTAGAGTCAACTTCATTTCTATTTTTAATGCTGGTTATGATCCACTAAACTGGGTTTTCCATCCTCAGAGGGTCCACACAGCAGACTACTGCAGCTTCATTTGTACCACTCTCTCTCCAGTTTCAGTACCGTTCTTCTTTCAGTTTATGAGGGTGCTAGGTCCTTCCTGCCTCAATGCTTTTTGTACATGCTGGTCCCTCAACCATGAACACTCAACACTTCCTCATACTAATTAGTCTCCTAATCTTCTTTTCCCTACCATATATTCCACGTCTCAGTTTAAATGTCATTCCCATCAGGTTAGTACAGGATCCCTGGTCATACTCTCACAGTATTCTTGCTCTTCTTTCATACATGGTCTATAGTGAAATGACTCTCCCAGCAATGCCTGCCCCTGCCCTTCCCTTCCACCCTCTCTCACTCCCCTCCTTTTATCTGTCTAAGCTCCTTGAAGATGGAAACTACTTCCATTTTATTCACCCAGCAGCCCCAGTGTCTAGCACTGTCCAACACATCTGTTGAAAAATAAACAATCTCTGCTCTTGGAGAATTTACTGTCTATAGTCTAGGAAGGGAACAATAAATATAACAGACCAGGTGTCAAAAGATGGGTTTTGAATATTTCCTAAGAGCCTCACTGTTAAAGTGCCGATGGGACTCAACCTTCCCAAAACTGTATCTAAAGAAAAGAAGAGTTAAATTACTAAATAAGTGATATGCAACATTAAATGCAACATTATGACATAAATTAAAAACTTCACAAGTCAACACTGACACTTTCACAAGTTCACCCTAGACTTTAAACTCTGGTCTAATGAAAAAAATACTATATTAAAGAGAAGCGCAGCTTTAAATTTCCCAACTACAATAGAGAAGGTTTATGGAAGAACACTTTATAACATAGACATTTTTTACATATAATATCTGAAAATAATTCCTAGAAAATACTTAAGGGGCCTATTCTCGCAAAAACAAATTTAATTATTTCTACTTTAAGTAGGATAAGCAGAGAGAAACAGAACATGACAACTTAATCATTATTTTAAATAAGAAAGGAAAATATAAAATAAAGTATGCCAATATGCATGTAGCTCAATTTTTTTTTTCTTGAGAAAGGCAGAGTAAAGTTTTTATAAATACCGTATTGATCCGAATAGAGAACTCTGGTTCCTTTATTACCTTGGACACTTTTCATTTCCTAGGACCCAATGAATAAACATTATTCCATAAAAAGTGACACATGTTACCTCCATGGAGGCACATGATGGGGTAAAAAGCTTAGGTTTGCTTTAAATTCTATTCTGTTTTGTTGTTTTTTTCCAAGAGGCACCAAAGGCAAGAATCTTCATGATTTGCAATTTTTAAAAAAATTTTCTTTATTGATTTTTTAGAGAGAAAGGGAGAGGGAAAGAGAGATAGAATCATCGATGAGAGAGAACATCTATTGGCCGCCTCCTGCATGCTCCTCACTGGGGATTGGGCCCACAACGTGGGCATGTGCCCTGACCGGGAATTGAACTGGTGACCTCTTGATGCATGGGTCAACGCTCAACCACTGAGCCACACCAGCCGGGCCATGATTTGCAATTTTTAAATGTTGACATAAGGGTGTGGTCAACATAAAAAGTAAGGTCACTATCAGGTGACATGCTAAAAAAGAAATCCTTCAAATTCTCTACATTTTGAGTTTTAAAAAGCACTGAAAGTTAAAACAAATTTAAACTACTATACCTCTTGCCCTCAAGAAGAAAGGCAAAAAAGAATTAGGCCTTAATAAAAAGCATCCCAACAATTCAAATAGCTTCATAGATCTACAAGAACCAGCAGCTCTGCAACCTTAAACATCTCTAAGTTTCTTTAGTTATACCTGAACATACTCTGACTGAGACAGGCAGTTCTTTCCCAAACTACTTAGAGTGTCTTACTAAAAGAATTAACTTGCGCCCTAGCCAGTTTGGCTCAACGGTTAGAGCAGCAGCCTGCGGACCAAGGAGTCGAGAGTTTGATTCTGGTCAAGGGCACGTTCTTCAGTTGCAGTTTGATTCCCATCCCTGGGTCGTGCAGGAGGCAACCAATCAACAACCAACTGATGTGTCTCTCTCACATCAATGTTTCTCTCTCTCCCTCCCTCCCTCCTTCCCTCCCACTCTATCTGAAAATCAATGGAAAAATATCTTCGGTGAGGATTAAAAAAAGAAAAAAGAACTGCATACAGACGGTGGCCCCAATTATTAACATAAATAAGTACCTGGGCAGTAACTGGTAAAAATGCAGAGTCCAGGGCTCTATACCCTGAAGGTCTGGGATGGGGGCCCCTGCAAAGTATATTTAAACAAGCATCCCAAGTAGCTTCTAACATAGGTGGTCCTCCTCCCACCAACAGAAAAAACAGCATAGAAGGCTCACCTGCCTCACCTCAGGTAAGGACTAAGTTGGAGATAATACTTCTGACATAACAACTTAGATTCCCATCTGGAAAACCCAGGGACAAAGGACCTCCTTACTAACAGTGCTCCACTATCACACTAGACACTCAGAGATTTGTCATGGTTTGTTCTTTTCCACACAAGACAGCAAATATGATATTATACCTCCAATGAAGACCCAAAACTAGATGGAGCAGCCCAAGGTATCTTTGTTAGAAGAGCCCAAAATGTATTAGTTTTGTTCAGAGGATTTTTTTAAAAATTGATTTTAGAGAGAGAGGGAGGGTGAGAGGGAGAGGGAAAAAGAGAGATTAAGAGAAACATCGATTTGTTGCTCTACTTATCCATGTATCCACTGGTTAATACCTGAAAGTGCCCTGACCAGGGATTGAACCTGCAACCTTGGCGTATGGGGACAATGCTCTAACCAACTGAGCTATCCGACCAGGGTGTTCTAAGGATTCTTTTTTTTTTTTTTTTTTTTTTTTTTATCCTCACCCGAGGACATTTTTTTCATTTTTTGTTCAGATAGAGTGGGAGGGAGAGAGAGGAAGAGAGAGTGAGAGAAACATCGACGTGAAAGGGACACATCGAGTGGCTGCCACCCGCACAACCAACCAGGGCCAGGGACAAACCGCAACCGAAGTACATGCCCTTAGCGGGAACCGAACCCAGGTCTCTCTGGACCGCAGGCCGACGCTCTAACCGCTGAGCCAAACCGGCCAGGGCCTAAGGATTCTTTTTTTAAAAAAATATTTTTCTTTATCGATTTTAGAGAGAGAGGAAGGGAGAAGGGAGAGATAGAAACATCGATGAGAGAGAACATCAATCAGCTGCCTCCTGCACGCCCATCACCGGGGATTAGCCCATAACCTGGGCATGTGCCGTGACCGGGAATCGAACCAGCGACCTCCTGGTGTAGGGGTCAATGCTCATCCACTGAGCCACGCCAGCTGGGCTGAGGATTCTTAAAGAACCTCAAACCAGGCTGACTTTGAACTTCTAACAGTCTCTGGTGAAAACTTCTAGAGGGCAGAATCTTTCTCTGATTCCTCTGACAGCCTGGCACAGTGCTGAACAGACAGATAGACTGAAGGCATCGGTGCTTATGTTAGGATGTTCGGGAAAGGGAATTCTGATCTGGTTCCCATCTGATAAAAGAATGTCAACAAATGGTTGAAGAGGAGGAAGTTGAAATTGCTGCTAAACTGTGTTAGGTATTGCCTGGCCAGAGTGGTTCAATTGGTTGAGTGTAGGCTTGTGCATAGAAACATTGCCAGTTCAATTCCCAGTCAGGGCACATGCCTGAATTGTAGTTGGGGCAAGTACAGAAGGCAACTGATCAATGTTTCTCTCTCACATGGCTGTTTCTGTTTCTCTCTTTCTCTCTCTTTCTCTCTCCCCTCCCCCTCTCTCTAAGCATGTCCTCAGCTGAGGATTAAAAAAGTAAATAAAAATAATGTATTAGGTATTACTTACATATTTCATGCTAATTTCTTTTCACAAATAGATAGTTGGGTTTAAAATTGCAATCACCTCCAACTCCAATTCCTACTTTGGAAAAGTTCTGTATGAATCTACTACAAAAGGAAGATTTATACTCATGTCATTTGTCAGATTCTATGGAAAATCACTAAAGACAGATGTCTTAGGAGTGCTTTCCCAAGGAAGCCCCTAGATAATCTTCATAACTGATGTACCAGTTTTCTCTAAACTATTCAATGCACTTTACAAACATGAATTGTAGCAATATAAAAAATGGCCATGAAACATTCTCGTATTGCAATATGAAAACTTAAAAGACTAGCAGATTAAGTTGGCATAGTGGAAAGAGTATATGCCTTGTTGTCATGCAGATCTGGTTACAAATTCCAACTCTACCACTTACAAATTGTGTAAATCTCGGTGAGGTACTTCTTCAATCTCCATTTTCCTCATATGTAAAATGGGGAAAATGATACCAACTTCACCATAATTTCAAAACTTGACAATGTAAATAAAACACATAATTAAGGTGACCCGTTCACCCTAGGCACTATGAAAGGGGTAGCTGATGTCATTATCAAAAATATCTATATTCCTACGTCAGAAAATAGTAAAAAAAATTTTAAAGGGTTCTAATTCTCCTAATGTTAGTCTAAAATTATCAACCAAACTTTTACACTCAAGAACATATATTTTTTATATCTTGTAAATTTCAGGCACCTCTCAGTGAGAACATTTTCAACTTACCTTTCAATTCCTATTCCAAAACAATCCCGATAGTTCTCCACAGGCCCTATTACTTCTCCACTCCCATTCCACCATTTTCAAAACAGTCCTCTTTTCTTCAACAGATCTCCAGCCCCTCCTCTTAAAGTCCTCCCATTTCATGCCCTAATATTTTAGTCCTGAGACCTCTGGCCTAATATAAAGGACTCATACCAAACTATTTATACAAAAGCTTTATTTGCAAGTGCTTGTACCAACATTCTTACAAATACTCAATAGTCCAATTAGATATACAAGGCTGAAGTTATATCTAGATTTTACAGTTACAACCAAAGATACATAGCTAGAAAATAGCATAGCCCAGCCTAGGGTTCAAATTTTCAGATTCCAAGTTCAGCACTTTTCCCTGCTCAACTTATAAAGCTATTACCTCTTACATGTTCTTTCTTTCTATCATTTATTCACAAAACATGGGGGGAACCCTCTTTGTATTTCCTGATATCACTACAGCACTGCTACAAAGGACAGCTTCCTTCCTACAGTATTTTCTAGAGTATATAAACAAATTCAAGCAATCCCAAGACAGTAAGACCAAAAGTTACTTTCAGTAGTTCCTGCACAATCTTCAGGTAAGAAAGAATTCTAGGATGCTGCATGAAAACGGCCAAGAGGCCTCGGACACAGTTCCTCCATGCCGCCCTATATTACCCCACTCCTGCCCTCTTTCCTTCTCCTAAGAGTTTTCTTCAATCTGACAGATCTCATCAGGGACCCTTCTCAACCACGAACGACGCTAGCTGCCAAATAGATTCGTGCACGCAGCTAAGTCTTCCTCGCCAAGCACAGCAGAGGTTCTCTAGAACATTTAGGATAATGTCCCTCCTCTCCATACACACACCCTTGTCTGAAAAACTTCATCTCCCAGAGCCCGCACCTTCTTGGCCACCCCCACCCCCAAAACCCCACGCTCGCCCGGTGCACCTCCTCCAAAACCTCCAGCCTCCCGGGTTGGCGGGCTATACTTCCTATCTCTCCTGGCCCGGATCACCTGGCCTGCAGCCCGCTGCCCCGATCTGGCCCCAGCAGATCATGGACCCCCCCGGTACCCCGAGCCCGAGGCCCACCAGCCTGGTCCCTGCCCCGCCTCCCCGCCCAAGGCGCCAAGTACTCGGGGCTCCTTCTCCAGGCCCCGGCCGGACTCCGCGGCCCCGGGAGCTGCGGGAAGGACAGGAAGGAGGCGGCAGCGGCGGTCAGGGCACGGGGCGGGCCGGGCGCCTAGAGACCGGAGGCCCAGGGCCCGGCCAGCTCCCAGCTCCCATGGCCCGGACTCAGCCCTCCCGCTCCGCTGGCCCGCGCCTTCGCGGCCTGCCCTCACCTGATCCAGGTTCTCGTCGCTGCCGCTGTCCTCCGTGTCCGAGTCGATCACCACGCGGCCTTTCCGCTTCTTTACCATGGTGGTCCCCCGGCTCCCACGCCGGACCCCGCCCGGACTCCCCTCCAGCCCGCCTGCCAGTGGGACAGCCACTGCTACTGCCGCCGCCGCCGCCGCCGCCGCCGCTCGACCCACACAAAGGCGACCGCGCATGCGCGCTCCGCTCCGCCCCTGGCCCCGCCCCCCGCTCAGCGCACGCCGTTCGCCGGCTCTCGGCGCCCCTCCCTACCCCGCCCCCGACGTAGCGTGGGAGGCGGGGCCCAGCATCGGGCTCGGTTCCCGGCAGTGGACCGGTTTCCTTTACCCTGCTCGGGCCCCTGGCTGTCTTGGGTGTGTTTCCGCTACGGGGCCGAGGCTCGATGGGCTGCCTACCTGTCGTGGACTGAAACCGCAAGCATCTGGTCTCTGAGGAGCCTTTCAACTGTCCGACACTGATGAAGTGTCGAAGGAGACGTCAGGGGCTGCCCTCCTGGAAGACACAAGTCTCCTGGACCACACCGAGGGCACCCTTTGGAGAATGAAGCGTTCCTGCCTAGGTTGTGCAAGTGACAACTGAGCTGGGACCTGGAGGATGCATCTGAGTTACCCAAAAGAAAAGTAGAGGGAAGGGTGTTCCGAGCTGAGATCCGCATGGGCAAAAGCAGCGATAATAGAAAAAGTTGGGTTCAGGGAACCGAAAGTTCATTATGGCCGAACAGATGGCATGGAGAGTGGGTATAAGGCTGCGGAGGGACCCAGCGGCCACATCATTCAGAGCCTAATAAGCTATATTAGGAAGTATTGAAAGATTTAAAACTGAAGAACGACTTTATTAGATTTGTGTTTTATGAAGATTACTCTGCTAATGGATTAGAAAGGAGGGAGACCATTTAGGCTGTTGGTGTCATTTTAGCAAGAGAAAATGGTGTCCTGAATGAAGGAAGAAGCAGTGGAAATGGACGGATAATTTGAAAGTTAGAATTACCAGGTCTTAGAGATTAATTGGGAGAGGGAGTGGTAGGGTGAGGTCCCAGACATAAAGGATGCTCAGATTCTGGCATAGGAAGCTGGTGGTCAGTGGGCCCGTCATCGAGATACGGAACACGTGGGAAGAGGTTTGGGAAACTGATGTATGTGGGAAATAAATTCAGTTTTATACCTGTTGAGTTTAAGGTCAGCTGATAAAAAGGGCAGCTCCAGATCCAGAAGTGCTTTCTTTGTGGGGTTTGGTGTATACGGTAGGGAGCATAAGTGATAATAATTTGAAACTGTTCTAAAAACTTTGGAGTCCATTAATTCATTATTCTGGTGGTGAACCTGGGAGTTAGACCCCAGACTTCCCAAGATATTACTGGACAGAGGCAGGCTGAGTTCTTGGTCTCTGGCTCCCTTTTTCTATCTAAATTTTTGTTGTTGTTGTTGTTAATCCTCACCCATGAATATTTTTCCATTAATTTTTTAGAGAGAGTGGAAGGAAGGGAGGGAGAGAGAGAGAAAGAGAAACATCGATATGAGAGAGACACATTGATTGGTTGCCTCCCACATGACCCAGACTGGGGTGGGAGATCGAACCCGCAACCCATGCATATGCCCTTGACCGGGAATCAAACTCAGCCCCTCGGTCCAAGTGCTGACACTCTAACCACTGAGCCAAACCAGCCAGGGCTTTCTGTCTAAATTTTGTTTTCTCCAGCAGGTTTACAGTAGTAACAAATGTGCATGCCTTAAAATAGTAATAAAAGAAAATATATCATACATAGAGACATCCCTGGAACTAAACATATACCTAGATGTCCAGTTTGCTTCCAGTTAGCTTGATAAGGTGTTCAGGATTCAGGTAGAGAAAACAATATAAATAAGGCCCAGCTACCACTTTACTCCAAAGAAATTTTTCTAAGATATAACCCCTAGATTTCTTTCCCCCAACATATCCTTGGAACTGAAACCATGGCCAAGATAACCCAAAATGACCAGGCCAGCTCCTCCATTTCTAGCCAGACTGAAACCTGGTGTCGTTCTGTGAGGTGGTGACCCGACCATCTTTCTTTTTTTTTTTTAATTCTCACCCAAGGATATTTTTCTTTTTCTTTTCCTTTTCCTTTTTTTCCTTTATTGATTTTAGAGAGGAAGTGAGAGGGACAGAGAGATAGAAACATCAATGAGAGAGAACATCGATTGGCCGCCTCCTGCATGCCCCCCACTGGGGATCAGGCCCACAACCTGGGCATGTGTTCTGACCAGGAATCGAACCAGCGACCTCTTGGTGCATGGGACGACGCTCAACCACTGAGCCACACACCGGCCGGACCCGAGGATATTTTTCCATTTTTGTTCAGATAGAGTGGGGGAAAGAGAAACATCAATGTGAGAGAGACACATCAACTGGTTGCCTCCTACACGACCCCGGCACAAACCCAAAACCAAGGTATGTGCCCTTGACCGGAACTGAACCCACCACTCATTGGTCCGAGGGCCGATGCTCTAACTACTGAGCCAAACTGGCCAGGGTGACCTGACCATCTCTTAATTAATGGGTTCAGAGTCTAAACACTGGCTCAGATCTGAAAGTGGGCAAAGAATGGTCACTTTTTATTGGGGCAACTGCGGTCAGCCCTCTTATCACCCAGGTTTGATTTCTTCTGATTGAAAGTTGAGGAGTTCCCTTGTTGGCTGCCCATCTATTTTGCCAATGGGGATGCTGTTAGCCATTTTCATAATTCTTTGAGGGTCAGGCCTCCTTGGCTATAACTCCAACCTTTCTACTCATAGTTGCATCTACCTGGCTTCCGGCACTTAAGTGCTGCCATCTGGCCTCTTGTTTCAAGATCCTATCACCCCATTGCTGTTAGCTGAGTTTTATAACAAACAGCCTCTCCTACTGTCAGCCTCACCTATTCCTACATAAGTGAAGCACCACTGAATTTATAGTGATGCTGTTGCACTTAATTATCACATCCCTTGTAGCCTTGGGAAACAAAGTATCCTCTTGGAACATAATCATTCCGTGGGATTTCCAACCCTATACAGTATATTTACTTTGTTGTGCTCACTTCTCAGCTGTTTTTGTTGTTAATCCTCACCAGAGGATATTTTTTTTTTTCATTGATTTTTAGAGAGAGGAAGGGGGGAAGAGAGAAAGACATCAATTTGAGAGAGACACATCAATTGGTTGCCTTCTGCATGAGCCCTGACCGAGGCTGGGTATCAAACCTGCAACCCAGGTACGTGCCCTTGACCAGGAATTGAATCTGCGACCCTCTGGTGCATGGGTTGATGCTCTAACCACTGAGCCTCGCTGGCCAGGACACTTCCCAACTTCTTTTTTAAAATTTTTTTTCTTTATTGATTTTAGAGAGAGAGGAAGGGAGAGGGAGAGATAGAAACATTGATGAGAGAGAACATCGATTGGCTGCCTCCTGCATGCCCCCCACTGAGGAACTGGCCCACAACCTGGGCATGTGCCCTGACCGGGAATCGAACTGGTGACCTCTTGGTGCATGGGTCGACGCTCACTGAGCCACACTGGCCAGGCTCAACTCTTTAATCCCTACCTACACCATGTGTTTTTGCAATTCTGGCACTTTTTTTTTTTTTTAACCTCCTGTGGGCTGTAGAGTTTGTCATGCTTCTCAAAGCCATTCTTGTAGTAAATTGGCACCATTTTCGGGGGTCTTTGGCAGTGATAAAATCTGTATCTCAGGAGAGTGCTTCCAAATCAATAAACTCTCCCTAATCCAATTTTGCGATCTGGTCCCCTTGATCAAGAACCCTCAGAATCCAGTGTTTTGCTACACTCCCAACTTTTGGCATTTACATGCTTAGCTAGTTCTTGCAGCTCCTTTGTGGTATAGTTACTTTCCTCCCCTATCAGGTTCTATGTTCCCCATTGGGTTATGTAGTGTTTTAACCCTAGTTATTGGCCTAGTGTCCCGGAGGGAGGTAAGGGCAGATGTTGAGGAGGGCACATGCAGTCTTACAGGGTACAAGCCTCTTCACTGTCTGACAGCAAGAGGAGATTGCTGGATGGTGAGCCATTTCTTCAGGTTTAGAGGATTCAGGAGAGTGTGAGAATTCAAGATCTTCAGTGGCATCAATCAGATAGCTCCATCCCAAATGTAATAGTCCCATTAATAGGGCCTTGGCCTTAGCTTAGCCGACCTGCCTGGCTTGGTAATATAATCTTATTGGAGTTCAGACTATTCTAATGGTTATCCTGGGCCTCAGCTTTTCCTGCCCTCCCACTGCAGGTGTTGAACCCCTCTTCATATGCTGTTAAGGAGGCCCTCTGACTTTCACACTTGACTTTCAGTAACAGTGACCCAATTCCATATTATAGTTACCATGTCCCCCTATATTTTTAGATGCCTGATACACCCCACCAGCTACTACATTCCCTTCCACCAGCATACTATCCCTATTCACCAGTGATGAAATACTTAACAATTGGACCACCAAATCTTCATTGCTAGCTGTGTGGTGAGTAACCCAGCTTCTAAACATGATTTTATTGCCTGCTTTCTTGGACCACTTCTAGGACCAACTGTTGCAAGTTGGGTTCTCCAACAAGCAGACTCTGAGATGGAGTTTAGTGTGCAGGATGCTTATTAGGGAGTGTCCCTGGGATTGACAACTGTGGAATGGAGGGAAAATGGGAGAAGTTGAACAGTAGTGCATACCTGACTACACTATCAACTGATCACATCGGCAATCTGAAGCTAAAATAGATGGTCAGCGTTGTCCCACAAGGGGTGAAATGGCTAGACCTTTATAGCCCTGCCTCATTCAGTCATTAGGTGTAGGCTATCTGGGAAGACTGTGACCCTGGGAAAGGGGCCTCTCTGCAGCTTAGCCAGAGGCTGAAGTATCTGAAAGCTAAAGGCCATCAGCTGGGCCAGCAAATCCTTCCTTCCTGGATGACACATCTCCATGTCCATCCAGAAACTGAACCATAGAGATGTTCCCAAGGTCACACAGTTGGTAAGTAATGGAGCCGGTCTGATTCTAGAGTGGTGTTCTTAACTACCCTCAGCAATTTGGTACCCCTGCCTAGTCTGGTAGGCATACAACGACAGCCAGCTTATCAAAAGCAGTCAGGGGCCAACCCACTGGAAATAACTTTAGTGTAAAACAGGTAGAGGGACAAGACTATAAAGGTGGTCTAGACAGGGAGATAGAAACAGTAACCAGAAGGGGTACTTGGGAAGGGAAAGTTTTCTAGTGGGTCTCTAGTGCTGCACAAGAGGGGCCTTGAGCAGCTGGCATGCCCAGTCCATCACCCTGGCCACATCTGGGAGCCTGGGAGTGAGTGATATGCCGCTTCTACCATTTGGAGAAAATATCACTTCACAACCTCCAAATCCATCTGCTCTGAGGCCCCTGTTCTCCAAGAAGGCTTTCCCTCCTGGAAAGAGACTGTATTGCTTCTCTGACACAAATATTCTTGGCAAACATCCTTCTAATGGTAAATTGTTGGTCAGTCACTCCCTATAAATCACTGTAAATCACTATAAATCCTATAAATCACTCCTGCCTTTGGTTAATAGGAACTGCTTTGCCATAGTCTGATAACTTTTCAATAATGAAGTGAGCAACCAGACTTTGAGGAGAGAGAAGAAAAAGCAGGCTGGGGTCTCTGAGCTCACGTTCCCCTCAGGACAATACCATGCTTTTCTTGAACAGCCCTTCCTCTTTCACCCCTATCTCTTTTTTACTTCTCTGCCTTGAACTGGATGACTCTCTTTTTTAGCCTAAAATCATCCCCTAATGCCCATTGTATGAATGGAGTAATATTTTTCTCCCCAGTATTCTCTTGTACTTCTATGGTTCCTACTACTAGAAGGTGGCATGGTCAAACTCCTTTGCTACACTGTTTTGTTTTGTTTTTGTTTATTTTTTAAGAGGAATAAAAAGAGGAGGAGGGGAAGAAAGAGGAAAAGATGAAATTGTAAGAGGAAGAAGGTAAACTCCTGCTGTGTTGAAGGCAGGGAGAGCTTAATGCCAAAGTTTCTTTTGATGTCTTCTCTAGGCTCTTCCTTTATTCATCCAACAAATGCTTTTTTTTTAAAAAATTTTTTTCTTTATTGATTTTAGAGAGAGGAAGGGAGAGAGAGAGAGAGAGAGAGAGAGAGAGAGAGAGACAGAAACATTGATGAGAGAGAACATCGATTGGCCGCCTCCTGCATGCCCCCTACTGGGGATTTGGTCCACAACCTGGGCATGTGCCTTGACTGGGAATCGAACCGGGACCTCTCAGTCCATGGGCCGACACTCAATCCACTGAGCCACACCAGCCCGGCCCAAATGCTTTTTTGGACACCAGTAAACGCCGCACATGTTTCTAGGTTGTTTTGTTTTTTTAAATAAAGTATAATTTGGAGAGTTGGGGTAATGTGGGGCATGTTCCAATTACTCCCAGTTCTTCTTTTTTTTTGGTTAATCCTCACCTAGAATATTTTTTCCACTGATTTCTAGAGAGTGGAAGGGAGGGCCCAGCTCTTTTTTTTTAAAATTTATTTATTTTGAGAGAAAGAGAGGAAGAGAGGGAGGGGGAGAGAGAGAGAAAGAGAAAGAGAGAGACATCAGTTTGTTGTTCCACTTATTTATGTATTCATTGGTTGCTTCTTGTATGTGTCCTGACTGGGGATCAAACCCACAACCTTGGTATATCAGGACAATGCTCTAACCAATTGAGCTACCCGGCCAAGGCACTCCCAGCTCTTTTAAATTTGTTTTTTAAAATACAAAATTAATATATGTCCATTGTAAATTAAAAATCCAAATACATAAAAAGGAAACCCTCACTCCCTTTCCCTCTCAATCTCATTCCCCAGGAATAACTTCTATGACCAGTTTGGTGTGTATTGTTTCAGACCTTTTGGGGAACACATGCAAACACACTCAAAAGCAGGATCATGCAATATGTATTAGCCTGAAAATTAGTATCTTCCAGCAGTGTTAGACTGCCTTGACTCAGGCCAACACTGCCCAAGGGAACCTGAAAAAGTGCTATGTGTAACTACGAGATGGTGTCTACCACCATAGGCCTGAGCTCTCTGACTAAGCTGTACTTGTTGATTTTGTATTAAATGGGAAACATGGGTTTCCTTGTATTTAATTGTTCTTTCCTTTAAAGTGGGAACTGATTTGAAAATGTTGTAAGGTCAGCCCTCTCTCTGGCCTCTCTCAGTATAGCTCTATTCATCACCTCAGCACACGTAACAGAAACTGTCTGTGTACACATACCCTCAAATGTCCTCTGTAGTCAAAAAGTACTCAAGAGCCCGGCCAGTGTGGCTCAGTGGTTGAACCTCAACCTGTGCACCAACGGGTTGCTGGTTCAATTCTCGGTCAGGGCACATGACCAAGTGGTGGGCCCAATCCCCAGTGGGGGGCGTGCAGGAGGCGGCCAATTGAGAATGTTCTCTCTCATCGATGTTTCTCTCTCTCTCTCTCTCTCTCTCTCTCTCTCTCTCTCAAATCAGTAAAGAAAAAATATTTTTTAAAAATAATAATATCCCCAAAGGAATGATTGAAAATTCATTTTGTTTCATGAAAAGTCCCCTTGAACACTGCCAGCTCTTTCTAATTAGGTAACTCTCCTCACCTTGCTAGTCTGTCTGGACTGCAAAGTGGGCTTACCCATCAAGAGAGACTGTCCTGGATAGATGGCCTTGAGTCTCAAATCAGGCCCATTTTCTCTTGTAGATTATAAATGCTCATCATTCTGGTTTGTCATTTCTCCTGTGAAGTGCTTGGCATGAAGTAATCCTCTGAGTAAACAGACACAATCAAGTTCCTGGATCATCAGAGCAGAGAACTAACCCTGGATCTGTAGTGATACTACCACAACCCAAAATTCCTACAAGGTTATTTCCTTTGCCTGGATCATACCCTGATCATCTTTAAACTCTGAAGGGACCCCATTAAGATATGAAATTGCTGAATTATATTGCCTCCTGCTTGAACTATTCCCATTTTTTTCTCTGGCCTGTGTCACTGCAGCCCTTCCTAAAGGTTTTCATGAAATTTGTCCGTTGACCTCTTGAGGCAGTACCCACTCTGTGTCTAAATTCGTGCAGGTTACTGTAGAAGAGTTATTTTAAAGTATATGACAAAATCACTACCTTCAAGGTTTTTACCCTCCTGTTGAAAAGGCTTGTACATAAAACAATGAATGAGCAGTTTAGTCAAGTTATAATCTAGTTTTCATTTGAACATAATTGTCATTGTTTATAGCATAAATAATAAATATTATACAATGTCAGAAGGAGAGCAATCATTATGAGATGGACACATTGGGGAAAGTTTTTAAGGAGAACATGGGATTTAAGGTGTGTTCTGAATAGGTGTAGTCAATGTATCAATTAGAACCAATTGGTTGCAAGTGATAGAAACCAAACCAGTTTAATTTAGGTAAAAGTTTATTGATGCTTGGAAGTCTAGGAAAGACTCAATAGCCAAGCCATGGCAAGACAACTAATGCAGCTGGGCCTCAACTAGAACTGGCAAAATAAATGCTAACTGAAGCTTCTTTTATCCTTCTAGTCCTGTCTCTCTCAGCACCTTTATTTTATCATTCTGTAAACCAATTTTCTTCACAATATTAGCAGTAGGCTCAGGAGCTCCACAAGAGCCACCAGTGATAAAAGGGCTCTTTTCCTGTTTTAGTTCAGGAAATTCCTGGGAATAATCTAGTTGGCCCAGTGCAGACCAGGTGCTTACCACTGGACCAGTCAGCTGAAGTGAGGGGAGTCATGTAAACACTTGATACCGAACTTATGGGATGCAGAAGAGGGAGAAATGCTGAGCAGAGAAAATACTAACTCCATTGCGAGGAGGAATGATTGTGGTTTAGGCAGATACTAGCTTGGATGAGAAATTGAGCATAAGTATGAGTATTATAGCCCAGCCGGTGTTGCTCAGTGGATTGAGCATTGTCCTATGGACTGAGAGGTCCTGGTTCGATTCCTGGTCAGGGCACATGCCCGGGTTGTGGGCTTGATCCCCAGTGGGAGGCATGCAGGAGGCAGCCAATCGATGTTTCTCACATTGCTGTTTCTATCTCTCTCTCTAAAAAAATCAATAAAAACATATTTTTTAAAAAGTATGAGTATTATAGATGGAGTAGGATATTATGGAGCGTTTAGAATTTATGCAGTGATATGTCTGGATGCCAAATATGGTGTTTAGCTCTGGGTGCCACATTTTAAAATGGAAATAGACAAACAGTTGTGTCCAGGGTAGGGCAGTCAGTAGACTGAATGTAAGTTGTATAAGAGCAGTAACTGTCTGGGTTTCACTGGGTTTTGAAAGAACGAGCAAAAAATCAAAGATAGCAAAGAGAGCTCAATAGGATTTAGGGTCAGTGAGAGGAAGTCTTAAGGAGAGAAGCCAAGGATAGGCAAAGATTTCCAGCTTAGAAGGATGTGGGCATTTACAGAAATAGAGAAGCTAGGAGGAGTTAATATGGGTAATTCAGTTCAGACATACCAAATTTGAGATGCTAGTGGTATATTCCACTGCTAGGACTACTGTGGGGAGGTTGGAAATGTTATTGGGGTGTAGGGAAAGAGATTATCACATTGTCTTTAGATAATTCATACCTAAAATTAGAAAAGAGGAAGGCAAAGTCTGGGTTTTGGAGACAACCCCATTGAAGGTTGTGGGAAGAGAAAGGAATTAGTGAAGGAGGCAGCTAGGGAAGGTTAAAGGAAGTAAGAGAACTAGGCGAGTGTAGAGACTAGGGAAGTCAAAGCAGAATTTCAAGAAGGAAGAGGTAGTGGCATGGAAAAGAGTGATGGAGGAAACTTGGAAAAGGCAGTTATATTTGGTGAGGTCTTTTCTAAAGTCTGGAGGGGAATAGTGTTGACTGCCAGGGGTTACAAGTCTTTCCAATTCAAGCTGAGCCCTTAATTCCTGCTAGCACTATACTAGGTGCTGGGGACAGGAAGAACAGCAGAATCTGGACCCAAGAACATCACAGTGTGTTGGTGGAAGTGAGAAGTAAACGAACAATTAAGATACTATGTTCAAAGTGCTTAAACAGAGGTGTGCACAGAAGATCTAGAAGCCCTGCGGAGCGTGCGACCCCGCGGGGCGGAATCGGGAAACGGCGGGTAGGACGGTTTGCTGTCCAGGTGCGTGCTGGGTCTCCAAAGATTCCGCGGGGGCAATTCCAGCAGAACCAGTTCTCTGAGGACAACGCTCTCCAGCGGATGGGGCGGGCGGGCGATGGGGCGCGAGGGGACCCTGGCGCCTCCGGGCGGAGGAACGTTAGCAACCCCAGGGTCCTGTTTGAAAGATGCGGGATGGTTTGCAGCCTGAAGACGGGATGCAGGAAGAGGCGAATAGCTTATCTGAATTTCCCCCTTTTTCTCACATAAGGCAGAAAAGATCAGGAGGAGTGGAAGCCGGGCTTTTTGGAAAGCTAGTCGACCAAAAACCTCAGATCTCCTGCCTTGGGGATCCTCCTTACTACTCTCAGGCCTCCTCACCTGGCCGGAACTCTAGTGTCAAAAGGCTGGTTTGGCGCCGGGTTGTAAAAGCAGCTGGACCTACACCGGGAAAGCGGAGTGCCCGGTCGGGAAAAACTGGGGACCCGGGCCGACGCCACTCTCGGGCGCCGGCGGGGGAGGCAGGTGGACCTTGGCTGGCGGTTCGTGTGTCCGGGACGTGCGAGGGCGACAGAGCCCTAGCAGGTGAGGGTTGAGGGGACCGCTCCCCGACTCGGACTGGGAGCTTAACGCCAGGGCTCTAGAGTTAGTCTTGCCACTTACTAGCTGTATGACCTTGGGCAGTTTTATTTTGGAACCACCGTTTTCTTCATATTTGTAATGGGAATAATAATAGTACCTCTGTTGTGAGGAGTCAATGGAAGTACACTTAGAACAGTTTCTGGCACATGGTAAGCCCTGGATATGCAATCTTTATAAAGACTGCTCCATTTAGCTGCGTAGGTTATGTCGCCGTCAAGTCACCAACTTCGGGCTGGGATCATCCGTTAATGGGTTTGACGTTGTTGGTAAAAATATGAAACAAATATTTATAATTAAAGTTATACTATTAGATAAGTAAGAACACTGATGAGGGTTTGGAAAATAGGGTGAATATTACTCACAATCCCATCATTCTACATGGGACTTTTAAGACTTTTATTCCCCGCCCAAATATATTTTTCTGTACATTTTTAATTTTTATTTTGAGAGTACGTTTATTAAAGCTGGGGACAGTGAAACAAGGAGGGGCTTAGGATAGTAGAAGCAACAATAGAGAGACTAGGTGGGGCTGCTTTGGCTTTCTAGAAAGGTTATGGGAAAGAAGTGAGCCAAGGCAGGGCTGCTGTTAGCTCACTGGAGAGTCAGAGAAAAGGGGGCCTTGAGGACAGGTTCACGGGGTTAGCCCAGATGAGGTGCTGCTGCCCATTGCTCCCCTGGTTGCAACTGTTTTGTTGGGATGCGGGGTCCCTTAGAGTTAAGGAGATGCATGCCTGTGAGGGAAGAAGAGGGGGAAGGGAAGGGTGGCCACTGTACTCCTGGGAGGGAGAGCGCCTCTGTACATTATTATACTTGTAATGTTAGCATATATGTAATTTTGATTTCTCCTTATTTGCCACTTAGTGTATAGCCTATATATGGGGTTCAGGATAATTGTTTTTAGGATTGTACAAATTCCATTTTATGGGCATATCATTTGTTTCCCAAATTCTTTTTTTTTTTTTATCCTCACCTGAGGACATTTTTTCATTTTTTGTCCAGATAGAGTGGGAGGGAGAGAGAGGAAGAGAGAGAGAGAGAAACATCGACGTGAAAGGGACACATCGAGTGGCTGCCACCCGCACGACCAACCAGGGCCGGGGACAAACTGCAATCGAGGTACATGCCCTTAGCAGGAACTGAACCCGGGTCTCTCTGGACCGCAGGCCGACGCTCTAACTGCTGAGCCAAACCGGCCAGGGCAGTTTCCCAAATTCTTGTATATGTAGAGATAAACTCATTTAAGTACTATCAGTGAGAAAAGTTTAAATATTACCTATGATTCCAGGACTTAATATCCACTTTTTATTTTTCCTGGTTTCCATCTATTTTTAGTCCATGTGAAAATATACTGTTTGCATGGTTTTCATTTACTCAGGAAACATTGAACATTGGTTATGTTCAAGCCATAGTCCTTGAGATTAAGAAGAACAGGCTAGTAGGTAGACAGATAAAAGTAAGAGTCTAATATTATGTAGGGATTGGATTGTGAGGTATGCATGGGTTATGAAAATATGGAGGAAGAGCCGAGGTATGCATGGGTTATGAAAATATGGAGGAAGAGCTATGTCAATGCCCTCCACAGTCAGAGGCCACCAGGAACATGCCTGTTGTGGAACCAGTTGTGTTTGTTATGCCTTGTAGTGAGGGAGAACATACAGCATGGGAAACCATGGGGCATCTCAGTAAGACAGTGAGAAATACATTGATAGGTGATTTCTTCTTCTTTTTTTAATCCTCACCTGAGGATATTTTTCCATTTTTGTTCAGATACAGTGGGAGGGAGGGAGAGGAAGAGAGAGAGAAAGAAACATTGACATGAGAGGGACAGATCGACTGGTTGCCTCCCGCAAGACCCCAGTCAGGGCCGGGGACGAACCGCAACCGAGGTACATGCCCTTGACCAGAATCGAACCCGTGATTCATTGGTCCATGGGCCGACACTCTAACCGCTGAGCCAAACCGGCCAGGGCTCAATAGGTGATTTCATTGTTGTTTGAACATCATGGAGTACACTAACACAAACCTAGATGGTAGAACCTACTATACACCTAGGCTATATGGTATATAACCTATTGCTCCTATGCTACAAGCCTGTACAGCATGTTACTGTACAAAACAAAAACAAAAAAAACAGGAGATTAAATGAAGCACAAGAGAAAACAATGCAGTCAAGGGGCATGGTAAACACAAGTTGTGAGAGGCTGCTTGCTGCTGGTGTAACAGCATACGGTTTTACAGCATACTTTTTTTTTTTTTTTTTTTACAAGTAGAAAGAGTATACTCTAAATAATGATACAAAGTATAGTGTAGTAAATAAATAAACCAGTAATTTAGTCATTTATTATCATTATCAAGTATTAGGTACTGTATGTAATTGCATGTGCTATACTTTATACAGACTGGAAGCACAGTAGGTTTGTTTACACCACAAATGTGAATAATGTGCTGCACTATGACGTTAGGATGGCTATGATGTCAATAGGCAATAGGAGTTTTTCAACTGCATTATAATCTTATCTTATGAGATCACCTTTGTATACTCAGTTCCTAGTTGACTGAAACGTTATTTGACATCTGACTATATTGGATTTAGATTTGTATTAGTTGGTTTTGGGGAAAGTAGTCAGGAGGTGGAGGTAATTCTATGATTGGGAATCTTAAATGTAATCTAGGAGAGAATCTTACCTATCTAGAGTGAGGCTAATGTCATGACTGGTCAAGATACAGCAGTCATGCCCGGCCGGTGTGGCTTAGAGGTTGAGAGTTGACCCATGCACCAAGAGGTTGCTGGTTCGATTCTCAGTCAGGGCACATGCCCAGGTTGTAGGCCTAATCCCCAGTGGGGGGCATGTAGAGGCAACCAGTCTATGTTCTCTCTCATCGATGTTTCTATCTCTCTCTAAAATTCAATAAAAGAAAAAAAATTAAAAAAAAAAAAAAGATACAGCAGTCACTCATATTAGCCAGGACAGTAGAATGGTTGTTGGCACTTTTGTGGTTTGAACAGTGTTCTTTTTTTTTTTTTCCTGTGTTCAGACAAGATTGCAGTTGGTCTTAATAGAGCTGAGGGTATTGCCCATGGATGTATGGAGAAATTAGGCCAGTGAGTTGGGCACATTTTGGAGGAACTTGTGTACCATTTTAGGAGTTTGATTTCTGGGGGAAGTTGCTGAATTATTATAAGAGGAGTGCCATCATGTTTAGAAAAATGCCTTTTGTTGTCAGGCAAAGGGTGAATTGGAGGGAGATCAAAGTCAGGGAGATGTGTTAGGACTTTGCTACTTAAAGGGTATTCTGTGGGCCAATAACAAAGGTATCACCTGGGAGCTTGTTAGAAATGCAGAATCTCAGGCACCATTCTATACCCACTAAGTCAGAATCTGCTTTTTTTTTTTTTTAGTTAATCCTCACCTGAGGATATTTTTTCCATTGAGCGAGAGTGGAAGGGGGGTGGGGGGGTATCAGTGTGAGAGAGACACATCGATTGGTTGTCTCCTACATACCCAGGGAGCAAACCAGCAACCCAGGTACATACCCTTGACCAGAAATTGAACCCATGACCCTTTGGTGCGAAGCCCAATGCTCTAACCACTAAGCAACACTGGCCAGGGCTCAGAATTTGCATTTAAAATTCCCAGATGATTCATAGGCACTTTAAAGTTTGAAAAGCTCTTTGTTAGGGAAATTACAATAGTCCCCGTAAGAAGCAATAGGCATAGAACCACAAGGCTGGTGGTAGAGGTGGAGAAATGTGGAGCTATTATTTGTTCAACAAATATTAGAAGCCTTCTGCATGCCTGACACCATCCTGGGAGATGGAAGTACCATAATGAAGATAATCTCAGTGGGGAAGACTGACAAGTGAATTGATTAGTAAACCCTAGCAGGGAAAGTATAAGCCCAGGATCAGTGAGAACACTCCAGAGGGATGTGGGTCTTGGTGGAGTTGAGTAGTCAAGGAAGGGTTCTTAGAGGGTATCTAGGCTGAGTTCCAAAGGATAAATTAGCCAGGCAAAATCAGTAGAGGGCATTCCTGGCCTAAGAGCAGCAATGGGCCAAGGCCTAACGTTCAGAGAATGAGTACTAAGTGGTGCTTGTTGAACCACAAGTGTTCTCTGTGATTGGAGCACAGAATGGGGTGTGACTAGAGGGAAGATTGGAGAGATGAGCAGAGACTGGATCTGGAGGAGTCTTGTAGACTATAGAAACAGTTGGGTTTTATTCTTAAGACCATGAGGGAGCCTCTGAAGGGTTTTAATCAGAGAAGATAAATGATTAGTTGTGTGTGTTAGGCCCTTCTAGATGCTGAGTGGTGGGATAAGGTGGGGGTTGCAATACATGATCTATGTCAAATTTGAAATTGTGATGTATTTTTTGCTACACTGGTAACTCTGCAATGTCTCTTCTATTATAGGTGGAATTGTGCTATTTGCTGAAGCTTCTTTCTCTGGTAGCCCAGGGAGAAATTTACATTTTGACTTTTTCTTACCATGGCTTTGACTCACAAATTGCTGAATGGCACTTATATTCTCAGAAAATGCCTGGAGCCAAGTGTTGCCTCATTGAGTATTCGCTTTGCAGACTATTGTTCCAGTAGTCTTCAGAAACCAGTGGCTACTCCTGGCAAAGCTTCCTCTCAGAGGAACACTGAAGGGGGTTTGCAAGGACATCACCAGAGAGAAGTTGCTTTGGATATAACTTCTCCTGAGGAGAAGCCTGAAGTTAGTTTTGATAAAGCAATTAAAGATGAAATAAAGGACCATTTTAGGCGTTTGAAGGATGATATTGTGAATCACTGGATAGGGCCTGAAGGCCGCCCTCTGCAAGAGGTCTTGCTGGAACAAGCCAAAGTTGTCTGGCAGTTCCGTGGAAAAGAAGATTTGGATAAGTGGACAGTGACTTCGGATAAGACAATTGGAGGCAGAAGTGAAGTGTTCCTGAAAATGGGCAAGAATAATCAAAGTGCACTGCTGTATGGAACTCTGAGCTCTGTGGCACCTCAGGATGGGGAGAGTGGTCGCAGTGGGTACTGTGCAATGATATCCAGGATTCCAAGGGTAGGTTAGACCCAAGAACCTGAGTTTTCTAGTGAACTGGGGTGAACATTGTAGTATGAGCTGTAGCCAAGAGCTTTTGTTTCTGTAAATGAAAACACCTGGCATCTCATCTTGTATAGGGTTAAATAACTACTGGACACAGTGTAAAGCTGAAGCACAGGGGGCAAGTGGTTCCTGAGGAGGGGCTACTTGTTTCTGTGCATCGCTTTGGGCCAGAGTGGTGCATTCTTATGTTTGAGCAGCCCTGAGAGGTTAGACAATTGACCGATGATCTGGGGAGATTTGCATTTTCTCTAATGCATTTCCACTACAGACTCTGTAGTGGCTAGGGGTTCCTTAGAGTGGATGTAGGATTAGCCTGTGGCTTTTTTTTTTTTTTTTTCCAATTAAAGTAAACTTAATTTTAGAGTGGTTTTAGTTTTACAGAAAAATTGCAAGGTAGTACAGAGAGTTCCTGTATGGTCCTCACCTAGCTTCTCTAATTGTTACCATCTTACATTGCTGTAGTACATTTGTCACAATTAAGAAACTGACATTGGTACATTACTATTGATTAGTTCTAGACTCTATTTGGATTTCACTAGTTTTTCCATTAATATTCTTTTCCGTTCCAGGATCTCATCCAGGATCCCACATTACATCTAGTTGTCATGTCTCCTTAGTCTCCTCTGGTCTGTGACAGTTTCTTAGTCTTTACTTATTTTTTATGAGGATTTGAGAACTACTGGTCAGGTATTTTGTAGAATGACCCCCAAGTTGGGATTTTTCTGATGTCTTTTTCTCCTGGGGTTTTAGATTTTTAGGAAGAATGCCACAAAGTTACAGTACTCTTATTATTATTTTAAATATGTTTTTATTGATTTTTTAGAGAGAGAGGAATAGAGAGAGAAACATCAGTGTGAGAGAGTTACATTGAATGGCTGTCTCCTGCACGCCCCCTACTGGGGACTGAGCCCGCAACCGGTCATGTGCCCTGACTAGGGATCTGTGCCCTGACCAGGGATCGAATTGGGACCTATCAGTCCATGGGATGACGCTCAATCAATGGGAAGCCACACTGACCAGGTAATAGTAGCCTTCTTTTTTCTTTTTAATATTTTTCTTTATTGATTTTAGAGAGAGAGGGAGAGTGAGAAATAGAAACATTGACGAGAGAGAACATCGATTGGCTGCCTCCTGCATGCCCCCACTGGGGATCAGCCCTCAACCTGGGCATGTGCCCTGACTGGGAATCAAACCGGCAACCTTTTGGTGCACGGGTCGACGCTCAACCACTGAGCCACACCGGCCTGGCAACATTATCTTTCTTATTACATCATATAAAAGGTATATGCAATTCCCTGGGCAGAGAGCTTAGTTGTTTAGAGTGTCATCCCTATACTCCAGGGTTTTAGGTTCGGTCCGCGGTCAGGGCACATAACAGGTGTCAATGCATAGATAAGTGGAGCGACAAAAATTGATGTTTCTCTCTCTCTCTCCCTCCCTCCTCCTCTCCCCCTCTCCCTCTCTAAAATCAATAAATTTTTAATGAGAGATATAATTTCTTAAAAAAAAAAAAGAAAGGTACGTGCTAGCATCATGACTTATCACTGATGTGTTAACCTTGATCATTTGGTCAAGGTAGTGTTTGCTGTGTTACTCCATTATTCAGTTACCTTTTTTCTTCAAAGAATATTTTATTGATTTTTAGAGAGAGAGGAAGGGAGAAAAACATCGATCTTAGAATGCAACATGGATTGACTGCCTCCTGCACACAATCTGGGCATATGCCCTGACTGGGAACCAAACTGGCAACCTTTCAGTTTATGTATAGTTTCTTTTGTCTTAGCCTTACAGTTTCTAGTCAGAACACTATTTTCCAAAGTTATACAACTAGTAAATAATAGTTGGTATCTGCACACTGGTATTCTTCAAATCAGATTACCTCCTGAGATTGCTATAAATAAACACCTTTGGAAATTAACACTAAATTCCACTTTGAAAGAGAGAAAGTATAAATAGTTGTTAAGAACACAGATTTTACAGTTAAACAGTACAGGATTTATCACTTATTAGTTGAGTGCTCAGTTTCTTCATGTATAAAATGGAGTACAATGATAATACTTATCTCATAGGGCTGTTGTGAGGATTAAATTATGTGTATAGAGTGTTTAATGTAAGTTTTCAATAGATGGTAGCTGTTGTTATAAAATACCCATTTTAAAACTTGAGCCCTGGCCGGTTTGGCTCAGCGGTTAGAGCATTGCCCATGGACCAGAGAGTCCCGGGTTCGGTTCTCGCTAAGGGCACGTACCTTGGTTGCGGTTCGTCCCCGCCCCGGTTGGGGTTGTGTGGGTGGCAACCACTCGATGTGCCTCTCACGTCGATGTTTCTCTCTCTCTCTTCCTCCTTCTCCCTCCCGTTCTATCTGAAGATAAATGCAAAAGTGTCCTCGGCCGAGGATAAAAAATAAATTAATTAATTAAATAAAATAAATAAATATTTAAAATAAATAAATAAATAAAACCTGAGCTCTGCCTGGCCAGTGTGGCTCAGTGAACTGAGCATCATCCCGTGGACTGAGAGGTCCCAGTTCCGTTCCCAGTCAGGGCACATGCCCGGGTTGCGGGCTCGATCCTTGATGGGGGGCGTGCGGGAGGTAGCGGATCGATGTTTCTCTCCTACATTGATGTTTCTATCTTTTCTTTCCCCTCTCTCTAAAAAATCAATAAAAACATATTAAAAAAACAAACCTGAGCTCTTTCATAGTTTTCTAATGTATAGGAAGGCAGTTGTCATTAAATGGCCCCCTCAGAAGCCATTGCTCCATAGGACCAGGGAAAGAAAGTATATAACAGTAATTCTTTTCCATTCAGTGATACAAGTGAGTGCCTACTCCGTGTAGACACTGTCTTGGGCCAGTCATGTGTTGAACATTACCTTAGAAACAAATAACTATGTCAGTATTTTGTAGTAAAATAAAAATAGATTTATCTACCTGCTTATGGTGATAGAGCTGAAAAAGAAAAATGGCTAGTGGATTCTTTTGTTGCTATAAAAGGTGATGACTCACATTTTGCTAATAGTGGAAAATGAGGTGAAATTAACTTTCCTTTCTGTACTTTAGGGCCCTTTTGAGAGAAAGAGGTCTTATGATTGGTCCCAGTTCAACACTCTGTATCTCCGTGTCCGTGGAGATGGTCGGCCTTGGATGGTGAATATCAGGGAAGACACAGATATAATTCAGAGGAAGAATCAGATGCACAGTTACTTCATGTTCACCCGTGGGGGGCCCTACTGGCAGGAGGTCAAGGTAACAGGATACATCTTTACTGTATATGAAAGTAGGTCTTTGGAGATCATGGTTACATTGTAATTTTTTTTCTTTTGTGTTAATCCTCCCTGTGGCTATTTTTATTGATTTTTTTTTTTTTTTTTTTTTTTTTTTAGAGAGAATGGAAGGGAGGGAGGGGGGAGAGAGAGAGAAACATTGATGTGAGAGAGACACATTGATTGGTTGCATCCTGCACATGTCTTGATCAGGGTCAGGGATTGAACCTGGAACCCAGGTATGTGCCCTTGACCAGGAATCGAACCTGCAACCCTTTGATGCATGGACTAATGCTCTAACTGCTAAGCCAAACCAGCCAGGGTTTGCTACATAATTTTTAGTAAGAGCATATTTTATTATATAATAGACCATAATTTAATCTTCTATTGTTTTAATTCAGTTTGTTTTCAGAGTTTTTCAGTATTATACCAAATTCTGAGGTAAACATCCTTAATTATTTTCTTAGGATATATTCCTGGAAATAAAATTCCTAGAATAAATGATATGTATGTTTTTAAGTTCTTTGAAGCACATTGCTAAATTATTCTCCATTATCATTACCATGTAATCATTAACAGTTATTTTCTCTCCCAAAAATACATGTGGCCCTGATCTTTGGCTAGAAATAATAATTGTTTGCAACAGCTCTTTTAAAATTATTAAGGAAGTCCCAGCCGGTGTGGCTCAGTGGTTGAGTGTGGACCCATGCACCAAGAGGTCGCTGGTTTGATTCCCGGTCAGGGCACATACCCAGGTTGTGGGCCCACTCCCCAGTGCGGGGCATCCAGGAGGTGGCCAATCAGTGTTCTCTCTCATTGATGTTTCTCTTTCTCCTTCTCCTTTTCTCTCTCTCTAAAATCAATAAAGAAAAACATTGTTTTAAATTATTAAGGAAGCGCCCTGGCCGGTTTGGCTCAGCGGTTAGAGTATCAGCCCGTGGTCCAGAGAGACCTGGGTTCGGTTCCCGCTAAGGGCACGTACCTCGGTTGCAGTTTGTCCCCAGCCCCGGTTGGGGTCGTGTGGGTGGCAGCCAGTTGATGTCTCTCTCTCACGTTGATGTTTCTTTCTCTCTCTTCCTCCCTCTCTCCCTCTTGCTCTATCTGAAGATAAATGCAAAAATGTCCTCGGGTGAGGATAAAAAAAAAAAAAATTATTAAGGAAGTGTTAGGGATTTTAAAAAATTAAATGTTATTAATTGCTGTTCACGTCCTCATGATTAATTCTTTAGTAAATAGAAGTGAGATACTCAAATATTTACTCTGATTACAGAGAGAAAACAGAGGAAAATTATGTATATTAGTTTTCTGTCACTTATAGAGAGAAAACTATCTATCCTTTTCTCTTTTATGCAAACTTGACAGATTTAATGTTCCTTCCTAGCTTCAATTTTTTTTTTTTTTTTTTTTTTGATCCTCACCTGAGGACATTTTTGCATTTATCTTCAGATAGAGCAGGAGGGAGAGAGGAGGGAAGAGAGAGAGAAACATTGATGTGAGAGAGACACATCGAGTGGTCGCTACTCACACGACCCCAACCGGGGCTGGGGACAAACTGCAACCGAGGTACGTGCCCTTAGCGGGAACCGAACCCGGACTCTCTGGTCTGCAGGCCGACACTCTGACCACTGAGCCAAACCAGCCAGGGCTAGCTTCAGTTTTTTCTAGGCTAAAATAATCTAGTTCCCTTGGTGTGGACAGTGATCTTAGAGAATTATGTGTCCAAAAGACAAAAGGGATTAGTTTGAGGCTGAGTAGTTCTTAGTTGGTTAGAGCATCGTCCTGATTCACCAAGGTTGGGGGTTCATACAAGAACCCCCAGATGAGGGCACATACAAGAATCAACCAATGAATGCATAAATAAATAAAGCAACTAATCAATGTTTTTCTTTCTCCCTCTTAAAAAAATCAATAAATTTAAAAAAAGAGGTTGGTTTGAAGGGACAAGTGAGGTAGGTGACACATTCTTCTTGAATGGCAAGAAGGTAGGGTTAATTGCATTTCTGAAATGTTTTGGATAGTGAGGTAGATGAAGTGCCAAACAAGGATGCAGAATGAGACATTGGTGGGAGTGGGGGAGGGCTTCCAGGTTTGTTTGACAGAAATGAAGGGAGTAGGTGAAAAGAGGATGTGACCACATTTAATTTGCTGTGGGAGCAATATGATCTTGTGCAATGGTGGGTTATTATATGAGCTTTGAATTGAGTTTGTTTTTATGTCAGTAAGTGTTTTTGGTGATAAATAATCTGAACAGTACCTTTTATTTTTTTTAATTCATTTTTGTTTTTTGGTTCAAAAATCAAAATAAAAAGATATACACTGAGAAATCTCACTCCCATTCATGTCCCTGTTTACCCTTTTTCTGCCCATTGTAAGTAGCCACTTTTTTTGAAAAAAAATTTATGTTTTTGTTGATTTTTTTAGGGAGAGAGAGATAGAAATATCGATTGGCTGCCTCCTGCACGCCCCCTACTGGGGATTGAGCCTGCACCCTGGGCATGTGTCCTGACCGGGAATCGAACTGGGATTTCTCAGTCCATGGGACGACGCTCAATCCACTGAGCCACACCGGCTAGGCTCTAAGTAACCGCTTTTATTAGTTTCTTGTGTAGCTTTGCAGTTTCTTTATGCAAATATAAGCAAATATGAATATATATATTATTTTCTCCCTTTTTATTTATTTTATTTTATTTTTTTGTTAATCCTTACCCGAGGATATTTTTCTATTGATTTTTAGGAAGAGTAAAGGGAGGGAGGGAGGGAGAGAGGGAGAGAAACATCGATGTGAGAGAGACACATGAATTGGTTGCCTCCCTCACTATCCTGACCTGCAACCCGTACGTGCCCTTGACTGGAATCGAACTCGAGACCTTTCAGTCTGCTGGCCGATGCTCTAACCCTGAGCCAAACTGGCCAGGGCTATTTTCTCCCTTTTTAAATAAAAAATAAAAATTGCATACTTGTTGCATCTTCTGTGCTTGGTTAATATTTGTAAAATTTAGTTCCTGGAGAGCTTCCATATCACTTCATGGAGTTATTCTTCATTCTTTGGTGTTCGTTTTTTTTTTTTTTTGTATTTTCTGTTATGTCGCTATCCTATAGTTGATTGAATAAATCCTGTATTGATATTTGGGTTATTACCAATTGCTATGGTAATATTTTAATTACAGTTTTTGAGATGATAAATAATCTGTTTTAAAAATTGTGGTTTTTTTTTTTTAAACTGTAGATTTGTCTATATCTTACTTTTTTTTTTTTAATCCTCACCTGAGGACATTTTTTTTTTTTTTTTGCATTTATCTTCAGATAGAGTAGGAGAGAGAGAAGGAGGAAGAGAGAGAGAGAAACATCGATGTGAGAGAGACACATCGACTGGTTGCCACCCACACAACCCCAGCCAAGGCCAGGGACAAACTGCAACCGAGGTACGTGCCCTTAGCGGGAACCGAACCCAGGACTCTCCAGTCCGCGGGCCAACACTCTAACCACTGAGCCAAACCGGCCAGGGCTATATCTTACATTTTGACTAATAATATATAGTGAAGGTCTTCTTTTCATTTGCTATTAGAAAAAGCTGTATCTTTATGTATTTATCACAGTTTATCTGAAATAAATTCCTAAATGTGAAATTGGTAGGTCAAAGTTACAGCATTTCAGATTTTGTTAGATAGTACTGTTAATTTTCTATTGCTACATAAAAAACTTACCATACTTAGCAGCTTCAAAAACACATTTATTAGCTCATAGTTATGTAGGTCATAAGTTGGGACACAGTAGATATGGATTTAATGCTCGGGGCCCCATAAGGCTGTAATTAAGGTGTTAGCTGGGCTGTATTCCTCTTTAGAGGCTCTGAGGAAGAATCTTCCAAGCTCATTCTGGTTATTAGCTAAATTCAATTCCTGTGATTGCAGGGCTGCTGTCCTTGTTTCTTTACTGGCTGTCAGGTAGGAGCCACTCTCAGCTCCAAGAAGCTGCCTGCACTCGTCGCCCTTTAGCTGCCTCCATCTTCAAAGCCAGCAGTGGAGACTTCCCAGCCCCACTGAATTCCTTCATGCTTCTAATCTCTTTCAACAGTCAGCCCCTTTTATAGGTTCAAGTGATTAAGTCAGGCCTGCAGAGAATCATCTTCCCTATAAAAAAGTCAACTGATTACGACCTTACTTCTGTACAGTTTTCATAGCAACACTGAGATGTGTTCGCTTACCTCAAAGAAGGTGTGTGTACACTAGAAGTTGGAAGTCTTGGGGGCCATCTTAGAATCCTGTCTACCACAATCACCAGCTGCCCTCTCAAAGAGTTGGCTGTTTAATCTTTTTCTTTCTTTTTTTTTTAAACATTCAATCTTTAAAAAAATTTTTTTTCTTGATTTTTTTTTAGAGAAGAAGAGAGAGATAGAAACATCGATGAGAGAGAACATCAATTGGCCGCTTCCACATGCCCCCCACTGGGGATTGGGCCCACAACCTGGGTATGTGCCCTGACCAGGAATCGAGCTGGTGACCTCTTGGTGCATGGCGACGCTCAATCGCTGAGCCACACCAGCCGGGCTGTTGAATCTTTTTCTTAGTTACATATCTGTGATCCAGATGACTAGCCACTTGTTGTAACTGCATATATTAAACAATTTTAGAATTAAATTTAAACTGTTATTCTTTTATCATTGCATTACATACAAATGCCTCAGTTACTTAAATTTCAGCTATTAAGTAAATGGTTTCTTTTTACAGATTCCTTTCTCCAAATTTTTCTTCTCTAATCAAGGAAGAATCCGGGATGCCCAATACCAACTTCTGCTTGACAAGGTAACATTTTCCTCTTTCATTCAGAACTATATTCTCTTTAATGAAACAGAGCTCCTTTGAGGATGGATTCAGTCCATTTTTGATGGCTGGCAAATGAAAGATGGAAATTCCTACTCAAGGCCACCCCTGTAATACCCAGACAGATGTTGACATAGATCTGTCCTTTCAGCCAAACCCCATCCTGGAGAATTTCATTGTGGTCTTCTTTTCAGCATGCCTACATTTTATTTTAGCTTTAAAATAAGAGAACAGTATTAAGAGTTCAGGAGACCTTCAGGAACCTCTATTAGACATCCATGTTGTCCTCACTAGTCTTAAATGGCACTGCTTAAAGGAAGAAGGAAGGAAGTAGAATGTGGAAGGAAAAGTAGCCCTGTGTTTCCTCTTATAATTTGCTACAGCATATGAGAACTGTGGTATACTTGCTAAAGGCTGATAGGAATTTTAAAACTCCAGGAACATCAGTATGCAATTTTGATCAATTTCTTTATTTTAAATTTAGATCTCTTCTATTGGATTCACCCTGGCTGATAAAGTGGATGGTCCATTCTTCCTGGAAATAGATTTTATTGGAGTGTTTACTGATCCAGCCCACACAGAAGAATTTGCCTATGAAAATTCTCCAGTGCTTAATCCAAGACTTTTTAAATAGAGATCATGTGGTAATTTTGTATTACTAAACTAAGGGTAGTAGCATCCATGATGATACAGAGACAAAATAAAGTATTTCTTTAATGGCATCCAATAAGTGGCTAGTATATATTCTCTAAGACAAAGCTACACGTAGCCCCTAAGAGGGACCATATAAAGGGTAACCAGGTTCTAAGCTGTACCTTAACTTAGAGAATGCAAGTACTATACTGATGCAGAGATACTATGTAAATAACTTTTTGGTTAGAATGATTCCAATTAGAAACAATTCCTGCATGTTTTTCACAACACAAGGAGTCTCTGAGATGACTGTTAATGGCCTTCTACTCTATTCCTTATAGGTTCCTTGTTTTCTCACCCATCTTTGAGGAAGGGAGACTGCTGAAGAATATTAAGATAAAGATGCTATAGAAGTCACTGAGAAAAGAATACCTACTGTCTTAGTCTGCTCAGGCTACTATAACAAATTACTGTATCCCTGGCTGGTTTGGCTCAGCGGTTGGAGCGTTGGCCCGCGGACCAGAGTCCCGGGTTCGGTTCCCACTAAGGGCATGTACCTTGGTTGCGGTTCGTCCCTGGCCCTGGTTGGGGTCATGTGGGTGGCAACCAGTTAATGTGTCTCTCTCACATTGATATTTCTCTCTCCCTCCCTCCCTCCCTCCCTCTCTCCCTCCTGCTCTATCTGAAGATAAATGCAAAAATGTCCTTGGGTGAGGATAAAAAAAAAAATTACCGTAGACCAGGTGGCTTAAACAACATATATTTACTTTTCACAGTTCTGGGGGCTGAGAAGTCCAAGATCAAGGTACCTGCATATCTGGTGTCTGGTGATGTCTGCCGTTGGCTTATAGACAGCTGCCTTCTTGCTGTATACTCACATGGTCTCTTTCCCTTTACAAAGGCATGAATCCCATCACATGGGCTCCACCCTGATGACCCAATTGCCTCCCAAAGGCCCCAGTGCCAAGTATCATAATGTTGGAAATCAGGGTTTCAACATACGAATTTTGGGGTGACACAAACATGTAGTCCATAACATGTACTTAGAGGGCTGTTCCTCCACAGATGCAAGATCCTTAACCATTTTGTTTTTCTTTAAATTTTTTTCTCTTTATTGATTTTAGAGAGAGAGGAAGGGAGAGGGAGAGAAACATCGATGAGAGAGAACATTGATTGGCCGCCTTCTGCATGCCCCCCACTGGGGACCTGGTCCACAACCTGGCCATGAGCCCTGACCGGGAATCGAACTGGAGACCTCTTGGTGCATGGGTTGACTCTCAGCCACTGAGTCACACTGGCTGGGCTTTACCAGTTCTTTATAGTGACTTTTATTTTATTTATTTATTTATTTTATTTTAAAATTTTTTTTCTTTATTGATTTTAGAGAGAGGAAGGTAGAGAGACAGAGATAGCAATATCAATGAGAGAGAATATCAATTGGCCGCCTCTTGCATGCCCCCCACTGGGGATTTGGTCCACAACCTGGGCATGTGCCCTGATTGGGAATCAAACCAGTGACCTCTTGGTGCATGGGTCAACGCTCAACCACTGAGCCACACCAGCAGGGCTATAGTGACTTTTAATGTAACCACTAGAGAAACTAAATCAATCAGGTATAGACTGATGTCCCCAAAACTTCCCCAGTTGTTTTAAGTGTTACAGAGATATTGCATATAAAAAATTTTAAAAAAGACCCCAAATAACAGTTTAAATTGATCAATTCTTGTCATCTTAAGAGAAAGGAGATAGAAAAGTATAATACTATAGCCAGAGTACCCTAAGAGAACCAATTTCAAAATAAGTAAGAGAATATACAAAGGCTAATAGCTTTTCCATCATCTTGGCCTACAATCTGTTTTGTATATTTTCATGTAATTATCTTTTATTTATTTATTTTGTTAATCCTCACCCAAGGATATTTTCCATTGATTTTTTTTTTTTTTTTTTTTGGTATGTGCCCCTAGTGGGAACCGAACCCGGGACTCTCTGGTCCACAGGCCGATGCTCCAACCACTGAGCCAAACCGGCCAGGGCTTTCCATTGATTTTTAGATAAAGTGCAAGGGACAGAGGGAAGGAGGGAGGGGAGAGAGAGAGAGAAAGAGAGGCATCAATTTGTTGTTCCACTTGTTCATGCATTCATTGGCTGATTCTTTTTTTTTTTTTTTTTATCCTCACCCAAGGACATTTTTTCAGTTTTTTGTTCAGATAGAGTGGGAGGGAGAGAGAGGAAGAGACAGAGAGAAACATCGACGTGAAAGGGACACATCGAGTGGCTGCCACCTGCATGACCAACCAGGGCCGGGGACAAACTGCAACCGAGGTACATGCCCTTAGCGGGAACCGAACCCGGGTCTCTCTGGACCGCAGGCCGACGCTCTAACCGCTGAGCCAAACCGGCCAGGGCCATTGGCTGATTCTTGTATGTGCCTCGACTAGGGTTGAACCTGCAACCTTGGCGAGTCAGGAACAACGCTCTAACCAACTGAACTGCCCAGCCAGGGCCACAAAGTTTGCATATTTTATTTTTTAATAAAATTTTTCTGTGTTGATTTTAGAGAGAGAGGGAGAAGGGAGAGATTGAGACATCGATGAAAGAGAACATTGATTGGCCGCCTCCTGCATGCCCCCCACTGGGGATTGGGCCCACAACCTGGGCATGTGTCCTGATCGAACTGGCGACCTCTTGGTGCACGGGTTGCTGCTCAACCACTGAGCCACACCGGCCAGGCCAGAATTGTACAATCTTAACCACAAGCTAATTTTAGAAAAAGCCTGAAAAGAAACCTCAGCCCTGGCCAGTTTTGCTCAGCGGTTAGAGCATCGGCCCATGGACCTGAGTCTCGGGTTCAATTCAGGTCAAGGGCACGTACCTCAGTTGCAGTTCGGCCCTAGCCACAGTCGGGGTCGTGCAGGAGGCAACCAGTGGATGTGTCTGTCTCTCTCTCCCCCTCCCACTCTATCTGAAGATAAATGGAAAAATATCCTCAGGTGAGGATTTAAAAAAAAAGAAACCTCAGTGCCCCTTTGCAGTCACTCTCCATTCCCACCCCCACCCCAACCCCCGGTAACTACTAATCTTCTTTCTCAATAAGTTTATCTTCTTTGGCTATTTCATATAATTAGAATCACATAATGTGTGATCTTTTGTGTCTGGCTTCTTTTCACTAAGCATGATATCTTTGATGCTCATACATGTTGTAGCATGTTATCAGTATTTCATTCCTTTTTAGTGTATAATAATCTTTAAAAAAAATTTTTTTTTTTATCCTCACCTGAGGACATTTTTCCATTTTTTGTTTAGATAGAGTGGGAGGGAGGGAGAGAGAGAAACATCGACGTGAAAGGGACACATCGAGTGGCTGCCTCCTGCACGACCCAACCAGGGCCGGGGACAAACTGCAACGGAGGTACGTGCCCCCAGCGGAAACCGAACCCAGGTCTCTCTGGACGGCAGGCCGACGCTCTAACTGCTGAGCCAAACAGGCCAGGGCAAATTTTTTTTTCTTTATTGATTTTTTTAGAGAGAGAAGGGGAAGAGGAAGAGAGGTAGAAACATCGATGAGTGAGAACATCAATTGGCCGCCTCCTGCATGCCCCACACTGGGGATCTGGCCTACAACCTGGGCATGTGTCCTGACTGGGAATCGAACCGGCAACCTCTTGGTGCATGGGTCGACATTCAACCACTGACCCACACTGACCAGGCCATAATAATCTCTTAATCCATTTATCCATTGATGGACAGCTGGATTTTTCTCCACTTTTTGGTTTTTTGAATAATACTGCTATAAACATTTTTGTACAAGTTTTTATGTGGACACGTGTTTTCATTTCTCTTGGGTCTATACCTAGGTGTAGAATTGCTGGGTCATATGGTAGACGTACATTTAACTTTTTAAAGAAACTACTGTTTTTCTAGGTGGCTGTATAATTTTACTTTCTCAGCAGCAATGTTACCCCAAGGTTTCTGGATTGATCTGATCTCTGCCTCATGATAGCAAAATCTAAGTTATTAAGCACCCAGGAGTGTGTCATGTTCTGTGGATTTGTATATGTGAAAACACAAAAGAAGGACATGGGCATTTCTTCTTGGAGTGGGAGTGGGTGGTCAGGAAAGGATGCATGAAGAGTACAAGCAAACTTACTAATCTTAGCTGGTCAACTAAGTATTGGAAGCCAATTATGTTTACAAAGAATGAATCTACCACCGTGAGAAAAAAATTTATTTATGAAAATCTGAAGTAGTACAAAACTCAGAAGCTCCACTTAGGTACAGCTAACAAGGGTATGATACTAAGCAACTCTAGCCTTTCCATAAACTGAATAAAATATAAGTTTGACAGTATAGTAATCCTCAAAGCAGCAATCCTCAAATTTCAATATGGCCCTGTATGTTGTTAAATAAGCAAGGCTAGAATGAGCTATCGAGTTGTTTTTTTTTTAAAGACTATATTAAGTGAAATGGCAATTACATGAAGTGATCTAAAGGTGCGTCAGCTTGAAAAATACCACTTCACATGGGTAAAATATTGATGCCATAACCAACCCATATGGCCCATAGCTTCATTACAACGACTAGATTCTCTGGAGAATGCAGAGGGGGTTTCCCAGCATACCCTACTCATGAGTTATTACTGTTCAATTTCTATGAAAGCTTGTGGCATATGCTCTTGCAGGTAAATGCTCTGGCCTAGAAGAAGATTGCGATTCTTAATATTAGAGCCAGCAGGGGGAAGTTGACGTTAAAAATCTAGGTCAAGAATCTATAGGATGGAAAAATAAAAGAACATATGATGGGTCTTATTAGAAAACTGAGTTGGACAGGGACTTAGGTTAAAACTATTTAGAAGAATTTGTGAGTTTTAAGGTAGTAACATCTTTTCAGAGATTGTAGCGTGTGAAGAGCCCACTGACACTACATATTATGAACAAAGAACTGAAAAAGGTCTTTTGACTGAAGTGGGAAGGACAGTATAAAAATATTTACAAAGAAAGGTTCAGAGTAAAGTAATATTTTTACAGGACGTTAAACTTAATCTGCAGCCATAATGAGGCCCCTTCGAGTTCCCAAGACCTTTGCTTTCTTCTCCTTTCGTTCTTGCTCTTGTTTCTTCCGTTTCTCCTCCCTAAGAGGGACAGGTACACATTAGGCTCTAGTGAAAAGCTCCACAACACACCACTTTAAAGCACTTGTTAGATTAATGTCCAAACTTAAAATGACACCCAGCAGCACACTTGTGTAAAACACACTTATACGGGTGTTGCAGTCTATCTCTTGGTCTGTGATGAAAATCATTGCTGTGTTAAAGGGCTATAAATTGTAATTTCATTTTTTATCTTAATGCAGCATTCTAAAGTCAAGCACAGACCTGAAACCAGAAGGCACCTTGGTAGTTGAACAGAACCCCTGTAGTTGTTTTAATTGATAAATCTCTACCTCTGCAAGTCAAAGGTCAAGCTCAAAATTAGTGAAAATGTTGGAACTAGGAACCAGGATCTAACCTAAGCCACTGTTGTTGTTTTTAATATGTTTTTACTGATTTTTTTAGAGATGAAAGGAGAGATAGAAACATCAATGTAGGAGAGAAACACCGACTGGATGCCTCCTGAACTCCCCCAACTGGGGATCGAACCCACAACCCAGGCATGTGCCCTGACCAGGAATAGAACTGGGACCTCTCAATCCATGGGTCGATGCTCAATCCACTGGCCGGGCGCCACTATGTTTTTTTGAAAGGGATTAGGGGGAAAAAGGCCCCAGGATCATGTTAAGATCTTAATTGCAAATGGAGTTAGCCAGGGTTTTGGTGGCAGGTGGATATAGGCAAGTCAAATGACAGGTAACTATCAGGAGGGTTTTATGCAGGGAATTGACTAAACCAGGACCAGCTGCAGCCCAGGGTGAGCTCTGGCTTTAACTTGGTTTTCATGCAGACGAAAGCCTCTAAGGACCATCCTGGAGTTCCCCCTTGAAGCCTAGTAAGCCTGGTAAGTAAGGAATTGACATCTATCTGCATACCTAGGTGTCCTGGGCACTTGGATTGGTGTCTGGAGAGATATCCAGATGCACTGTTTGGGCAGACAAGTCATGTAAGAGCAGTGCTCTGGATCATTGGTCCTCTTGTGAATCACCTGTAGAGCTTTGGAAACAATGCAGGTGCTTGGGCCCCACCTCGAACCTACACGCACTGTGGTGGGGCCTAAGCATATGTCCTTTTAGAAAGTGCTATATGTGATTACGCTTCTAGCCTCTTCTTTTTTTTTCTTTCTTTTTTTTTTTTTTTTTATCCTCACCCGAGGACATTTTTTTCATTTTTTGTTCAGATAGAGTGGGAGGGAGAGAGAGGAAGAGAGAGAGAGAAGAACATCGACGTGAGAGTGACACATCGAGTGGCTGCCACCCGCACGACCAACCAGGGCCGGGGACAAACTGCAACCGAAGTACATGCCCTTAGCGGGAACCGAACCCGGGTCTCTCTGGACTGCAGGCCGACGCTCTAACCGCTGAGCCAAACCGGCCAGGGCTAGCCTCTTCTTTAACACCACTTACTGAGGCTCTATTCCTCAGAGGCTCTGCTTTTATATACAGTCTTTCAAAATTAAAAGAATTATAGAACTGGATAATTATGTACTCACCTGGTCTGGAGACGAGGTTGTTTGTAAGTTTTCTTGTGGAAGCTAACTCTGCTTACATGCTCATTCAGAGATTTATTTTCTTTAGCTTGTCCCCATGGTTTCAGTTTTCCTAGTTTAGGACAGAGATAAAGACAGATTAATGAAGATTCTTGTATTTATAGTCCCAATTTTATTCATCTGTGGCTACTTGCTTGCTGTCAACATTTACATATATATATATATATATATAATATATATATATATATAATAATATATATATATATATATATATATATATATATTATTCCTCACCTGAGTATACTTTTCTATTTATCATCAGATAGAGTGGGAAGGAGGGAGAGACAGACAGAGAGAAACATCGATGTGATAGAGCCACGTCGACAGGTTGCCTCCTGCACAACCCGACGAGGGCCGGGGACGAACCACAACCTTGACCGGAATCGAACACGCGACACATTGGTCCACGGGCTGACGCTTTAACCGCTGAGCCAAACTGGCCAGGGCTTCTACTCTGACTTTGTTTTTGTGTGTTTTTTTTAAAATACAGAACACTTTATGAATTTGTGTGTCATCCTTGTTCAGGGGCCATGCTAATCTCTGTATCATTCCAATTTTAGTATATATGCTGCTGAAGCGAGCACTATACTACTTTATTATAATAGACATTTGTCAGTATAAGTATTTTATTAATTTCAATTTCATATTTAAGATATAAATGGCAGTTTTTCTCTGAATAATGTGTTCTATTTTTTAATCCTTGGAAACTCACAGAGAAAACCTTAATACTAAAAACAAACAAAAAAACAACTCCCATTACATAGCACATTAAAAGAAGCCATCATAACCAAGTAGTTTATCCCAACGTTGCATTGTTATTATGTTTAGTATTAAAGTGGTATTTTTTAAAAGTGATATTTCAGCCCTGGCCAGTTTGGCTCAGTGGTTAGAGCAACGACCAGCGGACCAGAGTCCTGCGTTCAGTTCCGCTAAGGGAATGTACCTCCGTTACAGTTCATCCCCGGCCCCGGTTGGGGTCGTGCGAGTGGCAGCCAGTCGATGTGTCTCTCTCACATTGATGTTTCTCTCTCCCTCTTCCTCCCTCTCTCCATCCTGCTCTGTCTGAAGATAAATGCAAAAAAAAAACAAAAAAAAATCCTTGGGTGAGGCTTAAAAAAAAAAAAGTGGTATTTCACCTGTGCAGTATGTTATTAGTTACCCAGTAAATTGTATTTGGAATGGAACAAGTAGGAATACTTTGTTGGCTTTAGAATTGGGACCAAATTTCCCAATGTTTATGTATTGCTTTATTTATTTATTTATTTATTTATTTAATCCTCACCTGAGGACATTTTTTCATTTTTATTGTTCAGATAGAGTGGGAGGGAGAGAGGGGAAGAGAGAGAGAGAGAAACATCGACGCGAAAGGGACACATCGAGTGGCTGCCACCTGCACGACCAACCAGGGCCGGGGACAAACTGCAACTGAGGTACATGCCCTTAGCAGGAACCGAACCCGGGTCTCTCTGGACCGCAGGCTGACGCTCCAACCGCTGAGCCAAACCGGTCAGGGCTGTATTGCTTTATTTTTATAGTTTGTGACCTATGTCTGAGTACCAACGATTATCATTTGCAGTGTTTCCCATTTTATAAAAATGACTTTCACACCCATCATTGTCATTTAATCAATGACTAAAATAATTTTTATTCATTTTCCATTCCATAAGGGAACTAAGTGGCTTGTCTAGGATATAAAAATAATAATAAGCACAGCTGAAGCTCTAATCCAGGTTTTCTACCATCGTCAAAGTTAGTGGTGGTCACAGTCATTGCCACAGCAAATACTTTTTGAGCACCTGGTATGTGCCAGGGTCTGTTGTAGGTGCTGGGGACATAAGCAGTGAACCACGCAGTCAAAATCCTTGCTTTCTTGGGCTTACATTCCAGTGGTAGAAGGGGATGACAGTCAAGGAACATAACATCAGGTGGCACCACGTGCTGTGGAGAAATGTGGACCAGGCTAAGGAGTAAAGACTGGGAATCAGGGAGTAGAGGAAAGGCCTAAGTTGGTGACAGCTGAGTGGATGTCCCATTACAGTGAGGGAACAAGCTGTGCAAAGGTCTGTGGTCACAGTATTTCTGGTGGAGCAGAGGGGTAACAAGTTCAAAGACCTGGAGGTGGGAGTGAGCTCAGTGTGCTTGAGGAGCTGAAACACCAGTGTGGTTGGCCCAAAGTCAGGGACGGGAGGAGGTTATGACTGAAGCTGGGAGAGAGAAGGGAAACCTCAGGAGGTTCTGAGCAAGGCAGTGATGTGCTCTGTCTGTTTTTAAGGTTGTAGTGGGGCAAAGAGGCTATTCTAGAGGCCCAGGTAAGAAATGATGATGACCTGGACCAAAGGGAGTCACTGTGGAGGTGGTCAGATGAAAGACTTTTTTCAAAGGGAGAGGTGAAAGGACCAGACTCTGGATATGGAGTCTAAGAGAAAGTGAGGATCCAAAGAGGACTCCTTGGTTTCTGCCCCGACAACTCAGTAGACAACTGGGCAGAGAGAGGTGCCATTGCCACAGATGGGAAAACTTGGGGAGAAAAAATGGGGTTTGTGAGAAAAGCAGATGTGTTGTTTTTTTTACCACAGCTAAATCAGATTTATGTTTCATTATGTTTGTTTCATTGACATTAGTAATTTAAACATAAAAATTATTACATAAACATGACTATTGAAGGAAGTTTTTTTTTCTTTAAGTAATTCCAAAAGCACTGAAAGGACCCTGGCCAGTTTGGCTCAGCGGTTAGAGCGTTGGCCCGCAGACCAGAGAGTCCCGGGTTCGGTTCCTGCTAAGGGCATGTACCTCGGTCACAGTTTGTCTCTGGCCCGGGTTGGGTCGTGTGGGTGGCAACCACTCGATGTGTGTCTCTCTCACGTCGATGTTTCTCTCTCTCTTCCTCCCTTTCTCCCTCCTGATCTATCTGAAGATAAAAGCAAAAATGTCCTCGGGTGAGGGGAAAAAAAAAAAAAAGCACTGAAAGGTAGGTCACATTAAGTATTGTTATTATAAATAGATGTAAGAATACTTCAGTATATGCTCAAGAATGACATATGGCCAATAAACGTCCCAGGTTGTTGGACCGACCCATGGTTCCCAGCCAGCCTAGGATCCCTTGAAAGCTTTAAAGAAAACATTAATTTACCCACAGGCTCACTTCTAACATTTCTTAACTTTGGCTGAAATTTTATTCTTTGCAGTAACACTGATTAGAAATGATGTCTTTGATTAACAAAAATTTAAGTGAACCACTTACTTAACATTTGTTTAATGGAAATTCTTATTTTTTAAATGTTTTTACTGATTTTCTTAGAGAGTGAGGAAGGGAGAAAGAGATGGAAACATCAATGGGCTGCCTTCTGCCCACCTGGGGATTGAGCCTGCAAACCAGGCATGTACCCTGACAGGGAATCGAACCAGCAAACTCTTGGTACATGGGACGATGCTCAACCACTGAGCCACACTGTCCGGGCAATGCACATTCTTTTTAACCATGGGGAGTGGGAGCAGGAATTCTAGGTGGTCAAGTAAGGTTTCCTCCATCAGAGTCACATCTTCCAACGCGAAATGGGTTAATCTTAAGTCTTTGCGTGTTTTGTACCTCAAAACATCCCCACATACCTTTGTGTGGCTCATAGTTGAGGGGACGAGACAAACTTGCTTTGAGATCAAACACTGGTCTCCTGTTGGACACTGGAGTCTGTGCTGCTTCAGATGTCAACTTGGATGGGGTAATAACTAAAAAAAAAAAAAAAGCCAACACACAGAACCCAAGGGCTTGATTAGAGAGGAAAAAAAGACCTGTTATAGTTTCTTTTTAAATTAAAGTATCACTTCTCAATCTGAAAAAATGTAATCTATATATACAGGCTGAAACAAGTGTAGGATTTAAAAGGAGGAGAAAGAATAACTGAAGAAAGTTAACCCCTGAGATTAGTTTGCTGTTAGCTACTCCCCAAATAGTCTAAACATTATGACATTTCCTAGGATCAGCTTGGAGTTTAGAATCCTGTTTAAATAATTAACTAGGTAATTTTTCAGGCTGTTTCCCTGATATTATTTACCCTTCCTAAAAATTATATATTACTAATAGTAAAATTTTCATTAACACAGATATAAAGCCTGCAAGGAACCTAATCACATATAGATGAGAAGATTCATGGCTCTGTTTATTGTTAACAAGAGTACCTACATGGCTTATTCTGGCTAACCCAGTTCACTAGTCAATAGTGTGGCATTTAGTGCTTACAGCTCTTTTTGAATTTGTCCAGTAGGTCTTCCGGGTTTTACCGGAAGGCCCTATTAAAAAAAAAAAAAATAGTGTGGCATTTATTCCACGAACCCTGGGATCCCCTTAGTTTCAGAGTCCTGCAGGACCATTCAGAGGCTGTAATGAATGCTATGGTCCTCCTCCTAATCCCTGGGTCTGAGAAGGGGCTGAATGCTCTCAGGAAGGGTCACCATCTTAGGACTCCCCTTGGATAGGAGAGTCCTCAGGCAGATACTAGTTTGTCTCTAGCATTTCCCTTACCAGTATAAAATGAAAATATATGCTATGGTGAAATGTTTGCTTTTGATTTTACAGAAATGGAAAGGCTTAAGGAAACAGATACACTTAATTTCAGGAAGTTACATGGCTTAAAGATGAACCTATATATTCTTTTACCTGTAGCAGAATCCCCCTTTGTGGTCTTTAACTTGTTTGTCTCAAGCACAGCCTGGCCTTTTGGGGTATTCCCAGATATGGACACATGTGGAGACTTTCTGGCTGGAGTCTTGGTCAGTGACCTCTTGTATTCATTATCTTTAGTAGCAGCTGAAAACCTAAACAGGACAGTGGAGTACAAGATATGAGTACTGTCAAGAGTAACCTTTTTTTTTTTTAGTTGCTATTTATTTATTTTTAAATCCTCACCAGAGATATTTTTCTGTTTATCTTCAGATAGAGTGTGAGGGGTTGAGGGCGGGGAGAGAGAGAGAGAGAGAGAGAGAGAGAGAGAGAGAGACAGACAGACAGACACATCGATTTGTTGCCTCCCACACGACCCCAACCAGGGCCAGGGACCGAACCACAACCGAGGTACGTGCCCTTGACCAGAATCGAACCCACGACTCTTTGGTCCGCAGGCCGACGCTCTAACCGCTGAGCCAAATCGGCCAGGGCATGTCAAGAATAACTTGTGTCAAGGTTATAAACAAAGCCACTTGTCCATCACTAAGCAGTGAAAGGGTCCCAATAAATAGTTACAGAAATGAACCTTTTTCAGAATAGACATGCTCTTAAAACACTGATGCTAAAGCAAATCATTTATCAACTTTTGTTATTTATAAAATATATATGGCTTGTATTCTCCTCACCCTTTCTTGGCCAATGAATATGAGCCTAAGCTCGAAGGAGATGTCTGCAGGCCTCAAGTTACAGATTAAGAAGTACTCAAAGAAGCTCTACTTATTTCTCCTCTTCCTGGTGATGGCAAGTTGGAGGTAACAGGATTGCTATGCCAAATGAGTGATGGGAACAGATGTTACATCTTCCTAAAATAATGTTATGCCCTGACTGGTTTGGCTCAGCAGTTAGAGCATTGGCCCGTGGACCAATGAGTCGCAGGTTTGATTCCGGTCAAGGGCATGTACCTCGGTTGTGATTCGTCCCCAGCCCTGGTTGGGTCATGCAGGAGGCGGCCACTCAGTGTGTCCCTTTCATGTCGATGTTTCTCTCTCACTCTCTCTCTCTCCCTCTCCCCCTCCCACTTTAACTGAACAAAAATGGAGAAATGTCCTCGAGTGAGGTTAAAATAAGAAAAAAAGCTCTCGCGTGCGCGCGCGCTCTCTTTCTCTCTCTCTCTCTCTCTCTCTCTCTCTCTCTCTCTCTCTCTCTCTCTGCCCCTCCTGCTTTAACTGAACAAAAATGGAGAAATGTCCTCGGGTGAGGTTAAAAAAAGAAAAAAAAAAAGAATGTTATCATTTGAGTGGAACATAAGTCCATTCTCTACTCATAGCAAACTGCCACAAATGTATTTCCTTGATTCTCTGATACAGTTTTCCTAAATTTTAACATCTCTGAAATTGGGATGTGTTTCACAATGATAACATATCATAGTTGGTTGGCAGCAACTTTTCTTACTGGTTAATAAAATGGTGAGTCCTCAATTGATGGTGTCTTACATTCAATGAATATCTACTAATGACATATAAATATACATAAGGTTGGTGGTGGGGAGTTGACAGGGGACCTCTAGATTTATAACTAATAATTTGATGGTGATCCTGAATCAACACCTGAAATTATTAACAAAGACTGTACATCAGTTAGAAAATTGGCTGTGCTAGGACAGATGCTGTGAGCTCCAGGTTGCTCTGTACATTGCAATGAAACAAGGACTAGTCCCTGACTGTGGTGTTCTTAAATAGTATTGGTTGGAGCATTGTCTGGTACACCAAAAGGTTGCAGGTTCGATTACCGGCTGGGGTGCATATGGAAGGCAACCAATTGATGTTTCTCACTCACATCGATGTTTTCTCTCTCTCTCCCCCTTCCTCTCTCTAAAAAAATCAATAAACATATCCTCAGGTAAAGATAAAAACTATGTCACATAATTGCACATGTTGGGGAAGTGTTACCATGTACCAGCTGTATTAGATGCTATAGGTGCTCTTAAAAAGGAGAGAATAAATATTTGTTATTAAAAGAAAGGAACTTGCCCTGGCCAGTTTCGCTCAGCGGTTAAAGCGTCGCCCGCGAATCAGAGAGTCCCAGGTTCGGTTCCCGCTAAGGGCATGTACCTCGGTTGCAGTTTGTCCCCGGCCCCGGTTGGGGTCGTGTGGGTGGCAGCCACTCGATGTGTGTCTCTCACGTTGATGTTTCTCTCTCTCGCTTCCCTCCTCTCTCCCTCCTGCTCTATCTGAAGATAAATGCAAAAATGTCCTCGGATGAGGATAAAAAAAATAATAATAAAAGAAAGGAACTTGAAGATCTTCACCTGTGGGGATAGTCATAGTTGAGGGGTACCCTGATATCAGGAAAGGTTCAAACAAAACAAAGGGATCAGTGGACATGAGATAGCTGTGATACTGCAGTGCCCAAGAGAATGCAGTATTTATACTTTTGGACAAGTCCATTAAAAAAAAATTTTTTTTATTGGAGTAATCTAGAAAATTTGAGAACTGATACATCTTTAGTATATGGACAAGTCCATTTTTTAATTCACTGCATTGAGAGATTTTCTGTAAGCATTTAGCTTCAACTGTGTATTTAAGTCAATGGAAAAATTTCTCTTTACACATCTTTGCAGGTATATACTAAACTAATAAAATAAAAATATTCATATATATCTTATTTTCTATCTTTACTTATGAATCAAATGTGAGCTTAGGTAAGTTGGAGAAAACCAAATACAAATTTAAAGACAAAGATTAGAGCCCTGACCAGTTTGGGTCCGCAGTTAGAGTGTCAGCCTGAGGACAAAAGAGTCGCAGGTTTGATTCCCTGCCCTGCTTGGGGGTCATGCGGGAGGCAGCCAAAAATCAATGTAAGAATATCCACAGGTAAGGATTAACAAACAAACAAAAATAATAATAATAAAATAAAAAATTTTTAAAAAGAGCCCAGTCCGGCTGGTTGAGCGTTGGTCGACCCATGTACCAGGAGGTTGCTGGTTCGATTCCCGGTCAGAACACATGCCCAGGTTGTGGGCCCGATCCCCAGTGTGGGGCATGCAGGAGGTGGCCAATTGATGTTCTCTCTCATCGATGTTTCTATCTCTCTCTCCCTCTCCCTTCCTCTCTCTCTAAAATCAATAAAGAAAAAAGAAAGAAAAGGATTAGAACTTATAAAAGCCATTTGCTGATCTTTCTCTCTGTTCTGATCCGTTTTTAAAATTTTTTTATTTATTTTTTATTTTTATTTTTTATATTTATCCTCACCCCAGGACAATTTTGCATTTATCTTCAGATACAGTGGGAGGGAGAGAGGGAGGAAGAGAGAGAGAGAAACATTGATGTGACACATCGACTGGTTGCCACCCGCACAACCCCACCCGGAGCCGGGGACTGAACTGCAACTAAGGTACATGCACTTGCGGAATCGAAACCGCACTCTTTGGTTCAAGGGCCGATGCTCTAACGGCTGAGCCAAACCAGCCAGGGCTCTTTTTTTTTTTTTTAATCCCCACCCAAAGATATGTTTCCATTGATTTTAGAAAGAGAGGAAAGGAGGGGGAGAGAAACATCTATCTGTTGTCTCCCATATGCCCCACAACCAGGAATCGAACCAACAACCATTTTAGTGTAGGGGACAATGCTCTGACCAACTGAACCACCCAGCCTGGGCTCATTTTTTTTAATCAATGTGAAAACATATTTGATGTAGTTCATCTGAAATGTATTAGAAGCTGTAAAGCTTTGAGACCTTGTTCTCAATCACATTTTGGAGTTCTTTACCTGACATTCATTTTAGTTGCTGAGAGAGTGGAATGCTTGATTGACCCCCTCACACATAAGGTGCTCCGATCTGCAGTGCCCTGGGCCTGGTCTTGTGAGCGCCGCTGGCTTGCAGGAGTATAAGCCGTAGAGCGTCTTCCTTGGAGACCAACTGGAGTTGCCACCACTTCCTTAGTGATGGACTGCTTCTGAGAAGAAAGGAAAATGCATCTTTATTTATTTATCCTCACCCGAGGATATTTTTTCCATTTATCATCAGACAGAGTGGGAGGGAGGCAGGGAGAGAGAGAGAGAGAAACATTGATGCAAGAGAGACACATCAACTGGTTGCCTCCTGCACGACCCTGACCAGGGCCAGGAACGAACAGCAACCAAGGTACGTGCCCTTGACCGGAACCGAATCCGCTACTCATTGGTCCACAGGTCGACGCTCTAACTGCTAAGCCAAACTAGCCAGAGCAGAAAATGAATCTTTAAAGCTTGACCTCTTAGATGGCATTGTGTTCTTGGCAAAGTGCAGAAGAGCACCCCCATTTATCCACCCCCACCCCTTGTCATCCCCACTTTTCTTTTCTTTATTGATTTTTAGAGAGAGAGGAAGGGAGAGGAAGAGAGAGACAGAAACATTGATGAGAGAGAACATCAATTGGCTGCCTCCTGCAAGACCCCCAACTGGGGATTTGGCCCACAACCTGGGCATGTGCCCTGACCGGGAATCAAACCAGCGACCTCTTGATACATGGGTCAATGCTCAACCACTGAGCCACACCAGCCAGGCGTTATCCCCACTTTTAACCCCACCTGTCAGTTGGTCTGAAAGTTGTGGGTTATTGTTAAGCTAACCCCACCTGTCACACCTTCCTTCTCCATTACATCCTACCTACCTGGCAGGCTGGACAGTTCTTTACATCTGTGTTGCCATGGTGACTCTGATTTAACAGTAACTTCTGGTTGTGCTGAGTAATGTGTTACAGAAATCCTTTTCCAGGTCCCAAGTATGCAGGTATTTTCTTTTTCTTTTTAAAGCCATTTTACTTATTTATGGACCGGGCCCACAACCTGGGCATATGCCCTAACCTGGAATTGAACCAGCGACCTCTTGGTGCGTGTGTCGATGCTCAACCACTGAGCCACACCGGCCGGGCTATACAGGTATTTTCTAACTAGAGAAAGAATGTGGCTTAAACAGACCTTGTGGCCAGAAAGGGAGAATAAATAGATTCTCTTGGACATATGGTAACTTTGAGGGCGTGATATGCAGTTTATTAAATACAAACTCAAAGAAAAACCTATTACATAATTAGTATGTGGAATCTACAAATAATTCCACCCCTACTCTCCTCACCTCACATAATTTTTTTAAAATTCTTTTTAAAAAAACCTAAAGCACCCTGGCTGATTTGGCTCAGCGGTTAGAACATCGGCCTGCAGACCAGAGAGTCCCAGGTTCGGTTCCCACTAAGGGCACATACCTCAGTTGCAGTTTGTCCCTGCCCCAGTTTGGGTCGTGTGGGTGGCAACCAGTCTATGTGTCTCTCTCATATCATGTTTCTCTCTCTCTCTTCCTCCCTCTCTCCCTCCCGCTCCATCTGAAGATAAATGCAAAAATGTCCTCAGGTGAGGATTAAAAAACCCCACAAATAAACAAACAGAAAAACCCAAACAAACAAACAAAACAAACCTAAAGAGAAGAAAAGGGAGGGAGAGAAATACTCTCTTTGAAATGGCTGGTAAGGGCTCCACTTAGGTTATCTTCTGTCAAGGCAGAAAGAATAATTGAATGTTTTATTATCAGTAGTCTAAGCTCTGTTGCAAGCAGAAGAAATGTAACTTCATTAACTGACAATAGAGGTAAAACTATTGAAATTCACAATGAAAAGCTAAATGAAAAAATTCTGATTATATCCTATGAAATACAAACAACTAGAGAATTATGTTAACTTCACATTTCGACATACAAGCAGAAGAGATGCTAATGTTGTGAGACAATTTAAAACTACAATATTTAGTAAATACACATCTTTACCATAAGCTGAGAACTCAGGTTAGAGTATTAAGTATACTGTTGTTTTAACCACACCTTTTATGCCTTCTTCTTTGTTTCCCCTAAAACTCCCCTTTCCACACTGTGTCACCTTGTCAGGACCATCAACTCTACATCTTTGTTTGAGCACCACAAAATGTATAAATGATTCTACCTGCACTAGGAACCAATCTTTTTGACTTTTTAAATAATTTATTATATTATTTATATACTATTATTATTACTTATTTAAATCCTCACCCAAGGACATGCTTAGAGAGATTCAGAGAGAGAGAATGAGGGAGAGAAACATCGATCAGTTGTCTTCCATATGCTCCTCTACGGGGGATAAAACCCACAGCCCAGGTATGTGCCCTGACTGGGTATTGAACCAGCAACCTTTCAGTGCCAGTTCAATACCCAGGATGACACTCAACCAACTGAGCCACTCCAGCTGGGCCAATCTTTTTTACTTTTTTTCAGGCACAACATTATACTGCTGACTCTGGTAGTGCTAATTCATTTTGAAAGCAATGTGTCCAATCAATTCCTCCCTTTGTTTTAGCAATAAAAATCATGTTCTAACAAAGCAAACAATCATATCATACACAAAAATAAAAATGTGGGTTAAAGATTAAACATAGGGAAAAATAACAAAGTCCGTAAATATAAATACAAGCGTACATTTTTATGATCTTGGGACAAGCAGTACATGAAAAAAACTCAGAACCTTAAAAGGAAAAGTTGGATAGATTTAACTATAAATAAAACAAAAACACCTTCCACAAGGTAAAAGATACCATTAATATAGTAAAAAGATAAACTGTGGGAAAATATTTGTAACATATAATTTGATCATTACCACTATTAACAAAGTAATAAACTGGCATCTCAGGGCACAAGGTTTCTGATCTTTGTAGAGGGCCATTTGCCCATCAAATCGAACAGGTGTACCTTGTATAATCACAACAGTCAAGGTAAGATTGGTCATGCCCAGGATGAATTCTCTCTAGGATCTTTGCCCATTTACTGCTATCACTATCCAAATGACCAAGCCCCAAACTTCATATCAGCTATGGCGAAGTCACTGTCATTGTTTTTACTCTCCAGTTTCCAAATAGGTCATACTAACTCATCTGATAGGCCAATTCCTTAAATTGTGGGGATGGTATCGGATTTTAGAACTAAACTCATTCAGATAGGGCTATCACTAAAAAATAAGATAAGCTACTCATGTATTCACACATCTTTTTTTTTAATTTTTTTGTTTTTGTTTTTGGTACGTGCCCCTAGTGGGAACCGAACCCGGTACTCTCTGGTCCACAGGCCAATGTTCCAACCGCTGAGCCAAAGTGGCCAGGGCGTGTATTCACATATCTTTAAGGCTACACTCAAGTTTATGATTGAAGCACTTATTCTACGCTTAACTTTTTACCTGGAAAATTAACTCATCCATATTAAGTCGTACAGAAAGCTTGACTTTTAGTCAAGTACTTAAGTAGACCTAGCTTCATGGTAAGGAAAATGCGTGGCCCTGCTTCCAAGGCATATTTGCAACTAGCTCATGCCTTTGCAGAAAAAGAAGCTAAATGTCTTCTTTCTGCCCTGGCCAGTTTGGCTCAGCGGTTAGAGCATCGGCCCGTGGACTGGAGAGTCCCGGGTTCGGTTCCCACTAAGGGCACGTACCTCAGTTGCAGTTTGTCCCCGGTCCCGGTTGGGGTCGTGTGGGTGGCAACCACTTGATGTGTCTCTCTCTCACTTTGATGTTTCTCTCCCTCTCACGTTGATGTTTCTCTCTCTCTCTTCCTCCCTCTCTCCCTCCCGCTCTATCTGAAGATAAATGCAAAAATGTCCTCGAGTGAGGATAAAAAAATAAAATAAAATAAATGTCTTCTTTCTGTCAAGTGTCAGGATGGGCCTCTTGTCCCAGAATTCTGGACATACTAAATATCTCTAATCCACCCACGCTGCTTGGTCGGTATGAAGAAATGGAGATATTTAATGCCGTAACTTGACTTTGTCACTGTTTGCTTGAAGATTGATAAACAACGTCTTCAACAGTGGTTTTATGAATCTGGTCACATGAATGTTTATTACCCAGACTAAACTTCTCACTAAGAAGTTTATGTGTGTGTGTGTGTGTGTGTGTGTGTGTGTGTGTGTGTGTGTGTGTTTTCAATTCAGAATTTATCACCCAGTGCATTTCCCTGCAAGCATCAGTATCAGAAAACTCAAAGCTCAACTGAGTGAGTGATATAATAGACAAACACCTGCTAACAGTGCTCATTTTCTGCCCTTTTAAATCGACTTTATACTGTTTTGTGTTGTAATACAACAAACTGCCTCATTCTTTTTGAGAAATAGGCAGGTGGCTGGTTATGTATTATTAATAATTCTAAAATAAATGTTTCCCAGTCCTCTCCCCTTGAACACTAGATACCAGGTAAGACAATAGCATCAACTTTCTAGGATGTTATCAGCTCACTACTCTGCAAACTCAGCCTTAGGGCTTCACTTTATCACCTTTTCTTACTTGAAGGGGCTTTGAGTCCAGTAGGACCTGGACTGAAGGCCCCCCAGGAAGCTCAGTAATCACTGAAAGCCTTTAAGTTAGCCACTGCTGGTCACCCTTTTTCCTTTAGGTGAGAGACATGGAAAGAATATGGCTTCAGCTATAAATCAGTCCATCCTCAAGAAAGGTGACAGGCACAATGTCTGAATGTGAGAAACAGAACAACTTATTGCTGCTTTGGAAATCTGTATAGTGAGGACTCACTGTTTATCTGGAGGGTTTTTAAAATTCTCATGGTGGGGGAAAGCAATTTCAGATAATAAACTCAAACAAATCCATTCTGCTAATGGAGTAATAGAAAGCTGGCTATATTAACCATAGTGTATACACAGTATCAACATTAAAATAAAATATCTTAGTCCCATTAAGAACATAATTACCTTCAGTTCTTTAAACAAATTGTGTTGTTCAAAATGTTTCTTTTTTCTCTTAATATACTGATCAATGGACTCCATTTCCTTAAAACGGGCCTCATGAAGCTTCTTAAAGTCTAGAATGTTCCACAAAATATGAAAATTAAAAACAAGACAAAACCCATTTATTCACCTTCCCTTTGTTTTCCTGTTAACAATACTTATTCTCTCTACATCCGTAAGATTCAATTTCAACATCATCTTTGCCAAAACTTTAATTTCAAAACATTTAGTTTTTGGAAACTCAGGGGGCAAAGCATATCTATCTCAAAAACTATCAAACCTTCACCATCTCTCTATTGTCCATTTCACTGCTGACATCTTAGTTTAGTGCAGAGGATAAGAAAAGAATAATAGATTTGTCTTCTCCCCTCACCAATTAATCAAATGGCCTTATTTAATCATAAATTTGATGTTTTATAATTCTTAGAAAGATCTATGCCAAGCAGCATTGGCACACTTTTTCTGTAAAGGCAGATAGTAAATATTTTAGGCTTTGTGGCCACAAATGGTATGGTCTGTCTCATGTTCTTTGTTTATACAACCCTTTAGAACTGTAAAAACCACTCTTAGCTCAAGGGCTATAAGAGGAGTAGTCTGCTAACCCCTCTCTGTGCTATTCTAACTATGTATGTATATATATATCTATATATCTATATATATATATAGATATATTCTAATTAAGAATATTTTAATTGCCCTGCCAGTGTGGCTCAGTGGTTGAGCGTTGACCCATGCATCAAGAGGTCGTCAGTTCGATTCCCGGTCAGGACACATGCCCAGGTTGTGGGCCTGATCCCCAGTGGGGGGCATGCAGGAGGCGGCCAATGGATGTTCTCGCTCATCAATGTTTCCATCTCTCTCTCCCTCTCCCTTTCTCTCTCTTAAAAAAAAAAGAATATTTTAATTAAGTATATGAATTTCTAATATATGCTAAGCAACATTCTAAGTACTATAAATATATAGCACTCAATCAACATTCTGTGTGCCAGGGAAGAATTACATGTTCCAAAATGGAGTCCCTTAGGCCTATTATTATTATTTTTGTTGTTGTTGTTAATCCTCACCCAAGGATATCTTTTTGCTGATTTTTAGATAGAGTGGAAGGGAGGGAGGGAGGGAAGGGCGGGGGGACAGGGGGAGAGAGAGAGCAAGAGAGAGAGATAGAGAGAAACATCGGTCTACGGCCATACCACCCTGAACATGCCCGATCTCGTCTGATCTCAGAAGCTAAGCAGGGTCGGGCCTGGTTAGTACTTGGATGGGAGAGAAACATCGATGTGAGAGAGACGCATGGATTGGTTGCCTCCAACATGACCCAGATGGGGCTGGGGATCAAATATGCAACCCAGGTATGTGTCCTTGATTGGGAATTGAACCCATGACCCTTCGGTCTGAGGGTTGATGCTCTAACCACTGAGAAAAACCTATCAGGGCAGGCTTGTTATTTTTTTTAAAGTAATTTATTATAAGGTGGACACTATGCCAAGTACTTAACAGACATTCATTCTCAGATATTAATTGAATACTTGCTACATGCTAGTTACTGTGCAAGGTAATCAGAAGTGGAAAATCATCTCAATTAATCTATATATCAGCCTGATGAAATAGGCAGTACAACCATTCCCACTTTGAACTGAGGGAGTGGGCTCACTGAGGAGAAGTAAGTTGCTCAGGGTCTCACAGCTAGAAAATGAGAGAAGGCAGATGCCACCCCAGTTCCCGCACCCCAGCTTTGAGCTGTGACAGTACACTCAGTCCACAACACTAGCCCGAGGGGCCAACTGTCACTTTATGTTTCTTGTGTGCAAAACTTACTTGGAGTAGTGCTTGCAATTCTTTTATTTTTTCCAGATTTGGAAAACCCATCTGTGTAGACAGATTTCTTTCTTCCTGAAGGTACCTTTGAATCTTCATTACCTGAATACAAAGATATAGAACTAATGAAAAGATTTCAACAAATTCTTGCCATTAAGAAATGTCTGAAAGTTAACATGAGCATATTCACGTGATAGGCCCTGCCAAGGTGCTGGGAGAAATGGCACACCCAGAGCACAAAGAACGAGTTATAGCATCACTAACACTTCAGCTCCTGTGCTTCAAGTAGGCAGAAATTTTGCTTCTTGTAAAGAAGTTATACCAAAAATTTATTTATTTTTTTAATCCTCACCCCAGGATATTTTCTACTTATCTTCAGATAGAGTAGGAGGGAGAGAGAAGGAGAGAAAGGGAAAGAGAGAAAGAGACATCGACGTGAGAGGGACATATCGACTGGCTGCCTCCCGCATGACCTGACCAGGGCTGGGGACAAACTGCAACCGAGGTACGTCCCTTTGGCTGGTACCTCGGGCCAACACTCTACCTCTGAGCCAAACTGCCCAGGGCATATACCAAAAATTTAAAACACTTTTTCAGAACTTTTGCTATAAACATGCTATTATTATAACCAGAATGATAAGAATCACACAACCCCACCAGCCTAAGAAACACCATGAGCATTTTGGCATATTTCCTCAGGTCCTTTGCTTCTACAGGCAGACCTCAGAGACACTGAGGGTTATATTCCAGACCACTGCAATAAAGCAAGTAGTAATTTTTTTCTGGTGGAGGGTCTTGCCTTGAATTTGTAAAAAAAAAATAAAAATAAAAAAGTAAAAATGCAACATCTGTGAAGCGCAATAAAGCAAGGTATGCCTATAGTACTTTGGCTTATTTTCCCTTTAAATCCAGTTGAAATCACAGTGTATACAAGGTTTACTCTTTCCCCCTACTTATAATCATTTTCCACTTTCTGATATCTTTTCAACTCGAGGTAATCTACCAAAAAATATGTATGTGGGTTTTCAAAAAATACTACTTATAAAGTCGCCCATCCTTAAGGTTCCCTAATGTAGCCATAAAACTAGGCAAAGAATATTTGATAGAGCAGTCAGGGCTCCAGGGGCTTCTGTTTGGACCTTGGTTCTAAAACCAAAGACAGCCAGCTGGAGTGGCTCAGTTGGTACACCAAAAGGTTGCATGTTCAATTGCCAGTTGGGGCATCTATGGAAGGCAACCAATCTGTGTTTCTCTTTCCTTTCCTCTCTCTAAGCACGTCCTCAGATGAGGACTGAAAACAACAATAACAACAAAAATGCCCGGCCAGTGTGGCTTAGTGGTTGAGTGTCGACCCATGCACCAAGAGGTCACCGGTTCGATTCCCGGTCAGGGCACATGCCCAGGTTGTGGGCCTGATCACCAGTGGGGAGCATGCAGGAAGTGGCCAATTAATGTTCTCTCTCATCGATGTTTCTATCTCTCTCTCCCTTCTTCCTCTCTCTCTCTAACATCAATAAAGAAAAGAAAAAGAAACAGCATTAAAAAACAAAAACAAACAGAAAAGTTCCGAGAAAAACAGGATATTTACAGAGTCAGAGTCAGTCCTCATAAGATACTTATTAATTACAAATGAAAAAATGGTAACTACAGAGAAGCAATTTAACAGACACCACCATAATCAGGTGATGGAAGTTAACATGACTAGTCACAGGACAAACCGACACCTGTGCCTTCTCAGTGCTGACTGAGGACACAAACGTCACTCTGCAGAATTCAGCCAAAAGTACATGATCTGAATCTAACCATCAGCAACATTAGGCAAACCAATTCAGAGGACCTCCGCAAACCTGCCTGTATTAAAAAATGTCAACATCCTGAACGACAAAGGAACACTGATTAAAGTAGACTAAAGAAACATGACAATGAAATGCAAAGGATGAGCTAAAATTTTCCTTTAAGAGACATAATTGATGAAATTATTGGAATAATTAGATGGAAATACTGGAATAATTACTGAAATTACTGATGCAACTAAAAAGGTCTATGTATAGATTAGATTAGCAGTTCCTACACTTTCTAGTCTCAGGGTGTTTTTATACTCTCAAAAATTATTGAGGGTCCCAAAGAATTTTTTTCATGTATATTAGTTATACTATCTATCAATATGTGCCATATCAGATACTAGGATATTTTAAAACATTTGATTCACTACAAAACAATATGCCCATTAAATGTTAACATAAATTTATGAAAAATGGCCCTGGCCGGTTTGGCTCAGCAGTTAGAGCATCAGCACATGGACCAAAGAGTTGTGGGTTCGATTCTGGTCAAGGGCATGTACCTCAGTTGCGGTCCGATCCCTGGCCCTGGCCCTGGTCAGGTTCGTGCAGGAGGTGGCCAGTCGATGTGTCTCTCTCACATGGATGTCTCTCTCTCTCTCCCTCCCTCCCTCCCTCCCACTCTATCTGAAAATCAATGGAAAAATATTCTTGGGTGAGGATTAAAACAAAATTTATGAAAAATGGCTAAAATTTATAACACAAAAATAGTGAGTAAAGTGGTATTTTTAAAAAAGTAATTTCTTTAATATTTGACTTATAAAAGGCAGCTGGATTCTCTTATCTGCTTCTGCAGATAATATGTTGCAAAATATTTTTTGGTTTAAGTATACATATATGAAAACAAATCATGCCACATACAGATGTGTGATTGAAAGGGAAGAGTACTTTAATAGCCTGTCAAACACGGGGTGCTTATTAAAAACTGCAGCCTGGGCCAGCCAGTGTGGCTCAGTGGTTGTGCATTGACCCATGCACCAAGAGGTCGCCAGTTCAATTCCCAGTCAGGGCACATGAACAGGTTGTGGGCCTGATCCCCAGTGGGAGGCATGAAGGAGGCGGCCAATAGATGTTCTCTCTCATTGATGTTTCTATCTCTCTCTCCCTCTCCCTTTCTCTCTCCCTAAAATCAATAAGGAAAAATTAAAAACAAAAATTAAAAACTGCAGCATGGCTGGTGTGGCTCTGCGGTTAGAGCATCGGCCCAAAGACCGAAGGGCCTCAGGTTCGATTCCTGGTCAAGGGCACATACCTGGGTTGCAGGTTTGATCTTGGTCAGGGTCGTGCAGGAGGCAACCAATCGATGTATCTCTCTCACATCAACATTTCTCTCTCTCTTCCTTTCTCACCCTTCCACCCTTCCACTCTATCTAAACATTAATGGAAAAATGTCCTCACGTGAGGATTAACAAATTAAATAAATAAATAAAAACTGCAGACTCCCAGACTCACCTTAGATCCTACTGAATCAGGACCTTGACCTCTTGGAACTAGATTTAATAAGAAATGCAAAATTTTGGGGAGAATGGAATGGCTCAGCATTAGAAATTCTGCATTTAGCTCTAACTGGTTTGGCTCAGTGGTTAGAGTGTTGGCCTGAGGACCGAAGAGTCTTGGGTTTGATTCCCAGTCAAGAGAACGTACTTGGGTTGCAGGTGAAGCCCGGCCCCAGTTGAGGGTCATGTGGGAGGCAACCAGTCGATGTGTCTTTCTCACATCCATGTTTCTCTCTCCCTCTCTTCCACTCTATCTAAAAATCAGTGGAAAAATATCCTTGAGTGAGGATTAACAAAAACAAACAAAAAGAAATTCTGCATTTAACTGCTTGGTGGACACTAGACTAGGCAGACTGCCTGGGGTGAAGCGAACACTGGGGCACTCTGTTGCAACTGGCAGGCTTCCTGAGGAAGGAAATCAGAAAGCACCAAGTCCTGTTGGATATAAGGGAATTGATGTTTTCTGGTCTTATTGAAACAAACTTTTAGTTGAGAAAGTTTCGGGAAGAGGTTTTTAGGAGGTTAGAGTCTAAGAAGAATATACATTTATCATAATAAAAAAGGCCACACCATTGGGAAGGTTGACTTTGCAGCTCCCCTTTAACTATCCTGGTTGAATAGGCAAATAGGTCTTTTGTACCTCTCTCTGGAGTAGGCCAGAAGGAGCTAATGGACAAAATGCAGGCTCTCCTCATCATTGAGTAGACATCAACTTCCCTAAACTTCCACTCTTTTATTTATTTATTTATTTTTATCCTCACCCGAGGACATTTTTTCATTTTTTGTTCAGATAGAGTGGGAAGGAGAGAGAGGAAGAGAGAGAGAGAGAGGGACACATGAAAGGGACACATCGAGTGGCTGCCTCCCGCACGACCAACCAGGGCCGGGGACAAACTGCAACCGAGGTACATGCCCTTAGCGGGAACCGAACCCGGGTCTCTCTGGACCGCAGTCCGACGCTCTAACCGCTGAGCCAAACCGGCCAGGGCTAAACTTCCACTCTTATTCTGGTTTATAAAATTGATAAAGATGCTCTAGTCGCCTACTATATTTGGTTCAAACTTTTGCTTGAATTGTCAAGCCCTTAGAAGTGCTCTATAATGGTATTATGGCTTGAACTGTATGCTGCCAAAAGATATGCTAAAGTCCTAACCTCCATGAGCCATGATATAACCTTATTTGGAAATAGGGTCTTTGTAGATGTAACCAAGTTAAGATGGGGTCATTAGGGTGCAAATCCTAATCCAATACGACTGGTGTCCTTTTAAGAAGACAGGGAGAATGTCATACAGCAGAGGCAGAGAATTAGACTAATGTGGCTGCAAGCCAAGAAACACTGATCAACTGCCACCACCAAAAGGCAGAACAAGGGCAGGCAGGATCCTATCCAGGGTCTAGGAGGAAAATGGCCCTAGTGACACCTTGATTTCAGACTTCCAGCCTCCAGAACTAAGAGAGAACAAATGTGTTGTTTTAAGCCACCCAATTTGTAGCACTTTGTTACAGCAATCATAGGAACCTAAGGCACATGGCTACCAAGCAATCTTGGATTTAGTTACCTGGCATACCAATTATTCCACTGTTTCCCGAGGACACTGCATTCTCGTCTCCTTGGCTCTCATCTAGTGGAGAAGGAACTTCAGCAGCAGTTCTGAGAACCTGGTCTTCCTGCTTTTCCTCATTCTGGACCTCAGTCGGATCATTTGTTTTTATCTCTGAATGATCCTGCTACAAATTTAAAAAGGAAATAAATAACTCAAATGATAAACAAGAAGTCATCACATTTGAAAGTTACTAAGAAAGTACATCTTAAAAGTGCTCATCACATGAAAAATATTTTTGTAACTATGTATGGTGATGAATATTAACTACAGTTATGGTGCTCATTTTGCAATATATACAAACATCTATCCAATCATTAGGGTGTATGCCTGAAACTAAAGTAATCTTATATATTAACTATATCTCAATTTAAATGTATACTATTAAAAATTTTAAAAACATCACTTATAGTCAGATATTTAAAAATAAGAGAATTATTCCCTTCAAAAGATAAGGTACCAAGCTGAGGGGGAAAGGAGTTAAAGAAAAGTAGGAGATTAAGATTTTATTTTATTTTTATTTATTTATTTATTTTTAAATAATATATTTTAGCCCTGGCCGGTTTGGCTCAGCGGTTAGAGCATCGACCTGCGGTACAGAGAGACCCGGGTTCGGTTCCCGCTAAGGGCATGTACCTCGGTTGCAGTTTGTACCCCGGCCCTGGTTGGTTGTGCGGGTGGCAGCCACTCGATGTGTCCCTTTCACGTCGATGTTTCTCTCTCTCTCTCTCTTCCTCTCTCTCCCTCCCACTCTATCTGAACAAAAAATGAAAAAATGTCCTCAGGTGAGGATAAGAAATATATATATATATTTTAAAATTTATTTATTTTTGTTACAGATGTTTCTCCTGGGGAATAAGATTTTAGAGTGGTATGTTTGGTTTTCTGCCTCATCAAGGGTCACAAGAGTGTGACTTTGGGACTAGGACACACTAGGGACCACTGGAAGGCACAAATGACAAGATTAACTCGCTTACGGATGAGAAACTAACACTGAGAGACCCAGACAGGCTGATGACTAAGGGACTGTATAAAGATAGAAAATAAATACCAGGACCATGTATTGTAAAAATTGTTTGAATGAAAGGATATTATAATCAGAGCCCTCTCAAAGCAAGGGAGGGAAGCCCCTGCAATCACATGGCCGTGCTGCTCTAAGACTAAGAATAGTGTGATCACCAGGCCGGGACAGGATAGGCAAGAGGAAAAAAATCATATTTAATGTTGGTTTCTTTCCTTCTTATGTACTACACCTCACTTAAGTAAACACTTAATGAAGTTCTGTATTTCTTCAACAAATATTTAATGTGTGTTTAGACTTAATAAGTGCTTCCTGAGTGCCAGCCTCAGGGACTTGATGTTGAGCAGCCTAGACTTGGGTCTGTGCGTTCATGGAACTTACAACACACAGTGTTTACCACTACCTGATAGCATAAGGGAATTTTTTAAAAGTTCCAAGGATATACCAATTTTGGCACAGGTGGCAGCTTATTTTCAGTTTGCACACTTCCATTTATCTGGGCATCAGGATTCCTGTGGCCAGTCCTGCGCCTTCTCCTTGTTTTGGTGACATGGCCAGCCAGTTCCCTCTCAGTGAGTCCCTGGCTGCTTATCTGTATCTCGGTCTCATCACAAGAGGATGCAGAAGTTTGACTTTCATCCTGAAAAGAGAGATATTAATCTGTCATGTCCTATGTAGAGAGGTATAATGCTCAGAAAGAATCAGCATTTAAATGGAAAACAAACCCATATATTACATATACAAAAGATATTTTTTAAACTCTTCAGCACTAAATTATAGGCAATAACAAGAAATATAGAGCACTCAATAAAAAACAATCATATTTAACAACCCAGGCTAAAAAATTAGGCTTAAGACCCTGGCTGGTTTGGCTCAGCAGTTTGAGCGCCAGCCTGCGGACCGAGGGGTCACAGGTTCGATTCCCAGTCAAGGGCAAGATCCTGGGTTTGCAGGTTTGATCCCCGGCCCCGATGGAGGGTCATGTGGGATGCAACCAATTGGTGTGTCTCTCACATTGATGTTTCTCTCTGTCCCTTTCTTCCTTCTACTCTGTCTAGAAAGTATGGAAAAATACCCTTGGATGAGGATTAAAAAAACAAAAAACCTAGGCTAGGAAAGCATTCAGTGTTATCTTAGTGTGAGTGAATAAGCAAATTATTAAAAGTGCATTAATTTATTGAATATATGCTATGTGCCAGGTACTATGCTATAACTAATAATTACAGCTAATATCACAACTTTATTGGACTGTTTACATGGATTATCTCATTTATTTCTCAAAGCCTGTGAGATAGGTACTAATATTATCCACAGTTCACAGATGGGGAATATGGGTCTTAGAGAGTCCAAAGTAACTTGTCAAAGGTGAAAATAAGGGAGTAAGGTAAGAATGGCACTTGCACTACCATAAACTAAAAGACCTACATTATCAAAACAGCACGGTACAGGTACCAGAACACCTCACACAGACCTGCTTATATAATAAATCAATGTGTGATAACGGTTGTACTTCATATTCGTGGGGGAAGGTTGGATTCATTATTCAACCTATGATGCCGAGAAAATTTTTTTAAAATATTTTGAGGGGAGAAAGCAATGAAACGTGATCATTTTCTCACACCAAACTGAAATCTGAATGTATTAAAGATTTAAATGTAAAAGATGAAACTATTGCCCTGGCCAGTTTGGCTCAAGGGCTGGAGTGCTGGCCCATGGACCAATGAGTCGTAGGTTTGATCCCGGCCAAGGGCATGTACCTGGGTTGTGGTTTGTCCCCGGCCCCAGTTGGGGTTGAGCAGGTGGCAACCAATTGATGTGTCTCTCTCACATTGATGTTTCTCTCTCTCCCTCCCTCTCTCCCACTCTATCTGAAGATAAATAGAAAAATATCCTCGGGTGAAGATTGAAAAAAACAAGATGAAATTATAGCCCTGGCCGGTTTGGCTCAGCAGATAGAACGTTGCCCCACAAACCGAAGGGTCGAGGGTTCATTCCCAGTACAGGGCATGTACGTGAGTTGCAAGCTTGATCCCCAACCTAGTTGAGGGGAGGCAACCGATCAATGGGTCATCAATGCTTCTCTCATCAGTGTTTCTCGCCTTCCCTCCCTTCTACTCTATTTAACTTATGATTTCACTTACTTATGGAATATAATGAACAAAAGCTGATAATCAAAATAGATTCAGAGACATGGAAGTAGGAAACACAGTGACAAATCTCAGAGGGAAGGGGGATGGGTTGGGGGGATGCTGGGAAGAGATAAACCCAAGAACTTACATGCATAACCAATGGACACAGACAATAGTGTGGGCATGGAGGAGGGGAGTGGGTGTGGGGAGGGGGGGTTAATGGGGGAATAAAGAGGGGACATATATAATACTTTCAATAATAAAGATAGGAAAAAAAAAAAAATCAATGGAAAAATACCCTGGGGTGAAGATTAACAACAAAAAGAGATGAAACCATAAAAACACTAGAAAAAAATTGGTGAATATATTATCATGAACCTCACATGAAAGGAAGTTTTCTTACCTACAAAGTATAAAGAAAAGGCTTGATTTGTTTTTGGCGCTTTTGTTTTTGTTTTTAAAAAGAGAGAGGAAGGGAGAGATAGAAACATGCATCACCTGCCTCCTGCACGCCCCCTCCCTACTGGGGATTGAGCCCACAACCAGGGCATGTGCCCTGACCCAGAATAGAACTGGGACTTCTCAGTCCATGGGATGATGATCAATCCATTGTGCCACACCAGCCGGGGTGTTTTTGGTGCTTTTGTAATTTTTTTATTCATAAGTTCTAATTTTTTTGAAATAAAATAATAGAGTAATAAATAAACTAATAAATAACACATACATTTGGCTAACAAAAAATCAAATACTATAGAGATTATAATGAAAAACAGTTGGTTCCTTGCCTACCCTTTCTATTTCTCAAGCTTAATTTCAGGTGGTTATTTATAAATCACCAGTGATTTGCTGATGAGAGATTCCTTACATTTTCTTTTCACACACACACACACACACACACACACACACACACACACACTTTAACTTTTTAACTGTGAAGCTTTTTTTGTTTTTATTTATTTATTTATTTTTTTATCCTCACCCGAGGACATTTTTTCATTTTTTGTTCAGATAGAGTGGGAGGGAGAGAGAGGAAGAGAGAGAGAGAGAGAGAAACATCGATGTGAAAGGGACACATCGAGTGGCTGCCACCCGCACGACCAACCAGGGCCGGGGACAAACTGCAACCGAGGTACATGCCCTTAGCGGGAACTGAACCCAGGTCTCTCTGGACCGCAGGCGGACGCTCTAACTACTGAGCAAAACCGGCCAGGGCTCTTTTTTTGTTTTTAAATGTATCTTTAATGTTGAATGTATTACAGATGTTCCTTTTTCCCCTATTAACCCCCTCCTCCCGGCTCCCACCTCCCTCCTGCACTGTTGTCTGCGTCCACTGGTTATGCATATAAGTTCTTTGGTTTATTTCTTCTCACCCTCCAACCCCCTCCCTTTGAGGTTCATCAGTCTAAAAACCAATTTGTACTTCTTAATCCCTTTACCTTTTTCACCCATTCCCCCAGCCACCCTCCCATCTGGCAACCAACAAAGTGTCCTCTGTATCTATGAGTCTGTTTCTGTTCTGCTAGTCAATTTTGTTTGTAGATTCAATTGTCAATAGATATGTATTTATTGCCATTTTATTGTTCATATTTTTGTTCTTTTCCTTCAAGAAGACCCTTCAACATTTCATATAATACTGGTTTGGAGGAGATGAACTCCATTAGCTTTTTCTTATCTGGGAAACTCTTGATATGTCCATCGATTCTAAATGATAGCTTTGCAGAATAGAGTAATCTTGGTTGTAGGTTCTTGCTTTTCATCACTCTGAATATTTCTTGCCACTCCCTTCTGGCCTACAAAGTTTCTTTTGAGAAATCAGCTGACAGTCTTATGGGAGCTCCCTTGTAGGTAACTAACTGCTTTTCTCTTGCTGCTTTTAAGATTCTCTCTTTGGCCCTGGCTGGTTTGGCTCAGTGGTTAGAGCGTTGCCCATGGACTAGAGAGTTCCAGGTTCAGTTCCCACTAAGGGCACGTACCTCAGTTGTGGTTTGTCCCCAGCCCTGGTTGGGGTTGTGTGGGTAGCAGCCAGTCAATGTGTCTCTCTCACATCGATGTTTCTCTCTCTCTCTTCCACCCTCTCCCTCCCGTTCTATCTGAAGAGAAATGCAAAAATGTCCTCGGGTGAGGATAAAAAATAAATTAATTAATTAATTTTTAAAAAGATTCTCTCTTTGTCTTTAAACTTTTACATTCTGTTGATGATGTGTCTTGGTCTGGACTTCTTTGGGTTCATTTGGTTTGGGACTCTCTGTGCTTCCTGGACTTGTATGTCTGTTTCCTTCACCAAGTTAGGGAAGTTTTCTGTCATTGTTGTTTCAAATAGGTTTTCAATTTCTTGCTCTCTCTCTTCTCCTTCTGGCACCCCCATGATGCGAATGTTGGTACAACTGAAGTTGTCTCAGAGGCTCCTGACACTATTCTCATTTTTTTGGATTCTTTTTTCTTTTTGCTGTTCTGATTGGGTATTGTCTGCTTCTTGGCTTTACCTACTCTTCTACTGATTCTATAAATTATTTCAGTTAGTGCCTCCTTCATTTCTGACTGTGCACCCTTCATTTCTGACTTGTCCTTTTTTATGCTCTTGAGGCCCTCACTCAGTTCACTGATCATCCTTATAAGAAGTGTTTTGAACTCTGCATCTGTTAAGATTGCTTATCTCTGTTTTGTTTAGTTCTTTTCCTGGAGTTTTGTTCTGCTCTTTCATTTGGGACATGTTTCTTTATCTCCTCATTTTGGCTGCCTCCCTATGTTTGTTTCTATTAGGTAGAGTTGCCATGTCTCCTGGGCTTTGTAGGGTGGCCTATTGTAGTTGGTGTCCTGTAGGGTCCAGTGGCACAGCCTCCCTGGTCACCCAGTTGGGTCTTTGAGGTGTACCTCTCATGTGGACTTTACACCCTTCTGTTGTAATTGAGTCTTGATTGCAGTTGGCATGTCAATGGGAGGGTTTTACTCAGGCTGATCAGCTGCAAGGACTGACTGTGCCCCGTATCCACCAACCTCTGACTACCTTGGATGATCAGCTGTACAGGGTCCCACCACACAGAGCAACACTTACTTCAGCAAGGCTCTAGTACCCACTGAGTCCATTCCTTGAGTGTGTTACTTGTGGAGGTGGTTGGGTGGGGTAGGTGGTGGAGTTTCGCTGTGGTCTGAAGCTGTCCACTGGGTGTGCTGGGTCTGGGACAAGGTCAGCCACTGCCTGTATTCTATCCGGGGCCACTAGGAATAAGCTACAAAGTGGTCTGCAGATGGCTCCTTCTTGTGCTGGGCTTGGAGGTGCCCAGGAAAAGCCAAGCTTTGAACCAAGTCTCGCTGCTTGTAGTGTCAGGCCTGTGGCCAGTTAACAAGAGGTATGGAGCTGGCTGAGACTAGATGCTGCTTGTTTGAGAGATTTTAGGAAAATCTGAAGCAGGATCCAAGACAGGCCAATCCTATGGTAAAATAACTGGAAACAGCTTGGGTGGGCCTGAAAGTTGGGTGGGGCAGGGCCTCAGAGAATCACCAGGGTGGGGCAAACAGTGTGAGCCAGTTTGCTGGAGTCCCAGATATGGCACCCATTTGTTGGCCTGGTGGGGGAAGGGCTCACCAAAGGAATAATGGCCTCTGCCAGCGCGTCTGTCCAGGAGAAAGCTGCATCTCTAGCTCTCGCCCCGATGTCAAACAACTCAGTTCTTCCACATATGTCTCTGGTGCCTTTCGAGCTGCTTTCCCAACACTGGAGCTGAGAAGGAGCAAGTCCGAGTAAGTCCCTCCGCTGGCCGTTTAAGAGGAACTGCCTGGAGCTCCAGCAGCCTCAGCCTCCCTCAGCCTCAGTTCCTGATGGGTTTTATAGCCAGAAGTGATGGGGACTTCTCTTCCTGGCACTGGAACCCTGAGCTGGTGAACTGGTGTGGGATGGGGACCCCTTGTTCCTCAGGGAGGACCTTCCCAGCTGAGGTGTCCCTCCTGATTTTATCTGCCACATGTGGGTGTGGTACCAGCCCAGCTGCACCTCGGACCCTCCTACCAGTCTAGATGTGGCTTGTTATTTAATCTTGTCATAGGATTTGCATTCAGCTTGAGTTCAGGTGGTTCTGAATGATGGTTGTTCTGTAGTTTAGTTGTAATTTTGATGTGGTTGTAGGAGAAGGCGATACTGCGTTTACCTATCTTCACTTATATTTTTAATAGCTTTTTTTTTTTTTTTTTTAAATCCTCACCCAATGATATTCTTCCATTTATCTTCAGATAGAGTAGGAGGGAGGGAGAGAGAGAGAGAGAGAGAGAAAATCAGAGGAGAGAGAAGCATTGATGTCAGAGGGACACATTGACAGGTTGCCTCCAGCACAACCCCAACCAAGGCCAGGGATGAACTGCAACCAAGGTACCTGCCCTTAACTGCAATTGAACCTACAACTCAATGGTCTGCAGGCCGATGCTCCAACCACTGAGCCAAATCGGCCAGTGCTAATAGTTCTTTTTTGTGCCTATCATGTGCTAAAATTTAGCTCATTTGTTCTACTCATCTCCCTATCTTCTTCCTAACAGAATCATATCACTATAGTCACTCTGTTAGTTACCTTTGCAGCTTTAAATATGCTAAAGACCTTAAATCTTGTTCCACAACTATCTACCTGTAGCTTGTAAACCAAAGATGTTAGCATCCTTACACTCCCCTTCACCTTTCGACTTCTGTCATCTATTCTCTTTCAGTATCCAAGTCGATAACATTTACAGTCTGTTATATAACCTTAAATGAATCATCTGTGCCTTTTCTGTGTAGCTTAATTCTAAAAGTTGATAAATCAATAAGTTATTATAAGGCTTTTTTTTTTTTAAAAGCTTGTTTTCTGTATCATCTTTGTTTCCTTTAGGGTAATTTTTTGAAAAACTGATTTTAGCCCTGGCCGATTTGACTCAGTGGTTAGAGCGATGGCCTGTGGACCAAAGAGTCTCAGGTTCGATTCCGGTCAAGGGCAAGTACCTTGGTTGTGGTTTGTCCCAGCCCTGGTCGGGGTCGTGCAGGAGGCAACCAGTCGATGTGTCTTTCTCATGTCGATGTTTCTCTCTGTCTCTCTCTCTCTCTCTCTGCCTCCCTCCCTCCCACTCTATCTAAATAAAAAAACGAAAAAGAAAATTTATTTTATTTTCCCCCCTAATTTTTTATTATTTTAAATTTATTTTTGCTACAGATGTTTCTCCTTTTTCCCTCATTGACACCCTCCTCCTGAAAAAAATTGATATTGGAGAGATGGAAACATAGACTTGTTGTTCCACTTACTGATGTATTTACTGGTTGATTCTTGTACGTGTCCTGGCTGGGGACTGAACCCACAATTTTGGCATGTCAGGACGATGCTCTAAACAACTGAGCTACCTGGCCAGGGCCTAGGGTAATTTTTCCTTATCTTAACTGTCTCAGACTACAGGCTTTCCTCAAATGCCTATGGCTGTTGGTCTTTTATTCATATTTCAGAGCAGAAACCTCATTAGGAGTTTGAATGTGTGTGAGCAATTGTTATCTGGCGCGATCTGATCTACAAGGTTCCTTAGGAGGAGAATATCGTGCTGGGGATCCTTGAATGCCAGAAGGCCTTTGTTTGATAACCATTTAATTTCCTTACAGAGAAACCTAATATTTTAGCTGGCAGTAGACACCTGGTACTCTACACATGGAAGTAAGGGGTAGACTGCTTTGTATCCTAATTTTTTAGTCCATTTCACTATAGTACCCGGACCCTCTGAGAGTGATTTAGTTGGCCTGAGTTTTGGTGAAGCCTATATACCAGTATTTTTTAATATGATTCTTCCCAAATGATTCTCCCACACAACCTGGGTTGAGAAATACAATGCCAAGTAATTGTGTTGGGAGAGAAAGTATAAGGAGGCTTAGAGAGTGGAAGGTTTTAGTCAGAGGTGAAATTTTACCAAGCAGTATAGTTCCAATGGATATAAGGTCCAGGGAATGCTCAAAGAAGTGGATGGCTGATGAACTGCAGAAACAAAAGTCACTGGAGTTAAGAAACCAGGAGGCATGGGTAGTAAGAGACATCCAGATGAACCTTTGAATTCACCCAAAATAAGGTCAGGACATGAAGTGATAAGGAAGATAAGACAGTGAACATCAGAAAGCAATGGGGAGGTCAACAGATGAGAGAGGAGAATAGGTGAACATAAATTCAAAGGAGCAGGGATATTTACATGAGAGTAGAAAGATGCTCTCTGGATCTGACTTCTCAACTACCTAGACAGTTATGGGGAAGAGAATAAAAAGAAAAAGAAGCCCGGCCGGAGTGACTCAGTGGTTGAGCATCGACCCATGCACCAAGAAGTCGCCGGTTTGATTCCCGGTCAGGGCACATGCCCAAGTTGTGGGCCAAATCCCCAGTAGGGGCATGCAGGAGGCAGCAAATTGATGTTCTCTATCAATGTTTCTCTCTCCCTCTCCTTTCCTCTCTCTCTAAAAATCAATAAAGAAAAACAAATAAAGAAAAAGAAGAAACTTTCCAGTATACAAGTGGTACCTTTGGGTTACAACACATATTGCTGGAATATATAGAGACATTTTTTTGTTTGTTTGTTTGTTATTTTATCCTCACCTGAGGACATTTTTTCCATTTTTTGTTCAGATAGAGTGGGAGGGAGAGAGAGAGAGAAACATCGACGTGAAAGGGACATATCGAGTGGCTGCCCCCCCCGCACGACCAACCAGGGCTGGGGACAAACTGCAACCGAGGTACATGCCCTTAGCGGGAACCGAACCCGGGTCTCTCTGGACCGCAGGCCGACGCTCTAACCACTGAGCCAAACCGGCCAGGACTAGAGACATTTTTATTTTTATTTATTTTAATCCTTACCTGAGGATATTTTTCCATTTATCTTCAGATAGAGTGGGAGGGGGAGAGAGGGAGGGAGAGAGGGAGGGAGAGGGAGGGAGTGAGTGAGAGAGAAACACTGATGTGAAAGACACGATTGGCTGCCTCCCACATGCCCCTGACCAGGGCCGGGACGAACCACAACCAAGGTACATGCCCTTGACAGGAATCTAATCTGTGACTCTTTGGTCTGTGGGCTGATGCTTTAACTGCTGAGCCAAATTGGCCAGGACTATCCTTAACTGTTTAAACACACACACACACACAAAATTATTTAGTTGATGTAAAAACTTCTAATTAATTGAAAATGAATTCTTTTTGTTGTCTATTTTTAGTAAATTAAAATCTGGAATCAAATAATTTGAATATTGAAAATTTTTAAATGTTTATAACTTGGAATATAGTTACAGAGACTATACAGAGAAGAGGAGGTTAGATTTTCAGTTCATGTTTATATTTACCTTCCTTTCTAGACATATAAACAGATGTTCCTCAAGACCCAGTTCCTTAAGGCCTTTCAACATTTTCCCTATTTCAAGTTAAGAAATCTGGCCCTAAGAAAGCATTCATTGATCCTTTTAGGTGTCCTGCATTCTCAGAAACCTCTGGTGTGACCCGGCCAGGTGGCTGAGTGAACTGAGCGTCATCCCATGCACCGAGAGGTCACTGATTCGATTCCTGGTCAGGGCACTTGCCCAGGTTGCAGGCTTGAACCCCAGTGGGGCGCATGCAGGAGGCGGCCAGTTGATGTTTCTTTCTCTTCGATGTTTCTATCTCTCTCTCCCTCTCCCTTCCTCTCTCTCTAAAATCAATAAAAACATATTTAAAAAGAAAGAAAGAAACCTCTGGTGTGGATTTAAAGCAGCCATGACAACCTCTGCCATCAGCAGTGGTTTACAGTTTACTATAAGTCTCTTTCACAGTCCTCACTTTGTTTAATTCTCACAAGACTCAATACAGCAGAGCAGGAACTAAGAATCAAGGAGTTTGACTTTTCGCAGGTAACAAAAACAGAAATGAGAAAGCTGCTACTTAACCTGGGTTTTTCTGACTTTGAATCCAGTTCCTTCCCTACTCATACTATGTTATCTTTTATAACTTCTAGCAACAAGTAGTCAACTTTTGCATTTGTAAAAGAAGATCTTATTTGACAGATTACATGCTGCAAGGCAGTTTCACCATTTATAACCAGTAGTTATTATGACAGGACTCACTATAACCAATAATGATCTCTTTGATAATAAACAGTATGTCTTAAAAGTCATCACTGATTGTATTTATTATCATTCATTAACTAAATATGATTATTTTGCTAAACAGGTGATGAAAAACCTTACTTACCTGATTTCCATTTTCTTTTCTTAGTTCCTGTTTCAGGTGGGCTTTCAAGGCTTTTAGCAACTTGTCTGCCTGCAGGAAAGTTACAGATCTTAACAGTAGAGCCAAAACTCAAATAAGCAAGATAGATACATTGAACATTTTCTCCTGTTCTTTTATTCATCAAATGTCCTTTGGGCCAGCTCTGGAAATAGAATGAAGACCAAAATAGAATTGGTCCCTGCCCTCAGACTTCACAGCAGAGTGAAACCAGACAAGGAACGAGGTGATGACAATGCAGGGGGTCAGTGCCCGCATGAGGGAGCTCGGGATGCTGTGAGAGAACACAGCTGGGCTTGCCCACTAGGGTGGACTTCAGCAGGTAACTGAATACACCAGTTCTAAGATGAAGACATGCTATCTCTAGCTGCTGAGGTCTGAAGGATGGTTGGGAGAGAGTGGGACATAAGGAAAAGGGTAAAGAAATAGCATGGGAAGGCAAGAATGAGAGTGAAGTTTGAAAAATGTAGGTATTGTTCAGTGTGGCTGGAGTGTGGAGCTGTTGGAGGAAATGGTGAGAGAATGTTGGGAAAGTGGGGAGGGGCCTGATCCTACCAGGTCTTGTAAGCCTTCTGAGAGTATAATCTTAACTCTCAGGGTAAAGGGCAGTCTCTGAAGAGTCTGCAGCAGGGTAGTGAATGGCCAATTCTGCATTACTCGGAATGATCACTCTGGCTGAACAAGGTGCAGGACACGTTTGATGGGGGTAAGGTGGAAGACAGGGAAACAACTAGGAGGCTGATGTAGGAAACCAGAGATGACTGTGGCCTAAACTAGAACAGGGCTGAGACAGTATGAATGGATTCAAAATCTTCCTAGGTAGTAAAATCAGTATGAATATGGGGGTTGAGGAAACTTTTGTTACACTCAGACTTCTGGCTTGGGCAGCTGGTGGAGTGTGGTGGGGGTCTCTATGAAGGGGAATGCCAAAGATGGGCCAGTCTTACAGAGGATGGTTACAGGTCCCTGGGGGAAGGGAACTCCTAGTTTCTCTTACCACCCCAGGAAACCTTACCTTCTTGTTCCTTCCTGAAAGAGGAACACTAATCAAATTGGTAATGTTTTCCTATGCTTAAAAGGTCAAGCATATTAGTTTCATTCTCTTTTCTTCCACTTCCACCCAGCCATGTGGTTGACAGCCAGATTCCCTTTTCAAAGGGGCCCAGCCTCTAGGCCTGGCTCTTCTCTGGCCACATGTATCCAGGAGAGAATGGCAGAGATCCTGATTTGGTTGGGGCCTCTGGACAGCAGAGGCTCTGTTGGGTGTGAAGCATATGCTGTGGCACCACATGGCTAGTAATAAAATGCTGCCTTCCTTCCTTTTTTTTTTTTAAATCTTCAGATAGAGTGGTAGGGAGACAGAGAGAGAAACATCGATGTGAGAGGGACACATTGACTGGTTGCCTCTCCCATGACCCCGACCAGGGCCGGGAACCAACTGAAACCAAGGTACGTGCCCTTGACCTGAATCGAACCCGCGACTCTTTGGTCCGTGGGCCGATGCTCTAGCCACTGAGCAAAACCGGCCAGGGCCTGCCTTCCTTTCTACTTGCCTTTCTTCCTTGAATCTCTCTTGAGGTCTTCTCTGTGCAGGGGATGATCGGCAGGGCAGACAGAACTTAGGCATTCTTGGTTCTTCTGACTCTAACATCCTTTTCCCCCCAACCACTTTACTGAAGTATGATTGACATACCAATGCTGTAGATATTTAATGTATATAACTTGACGTGTTTGGAGATAAGTATATACCTATAAAACCATCATCATTGCCATAAACTTATCCATCACCTCCAATAGTTTCCTACTGCCCTTTTGTGTTTTTGTTTTTTGGTGGTAAGAGTACTTAAAAATTTGCCAAGAGGATAAATCTTAGCTAAGTGTACAATACAGTATTGTTAATCATAAATTGTATGTTGTACAGATTTCTAGGACACCTTCTTGGGATATCATGAAAATTTCACCAAATACACAATGATGAAATGGGGTGCCTATGACAGCCAAGTGAGGGCTTCTAGCAGGTTGTATGATATGAGATGATGCTCAAGAGAGTAGAGCTGGAGGTACAGATGTTAGTAACAGCACATAGTCATGCATCCCCTCAACAAGCATTTATGGTGCTCAACACTGTTCCAGGCACTGGAGAGACAGTGAACAAAAGAGACATGGTCCCTGCCCTCCAGGATTCTCGAGCGGTGGACTAGTAGGGAAATTGTCTGTTAACCAAGTAAGCTAAAATAAATGATATGACATCAGGTGCTATGAAACAAAAAACAAAACTGGTAACTGAATTGGGGGTGCTACCCAAGTGAGATTGGTCAGGAAAGGCCTCCACGAGGTATGACTTTTGAGCTGAGATGTGAATGAGAAGAGGCAGCAGGTGAACATGTGGGGGAGGAGCATTCCAGGCAGAGGGACACCAAGCCCAGAGGCCCTGAGATGGGTTGGTGAATGTGAAGGACAGAAAGAAGCCACACGGTAAACACCTGGGCAAGTGGAGGGCAAGGGAGATCAGAGAGGTGACCAGAGCCTGAGCCAATAGAGGGCTACAGGCCATTGTGGGCAGTATGGATTTCTTCCTCCTAGCTTGCTATTATAAAAAAAAATGATAAGTCTATATAAAAGTTGAAATAGTTTAGTAAACCACTCTTATACTCCCCACCTAGATTCAACAATTGTTAATATTGTGTCATATTTGCTTTCTCTCTACATTGATATATATTTCTTGCCATGCTATTTGAAAATAAGTTCCAGACATCATGATACTTTACCACTAAATACATCAGCCACATTTCCTAAAAGTAAGGAGATATTTTCCTACATAACCTCAAATGCATTATCATACCTAGGAAAGGTAATAATTTCCAAAAATCCTCTGATAAGTAGCCCATAATCAAATTTCCTTGACTCTCTCCAATGTTAGCTGTTTTCTTTTTTGAAATTTCCCTCCAAATCAGGATCAAGCCAAGTTTCTCATATTACTTTTGGAGGAGTTTCGATATTATTGTAGGTGTAAGAAAAGTCATTGGAGGGCACTGAGCAGAAAAAAAATGACACGTTCTAAGTTTCAAATAGCACCCAACTACCAAGAGAATACTATTGTGAGGTAAGAGTAAAGACAAGGAGAGCAGTAGACAGGCTGAAGCAGCGGTTGACCGAGGGTGCCCTGACCCAGGTTTGTAGCACTGGAGATGGTGCAGAGGTCAGATTTCAAGTTACTTTGGAGGAAGAGCTGACAGGATGGGTGGTTGGTGAGCAGTAAAGGGAAGAACGAGAGTGATCTAAAGTGGGTCTGAGCCATTTATGGTACCAAAAAAATAAATAAATAAATAAAAAGCCCTAGCCGGTTTTGCTCAGCGGTTGGAGCGTCGGCCTGCGGACCAGAAAGTCCCGGGTTCGGTTCCCACTAGGGGCACGTACCAAAAAAAAAAAAAAAATTAATTAAAGTAGGTCTGAGCCATTTATGGAACTTGGGAAAAGGTCTTCATTGTTTTGAACTGATCATGCTTTTAAGATGCACTTAAATACACGAGTCAGCAGCTCAGGGGAGAGGTCACCTGGAGATGTGGATTTTGAGAGTCATTAACCCTAGAAAAATTTTGAGTTATTAGAATAGATAAGGTCACCAAGGGAGAAAGCACAGTTAGAGAAAAGAAGGCCAAGAAGAGAACTCCACATTTAGAGATTTGGCAGAGGAAGAACCAGCAATGAAGAAAAAAGTGCTAGTAAGGCACGACAAAATGAAATATCAGCAAGATGGACAACAAGCTTTGTAAACATGGTTGCCTCGATAAGAGCATTTTAATGGAAAAGAACTGAGAAACTGGGCAGTAGGTGAAGGATGTGGAGTCAGGAGAGTTTTTGTTTCTTTTTTTAACAGATGGGTGATACTGCCCTGGCCGGTTTGGCTAAGTGGTTAGAGTGTCCGTCTGCGGACCAAAGAGTCACGGGTTCGATTCCAATCAAGGGTGCATACTTCATTTGTGGTTTGGTCCCTGGCCCTGGTCAGGGTTGTGTGAGAGCCAACCAATTGATGTGTCTCTCTCACATCAATGTTTCTCTCTCTCCTTCCCACTCTGTCTGAAAATAAATGGAAAAATATCCTCAGGTGAGGATTAAAAAAAAGAGTTAAAAAATAATAAAAGATGGGTGATATTACTTCATAAGTTATATAAATGTCTAACCATTATGCTGTACGCCTGAAACTAAACTAAGATAATACTGTCAACTGTAACTGAACATTTTTAAAAAAGGATGATGTTAAGCCCAGCTGGTATGGTGCAATGGATTGAGCATCGTCCCATGGACTGAGAGGTCCCAGTTTGATTTTTGGTCAGGGTACATGCCTGGGTTGCTTGCTTGATCCCCAGTAGGGGGTGTGCAGGAGGCAGCCGATCCATGTTTCTCTCTCACATTGATGTTTCTATCTCTCTCTAAAAAAGTCAATACAAACATATTAAAAAAAAAAAGGATGATGTTAAGACTACTTGACTGCATGCATTATGGAAATGAGCCAGCAGAGTGGGAGAACTTGATGCAGGAGAGAGAGAAATTGCAGGAGTGTATCCATACATGAAGGAACAGGACCCCCAGCACAAATGGCAAGGCTGCCCTTAGGTACAGCATTTTACTGTAACAGGAGGGAGGCAGAGTAGGTGGGACAGGTGCAGGCTATCTGGAGCGTTTGGGGGAGGAATGATGAGGTAATTCTCAACGGCACCTGTTTTTCCATGGTCTGTGAGGAAAAGTCATCAAGTTAGGGAAGAGAGCCAATCTGAGGTGAGAAAATATGAAACAATGCCCTCAAAAATGGGAAAGTTAAGACTACCAAGGGAGTGTGGTAGAATCAAATGCTCCTTTTACAATTTATGGCCGTAAATTAAGTTCAACCAACAAGGTGATATTTTCCAGCCGGGATTAAGCACATAGCTGAGTTTAATCAGGCTTAGAGTTTTGCCAGGTGAGGGAGGAAAGATGCAAGAAAGTGGAAACAGTGCTAGTCTTCTTCGTAATATAAGCTGGCAAGAAGGAAAGTGAGGGAATGAGTGAGAAGAAAAAGGACCAGGATCACATAATAAATCTTAGTAACTGACTCCTTCATTTTGCTTTACCATTAATAGCAGGATCTCAATAAAAAGAGGTAATATTTTCTCTTCAACATTTATTTAGAATGTTATTATACTGGTGGAATTTATTGAAATCTTACTGTTACTTTTTTTTTTAATCCTCACCCAAGGACATTTTTGCATTTATCTTCAGACAGAGCGGGAGGGAAAGAGAGAAACATCGATGTGAGAGAGAGACATCAACTGGCTGCCACTCACATGACTCCAACCGGGTCCGGGGACAAACTGCAACCGAGGTACATGCCCTTAGCGGGAACCGAACCTGGGACTCCCTGGTCCGAGGATGAATGCTCTAACTGCTGAGCCAAACCGGCCAGGACACTGTTACATTTTTAAAAATAATTAAATCTTGATAATTTCTTAGAGCAATTTATTCATTTTTCGCTATGTACTTGGAATTTAAAAAGGCAATTGAGACTTCCGGTCAAGATGGCAGCGTAGGTGAATGCAGTATCGCATCCTCCCACAACCACATCAAAATTACAACTACAGAACAACCATCATTCAAAACCACCTAAAATCAAACTGAATGAAAGTCCTACAACTATGAAATTAAAGAAGAAGCCACAGGGAGACTGGTAGGAGGGGCGGAGGCACCAACGGGCTGGTCCCACACCCACGAGTGGCAGATAAAAATCAGAATACCTCGGCTGTGAAGGTCCTCCCTGAGGAGTGAGGGGTCCCTGTCCCACACCAGGCGCCCAGCTTAGGGTTCCAGTGTCAGGAAGAGAAGTCATCACTTCTGCCTGTAAAACCCAGCAGGAACTGAGGCCGAGGGAGGCCCAGGCTGCTGAAGCCAAAGGCAGCGCCTCTTAAAGGGACCGCTCACGGACTTACTCCCTCAGAGCTCCACCATGGGGAAGGCAGCTCAAAAGGCACCAGAGACATATGGGCAAGAACTGAGTTGTTTGGCATTGGGGGTAGGGCTGGAGATACAGTTTTCTCCTGGACAGACGTGCTGTCAGAAGCCTTTGTTCCTTTGGTGAGCCCTTCCCCAACAGGGCAGGCGGAGGGCCGCCATATCTGGGAATCCAGCAACCTGGGTCACACTATTTGCCCCGCCCTGGTGATTCCCTGAGGCCCTGCCCCACCCAACTTTCAGGACCATCCAAGCCCTTACTGGTTGCTTTACCATAGGATTGGCTTGTCTTAGATCCTGCTTCAGATTTTCCTAAATTCTCTCAAACAAGCAGCATCTGGTCTCAGTGAGCCCCATACCTCTTGTTAAGTGGTCCCAGGCCTGGCACTAGAAGCAGCCAGCCTTGGTTCACAATGTGGCTTTTCCTGGGCACCTCTAAGCCCAGCACAAGAAGCAGCCATCTGCAGACCAATTTGTAGTTTATGCCTGGTGGCCCTGGGTAGAACACAGGCAGTGGCTGACCTGGCCCCAGAGCCAGCACACCCAGTGGACCACTTCAGAACACTGCAAAGCACCACTGCCCAACCACCTCCACAAATGACATACTCAGGAATGGACTCAGTGGGTACCAGAGCCCTGCTGAAGTAAGTCTTGCTCTGTGTGGTGGGCCCCTGCACACCTGATCATTCAAGCAATCAAGACTCAATTACAAGAGAAGGATGTAAAGTCCACATGAGGGGTGCACCTCGAGGGCCTAGCTAACAGACCAGGGAGGCTGTGCCACTGGACCCTACAGGACACCTACTATAATAGGCCACCCTATGAAGCCCAGGAGACACAGCAACTCTACCTAATACATAGAAACAAACACAGGAAGACAGCCAAAACGAGGAGACAAAGAAACATGTCCCAAATGAAAGAACAAAACAAAACTCCAGGAAAAGAACTAAACAGAGATAAGCAATCTAACAGACGCAAAGTTCAAAACACTGCTCATAAGGATGCTCAAGAACTTAGTGAAGGCCTCAAGAGTGTAAAAAACGACCAGTCAGAAATGAAGGAGACACTAACTGAAATAAAGAATAATTTACAGCCCTGGCCAGTTTGGCTCAGAGGTTAGAGCATCAGCCTCAGACCCAAGAGTCCTGGGTTAGGTTCCCACTAAGGGCACGTACTTCGGTTGCAGTTTGTCCCCAGCCCCGGTTGGGGTCAGGTGGGTGGCAACCAGTCGATGTGTCTCTCTCACATTGATGTTTCTCTCTCTTTCTTCACCCCTCTCTCCCTCCCTCTCTATCTGAAGATAAATGCAAAAAATGTCCTTGGGTGAGGATAAAAAAAACATAATAATTTACAGAGATTCAATACTAGAGTAGGTAAAGCCAAGAGACAAATCATCGATTTGGAATATAAGGAAGCAAAAAACACCCAATCAGAACAGCAGAAAGAAAAAAGAATTTAAAAAAATGAGGATATTGTAAGGAGCCTCTGGGACAACTTCAAGCATACCAACATTCGCATCATGGGGGTGCCAGAAGGAGAAGAGAGCGAGCAAGAAATTGAAAACCTATTTGAAACAATAATGACAGAAAAATTCCCTAACTTGGTGAAGGAAATAGACATACAAGTCCAAGAAGCACAGGGAGTCCCAAACAAGATGAACCCCAAGAGGCCCACACCAAGACACATCATCATCAAAATGCAAAAGGTTCAAGACAAAGAGAGAATCTTAAAAGCAGCAAGAGAAAAGCAGTTAGTTACCTACAATGGAGCTCCCATAAGACTGTCAGCTGATTTCTCAAAAGAAACTTTGCAGGCTAGAAGGGAATGGCAAGAAATATTCAGAGTGATGAAAAGCAAGAACCTACCACCAAGATTACTCTATCCTGCAAAGTTATCATTTAGAATCAATGGACATATAAAGGTTTCCCAGACAAGAAAAAGCTAAAGGAGTTCATCACCACCAAACCATTATTATATGAAATGTTGAAGGGTCTACTTGAAGAAAAAGAAGATCAAAAATATGAACAAACAAAATGGCAATACATATCTATTGACAATTGAATCTACAAATAAAATGAACAAGCAGAACAGAAATATTCTCATAGATATAGAGAACATTTTGTTGGTTGCCAGATGGGAGAGGGGTTAAGGGAATGGGTGAAAAAGGTGAAGGGATTAAGAAGTACAAATTAGTTGTTAGACCGACAAACCTCAAAGGGAAGGGGGGTGTGGGGGTGGGAAGAAATAAACCAAAAAACTTATATGCATATATGCATAACCAATGGACACAGACAACAGTGTGGGGAATGGCAGGAGGGGGGTGGGAGCAGGGAAGAGGCGGTCAATAGGGGAAAAAGGAGGAACATCTGTAATACATTCAACAATAAAGATGTTAAAAAAAAAAAAAAAAAAAAAAGGCACCCTGGCCAGTTTGGCTCAGCGGTTAGAGCGTCGGCCTGCGGTCCAGAGAGACCCGGGTTCAGTTCCTGCTAAGGGCACGTACCTCGGTTGCAGTTTGTCCCCAGCCCTGGTTGGGTCGTGTGGGAGGCAGCCACTCGATGTGTCCCTTTCACATCGATGTTTCTCTCTCTCTCTCTTCATCTCTCTCCTTCCCACTCTATCTGAACAAAAAATGGAAAAATTTCCTCAGGTGAGGATAAAAAAAAAAAAAGGCAATTGATTTCATGAGATCCTAGGCTGTACCAACTGTAAATAATTTAAAACATTTTAATTATGGAAAATTTCAAATGCATACAAAAGTAGAGCGTAGTGTAATGAATCCACATGTTTCAATAATTATAACATTCTTCTGTTCTTCATCTTTTTCCTGGAGTATTTTATAGGAAATCCAAGGCATCATAACATTTCACCTGTAAATATTTGGTATGTATTACCAAGAGATAAGGACTTAAAAAGGAAAGAACCTGACTGGTGTGGCTCAGCGGATTGAGCATTGTCCTATGGACTGAGAGGTCCTGGTTCGATTCCCAGTCAGGGGACATGCCTGGGTTGTGGGTTTGATCCCCTGTAGGGTGTGTGCAGGAGGTAGCTGATTGATATTTCTCTCTCTCATCGATCTTTCTATCCCTCTCTCCCTTCTTCTCTATCTAAAAATCAATAAAAAAAGAAAAGAAGGGGAGAGAGAGAAACATAACCACAATAGCATCATCACACTTAACAAAATTAACAATACCTTAATAGAATTTAATATCTAGTCCAAGTTTAATTTTCTCTGTCTCAAAGGTGTCTTTTTATAATTGGCTATAATAAAACCTTGTATCAAATTTGTCTGAGACATAGTATCTCTCAACAAATATTTGACACCTACTATGTGTCAGATACTATGTTCTAGGCAGGCAATGGGGTCTATAGTGACAAATACTGTACTACTCCACCTCTATGAAAACAGATGATTAACTGACTACCCCAGATCAGGTGCCTCAAGAGACAATGATCAGTGGGACTTTCAGGAAAAGATCCAAACTTGTAAGAGCTCTTCAAAGATCCAAATGGTTGTGGGGCCTTCCTGTTGGCAGAGCTCTGAACTCAGGTAGAAGCCTCTTCTGTAACTCTCTTGCTACCCTGTGGTGCACTGCCAAACAGTAGGTGTAAATAATAGTCTAAATAATTATTCATCATCTCCTATATAAAATTTACTGCACTTAGTACTGTAAAGACTTTCAAGGTAGAAGGATGAGAAGATCCCTGTTCAAGGAAGGAACTTAACTTTTTAAGTACAGAAGATAATATACATACATAAATAACCAGAATACAAGGTGGAAGCCTGCAAGTGGTCAGAGACAGTACTTGAAATTAAACTGTTTAAAAGCACAGAGGGCTCCTGGGATTACTGGGGTAGCGGACCTGTGGCTAAGGAAATGAAGAGGAGCAGACAGGGCAGCAAGTCAGTGATGACAGTTCAGTCTTCCTGTGACAGAGAGGAGGGGAATTGCAGGGCTGGGTGAAAAGGTTAAGGGATTAATAAGCAAAAAACAAAACAAAACTCATAGACACAGACAACAGTATGGTGATTACCAGAGGTAAAGGGAGTGACGGGAGATAGAAGAGTGTATAGGGGGGATAAATGATGATGGAAGCAGACTTGATTTGGGGTGGTGAACACAATACAATATACAAATTATGTATTATAGAACTGTACACCTGAAACCTATATACTTTTATCAATCAAAGTCACCCCAATAAATTCAATACAAAGAAAAAAAGGAATAATTGGAAATTATTCATGCAGATAAAGACAGAGGGAGAAGGGGATCTGAGGCCAAAGGAGCAAAATTAGCAAAGGCACCAAGTGTTCAGGGACCCGTCCAGTTTGGATGCAGTCCTGGATAAAAGATTCTAGCCAGACTGCAAAAAGCCTAAGAGATTTAAGCTAAGGTATCAGATTTTGGTTATGAAGTACTGAGGAACCATTAAACATCAAAGCTCAGCCCAGCAGGTGTTGCTCAGTGGTTGAACGTCAACCCATGCACCAGGAGGTCGCCGGTTTGATTCCTGGTCAGGGCACATGCCCAGGTTGTGGGCCAAATCCCCAGTGGGGGGGCATGCAGGAGGTGGCCAATCAATATTCTCTCTCATCGATGTTTCTATCTCTCTCTCTCCCTCTAAAATCAATAAAGAAAAAATAAAATAAAAAAAATAAAATAAAAATAAACATCAAAGCTCAGAAATATCTCCAAAGACACTCCTTTATCATTCAGCCCCAGACACCTGGGCACTGATTATTTTGTTTAAACCACTTAAAAGCCCTAAGAACACATCTCTAGAGTATAGCATTACATGGGAAAACTCCACTAGAATCTAATATAGAGCCCCAATCCCAAACTGAATCTCCACATTTTCCCAACATTTTGCAGCCTCACAGTCAAAGACCATACTGATTTGGAAACACTACCACAATAGTGATCAATTAATGAACGATCATTCCAGGTCAAGGCTGAGTTATAAAAATGTGTCCACGGAGGTGGTCCTCTAAAAACCATCCTTTCTTCCAGGTCCTCCAATAAAGTAGCAAGAGATTTTGGGTGCTATTACAATTTACATAAGTGTTACTGTTTTGAATTTTCCAGAAACCAAGGCAGTTATTTCCGCGACTGCCTAACAAATAATCGGCATTAGAGCCAGCGTTCCTTGAGCCCTCTGGTCCTGCATTTAGTAATCGATGCCCCAGGAAGTATCACAGATACTTCCAATAAAACCAAAGCAAACAAACCCTTTTGAAGCCGAGACCTATGGGAGCCCCAGAAAAGTTAGGAAGAGTTAAAGAGAGACTCGCGAACCATATCTACCCCTCCACACCCCCATCGTCCCTTCCCACCGCCTCTCCCTAAGGCCCCTCAGCCTACCCCAACCGCTCCCGTTCTGCGCCACCGGCTCCGTACCCTCAGGTTAGCCCGAAGGCCCAGACTCTTGGCCAAGTTCTGCAGGTCACTGTACTTGAAGGAGTCCAGCTCCTCCAGGGAGGGGACGGTCATCACGATGTGCAATCCAGACAACCAGGCAAAGTACCTTCCAACCTCCGCTGCGCGGTTCAAAACTCTGGCGCCAGTGTGAGCGTTGACCAAACCAAGCTTTATAGACAGTTTAAATAAAAAATGCTGCACTTCCATTGGTTAAAATTGTCTCGCAGGCGGGGTTTCCTGGCATTGACCAATGGAAAGGCTGATGCCCCTAATCAAACGCACGTTCTACCACACCCCTCACCAAGGCTGAGGAGCCTGAGGGCGTGTCCAGGCAATGAGTGCGCTGCAGGGCCCCGGGCTCACGGTGTCCAATGAAGACGCAGGACCCGTGCTTGGGGCGGGGCCTGGTGCGTTTTCGAAATCCTGGCGGCGGCTGCAGGAAGATGGCTGCTCGGCCTAGGCGGCGTCGCTCTTGTCATACAAAGCTGTGGAAGGGTGGCTTTTGTGATGGCACTAAGACAACTGACGAACCTTCTTTTACGACTTCCATGGAGTGGGACACGCAGGTGGTGAAGGGGTCCTCTCCGCTAGGCCCCGCAGGGCTGGGGACGGAGGAGCCGTCATCCGGCCCGCAGCTGCCGTCGTGGCTGCAGCCCGAGAGGTGCGTCGTGTTCCAGTGCGCGCACTGCCACGCCGTGCTCGCTGACTCGGTGCACCTCGCCTGGGACCTCTCGCGGTCCCTCGGAGCCGTTGTCTTCTCCAGTGAGTGCGGGCGTCGTCTGGGGAAGGCGGAGAAGGGGTGGCAGAGAGCCGGCTGGGGAAGAAAACGGGATTAAGATCTGGAAATGAACCCTTTGCCAAGGATGGGGGCAACTTTTTATTTTTGAGGACGTGATGAGTCTGCCTGGAGCTGGTAGGTTTTTTCCTTTCAAGGCCTCACAGGTACTCGTCTGACCCGGTTTTTTGTTTTTGTTTTTTCCTTCATAGGGGTTACAAATAACGTGGTTTTGGAAGCTCCCTTTCTAGTTGGCATTGAAGGTTTACTCAAAGGCAGGTACGTACTGAGATTCCTGATCAGTCTCCAGTTCCTGACAGTGATAATGAGGAGCGATCTTGCTTGCGCTGGAGGAAAAGTTGATTCCATCCATACAGTGTATTGGAAGTATGCGCCTTTTACCTGTTTCAGTCTTCTAGGAACTTGCTGCGTTATGATGACTGGAAAAGTTGTATTTGTGTGTAGATTTTAAGATCTTTGTGTGTAGATTTTAAGATCTATCCCTAGTGGCTTGTACAAGTGAAGCTAAGAAAGGTATATGTATCTAGTAGAGGAAAAGGGAGAAAATTATATTTTGGTGTTTTGTGAGGATAACTTACTAGAAACCACAATCCTTTGAAATAACTAGGACTTTTAAGTTTGCATTTTACCTGGTTTGTAATAATCAATGGCAGGATTAATTCTGCTGTAATGCAGGAAACAGGGGAGGGGTTGAATGTTATGTAAGTGAATACAGTAGTCTGCCCTCCTTATCCTAGGTTTCACTTTCCACAGTTTCAGTTACCCGCAGTCAAGCACAGTCTGGAAATATTAAATGAAAAATTCCAGAAATAATAAGTTTTAAATTGTGCATCATTCTGAATAGCATGGTGAAAATCTCACAATGTCCTGCCCTTAGTGCAGTGTATCTATGTTGTATATACCAACTCATTGGTAGTTATTTACTAGCTGGCTTGATTATCAGATCAGCTGTCACGGTGTCAGTGCTTGTGTTCAAGTAACCTTTATTTTTTAATAATGGCCCCAAAGTGCAAGAGTAGTGATGCTGGCTATTCAGATATGTCAAAGAGAAGCCATAAAGTGTATGTAAATATAGGAATAAACATAATATATATAGGGTTCAGTGCTATCCATGGTTTCAGGCATCCACTGGGGGTGCTGGAATGTATCCATTGAGGATAAGGGGGTACTGTTATACTGCCTAGTAAACTTTGCATCTTGCCTGTACTTTGATTTACAAGTAACAACAGAGTACTCAGTGAATTTAGTATTACAAGGTTCCTCAATTTTGAGTGTTGGCTTTAACAGCAAGACAATTCATTCCGACCAGTTTGATTCAGTTTTAGGGTTTAAGTATAGGAATTCTTAGTTGCTTTAGTTAGTAATCAGGAAGAGTTTTGTTGCTCCTCTTCCCACCCAAAGGCAATAGAGGGAAGGAGTGGTAGCCTGCTTGGAACTGGATCATGTGGGGCCAGAGGTAGAAACTCTCTGAATATCATTTTAGAAAGGAGGCTAATGCATCTAGACTCATGCTGTCCAGTGCTGTAACCACTAGCCACATCTAGCAATTGAGCACTGTGGCCATTCTAAGCTGAGATATGCTGTGAGTGCAAAATACATACTAGATTTTGAACACTTGGTACAAAAAAAATAATTTAGAAATTTTGTGTTCAGCCCTGGCCGGTTTGGTTCAGCGATTAGAGTGTCGGCCCACGGACCAGAGAGTCCCGGGTTCGGTTCCCACTAAGGGCACGTACCTCGGTTACAGTTTGTCCCCGGCCCTGGTTGGGGTCGTGTAGGTGGCAACCACTCAATGTGTCTCTCTCACATCGATGTTTTTCTCTTCCTCCCTCTGTCCCTCCCGCTCTATCTGAAAATAAAATGCAAAAATGTCCTTGAGGTGAGAATTTAAAAAATATATATATATTGTGTTCAAATTATATATATATATATATATATATATATTTTTTTTTTTTTTTAATCCTCACCCAAGATTTTTCTCTTTATCATTGGATAGAATGGGAGGGAGGGAGGGAGAGAGAGAGAGGGAAAGAGAGAAACATCAATGTGAGAGAGAGACATTGACTGGCTGCCTCCAGCACCACTGACCAGGGCCAGAGATGAACCGCAACCAAGGTATGTGCCCTTGACTGGAATGGAACCCTCGACTCATTGGTCCACGGGCTAAGGCTCTAACCACTGAGCAAAACTGGCCAGGGCTCAAATTATATTTTTTATATATTGGATAGCATAAAATATATTACTAATTCCACCTGTTTCTTTACATTTTTTTAACAAAACTAAGAATTTAAATTGTATATGTGGCTCACATATTTCTGTTGAACAGTACTAATTTAGATGGCTTATAAGACACTGGAGGGAAGGAACCATGTTTTGGGGTATTTTTGGAATAAGGGGAGCCATGGGACTTGGCTTATGCAGCTATGGAGGATAAGAAGTCTCAAGAGCTGTAGTTGGCAAGCGAGAGCCATTGGTTCAATTCTAGTCCAAGTAGGGGACCTGGCCCTGAGTGAGTCTGCCTAGGGCCCGCTGATAGTGTATGGGTTCTTGACTTGGTGCAGGAAAGATTTCACAATATGAGTCTAAGTGATTATTACAGGACTTTTTTTTATATATATATTTTTCTTTATTGATTTTATTTTATTTTATTTAAAAAATTTTTCTTTATTGACTTTAGAGAGATAGAAACATCGATGAGAGAGAACATCTATTGACCGCCTCTTGCACGCCCCCTACTGGAGATCTAGTCTGAAACCTGGGCATGTGCCCTAGCCAGGAATCGAACCAGCAACCTCTTGCTGCATGGGTCGATGCTCAACCACTGAGCCACACTGGCCGGGCTACAAGATGTTTTGTTTTTTGTTTTTGTTTTCTTTAAAAAAATTTTTTTTCTTTATTGATATTTTTTTTCTTTATTGATTTTTAGAGAGAGAGAGGAAGGGAGAGGGAGAGAGAGATAGAAACATTGATGAGAGAGAACATCAATTGGCCGCCTCCTGCATGCCCCCCACTGGGGATTGGGCCCACAACCTGGGCATGTGCCCTGACTGGGATTCAAACTGGCGACCTCTTGGTGCTTGGGTCAACACTCAACCACTGAGCCAAACCGGCCATTGCTAGGGTGTAATTATATTAAAATGTGAGTTAACCTTTCTTCAGTGTGATGTTCCTGTTATAGCATAGTTTTTAAGAATGCTTCCAGACACTGGTTATTTTGTATTTGTTCTCAGATTTTCTTTCTTACCCATATTCTGTTTTTTGCCCCGCAGCACCTACAACCTTTTATTCTGTAGTTCCTGTGGGATTCCCATTGGTTTCCATCTGTATTCTACTCATGCTGCCCTGGCTGCCTTGAAAGGTCATTTCTGCCTTTCCAGTGATAAAATGGTGTGGTGAGTAGACTTAGTCTTTTTTTTTTGGGGGGGGGGGGTGTTGATCCTCTCCTCGGGATATTTTTCCATTGATTTTTAGATAGAATGGGAGGGAAGGAGGGAGGAGGAGCGAGAGAAAGAAACATCGATGTGAGAGACAACACATCGATTGGTTGCCTCCCACACAACCCAGACTGGAGCTGGGGATCGAACCTACAAACCAGGTATGTGCCCTTGACCGGGAATCTAACCCAATACCCTTTGGTCTGAGGGTCAACACTTTAAGGCAAACCAGCCAGGGTGAGATTGATAGTCTGTGTTTTTTGAAAAAATATTTTTATTGAGTTTTAGAGAGAGAGAGAAACATTGATGTGAGATCTAAGCATCAATCGGCTGCCTCATGTACGCCCCCTACCGGTGATTGAGCCTGCAACCCTGGACTTATGCCCTCAAGGGGAATCTAATCGGAAACCCTTCGGTACACAGGACAAAACCCATCTAACTGAGCCACACTGGCCAGGGTGACTTAGCTATTCTTTTTTTTTTTTTGGTACGTGCCCCTAGCAGGAACCGAACCTGGGACTGTGATCCGCAGGCCGATGCTCCAAACGCTGAGCCAAACCGGCCAGGGCTCTTTATTGCTTTTAGAGAGAAAGGAAGGAAGAGGGAGAGAGAGATAGAGACATCAATTGGCTGCCTCCTGCATGCCCCCCACTGGGGATCGGGCCCACAACCTGGGCATGGACTCTGACCAGGAATTGAACTGGCGACCTCTTGGTGCATGGGTCGATGCTCAACCACTGAGCCACACTGGCCGGGCAGCTATTCTTTTTTTTAAATCCTCACTTGAGGATATTTTTCCATTTATCTTCAGATAGAGTGGGAGAGAGAGAGAGAGAGAGATCAATGGACCGAACCACAACCAAGGTACATGCCCTTGACTGGAATGGAACCCTCGACTCTTTGGTCCGAGGTCCAACCCTCTGACCACTGAGCCAAACCAACCCGGGCAGACTTAGCTATTCTTTATCAAATAAATTTTATTATTTTTATTTATTTATTTATGTTTTTAATCCTCACCTGAGGACATTTTTCCATTTTTTTTTGTTCAGATAGAGTAGGAGGGAGGGAGAGAGAGAGAGAGAGAGAGAGAGAGAGAGAGAGAGAGAAACATCGACGTGAAAGGGACACATTGAATGGCTGCCTCCCGCACGACCCCAACCAGGGCCAGGGACGAATCACAACCAAGGTGTGTGCCCTTGACCAGAATTGAACCCGCAACTCATTGGTCCACCAACCAACACTTTAACTGCTGAGCCAAACTGGCCAGGGCTATCAAATAAATTTTAAAAGATCTTCCAGAAAAGGCAGAATGTTCGTACCAAAGAAGACACTGAAGCCAGTCACTGTCTCTTACAAAACAGATGGCAGTGGGATCAAAATATAGTCATTTTGCCCTGGCCGGTTTGGCTCAGCGGTTAGAGCACTGGCCCACAGACCAGAGAGGACCTGGTTCGGTTCCCGCTAAGGGCACGTGCCTCGGTTGCGGTTTGTCCCTGGCCCTGGTTGGGGTTGTGTGGGTGGCAGCCGCTCGATGTGTCTCTCTCACATCGATGTTTCTCTCTCTTCCTCCCTCTCTCCCTCCTGCTATATCTGAAGATAAATGCAAAAATGTCCTTGGGTGAGGATAAAAACATATATATAGTCATTTTAACTCTCTCTGTCCCTCTCTTCCTCTCTCTACTATCAGTTTTATTTATGTATTTATTAATTTTTTTAAAATATGTTTTTATTGATTTTTAGAGAGAGAAGGGAGAGAGAGAGAAACATCAATGAGAGAGACACATTGATTAGCTGCCTCCTGCACACCCCTAAGGGGGATTGAGCCCACAACCCGGGCATGTGCTCTGACTGGGAATCAAACCAGTGATCTCTTGGTCCATTGGTCAACACTCAACCACTGAGCCACATCGGTTGGGCTCTCTACCATCAATTTAAATAAATAAATAAAAAGTCCTGGCCTATGTGGCTCAGTCAGCTGGAGTGTCGTCCTATACATCAAAAGGTGAAGGGTGCGATTCCTGTTCAGGGCACATACCCAGGTTGCGCGTTTAATCCCCGGGCAGGGTGCTTATGTGAGACAACTGATTGATGTTTCTCACATCAGTGTTTCTCTCACTCTCTCTTTCACCCCTTCCCTTTCTTTCTCTCTAAGATCAACTAAAAAATACATATATAGTCATTTTAGATGTCTTGTAATCATACCAGGTCTTAATAATAATATAATGGAATAGAGAAAATATTCTTTAATTACAGAAACTTTTGGAAGTAAGCTTTTGTAAAATAATGTGTGATACCACTCCCAGGTGATAGGATCAAGAATGGATACTTGACCCAAGCTAAACCAGCCAGTCTGGCTTTCTACCCAAGGTATTTGAAATTAGGACCCAGAGACATTGGTCATTTGCAGGTGGGACTGGTGCTGAAGCTGGGAAGTGAAAGCTCTAGTTTAGGATAGCTGTTTTCTACATTATGCGTGTAGCTACAGAGAAATCTTGTCTGCAGCAAAAGACACAAAGCAGATACACAAAGAAAAATGACCATGTGGCCTCAGAGACTGAATAAGTACCCTGCTCATGAATGACTTTGAATACTTCTTTATCTTCCTAACAAATTTACTTATTAGTTAAGCTTTTTTATTACAACAAACTGAAACATCCATCAAAGTCTTTCTTGCCCTGGCTGGGTAGCTCAGTTGGTCAATCCCTATTCAGGGCACATACAAGAGTCAACCAATGAATGCATAAATAGGTGGAACAACAAATCGATGTTTCTCTCTCTCTCTCTCAAAATCAGTAGATTTTTAAAAAATGTCTTTTCTTGATCCTAAAAACAAAAACTGCCACTGATGACCTAGTTTGTGCCAGACATTATGTTTACTTCACTAATTTTGTAATATAAGAAAATGGCCTCAAAGAGGTAGAGCAGCTGAGATTTGAATCCATGTCTTAACTCCAAAGCTTATTTTTCTTTCATGAAACAAAGTTTCCTTTTTCTCATTTAATATGCTTAGATAGGTATTTCTAGGTGAGTTATGGATGACTAGGCAGTAAACTCATAAACAAAGCCCATCTTTACCATGAGGTTGGTCAGTTTGCATTAGGTGTATCATTTGTTCTTCAATACAGATTTTCAAAAGGAAACATATACTTGAGACATACTTCAATTTCTACTTTCTTCTTACATAATTTCTATTTAGAATTAAGTTTAAACGGGGAATAAAAGTATCTCTAATTGTGTGCAAATAGTAACCTCTTATTTTATTTATTTATTTATTTTTAACCCTCACCTGAGGATATTTTTCCACTTATTTTCAGACAGAGTTGGAGGGAGGGAGGGGGAGAGAGAGAGAGAGAGGGAGAAACATTGACTGGCTGCCTCCCGCACTACCCCAGCCAGGGCCTGGGACGAACTGCAACCGAGGTATGTGCCCTTGACCAGAATCAAACCCACGACTCATTGGTCCACAGGCTGATGCTCTAACCACTGAGCCAAACTGGCCAGTGCTAACCTCTTCTTGTTTTTTTTTTATCCTCACCCGAGGACATTTTTCCATTTTTTGTTCAAATAGAGTGGGAGGGAGAGAGAGGAAGAGATAGAGAGAGAGAAACAGATGTGAAAGGGACACATCGAGTGGCTGCCTCCTGCATGACCCAACCAGGGCCAGGGACAAACTGCAACCGAGGTATATGCCCTTAGCGGAACCGAACCCGGGTCTCTCTGGACCGCAGGCTGATGCTCTAACCACTGAGCAAAACTGGCCAGGACTAACCTCTTTTTTTTTTTATTGATTTTAGAGAGAGAAAGGGAGAGGGAGAGAAAGATAGAAACATCAATTGGCCGCCTCCTGCATGCCCCTCCACTGGGGATTTGGCCCACAACCTGGGCATGTGCCCTGACCGGGAATCGAACTGGCAACCTCTTGGTGCATGGGTCGACACTCAACCAGTGAGCCACACTGGCCGGGCTAACCTCTTATTTTTTTATAAATAGTTATAAGTAATTGTTTCAGCAGAGCTGTCATTGAGTTTTACTTAGGGGAAGTAAACTTTTAGTAACAAAAAATTTTAATATAAATTTGAAAAGCATTATGGGATTCTAAATAATTTTTTAATCTTTAGAATAACTTGGACTCAAAGGTCAGTATATTCTTTTTGATTAAGTAGAAATTAGGAAAGTTTAGGTAGCATAAGTCTGGGAAGATAATAAATCTATATCTTTGAATCAGAATGAATTTGGTTGCCAGTCATAGAAAACCTGACTACAGTGGCTTTAACAAGTAAGGGGAGGGGCAGTTGGCCACTCCAGGAATTTTCTAGTGGTTCAGCTGTGACAGGGCTCTGGGTCATCATCTCTAGTTCTCATGGCCTTTTCCTTTTGGATGCAAGGTGGCTGCTGCAACTATAAGCATTATATCCATAGATAGTTGCATCCCCACCTGGAAGGAAAAGGGATGGGAAGTATGGAAATACAGGGAATGGTCTTTTATGAGTAAAATAATTAATTATTGGCTAGAACTATGTCACATGGTCACCTCAGCTAGGAAAGCAAGTATATGACAATAGGGAATAAGATTGCCACAGTTGGCTTAGAATAGTTATGGTTCATCTCCTAGGACTAGGTAGACTGCTGCCCTAAACAAAATCTTGGTTCTGTTAACAACAAAGAATAGGAATGGCTTCTGGGTACGCATCCAACAGTTATTTCTCATAATGTGATTAATTTTCTTCTAACTGTGCTACAGGACTTGCTGGTAGAGTGTGAAGCTTATACTTATCACAGTTATTCATATGTCCCTGGTTTATGTCTAGTTTCTCCTGGGTTAATTTTGTCTCATATATTCCTGGTTGGCAAGGGGTGGGATGAGGAACTGAGTCTCTCTGATGAATTGTTAATTGAGAATTTGTTTTTCCTACCAAATACATTATGAGTCTTGAAATGGAAATCAGTAAGAAGGCAGTATTTGCTTGATAGATACTGCTTTAGAGGGCAAGTTTGTTTGGTTCATTGATAATCTTAACTGGTATAGTACTAATATTGTCTCTATTTTCTATCTAGCTATCTCTTAAAAACAAAAGCCATCGTAAATGCATCCGAGATGGATATTAATAACATGCCTCTTCCAGAAAAAGTTGCAGAGGTAACATTTCATGATTGTTGTGTTTCCTTTAATCTAGACTACTCCTGATCATTTGTACCAATGAACTTGGGAGAGATGAAATGATGGGATAGTCCCAACAGCTTTTTTCAATTGATTTTTTTTTTTTCCTACCGAGTCAGGAAAGGAGAGACAAAGACTTTGACACATTGATGTTTGAGAGAGACATTGATCGGCTGCCTCCCACATGCATCCTGACCGGGGATCAAACCTGCAACTCAGATACTGTACATGCCCTGACTGGGAATCGAACCTGCGACCTTCTGGTGCATGGGACGATGCTCAAAACAACTGCACCACATGGGCCATGGTGACCAACCATTTTTGTTTATTTATTTATTTTTTTAATCTTCACCTGAGGATATGTTTTTATTGATTTGAGCGAGAGAGAAAAATATCAATGTGCGAGAGACACATCAATCGGTTGCCTCCCCTATGCACCAGGACCTGGGATTGAACCTGCAACCTGGGTATGTTGCCCTGACCAGGAATGGAACCCACCATCTGTGGTGCAGGGGACGATACTCCAAACAGCTGAGCCGTTGGCCAGGGTGGGTCTTGTTTTCTTATCCATTCAGCCACCCTGTCTTTTGATTGGAGCATTTAATCATTTACATTTGAAGTAATTATTGATAGGTGCCATTTTATTACTGATTTTTCTTTTCCCCCTTAAAGAAGTCCCTTTAACGTTTCTTGTAATAATGGTTTGGTGGTGATGAACTCCTTTAGCTTTTTCGTGTTTGGGAGGAACTGACTTTACTTTGAGACAGTGTGTGGGGATGTTCAAGTCTAAGGGTACTGCCCAAAACAATGGAGATTTTGGTGGTAAGCAATTAAAAGGAAGCTGTTGGTTCCATGAGAGCAAGAAGCTAAACCTTAGACTAGTTTATGAGAAAATCAGGGAAATAGCTAAGAGCAGCTTCCGGGAATTGGAACAAAAAAGGACTGGCTTTGCCCTGGCCAGTTTGCAGTTTGGCTCAGTGGTTAGAGCATCAGCCTGTGGACCAAAGCGTCATGTACCATGGGCATGTACCTTGGTTGCGGTTCATCCCCGGCCCTGGTTGAGGTTGTGCGAGAAGCAACCAGTCGATGTCTCTCCCCCACATTGATGTTTCTCTCTCTCTCTCTCTCTTTCTCTCTCTCTCTCTCTCTCTCTCTTCCTCTCTTCCTCCCTCTCTCTCCCCCCCTCCCACTCTTTCTGAAGATATTTGAGAAAATATCCTCAGGTGAGGATTAAAAAAACAAACAAAAAAAAGGACTGGCTTGAATAAAGACTATCCCTATAAAGTGTCTGGTTTTAATTGGATTAGACTGTGGAGCAAGTTATGTCCCAGGGCATTGTTAAAAACAATAGAGCAATCAACCAGCAGTTAGTGGAGGCTAACAGCTGGATGTGATTCTAATGGAGGCCGACTGCTACAAAGAGGTCAGGGAAAGAGACAAAGAGCCCTGCCAAAACCAGTCCTTCCAAGGTGACTGCACATGCCCAAGGCTATTTCTTCTGAGGTGTGACCAGAGGCTGCACACTGAGGAAAACTGGCATCAATAAAATAGTCTAGCCAACTCATTAAACAGATAAACCACCACCAGAAGAAGGGGTGTGTGTCGTATTTAGTATCCAGAGTTGCTATAATATATTATCTAAACTGTCCAGTTTCAATAAAAAATTAGGAGACACATAAAGAAAAGTATGACCCATATACAGGGTAAAAAGCATCATCAGAAACTGCCTTTTAAAGGGCCCAAATATTAGACTTAGAAGACATAGCCTTCAAAGCAGCTATTATAAATATGTCCAAAAAACTAAAAACTATGCTTAAAGAAGTAAAGAAAAGGTATGACAGTGTCTCATCAAATAGAGGCTATCCCTAAAGAGAGAGAAATTATAAAAAAGAACCAAATAAAAATTCTGTGAGTTGAAAAATACAATAACTGAAATGAAAGAGTCACTAGAAGGGCTCAACAGATTTGAACTGGCCAAAGAAAGAATAAGCAAACTTGAAGATATAGATTGATGACCTCATGCAATCTGAAGAGAAGAAGGGAAAAAAAAAAAAATGAACTGAGCCCAAGAGACCTGCTGGATACATCAAGCACACCTAAATATGCTTTGGTATTGGGAATACAAAAAAGAGAGGAGAGAAAGAAGTAGAAAAATCCAGGAAATGTTGTTGAAAACTTTTTAGGTTTGATGAAAAACATTAACCTCAACAAGTTCAGGAAAGGTAAGTGCAGAGAGGTATAGACCTCAGCATATAGTAAAAATGTTGGAATATAGACAAAGGAAAATGTCTTGAAAGCAAAAGAAAAATGATACATCACATCCAAGAGCACCCCAATAAGATTAACAGGCCCTAGAATTACCTGTTTAAGCAAAATTTTCTAATCAATTTTGTATATTGTTGTATTTTGAATAATAAAAAGTACCTTTAGTGTACTGTGCAAATTATGGAGATAAGATTTTTGTCTGTTTATGAGTCTAAGAACATGCTGTATGCTGAGTAACACCACTCAATTTGGTTCTAGATACAACTACTCTAACGTGAAAGAACTTGAAAATTATCAAATTGCAACAAACATCTCTGAAGACTGTTAGTAGAATATTAAAGGCATTTTTTTACTATAAGCAGAGTTAGAAAAAAGAGATATATTCTTGCCACTAGAAAAAGAGAGGAAAACTAGTTGATGCTTCTGTCTCTCTTACCCACTTTATTCTTGTCTTCCTTCCCAATTCTTGGAGTTTAAACCTGGTGATAGAGGTAGGAAGGAGGGAGACAGAGGCAGTGATGCTCAGCAATGACTGGTTGGTTGGTTTGTTTTCTTTATTGATGTTATAGAGGAAGGGAGAGGGAGAGAGAGCTAGAAACATCGATGAGAGAGAACATTGATTTGACTGGTCTTTTTTCATGTGAAATTTTATAGCTGAGCATCTTATTGTACTCTTTGTTGCATAAACTTTTCAGAAATAGAACAAATATATTTATGAAATGTTGAAATAATTGCCAATTCCCAATCACTAGCTGGAATTTGAAGTGACCTCTAGAACCAGCGAATCAGACAGAGTTAAGATGCCCTGATATGTATATATTTCTCTTCCCAGCTGAAAGAGAAGATAATAATAATGCATACTCATTTAAGTTCACTGATGAAGATGCTGAAGGAAGTGACTCCTGACCAGTCCAACCCAGAAAACTGATCCAGAACCAGACCTTGATATTCAGGGTCAGGCCTTGCCGCCATCTTCAAAGATGTGCTGTTCGATCATTTGTTCAGAAAGATCAACTTCAGGAATGGACAGGAAATGTGGTTTATTATGTTTACATCTAGGCTGATTTCCAACTGATTTGTGAAGCTGTTTATAGAAGATGAGAAATTAAGTAGCTATCTGTCCAGGTTTCATAGCTATTTGCCTTCAGAAATTATTTTAGCTTTCTTATCAGTTTCATAGTGATTTCTGAAAACATCTTTAACTGCATATTTAGGGAGTAAGAGGCAATGTGCCATGAAGGCTCTGATCTAAAGATGCATGTGAAAATAAAGTTGTACTTAACGTTGACTACTGTGATTCCTACATGGAGCAGTTATAATGAATAGTTTGTAACCATGATTTCACATTTCAATTAAGTGATAAAGGTTGTATACTCTGCATTTTCTCAAGGCTAGTCAGCTCTGTTTTCTTAAAATGTGTCAATAAATTCCTGTGTTTTCATTTCTTATCTAGCTTTCATTATTATAGCTTAGAGCAGCCTGTTGCAGGGGAGGGGGCTGCTGGGGCCAGCTGTGAGCCGGAAATACACAAATGACTCTTTGAAGAGAGAGAGCATCTGAATGAGGGGAGGAAGCTTGAGAAGGAGCTGTGCAACACCCCATGAACCTCCCTTCCCTTTCTCATGAAAAGCAGCGTGTTCCCACTCCCCTTCAGTTCCCCCTCCCTTGACTCCCAGGAGAGACAGCATGTCCTCAGCCCTTCCCCCTGATTTCTTAGTTGTGCTTTCTCTCCCCCGCTTTGTAAAAACCTCAGCCTGCACTGAGATTTTAAGATGGGTTTTGAGGACAGAACTTCCCCCATCTTCTTGAGTTGCCAGCAACTGGAAAAAAAAAAACTTTTCAAATCATCAGCACCTGTCTCAGGGGTCCAAGCGACAGGCAGCCAGACCTGGGTGAGGGTCATTTTCTCAGTTTCATACTAAGAATCATTTTTTAAATGTAAAATACATGTACATACATATTCTATAGGTTATATTTAATAAATAGGAAACTGAGCTTAAGGTAATAAAAGAAAGGACTAATAAAACATCAAACATTCACTGAAAAAAATTTTTTTTCATATTTTGCTTTACGTAACAGTTTGGCTCATAGCACCTGTATTAAAAGTTTGAAGAAAAATGACAGTTACAAGCACATGTAGCAGGTAACTGAACTGGTCTGGGGGTCAAGGAAGGTCTGTCTGAGGAAGTTTCAGCAGTGGTCTGTAAGGTAATAATGTAGAGGGAACAGCCTGTGTAAAGGCTGTGAAGCCCTTAAAAGCCTACAGCCCTGGTCGGTGTGGCTCAGTTGGTTGGGAGTTCGTGGATCAAAAGATTGCCAGTTGACTCCCAGTCAGGGCACATACCCAGGATGTGGGCTCCATCCCCAGTAGGGGACGTGCAGGAGGCAGCCAATCAATGTTTTGCTTTCCATCGAAGTTTCTCTCTAAAAATCAATTAAAAATCTTTTTTAAAAAAAGGCAGCCTGCTGGAGTTCTGGTGGCTAGAAGGTGCAAGGTCATACTGGACTCCAGAAGGATGTTTTTATCCCAAGAACAATGGAAAACCCTTGAAGAATTTTAAAGGAGGCCTATGACAGGATCAAATTTTCTTTTTCTGAATCTCATTATGGTTGTCCCGTTGAGAATGGGTGGGAGGGTAGCAACCTGCCACTAAAGAGGGGCTAATGCTAGCACAATCAAGAGATAATATAGATTTATTTCTGACCTGTGGCCAGGCACCACGGCGGCCTACCAGCAGGTCCAGAAGGGGCCATTGAAGCTGAAAGGCATCGCAGAGCTCCACGTGACAAAGAGGAAGAAGAAGGACAAAGACAAGGCGAAACTCCTGGAAGCCATGGGAATGAGCAAAAAGGAGGAGGAGGAGAAGAGGCGTGGCCTCAACAAGAGGACCCCGGCCCAGGCGGTCTTCGAGAAGATGCAGGAGAAGCGGCAAATGGAAAGGATCCTGAAAAAGCCTCCAGAACCCACAAGCAAAGAGTAGAGGACTTCAACAGACATCTGGATACACTCACAGAGAACTATGACATCCCCAAAGTCAGCTGGATGAAGTAGCCTCCCCGCTAGAGTATGGAGGGGCACCAAGGGGAAATGGAAGGCCAAGTTGGGGTTATGTTTGGTGCCTTTGGTATTTTCTAGAAACATTCTTTTACACACACCCTGCTTTTCAAAGCAGTGTGCTCTCATTCTGGAACGTGATTAAAGTAAGATTAACCTTTTACTTTATTTCAGTTTCTCAGTAGCACATTGAAGATGAACCTTTTTAGTTTGGACTGGAAATTACTGAGCTATTTTTGCCTGGATGAAACTGACTCCAAAGGAGAAGCAGCTGCAAGGTGCAGACCCCATGGGGCCTACATGGGCTACCCTTCCAAACTCCCTCTAGCTTGGGGCTTATGCTATTCCATCCAGAGCGTGAGGGAGCCACTTGCAGCTTTGTGGCCTTCAGACTGCCTCCTCAGCCACCTGGCCAGGGAGAAAAACCAGGCGATGGAATGAACGCCTGCTTTGCCCCTTTCTGAGCTGAGCTGGTGGCTGGCATGCAGCCTGTTTGCCCAGACTCCCCATTCCAGGCATGTCAAGTGGGTGTTGCCAGGCAGACATTGCCAGTCAAGCACTATGTTCTTTGTAATGGAACCCAGACACCGCCTGCCTCACTACCCTCATCCCTGGGCTCCAGGCAGCCTCCAGTGTTTATTCAGAATTGGCACATACATGGAACGAACCTGTTTGGCATTCCTGGCCTAAGGACACCTCAGGGTAATGGGACCAGCGCAGAGCCCCAGCAGAGAGAGAGAGATGGGTGCAGTCTGAGGGCTAGGACACAGGTTCCAGTGCTGCAGAGCCTTGGTCTTTGAGGGCCTGTGTGTCCCCACCACATGAGGATCACGCTGCATATGCTACTGAGAGAAACTATCTCTGTTGACATAGATCTGAAAAAACAACAAACTGAGAAGAGAAAAATCTAAACGTTGGGTTTGGGGCTGTCATGTGTGAACTGCAGAATAAAGCAAACTAATTTAAAAAAAAAGAGAGAGAGATGATATAGCCTGGGCGGCGTGGCTCAGTGGATTGAGTGTCGTCCCATGGACTGAAAGGTCCCAGTTCAATTTCCAGTCAGGGTACATGCCTGGGTTGCAGGCTCGATCCCCAGTAGGGGGCATGCAGGAGGCAGTGGCTGCCACCCACATGACCCCAACTGGGGCTGGGGACAAACTGCAACGGAGGTACGCACCCTTAACGGGAACCGAACCTGGGACTCTCCGGTCCGTGGGCCGATGCTCTAACCGCTAATCCAAATGGCCAGGGCCCTTCTCCCTCTTAAAGAAAAAACATTTTTAAAAAAATCTTTAAAAAGATGATATAGTCAAGTGGTGGTGCATAGAGAAATTAACTTGGTTTAGATGTAGCTAGATTTTTCCCCCTAGCAGATTCCATTTTGTACTGCATTGATTTGCTTTATGTTTTTGAGTTGCAAATTTTGGTTCTGTAAGCAAGGGTAAAGCCTCTGGCAACAAATAGTACCAGAAAATTAATACTATATATTGAATCATCCTGGGGTTTTTATTGTGTGTGGGTATATCTGCCTCAATATATTTCCTTTATCTAAATTAGAAGGCTGTTCTTATGTAGCTCTTTAACCTCTGGATTTGCCATTTTGGTAGAATTTGAGTAGAAAATTAAATGCTTGAACTTGACATCAAATTAAGCTGGCTGGGGGTTTTTCCATTTATTTTTAGATAAAGTGGAAGGAAGGGAGGGGGAGAGAGAAACACTGATGAAAGACACATTGATTGGTTGCCTCCTGCATGACCCCACAGGGCCGGAGATTGAACCTGCAACCCAGGTATGTGCCCTTGACCGAGAATTGACTGGTTGCCTCCTGCACAACCCCAACCATGGCCAGGCTGGGGACTGAACCACAACCAAGGTACATGCCCTTAACCAAAATTGAACCCACAACACTTTGGTCCATGGCGGATGCTTTAACTCCTGAGCCAAACGGCCCAAGTTGTAATCTTTTGAGCTCTTTAATCAACAGCAGAAACCATCTTCATTATTGTAAGCCCAAGATCTAGTACAGTACCTGGGAGTGGAGTATATCAGTAAATGTTAACACAGATTTTTTTCCTCTGCATTTACAATATTCAGTCCCAAGGAAGTCTGTAAGGTCTAATTTCTTTACTTGAAAAAACTCCTTTCCTTTCACCTTAATCAAGGAGAAGGATCTTTTAATTATAGTATTAGAATCTCTTTAGTTAATTTAGCCAATATTTAAATAGTATAAAAGGACCTTAAATACTTCATATATTTCAGATTGGAAGGATTCCCTGCAATAGTTGTGTCATTATTATACTTAGTTCACTATTTCCTTACCAGAAACATATGCTCATAGACCTAGCATAATGGTTGGCCCCAAAAGTAGAAGGGGAATGGCATATATTTAATGGGATGCTGCTTCTTGGAGTGCTCTCCCCGTCTTGGGAGCTGGCCCTCGCCTTTCCCTCCCCTCTAGCTTTCCCCCAGGCACATTACCTTTGTCTTTCTCCTAATCTCCAAGGTCCCTTCTTCTGCCCATGTAACTTGCTTCCTGAGCCTAGGCATGGCTGGCTCACTTGTACTACCTCTAAGTTTCTAAATAAACTTTCTCTTACAATTTGAAAATAAATAAGATGCCTCTTTCTTCAGGTGGCTGCCTGTTGTTCCCTTAGACACCAGAAATCTTCCTAATTTACTGCATTATTACAAAGTATCCATTCCAAGTAACAACAGTGACATTTCAGTGCATTCTCAGCCCATGCTCCTTTATTGCCAAAAAATATATATATACACAGGTGCAGAGTTTCCAACTCTTAAAGCAGTTCCTTTTTACATCAAAGAATAAAACCTTTTGTAAAATCCCAAAGATGCATAGATTAAAAAGCAAGCTGCCTTTTGTAATACTTTAAACATTCAGTGAAATTCCTTTAACATTATAGTCTATACCAATGGTGCAATGGAGAAGATGCAGAATAGCAATAAAAAGTGAGCAACAACTGTACTTAACAGGACAGACAGCACATAAAACTCTATGTGGAGGGTATCTAATATGAATCTTTTAAATTACAAGTGATGGGTGATTTTAAGTTAAGCGCCAAGATGATTACTGTTGTTTAAGGGCTGATGATAATGTATTGCCAAAATACCTTTCTTATCCCTGGGAGAAAAAATATATTTTAACGATGGCATGGCAGACCACCACCACAGAAGATAAAATCTTTTGAAATGTTTCAGTAACCCTAAAATATCTATTCTGACCTAAAAGGAAGCTTAGGAGTATGGGTTCCTAGAGAAATCTGTGATGCTTGTTTTTCTAATATCTTTTAATATGCCTTAGCAGAATAATGAGTTTAGAGAAACTGTCCTTAAATCTTCATTGGTTTCACTGGTTGACAGGCATGTAAGTGGCAGAGAGAAAATTTACACATGGGATATGACATCTCACTTCCTGTATTTGAGTGGAAACCAAACACTGCGATGACTATGTCTAATTCCATTCTAAATACTGAAAAGTGACCATTACATTTAAGCATTCCCGAAGGTATATGGAGTGAATTCCCACAGTCAAGTGTCTAGTCTAAATCCTGTTTAGGCCTCTCTGATATAATTACTTCCATTTATACTATTTATCATAATCAGTTGGACTTATGAGGATTATTCCAAAGTCAGGAATCATCTAAAAAAATTTAAGCTACTACATAAATATAAATGTGAAAACTTGCTCCTGTTTACCTGGCATCAAAAGCTTTAGGCAACAAATTATGCTCTCTGACCAAAACACCAAGAATAAAAGTCTGGCTATTAAAACAAAATAACAACAAAAACTTAATGTAATACAGTAACAAAAGAGAAACCAAATCACAAGTATGTGCATCTTTTCAGGACTATTTCCACAAAATGGAAGTTTCTTTTGCTGCCAGGATCCTTTGTGTAACATCCAGAAGAGTTGTCTAGTTCTCTGAAAATGCTGAAACATATGAAATATGTGCAGTTGCCTCTACTCACTTCCAAGATACTAATTATGAGATGCAAATTTAAGCCACATGAACTTTATCAAACCCCCTAATTATTTTACATACTCCACACTAGTATTCCATACTTTCCTACCCTTTCTGAAACTCTGCACCTTTTCTGATTATTATAGCCATAGCAGCTTCTTATTCCACATGCTTAGTTTGTGCCTTTTGTATTGTTTTAAACATGCTTGGGAACTAATGGAACCAGGCAAGAGGTTAGAGGGTGATGAGCACGGTTATGCTCTATTCCTGACAGTCTGAATGTTATATGGTTGCCCCGTTTATCTTCTACCTCCCATTTTCAATGGAAGTAAGATCATCTTTAATTAGAAAATGAAAACTAATAATCCAAACAATTCAAGCTATTGGTTTAAGTCTATTGCTTCATTAATAAATACATATATATATATGAAATTTCTAGTAACTACTTAATACTGGACATTTTCAATCATGCACTAGAATATTAGTACTCTAAAATCAGAGTTATGGGCCTGCCACTATTGCTTTCACTTTCATCCAGACCCAGTTTTAATAAACATGCAGAGTAAACCCCTTGATTCAGAGGAATTAGAAAAAAATAACAAGGATACATGCAGTTTCAACCAGAAAGAAGGGTTAATAAAGTGATTGCTTAGAAATGCAGGGAGGTGCTCCACACCTATCACAATGCTGCTTCAGAATACAGGTACAAAAGCCATACACACAAGTTAAAATTTAGGACCACTATTCAGTTATAAAAGGCTTAATTGCAAATCCTGGTCCTTCTGGGTAGAGAATGATGTAAAGCCTCTGGGAAAAGAATGAGAATTGAGAGATGCACAGTCTTCTGGAACAGTAAGTTTCTTGGCCATTTATTGACTGCTATAGCATAGCATAGTGGTATAGGGATGGTGAAGATGCTCTTAGAATGGTTTCTTTTCTGATTCACATTAAGAGCATTACCTGCACAGCTCCCAGGGGAAAAGCAGTTTATGAACAGCAGAGCTAATACAATGTAAACTCAAAATCAATGCCCTGAAATTTAGCATAGCCCTCTGCTTTTGAAAACTGTTGGTCATGGGATCCTTCCAAATATGGTATAATTAATAGCCAAGCAATGTTCTGAATAAACTAGAAGTAATTTGCTTGCACCAGCAGCACCATGATAATGTAAACTCCTGGAGGCCAAGGGTCTCTTCATATTTTGCATATCACAGGTACACAGAGAGTAAACATGAGACCACAACACTGAAAAGTAATTAACCACATACTTGGAAACTACAAAAACTTGTAGCACATTTTAGCATTTGGAACTATTAACGTGGCTGTTAAGGGTAATCTTTAATTTTTCTAAACTGTTGACATCACAGTAATACACCTGGTGTCCTCATGGTCATGCAGATGTCTGAATATTGCTTGGTTATCCCAATGTCTCTAACACCAACTGATGGTCTAGGACATTTAAAGAGGAGCTATAATCAATTTAACATAGACTCCCTACTCTTTGGAGTTACCCATAAAGAATTAAATATTCAAGAGGCACTATTTTTGTTGATCTTCTCCACTTATCTTTTAGTCGTGTGTGCCCCCCGCCCCCAGGAAAACAAGGGAACATAGACCACATCTTTTCAGGAATCTTCAAGGTGCTAAATGGCCAAGATGAGGTAAAAGGGAGTAAGAAGTCACCTTCATTCCACACTTTTATCCTGATGTGAACTGTATGATTCCTCAGATCAAGAATCTAGTTTGCTGGGTTCTTGTTAAAATAAGTAGTCACAGGCCACGGGCCTAGAACATCTACATTAGACAAGGTTTAAAAAGCCAAAATACTGTTTTTGGCTATTCCCTTCAATCTTTTTGTTTTACACCTTTAAATCTTAACTCCCCTAAATCACAGGCATGAGGAAAAGCCAGCTATCCAAGTTCTTGTTCTTTTTAATCCTAAATACATACACACAACAAACTTTTCCTTTTTTAAAATGCACCCAGAAAACTGATGGAGAAAGATAAGGTGACAAAGGAAAAAGTATGCAAATAAGCCTGATGCTAAAACAACAACAAAAACATAAGCAAAATCCCCACGTGATGGCTTCAGTAGGGTTTCTTCATCAGTAAGAGTCATCTGTTTCCAGGTTAAGCATTCAAAATATTTCCTTCAATAGCTCTAAACCTCTGCTCTAGGAAACAAATAGGGTCTTTAACCTTTAACTTACACAACAGTTGCTATTTCTTGCTGATATATTCATATACATTCATAGTTTAAAAAGTACCTTTTAATTATCTTTATCTAGAACATCTTTTTTCCTTTTGTACAAATCTTGTTGACCACAAAGCCTCAAAAATTCTAGTTAACACTTATTCTACTGTACAATCTTGCTTATGCAACTTATTATACATGCCAAAACTGTTATTGCTACTAAAATTCTACCTCTTGAAAATTAATTTGTTTTATGGCTTTTTTTTTTTTTGCAATAGGAAATATCTTTTCCTATATACTGTGCTATTTTGCATTCATTACCTTTTCAGAGGTATTTTAAAATAAATGTTTAAATGCTTTTCAGAAATGGATTCTCACAGGCACTAAACTACTTGAGCCAAGAATACAACTACTTAAAGTACACTATGAGAATCTAAACCTGCGTCCCTGGAGAACTGCTGTAGAAGAATCTATTTTCCTAAGCTTGCTTCTACACGAGACACACCACATTAAGATAGTTTTGCATTTCCTATCATGCTAACTGTAGAATCTGTCAATAAATCCTGGACTCTCCTAACTCTGAGATTTAAAAATCACCTCAGAAAACTGCTACTTGCAATTTCTCAAGGCAGCTTTTAGAGGTAGGAATTTCTTTCCTACAGGAAGCTATCTTATGCTTTCAGAACAAAATAACTTTTATGTCTACAAGGAAAGTAGAAAAGTGAAAGCTGTCTGAGGTGGCTTGGCTTACTATAACCAAGCAAAAGAGTTAGTTATTACATGGTAACCTACGTATTGGCTAAATTTCCAATTCCATGAAAAGGTCTGGAATCCCAACAATACACAATTCAGCAAATCTGGAAATAGGAAAAGCCCATGACAAATTAATCCAGGACACCCTGAACTACTGACACACTGCATGCTGCAGACAGGAAGTGTAAATGGTCTGCAGATTAGAAAAGCACTCACTTAAGCAATTAACACAGCATCTCAGTAAGACATGCAAAATAATTTCCTGATTCAAAAGGAGTAGGAAAATAATAAACCTAAATGACATAAAATGTGTAGACAGCGTAAGAATAATCTCACCTCAAACTAAGCAAAGCAAAAGCATGAAATGGAGCCACATTTTGATTTGAGGTTTCATAAGACACAAAGGCAGCTGGTTTCCAGCTACCTCATGAAAAGCTTAAATATCCTCAAACACAGTATTTCACATTGTGACCCCACATTACTATTCATAAATGAGTCTTTTTGGCCTAATCTCCTCTCCCCAGGGAGAATATCATGGATACAGAAATTTATGAAAGAAGAAAAGGTCTAAATTTTCCACTTTTTACACTATTGGTTATTATAATAATTCATCCTGAAGTTTAAATTATTACTAGGCTCATGCACTAACCCCTAACATGGCACTACAATATGCTACCAAGCACTAATGCTTACAAAACTATACACATCTCAAAATGGAAGACATTGGTGATTTTGTTGTTCTGAAACAACTTGTAACATTTGTCCACAAGTATTAAAATATACATATATATATTTCTATTGCACATATCCCGTTTTTAACTTAAAAAAATAAAAATAAAACTGCCAGCTAACATGGATGAACAAAGGAAAGGAAGCAGGCACAGCTATAGATCGAGGCATAGTCCTACTGAAAATTATAACACTTGCCATCAAGAAGGGGACCAAAATAACCAAGAAAAAAACAATGTAGATGTATTAAGTAAACACTGGGCAAATACAACTGGAATATATGCATTTTGTTAAATTCCATCTGCTGACAAGATGCAGAAACAACTTGAAAGAACATGAAACAATTCTCTTAGCTGTGAAATGAAAAAGTATAAAGCAACTGGAGAAGCTGAGTCTGATACATATTCAAACAAGTGGGCCAGAGATGGTTTCACCGGTGCTGATAGTACAGGGTCCCTATTTCCTGCCAAATGATCCTACCCAAAGTTGCCAAAAGGACACCAGGAAGATGGGGAACAGACAACTAAAGATATAAATTCTCCATTTGATATTCTCAGTATACCAGTAGGACCCATATATGTAAACTCCATTCTCTTTAATAACTCCAAAATACTAAAACATCAGGAAATGGCTGGGAAGTTACTTAGAGAAAAATTTAAGTTACTTCTATGCTTTACCACTCAGTAATTGCCCTCAACTGAAGAAAATTACATTTTATCTATATAATTATTTTTACTGAAAAGCTTTCTTATGCCAATTCAGATTGGTGGACCAATTAATCTAATCATTAAGAGTCCTCAGCATTTCCATTCTGGGCCAGTTCTACTGCTCTCAAATTTTGGTAAATCTGCCCTAAATGTATGGACCTAGGCAAACATTCCCTAAATCAGAGATGACCTAGGGTGATTTGTTCTTAATTTCATCTAAGAGGCTTTAAATTCTTTCTCTAACCCATAATGGTTTTATTCTTCTCACATAAAGACCTCACAATTCAGACACTGGTCCTCTGTTGATTTGGAAACAAGAACAGCTTTACATTATAGTCTATTCGTCATATAGTTCAGTTTTAAGGGAAAGGGAAATCCATTTTTCTTAATTGGAACTATTTTTCTTGTTTGAGGTTTTTTCAGACCTGAATTTCTTTTAAATCTACTACTGATCCAACCATAAGTTTGAGAACATTGCTTCTGAGGCCCATTCTCTGAGGAGAATAGGAAGTTACCTGAGTCCCAGCCTTTTCAGCCTAACACTATACCTATCATCTAGAAAAAGAAATCAAACACCCAAGTACCGACCTTGGGTCAAAGGAAAAAGTTATTTATACTTTTACAAAAAACAGAGCTATAGAATTTAAAACGCCATAAAGTCAGGTGGAAGTAAAAGACATTTTTTGCTTCCTTTTCTTAGAAGGGAGTTATATGGAAAGTTTTCTCATTTCCCCTGGTTCCTCCATGTCCAAAGTTGAAGGCAGGTCATACTCTAGAGTCCATCACATCTTCTGAACAGAAAAACCACTTATGCCACTTCCTTCCAGCCTTAGCAGCATGGAAAAAGTCCCAAGTGCTCCACAAAAAAGAATGAAGTAATTTGTAATATAGCGGCCTCTCATCCTAGGGAGGTGAGCAGGTTCCATCACTGGACTCAAAACTTTTCTTTCCTTTTACCAACCTTTCACTAAACCCAAGCATGCATTCACTGGGTTAGTATCTGCACAATACAGTCCATCCTTAGAAGAAGAAAAACATTTTAAAAATACCAAATGTTCAAAGACTTCTGAGACAGAATGGTTTCCGTCTGTATGAGAAAAATCCATCTTCTCATCCAAAATACGGATTTACACATGTTAAAATATGTACTTATACAGAGACTGTGATGGCTTATTCACATATGAAATTAACCTTGTGATATTTTGTTTTTAGCTTTTTTATCACATCAAAGGTTTCACTGCAAAACTGGACCTTTGTTCTTATCCAGTTAATCTATGTCACAGGATGAACCAGGATTTATGTGTGTGTATATGTATATATATATGTGTGTGTGTGTGATGCACACACACACACACACACACATATGTATGTATTTATTTACTTATTTTTAGCATCTCTTTCATTTCAAATTATAACACATATCTGGAATTTACTGCTGCAGTCTCAACTGTGCTTATGATAGTGGCTAAAACTGGAAGACATTGAAAAACCCTGATGTCACCCATACTTGCTGTTTATATAGTCTTCTGGTTGGGAACAAAAGGTAAAAAATTCACAAATACCACCATCTAAGCACCAGTTTCAAATTAAACACTACCCTTCAGCTTGCAAAATAATTTCTTTACAAGTAAGCAAATGACAGAAGAAACATGTCAGTTGCTTCTTTCTTCCTGGAGAAGTTGGCAGGATGACTGCATCCTCGGAGTTTCTCTGTGTTGCACTTGAGAGGTGGGGAAAAAAGAAAAGCAGCCTTTTCCAGTCCAAATCATGGAGGTAAAGTGTAGAGGAGGGATATTCACATTTCAAGATGAGGGAAAGTGGTTGGATAGAAGAAGCAGGACTCCCCACTCCAGGAGACAACACAGAAATACCTAGAAATACAGGATAAATCAAAAACAGGAAGATTAAAACAGGTACTTCTTCATGAGCTTACTTTTAAAAACATTGAACACAAAGAAAGAAAACAATATTTTGATTACACATTGCCTAAAAGAAAATGTCCAACCATAACACCAAATTCAGTATCGTCATCAGAAAAGCAGAAGCAGAAGCCAGAAAAAAATATGTAAGTATGATACCAAAAAGCTAGATTTATATGAAAACCTATATAAAATGAGATATACCCATTAATTTTCTCTTATGTGAGTAATGTACTCCAAGTGTTTTTTCTTTTTTACTGATTTTAGAGAGGGAGAGATAGAAACATCGATGAGAGAGAATATCGACTGGCCAACTCCTGCATGCCCCCCACTGGGGATTGGGCCCACAACCTGGGCATGTGCCCTGACCAGGGTATGGGTTGATACTCAAACACTGAGCCACACCAACCAAGCTACTCCAAGTTTTTACAGCCATAAAATGATTTTATATAAAACATTTGTATTTAAAAGCAGTATTGTACTCCAAATTTGATGTCTAAATACTCAATACTCAAAACGTATGAATCATCTTACTTTGAATTATCTTCAACTACATAAAAACAGTAATGAATAAAAATTTTGTAAAATGTAACTCTAAGTAAAATAATATGTACTTATCCAGTATGATGACCAAATGCAAGCATGTAAAAAACATTAGCAGTTCCCTGCTGCTAAACATAACAGTCATTTAAATCGTAATTATCTGAAAAAGTCAATCAGACAGTAAAGGACAAATATAATTCCACTTACAGGAAGTACCTAGAATAAGCAAACACACAGAGACAGAAAATGGAACAGAAGTTACTAGGGGCAAGGGGGAGGGGGAATGGGGAGTTCCTGATTAATGGGTGCTGATATTTGGGATGATGAATAAGTTCTAGAAATAGATGGTGGTAATGGCTGCACAATAATGTGAATGTACTTACTGCCACTGAATTGTACATTTAAAAATGATTAAAATAAATTTTGTTATGTATATTTTATAATAAAAAATTTAAAAATCAGCACTGGCCCTGGCCGGTTTTGCTCAGTGGTTAGAGCGTTGGTGCGTGGACCAATGACTCGCGGGTTTGATTCTGATCAAGGGGATGTACCTCGGTTGCAGTTGTCCCCAGCCCTGATTGGGGTCGTGTGGGAGGCAGCCAGTTGATGTGTCCCTCTCACATCGATGTTTCTCTCTCTCTCTCCCTCTCTTCCTCTCTCTCCCTCACACTCTTTCTGAACAAAAATAGAAAAATATCCTCGAGTGAGGATTAAAAAAAAAGAAAAAGAAAAATCAGCACTGGCCAGTGTGGCTCAGTTGGTTGGAAGACCGGGGCATAGTCTATATACCAAAAGGTTGTGGGTTTGATTCCTGGTCAGGGCATATACCTAGGTTGCAGGTTCCCAGGTTGGGGTGTGTACAGAAGGCAACCCCAATCAATGTTCTATGTTACATCAATGTTTCTGTTTCTTTCTCTCCCCTTCCTCTCTCTAAAATCAATAGGCATATCCTTGGGTGAGGATTTAAATAAATAAGTCAGATGCATATAAATAGCTTAAATTACTTTGGCTTACAAAAATGGCCAATAGCCCCCCATTTAAAATTTTGATTTAATTTTTATTGATTGACTGATTTTAGAGAGAGAGTGACAGGGGGAAGAGAAACACCCATTTGTGTTCCACCCATTTATGCATTCACATTGGCTGACTCCTTCATATGCCCCGACCAGGGATCAAACCCACAACCCTGGCACACTGGGATGATGCTCCAACCAACTGAGCTACCTAGACAGGGCTGGCCCTCCAAATTTAGTATGTCTCTCTTACGTTGATGTTTTATTTCTATATACGTATATAAATAAATTAACTCAACTCTAAACTGAATTTGAATAACCTCTTTTGGTTGAAGATTAGACAATTCTGATTCAAAATCTATGAAAAGCAAATGTAAATTAATTCAGAATCAAATCAGGAGGAAGAGAACTACAAAATTTGCATTTGTTGCCAAAGCAGCAGTGGAAATAGAGGAATAAATATAGCCGATCCATAGACAGGCCTTTACAATCCTAGGGGAAACAGGGCTGTTTCATTATATAAGCTTACTCGGGCTGATTCAAAGCTTGCACCAGCCACTAGAGTTAGGCAGTTTAATTCTAATAGCAAGATAATTGGCAGTAATGTTGAGGTGAAAAGAAGATACAAGAAGATACAAGTTCTTTCCAGAATATATAAATCAAACAAGCACAAATCAAGCCTTTAACAAGAGCACCTTTTCTTTTTCTTTTTTTAATCCTCACCTGAGGACACTTTTTGCATTCATAGAGCTAGAGGGAGAGAGGGAGGAAGAGAGAGAGAGAGAAGAAACATCGATGTGGGAGAGACACATCGACTGGCTGCTACCCACACAACCCCAACCGGGGCCGGGGACAAACTGCAACCGAGGTACGTGCCCCTAGCGGGAACTGAACCTGGATCTCTCCAGACTGCAGGCCGACACTCTAACCGCTGAGCCAAACCGGCCAGGGCAAGAGCACCTTTTCTTAATAAGGAACCTGTGTAGATTCTTTAAAATACATATTCCTGCCCAGCCAGTGTGGCTCAGTGGATTAAGCATCATCCCATGGACTGAGAGGTCCCGGTTCCATTCCCAGTCAGGGCACATGCCCAGGTTGCAGGCTCAATCCCCACTGCAAGTCATGCAGGAGGCAGCCAATTGATGTTTCTCTCTCCCTAAAAAAAAAAAAAAAAAAAAAAAAAATCAATAAAAACGTATTTTAAAAGTCAAAGTTCTGCCCTGACCAGTTTGGCTCAGCAGTTAAGAGCGTTGGCCTGCAGACTGGAGGGTCACAGGTTCAATTCCTGGTCCAGGGCACATACCTGGGTTGCAGGTTCGGTCCTCAATTAGGTGAGTTTGGGAGGCTACTGATCAATGTTTCTCTCTCACACAGATGTTCCTCTCTCATGTAGATGTTTCTCTCCCTCCCTCTCCCTTCCTCTCTTTTTAGAATCAATGAAAAACACATCCTTGGGTGAGGATTAAATGATTAAATAAATAGCCCAGCCGGTGTGGCTCAGTGGTTGAGCATCAACTCATGTACCAAGAGGTCGCCAGTTCGATTCCCAGTCAGGGAACATGCCCAGGTTGTGGGCCCAATCCCCAGTGGGGGGCATGCAGGAGGCGGCCAATCAATGTTCCTTCTCATTGATGTTTCTATCTCTCTCTCCCTCTTCCTTCCTCTCTCTCTAAAATCAATAAAGAAGACAAAGTTTTTTTAATGGTTAAATAAATAAAGTGAGGGTAGTCTTTTTGGGGACCATGTCCTTTGACTTGTAGGGTCTGCATTCACTCCAGATGGTACCAGAATGATATCAAAATATACTAGTTGGTGTCAAAATAGTGACTAACAGAATGAGAAGGAAGTGATAGTGACTTGTGAGGCAAGGTCATGATGGAGCTCTGACTTCTGCCTTGTTGCCCTGGATTACTTGTTCTGGGAGAAGCCAGTTGTTGTATTATGATGACACTCAAGCAGCCCTGGAAGAGGCTGGTATTGGAAAGAACTGAGGGTTTCCATCACCTGCATGAATTTGCCAGCCATGAGAATTAGCCACCATAGAATTAGATATGACGACTGCCACCCCAGCCAGTATCTTGACTGCAACCTTGTAAGAGACCCCAAGTCAGAAACCCCCAGTTAAGCTGCTTCCTAATTTCTTTCTTTCTTTTTTGGACTGGAGAGGGAGAAGAGAAACATCCAAGTGAGAGACATACATAGACTGGTTGCCTCCCACACACACCCCAGCTGAACCTACAACCCAGGTTATGTGCCCCTGAATGGGAATTGAACCCGAGACCATTCGGTGGGCAGGCCAACACTCTAGTCACTGAGCACACCAGTCAGGGCTCTGCTCCCTAATTTCTCACCCACATAAACCTGTGAGAGATAATAAATGTATACTGTTGTTTTAATCCACTAAATTTGAGCTAATTTGTTATGCATCAATAAATAACTAATATACTTTGCCTTCTTTTTTTTTTTTTTAAATCCTCACCTGAGGACACTTTTTGTATTTATCCTCAGATAGAATGGGAGGGAGAGGGGGAGGAAGAGAGAGAGAAACACTGATGTGAGAGAGACACATGGAGTGGTTGCCACCCACACGACCCCAACAGGTGCCGGGGCCAAACTGCAACCGAGGTACATGCCCTTAGCGGGAACCGAACCCGGGCCTCTCTGGTCCGCGGGCCGACGCTTTAACCGCTGAGCCATACCGGCCAGATCATACTTTGCCTTCTTCAGGACATGGGAGTTAAATACTCCTTTCTTACTTTGCTATGTAAATAGTAAATTCAGAACACATCTCACAAAACACAATAGATATCACTGTCATTCAAATTAAGTTTTTAAGTGTCTTATTAAAAAAATTATTGGGCTTGTTGGACAGTTTCTACCCTTACATATGTAAAATTACTGCCTGAAGCAAAAACTTCTCGGTCATTTATCAAGTATTTATTGAGTGCTTCCTTTCTTTGGTTATTTTTATTTACTTGAAAGTAAAAAATGTACATGATAGAAAAAGATGAACTAGGACTGAGGATATCTTTTCCACTCATTTTTAGAGAATGGAGGGGGGAGAGAGAGAAACATCGTTGTGAGATGGATTGGTTGCAAGCCCTTGACTGAAAATCGATCCCATGACTCTGGTCCGAGGGCCAACGCGCTAACCACTGAGCCAAACCAGCCAGGTCTACAATGGGTTTTTTTGTTTGATGTGCCCCAGGCATGAAACAGCTCTGGCCACCAACACAGGCATCAAGCTAGGATGAAATGTAGGTCTGCTTTGCCCGACTTATGTAACAGCAATACTACCAATCAGGTGTCTCCTCGTCCATTGCCAGGGGGTGGTATACAGTGTTTCTTGCATATCCTTTTAGAGATATTCTATGGCTACGTAACATCTGTATGAGTAGATTTACTTCCTCCCCACAAATTAAAGCACACTATACAACTGGTTCTGCAACTCTGCTTTTCCCTTTAATGTATGAGAGATCATTCCATATCCAGAATTAAAGCTTCCTTGTAAGTACAGAAGCACCTACATTTATTTACATCAGTTCCCCATAGATGGATATGTAAATCAATATTGTGCTATACCAATATCAAGTTTCTATTACTGTTGATCTGGACTTAAGGTTCTAAATCCAAGCAATAAAGCCTCCCCTCTAAAGGCATATGATACTCTATCACCTAAAGGGCAATTTGCCCCATCAGTTTTAATTTCTTTTCTTTTTTTGTTTTGTTAATCCTTACCAGAGGATCTTTTTCTACTGATTTTTAGAGAGTGGGAGGGAGGCAGGGAAGGAAGGAGGGATAGAGGGAGAGAGAGACAGAGAAACATCGATGTGAGAGAGATATATCAATTGGCTGCCTCCTGCACAACCTCGACCAGGACGGAGGACTGAATCTGCAACCCAGGTACATGCCCTTGACTGGGAATCAAACCCATGACCCTTGGGTCCGAGGCTGATGCTCCAACGGCTGAGCTAAACCAGCCAGGGCTTAATTCCTTCTCTTTTTTTTAATCTCACCCGAGGACATTTTTGCATTCATCTTCAGATAGAGCGAGAGGGAGAGAGGGAGGAAGAGAGAGAGAGAGAAACATAGATGCAAGAGAGACACATCGACTGGCTGCCACTCACACAACCCCAACTGGGTCCTGGGACAAACTGCAACCGAGGTACGTGCCCTTAGCAGGAACTGAACCCGGATCTCTCTGTACTGCGGGCTGTCACTCTAACCGCTGAGCCAAACTGGTCAGGGCTTAATTCCTTTTCTTAATATTGAAATATACAGTTGGAGTTTTTTTACTTACCTTTCTTTCAATTTTTTGAAATTGTGGTACAATACATGTAACATACAATTTATCACCTTAACCCTTTTAAGTGTCCAGTTCAGTGGTATTAAGTATATTCATATTGTTGTACAACCATCACCACCCTCCACCTCCAGAACTCTTTTCATCTTGCAAAACTGAAACTCCGTACCCATTAAATAACTCCCCATTTTCCCTTCCTGCAGCCCCTGGCAACCACCACTCTACTTTTTTTGTCTCTATGAGTTTGACTACTCTAAGTACCTTATGAAAGTGGTATACAAGATTTTAATCCTTAAAGCAGTTGTACATTGAACTTCATATAACACAATCAAGGTATATGACTAAGTAGATGTTATGGGTTGAATTCACATTCAAGTCCTAGGCCCCAGTACCTTAAAATGTGACCTTATTTGGAAATATTCATTGCAGATATAATCAGTTAAGGTGTGGTCATACTGGAACAGGGCAGGTCCCTAATCTCATCTGACTGGTGGACTGGTGTCCTACACACACACACACACACACACACACACACACACACACACGGAGAAAACTATGTGAAGACTGGAATTATAATGCCACAAGCCAAGGAACTACCAAAAGCTAGAAGGCCTGGAACAGATCCTTCATTAGTGCCTTCAGAGGCAGCATGGCCTTGCCAACACCTTGATTTTGGATCTCCAAAACTGTGAGGCAATAAATTTCTGTTGTTCTAAGTCACTGTTTAGGGTTCTTTGTTATGGCAGCACCAGGAAACTAATACAGTAGGTATGAACCCTATTATACAAATCAAATATTGTCAATTAAGAGCACCTATCACCTCTTGCTCTTTGAGCAATAGAACCTACTTTACTTCTGTGGTAAATTCATAAGATATCAACATCTGGCACAGAACAGACTCACACCTAGGAATAGTAAAGGAGAACTGAAAAGCTTTATAAAGTAAATATTAAAATACCAATTTTTATCTATAATTAAAATTTAAGTGTGATTGGTATGGGCAAATGATTAAGTCTTTTTTTTTTAATATACTTAACACAGAGCATCAGCTCTCGAACCAAAGAGTCCCGGGTTCAATTCCGGTCAAGGACACATGCCTTGGTTGTGGTTCATCCCAGGCCCTGGTTGGGGGCATACGGTGGCAACCAATCACTCGCTCGCTCTCTCTCTCTCTCTCTCTCTCTCTCTCTCTTCCTCCTGCTCTTTCTGAAGATAAATGTAAAAATATCCTCGGGTGAGGATAAAATAATAATAATATACTTAACACATTGCTATTACTGAAAATAAAAGGTTAAGCTCAAATATCAATTATTTATAGGCACATTTAATGTTCATCTTCTGTTGGAGCTAATGGTTTATTGTTCCACTTCTAGCTAGATACTTTCAAGCTGCTTAAACAGTATTTGGAAGCATTAGCCACTATTACTCACTTGCCAAATCCTGAGTTCAGAATTTTTTCTTTTCGAGATGAATATAAAAGCACCTAAAAGTCAAGGAAAATGTTCTTCCTGTGATAAGGAAAAATAAAAAGAACATTACAGTAAAGATATGCATTCTTTTGCAAAATTATTCATATGAATCAAGCTTTTCTAAAGAACATCACTATCACAAACTATTCAAAAGGAATAATAAAAAAATTACTGTCTACCTGCACTAGCATTAATTTTATAAAGATGTCTAAACTCTTGGGGCAGTGGTTGTCAAGTTTTTATGGAACACTATCCCCTTTGATTATGATGCTATGTCCCCCTACCCTTCCTGCCCCTCACCCCAAAAGACCTTTGCTTTTGTATGGATGACCACTCCCCTCCATAAGGTAGGGAGGAAGAATGTTCTTCTCTTCCCCTGCCCCCTATCTTCTTTCTTCTCCTAGAACGCAGATGAAATGAAAAAAACAACTCCTCCTGACAAAGGCAACAGAAAGATCTTATTTAAGTCCTGATGTTTTCAGCTCTGCTAAAGCCAGGGCCAGCAAAGAGCATACCAGAAACATTCATTTGTATTATGACATGTCATTTGAACTGGACCCAACTGACATGCCAGTTTTAAACAGTCCTCACCAATTCAGAAACCTAACAACAGGAACCCTTCCCAGAATTGAACTGAAATACCAGTGAGGAGTTATAACCGTCCAAATAACAAAAAGAGATACCCCATAATGTTAAAGAAGAACCGAATACAAATGCCTGACAGTATTACACTTTGCAACCCCACCACATTACACAAATTACGTTCTAATAATTCCAAAACTCTCATTCTCTCTACAAATAAATTAATAAATAAGTAAAAATTGTACACTGACTCTAGTTTTGGAAAACAACAACGGAGAATTCCACGGAGATCTAGAGTCAGCCGAGATTAATGCGCCATTAGGCAATTAATTATCAGGTCACACAAGGACAAGCTGCTTATTCAGCTCTTTAAAGTTTGAGAGGTGGGAGTGGGAACGAAAGGATGTAGTAAAGTAAGAAGGGGACGTGCACCGTACACAGACTCGAATTAAATTCCTAGGGGCAATATGTTAGACCAAATCTCAAGGTCAACGGACCAGGGACACAAAATACCCAGAGCCGCAAAAGGCCTAGATGGATAACCGGAACCTCAGGCAAAACAGTGACCACGAAGCCGTGAGGCGGAGAGTATAAATAAATCAACAAAGATATTCTTCAAAAGATAAACCGATGGGCGATGCAGCGGCTGCCAGACACATACACCCGCGTGGGCGCAACCACGCCCGGCAGCCAAAGACGTGGTACGGTACTGATGGGGTCAGTGGCGGGTCGAGGACCGAGCGGTGATGCGACACACCCCGGAAGGCGGGTGCAGGCGCCCTGGGGCAGCTCGGGAGGAAACCCACGCCCGGCCGATACCAGAACCGGCTGCGGGCTGGCTTCGCACGCTCCTGTGCCCGTGCGGAGTTGGGCCGCACCACTTCCTGCTTGTGCCCCCGACGCTGGCCTTCTCGGCTTACCTCGCATGAACCAGCAGAAGCACGGGACCGGCCGGAAGCCGGCCCGAACCGGCCCAAAGGCCGGCTGTCCGCGGAACGCCTCAATACGCCATCTCAGCTCCTTCAGAAGTCCGCCAACCCTGCGGTGGCCGTTTCCACAAGCCCCGCCTCTGGCCGCTGGGTACTGATTGGATAACGCCTTGCGCAGGCGCGCTATCCTTCCGTAGTAGGTTGGTTGTAATGTACGTCAATCAACAGTACTAGCTACAGTCTTTCCTTCCCTTTTTTGTTTGATTGGTTCCCAGGGTTGAGGTAATAAGGTAAAAATGCTTTTGTAATTCATTTGTTAGGAATATAAGATTTCCGCGTAGAAGCAGTGTCACTTTGTGGTAAAGTAGTTTGGGTAGGCCGCATGACTATTTTAAACCACCATTAGGCTAAACAGTACCACTAATAATTTCATTCTCAGGTCCTAGAGCTTTTTTTTTGTAAATTGATTTAAGAGAGAGGGACAGGAAGAGAGCGAGAAAAAGAATTTGTTTTTCCACTTATTTGTGCATTCATTGATTTTGTGTATGTGCCCTGACCAGGGATGGAATCCCTGATCTTGGAGTATGGGGAGGATGCTCTAACCAACTGAACTATCCGTCCAGGGCCTGAAGCTTTTAATCCTGGGCATAACATGACCTAGACAAACATTTTTTTTCTTCTTTATTGATTTTTAGAGAAAGAGGAAGGGAGAGGGAGAGAGATAGAAACATCCATGAGAGAGAACATCAACCGGCAGCCTCCTGCATGCCCCCCACTGGGGATTAGGCCCACAACCAGGGCATGTGCCCTGACTGGGAATTGAACTGGCAACCTCTTGGTGCATGGGTCGATGCTCAACCACTGAACCCCACCAGCTGGGCTAGGCAAACAATTTAATAGCTCCTGTTTGCCTCTGACTTTGACCCATTTTGACTCCTTTTTTTTTTTTTATCCTCCCCCGAGGACATTTTTTCATTTTTTTGTTCAGATTGAGTGGGAGGGAGAGAGAGGAAGAGAGAGAGAGAGAAACATCGACATGAAAGGGACACATCGAGTGGCTGCCTCCCGCACGACCAACCAGGGCCGGGGACAAACTGCAACCGAAGTACATGCCCTTAGCGGGAACCGAACCCGGGTCTCTCTGGACCTAAGGCGACGCTCTAACCGCTGAGCCAAACCGGCCAGGGCCCATTTTGACTCTTAAAGGCCGAAACATTGGACTGCTGTTTACAGCTCTGATCAATACATGAGAGATTGATTGTCACTTTTCTTTGAGGGCCCTTCTGCTGAATGTTACCGGCAGCACTTTTGTTGCTCCCAGCACACAACTGTAGAGCTCTTGAGATCTTTCTTCAGAGACTGTCCCAGGAGGGTAATTAGGAGTTCCTCTCTGGGGTTCCACAAGCTGGCTCCTGGCGAGTGGTGTAGGTCCTCAAACACCACTAAGGCTTTTATCTGGGCCACTTCCAAGAAGTACAAATTACCAAGACTGCACTTCTTTGAGATCCAATTCCTAAGTCTTTGGATGAGGCCAAGGCATCTTATTTTAACAGAAGCACATGATAAAGGGCATCTAAGGGAAACCTACAGCTAATATCACTTATTGGTGAGACTTCATACTTTTAAAGATCAGAAATAATGCAAGGACACAGGCTCCTACCATCTCTACTCAAAATTGTACCTGGAGGGTATAGCTAGTGCAAGAGGCAAACAAAAGGCATCCATTTGGAAGAAATAAAACTGCCTTTATTTGCAGATATGATCCTCTTCAGAAAAGCATAAGGAATGCACACACAGAACAAAAACAAAAACTACTAGAACTTATATGTTTAAGCAAGGTTGTAGGATACAAGATAAGTATACAAAAGTTAACTGTATTTCTCTATACTAACAACAAAAATCAAATAAGGCAATAATTGCATTCATAATAACATCAAAAAGTAAAACATTTAGAAAAAATTTAGTAAATCAAGTACAGGATTTTTACACTGAAAACTATAAAATATGCTGAGAGAAATGAAGGAAGACCTAATAAGTGGAGAGATTCTCCATGTTCATGGATTATTAGATTCAGTCTTGTTAAGATGGCAGTTCTCAAATTGATTAGATTCAATGCAATCCCTAACAAAGTCCCAGCACTCTTATTTATTGGTAGAAACTGATGAGCTGATTCTGAAATGTATATAGAAATACAAAGGACTTAGACAAATTTGAAAAAGAACAAAATTGGAGTAATTACATTACCTGATTCCAAAACTGACTACAAAGCTACAGTAATCAGGACAATGTAGTATTGTCATGAGGATAGGCATATAGAATCAGTGGAATGGAAATTGAGAGTCAAGAAAGAAACCCTTATATTTATGGTCAATTTTTGGCCAAGGTGCCAAGATAATTTAGTGGGGAAAGGACAGAGTGTCTTCAGTTCAGGATAATATCAGGGTTGATTTCCCCCCCCATAACTATTTATCCCCCCTATACCCTCCTCCACCTCCACCCACTCACTCCCCTCAATTTTTAACTTTATTACTAAAATATTAAAATACTTCCACACTTGTTTGAAAGCAGCCATTGTCTCAAACCTGTTTCCCTCTCCTGCCTCACTCTTTTACTCAGAACCTTCCCAGACTTACCCTCTCTATTCAGGTGGGGGGCAGGATGGGGAGGAGGGGGTCTAGGAAGTAAAAAGGAGAAACATCTCTAACAAAAATTAATTAATAAAAAAAAAGATTTTGCCCTGGCTGGTTTGGCTCAGCGGTTAGAGCGTCAGCCCATGGACCAGAGAGACCCAGGCTCGGCTCCCGCTAAGGGCACGTACTCTCAAAAAAAAAAAAGATTAAAAAAAAGATTTTGCCTAGCAACCAACAGCTAGGGAGTGCATTAGTTTTGGGGATATCCTGTTCTTCACTTAAATAATTATAATTAGAAAATTCTTCCTAATTAGAATAATATGGAATCAGTCAACCTATCACTTCCATTCATTGTTAATAAATCTTATATAATGCTTAGCACGTGTCAGAACTCATTTAATCCTCACAGTAAACTATGAGTTTGATCCTGTTATCATCATCATCATAACCTTTATTTTACAATTAAGGAAAAGGACACAGAAGGGTTATGTGAATTGCCCAGGTTCATGTGCTCGGTTAAGTGGCAGAACCAGGATCTGAACCCATCCAATCTCTTTCCAAAGCCTATGCTCTTAAATTCTACAGTAAACTAATTATGTCCTCTAGAAAAATAACTTGGAGACTTTCAAGGACAGATCCTTAGCAATCTGGTAATAGAAACTAAATATTTGAAGAGAGCTACTCTCCTTTTCTCTAGGTTAAAGCTTCAATTCCTACAAGCACTCATGATAATAAGTTGCCCTGAACCTCTCACCATTTTGCTTCTTGAGAATAGATCATTTTGTCTAATATCCTTCTTAAAAGGTGATGGTCTTCAAACTTGTGATATCTTAAAATACACAGGTATCTCTTGCTTGTTTCTCTCTTTTTAGCCTAAATAAAGGAATTTATATTTATCCTTGTTAAAAATTTAGATTGTTGGAGAGTAAAATAATTAAAAGCATGGACTCTGCAATCAGAGTTCCTAGGTTTGAGTCCAGGCTCTACTACTAACTAGCTATGTGACTTAAATCTTGGAAAAAAATCATTTAGCCTTTCTGTGCCTTAATCCTCTCACCTATAAAATGTTGATAATAATGTACCTGCCTCCTTAGGTTGTTGTGAGGATTAGAGTTAACATCTGTCAAGTACACAGAACAGTGCCTTGCAATTGGTAAATGCCATATAAATATTAGGCATTATTGATTGAACTCAAACTATTAAAATAATTTAGTCTCACCCAGCCAATGTGGCTCAGTGGTTGAGCGTCGACTCATGCACCAAGAGGTCTCCAGTTCGATTCCCGGTGAGGGCACATGCCCAGGTTGTGGGCCAAATCCCCAGTGGGGGGCATGCTGGAGGCAGCCAATCAGTGTTCTCTCTCATTGATGTTTCTATCTCTCTCTTCCTCTTCCTTTCTCTCTCTCTAAAACTCAATTAAGGGAAAAAAAAAAAAAAAAAAAGAGCACCAGCTGTTAAAAAAAAAAAATTTAGTCTCTGTTCTTCAAGAAGGGACTATATGAACAACTGTTAGGGCTTTATGTACTTAAAATTTTTTTTTTCTTTATTGATTTTAGAGAGAGAGGAAGGGAGAGGGAGAGATAGAAACATCAATGAAAGAGAATATCGATTGGCTGTGCCCTGACCAAGAATCGAACCGGCAACCTCTTGGTGCATGGGTCGATGCTCAACCACTGAGCCACACCGGCCGGGTGCATCCTTCATTTCTGACTGGTCCTTTTTAATGTTGTTGATGTTCTCACTAAGTTCCTTGGAGTTCTTAAGTTCCTTGAAGTTCTCACTAAGTTCCTTGAGCATCCTTACAACCAGTGTTTTGAACTCTGTATCTGATTGATGGCTTATCTCCATTTTGTTTAGTTCTTTTCCTGGAATTTTGTTCTGTTCTTCCATTTGGGACATGTTTCTTTGTCTCCTCATTTTGGCTATTTCTCTGTGTTTGTTTCTATTAGGTAGAGTTGCTGTGTCTCCTAGGCTTCATAGGGTGGCCTGTTGTTGTAGGTGTCCTGTAGGGTCCAGTGGCACAGCCTCCCTGATCACCCAGCTGGGCCCTCGAGGTATACCCTTTGTGTTGACTATACACCCTTCTGTTGTAATTGAGTCTTGATTGCTGTTGGCACGTCAGTGGGAGGGTTTTACTCAGGCTGTTCAGCTGCAAGGACTGACTGTGCCCATTGACCACTGGCCTCTGAGTATCTTGGAGGATCAGCTGTGTAGGGGCCCACCACACAGAGCAAGACTTACTTCAGCAGCGTTCTGGAACCCACTGAGTGCACTCATTGAGTGTGTCACTTGTGGAGGTGGTTGGGTGGTGGTGCTTCGATGTGGTCTGAAGCTGTCCACTGGGTGTGCTGGCTCTGGGGCAAGGTCAGCCACTCTGCCTGTGTTCTACCCGGGGCCACAAGGCATAAGCTATAAAGTGATCTGCAGATGGCTGCTCTTGTGCTGGGCTTGGAGGTGCCCAGGAAAAGCCAAGTTGTGAACCAGGGCTGGCTGCTTCTAGTGCCAGGCCTGGGGCCACTTGACGAGAGGTATGGGGCTTGCTGAGACCAGATGCTGCTTGTTGGAGAGGTTTAAGGAAAATCTGAAGCAGGATCCAAGACAGGCCAATCCTATGGTAAAGCCATTGGAAACAACTTGGGTGGGCCCGAAGGTTGGGTGGGGCAGGGCCTCAGGGAATCACCAGGGCAGAGCAAACAGTGTGAGCCACTTGCTGGAGTCTCAGATATGGCTGCTGTCTGCTGCCCTGGGAAAGGGCTCACCAAAGGAACAGCCTCCGCCAGCACGTCTGTTTGGGAGAAAGCTGCCCCTCCAGCTCTCGCCCGATGCCAAACAACTCAGTTCTTCACTGTATGTCTCTGGTGCCTTTCAAGCTGCCTCCCCTATGCTGGAGCCTAGCAGGTGAGAGTCCGAGTAAGTCCTTGCTCTGGCCCTGTAAGAGGAGCTGCCTTGGACTCCAGAAGCCTCATTCTCCCTCAGCCTCAGTTCCCACTGGTTTTTACAGCCAGAAGTTACGGGGATTCTCTTCCAGGCACTGGAACCCTGAGCTGGGAGCCTGGTGTGTGACTGGAACCCCTCACTCCTCAGGAGGGATCTTCACAGCCAATTTTTTATCTGCCACACGTGTGTGGGACCAGCCAGTCGCACCTCCGCCCCTCCTACCAGTCTCAATGTGGCGGCTTCTTTAATTTCGTAGTTGTAGGACTTCCATTGAGCTCTATTTCAGGTGGTTCTGAATGATGGTTGTTCTGTAGTTTAGTTGTAATTTTAATGTGGTCATGGGAGGAGGCGAGTACCGCATTTACCTACACTGCCAACTTGACTGGAAGTGATCTCAACACAAGTAATTTTAGAACATTTTCATTACTCCAAAACGAAAACCCACATCCCTTAGCTGTCACTCCCCAATCTCACAGGCCTCCTGATTCTAGAATCATACAGTATTTGTCCTTTTGTGACTGGCTTATTTCACTTAGCATAATGTCCTCAAGGTTCATTCATATTGTTGTATGCATCAGAATTTCCTTCCATTTTGTTTTATTTATTTTTTAATCCTCACCAGAGGATATTTTCCCATTTATCTTCAGATACAGTGGGAGGGAAGGAGGGAAGTAGAGAGAGAGAGAGAGAGAAACATTGATGTGAGAGAGATACATCAATTGGTTGCCTCCCGCAAGTCCCTGACCAGGGCTAGGATGGAACTGCAACCGAGGTATGTGTCCTTTGCCTGGAATCGAACCTGAGACTCTTTGGTCCGAGGGCCGACACTCTAACTGCTGAGCCAAACCAGCCGGAGCAGAATTTCCTTCCATTTTAAAGCTGAATGATATTTTATTGTATGTATACACCACATTTTGTTTTCCATTCATGTGTTGATGGACATTTGTTTCCACCTTTGGTTACTGTGAATACTGCTTCTATGAACATGGGTGTAAATATCTCTTCAACACCCAGCTTTCAGTTCTTTTGGGTATATAACCAGAAGTAGAATTTCTGGATCATATATCAGTTCTTTTTTATTATTTTTGTTAATCCTCACCCCAAAATATTTTTCCATTGATTTTCAGATAGAGTAGAAGGGAGGGAGGGGGAGAGAGAAACATCAATTGGTTGCCTTTCACATGATCCTGACCATGGCCGGGGATTGAACCTGCAACCCAGGTATAATTCCCTTGACCAGGAATCAAACCCACAACCCTCTGGTCTATAGGCCGATGCTCTAACTGCTGAGCCAAACCAGCCAGGGCGGCAATTCTTTTTTAAATATTTTGAAGAACATACTGCTTTCTACAATGTCTGCACCATCTTATAGTCCTACCAACAGTGCAGAAAGGGTCCATAATTGAGTTGTCTGTTTATTATTGAGTTGTCATTTATATATTATAGGTACAAGTCTCTTATCAGATTCGTATTTGCAAATATTTTCTCACATTCTGTTAGCTGTCTTCTTACTTTCTTGATGGTGTCCTTTGAACCACAAAATTTTAAAATTTTGATGGTGTCCAGTTTATTTTTATTTTGTTGTTTGTTCTCATATCTAAGAAACCAACACCTAATCCAAGGTCATGAATATTTATATCTATGTTTTCTTCTATAAGCTTTATGGTTTTAGTTCTTACATTTAGGCCTTTCATACATTTTCAGTTTTGTTTTTTTTTTTTGGTGTGAGGCAAGAGGTCCAACTTCATTCTTTTGTATGAGGATATGCAATGGCCCCCGTTATAACAAAAGACTATTGTTTCCCCTATTGATCTGTTTTGGCATCCTTGTCAAAAATCAATTGACTATAAATGTGAGGGTTTATTTCTGGACTCAACTCTAGTCCATTGCTTGATAGTTTATCTTTATGCCAGTATCGGTATCTTTATTTTCAAATTGGGATGTGTGATTCCTCCCATTTTGTTGCTCTTTTTCAAGACTGTTGACACTGATCTTTTAGATTCTTCATGTATGGTTATTCAACTACCATCTTCAAATACATCAGCTATAACCCAACCCAATTTTTTCCATTTTAACTATAGAAATACTGGGACATAGCCATATGCTTTGTGGAACACAACATTGCTGTGCCTATCTCACTGATGTGACATGCAAATTTTGTTGTTAATCCTCACCCGAGGATTTTTCAATTTTTAGATAGAACGGAGCCCTGGCCAGTTTGGCTCAGCGGTTAGAGCGTCCACCTGCGGTCCAGAGAGGCCCGGGTTCGGTTCCCGCTAAGGACACGTACCTGGGTTGCAGTTTGTCCCCGGCCCTGGTTGGGTCGTGCGGGAGGCAGCCACTCAATGTGTCCCTTCCACATCGATGTTTCTCTCTCTCTCTCTCTTCCTCTCTCTCCCTCCCACTCTGTCTGAACAAAAATGGAAAAAACAAAACAAAAAAGAATGGAAGAGTGGGAGGGGGAGAGAGAGAAACATCGATGTGAAAGAGACACATCAATTGATTGCCTCCCACATGACCCTGACCGGGGCTGGAGATCAAACCTGCAATCCAGGTATGTGCCCTTGACTGGAAATCGAACCCAAGACCCTTGGGTCTGCGGGCTGACGCTCTAACCGTTGAGTCAAACCTTCCAGGGCTGACATATGAATTTAATAAAGCTTTGAAATAAGTGAAGGGAGCCGTTACGGCCATACCACCCTGAACGCACCCGATCTCATCTGAAATAAGTGAAGGGAGAATAACTCGGCATAGTTAATTCTTTGCCAAACACATCAGCATCCTGGTGATCATAAAATTCTTTTCCATGTCTTCACAAACCATGTAATGACCCAGTTTAATATTCTGCTGGGGAATAATGTCAAACAGGTGAGTGGATCATTTATGAAATCTGCCCTTTTCCCCTTCTGCAAATTTTGCTGGTATATGCCTCTTTCTGTTCTCTAACTATGTCCCAATAGCTATATCTCCGTGATTATGAAGCTACCAAAATTGCCCCTTATCTCATGGACACAGGTGAGGAGTTTACAGAATGCAGTCTTCTGTTGCAAACAGAGTGCATTCTTTAAAAAAAAAAAATTTTTTTTCTTTATTGATTTTAGAGAGGAAAGGAGAGAAACATCGATGAGAGAGAACGTCGACTGGCTGCCTCCCACATGCCCCCAAGGGGGTTTGGCCCACAACCTGGTCAGTGCCCTGACCAGGAATCGAACTGGTGACTTCTTGGTGCATGGATCAATGCTCAACCACTGAGCCACATCGGCTGGGCTACAAATAGAGTGTATTCTATTTCAGATTTGTGATTGTGGCTCCACAATGCAAGAAGAGACAGCAGGCAGCACAAAATACAATTAAAATTCAGCACAAAAAAAGTTTCATAAAATAATTAAAGTCTCCATGGCAGCTTTCTCCCAACTGATGTCCTGCAGATTTTTTTCTTTTAGTTTTAATAACAGCTAGAAATTTGTTATTCTACTGGCAGAGAAGAAAATTCCTACCCCCAAGAAATTTTGCATCATGGACAATAATTGCTTTTTGTCTCCACTGTCCATAAGGTTGTTTGCAAACACAAGCTTCTAATCCATGTCCCATTTGATGTCATCATCAAACATTTTCTTTTCCAAAGTGATAAGGAAAAAGATGTGCCACCTGTAGAAAACCAGACAAGGCATCACCGGGCTCAATCGGTATACATAGTATTGTTTTTTATTATTATTATTTTTTATCCTCACTTGAGGACATTTTCCCATTTTTGTTCAGATAGAGTGGGAGGGAGAGAGAGGAAGAGAGAGAGAGAGAAACATCAACGTGAAAGGGATACATCGAGTGGCTGCCTCCCGCACAACCAACCAGGGCCGGGGACAAACTGCAACCGAGGTACATGCCCTTAGCGGGAACCGAACCCAGGCCTCTCTGGACCGCAGGCCGACACTCTAACCGCTGAGACAAACCAGCCAGGGCGGTACACATAGAATTGTTACATAGTTCCAGGAACAGCCTGAATTACATTTTTTTTTTTTTAATTCTCAGGAATGTTTCACTTAAATAAATTTCCATTTTATTAAAGCTTAAACCTATAAGCACCAGCACATTTTAGACCACTTCTTGATAATTTGAGGTCTTTTCTATAAACTTATGCTGTGATAGCTTCAGGGTTAATGAACTGCTTAGAATTATTTGATCTATAATGGAATGTCTACTAAGTTACTTGGTTTTTCTCTAGTCTCTTCCATTGTCAGCTGCCCTTCTTTTTACTTTTTATTTATTGTTTTGAGAAAAAGAGAGGGAAGGAGAGAGAGATTGATAGATTGATTTGTTGTTCCAATTATTTATGCATCATTGGTTGATTCTTGTGTGCCCTGAGTGGGGAATCGAACCTGCAACCTTGGCATATTTGGATGATACTCTCATCAACATACCCATTTCTAGCAGTGTCCCCATTAATAATGGTGCTTGGTATCTGATGTAGCGGCCCAGAGACATTCTTTGATCAATTCTTTGGTCTACGGGCCAACACTCTAACTGCTGAGCCAAACTGGCCAGGGCATCCTTGATCAACTCTTATTTCTCCAGCCACCTTCAGGTACTAGATATAAGAATTCACCTACCTGGCCCTGACCGGTTTAGCTCAGCAGTTAGAGCGTCGGCCCGAGGACCAGAGTCGCGGGTTCGATTCCAGTCAAGGGCACATATCTCGGTTGCAGTTCAGTCTCCGGCCCTGGTCGGGGTTGTGCGGGAGGCAACCAGTCAATGTGTCTCTTTTGCATTGATGTTTCTCTCTCTCTAAAAAATAAAAAAAAACCAACAATGTTCATTTTAAAAAGCCAATATAGTCCAGCTGGTATGGCTCAGTGGTTGAGCATCGACCCATGCACCAAGAGGTCGCCGGTTCGATTCCCGGTCAGGACACATGCCCAGGTTGTGGGCCCAATCCCCAGTGGGGGGCATGTGGGGGCATGCAGGAGGCGGCCAATCGATGTTCTCTCTCATCGATGTTTCTATCTCTCTCTCCTTCACACTTCCTCTCTCTCTAAAATCAATAAAGGAACAGATCATCATTAAAAAAAAAAAAAGCCAATATAATCTTGTGTTTTATTCCATTTATGTTCAAATACATAATGCATGGATAGAACAGAAGGGAGCAAGGGAAATATAATTGGTTAAAGAGATTCTCCTCAAAGTGTATTTAATGTTGTAATGATTTTATAATATTTTTTACAGTATTGTTTTATTTTAGTCACAGACTAGTATAACTATGGACATGGTCAGTAACATTAAGGTTCCTCCAAAATTGCCTATACGGTCACTCCATCTATTTTTCACTTTTTCCAAATCCTAACAATGAGACTCAAAGCAAAGCAAAGATGAAGCACTGTGCATGTCATTTTGAATGGATTTTGAGGCAGAGGGATGGCAAAAGGAGAAGAGGGCATTGTGTTAAGAGTTTATATGACCGATTCCAGAATGCCACTAAATCTTAAAATAAGAAGAGATATTCATACCCTACACAGATTAAGCAGTCACTAAAGCTTGAAGATGTGAAAAGCCATGTAATAATAACTGTGTACAATATGTCACTGAGATTGCACATGCATGAGTGGGTAGACAACGTAATAACAAGCAATAGACAGATACTCCATTTTTTAGGCCTTTTCTACATTTAAGGAGCCAGGGAGTCAAGAACAGAAATTGAATCTTACCTGGAGTGAGTGGGAAGAGGCTGACAAAGCTGTGCCCAGAGGCACACAGTGCCGGCCCACACCAGGAAGCAGCTAAGATCTGCATTTAATAGCACAGAAAAACCTAAGGGAGACACTGTGATTTCCAACTTGAAGGTGACTGAGTTATAGAAATTTCGTGTAAAACACATGAACAAAATCAACCACATTAGATTGTTTTTAACTACAAGAATTTATTATTGATGGATCAGAGAATACAGTTTTAATGGAACAATAAGGCACAACTGTGGATTAAAACAGTTTGCTGTACAGCCAAAAGGAGGAAAAAGCCAGTATCTTAGGAATTTTAAATATGCAAGTCAAGGAGCCTTTGAAATACCTCTCTAACAGATCAGTGTCAGACAATTCTTCCCTGTTATACAATTCCTATACTACATTACTTCATCACAAAGTCAGACTGATACTTCACCCAAGAATTTCTCAGTCATTTATACTTGAGTCATCCAGCCTGGCCACTCCTCTGTTCCCCATTCTTCCCAATCCCTTTGCAGTGTTTTTTTTAAAAAAGCAATTCCCTTCCTAAAGAATTATGTATACATCTTGGATAACCTTCCAAAGCAAGGACACAAGCAAGCATGCAATGAGTCAGACAAAATCAGCCAAGGGCATTTATAAAAATGAACAGACTGATGTTAGGATGTTAAGACAGATGTTAGGATGACAATAACCTGATTCAATGAGGTCTTCCCTAAGCTGACTTAGGCGGAAAAGTTGCTCTGGCTCATGCAAAGGCCTGTAATGCCACCTCAGGTTGTGCCACTGGTGCCTGACCCCCCGTTTCTAAGGGATTAGCAGTGGTTTAAGAGAGGAGCTAGTAATTAAATGTAAGCAGGCTGCTTATGATACAATACATTCAAAGCTTTGGACCTGTATTAGGAGCTGACTATGGCTTCCAGTATTAACATTTGCCAAGTGTAAAATTCATTGAGAATTTTGTGCAAAACTTCGAGATACTGAGGACAATCTTTAAATCTCTTGGACTGGGATAAGTAGGCACTTCTGTAACACTAATCTTTCTATTTGGAAATGTGAAGTGAAAAACATTCCAGGGCACATAACACTGAGGCATAAACCATGCTGCAGAAGTGGGAATACATGAGGCGTTTAAGGTGCCAGCCTCCTTGCTCAAAAAGTCACGGGAAGTCCCCAATCATATTGTCAGAACAGACATTCTGGTGGTGACAGTGTCCCCAAACTAAGTAAACCTGCTGGCATATGGCTATTTTCTCAAAAGTCAACAATGTACTAACAAGAGTAGCCATGTAGGTATGTATGCTGAAAATCAGAGGCCAGAGGTAGAGCGACCTGGGAGTCACAGGAAAGACTTTGCTCTACACCTCTCACCAAGGCCACCGCCTTTCAAGAAGAACATCTCCAACCCACAGCCCTTTGATGACAGAGCAGAGTGCAGGGGACCAAGAGGTGAACACATTCTTCTGAGAGAAGGGTTGGTTATTGAAAAGCTCCTGGAGAGGCAACATCCCAGAGACCTATTTAAGAGTAAAGGTAGATCAAAACTGCCAGACCACCCAATTATCCTGCCAAGTCAGAAACACATTGAACAGGCATAGCTTGGGGTGCCAAGTATAATAGAGGGGATTGAAGCTTAATAAAAAGCGGGGAGACTGAAAGACTACGTGAATGGTGTGCTGGGTTAAAAAGTAGAAAGCAAATGACATATAACAAAGGATGGAGGAGCATGACAAAGCCCTGTTGGAGGGAAGGCAGCATGGCTATCGTCTACATCCAATGAAAGAGCTATGTTGACTGGCTCTTGACATGATTCCCTCTTTGCCAGGTGAGATGTACATGCGGCAGTCAGCAGCAGAATGGGGTGGGGAGAATATTTAGAAATCGAGATAACCGGTGAATGGTATGGAACAGATATAGACTGGGTGTAGCATTCTGTAATGCCCTGTTTATACACCAAAGGCAGGTTTATGTTGGCAGAACGTTTTGGGGGTTGTCATGCAACAGTAGTACTTTGGGAGAAGGCAAATGATGGGGTGAAGGTGGGGCTGGTGGACAGGAGGCCTCCCATGTTCCAGTTCTTAAATACTAGAAAACAAGGACCAATTTAGTCTCAGTCCTTTAGTGAAGAAATCGGATGCTCATTTTCTGTTCAACGTCCACTTTCTCCAAAACCTGGGGGGGAAAACCCAATTACAGTTATGAAGGTCACAATAGGAGATACTGTCCCATGCTCTTATCTGAATGTTTTTCTCCCTCCCTCCTGTGCAGAATTTAACTTTTCAAACCACAAGATGACTGACTGACCTTAACAAATTCTGTGAAAGATATGGCGCTGTCTCCATCTTGATCAGCCTCCTGGATGGTCCTGTCTGCGATGCTGCCCAGCTGTTCATCTGAGATATTTACTCCAACCATCATTCGTAGCACCTGCAGGACCAAGAGCCAGGATTACAGGAGACTTTTGGTCAGGGGGACTCTTTCACTAAGATTAAGGGTAAAGCCACCCCAACCCACTTTTCCTTTGAAACCCTTATCTTCTCATGTAGGCCATACTAGACAATGACAAGAACAAAACTCTCTGGCAAGGGCATTGAATAGGAAAACAAACCTCACCGAGGGAGAGTCCTTTGCATTTGCTTTAGCCCATTCTTCCTGCCTAGAATGTATGTATGATGCCTGGTGGTACAGCAGCCATCCTGGCACCATGAGGTGAAAGTCGTATGTGCTATGAATGCCAGAGCAAGAATACAGGAGAAGCCTGGTTCCTGAACATCATTTAGGTACTGTACCAACCTAGACAACCTATGCCCAGACTTGTTGTTGCATGAAGCAAACTAGTTTCTTTTTTCTTTCTTTGCAGTGAAGGAGAAAACTTTATTCAGTACAAAACAGCTCAACTTTGATACAGCACGGTTGTGAGGCAGCGCTGGGGCCAGGCCCCTCCCCAGCTAGAAAGCTCTGCTCTGCCCCTCCATGGTTTGCTTTGCTCTGCTCCGAGCTGGTCTGTTGTGCACTGTGCTAGTCTGCTCGGGCGCTACATCTTCAGTGTTTCAGCTCAGCAAGGGAGTAAACTAGTTTCTTATTGGATTTAGAAAGTTTGGTAGGGCTTTCTGGAATCCTACTCAAATGCAGTCCTCTTTGAGGTGGTACACTGACCTGCTATCCCTAAAGTATGGCTAAGAAACATAAAGATCCTTGAAGGGTTAAATACTAAATCCCCCTTTTTAGAAAAATAACATTCTAAGTACTGTGAGAACTGCAGTAAAGAGAATTTAACACTGTTTCACCAAATCTGTCTCAAACATAACAAATCCACCCCCTTTCAATTATGCTAACATCTTCAGGGTGTGAATATACTTTGAAAATTGCTCCTTTAAGCAAAATAAACAACTCTAATCATATGACTCAGTATGAAATGGGGAAAGGGTGCTTTGTGATGCCTCGCATCACTGCAGTCAGCTACTTCTGTCTTCAAAAGGTAAGAACAGAGCTTTTCCACAGGGAAGAAAGGCTTTCTAGCCCAGCTGTTCATAGGCCTTCCTTTCCCCCACACCTTTACATCCTTCTCCAATCTCAAAAAATGATTTTTAAAAAGTAAATTACAGTTTTTCTGAAAAGAAAAGAAGCGCTGAAATATGTATCAACACATCGTTTTCTTCGCAAATCAACTCTGTGCTCAAGTATATTTTGGGCACAGATGTACATAAATGGAAGGATTAATAAAAAAGAGGCAAGCAAAAATAAAGAATAGCCAAGCCATTTGCCATCTTTCCTGATTGTGTGGCCAACTAGACAAATCAATCTATCTGCAAACCTCTCTAACAGATTAGACCTCAGTCCAATTCTTCTCTGAAGTGTTTCATTTTTAGAATTATAAGACTGAATTGTGCATGGGTGCTGTGTGTATAGGGGGAGGGAATAGTACTGGTGGTGTCTTAAAAATCACTCAGCCAAGTCTATTAATAAGGACATGAGGGTCTGGGACTGGCTTGATACATGTCCCAGTAACCAGGGCTCTGAGCTGTCCACCCAGGCCCCCATGCCCAGCCGGTGTGCTTTCTACCTCTCCACGGTATCAGTTACGGTTCCAATCAGAAGGAATTTTTTTTATTTATCTTTTTTAATCTTCAGATAGAGCGGGAGGGAGAGAGGGGAGAAGAGAGAGAGAGAAACATCGATGTGAGAGAGACACGAGTGGCTGCCACCCACACGACCCCAACTGAGGCCGGGGACAAACTGCAACTGAGGTACGTGCCCTGAGTGGGAATCGAACCTGGGACTCTCTGGTCCGTGGGCTGACGCTTTCACCGCTGAGCCAAACCGGCCAGGGCCAGAAGGAACTTTTATTATTACTATTTTTAATGTCTGGTGAGGTTTTTTTTTTGTATATACCCTTTACCAGTTAAGGAATCTCTCTTTTATCTCGGTTTTTCCTAAGAGTTCTTTTTAAAAAAACATGAATGAATGATGAATTTTATCAAATGCCTTTTTTCTATGGAAAAGACCATTAGGTTTTTCTTTTCTTTTCTTTTCTTTTCCATTGATTATTTAGAATGGAAGGGAGAGAGGGAGGAAGAGAGAGAAACATTGATGTGAGAGAGACACATTGATTGGTTGCCTCCTGCACGACCCCAACTGGGGCTGGGGATTGAACCTGCAACCCTGGTATGTGCCCTTGACTGGGAATCCAACCTGCGACCCTTTGGTCCATGGGCTGATGCTCTAATTGTTGAGCCAAACAAGCCAGGGTCAATTTTTCTTTTTCAATCTGTTAATGTGACAAAATATATTGACTGATTTTCTCATTTTAAACTGACTTTGAACTCCTGGTATAAACCCACTATGGCTATAATATAGTATCCTTTTTATATATTGCTGGATTCAGTGTATCAATATTTTGTTTAGGACTTTTACATCCATGTGAAAGAGAATGTGCTGTACAGTGTTTACAAGGCTTCCAAGTCAAAGTTATGCCAACCTCATAAAATGATTATAGCAACTACTTTTATTGATGTATAATTGATATACAATAAACTATACATATTTAAACTGTACACTATGATAAGTTTTGAAATATATACGTACCTGTAAAACCATCACCACAATCAAAATAATGTATTTTTCCATCCCTCAAAAGTTAAACCAGGACTTTTAAAAAAAATCCTCACCCGAGGATATTTCTCCATTTATCTCCAGATAGAGTGAGACGGAGGGAGGGAGGGAGGGAGAGAGAGAGAGAGAGAGAGAGAGAGAGAGAGAGAGAGAAACATCGATGTGAGAGAGACACATCAATTGGCTGCCTCTTGCACGACCACGACCAGGGCCAGGGACCAAACTGCAACGGAGGTACGTGCCCTTGACCAGAATCGAACCTGCGACTCTTTGGTCCACAGGCTGATGCTCTAACCACTGAGAAAAACCTGTCAGGCATAAACCAGGACTTTTACAAAAATCATACCAGAAAAACATGACCACTCTGCCTTTCCTTAGGATAAATTGACCACAGACTTTTTAACATCCTCTGAATAGTTAAGAACTGCATGTCACCAAATGTTTTTGAAATGGCAGTGTCTAGAAAGGTAAAGTTTGTTCTCTTCTTATTTTGGTAAAATGTTCATACCCTCTCCTTGCTAGGATAAGACTAGTTCTCTGACACCTCAACAGTCCATGAGCATATCTGTCCTGAAGTCACTGGCCTGAGGCACATTCTAGGGGCACTGACTGGCACTCTGGCCACATGATCACCTCCCCACTCCCTGACTCAGATTTTTAAAATCCTAATAATAGAAAATAAATTAACCCTCCATTCATCAAAAAAAATCTTTCTGGCAGCCAGATCTGGGCCAGAAGATGAAAACATGAAACTATAGGGTGACTGCCTCTACTCTTTCTGTTCAGAACTCATATGGAGCAATTTAATTTAATTTTATATTTTTTTCACCTTGTCAAAACAAGGCCGCCAAAAATTTGGTTGCCTCCCACACAAAAAAATGGGAGAGAGAACATTATTTTATCTTTTTTATTTATTATTATTTTTTAAAAGGACAGTATTTTTACTTTTATTTTTTTATTTTTATTTTTTTTTCTTTATTGCTTTTAGAGAGAGAGGAAGAGAGAGGGAGAGAGAGAAACATCGATGAGAGAGAACATTGATTGGCTGCCTCCTGCATGGCCCCCACTGGGGATTTGGCCCACAACTTGGGCATGTGCCCTGACCGGGAATCGAACTGGTGACCTCTTGGGTGCATGGGTCAACACTCAACCAGTGAGCCACACCGGCCAGGACATATGGAAGGAGCAATTTTAAATAAATTCTTCTTACTGAAGAAAGACATCCAACTCAAAAGCAAAGGACACTAACACTGACCTGTAGACCGTTTCAATTTTTGCTCAGACATAGAAATGTAGGAATACCTTGAGTTGTTCCTTAATCTGGCCTGAATAATCTTCAACTTAGAGATTTCTCAAGACACTGAATGAGTTCAGATTTACTTCAGGGTGAATGAAAACCTCTTTACTTTTTAGGTGTATCTTGAAATAGAGAAATTTCCCCACAGAAAGTCCTGAATGTGTCAGTCTCCTAGGGTCCTCCAGGTCTATAAATATTAAAAAAAATTTTTTTAAATGTTTTTATTTATTTATTTTTTTAAAACACATTTTTATTGATTTTTTTTTAAGAGGGAGAGGGAAGGAGAGAGATAGAAACATTGATGTGAGAGAGAAACAGTTGCTTCCTGCACGTCCCCCACTGGGTATCAAACCAGGACTTCTCAGTCCTTGGGATGATGCTCAATCCACTGAGCCACGCTGGCCAGGCTCAATGAGCCATTGCAAGTTTCCCCAGCTCATTTGCTCTGCCTTATATCTAGGACAGAACTCTGCACACAGCAGGTATTAAATAAATGCTTCCTGAAGGAAAGTACAATTCCTGTCCACATGAATAAGGAGGCAGGGCCCAAACACAAGTTATCCACGTGCATGGGAGCTCTCCCACATACCTGTAACAGCTCATCGCGGGAGATCTTGTCATCTTTATCCAAATCATACAGTCGAAAAGCAACTGTTAGAGAAAAACAAGAAGTTGGTGGAAATTCAGTATAGTGTTCTGCCCCTTCTCAAGGAACTAAATATGTAAAGGACACTGGAGAGAAAACTGAAATCGAATTAATAGTTTTTCCAAGAGCTATTGCCATTACTTGTAGAGCTTTTAGACTGTGTAACACTTAAGACATTGAGATACATCTCAATTGTTCCCTCCTGAAACAAATCAGAAAACTTAATCTATACCAAGTATTACTCTGGGAAAATGGCCACTTTGGCAAATTTGTGCCAAATTTCTCTACTACGTGGGAGTACTGTAGGTAAAGAGCTTCAGTTTCAAATAAAAATGCCAAGAATTTGATGGTCTTCTGATCTTTTCATGTCTCTCTCTTTAACAATAGATAAGTCTTATACACAGAGAACTTTCTGTTGCCTGCCAGATGGGAGAGGGCTGGGGAGATGGGTGAAGAAGATGAAGGAATTAAGAAGTACAAATTGGTTGTTAGACTGATGAACCTCAAAGGGAAGGGGGGAGGGAGGGCGGGATGAGATAAACCAAAGAGCATCTATGCATATGTGCATAACCAACAGACACAGACAATACTGTGGGGAAGGCAGGAGGGGTGCAAGATTGAGGAGGAGGGGGTAAATGGGGGGAAAAAGGAGTGACATCTGTAACATATTTAACAATAAAGATGAGTTAAAAAATAAAAAGGAAAAACAGCCTGGCTGGTGTGGCTCAGTGGTTGAGCGTCGACCCATACACCAAAAGGTTGCCTGTTTGATTCCAGGTCAGGGCACATGCTCAGGTTGTGGGCCTGATCCCCAGTGGGGGGCATGCAGGAGGCAGCCAAAAGATGTTCTTTCTCATCGATGTTTCTATCTCTCTCTACCACTCCCTCCCCCTCTCTCTAAAATCAATAAAGAAAAAAAATAGATAAGTCTTCTAGAAAGTAGGCTATATAAGAAAATTCAGAAGAGAAAAATTATTCAGCCATGTTGCTGAAGGGCTACCAAGTGAATAATGTAATAACAATGGATGATTTTATAGGCACTGTGAGAGATCGTCACACTGACGAAGTGACTGCCTTGGTTTTGAGGCTTTGAATCACTTCAAGTATGCTACTAAGATTTTTGGTTTTCAGTAGGGTTCTGTGAATACTAAAAGGCCAAAATCTACTGCTCTAGAGTTATTAAGACACATGGATTTAGATCTTGTCCTTCGAAACTCATGATTTAGTGGAGGAGAGCAACACTCAAATACATCCTTTTTTAATTTTTTTTTTTTTATCCTCACCCGAGGACTTTTTTTTTTTTTGCATTTATCTTCAGATAGAGTGGAAGGGAGAGAGGAAGGAAGAGAGAGAAACATCAATGTGAGAGAGACATATCAAGTGGCTGCCACCCGCACAACCCCAAGCGGGGCCGGGGACAAACAGCAACCGAGGTATGTGCCCTTAGCGGGAACCGAACCTGGGACTCTCTGGTCCATGGGCCGATGCTCTAACTGCTGAGCCAAACTGGCCAGGGCACATCCTTTTTTAAAATAAATACATCCTCATTTGAGGATTAAAAAAAAATTTCCCCCCCCTTTATTGATTGTAGAGAGAGAAGAAGGGAGACGGAGAGAGAGATAGAAACATTGATGAGAGAGAACATCGACTGGCCGCCTCCTGCATGCCCCCCATGGGGATTTGGCCCACAACCTGGGCATGTGCCCTGACTGGGAATGGAACTGGCAACCTCTTGGTGCATGGGTCGATGCTCAACCACTGAGCCACACTAGCCAGGCCCAAATTTGAGAATTTATATGCTTAAGTGGTTTAGAGTCTAAGGGAAAAGAGACAAAGATCATAAGTGTTCCTAAAGGAATCTTTAATATATACAGTCCTAAAACTACACACACACACACACACACACTTCTGCATATGCTATCATCTTTCAGAAATAACATAAAATATGTTATCTACTAAGCTATCTTTAGGATGATTTCAGGATGGAAACCTATTTGTTATATAACCTGTTAATATCTACTTCTGAATTTCTTAATTAGGTAACTGGAATAAACACATCCCTTTCAGCCAAAGTATTTACAGAAGACTGAACTGCTAATTCATTTTTTTTTAATCCTCACCCGAGGACATTTTTGCATTTATCTTCAGATAGAGTGGGAGGGAGAGAAGGGGGAAGAAAGAGAGAGAAACATTGATGTGAAAGAGACACATCGACTGGTTGCCACCCACACAACCCAACCGGGGCCAGGGACAAACTGCAACCAAGGTACATGCCCTTAGCGGGAACCGAACCTGGGACACTCTGGTCCGAAGGCCAACGCTCTAACTGCTGAGCCAAACCGGCCAGGGCCTAATTCATTTTTTTAAAATTACATTTATTGGAGTGACATTGGTTAATGACATTACGTAAGTTTCAAGTATACAGTTCTATCATTTCCATATCCCTTATAGCTAGTGAAGTTGAGCATCTTTTCATATATTTGTTGGCATTTGTATTGAATTGCTTACTCTTGAAACCCAGCTGCTTTGGATTGAATGTTTGTGTCCCCCCGCAAATTCATGTTGAAACCCTAATCCTCAACAATATACTGTTAGGAGGTAGAGCCTTTGGGGGTAATTAGGGTTAGATTATGTCATGGGGGTGGAGCCCTATAATAGGAAGAGATAGGAGATCTCCTTTGCCTCTCTCCCTCTCTCTCTGTTTCCACCTCCCTCCCCATGAGGATACAGTAATGACTGTCTGTGAACCAGTAGAGGGCCTTCATTGAGAACCTGACCATGTGGCATCCTGATCTCAGACTTCCCAGATTCCAGAACTGTGAGAAATGTCTGTCGTTTAAGTCACTCAGTCAATGGTATCCTGTTACAGCAGCCTGAGCGGACTAAGACACCAGCAGAGGAGTAACTACAGAGATCATTCATTAGGGCATTTTAGAAAAAAACTGCAGCAATAGTAGTTACTTTTTAACTGACTTGGATTCCTGTCAGTCAACTCTAGCCCTGAACCAGAAGAAACGCTTTTCCCAAGATAATGAATGGTCAAGTGCGTAAATGACTGAGCCATTTTGTTAGGTTCTCTCTTTCCTCTCCCTTTCCTGATTCTTGGTCCCACGACTTGGACTCTCTTGTCTCCAAAGCAGCCTTCCTGACTCTCCAGTTCCATGACTTCAAGTGCCACCCAATTCTGATTACTCCCAAACGTGCAGCTCCAGCTTAGACCTCTTGCCTGAGCTCCTCAGAGCAATACAGCACAGTGGTTGACTCTGGCTCCGTCCTATCCTGGCTCTGATGCTTACTAGCTATGTGCCTCACAGTTGCCTGAGGGGTGCAAAATGAAAATAACAGAATCCATAGGCTTCTGAGGACTGAATGAGTTAGTATATGAAAGGCACTTTCAACAGTGCCTGGCACACAATAAGAGCTCAATCATTGTAATCTACCTGCCATCACCTCTTCACCCTCCTCTCATATCACTTCTTTCTTGATAAAGCTTCTTTGTTCTCAGGAACACAGCAAGTACTCATTTCTACCCAAGGGCCTTTATACCAGTTGTTCCCTCTGCCTAGGGCTCTCTTTTGTTCTTGGTTGGCTCATTATTAGCTCAAGTTTCAATTTCTCAGAGTTCACTGGCCACTCATTCTAAAGTTATGACAGCCCCCCCACCCCATCACTTTCTAATCTCACCTCATTCATTTCCTTCATAGAATTTGCCAAGCTCTTAATCTTGTTTATTCATTTATCTTTTTCCATATAGTCTGTCTCCTATATTAGACCATAAGCTCTACGAAAGGAATGACCTTATCTGATTTATGCATCATTATATCCTGGGCCTAAAATAGTGCCTTGCACAATTATTGCTCATACATTTGCTTAATGACAGACCAAATGAATAATCTCAGTCAAACCTTTCTTGACTTTTTAATCACTGTTTGTTCTTTTTATTTTATTTTTATCCTCACCCAAGGACATTTTTCCACTTTTTGTTCAGATAGAGTGGGAGGGAGAGAGAGGAAGAGAGAGAGAGAGAGAGAGAAACATCGATGTGAAAGAGACACATCGAGTGGCTGCCACCCGCACGACCCAACCAGGGCCGGGGACAAACTGCAACCGAGGTACGTGCCCTTAGCGGGAACCGAAGCCGGGCCTCTCTGGACCGCAGGCCGACGTTCTAACCGCTGAGTCAAACCGGCCAGGGCTGTTTGTTCTTTTTTAAAAACTCACAGTAAAATACACAAAAAATTTACCATTTTGACCCTTTTTAAGAGTATAATTATTTTCACATTTTGTTGTAACCATCACCACCATACATCTCTAGAACTTTTTCATCTCTCTCAACTGAAACTCTGACCCATTAAACAATAACTCCCATCTCCCATTGCCTCTAGCCCAACAACTTTTTATGGATTTGACTACTTTAGGAACCTCATATGAAAGTAATCAAACAAAATTTATCCTTTAGTGCCTGGCTTATTTTAATTTTTATTTATTGATTGATTTGAGAGAGATTTGTTGTTCCATTTATTTATGCATCCATTGCTTGATTCTTGTATGTGCCCTGACCAGGGAAGCCACTAACCTTGGCATATTAGGACGATGCTCTAACCAACTGAGCTACGAGGTCAGGGCCATGCGCCTTTTTTCCTGAACAGGGAATTACTACCTTTTCTGAGACCGTCCTATCTATATATGAGTATCCCTCTTTTAAAAATTCTTTCTGTTGAGCCCTGGCCGGTTTGGCTTGGCGGTTAGAGCGTCGGCCTGCAGTCCAGAGAGACCCGGGTTCGGTTCCCGCTAAGGGAGTGCCTCGGTTGCGGTTTGTCCCCGGCCCTGGTTGGTCGTGCGGATGGCAGCCACTTGATGTGTCCCTTTCACGTCGATGTTTCTCTCTCTCTCTCCCTCCCACTCTATCTGAACAAAGAATGAAAGAATGTCCTCGGGTGAGGATAAAAAAAAAAAAAAAAAAAGAAAAGAAACAAAAAGTAAAAATTCTTTCTGTTGAACTAAAATATCTCTATAGCCTCATTGCATAAATTCTTTTCCACATGATAGACTTTCATATATTTGAAGAGAAATCTCTAACTCAGCCTTTCCTTCTGACTTTATGCCCAGTTCTTTCAAAATCTTCCTTATGGGGGGAAAAGGGGAGTTTAGTGGGTTCAGGTTCAGCTTTGCAAAATGAAAAAGTTCTGGAGATGTTTCACAACAATGTGCATATACTTAACACTACTAAACTGTCCACTTAAAATGTTTAAGATGCTGCCCTGGCCAGTTTTGCTCAGTAGTTAGAGCATCCACCCGTGGACCCAAGGGTTGTGGGTTCAATTCCAGGTCAAGGGCACGTACCTGGGTTGCAGGTTTGATCCCCGGCCCTGGTCAGGGTCTTGTGGGAAGCAACCAATCGATGTGTCTCTCTCACATAGATGCTTCTCTCTCTCTTTCTCTCCCCTCCTTCCCCTCCACTCTATCTAAAAATCAATGGAAAAATATCCTCAGGTGATATTTATTTATGGGCCCAGCATGCTCGGGTGATATTTATTTATACAAAAAATAAAATGTTTAAGATGGTAAATTTTTTTTTTTTTTTCTTTTTGGTATGTGCCCCTAGCGGGAACTGAACCCGCGACTCTCTGGTCCGCAGGCCAACGCTCCAACCGCTGAGCCAAACTGGCCAGGGCTAAGATGGTAAATTTTGTTATGTGTTTTTTACCGCAATAAAATAACTGTTCCTTATGATAATGATTCATGTGGTTTTCAGTGCCTTCAAACTTCTAGTTGCTTTCTATAAATATGTTATAGTATATCTCCAGAATCCAAACTAAAATACAGTTCCCAAGATGTGTTCTCTTTAGCACAGAGTGGGATTATCAGTGGTCTCATTATGGCACATTTCTTTTCTCTTTTTTTTAAATCTGTTTTTTATTGACTTTTTAAATTTACTTTTTTTTTGGTACATGCCCCTAGCGGGAACCGAACCTGGGACTCTCTGGTCCGCAAGCCGACGCTCCAACCGCTGGGCCAAACCGGCCAGGGCCACATTACTCTTCTCATAGCCTAATATTACATCACTCTGGGTGGTGGGTGGGGTGCTGCAGGCCAGTCACAGTGTACAGTGGCTTCATTTTAGATTTACTCTTAAGATTTTTTTTTTTCATTTTAAAATCATTTTTAATTTTCAACTACAGTTGACATATTTTTATGTTTCAGGTGTATACCCCAGTGATTAGACATTATATAACTTATACTAAGTGATCATCCCAATACATCTTGCACCCATGTGACACCATACATAGTTATTAGAATATTATTGACTATATTCCCTATGCTATACTTTATGTCCCCATGACTACTCTGTAACAACCAATGTGTACTTCTTAACCCCTTCACCTTTTTCACCCAAGTCCTCAAACTCCCTCCCATCTGGCAACCATCAAAATGTTCTCTCTTGCCCAGCTGGTGTGGCTCAGTGGTTGAGCACTGACCCATGCACCAAGAGGTTGCTGGTTCGATTCCCAGTCAGGGCACATGCCTGGGTTGTGGGCCAAATCCCTAGTGGGGGGCGTTCAGGAGGCAGCCAATCGATGTTCTCTCATTGATGTTTATATCTCTTTCTCCCTCTTCCTTCCTCTCTCTAAAATCAATAAAGAAAGAAAAATCACCAAAAAAAAGTTCTCTCTCTTGCCCTGGCCAGTTTGGCTCAGCGGTTAGAGCATCGGCCCTAGGACCAATGAGTCGCAGGTTCGATTCTGGTCAAGGGTGCGAACCTCGGTTGCTGTCCCCGGCCCTGGTGAGGATCGTGCAGGAGGCAATCAGTTGATGTGTCTCTTTCACATTGATGTTTCTCTCTCTCTCCCTCCTAACTCTATCTGAAGATAAATGGAAAAATATCCTTGGGTGAGGATTTAAAATAAAAAAAAGTTCTCTCTCGCCTAGCTGGTGTGGCTCAGCGGTTAAGCATCGACCCAAGAGGTCGCCAGTTCGATTCCTGGTCAGGGCATATGCCCAGGTTTCGGTGTTGGTCCCCAATGGGGGGCATGCAGGAGGCAGCCAATTGATGTTTCTCTCTCATCAATGTTTCTAGCTCTCTCTCCCTCTCCCCTCTCTCTCTAAAAATCAATGAAAACATATTTTAAAAAAATGTTCTCTTTATTTATCAGTCTGTTTCAGTTCTGCTTGTTTGTTTTTTAGATTCAATTGTTGATAAATATGTATTTATTGACATTTTTTTGTTCAAATTTTTTATTTTTATTTTTCTTCTTCTTAAAGACGACCCTTTAACATTTTATATAATACTGGGGTTGGTGGTGACAAATTCCTTTAGCTTTTTCTTGTCTGGGAAGCTCTTTATCTGTCCTTCTAGTCTAAATGATAGCTGTACTGGGTAGAGTAATCTTGGTTGTAGGTCCTTGCTTTTCATCACTTTGAATATATTTCATACCAATTCCTTCCGGCCTGCAGTTTCTATTGAGAAATCAGTGGACAGTCTTATAAGAGCTCCCTTGTAGATAACTGCTTTTCTCTTGATGCTTTTAAGATTCTCTGTCTTTAAATTTTTATATTTTAATTATGATATGTCTTGGTGTGGGTCTCCTTGGTTCATCTTGTTTGGGACTCTCTGTGCTTCCTGAACCTGTATGTTTATTTCCTTCACCAGGTTAGTGAAATTTCTGTCATTATTTTTTCAAATACATTTTCAATTTCTTGCTCTCTCTCTTCTCCTTCTGGCACTCTCATGAGGCAAATGCTGGCACGCTTGAAGTTGTCCCAGAGGGTCCCTGCGCTATCCTCATTTTTTTGGATTCTTTTTGTTTTGATTGGGTGTTTTTTGCTTCCTTATTTTCCATATTGCTGATTTGATTCTTGGCTCCATCTAATTCTACTGTTCATTCCCTATACATTATTCTTCATTTCAGTTAGTGTATCCTTCATTTCTGACTGATTCTATTTTATGCTGTTGAAGTTCTCACTAAGTTCACTGAGAATCCTTATAAACCAGTGTTTTGAACTCTGCACCTAGTAGGTTGCTTATCTCCATTTTATCTTTCTAGCGTTTTGTTCTGTTCTTTCATTTAGGACGTTTCTTTGCCTCCTCATTTTGGCAGCCTCCCTGTGTTTGTTTCCATGTATTAGGTAGAGCTGCTACATCTCCCAGGCTTGGTAAAGTGGTCTTATGTAGTAGGTGTTCTGTAGGGTCCAGTGGCACAGCCTTCCTGATCGCCCAAGCAGGGCACTCCAGGTACACCTCGTGTGGGCTGTGTACCCTCCTCTTATAGTTCAGCCTTTTTTGCTTTTAGCACATCAATGGGAGGGATTTACACCCAGGCTGATCAGCTGAAAGGACTGGCTGTGACTACCGACCTCTGAACATCTTGGAGGATCAACTGTGCAGGGGTCCACTCCACAGAGCAGGACTTACTTCAGTGGGGCTCTGGTCCCCACTGAGTCTGCCCCTTGACTGTGTCGCTTATGGAAGTAGTTGGGTGGTGCTCTGGTGTGGTCTGAAGCTGTCCACTGGGTGTGCTGGCCCTGGGGCCTCCCGAGAGGTACAGGCTAAGGTACAGAACATAGTTGCTGCCTATGTTCTGCCCTGGGTCACCCAGCATGAGCTACAAGATGATCTGCAGATGACTGCTACTTATACAGGGTTTGGTAGTACCAAGGCAAAGCAAGCTGCAAACTGAGGCTGGCTGCTGCTAGTGGCCTGGGACCACTTAGCGAGAGGTATGGTGTACACTGAGGCCAGATACTGCTTGTTTGGGAGATTTTAGGAAAATCTGAATCATGAGCTGCGTCAGGCCATTCAAATGGAAAAGCCACTGGAGACAGCTTGGGTAGCTCTGAAAGTTGGGTGGAGTTGGTCTCAGGGAATCACCAGGGCAGGGCAAATGGTGTGAACAAAGTTGATGGAATCTTAGATATGGTGCCTGACTGCTTTGTTCATCAAAGGAACAATGGTCTCTGCCAGTACTTCTGTCTGGGAGAAAGCTGTTCCCCTCAGCTCTCGCCCTGATGTCTGACAATTCAGTGCTTCCTCATATGTTCTTGGTGCCTTTCAAGCTGCTGCCCCAGCAATGAAGCTCAGAGGGAGTGGGTCTGAGTAAGTCTGTGCACAGGTTTTTTTAAGAGGAACTGCCTGCATTCCAGAAGCCCTCCGTCTCCCTCAGCCACAATCCCTGATGGTTTTTACAGCCAGAAGTTATGGGGACTTTCCTTCCTGACACTGGAACCCTGGACTGGGGGGCCTGGTGTAAGGCTGGGACCCCTCACTCCTCAGTGGGGACCTCTGCAGCCGAGATATCCCTCCTGATGTTTATCCACCACATGTGGGTGTGGGAACAGCCTGTTCTGTGTCTCGCTCCTCCTATCGGTCTTGATGTGGCTTCTTTAATTCCCTAGTTGTAGGACTTCCATTCAGTCAGATTTCAGGTGGTTCTGAATGATGGTTGTTCTGTAGTTTAGTTGCAATTTTGATGTGGTTATGGGAGGAGGTGAGTAGCACATTTACCTATGCTGGTATCTTGACAACTCCTTAGATCTTTTGTTTTGTTGTTGTTGTTGTTTTGTTTTTATCCTCACCCGAGGGCATTTTTGCATTTATTTTCAGACAGAGTGGGAGGGAGAGACGGAGGAAGAGAGAGAGAGAAACATCGATGTGAGAGAGACACATTGACTGGCTGCCACCCACACGACCCCAACAGGGGGCAGGGACAAACTGCAACCGAGGTATGTGCCCTTAGCAGGAACCGAACCTGGGACTCTCTAGTCTGCAGGCCAATGCTCTAACCGCTGAGCCAAACCGGCCAGGGCTTTTTTTTTTGTTTTTAATTGAATTTATTAAGGTGACACCGGTTAACAAAATTATACAGGTTTCAGGTGCACAATTCCACAATACATCATCTGTACAGTGTATTGTGTGTTCACCACCCCAAGTTAAGTCTCCATTCGCCCTGGCTGGTTTGGCTCAGTGGTTAGAGCATCGGCCTGCGGTCCAGAGAGACCCGGGTTCGGTTCCTGCTAAGGGCACGTACCTCGGTTGCAGTTTGTCCCCGGCCCTGGTTGGGTCGTGTGGGAGGCAGCCACTCGATGTGTCCCTTTCACGTCGATGTTTCTCTCTCTCTCTCTCTTCCTCTCTCTCCCTCCCACTCTATCTGAACAAAAAATGGAAAAATGTCCTCGGGTGAGGATGAAAAAAAAAAAAATATATATATATATAACAAAGTTGTTTTAATATTTTATTAATTGTATTTCAATATAATTGGTTTCTTTTATAATCTTATGTATTTTATGATTCAAAAACATTCTGAGGTGGGGTCAACAGGATCCACCAGACTGCCAAGGAAACTCATGACTTGGATAAAGTAGAGCCCATGTTGTGGAAGGAATTCAGGTAACAGGTTTGTGTCAGACCTGATGACCTTTAAAGTTTCCTCTCACCCTGGATTAGAAAACAAGTACAGTTTTATAGAGCATAGAATATCTCTTAATTATCTTCTCCTTAATTAACTCACTGGACTCATGGATACTCTTTCTCCCCTCTACAAATCGTTCTAACTGATGTGGTAGCACACTGTATAGTTGTAGCTGACAGGCTACAGGAGTGTCCACTCCACCTGTAGAGTTGCTTACCATGGGTCAGGTGTGTCGACAGTCCTAACCGCTGAGCCAAATCGGCCAGGCAGTTTTGTTTATATTTAAGTGTTCTGCTCTTCATTAAGGTACATAAACTTAAAGTAAAGAAGAGCAGCCCTGGTCGGTTTGGCTCAGTGGTTAGAGCGTCGGCCTGCGGTCCAGAGAGACCCGGGTTCGGTTCCCGCTAAGGGCATGTATCTCGGTTGCAGTTTGTCCCCGGCCCTGGTTGGTCGTGCGGGTGGCAGCCACTCGATGTGTCCATTTCACGTCGATGTTTCTCTCTCTCTCTCTCCCTCCCACTCTATCTGAACAGAAAATGAAAAAATGTCCTCGGGTGAGGATAAAAAAAAAAAAAAAAAAAAGAGCAGTAGTTCATTATCTTGGTTCAAAAATCTTCCCTATTCTATATAACAATACTTATTTTTTTTATTGATTTCATTTTTAAAATATTTTTTGTTTATTGATTTGAGAGAGAGAGAGAAACGTCAATGAGAGAGAACACTGATTGGCTGCCTCCTGCACGCCCCCCACTGGGGATTGGGCCCATAACCTGGGCATGTACCCTGACTGGGAATTGAACAGGCAACCTCTTAGTGCATGGGTTGACACTCAACCACTGAGGCACACTGGCCGGGAACAATACTTATTTCAGTGCTTCTTAAACTCTTTTCCTGAACAAAAGAATGAACTCATACTTCTATCCTATAGACAGGGACAGATAAATATTATGTATCATTTTTCAAATGTATGTAAATTTGTCATGACAGTCGATAATTTATTTGTATTTGTTTCAATATTAAAAAGTCTTTTCACAGCCCTGGCCAGTTTGGCTCAGTGATTAGAGCGCTGGCCCATAGACCAGAGAGACCCAGGTTTGGTTCCTGCTAAGGGCACGTACCTTGGTTGCAGTTTGTCCTTGGCCCCAGTTGGGGTTGTGTGGGTGGCAGCCAGTCGATGTGTCTCTCTCACGTTGATGTTTCTCTCTCTCTCTCTTCCTCCCTCTCTCCCTTCTGCTCTATCTGAAGATAAATGCAAAAATGTCCTCGGGTGAGGATTTAAAAAAAAAAAAAAGTCTTTTCACAGACCTTTCTGTATACCACTGTGAATTTTTGAAGAGAAACTTGGATTCAATCTATTCAATACAATTTCAATTCCAATTTGCATTAAGTGAAAGAGAAATTAAATTTCAATTTCTTAGAGACATTTTTTGTAAGATTGGGCAATATCATATATGAACCAACAAGGACAGAGGGAAATCTAACAAACATCCAAGGAAAGGAGGCAAAAGGCATGGGGACAAAAATTAAATCTTGCACTAACCCAGCTGTCCACTCCTACTTCAGTCACATTTAATATCTATCAAATTCTAAGATTATTTCTTACAGGTGAGGCTGGGTCTTTTTCCCATCCAAGTACTAACCAGACCCAACCCCGTTTAGCTTCCAAGATCAGATGAGATCGAGTGGGTTCAGGGTGGTATGGCTGTAGACGGAGCTGGGTCTTTTTCACTTGTTGTAACCCTAGCACTCACTACAGTACCTGGCACACAGTAGGAATTCTATGAATTATGTGAGTATTAGTAGCTAACTCACTGCCAGGCACTGTTTGAAGAACTCGACATATATTAACTCATTTAATCCTCACAAACATCCCTATGTGAAAACTCTTAATATTTCATTTTACAAAAGAGGAAACTGAGGCCCAAAGAGTTTAAGTAAATTGCCCAAAGTCACATGGTCAAAAAGGGGCAGAGCTGGGATTCAAACCCAGCCAATTCAGCTCCAGGGTCTGAGCTTTTAACTACTATACTCATGTTTGTTAAATAAATGAAAGAGTAAATAATTTGTAAGAAATGAAAAGCAAATGTTTTAAACCAGAAGACTTTAGCTCCTTACAGTGCAGTTTGTTGCTTCGGCTGTTGAGTGGTTCTGGTCCATTCACATCTTTACTCTTTTCATTATCCTCAATGGGTCGGAAATGAGCCAAAGTTCTCATGAATCCACGAAAGTTTACCTGGTCCTCTCTAATTGGAAATATAACAAACAGAACACCATGTCAATCAAGGTGATTATTTCTTATGAATTCAATATACTGACAATAGCTTTAGCTCAAGTGGCATGAAAGTTCATTCAATGAGATCTCTTTCCATATGCACAGTACTTTAGTGCTTCATTTAAGCCTCACTCCAACCTTGTGAGATAGGTATTATTATTATATTTTATTTTTAAAATCTTTACCTGAGGATACTTTTTCCATTGATTTTTAGAGAGAGTAGAAAGGAAGGAGGGAAAGGGATAAAGAAAGGGAGGGGGGAGAGAGGGAGGAGAGAGAGAGAGAGAGAGAGAGAGAAACACTGATGTGAGAGAGATACATTGATTGGTTGCCACCCGCACATGCCCCAACTGGGGCCAGGGATTGAACCTGCAACCCTCATGTGGCCTTGAACCCGAGATCTTTTGGTGCACGAGCCAACACTCTAACCTCTGAGCCACACAAGCCAGAGCAGTGAGGTAGGTACTATTATTCACACTTTATAAGTGATTAACCAGGGTCAGAGTGACCTATTAATTTATTTCTATCTCTTTTCCCAGAGAGGATTTCGAGTAGCTTCAGGACTATGCTGTCAGGCAAACCAGGATTTAAACTCACTGCTTTTGGACACTGCAGCAAGTAGCAAGGTGGTCATTTCAACTGAATGACCCCAACAATGTCACATGTCTCCCCTGCAGTCACATATACCTAGTAACATTTTAAGGTTAAGGCATACTATGAAAAAGCTGCTGTAAAAATAAAATTTATTTAGTTATGAAAACAATAAATACATTTTTGGAAATTTGGGAGCAAAAAGTAGAAAGAAAAAAACCATTCTTAGTTCTACCAATCAATTACAACCATTATTAGTAAATTTTTTATGCTGTTTGGATAATTGTGAACATATTGCACATGCGAATTTGAATACTACTTTTTATTTATTTAAATTAAAATTTTACTTTTCAATTACAGTTGACATTCAATATTATTATTATTATTATTTTTATCCTCACCCAAGGATATTTTTGCATTTATCTACAGATAGAGTGGGAGGGAGAGTGGGAGGAAGAGAGAAAGAGAAACATCGATGTGAGAGAGATACATCAATTGGTTGCCACCCACACAACCCCAACCAGGGCCAGGGACAAATTGCAACCGAGGTAGATGCCCTTAGCGGGAATAGAACCTGGGACTCCCCAGTCTGTAGGCCTACACTCTAACTGCTGAGCCAAACCGGCCAGGGCCATTCAATATTATTTTGTATTAGTTTCAAGTGTAGAGCATAGTGGCTAGACAATCACATACTTTACAAAGTGTTCCCCCTGATATTTCCAGTACCCACCTGGCACCATAGTGTGGGGCAAAAGTAACTTTATACTTGTTCATATAAAAATAATACAATAATTAATAATAATACAAGAATAAACTATTTCGTGTACTCACAACTATAAACCTACTTTTGCCGCACCCTGTAGTTATTACAATATTATTGACTATATCCTCTATGTTGTACTTTACATCCCCATGACTATTTTGTAACTACCATTTTGTACTTCTAGTTCTTTACTTTATCTCTTCCTACCCTTTCTCCCACTTCCCTTTGAGGTTCATCTGTCTAACAATCAATCTGTACTTTTTTTTTTAAGTCCTCACCCGAGGATATTTTTGCATTTTTTTTAGATAGAGTGGGAGGGAGGAAAACAGAAACATCGATGTGAGGGAGACACATTGGTGGGCTTCCTCCCGCACAACCCCGACCAGTGCCAGGGATGAACCAAAACCCAGGTATGTGCCCTTGACCGGATTGAAGCCTCCACTCATTTGTCCGCAGGCCGACACTCTAACCACTGAGCCAAAACAGCCAGGGCCAATTTGTACTTCTTAATTCCTTCATCTTTTTCACCCATTCTCCCAGCCCCTGCCCATCTGGCAAGCAACAAAAAGTTCTCTGCATGTATGAGTCTATTTCTGTTCTGCTTGCTTATTTTGTTTGTAGATTCAATTGTTGATAGATATGTATGATTCAATTGTTGATAAATATGCCATTTTATTGTTCATATTTTTGTTCTTCTTCTCCTTCATGAAGACCCTTCAACCTTTCATATAATACTGGTTTGGTTGTGGTGAATTCCTTTAGCTTTTTCTTGTCTGGGAAACTCTTCATATGTCCATCAATTCTAAATAATAGCTTTGTAGGATAGAGTAATCTTGGTTGTAGGTAATTGCTTTTCATCACCTTGAATATCTTTTGCCATTCCTTTTGGGCCTGCAAAGTTTCTTTTGAGAAATCAGCTGACAGTCTTATGGGAGCTCCCCTGTAGGTATCAAACTGCTTTTCTCTTGCTACTTTTAATATTCTCTGTCTGTCTTTAACATTTGACATTTTGATGATGATATGTCTTGGTGTGGACCTCTTTGGGTTCATCTTGTTTGGGACTCTCTGTGCTTCCTGGACTTGTATGTCTGTGTACTTCACCAAGTTAGGGAAGTTTTCTGTCATTATTTTTCAAATAGGTTTTCAATTTCTTGCTCTCTCTTTTCCCCTTCTGGCACCTCTATGATGCGAATGTTGGCACGCTTGAAGTTGTCCCAGAGGCTCCTTACACTACCCTCATTTTATTTGGATTCTTTTATCTTTTTGCTGTTCTGATTGAGTGTGTTATGCTTCCTTATATTCCAAATCTATGGTTTGCTTCTTGGTTTCACCTACTATACTGTTGATTCCCTGTAAATTATTCTTTGTTTCAGTTAGTGCATCCTTCATTTCTGACTGGTCTTTTTTTATGTTGTTGATGTTCTCACTAAGGTCCCTGGAGGTCTCCTTAAGTTCCTTGAAGTTCTCACTAAGTTTCTCGAATGTCTCACTAAATTTCTTGAGCATCCTTATAACCAGTGTTTTGAACTCTGCATCTGATTGCTTACCTCCATTTTGTTTAGTTCTTTTCCTGGAGTTTTGTTCTGTTCTTTCATTTGGGACATGTTTCTTTGTCTCCTCATTTTGGCTGCTTCCCTGTGACTGTTTCTATGTATTAGGTAGAGTTGCTATGTCTCCTAGGCTTCGTAGGGTGGCTTTTGTTGTAGGTGTCCTGTAGGATCCAGTGGCACAGCCTCCCTGGTCACCCCAGCCGGGCCCTCGAAGTATACCCCTAGTGTGGACTGTACACCCTTCTGCTGTAATTGAGTCTTGATTGCTGTTGGCATGTCAGTGGGAGGGTTTTACTCAGGCTGATCAGCTGCAAGGACTGACTGTGCCCATTGACCACTGGCCTCTGACTACCTTGGTGGATCAGCTGTGTAAGAGTCAACCACACAGAGCAAGACTTACTTTAAGCAAGGTTCTGGTACCCATTGAGTTCACTCACTGAATGTGTCACTTGTAGAGGTGGTTGGGTGGTGGTGCTTTGATGTGGTCTGAAGCTGTCCACTGGGTGTACCAGTTCTAGGGCAAGATCAGCCCCTCCCTGTGTTCTATCTGGGGCCACCAGGCATAAGCTACAAAGTGATCTGTCGATGGCTGCTTCTTGTGCTGGGCTTGGAGGTGCCCAGGAAAAGCCAAGTTGTGAACCAAGGCTGGCTGCTTCTTGTGCCAGGCCTGGGGCCACTTAACGAGAGGTATGGGGCTCGCTGAGACCAGATGCTGCTTTTTTGAGAGATTTTAGGAAACTCTGAAGCAGGATCCAAGACAGGACAATCCTATGGTAAAGCCACTGGAAACATCTTAGGTAGGTGGGTGAGGCAGGGCCTCAGGAAATCTCCACGGTGGGGCCAACAGTGTGAGCCAGGTTGCTGGAGTCCCAGATATGGCGGCTGTCTGCTGCCCAGAGGAAGGGCTCACCAAAGAAACAACAGCCTCCACTAGCAGTCTGTCCGAGAGAGAGCTGCCTTTCCAGCCCTCCTCCCAAGGCCATACAGCTCAATTTTTTCCTGTATGCCTTCGTGCCTTTCAGGCTGCCTCTCCTCCGAGCTTAGAGGGAGCAAGTCCAAGTAAGTCTGTGTGCGGGCCTTTGAAGAAGAGCTGTCGGGGCGTGCGGGCCTTTGAAGAAGAGCTGTTGGGGCGCCAGCAGCCTCAGTCTCCCTCTGCCTCAGTTCCCGCTGATTTTTACAGCCACAAGTGATGGGGACTTATCTTCCTGGCACTGGAACCCTGAGTTGGGTGCCTGGTGTGGGACAGAGACCCCTCACTCCTCAGGGAGGACCTTTACAGCCGAGGTGTCCCTCCTGATTTTTATCCGCCAGAGATGGGTGTGGGACCAGTCCATTCACGCCTCCACCCCTCCTACCAGTCTCGATGTGGCCTCTTCTTTAATTTCGTAGTTGTAGGACTTCCTTTTAGCTCAATTTCAGTTGGTTCTAAATGATGGTTGTTCTGTAGTTTAGTTGATATTCTGATGTGGTTGTGGGAGAAGGCGATACTGCGTTTACCTACACCGCCATCTTGATCGGAAGTCTCCATTTTGTACTTTTTAATCCCTTCACCTTTTCACCCAGCTCTCCAACCACCCTCTCCTCTGTCAACCATCAGTCTGTTCCCTGTATGTATGAGTCTGTTTCTATTGTATCTTATTTTTTTAAATTTTTACGCATGTCTCCAATCAATATAAACACTTTGAAACATTTTAAATGTCTGCATAATAACTGTGTATCTGTATCATGATTCTATCATTCCCTCATAATTGGATAGATTTGCACCCCCTCCTCAATCCCCATTTGTCATGATCACAGTGTTTTATAAGACCTTTCGTTGTACAAAGCCTTTTTGGTACTTTAGAGAAAATCATTTCATTGTGCTACAGGATACTCAATAATCCTTTAAGAAATAATTATAAAATTTGAATAAATGAAGCATATTCTTTAATATTAAAAAAGAATGTCCCATGTGACTTAGTTATTTATCTAGGGCATTCCTGGAAAGAACAGTTGCCTGGTTGCTATGGCTCTTCTAAGAATAAATCCCAGTCTTTGTGTGTCTCATTGATCAGATGCAGTATGTTAGGTCTCTGAAGTGCCAGGAAGACACACAGATCAGAGACCTTCTAAAGGTAGAGTTCAAAGCTCAGAAGCCCACTGTACTCAAAAGAATGACCTTTAGCCCTGGCCGGTTTGGCTCAGCGGTTAGAGAGTTGGCCTGCGGTCCAGAGAGACCTGGGTTCGGTTCCCACTAAGGGCACATACCTCGGTTGCAGTTTGTCCCCGGCCCTGGTTGGGTCGTGTGGGAGGCAGCCACTCAATGTGTCCCTTTCATGTCGATGTTTCTCTCTCTCTCTCTCTCTCTCTCTCTCTCTCTCTCTTTCTCTTCCTCCCACTCTATCTGAACAAAAAATGGAAAAATGTCCTTGGGTGAGGATTAAAAAAAAAAAAAAGAATGACCTTTAGTTCTTCAAGGTAGCTATACTACTAATGGAGTAGTATCTTGTAAAAAATGTAAGATCTGAGAAATCAAGTAATATGAAATAAGACTTGAATTATATGCCAGAACAAACAGGTTAATAAGTACATATTTTACTGCCATAATGTCTGAGTAAAAGGTAACTAAATACCAATGTTCCACTTTCAAATCTCATTCTTTAAATGTTTTGTTTTGTTTTTTCTTTATTGACTTTAGAGAGAAAGGAAGGGAGAAGGAGAGAGACAGAAACATCGATGAGATAGAACATCGACTGGCCACCTCCTGCATACCCCCCACCAGGGACTGGGCCCACAACCTGGGCATGTGCCCTGACCAGGAATTGGACCGGCGACCTCTTGGTGCGGGGGTCGACGCTCAACTACTGAGCCACACTGGCCGGGCTTAAATGTATTTTTTTTTTAATTGATTTTTTTTTTTAAAGAGGGAGAGAGAAAGAGAAACATCAATGTGAGAGAGAAACATCAATCTGTTGCCTCCCACATGCATACCAATCAGGGATCTAACCCACAACCTGGGTATGTGCCCTTACTGGGAACTGAACTGGCGACCCTTGGTGAACAGGAAGACAATCAACTGAGCCACACTAGCCAGGGCTCCAATCTCTGGCCAGTGTGGCTCTGTTGGTTGGAGCATCATCCCACACAATGAAAGGTCGCAGATTCGATTCCCAGTCAGGACACATATCCACGTTGCAGGTTTGATCCCGGGCTGGGGCATAAAACGGGAGGCAACTGATCAATGTCTCTACTGCATCAATGTTTTTCTCTCCGCCTCATTCCTCTCTAAAATCAAAACGTATCCTCAGGTGAGAATAAAAAAAAATTCCACCTGCATAAGACTAGAGGATAAAAAACCCTGTAAGCCAAATATCTACATCTGATTAAAGGAACAAGAAGCAGAGGTGCAGCTTGCTATTATTAGCAGTGTAGCACAGTGTGGGCCTCAGCTTCCTTATGTATACCTGCCTATTATCCTTATCAGCAGATCCCTGGGTAGGATGGCAGGTGATACTGTAGTCACAACAAAGGTGGTTTGGCCTTACGAAACAGCTTTCCAGAAGCTGCTTCTTCAAATAATCAGGGGTGACTGCGGAACTCTGAAAAAAAGTTGGCAAAATGACTCTAGAGCAGTGGTTCTCAACCTTCCTAATGCCGCGACCCTTTAATACAGTTCATGTTGTGGTGACCCCAAACCATAAAATTATTTTTGTTGTTACTTCATAACTGTAATTTTGGTACTGTTATGTCTTAGGCGACCCCTGTGAAAGGGTTGTTCGACCCCCAAACGGGTCACGACCCACAGGTTGAGAACCGCTGCTCTACAGGGTTTACTTTCCACTGCAAAAGATGTGACTAGGAAGCACAGCTGTGAAAGCTCCCTCTGGAGAAGGTTCAGTGCTCTGAAAGAGCTAAAAGAGGAAGTGGAAAAACCACACCTGAAACAAATAGAGCAGTCCAGGGAGAGAAATGGGGGAAAATGAGGAAGGGTAGGAAATTACTCATGGCAGACATGAATCTAAAAGAGCAGGTCTCAGCCTTTATATAAACTGGCTGTTAATGTTCCTCCTCTGACTGTCATTCAGATTTACTGAGTACCCAACTTCTCAACCTGCAAATTCCTTTGCTCTCAATTCAGAGTTCTAAATTTCCTCTCCAGGCATTTTATTTGACGATGTCCTCACTGATACTTAGAGCCTCATTATTAAGAACTGGCAACCACATAACTTCTTAAAGTCCTCTGGGTCATATAGACAAGCCACAAGGAACGAGAAAGAGAAAGAGATTGTTAAAGAGATTACTTAAAACAAGACTATGTGATTAACTTTATTCATGAAAATGTACGTAATCAAATCAATACATATTTACTCAGTACTTTGAAGGCAGTGTATTAGGTAGTGAAGCATATCAAAAGCCTAGTTTTACATTAGACAAACCCAAATCTATTTGAGAAAGTATGTGTGTGTGTGTGCTGGAGACGAGACGACTGTATCCTTTGTCAATGTCATTAAAAAAAAAAAAAAAGGCTGTGCCAATGTTCCAGATTAAAGAAGGCTAAAGACACATGACAACTGACCTAGACTGCATCCTGTATTGAAGGAAGGAAAAGTGCTATAAGGAAATTATTGGATGAACTGATAAAATTGGAATATGAATAATACATTAGAAAAAAATAGATAATGGGAGAAATGAGTCAAGGTGGTCAACGGGTGAAACTTCCAGTTATAAGATGATGGGGATGTAATGTATAGCATGGACATTGGTTAACAATACTATACTATATATTTGAAAGTTGCTAAGAGAGATTATAAAAGTTCCTACCACACGTGAAAAAGTTAACTATGTGAGGTGATGAATATGTTAACTAATGTTATTGTGGTAATCATTTGCAACATATACATTTATAAAATCACTGTTGTATACCTTTAACGTACACAATGTTGTATGTCAATCGTATCTCAATAAAGCTGAAAAACAAAGAATAAAATACCTAATATTTTATATTATTATTACAGCATTTGATAGATGATGTAAGTGTAAATTACACACTGAATTTCAAGTTTATTTGAAAAAAGAATGTAAAGATATACTAATAATTTTGAAATATTGATTACATATTGAATGATACTTTGAATATATTGGGTTAAATAAAATATATATTGCTAAACTTAACTTGTTCATTTTTTTCTTTATAAATGTGGCTACTAGAAAATTTATAATTATGTATGTGTCTTGACCATATTTTTATTGGCTTGAACTGAGAGAGAGAAAGCACATTCAAATGAGAACATGTTAACAATATAACAATAGATGTGTCTTAGTAAAAGACATATAGGTGTCCTTTGTACTATTTTCAATTTTTGCAACTTTTCTGTATATTTGAAATAATTGCCAAATAAAGTTTTTAAAGAGTTTAGTTTTATATCAAAGATAAACAGAGATTAGCCCCAGCCAAGTGGTTCAGTTGGTTAGAATGTTGTCCCATACACCAAAAAGGTTACGATCCTCTGTTGAGGCATATCCAGGAGAAAACTGATTGATGTTTCTCTCTCACATCGATGTTTGTTTTTCTCTCTCTCTCAAAACAAAACAAAACAAAACCCCAAAAACATGTTCTCAGGTGAGAATTAAAAATAATAATTAAAAAAAGAGTCCAGCCAGTGTGGCTCAGTGGTTGAGCATCGACCCATGGCACCAAGAGGTCGCTGGTTGGATTCTCGGTCAGGACACATGCCCAGGTTGTGGACCCGATCCCCAGTGGGGGGCATGCAGGAGGTGGCAAATAGATGTTCTCTCTCATCAATGTTTCTCTCTCTCTCTCCCTCTTCTGCTCTGTCTAAAATCAATAAAGGGAAAAAAAAGAAAAAAGATAAACAGGGATAAAAACAGAATTTTGAAGATGGGCTCATATATCTATTTGAAGTTTAAAATGGGAGGAGAGTAAAAGAAAAGACATATTCTAGATATGACTAAGTTAGGGATATCTAATATAATCAGGAGGATTGAGGTTTGAGATGACCCAACCAATATCATTATTCCAGATTAACGTCAGAAAGGACGCCCAATAACCGCAGGGACTCACCCCTCTGGAAAGAAGGCATTGATGATCCGGTCCCCCAATGGGTTAATGGCAAGTTCTGGAATCCTCTGGAAATCTTCCCGGCTGCCAAGAGAATCACCTTGAGTTAGAGATCATTGGCCCTTAGCCTGAGCTCCTTCAGTCATGCAAGAGTACAACCTAGAAAAGGATATTACCTCCTGGAATTTACTTCTGTGGCAAATTATACGGAATAACTGCAAAGAATAGCACTTTAATAGCTGCCAAGTGTTTCTTACACCAAGTTAGGAGTGGAAGAAGCCAGATTTAACTATGCTACATTCCAGTGAATTCAGCACACAGGTTACGTCAATAAACCACCGACGAGCAAATACTCAGTTGTCCCTGTAAATGATTCCTTGAACATTACCATTTCGTACCTAGTTATTAAGTTTGGAGAATAAACAGCAAATGCAAAGTATCAAGCACCACAGAGCTTGAGTATAGGAGCAAAAATTCAGAGGAGAAACATCTGTAACAAAAATAAATTAATAAAAATTGGAGGAAAAAAAAATTCAGAGGAGCCTCCGTATCCTTGGTAGGAAGATCTACAGCACTATAACAGTCATGCAAGAGTACAACCTAGCAAAGAATATTACCTCCTGGAATTTACTTTTGTGGCAAATTATACCAAATAACTGCAAAGAATAGTACTTTAATAGCTGCCAAGTGTTTCTTGCACCAAGTTAGGAGTGGAATGCTTAAGTCTTAGGCAATGCTTAAGTCCCAGGAGAGAATAAAATATGACAATTAATTGATTTCCAGACTTCCTTGCTCTGAGTCTGATTTTTTCTCCATTGTCTTCTACAGACTAGAGTTAGAGAACTATTTAACCTTCAAACATGGCAAGAGCAGTTATCTTCTTACAACCTGGAAGTTATGTTGGAGTATTATTAGTTACCATTCACTGTATACACTTGATGTACTTCTCTAACTCTGTTTATATACATTATTTTGTTTCTTAATGCCAACATTTTATCTATATCCTTTTAGAGCTGAGGAAATTGAGTCAGTGAGATAAAGTAACTTGCCCCATCCTACAAAGCTAGAAAGTAGCAGAACTGTGATTTAAATCGAAGTCTCTAAGTCAAAGGATATGTTCTTTTCTCCTAAAAACCACATTTATCTCCCATATTAAACTTTTGGAAAGAAAGTGTGCTCTAAAAAATGTTCAAAAAGTGTATTTTTTAAAATATATTTTTATTGATTTTTTTTTTTTTTTTTTTATCCTCACCCGAGGACACTTTTTCATTTTTTGTTCAGATAGAGTGGGAGGGAGAGAGAGGAAGAGAGAGAGAGAGAAACATCGATGCGAAGGTGACACATCGAGTGGCTGCCACCCGCACGACCAACCAGGGCCGGGGACAAACCGCAACCGAAGTACATGCCCTTAGCGGGAACCGAACCGGGTCTCTCTGGACCGCAGGCCGACGCTCTAACCACTGAGCCAAACCGGCCAGGGCTATTTTTATTGACTTTTTAGATAGAGAGGGAGAGAGATAGAAACATTGATGAGAGAAAAACATCGATTGGCTGTCTCCTGCACGCCCCACACTGGGGATCGAGCTTGCAACCTGGGCATGTGCCCAGATCGGGAACTGAACCGGGACCTCTCAGTCCATGGCACAATACTCAATCCACTAGACACTCCAGCAGGGCTCAAAAAGTATTTTAGACCCCATATTAAATAACTATCATTCAGAACTGCCTCAAATCGAGATTAATGAAAGTCCTACAACTACAAAATTAAAGAAGAAGTTACATAGAGACTGGTAGGAGGGGCAGAGGTGCAGCAGGGCTGGTTCCACACCCACATGTGGTGGATAAAAATCAGAGGGATACCTGGGCTCTGAAAGTCCTCCCTGAGGAGTGAGGGGTCCCTGTCCCACACCAGCTCCCAGTTCAAGGTTTCAGTGCCAGGAAGAAAAGTCCCCATAACTTCGGCTGTAAAAACCAGTGGAAACTGAGGCTTCTGGAGTCCCAGGCAGTGCCTCTTAAAGGGCCTGCACACTGACTTACTCGCTCCCTCCAGGCTCCAGCATGGGGGAGGCAGCTTGAAAGGCTCCAGAGACATTCAGGGAAGAACTGAATTGTTTGGCACTGGGGTGAGAGTTGAAGAGGCAGCTTTCTCCCGGACAGATGTGCTGGTGGAGGCCGTTGTTCCTTTGGTGAGTCATTTCCCAGGGCAGAAGACAGCTGCCTTATCTAGGACTCTAGCAACCTGGCTTACACTGTTTGCCCTGCCCCATCCAACTTTTGGGCCCACCCAAGCTGTTTCCAATGGCTTTACCATAGGATTGCCCTGTCTTGGATCCTGCTTCAGATTTTCCTAAATTCTCTCAAACAAGCAGCATCTGGTCTCAGCAAGCCCCATACCTCTCGTTAAGTGGCCTCAGGACTGACACTAGAAGCAGCCAGCCTTGGTTCACAACTTGGCTTTTCTTGGGCACCTCCAAGCCCAGAACAAGAAGGAGCCACCTGCAGATTACTTTGTAGCTTATGTCTAGTGGCCCCGGGTACAAGGCAGTCGCTGACCCTGCCCAGAGCCAGCACACCCAGTGGACAGCTTCAGACCACATCAAAGCACTACCACACAACCACCTCCACAAGTGTCACGATGAAGGATTGGACTCAGTGGGTACCAGAGCCCTACTCAATTAAGTCTTGTTCTGTGTGGTGGGCCTCTACACAGATGATCCTCCAAGGTAGTCAGAAGCCAGTGGTCAGTGGGCACAACCAGTCCTTGCAGCTGAATAGCCTGAGTAAATCCCTCCCATTGACATACCAATAGCAAGCAAGACTCAATTATAGCAGAAGGGTGTACAGTCCACACTAGGGGTGTACCTCGAGGGCCCAGCTGGGGTGATCAGGGAGGCTGTGCCACTGGATCCTACAGGACACCTACAACAATATGCCACCCAACGAATCCTAGGAAACATAGGAACTCTACCTAATACATAGAAACAATCACAGGGAAGCAGCCAAAATGAGGAGATAAAGAAACATGTCCTAAATGAAAGAACAGAACAAAACTCCAGGAAAAGAACTAAACAAATGGAGATAAGCAATCAATCAGATGCAGAGTTCAAACCACTGATTATAAGGATGCTCAAGGAACTTAGTAAGAACAACAACATAAAAAAAGGACCAGTCAGAAATGAAGGCTGCACTTAACTGAAATAAAAAATAATTTACAGGACCAAGAAGCCTGAAACACCAATCAGAAAGAATATATGTACCCCTATGTTCATAGCAGCACTATTTACAATAGCTAATATCTGGAAACAACTCAAGTGTTCATCAGTAGATGAGTGGAAAAAAAAGCGGTGGTACATATACACAATGGAATATTATGCAGCGGTAAGAAAGAAAGAGCTCTTATCCTCTGAGATAACATGGAGGGACCTGGAAAGTATTATGCTAAGCGAAACAAGCCAAGCAGAGAAAGACATATATCACATGATCTCACTTATTTGTGGAATATAATGAACTAAACAAACTGATGATCAAAATAGACCCAGAGACATAGAAGTAGGGTACAGACTGACAAACCTCAGAAGAGGGGGTGGTGGGGGTAAGAGATAAACCACAGAACTTATATGCATGTATGCACAGCTAATGGACATAGATAACAAAGCTGGGGATGGGGTAGGGGATGGGGTGGGGAGGAGGGGGTCAATGGGGGAAAAAAGAGAAACATCTGTAACAAAAATAAATTAATAAAAAATATTAAAAAAAATAATTTACAGGGAATCAATAGTAGAGTAGGTGAAACCAAGAAGCAAAGCATATATTTGGAATATAAGGAAGCATAACACACCCAATCAGAACAGCAAAAAGAAAAAAGAATCCAAATAAAATGAGGATAGTGTAAGGAGTCTCTGGGACAACTTCAAGCGTACTAACATTCGCATCATAGGGGTGCCAGAAAGAGAAAGAGAGAGCAAGAAACTGAAAACCTATTTGAAAAATAATGACAGAAAACTTCCCTAACTTGGTGAAGGAAACAGACGTACAAATCCAGGAAGCACAGAGAGTCCTAAACAAGATGAACCCAAAGGGGTCCACACCACAAAATATCATCATCCAAATGCAAAAGGTTAAGACAAAGAAAAATCTTAAAAGCAGCAAAAGAAAAGCAGTTAGTTACCTACAAAGGAGCTCCCATAAGATTGTCAGGTGATTTCTCAAAAGAAACTTTGCAGGGCAGAAAGAAGTGGCAAGAGATATTCAAAGTGATGAAAAGCAATGACCTACAACCAAGATTACTCTATCCTGTAAAGCTATCATTTAGAATTGATGAGCATATGAAGAGTTTCCCAGACAAGAAAAAGCTAAAGAGTTCATCACCACCAAACTAGTATTATATGAAATGTTGAAGGGTCTTCTTGAAGGAGAAGAACAAAAATATGAACAATAAAATGGCAATAAATACACATCTATCAACAATTCAATCTACAAACAAAATGAGCAAGCAGAACAGAAACAGATCCATAGATACAGAGAACTTTTTGTTGCTTGCCACGTGGGAGGAGGTTGGGGGAATGGGTGAAAAAGATGAAGGAATTAAGAAGTACAAATTGGTTGTTAGACTGATGAACCTCAAAGGGAAGCGAGGAAGGAGGTCAGCAAGATATACACCAAAGAACTTCTATGCATATATGCATAACCAATGGACACAGGCAATAGTGTGAGGAAGGCAGGAGGGGGGCGGGATTGGGTAGGAGGGGGCCAATGAGGGAAAAAGGGTGGACATCTGTAATACATTGAACAGTAAAGATAAGTTAAAATATTTCATTTATTTATTTATTTTTTATCCTCACCTGAGGACATTTTTCCATTTTTTGTTCAGATAGAGTGGGAGGGAGAGAGAGGAAGAGAGAGAGAGAGAGAGAAACATTGATGTGAAAGGGACACATCGAGTGGCCGCCACCCGCACAACCAACCAGGGCCAGGGACAAACTGCAACCGAGGTACATGCCCTTAGCAGGAACCGAACCCGGGTCTCTCTGTACTGCAGGCCGACACTCTAACCGCTGAGCCAAACCGGCCAGGGCAGTTAAAATATTTTAAAATGAAACTTCTGGATTAATACTCTGTGCCAATCTAAAGCTGTCTACAACATAACTGTGCTACACTCTTCAAAATATGGACCATACAGAATGTAAATTTATAGAATATAAAATATTATATAATAGTACTATATCAAAATGCTAAATTTCTTGATTTTGATATGAGAATATCCTTGTTATAGGAAATACACACTGAAGTACGTGGCACAATGTTAATAACTGCTGAGACTGAGCACAAAGCTCTGGAACAATAACTGGATTCTAATCTTCCTTGACTGTTTAGGATAATAATTTTTATAGCAAGTGAACCAGAAAAAATCATTCATAAGATAATTGGGTAGCTTAAGATAGTAAAAGATAAATAAAATTACTGAGCTCTTGATTATTTAATTCAACAAACATGTACTAAACTCTTATTACATAATCTGTACTATAATACAAAGTCCACATTATCACCAAAATGAGCTCCTCTTGAGTTAAGAAACAATAACTATTCCCCTTTACATGAAGATTAAGGCTGATTTTCAGTTGCATGGCTAAATAGCTCAATTTAATGTCTAACAAGCTTAAATAATTTTAGCTGAGAAAAGGCACAGTTTAAATACCAGGTCTAGTATCAATCGGTGAGTACATAACCTAGCCTGAAGTCCTTCAGTCTCAATAAGGGATCTAGTCTTGGACTTCCAATGTTAAGGACCTAAACCCTGTCCTTTTACACTTTTAACCTCTGCTCTTAGAATTTAGATTGTATATACAGTGTGGTTCTATAAGACTAATGGGAATACCATTGAAAGTATCAAAATCAAAATAAAAAGGTAATAAAAAATAGTTTTAAAATTGTTAAATATATAGTTTATTATGATTAACTAACTATTCTATAGTAGAATGAAGATTGTCTGGGTAATTAAGCTAACTAAACTTAGCTTCTCAAATTTGTCCACCAATAAAAACTTAAAAAAATAATACTCCAGGGAGTCCACACCATGAGTGTAAGATTTATCTAAAATGTAGATTTGGCCCTGGCCGGTTTGGCTCAGCAGTTAGAGCATCAGCCTGCGGTCCAGAGAGACCTGGGTTCGGTTCCCGCTAAGGGCACGTATCTCGGTTGCATTTTGTCCCCCGCCCTGGTTGGGTCGTGCGGGAGGCAGCCACTCGATGTGTCCCTTTCACATTGATGTTTCTCTCTCTCTCTCTTCCTTCCACTCTATCTGAACAAAAAATGGAAAAATGTCCTCGGTGAGGATATAAATAAATAAATAAATAAATAAATAAATAAAATGTAGATTTGTGTGTACTCATAAAAAAGCATACCAATATTATTATATTCTACCTTGAAGTATACCTAGGAAAATCTTCCTTGTAGATCTTTGAAGAAAAAATATTATTACTGGTAGTAAGCAAGTCTTTGTAGCCAAGAAATTCCCAATGAAGAGTGGTTTTCCAGACATTCACGGGCACAGGGATGCTTGTGTAAATCAGAGTTTGAGAAACCTTTAGAAACCAGAAGTGCCAGCCCTCCTAACTAATCTTCACTGTGCAAGTCCCTTCTCTTATTCACAGAGTTGGCCTCACAGTTAATTGCTTATATTTCAAGGACCCAGGGTTGATGGTTAGATGACTAATACATAATGAAGATATTAATATCTGTTAATAGGACATACTTGTGGGAACACAATCAATTATGACAAAATTCCCACCCCGACTGGTTTGGCTCAACGGTTAGAGCATCGGCCCACGGACTAGAGAGTCGTGGGTTCGATTCTGGTCAAGGACATGTACCTTGGTTGCGGTTCAGTCTCCAGCACTGGTTGGGGTTGTATGGGAGGCAACCAATTGATGTGTCTCTCTCACATCAATGTTTTGTTTCTCTCTCTCCCTCCCTCTCTCCCACTCTATCTGAAGGTAAATGGAAAAAAATATCCTCAGTTGAAGATTAAAAAAAAAAAAAAAAAAGATAAAATTCCTATATTTAGTATAATAGAGAAAAATAATTTATTATTTATATTTATAATACAATTATATACAGGGGTGGGAAAAAGTAGATTTACAATTTAAATACAAATAAATAATATAATAATTATTAAACAATACAAGAATAAACTGTTTTGTGTACTCACAATTATAAACCTACTTTTGCCTACCCCTGTATATTTATCAACACTGAAATGAAAATAATTTCCATTATTTACAGCATCTAATCAATATTTTAAATTAAATTAATAAAGTAATTTTATTGTTCTGATAAATAATTCTCTTTTTTAAAATAATCTTTCTTTTTTACAATGTTTTTATTGAGTTTACAGAGAGAGGAAGGGAAGGAGGGAGAAAGAGAGAGAGAGAACCATCGATGGGTTGCCCCATGTATGCACCCCAAACAGGCACTGAACCCGAAACCTAGGCATGTGCCCTGACTGGGAATCAAACCAGGGACCTTTTGGTGCATGGGATGATGCTCAACCAACTGAGTCACAACGGCCAGGGCTAATCTGGTTTATTTATTTATTTATTTATTTATTTATTTATTTTATCCTCACCCGAGGACATTTTTTTCATTTTTTGTTCAGATAGAGTGGGAGGGAGAGAGAGGAAGAGAGAGAGAGAGAAACATCGACGTGAAAGGGACACATCGAGTGGCTGCCACCCACACGACCAACCAGGGCCGGGGACAAACTGCAACCGAAGTACATGCCCTTAGTGGGAACCGAACCCGGGTCTCTCTGTACCGCAGGCTGACGCTCTAACCGCTGAGCCAAACCGGCCAGGGGTGGATTACACACTTTAAAATGGTAAATTTTATATGTATTTTTGCCTCAATTTAAAAAATAATAAGATAGTCGGCCGGTGTGGCTCAGTGGTTGAGCATCGACCCATGTACCAAGGGGTTGCCAGTTCGATTCCCGGTCAGGACACCTGTCCAGGTTGTGGGCCCAATCCCCTGTGGGGGGGTGTGCAGGAGGCGACCAATCTATGTTCTCTCTCACTGATGTTTCTCTCTCTCTCTCTCTCTCTCTACCCCTCTTCCTCTCCCTCAAAAATCAATAAAGGGGAAAAAAAAAAAAGATAAAGCACCTAGTGTGGTCTTTGCACATGGAAGGTATTCCATAGTCATTGATTTTAATGACTGTGCAGCATGGTTTTGGTCACTCCCAGCTTCTAGTGATGACAAACATAGCCCTAGGGATTTACCAGCACTCTAGCTCTTCTGCCTTAGGATATGTACAAAGGTTTAGCAACTACATTCCTTTCCCCTTTATGCTACATCCCACACTGGTACTAGAAGCCTTCCAAAGAAGTACTAAACTGCTTTCTGCCAGCCACCAGAAAGGCAAGCAGCTGCATTCTATACCAGTCAAAGCTGAGGAACAATAGTAACAAAAGGTTGTATCGAGAATTAGGTTGGGAGGTGGTGGTAGGAGGTATTTTTTCATTGACTCTAAGACAATTACAAATATGAAATGATACAGCATTACATTACTCTCAAATCATATATTTACTCTAGAGTCTAGACCATTGGCACTTTTGACATTTAGGGCAGAATAATTCTTTGTTGTGGGAGGATGTCCTGTGCACTACAGGATGTTTAACAGCATTCCTGGCCTCTACCCACTAAACAAGAATAGCATTCCCCAGTCATGACAATTAAAAATGTGTCCCGACATTCTGCCACCAAGGGGCAAAATAGCTTTCAGTTGAGAACCACTGCTCTGGACTAAAATATTGAACATCTTACCTAACATTAATACATATAAAATGATGTATCCTAGGGTTATGGGTTGTGTTGGGAAATAGGAGAGAGGACAAAACAACCTGACCATCTTGGATTGCTATGGGTCAACCTCCTAAAAGCTAATTATGTTTGGGAAAGGGCTGTGGGAAAAGTCAAGCACAGAGCTGAAATTCTCAAAAGTACATTCTTAGGACCAGAACAATGGCCACCTAAACTAAGGGGAGTAGGGAATAAAGAAGCAAGCACCTAGTGATAAATGTAATGCTGCTGTTCTGCTTATTTAACTTCCTTTTGGATCAATGATGCTCAAAGACAAGTGAAGAAATGGTCCTTGCTCTCTGCATGCTAGACGCCTATAATGTCTGCCCTTGGGATAAAGGCAGCTATTCAGACATTGCCAGAAAATAAAGAAAGAAACTTCCTACCTGAGAGTCCCATTCTCTCCTTTGTCCAGGCTGGTGAACCGGCTGTAGAGGCGGGTGATCTGACTGTGGGAAACTAAAGAACACAAAATTAGTCCCAGTTGGAGAAGTCTCCCTCCATTCACACTGAAGCCCTGTGGTCCTTTGGAAGCCAGTTGTCTGTGGTCTGAGCCCACCATTAAATGCTTCAAAGTGAGAAAAATGGGGAGATGTCTCAATTCTAACTCATCTCTCGATTGTCAAAGGAGAAAATTTAAAAGGTAAAAAATGAAAGGAATTAGAAAATAAACTAAATCAAGAGCAATCAAAAGGGATTCTCAGGAATCAAGTCTAGGCTTAATTAAGACTATATGTTAAATGTCAGGTAGTTAAGACTTAACAACACAAAGCCAATTTTTGTTTAAAAAGAAATTGAGCCCTGGCCGGATTGGCTCAGCAGTTAGTGTGTTGACCCACAGACTGAAGGGTCTTGGGTTCAATTCCAGTAAAGGGCGTGTACCCCAGTTGCAGATTCGATCCCCGGCCCCAGTTGGGGTCGTGCAGGAGGCAACCAATCGATGTGTCTCTCTCACATCGATGTTTCTCCCTCCTGCCACACTCTATCTAAAATCAATGGTAAAAAAAAAAATCCTCAGGTGAAGATTAACAAAAATAAATAACTAAAAGGAAATTGGAATTTTCACCTTTCAGTCCCCTCACTTAGAGGCTACGAAAAATGCACACTTCGATAAAAACACATACTTATTAATCAGTTTGAGCTTTCAGGGTAGCATTACTGGGTAGGGAACTTGTACTGAATTTAAGACTGGGGCACTCAAACAAATTTTATTTTTAAAATCTGATTTACTCCTGCACCAAGCATTAGTGGCTTTATCTTTTACCTCAGTACTGACCTTTCCCTCAGTAAAAGATCACCACAGCCTTGCATCAGCCTCTTTTCTGTGATTGCATGAGCTCCACTGAGTTCCCAGTAAAGGAATGGGCTCCAAGAAAACAAATTAGGCAATCTGTAAAATTGGCATGTTATGATCACATGACATCTACAAAGAACTTATTTTGCTCCTCATTTTGGATTATCTCAGCTGAACAAGTAAAATGAGGTAATAACTGCACAATAAGACTTTAAAAAATGATAAAAAGTGTCCGGGCCAGTTTGGCTCAGCAGTTAGAGCGTTGGCCCGCAGACTGAAGGGTATTGGGTTCAATTCCGTGAAGGGCACATCCCTGGGTGAAGAGCACACAGGTCAGTGTAGTGAGGGAGGCAACCAATTGATGTTTCTGTCTCTCTCCCTCTCTCCCTTCCACTCTATCTAAAAAAATAGAAAAATTTCCTCGGGTGAGGATTAACAAAATAGTAATGATAATAAAAAAAATGATAAAAGGAATTTCTGGGAAATAGTTTATCTCCTGGAAGACTGGAAGTAGAAAGGGGGAAAAGTTATCAAAGGAGACAAGACATTAGCCAAAGAGGGTGTGGCAAGTGTGGACTTTGTCCCAGGCTGTACCTCCCAGGGCCTTAAAGGAGTGGCTGAAAGACTTCTGATAGTTGTCCTCCTCGCCCTAGCTCCTGAAACAAAAATTTACTTGCAGTTTTAGGAACAATAGGACAAAAGTAAACAGGCACAGTGGGAGAAGCAGGAAGTGAGTGGACCAAAGCTAGGCTGTGAGGACAAATTAGGTGCAGCTTCAAATGCCTCAGCATCAGGTTTCACCCCCAAACTGGACTGTTCTGATCTCTAGGGAGAGCAGAGAGCAGAGAAGGCAGAATCATTCCCAGCTAGGACAAAGCCAGCAGGGGTACAGGCACTGAGGAAGCATTATGGACCTTTCTAGCAGCCCAGCAGGTGTGAATAGTTCCATAAACACGTACACCCTTGTGAGGGTCAGGTTGACAGAACGATTCCATTCAAGGCATCAAGACTTACCAATGTGAGGTGAGTGAACAGGGCTGTGGAGTCCGTGAGAGGAAAGTGCTTGGCAAAGTGTCTGGCACATGGTTAGTTATCATCATCATCATCATCCCTATATTATGAGTTTTACTGCTGCACTAATTAATCTCCACCTTTCTCCTGACTCTGCTAGCCACAGCCATTTTCTTCAGGAACCTGAGAGTTTACCCTAGCACTGGCCTCGTCGGCCTGAAAGGCTACTCTAAAACTCAAGTTTTGTTAAACTTTTAGTTTAACAAAATTAATTAGTTAATGAATGACTAGCTTTCTCAAAAGATTTTTTGAGAAAGCAAAGTTTGTTCACAATCTCAACAGCAAGCACTGTTTTCATTTCTTCAGATACCATCTAATATCAGTCACTTGCGTACTTTATATAGTTGCGACAGCTTACTTTTCATTTATTAATTCATAATTTTCTATATTACTTTGGAGTCCTTTTTAATAATTGCATAATATTTAGTCCACTGGATCAGTTTTTAGTATATTTCAGATTACTTATCTTTAACAAGGAAAACATTCAAACTGAAAAGTCTCCGTAACAACTGAGTTCCCAGTCTCCCTTGCCAGAGGCAAACACTATTATCAGTTTCTTGTGAATCCTTCTACAAATTCCACAGGTGTATATATAAATATGTATAGTGATTTATATAATTTCTAACTGGAAGGAACATTGTCATCTAGTCCAACCCCTTCAACTAATAAATGAACCATCGGACATCTTTCTAATATAAATCACCATCTGAAAGAACTAGGCACTGAAACTTCTTCTAGTATGATTTTTAAAAATCCCTTAGTAAGTACCAGTATGGTATTTACACCCGTAATTCAGAATAAAAGATTAGTTTATGGCTTCTTGAGTTCATAATTTACCAATATGTTAAAAATAAATATGTAAATAAGTAGCCAAACAATTACAAAACTGCTATCTTACAGGACAAACTGGACTATATGGAAATCAGTGGAGAAATGTACAACCAAATATCAACTTTTTTTCTTTTATTTATTTATTTATTTTTTATTAATTTATTTTTGTTACAGATGTTCTCCCTTTTCTCCCCATTGACTCCCTCCTCCCTATCCCCTCCCACCCCGTCCCCAGCTTTGTTGTCTATGTCCATCAGTTATGTATACATGCATATAAGTTCTGTGGTTTATCCTCCCCCACTTCTGAGGATTATCAGTCTGTACCCTACTTCTATGTCTCTGGGTCTATTTTGTTCATCGGTTTGTTTAGTTCATTATATTCCAGAAATAAGTGAGATCATGTGATATTTGTCTTTCTCTGCTTGGCTTGTTTCGCTTAAGATAATACTTTCCAGGTCCCTCCATGTCGTCTCAAAGGATAAGAGCCAAATATCAACTTTTAACACAACTCAGTATGGTCACATTTCAACCTATTTCCTAAATTTCATAACCAATGTTATAATGATATTGTTACAAAGAGCTTTAAAAGAGAGGAGGAAGAGGAGGAAGGAGGAGGAGGTAGAGGAGGAGGATGAGGAGGAGGAGCAGGAGGGCATCCACAATGGGAGGAGGGGGCAGGAGAAGAAAAAGAAGAGGAAAGAGTAAGAATAATATGAAGAAAACAGAGAGGAAGGAAGGAAAAGTTTTAAAGCTTAATTTAGGTGCTAAATCCACCATGACCAAGAATATAAAGCAACTTTCAAGGCATAGTGCTCAGAGCAATTTCAAGAAGCAAAAAGGTACTGGAACTGCCACAAATGAAAGCAGAACAAGTTTCCAGTGAACTATTCTCACCAGATGGCACTAGGCTAGCAGGCAGGACAGGTGCACAAGTCTTGGTCACTCAAAGGAAGTCTCAGGAGTTGACAATTACTCTCAAAAAAGGCTGTGCACATGGACATGTCTTGAATGAAGCTATACTTTTCTCCACTGATGGGCAAATAATTATTTTATATGGCTGAAAGATTACTTAGAAGACCCTGATAATTTTCCAAACCTTTCTATCATCACTGCCTCAAGCTCAGAGGAAGAAGGCATTTCAGAGAAGTGTCAAACATTAAGGAGGAATGGCAATGGGAAAAATAAAAATGAAAATGGAGGAAGAAAAAGGTTATTTTGCCCTTGCCTTTATCCTAAATCTTAATGCCAAAGAACAGACTGATAACCTAGGTAAAGCATACAACTGCAGCCAAAGGTAACTATTAGGGGGACCGGAAAGTAATGTCGTTTTTTTACATTAAATTCAAACAGATACATTTTTTAACACGTTTTTATTTTTAATCAATGATGTAATCACCCTCGTTATCAACAACCTTTTGCCATCTAGTGTGCAAATTTTCAATGCGGGATCGATAAAAATCAATTGGTTTTTGAGCAAAATATCTGGAGATGGCATTTTGGACATCATCCAAATTTTCAAATTTTTTGCCACTTAAAAAATGTTGTAGCGATCGGAGTAAATGGAAATCTGATGGCGCAATATCGGGCGAGTATGGTGGGTGAGGCAATACCTCCCACCCCAATTCATTAATTTTTTTCCAGGGTTCATCTTGCGCAGTGCGGTCTTACATTATCATGTTGCAGAATAACGCCTTTTCTGGTGACAATCGCTGGGCACTTTTCAATTAAAGATTGATTTACTCGATCCAATTGTTCACAGTAAAGGTCTGCATTCAGTTTGTCCAGGTTTCAGCACTTCAAAATGAACGACCCCGCGAATACTCCACCAAACACACAAAAGTGCCTTTTTGGGGTGTAAACCTGGCTTAGCTGTACTTTGTGGTGATTCCTTCAGAGAGAGCCACTGCCTTTTGCGTTTTGGATTATCACAGAGGACCCATTTTTCAGCTCCAGTATTCAAGCGATCAAAAAATGCTTCTGTATTGTGCCGCTGAAGCAATAAGTTGCATGTGGTGGACCGGTTAGCTTTGTTTTCTTCGGACAGATTATGCGGGACCCAAACACCTGCTCTGCTTACTTTACCAATCTGCTGCAAATGTTCTTGGATGGTCGACCAAGGTTGGTTAAGAGTGTTTGACAGTTCCTCGATTGTCTGACATGGATTTGCTTCCACTTCTGCCCTTAACATGTCATTACTTTAACGACATTACTTTCCGGTCCCCCTAATAGATAAAAGATTGAGGTGTTGAAGCCTGCATGCCTAACTATTTCCCCTGACAAGAGAACTTCAAGAGCTGACCTACTCTCTTAGGGAACCTAACAAATAAAAAAGACTTAAAAGACATTTAAAAAAACCAACTACTGCCCAACCAGTGTGGCTCGGTGGTTGAGCGCATGCACCAAGAGGTTGCCGGTTCGATTCCGGGTCAGGGCACATGCCCAGGTTGTGGACCCAGTCCCAGTGGGGGCATGCAGGAGGCGGCCAATTGATGTTCTCTGTCATCGATGCTTCTATCTCTCTCTCCCTTTTCCTTCCTCGCTCTCTAAAATCAATAAAGAAAAAAATATTTTTTAAATATTTAAAAACAAAACAAAACAAAAAAAACCAAACTACCTTTTACAATTGGGAAAATTTGAATATGGACTGATTGGTAGAGAGTATAATAGAATTATTGTCAACTTTCTCAGGTATAATAATGGTATTGTGGTTACGTAGGAAAAATCCCTATTGATGCAAAAGTATTTAGGGATGAAGAGTTCTGATATCTAACTTTCAACTGGTTCATCAAAAAAGATATATAGATAAAGTAAATATAGCAAAATGTTAACAACTGTTGAATTAAGGTGGAAGGCATATAGATCATTATACTATTTTAACTTTTCTTTATATTTGAAATTTTTCATTGTAATAAATTGGGTGTTGGGGAAGTACAGAGATATACAAATCACTTAATCCCAAACCAGCTACAGGTGTTAAGTTATACTATGTGCATTTCCATTTCAATAAAAGCCAGAAGAGCCCTGGCCGGTTTGGCTCAGCAGTTAGAGTGACTGCCCTCGGACCAGAGAGACCCGGGTTCAGTGTCCCCTAGGGAAACGTTACCTTGGTTGCAGTTTGTCCCCGGCCCCTGTTGCCCAGTTGGGGTTATGTGGGTGGCAACCAGTCGATGTGTCTCTCTCACATCAATGTTTCTCTCTCTCTCTTCCTCCCGCTCTCCCTCCCACTCTATCTGAAGATAAATGCAAAAAATAAATAAATAAAAGCCAGAAGACAGAAGGGTCTTCTGTAGTGACAGAACCTTCAGGGAATCCATGACATAGCAGGTGAGGGCCATGAAGGGGTCTTGCATTAGGAGGCAGTAGCAGCTGCAGCCTGAAATTGAACTTCCACTTAATTCGAGCCCAGGAAATCATTCTCAAGTAATTGCCTTTGCCAGGCTTTTGTTCTTTGTTGCAACAATCCAGAAACCCATACTAGTTCTATCATCACTACACCCATGAAACACACACAAACCTCAACAGCCTATAAAACGTACTTTCTGAATCTGTTCAACACCCTCCCCATACCAAATGACACACACACACACACACACACACACACACACATCAGAAGCTGGAGGCTAAAAAAATAAAATAAAAATGACTCTGTATTCATTACCACTCAGATGACATAAATTCATTCTCAGAGATTAAATGGCTATTTTTTCTTGTGGATATATATATATTCTGATATTTATTCAGGCATTCTATTAATATGTTTTACTTCTTATTTTTTTTATCCTCACCTGAGGACATTTTTTCATTTTTTGTCCAGATAAGAGTGGGAGGGAGAGAGAGGAAGAGAGAGAGAGAAACATCCTCGTGAAAGGGACACATCGAGTGGCTGCCACCCGCACGACCAACGAGGGCCAGGGACAAACTGCAACCGAAGCACATGCCCCCAGCGGGAACCAAACCTGGGTCTCTCTGGACCGCAGGCCGACTCTCTAACTGCTGAGCCAAACCAGCCAGGGCTGACTTTTTATTTTATCATTATTTATTTATTTAAATATCACCAGAGGATATTTTTCCATTGATTTTTAGATATAGTGGGAGGGAGGGATGGAGGGAGAGAGGGAGTGGGGGGATGGGAGAGACAGACTTCGATTGGTTGCCTCCCACCAGACCCAAACTGGGGCCAGGAATTGAACCTGCAACCGAGGTATGAACCTTTGACCAGGAATTGAACCCACCACCCTTCATTGCGTGATGCACAGGCCAATGCTCTAACCACTGAGTAACACCGGCCAGGGCTAATGTGACTTTTTATTTTAAGCACAAATGCTTTAACTCTGGTGTCACCTTAGACCTAACATAGTTCTTGTATTTGCAACTGTGGCCAGGGGTCATGGCCACAAAATGTAATAAAATGCTTGCTGAATCCAAACTGCCTATATTTCTGCTCTTGGGAGTTAGAGTGTCATAAATAGACCATAAGGTCAAGTGGCCAAACAAATCCTGCACAATATAAACAGCTACTTTCCATCATTCACCCAAAATCATAAAAAGGAAAGCACTGGCATGTGGTGAGCTCATCATTGTTAGCCTTTATGGAGAAGCATAATGGCCAAATGTTAGGGGATGCTGAAGCAGTAAACCACTCTAACAAGAGATGGGGCTAGATAACATTCCTTCCAACTTTAAGGTTCTAGAAAGTTGAATTAGTCAGAAAGCACTGGACAGTATTTAATTTATCTCGGGTCACCATTGCCTGAGTAATTCTGTAGTTCCTCCAGCATTCTCCAATACTACCTGCACAGAGGCCACTGAATTACTTACTGGCCACGTTATTATCAAAGACAGACATGAAGAAACAAATCTCAGATGCTTACATAACTCATGTAAAATACAAGAGTCATAATGGATTACTGAGAAGAGAAAATATTAGGTGCATTCTCTAGGACTATACAAATATTATGTGATAGTGTTTTACAGAGCTTCTGACCCAACGCCCTGTTGCCCCTTTGTCCAGGTTAATGAAGAAGAGACTGGAATATTAAAAAATCAGTTCCTAATATAAAGTCACACTGAGATTTTTGGAGCACATTCAATTCCCGTAGTGACTGCATAAAGTACAACAGCACAGTAGAAATCAATATATCTGAAATCGGGACAGCAAGCATCCTCGGGGTAAGTAAAAACTGGTGGTTACAGTATCCATGTTTTTTCTCCACAAGTTCAGAATAAGTCTTATACTCTCAGAGCTCTGATTTTTTCAAGGTCTCCTGTCACCAGGTTACGTCTTTCAAAGTCTTAGTATATGATCTGGCTTTCTGAGTGTTTTTTTTTTTCCCCCAGTTGTGGCAAGTATTTGTGATTTCCCACAGATCTTTAAGTGATTTTTTAAGTCCTTGTCCAGAAATGTCACAGTAAGGGATTATATTTTCTACAGGGTCCGTCTAGAGTTCCTGAATTTGAGGTTGGTGAGAGGAAAGATAAAGGAGATTGGGGGCTTTCATTAGCAGGAACAGGAGAAATGAGTGGTATCTGTGCTCTACGGGTAATCACGACCCTGCCTTTAAGGCGAAGAACAGTCCCACAAGAGCCAGAACCCCGCTCCGGGTAGCCGTAGCTGGAAGAACAGGTTCTCCAGCTCTCGGCCCCGAAGCTCGTGCTGGAGGCCGCCCAGGACCCCAGCAATCTCCGGGTACCCCAGCTCCACACCTCAGCAACAGCCGCCCTCGGTCCTGAAGCCAGCCGGAGGTGCCCAGCCGCGTTTCCACCCCCTACCCGAACTCACAGCCAGTTTCCTTCTTGATCTCTTCAAGCTCTTCGTCCCGCAGTAGAGTGGAGGCCCGAGACCCCATCACGGAGTCGGGAGCTCCCCTGGGAGCAGGCGCGCCCGAAGCGACGGCGGTAGCGAGAGGGAGGGAGGGTAGGGAGGAAGGGCCAGGGGTCAATGAAGGGAGAGGGCAGCGTTCCCACTGCGGACTGGGGAGGGTACCCAAGGGTGGTGCGCCGGCGAGGGCGTCCCCAAGGGTGGCCAATCAGGAGCGAGGCTGCGCCCGGCGCAGGAGACGACGTCGGCACTTCCAGCTCCAGCCCGCAAATGAATCACCCCAGCGCCCAGCCGGGTCTAGCTAGAGACCGACCCAGCCCCCGGAACAGTGATGCAACCGGCCTTAAAAGGGCAATGCCACTCTGGCTCTAGTGACCGCAATTAAAGGGGCAACGCCAGTGACTCACTTTACAACAAACTAACCTGCGACAGGCAGCCTGTAGCCAGGCAGTTTCTCACAGGACTTTAACATAGAAATCCCACCCTCCGGGTGGCACGGGCAGCGCAAAGAAACAATAAAAGACAAAACGTCGCTTGAGGGAACTCTAGGGTGTGTCTCCTGGGAACGGCCTGCTGGGAGTTGCATTTCCTCATTTTTCCGGGCCGCCCTCTCTCCTCCCGGCCGCTGGGGGCGCTCGGGAATCTGCCTCGCGGCCGCGCGCTGATTGGCTCCTCAGGAAACAGCTGGACCTCTCGTTGGCCTGGCAAGCGTCCGTTGAGCTGAGCTGGTGGCCATCTGTTGCGTACTTTGCACCGGTCTTTTGATAACCGCCACCGCGGGCCTGAAACCCACCGAGAGCTCTTCCTTAACAGCAGCCCTTTTCACGTTCAAGACTGAAGTTGGAGGAACTCACCATTTGGCGAAAATTGGGACCGAATTTCCCAAGCTTCCTTCGGATAAAAACCCGTAAAGGCAGAGAAGAGTGAATTCCTAGCGTATGGCTCGCCTTTTATTTGAAATTTGTTATTTTGCCTTAAAAATGAGGAATTGTGCATTTTATTCTTTTTTAAATCCTCATCTGAGGATATATATTTATTTTAGAGAGAGGAAGGGAGAGAGAGAAACGTCATTGGCTGCCTCCTGTACGCTCCCCTACCGGGGATGGAGCCCGCAGCCTGGGCATGTGCCCTGACTGGCGTCGCGCCAGCCGTCGTGCAGGGGATGATGCCCCACCAGCTGAGCCACACCGGCCCGGGCTGCGTTTTATTCTTATGGCATATTTTTGTTTTCTTGAAAACTATTAACACTGCCGGTTAAATTAGTACACCCTCTCAGGTGAACTAGTTCTTTTCCTGTGGCTTCAATGCCTTTACACCCCCTCTCCACCCCATCCCCACCCCCGAGTGTTGTTTTGTACGGAACCGCGGTTTGAGATGTGGTTAGAACCAAATTCTGACCACTGTCATTTAGTACCTAAGCACTAGGGGACTCTCTTAGCAGCTGCCCAAGGGAACTTGGCTCACTAGTTTTAAGCTTCACCTAAGGCTTTGACAGCTTAGCATGAAACTGAGGTTCTAGTCCCAAGAGTTTTTTTTTCATGACTGATTTGCTCTTGACGCACCTAGTGAAGGCTGACGTCGCATGCAGAGTGTGACGTTTTGGATAATGCCCAGCTAAAAGCCACAGGAGCTTCTTATCTTGTGGGTATAGGTATGGTGGAAAACTTGGATGGCAGCCACATTTATGTTTTTTTTTTCTGAGTCTGCCTTGAAGCCCATCTCTAGATTCTGACCTAATACTGAATCTTACCATTTGTAGCTCTCCGCAGAGCTTTCTTTGCTTTGTGCTAATGTTCTTTTCTTACTTTACTATTAAGTTTCCTTACTTTCCAAGCATTTCACAAACCTTTATTTTTTATGTATCTTTTAAAAATATAAATTAATTTTTTGCCTCTATTAAGGGCTGTTTTTTCCCCAGTTTTATGCCCTCTTGTTTCTGTAAAAATTTTAGAGAGGAAGGGAGAGAGAAACATCAATTGGTTGCTTGTTTTATTGACTTGAAGAAAGAATGGTTTTCTCAGACACTCTGGTGACATGTTTTCTCTGGATGCTTAACACTTAGTCTTCCCCTAGACTACACATACCCTCCAGTAGGGGCCTGGTTTTAGTTCAGGTTCCATTACCTTCTAAATTTGTACCTTTGGGCAGGTGTTTTAAATCTCTAAGCCTCAGTTTCTGCATGTGTAATTTAGGTAATGGTTGTTGTAGGCAACAAATAACATTTGTGAAAGCACTTGCTAGACCTTAAAATATAAAAATATAGGTTATTTATCTGGCTAAAATTGCTATGTATCTTCTCACCTTCTTTCTAGTTGAATTATGCCTTAATTATTCCATCAATGTTTTATAGTTAAATTGCAAATTCACTGCTTGACTATTCCTACTGTGGCAAAGGCAAGTACAGTAGCTTTTAAATTTAAACCACTGTAGAGGAAAATTTATCTGGGGTTTTAAAGACAGCCCTGGCCGGTTTGGCTCAGTGGTTAGAGCATCGGCCTGTGGTCCAGACAGACCCGGGTTCGGTTCCCACTAAGGGCATGTACCTTGGTTGTGGTTTGTCCCCGGCCCTGGTTGGGTCGTGCGGGTGGCAGCCACTCTATGTGTCCCTTTCACGTCGATGTTTCTCTATCTCTCTCTCTCTCTTCCTCTCTCTCCCTCCCACTCTACCTGAACAAAAAATGGAAAAATGTCCTTGGGTGAGAATAAAAAATAAATAAATAAAAATAAGGACATCCAAACAACAGGATTGTTCTAAAAGATACTTTAAAAATATTCATCTTTTAAATTACAGTATTACACTAAAGAATATGAGTATCTACTATGAATGATAGTTATTTTTGCAAGGTAAAATTTTTTTTGTACATTGCTGCATTATTATAATGAGCATATATCATTTTCACAGAAACAGTTGAATTTTACAAAACTAGTGTGGCATGTGGCAGTTTAATCTGTCAGGCTGCAAATGACTGGTTGGTGATACTACAGCAGCCCAGTGCCTGAACGGTGGCCAGGGTAGGATGGAATGGCCCTTGCAATGACGTGGCAGCTGGAATGGTGATGCATAAATTATGATAGTTCTAAGTCACTTGTGCTTTGGTTGGTAAAACTCTGGAAATGTTACTAATCTAGAACAGAGTAGATCACAGACATTTCTGGGTAAACAGTTTATTGCAGCACGTATTGCAAATGTTTTGCCAATATCATTTTTTTCATTTGTTCTTTTCGTTTTTTTGGTTGATATTAAAAAGATATATGTATGTGCCATTTAAAAGCCTCTAAGTGTTCTGCTTATTCATTTAGCTAAGGAAGGACAGGTGGTGTTACCCCATTTTATAGACCAAAGAAGCCAAGCCTACCTTGCCTTAAGTGCTATGGTTTTCAGTTTTCCACGTATAATTTAGATCTTTTTCTCATTATCTTCTAAAAAGATGAACAAAACTGAATACTCTCATATTTTTATTTTTCTTGTTCCTCCCATGTATGGGGAAAGGGAAAATAACCCCACTCCCTATTTTAAAAATCATAGATCTCTTTTATTTTCAAGTGCTTAGATACTTAAAGAAGATTACTTGAAGACTGCTTTTGGAATAAAAAAAGCATGGATCCCAGCAGTGACTACCATTTCCTCAATCAGATTTTGTGGAGAAGGGTGAAACTCACATTGGTTTGTGGCATCTTTGAGGGAGTGCTCCAGCATGTGGACCCTAACAAGATTGTTGTCTTGAAGAAAGGTCTCTTTTTATTTCTCATAATCTGCCTTTTAAGAGATTCATAACTGAGTTTGGGTAATGACTGGATTCCACTGGGATTATTACTAGGCATTATTCCTGTTTTAAGGAAGGGGTAGGAGGAAGATTATAATGCTATTTTTTTTCTAACGGAGCAACATGACTGCATATGCTAGCTTGTCCCCACTTCTATAATTTTATTGACATGATAGTAAAAAATTTAAATATAGAGAGTTTTTTAATTGGGTAGTTCTTTTAATTTTTCTCCATATGCATCTTGAAATGAAAAATAACCACTCTGTTAGATAGGATTGCTTTTGGCTTCAACAGACAAATTCACCAAGACAGTTTTTTTCTTGTGCAAAAAAGAAGTCTAGAGGTAGGCTGCTTAGGAATAGTACAGTGGCTCAAAGATACCAGGAGGGACCAGATGTCGTGTGCTCCTGCTCTGCCACTTCAGTGGTAATCTATTATCCTCATGGTCATAAAATAACCTCTACATATCCCAGCTTCATTTCTGGTTTATTATAAAGGCCACAACTCAGGAACAGCCAGATGGGAGAGATGCATAGGGCAAGGAATGTGGGAAGGGGCTCAGAGTTTCCTTGCCTTCTCTGGGTGTGCCACCCTCCTAGCTCCTCTGTGTGTACACTTTGAAGCTACAATGTGTAGTTTTTAATTCAGCTAGAATATTGACTTGCTAGGGTAGTTGTTTTCCTGGCATGGTAAGTTTCAAGTTTACAATTAAAACATACACAAATGACATTTGAGAAATTAGTGTTATTGTTAAGCCATGTTACGACTTTTGTAACATGATTAATTCATTCAGTAACCATTTATTAATAGTTTTGTATCCCAGGCACTGTGCTAGGTGCCAGGAATACAGATAAAAACACGGTCCCTGTTCTCAAAAAAACTTAGTCAAATAGAAAGGTATACAGTAATGCAGTGTTATATCCTCTCTGATGGAGGGACCCACAAGGTACATGGAAACAAAGGTTCAGCTAATTTAGATCTGAGAGTGGCAGGGTTAATACAGTGGGGAAGGCTTCCCTTAAGGTGGAATAGATGCAGAACTTCATTTGGGTAAGAACTAACTGGATGGGAAGAAAGGAGAAGGCTGTTTTAAGTCAGTGGTTCTCAAACTTCATTTGTTTATCAGAATCACATGGAAGACTTATTAAAAAACAGATTTTTGGACACCCCCCCCAAGAGTTTCTAATTCTTAAGGTCTGGCATGGGGGTCAAGAATTTGCATTTCTGCCCGGCCGGTGTGGCTCAGTGGTTGAGCGTTGACCCATGCACCAAGAGGTCACTGGTTCGATTCCTGGTTAGGGCACATGCCCAGGTTGTGGGCCCAGTCCCCAGTGGGGGGCATGCAGGAGGGGGCCAATCGATGTTCTCTCTCATCGATGTTTCTATCTCTCCCTCTCTCTTCCTCTCTCTAAAATCAATAAAGAAAAAACAAAACAAAGAATTTGCATTTCTGAAAAGTTTCCAGGTAATGCTGATGTTGTCTGGGGAACACTTTGAGAGAACTTATTTTAAGCAGAAGTAGCAGTAGGTACAAAAATGTAGAGAGATGAAAATTTGGTACATTCTGAAAACCTAAGTAAATTTCATTGTGAAGATGTAAGAAATAAGGCTGGAGAAGTAGGCATGGACAGATGAGAAGGACCTTACACATCATGGCATTTGGACACTTCTGAAAGCAATGCGGAACAATCAGAAAGATTAAGTGGGAGGGATATGAGTTTTCGAGTTAGTTGCTTGAAATTTTTAATGCTATGTTATTAAAACCATGCTTAGGTGCTAGAAACAGATTTGCTTCTAGGCTCTTAAATTAGTTTATTCTCTCATGTAAAAGAAGGCAAACATCCCAGGGGTACTATGATGCTTCCCAAAGTTGGCAAGGATCCAGGATTTTTTATTTTCTGCTCTGTCCTCTAACACATGGCTTCAAACCTCAAGGTTAGGATAGTTGGTGGAATTACAGACAGGAGGAAGAGGAAAATGGGGCAAAGGGTGTTTCATCTAGCTAAGTTAATCCCCTGAAAGAGATGCCCTGGATGTCCAGTAGGTCACCACTCTCTGCAGGGAGACTGAGCACATTTCTAGCCTGAATAAATGGCATTGAGTGGACATCAATTAGTAAATGCCTCATGCTTGTTTAACAAAGCCATTTGTCCAGATGAAATATTTTGATATATGTCTCTCTAGTCTTTAATCACAAAGATTTATGTAGTTGACATAAATCTGGTATACCATATATAGTTTTTTAGTCAACACTTTAACAAGCATTTTCTCATGTTTTAAAATGTCAATTTAATGACTAAATACTTTAAAACAAAAAGCTTAAAAACGTTCAAAATATTTTATAATTATAATAATTTCTAATTATAAAGTATAATTATTTTTTTATTTTTTTTTTAGAGAGAGAGGAAGTGAGAGGGAGAGAGATAGAAACATCAATGAGAGAGAACATCAATTGGCCCCCTCCTGCATGCCCCCCACTGGGGACTGGGCCCACAACCTGGGCATGTGCCCTGACCAGGAATCGAACCATGTGACCTCTTGGTGCATGGGTAGATGCTCAACCACTGAGCCACACCAACCGGACATAAAGTATAATTTTTATATTTATATTTTACAATGATATAACACATTATAATTATAAAATAACATTTAATATTTGTTATATTTTATAATTATTTTCTTAAGAATAGTTCCTGAAGTGAAATTACTAGGTAAAGTTACAGATATTTGAAATGTTTTTTATGCATGTTTCCAAATAGTTTTTCAAAAGGGTTGTGCCTTATTTTGCTTCTAGTAATGTGTGAGTAAATTATAGTAAATAATATAGCATTGCATTTTTTAAAAATGCTTATGTGTATCTTTCCCTGATTTTTGCCAGTTTTGTAGGCAAAAAAAGTGATATTTCATTTTGGCATGTTTTAAAATATTTCTAAAGAGGTTGAACATATTTCTTTACACTTGTTTACTGATTTTATGTACTATTTGGACAAAGCAGGGTGTGACAGCAGTGTGAAGGAAGGATTGAAGTAGGGAGAAACTAGATTCAAGAAGAATAGACAGGAACTATTAAGACAATCAAGGGACCCAGTAAAGGAGAACTGATAGGGCTTGGCAAGGAATGGAGAAGAGAAGACAGATTCTAGAAATGCTTAGGAGATGGGATGAGTAACTGAGTAATCATTAGGTTAAGAGCATTGGAAAATGACTCCCACCTTTATGACCCAGAAAATTAAGTGTATAGTACTGTTATTAATTGATAGAAATGGGAAGAGGAGCAGGTTTTTGGTTACTGGGAGAAGATAATGATTTCAGTTCGAAAATCCTACAGTAACTCTTCTATTAGTTGAAAATGTGAGTGGAACTCAGAGAAATATTCCATACTGGAGAAATAATGGATGTCAGGACAGCTAGAAAGTTGATGTGATCATTCAAGAAGAAGGAAAAAAGATGGAGAACATAACCCTAGGGACTAGCAATGTGTAAGGGGCAAGCAAAGATGGTAGAGGCAGCTAAGGAGACTGGAAGCAAATTAGGGTGACAGTGTAACATTGGTGCATATTAAAGTCACTGAGGCCTGGGTTTGAATCCTAACTCTGTCTTTACTAGCAGTGTGATCTTAAGCAAATTATTCAACCTTTCTGAGCCTTAGATTCCTCTATAATGGACATAATGAAATGCCTATCTTATGTTACTAGATAATTAAATGTAGGCAAATGATTACCATGGTGCCTGGCGTAGAGTGAGTGCTCAGCATGGTAGTTCTAGGTAACTAGTAGGAAAATAACTAAACACAAAGGGTGAGTAGTAGTACACTGAATTCAAACTTTTCTGAAGAAGACCTGGCCGGGTAGCTTAGTTGGTTAGAGCATCACCCTGATACACCAAGGTTGCGGGTTTCATCTCTGGTCAGGGCACACACAAGAATCAAACAATTAATGCATAAATAAGTGGAACAACATATCGATATTTCTCTCTCTAAAAATCAATGATAAGTAAAAATTTAAACTTCTCCCAAGAATATGCAAAAGCCTTTGTGGCTAAGGATTGTATCTACTTACTATATTTCCTGTAAGCCAAGAAGAAAGGAGAGAACAGTATCAAAGGATGCATGGGATCAAGTATGTTAAGACTGTAAACTTTATTTTTATTTCCGAAATAGGCAGCTAGTGATCTTTGACCTCAGTAAGAATATATTCAGTGGAATAGTGAGGGTGAAACTCAATTATTTTGAATTGCTGAGAAATGTGGAAATATACAGCTGCTGTGAGCACTTCTATCTAGAAAAATAACACCATATTGTAGACATGACATCTAAACTCCTAATTCCCTTATCTGCTCAGAGAAGAGCCCTGTATTTGGGCCAGGAATTGGATTGTTGTCCCTGACAATATTTTTTAGCATGTAGCATGACATGAAACGGTGTGTGGACTCTAGAAATAGTTAGGGGCCTTAAATTTTTTCTGGAGTGAAAATCAATGGAAATATATAGTAAGTAGATATAATCCTTAGCCCGAAAGGCTTTTGCATATTCTTGGGAGAAGTTTAAATTTTTACTTATCATTGATTTTTAGAGAGAGAGAGAGAGAGAGAAATATTGATTTGTTGTTCCACTTATTTATGGATTAATTGTTTGATTCTTGTGTGTGCCCTGACCGGAGATGGAACCCGCAACCTTGGTGTATCAGGGTGATGCTCTAACCAATTGAGCTACCCGGCCAGGGCTTCTTCAGAGAAGTTTGAATTCAGTGTACTACTACTGCCCTTTTAGTTTCTCTGGGGTTCCCTCTGTTCTTTATACTACTAGTTTCAAGGCTATAGCTTTGTATTTTGTTATTGAGTCTTCATTCCTTGGTGAAAATAATTTGGGAAATTTTATAAAACTCAGAGCACTTTTGAAAGACATCATATTTTCTTATAGTTTTAGGGACTATTATTTTTTATTAACCAATTGAATTGTGTTTTATAACAGTAAAGAATGTGGAGACTGGTCGAAGTGTCCCAGGAGTGAAGATGTTTTTTGGGCATGAGATTGTGAATGGTGAGAGCTTCATTTTCCTTGAATGCTAGTATTGGGATTTGCAGTAGTAATAAACTCACTGCACTGCCTTATTCCAATATTTGAAAAAAATGATATGTTATCCTGCCTTTTTTTTTTTTTTTTTTATCCTCACCTGAGGACATTTTTTCATTTTTTGTTCAGACAGAGTAGGAGGGAGAGAGAGGAAGAGAGAGAGAGAGAAACATCGACGTGAAAGGGACACATCGAGTGGCTGCCACCCGCACGACCAACCAGGGCCGGGGACAAACTGCAACTGAGGTACGCGCCCTTAGCGGGAATCGAACCTGGGTCTCTCTGGACCGCAGGCCGATGCTCTAACCGTTGAGCCAAACCGGCCAGGGCATATCCTGCCTTTAATATTGCATTTATGAACTCTTAAAGTTGGTTTTCAAGAATTGACACTTACCTTACTATTTCGATGAATATTTAAAAAAATTTTTTTTAATCTTTATTGATTTTAGAGAAGAAGGGAGAGGGAGAGAGAGATAGAAACATCGATGAGAGAGAACATCGACTGACCCCCTCCTGCATGCCCCCCCACTGGGGATTTGGCCCACAACCTGGGCATGTGCCCTGACTGGGAATCGAACTGGCGACCTTTTGGTGCATGGGTCCACGCTCAACCAGTGAGCCACACTGGCCGGGCTCGATGGATATTATGAGCAGAATAGTCTTAGAGAATTTTAATCATCTTGGTTTTACAATGTAAGGATTGCTGGTTCTCATTACTCGAGACTCGGCCAGCAGGCAGAATTAGGAATCTGAACAGAAAGGAATGGTCTTGCTCAGCAAGTGAGTTTAACACTATAGTTCACAGTATGTTTACAGTCCCTTATCTGAAACCTTGGGGCCAAATGTTTCAGAATTCAGAATTGTTCCAGACTTTTGTAAAACCTAACACAGGGTATATAGTGTTCATGCTACATAACACTTCAAGGAGATCTAGGCAGCACTCTGTAATAAAACACATTTCTGCAGAGAAATGGGTGCATAATCATACTAAGTGGAATAAAATAGGACTGTAAATAGTATGTCAGTTTAGGTTTTGCTGGCAAAAGAGTTACAAAAAATTTTTTTTGTTTTCACAGTTTTTTTGGGTTTTGGAATCACAGGAAGCAGCCCTGTTTTTTATTTCTACCAACAAAAGCCATTTAGCAAGAGTAGGTCCAATTGTTTGCCTTAAAGAAAAATAACATCATAGCCCTGGCTGGTTTGGCTCAGCAGTTAGAGCGTCGACCTGCGGACCAGGGAGCCTCGAGTTTGGTTCCTGTTAAGGGCATGTACCTTGGCTGCAGTTCGTCCCCGGCCCCAGTAGGGGTTGTGCGGGTGGCAACCAATTGATGTGTCTCTCTCACGTTGATGTTTCTCTCTCTCTCTTCCTCCTTCTCTCCCTCCCACTCTATCTATCTGAAGATGAATGCAAAAATATCCTCAGGTGAGGATAAAAAAAGAAAAATAACATCATATTGGTCAGTGTGCTCAGACAAACCACATGGGCTAAGAAAAGGGCTGGGAGCAAGAACTGTTTTTGCTTTCAAGAACTCAAAAGCAGAATGCCCTCCAAGGAGGAGTAAAGATTAGTGCAGTGGGGAGAGTGTGGTGGAGTTGGAGATCTGGGGCTGCATAGAGCTCTGTATTTCTTAACCACTGGGGCAAATATGAGGGAAGGAAAGGACACCTGTAAATGAGAAATTACTGCTGCTTGAAAGATTACTTTGTTTTGTGAGAGAAGTAGAATTTAGGGAGAGATGAAAATCTCACCAAATTAATGACTGCCAATCCAGATCCACTTCTAGCCAGCTATCTAACTGTTGTTTGTCACTGAGTATGCTACTGTAAAACTCTGTCCCTTGAACATCTTTTTACAATGGCAGTGATGGTGGTGGCATTAGTGGGATTCCTAACTGTTTTAAGTATTAGCCTTTGCAAAGGAGCTGAGCTCTGATATAGCACAAAGCTAGTCTGTGGATGGGTTTATAAAGGAAAGTGAAGAAATCACTACTACCATCTCCCTAACTCAGTAGAATACTAACCACTGACCAGCTTTGTGATCTGTATACATGGATTTCATTTCCTCCTAAATTCTTTCTCAAAACTTAGCCTTTGTTCATAATTTTTAGGCTCAAAAGATGGCCTTCTCTTTTTTTGCCCTGTGGCTCAATCAGACATGGAGAAGTCTCCCTGAAAAGCACCTTGAATAAGAATTATTGCCCTGGTCGGTTTGGCTCAGCGGTTAGAGCGTCAGCCTGCGGACCAGAGAGTCCTGGGTTCAGTTCCGCTAAGGGCACGTACCTCGGTTGCAGTTTGTCCCCGCCCCTGTTGGGGTTGTGCAGGTGGCAACCAGTCAATGTGTCTCTCTCACATTGATGTTTCTCCCTCTCTCTTCCCCCCTCTCTCCCTCCCGCTCTATCTGAAGATAAATGCAAAAATGTCCTTAGGTGAGGATTAAAAAAAAAAAGAAGAATTATTAAGATGAAGGATAATAATTGACTAATCAGTGTTTTTAGTGAATTCGCTTTCTGTGCCCCAGACTCAACACTTCTAGATAGTGCAGGGCAAAGAGACATTTGAGAGTGGCCCTTGAGAGCCTTTTTCCCTGAAAAGTAACTATGTGTAAACAATTAAATCTAAGGTGCCATTAATTATAAGGCACACTATTATTTTTCCCACCCAAGAAAGAAAAAAAAAAGGCTGCCATTAAATTGTCATGTGCACTTACTGTAAATCATATCCAATTTCAGAGCTGTTTAAAAGTGTATCTTAGCCCTGGCCAGTTTGGCTCAGCGGTTGGAGTGTCGGCCTGCGGACCAGAGAGTCCTGGGTTCGGTTCCCGCTAGGGGCATGTACCAAAAAACCACACACACACACAAAAAGTGTATCTTAGAATCAATGATATATAATGCCTATATTCCTGCACTGCTAGATTAAAAATAGTTTCAGAATCTTGTGGAATATTTTCTCTCATATATCTTTTGTGAGTTCTAATTTAGCTTTTATTACCTTTTATATCACTGAACTATTAATGTACCAGCCTGTGAGAGTTTTGAAAGGGACAGATCTGTAAATGATTTCATAGAAAACCCAAAACAGTACATAGTGTGAAGGAAAGTACATTGGGATTGGAATGAATAGAAAAGAAAAGATATCTCTAGAACCAATCTGTATGACCACAAAGGTGCCCTAGAACAAAAAAAGTGAACGGAACATATAGAGAGGTTCCTAATCCTGCTGAATGGCCAAGGAAGCTATGTAGGGACATAGTATTAGGAGTCTTCACAATCTAAGTGTCCATAGATAGATGTTTGGATAAAAAAGATGTGGTACATATATACAGTGGAATATTACTTGGCCATAAAAAATGAAATCTTACCATTTGCAACAACATGGATGGACCGAGAAGGTATTACACTAAGTGAAATAAGTCAGACAGAGAAAGACAAATATGATTTCACTTACATATGTAATCTAAAAAAATTAAATAAATGAACAACCAAAACAAAAGAAATTCATAGATGCAGAGAACCAACTGATGGTTGCCAGATGGGATGGGGATTGGGGAGCTAGGTGAAAAAAGATGAGGAGATTAAGAAGTACAAATTGGCAGTTACAAAATAGTCATGGGGATATAAAGGGAATATAGTCAATAATATTATAATAGCCCAGCTGGTGTGGTTTAGTGGTTAAGCATCGACCTATGCACCAAAATGTCACTAGTTCAATTCCCGGTCAAGAACACATGCCCGGGTTGTAGGCACAATCCCCAATGGGGGTCGTGCAGAAGGCAGCCCATCAGTGTTGATGCTTCTCTCTCATCGATATTTCTATCTCTCTCCCCCTTTCCCTTCCTCACTCGCTCCAAAAAAAAAAAATCAACAAAAACATTTTAAAAATAATATTGTAATAACTATGTATGGTGTCAGGTGGATACTAGACTTACTGGGGTGATCACTTCCTAAGTCATATAAATGTCTAACCACTATGCTGTACATGGGCTGTACATGAAACTAATATAATACTGAATGTCAACTGTAACTGAAAAAATAAATAGCCCTGGCCAGTTTGGCTCAGCAGTTAGAGTGTCGGCCTGCGGACCAGAGATTCCTGGGTTCGGTTCTCACTAAGGGCACGGACCTCAGTTGCAGTTCGTCCCCGGCTTGGTTGGGGTCGTGTGGGTGGCAACCACTTAATGTGTCTCTCTCGCATCGATATTTCTCTCCCCCCCGCCCCCGCTCTATCTGAAGATAAATGCAAAAATGTGCTCTGGTGAGGATAACAAAAACAAAAACAAAAAAAGAATAAATAAATAAATATTAGGAGTCTTCAGTACTTTGGATAGTCTTTTCTACTCTATTTTATTGCTAGCATATAAAGGCCTCTAGGGACTAATATTTCATTTCCAATTACTGCTTGTGGTACACAGCCAAACTGTGGGCAAGGGCAGATGGAGGTGTTAATTGCTTTCAGATCGGAAACTGTTGGAAGCTATTTGTTTATTTTACAGTGGAATTACTGGATGAAGTGGAACAAGGTGCAATGGGAGAAAAAGCATTCTCGGTTAGGTATGATGGAATAATTTTCTTAATTTTGATGTTATCCAAATGTGCACATTAGGGTAGAAAGCCTTAACTCTAATTTACTAGCTGGGTAATTTTTAAATGGCTTGAGGTAATAGAAATTAGAAGAAATAGATGGATATTTTATTCCATCTTTAGATGGTATATTCAAATCAGTGTAAGCAATGGAAGAATGGATCCTCTATGAAATGGAGGTCTAGAGTTCTTATCATTGATGTGTGGCAAAATCTTTGTATGGCATTAGCAACAAAGAACAGTTCACCTGAGTGTTGTTTTTTGTAAGCATAGTCTAAATACAGAAAAAACCAGGATGCATAAAATGAAGGATGAAGACCTAAACATATGTGAGCTTCCTCCTGCCTTTGAGGCACCAACTACCTCTCTTCTGAATGACCTCAAGTACAGCCCGTCAGGTGAGTACTGAGTTCTCTTTATTGTGGTTCAGAACTCTTCAGAGTTAGCATAACCCTGCGTCAAGGTTCCATATGGAATGCTCAGCTAAGCCATTGCTTCTTGGTCCTGAATTAAGATAAAATATCATGATTCATTTGTTTATTTAAGATGTGAGTGTACACTATATCCAGATATTAGGTATACTGAGTTGTGGTATCTGTTACCTCATTGAGCTCTGGTGTAGGAAACAGATACTAAATAATTAAATAAGATAAGTGAGTATAATGTATAGTATGCTTGTGCCAAATGCTATGGAGAGAAAAACAAAAGAGAGACTAGAAGTCTGTGGAGAGAGTGATTTTACAATTTAGGGTGTCTAGGATAGGCCTTATTGAAATTGTGATATTTTAGTAATGGCCCAAAGGAGGGGAGGGATGGAGCTGTATAGATATTTGTGGGAAATATTTTTTAGGCAGAAAAAAGAACAAATACAAAGGCCCTGAGATGGGAATATGTCAGGATCTTGACATAACAGCAAAGAGATCAGTGTAGCTGGAACAAGGAGAGTAGTAGGAGATGAAGTGGGGTCAGTGGATCATGGAGGATGTTGTAGATCACAAAGGGCTTTTACTGTGAAGTGAAAAGAGGAGCCACTGGAGGATTTTTTTGGATTTATGCTTTCCCTAATGAGTAAGGATGTAGAGGATCTTTTCATGTGCTTATTTGCCATTGAATATATTTGGTAAAATGTCTGTTCATATCTTTTGCTCATTTTCTTATTGAAGTATTTTCTTTTTTAAAAAATATATTTTTTTCTTTATTGATTTTAGAGAGAGAGGAAGGGAGAGGGAGAGAACATCAATTGGCCGCCTCCTGCATGCCCCCCGCTGGGGATCGGGCCCACAACCTGGGCATGTGCCCTGACCAGGAATCGAACCAGCGACCTCTTGGTGCATGGGTCGATGCTCAACCAGTGAGCTACATTGGCTGGGCTGAAGTATTTTCTTATTATTCAGTGTTAGGAGTTCTTTATATATTCTGGATACAAGTCTTTTCTCAGATGAATGCTTTGCAAATATTTTCTCTAAGTCTATGGTTTGCCTTTTCATTCCCTTAAAATATCTCTCGAAGAGCAGACTTTAAAAAATTTTCATGCGCCCTGGCCAGTTTGGCTTAGCAGTTGGAGCATTGGCCCACAGACCAGTGAGTTGCGAGTTCGATTTCTGTCAAGGGCACATAGCTCATTTGCAGTTCGTCCCCAGCCCTGGTCAGGTTGTGAGGGAGGCAACCAGTCGATGTGGCTCTATCACATTGATGTTTCTGTCTGTCCCTCTCTCCCTCTCCCTCCCACTCTATCTGATGATAAATAGAAAAGTATTCTCAGGTAAGGAATAAAAAAAATTTTTTTTGATGAACTACAATTTATCCATATTTTCTTTTATGTATTATGCTTTTGATGTTATATCTAAGAAATTTTATTCTAACTCAAAGTCACAAAGATTTTCTCCATGTTTTCTTTTACATGTTTCATAGTTTTAGGTTTACATTTAGGTCTATGATCCATTTTCAGTTACTTTTTGTATAAGATGTGAGGTATGGATCAAAGTCCTTTTTTTGCATATATATAACCAGTTGTTCAGTACCATTTGTTGAAAAGACTACATGTTCTCCACTCAGTTACATTTGTACCTTTGTCAAAAATCAGTTGTCCATAAATGTGTAGGTTTATTTTTCAACACTATTTTGTTACATTGGTTTATTTTTCTATCTTTACACCAATAATAGACTGTTTTGTTTAATATTGATTTATGCTTGAAATCAAGTGGTGTTAGTTCTCAAACTTTGTTATTTTTCAAAGCTGTTTTGGCTATTTTGCGTATTTTGCATTTCTCTGTGAACTTTAGAATCCGCTTGTTAATTTCTACCCAAAACAAACAAACAAAAACAAACCCTGCAGGAATTTTTATTGGGATTGCAGTGAATTGATAGATTGGGGAATATTGGCATCTTAACAAAATTGAGTATCATAATCCATTAACCTAGTATATCTTTCCATTTATTTAGATCTTTAATTTCTCAGCAATGTTTTGTAGTTCACAGCATATCTTACATATCTTTTGCCATATGTATCCCTAAGTATTTCATATTTTTTTTACTATTGTATACTCTTTTAAAGCTTTTTGGCTCAGCGGTTAAGGCGTCAGCCCTCAGACAGAAGAGTCCCAGGTTTGGTTCCTGCTAAGGGCACGTACCTCGGTTGCAGTTTGTACCCGCCTGGTTGGGGTCATGTAGGGTGGTGACCAGTCGATGTGTCTCTTTCGCATCGATGTTTCTCTCTCTCTCTCTTCCCCCCTCTCTCTTTCCTGCTCTATCTGAAGATAAATGCAAAAATGTCCTTGGGTGAGGATGAAAAAAAAAGCTTTTATTTTCCATTGGAGAGTTTTGAGCAGAAAAGTAACATGATCTGACTTCTGTTTTACCAAGATCACTCTAAATGCTGTATAGAGAGATACTGAAAGGAGGGCAAGGATGAAAGGATGAATACCTGTTAGGAGGCTATTGAGATAATTTTAACACAAGTGGGTATGGTGTGGCTGGATCCTAGTAGTGGCAGTATGGTTGGTAAGAAGTGGTGAAATTCTGGATGTGTATAGAGGTGGAGCATACACTATGTACTGCTAGATCAGATGTGGACGTGAGAGAAAGAGAGGCGTCAGGATGACTTCAGGGGTTGGGCCCGAGCATCCTGAATTATGGAGTTGCTATTAAACTGAGATGGGAAAGACTATGGGTAGAAAAAGTTTTGGTAAGATAATTAGGAGTTTAGTTTCTGTTAACCTAAGTTTGAATGTAAATCTGAAGATGAGGAGAAAGGTCTGAAGTGGAGATACAAATTCAAGAGTTAGCCTATAAATGATATTTAAAGCCTTGAGACTGGATGAGATAGGTCACCAAGAGAGTGAATATGGATAGAAAAACGAAAGAGGTACATGGACTGTATCCTGTGCCATTCCAAAATTTCAGAGGTTGGGAGATGAAGAACTATATGTTATACTATACTTATAATCTCTTAAATTTCACAGTTAAAAAATAATTAACTTTCAGGACCCAGAGAATTCCAAAAGTGTGCACATTGGCCCATCTCCAGGACTAATTTATTTTAAACTTATTTTTTACTATGAACATGCTTTTATTTATTTATTTTTCATCCTCACCCGAGGACATTTTTGCATTTATCTTCAGATAGAGAAGGGAGGGAGGGAGGAAGAGAGAGAGAGAAACATTGACGTGAGAGAAACACATAGACTGGTTGCCACCTGCATGACCCCAACCAGGGCTGGGGACAAACTGCAACCGAGGTATGTGCCCTCAGCAGGAACTAAACCCAGGACTGTCCCGTCCACGGGCTGACGCTCTAACCGCTGAGCCAAACTGGCCAGGTCTGAACATGCTTTTAAAAAGTGCATGTCCTGCCAGGCCAGTGTGGCTCAGTGGACTGAGCATCATCCCATGGACTGAGAGGTGGAGGTTTGATTCTTGGTCAGGGCACATGCCCAGGTTTTGGGCTCGATCCCAAGTAGGGGGCATACAGGAGGCAGCCAATCAATGTGTCTCTCTCACATGGATGTTTCTCTTTCTCCTTTCCTCTCTCTAAAAAACCAATATAAACTTATTTTTTTAAAAAAATGCCTGGCCTAGCCGTTGTGGCTCAGTGGTTGAGCATTGACCCATGCACCAAGAGGTTGCGGGTTCAATTCCCAGTCAGGGCACATGCCCAGGTTGTGGGCTCAATCTCCAATGGGGGGCATGTAGGAGCAGCCAGTCGATGTTCTCTCTCATCGATGTTTCTATCTCTCTCCCTCTTCTTTCCTCTCTCTCTCTAAAAGTCAATAAAGAAAAGTAAATTAAAAAAAAAAAGAAAGTGCAAATCTTGAAGTATTCAAGACATAAACCTACAAGGAGGGAAGCATTAGTGGATTATCACAAGAAATGACTAAATTGTCCAATTCATGAGATTATCATTGGTGAGGCTTTTGTTTATTCTCAGTCAACAAACAGTATATTAATAGTGTTTACTGTGTGATGGGATGATGCAGGCGATAATGAAATAACATTAGACATTTGAGTTGCAATGAAGTAGGAGTTTATTAATATGGCTAAAATTAGTGGGAAGGCTATTCTATTCCCAAGGAAGACACATATATCTAATACCATCATTCCCCTGTAGAGGAAGAAGAGGTGACATACACTGTCATTGATCAATTCCAGCAGAAGTTTGGTGCTGCAGTAAGTATTCAGTCATTTCAGTGTTGTCTGCATATGGGTATCATGTCTATATCTCACAAATTTTTCTCTTACTATAAGATCATTGATGTTTTCTCTAATAATTCAACAAAATATTTGAGTGCCTACTATATGCCAGGCATTGTTCTGAGGTCTGGGGTAAAATAATCATCAATTTCCAGTACTCAAGAAGCTTACATTTTAGTGCAAGAAAATAAACAAATAATTGTATATCATCTGGTGATAAGTTTTATGAAGAAAAATAAAGTATGGTGTGGTGAATATACTGACTGGGAGTTCCTATTTTTAGACAGAGAAAACCTCTGTGAAGAGGTGACTTTGAGACATAGACCTGAAAGAAGGGAGCAAGCAATGTGGCTGTCTAGGTAAAGAACTTAAAGAAGGTGTGAGTAGCAAGTGCAAAGGCCCTGAGACTGAAGCACACTTGTCTTGTGTGAAGAAACAGCAGGGTGGTCAGTGTGGCAGGACCACAGTGAAGAAAAGCGATAGGAAATGATAGGAGACAGAAGGTAGATCACATAGGGCTTTTTAAAGACATTATAAGGATTTTGAGTTTGACTTGAGTGAGATGGACAGCCATTGGCACTTTTATTTATTTTTTTATTTAAACAATTTTTATTTGTTGATTTTAGAGAGAGAGAGAGGAAGGGAAATAGAGAGAGACATCTATTTGTTGTTCTACTTATTTATGCATTCATTGGTTGCTGCTTATATGTGCCCTGACTCGGATCAAACCCATAACCTTGGTGTATCTGGATGATGCCAAGACACCATTGGCACTTTTAGAGGAGAGTCAGACATTCTTTTTTACTCATATTTAAAAAGACAATTCTAGGTTCTCTGTTTAGGCAATTTCTCTATAATCATTTATTAATTTGAGACATGGCAATAACTATTCAGCCTAGGGTACAGTTCACAGATGGACTTCCAAGGTTATGCTTTCTGTTTAGATGCAAGCTTATATTCATGTCTGCATGGGTGCATTTTTTAAGGGAGCATTAGCTTTTTTTTTCTTTTATGTGTGTGTGTGTGTGTGTGTGTGTGTGTGTGTGTGTGTGTGTTATTTTAAATCCTCACCCGAGGATATGTATGGTTTTTTTTCCGTTGATTTTAGAGCAGCGGTTCTCAAGCTGTGGGTTGCGACCCCTTTGGGGGTCGAACGACCCTTTTACAGAGGTTACCTAAGACCATCGGAAAACACATATTTCCGATGGTCTTAGGAACTGAGACACTGCTCCTCTATCCGTCTCCAGGCGGGTCCACCCACATGCAGATATGCCCACATACAACATGAGGAACTGCATTAAAGGGTCGCCGCATTAGGAAGGTTGAGAACCGCTGTTTTAGAGAGAGAGGAAGAGAGAGAGAGAGAGAGAGAGAGAGAGAGAAACATCAATGTGAGAGAGAAATTTGTCTCCCAAACACCCTGACTGGGGAGGGGATAGAACCCACAACCTGGGCATGTGCCCTGACCGGAAATCGAACCTGTGAACTTTCAGTGTACAGGATGATGCTCCAGCTGAGCCACACCAGCCAGGATGGGAGTGTTATCTTTCAACAGATTCTTTTTTGTAAGTTTTTTTTTTTTTATCCTACCCAAGGACATTTTTTTTTTTTTTTTGCATTTATCTTCAGATAGAGCGGGAGGGAGAGAGGAAGGAAGAGAGAGAGAGAAACATCAATGTGAGAGAGACACATCGACTGGTTGCCACCCACACGACCAACTGGGCTGGGGACAAACTACAACCAAGGTACGTGCCCCTTGCGGGAACTGAACCCGAAACTCTCTGGTCCACAGGCCGATGCTCTAACCGCTGAGCCAAACTGGCCAGGGCAACAGATTCTTTTTTTAAAAAAACAGCTTTATTGATATATAATCCACATGCCATAAGATTCACCAATTTAAAATGTACAGTTCTTTGGCTTTAGCATATTCACAGAGTTGTACATCCATCATTAGAACGAATTTTAGAACATTTTTAATACCCCCAAAAGAAACTACGTACTCCTTAGCCATCGCCTCTAACCCCTCCCTAGCCCCTGGCAACCTCTAATCTATTTCCTGACTCTATGAATTTGCCTTTTTAGGATATTTCATATAAATGGGATCATACATTATTATATGGTCATTTGTGATTGGCTTCTTTTCCTTAGTATAACATTTTTGAGGTTTATCTATGTAATACCTTGTGTCCTTATTCACTTATTTTTATTGCCAAATATTCCTTTGAATGGATATACCACATTTCATTTATCCTTTTACCATTTGATGGACATTTGGGTTGTTTCTACTTTTTTGCTCTTATAAATAATGCTGCTATGAACATTCATGTACAGGTTTTTGTGTGGACATGTTTTCATTTCTCTTGGATAGATACCTGGGAGTGGAATTGCTGGGTCATATAGTAACTCTGTGTTTAATTTTTTTAAAAATTTTTTTCTTGCCCTGGCCGGTTTAGCTCAGCAGTTAGAGCGTTGGCCCGCAGTACAGAGAGACCCGGGTTCGGTTCCCACTGAGGGCACATGCCTCGGTTGCAGTTTGTCCCCGGCCCCGGTTGGGGTCGTGTGGGTGGCAACGACTCGATGTGTCTTTCTCACATCGATGTTTCTCTCTCTCTCTTCCTCCCTCTCTCCCTTCCGCTCTATCTGAAGATGAATGCAAAAATGTCCTCAGTTGAGGGTAAAAAAAATAATTTTTTTTTCTTTATTGATTTTTAGAGAGAGATAGAAACATCGATGAGAGAGAACATCGATTGGCCGCCGCCTGCATGTACCCCACTGGGGATTTGGCCCATAACCTGGGCATGTGCCCAGACCGGGAATTGAACCTGTGACCTCTTGGTGCATGGGTCAGTGGCTCAACCACTGAGCCACACCGGCTGGGCGTATTCTTGAGTAATTTACATACCTGTAAAATAGGGGAGAATCTTGTATCATGTAAGTATTTTCATAGATTATGGATTAAGGATCTTAGAATTATATAATGTTTTGAAATAGGATAAGATTATAGATAATCAAAGGACCAGTGCATGTTCCTGGGATACTGCTATTTCAGTTTTTGAGTAATTTAATGAATCCAAGACTTTAAAGGACCTATTGAGTCCTCGTTTCTCAGATTCTGAACAGTAGATACTATGAAACTCAGCCACTATGTGAGTTCCCCTCAGGTACAGTAAATTGTTCTGTGTTAGGGTGCTGTTCTTTGATGTGGAGTCTGGCTATAAAGACAGAAATCTTTCTCTGTAGCATAAGTGGTAACAAAATGTACCTGAGTTTTCAATTCTTATTAGCATTTGGGATATGAGTGATTTATTTTCCAGTTGTGGAATAATTTTGTGAAAACTAAAAAGAGGATCAGAAGTGTTCAGTGATGGGTATGTGTTTGTGTGTATATGACTCCTGTTTTGGAGTAGTCAGATTTTGTAAGTTAAAAAAATATGATCCACTTTGTCTGTTGCTAGCTATTTTACTTGTGTCATTCATGATGTAATAATTACAAAGTTAATTCCCTGGAGAATTCTATTTTCCTCTTTTTCTTACCAGATGCTCCACATCAAGAAGCAGAGTGTCTTGAGTGTGGCTGCAGAAGGAGCTAATGTGTGCCGTCATGGGAAACTATGTTGGCTTCAGGTAATACATCGTTTAAAAAAAAAACTTTTTAGTTTGAAATAATTGTAGACTCATAAATTTATTTATTTATTTATTTATTTATTTATTTATTTATTTATTTATTTTCCTCACCTGAGGACATTCTTGCATTTATCTTCAGATAGAGCGGCAGGGAGAGAGGGAGGAAGAGAGAGAGAGAGAAACATTGACATGAGAGACACATCGACTGGTTGCTACCCACACCACCCCAACTGGGGCCAGGAACAAACTGCAACTGAGGTACATGCCCTTAGCGCGGAAACCGAACCTGGGACTCTCTGGTCCCAGCTCTGTTCTCTTGCCTTAGATATATGAAGTTTCTCATCTTTCCTTTTGTTTGGTAGTTTCCACAGCAGGTTTCTACCACATCATTTTTCTTTTCCTGGACTTGAGAGATGTCAGGTGAGGGTCCTCATTATATCAAAAGAACTTTGTAGTGATCTTTTGCATAGCTAGAGGTTGGTTAGCCACCTTTGGATCAAACTCAGCAGCAGCAGCAGCAGCATTTAAGGGGCTGAATACCCAAACAATGTCTTCTATCCTTTGAGCCAAGATCTACCTTCATCTACTGAGAGGATATATATATATTTGTTAATCCTCACTGAGGATATTTTTCCATTGATTTTTAGAGAGAGTGGGAGGGGGGAGGAGAGAGACAGAAACATCAATGTGAGAGAGACACATTGATTGGTTGCCTCCCACACGTGCCCCAACTGAGGGCATGGATCGAACCTAAACCTAGGCAAGTGCCCTTGACTGTGAATCAAATCTGAGACCATCTCATGTGGTTGTCGTGGTGGTGGTGGTGGGGGGGACGCTCCAACCCCTGAGCCATGCTGGCCAGGGCTGAGAGGATATTTTCTTTTTTTTTTTTTCTTTATCCTCACCCGAGTACATTTTTCCATTTATCTTTAGACAGATTAGGAGGGAAGGAGAGAGAGAGAAACATCGGTGTGAGAGAGACACTTCAACTGGTTGCCTCCCACGCAACCCCAACCAGGGCCAGGGATGAACCACAACCAAGGTATATGCCCTTGACCCGAATCGAACCCTGGTCTCATTGGTCCGCGGGCCAATGCACTAACCTCTGAACCAAACTGGCCAGGGAGGATTTTTTTTTTCTTTTGTTGATTTGAGAGAGAGAAAAAGAGAGGGAGAGAGAGATAGAAACATTGATGAGAGAGGACATCAATAAGCCACTTCCTGCATGCCCCCCACTGGGGATTGGGCCCAGAACCTGAGCATGTGTCCTGACTGGGAATCGAACCAGCGACCTCCTGGTGCATGTGTCGATGCTCAGCCGCTGAACCACACCGGCTGGATGAGAGAATATTTTTTTTTTTTTTTTTTTTTATCCTCACCAGAGGACATTTTCTCATTTTTTGTTCAGATAGAGTGGGAAGGAGAGAGAGGAACAGAGAGAGAGAGAGAAACATCGACGTGAAAGGGACACATCGAGTGGTTGCCACCCGCACGACCAACCAGGGCCAGGGATAAACTGCAACCGAGGTACATGCCCTTAGCGGGAACCGAACCCGGGTCTCTCTGGACCGCAGGCCAACGCTCTAACCGCTGAGCCAAACCGGCCAGGGCGAGAATATTTTTTTATTAGGGTTGGCAGTCTGCCTCTTTAACTTTTCTCTCTGGAATGTTCACCTTCTCAAAGGGAAAGAAATGGGGGTATCAAGCCCAGTTTTGCTCAAAGATTAAATTGCCTCTCTCATTTCATGCACTTTCTAGACAAACCTTAGCTTTTAGATGATTAGGTTTGAGTTAGCAGCACAAATGCAAATTACTTAAAACAAGCAACAAAAACAAAAATAAACAAATGGGACTACATCAAACTAAAAAGCTTCTGCACGGCAAAAGAAAAGATCAACAAAGTGAAAAGACAACTCATGGAATGGGAGAAAATATTTGCAAACCATATATCTGATAATGGGTTAATATCCACAATATATAAGGAATTCATACAACTCAATATAAAAAAAAATAAAAATCCAATTTAAAAATAGGCAAAGGACCTGAATAGACATTTTTCTTTTCTTTATTTTTTTATCCTCACCCGAGGACATTTTTGCATTTATCTTCAGATAGAGCGGGAGGGAGAGAGGGTGAAAGAGAGAGAAACATCGATGTGAGAGAGACACATCTAGTGGCTGCCACCCACACGACCCCCACCGGGGCCGGGGACACAAACTGCAACCGAGGTATGTGCCCTTAGCAGGAACCAAACCCGGGATTCTCTGGTCCGTGGGCTGACACTCTAACCGCTGAGCCAAACCGGCCAGGGCTGAATAGACATTTTTCTCAAGAAGATATATAAAATGCCAACAGAAAAATAAATTTAAAAAAAAGGAAAACAAAAACAAAATGCCAACAGATACATGAAAAGGTTCTCAACATCACTAATCATCAGGGAAATACAGATCAAAACCACAATGAGATACAACCTCACACCTGTTAGGATGGCTGTTATAAAAAAGACAAAAAACAACAAATACTGGAGAGGATGTGGAGCAAAGGGAACTCTTGTGCACTGTTTGTGGGAATGTAAATTGGTGGGTCCACTATGGAAAACAGAATGACAGTTCCTCAAAAAATTCAAAATAGAAGTACCATATATCCAGCAGTTTCACTTTGGGTATATATCTGAAGGAAATGAAAACAGAATCTCAGAGAGATACCTGCTTTCCCATGTTCATGTTGCAGCATTATTTACCATAGCCAAGATGTGGAAACAACCTAAATATTTATAGATGGATGAATGAATAAAGAAAATATGGTATATGTATGTAATGGAATATTATTCAGCCATAAAAAGAAGGAAATCCTGCCATTTGTGACAACATAGATGAACCTAGAGGGCATTATACTAAGTGAAATAAATCAGACAGAGAAATACAAATACTGTATACATGTATGTGGAATCTAAAAATACTGACCTAACAGAAACAGAGAATAGATTGGTGGTGGTTGCCAGGGATTAGGGGAATTGGGGAAATGAGTGAAGGTGGTCAAAAGCTACAAACTTCCAGCTGTAAGATAAGTTCTGGGAATCTAATGTACATCATGGTGATTATAGATAACAATACTGTATTGTATACTTGGAAGTTGCTAAGAGAGTAGATCTTAAAAATTCTCAACACACACACACACACACACACACACACACACACACACAGATAACTATGTGAGCTGATAGCTATGTTAACTACCCTTATTATAGTAGTCATTTCACAGTATACTTATATCAAGTCATCACATTGTATACCTTAAACTTAAACAAAGTTATATGTTAATTTTTTTACATCCTCAGATATAGCATGTATCAGATATTAAACTGATAAGAATAGATACTACACTTGATCTTAGCCAAAAGGCTGAGAAGCAATATATATGTTAATTTTATCTCAATAAAGCTGGGGGTGTTAGTGGGAAGAAACCAAACCAAAACCTCTCTCTACCAAAACAAAAGAGTAGACTTCCTGGTAATAGGGGCCTGGGCAGCTATGGGTTATTTCTTAATTTGCCCCCTTTGGTTATCTAGGTACTAGAGGGGACATCCAATTGGTTAAATTGTCCTCTGAAGGCAAATTAGGCACGTTTTCTCCAACCAAGTCCTTGGTCTTATGTTTTTAATTTTAAAATCAAAGTATCACATTCTCTTGAAGCAAAAAATTAAAAATAAAATAGTGGTAAAAGGCTTATGAGAAAAGAAAAATTCCCACTCCACCCACCACTTCAGAGGTGTGGCCTATTTTTTTTTTTTTTAAGAATCTAATAACGGTTATTAAAACAAAGTACATTTATATAGCACAGTAGTTTACAAAGCACTTTGACAAACATTACTTACATTTTTTATTGCATTCTCCTTCTGGGTATCCTTTGATGCAAATATTAGTCTGTTTGATGTTGTCCCATGACCGTTAAGCTATCTTCACTTTTTTTCATTCTTTTTTCTTTTTGTTGCTCTGATTGGTTGTGTTCCACTGCCTGTCTTCAAGTTCACTGATCCTTTCTTCTGCTTCATCTTGTCTGTTATTGAAACTCCCTAGTATATTTTTCTTTCTTTTTTAAATTTTTATTTATTGATTTTAGACAAAGAGAGGAAGGGGGAGAGAGACAGACAGACATTGATTTGTTGTTCCACTTATTTATGCATTTATTAGCTGATTCTTGTATGCACCCTGACCAGGGATTGAACCTGCAACCTTGGTGTATCAGGATGACTCTCTAATCAACTGAGTTACCCAGCCAGGACCTATTTTTCATTTAGTTATTATATTCTTCAGCTCTGTGAATTCTATTTGATACTTTCTTATATTTTCCATCTCTTTGGTAAACTTCTCACTGTGTTCATCCATTCTTCCCAATTTGGTGAACATCTTTGTGACCATTACTTACCTTTGTTTCCTGAAGGTGTTGTTGTTGTTTTCTGAGGTTTTATCCTGTTCTTTTGTTTGGAACATACTCCTTTGTTTTTTAATTTTGCTTGACTCTCTCTGTTGGTTTCTATACAGTAGATAAAACAGCCACATCTCCCAGTCTTAAAGGCGTGGCCTTGCATAGGACATGAACCTTGTTATTTAAACCTACCTGAGCTCCTGGTTGTCTCTCAAACCTCTTTACTTGTCCAACAGCCTATTATATTTTTAATAACTCCCAGTAGTTGAGAATGTGTCAAAACCTGTCAGTGTCTTAAAGGAGGTGATGTCAGTACCTAGTTTTGGGCTGACTAGAAACCAGACCCTCAAACATCAGCTTTTAAAAGTATGAAAATAATAGCCCTGGCCAGTGTGGCTCAGTTGGTTAAACATCACCCCATGCACCAGAAGGTCACAGGTTTGATTCCCAGTCAGGGCACATGCCTGGTTTGCAGGCTAAATCCCAGTAGGGTGTATGCAGGAGGCAGCCAATTGATGTTTCTCACATCGATATTTATCTCTCTCCCTCCCTCCTCTACTCTCTAAAATGGATAAAAACATATTTTAAGAAAAGTATGCAAATATATATAGTCCTGGGGGACCACAAAGCATAAACCCTGCTGGCTACTAGAGCCAGCAATGTGAAGGTATTCCTGAGTGACAGTCACAGAAATTGGGGCCCCAGATGAGTGTATAAGCTCTTTTCTGGATGATTCCAATGAGCTGGAGTAAGGCAGAAGGAAAGCACCAAGATGGAGTCCACAGACTACATTCCTTGAGAATAGCTCTGTAGGTCACTAAATGTGTACCAAGCCTAAAGTCTCCCCTCAGGCTGAAGCTCCAAGACAAGCAAATAGGCCTCTGTAAAAGAAAGACTGGGAACCCTGGCCAGTTTGGCTCAGCAGTAGAGTGTCGGCCTGCAGACCAGTGAGTCGCAGGTTTGATTCCGGCCAAGGGCACGTACCTTGGTTGCAGTTCATCCCCAGCCCTGGTCAGTAGTGCGGGAGGCAACCATTCGATGTGTCCCTTTCACATCAATGTTTCTCTCTCCCTTTCTCTCCCTGTCTCCCTCCCACTCTATCTGAAGATAAATAGAAAAATATCCTCGGGTGAGGATTAAAAAAAAAAAGAAAGAAAGATTGGGAGTGCAGTGCCCTAGGGATGTTAGCCTGCCAAGAATAGTCTCTCAGATTGCCACAGTCTGGAGGGACCCAAGAATGCAAGTTCCCCCATTCCCACCCACCAGAGCCAGGTGATCAAGGGGCATCCCCTGGGCAGCAGCACCAAAAACTGGGGCACCAGATACAAAAAAGGGGAAACTAGTTTTAACATGTTGAAATGTTTCTACTGTTTTTTTCTAATAACATGCTTCTTGCTCTCTCTTTATTCATTAGTTTTATAAATTAACTTTTATTGTGGTAAATAAAGATGTTGCTCCCTTATAGCACCATCTCCCTAAATCCTCCCAAGTTAGTTATACCAGTTTTTGGTTAAGACAGAATTCAGACTGTATGTGATTATGACTGTGTAACTATTGCTCCCTCTGAGCCGAGAAAGAGTGTTTCTTTTCTTGTACAACTTTATGTCTTTCATAGAATTGATATTGCCTCACTTTAGTAGTGTTTTTTTGTTTGTTTTGTTTTTGCACCTGTGACTAAGCCTTCCCATATCTTTCCCTCAGTATATTTTTCCACTTGCTTACCTTTATCCTGCTAACCTATGTTGCCTTTCTGTCTTGAAGCCATTTTCTCTGGAGCCCTATGTCTTTCTGTTCCAATACAGGCTGGTTTTTTCAAGGCTGGAAGCTGCAAGGGAAGAGATCTGGAGGCTCAATTAAGTGTGCAGACTTGCATTTTTCAGTCCATGACCAAACCCTCCTGCATGTCTTATATTTCCAACCCTAGAGCCTCTCTGGTTAGATTTATCTAGAGAATACATCTTCTCATTTGTAGAAGTGGGAGAGGAATAGGTGGGGATAACTTGGAGGCTTATTTTTCTTTAGACAGACCTCCAGCTCATCCCCCTATTTTCAGCTCTTCACTTCTCAGTATCTGGCACATTTAATCCTTGACATTTATTTTATCCTTTTGTTTATTCTGTTTTGTTTTCCCTAATCTGTTTCCTTTTTGTCCATATTCCCTATTGCTTTTCTTTAAGTTATTTAAATGTTCAGCCTTCATCTGTTGTGGTCAGATATTTTCAGATATAATAACGTCTAGCCTGGCCAGTGTGGCTCAGTGGTTGAGCATCAACCCATGCACCAAGAGGTCACCGGATTGATTCCAAGTCAGGGCACATGCCCATGTTGTGGGCCAAATCCCCAGTGGGGGGCATGCAGGAGGTGGCCAATTGATGTTCTCTCTCATCGATGTTTCTGTCTCTCTCCCTCTTTCTTCCTCTCTGAAAATCAATAAAGAAAAAAAAGTTCTTAAAACTGAGGGCAAAAAACAATAATGTTGCCCTGGCCGGTTTGGCTCAGTGGTTAGAGCATCGGCCCATGGACCAGAGAGTCCTGGGTTTGGTTCCCACTAAGGGCATATACCTTGGTTGTAGTTTGTCCCCGGCCCTGGTTGGGGTCATGTGGGTGGCAACCACTTGATGTGTTTCTCTCACATTGATGTTTCTTTCTCTCTCTCTTCCTCTCTCTCTCCCTCCCGCTCTATCTGAAGATAAATGCAAAAATGTCCTCAGGTGAGAATTTTAAAAAATTTAAAAATAATGTCTAAAGATGAAGGTAGCAGGGCTCCCACTCATTGTGGTAGAGTAGGTAAATATGGTATTGGCATCCTCCCATAACCACATCAAAATTACAACTAAACTACAGAACAGCCATGATTGAGAATTGCTTGAAATTAACTGAACAGGTCCTGTAACCAAGGAAATACAGAAGAAGCCATGTCGAGATGGGTAGGAGAGGTGGAGACACAAAATGGGCTGGTCTCACACCCACATGTGGTTAAAAATCGGGAGAGCCCTGGCCGGTTTGGCTCAGTGGTAGAGCATTGGCCCACAGACCAAAGAGTCTCAGGTTCAATTTCAGTCAAGGACATATACCTTGGTTGTGATTCATCCCCAACCCTGGTTGGGGTCGTGCGGGAGGCAGCTAGTCAATGTGTCCCTCTCACATTGATGTTTCTCTCTCCCTTTCTCTCCCTCCCACTCTATCTGAAGATAAATGGAAAATGTCCTCAGGTGAGGATTAAAAAAAAGAAAAAAGAGCCCTGACCAGATTGGTTCAGTGGTTAGAGCATCAGCCTGCGGACTGGAGAGTCCCAGGTTTGGTTCCTGCTAAGGGCATGTACCTCGGTTGCGGTTTGTCCCCAGCCCCAGTTGGGTTTGTGTGGGTGGCAACCACTCGATGTGTCTCTCTCACATCAATGTTTTACTCTCACTCTTCCTCCTTCTCTCCCTCCCACTCTATCTGAAGATAAATGCAAAAATGTCCTGGGGTGAGGATAAAAAAAAAATCGGGAGAGATATCTGCCCTGAAGAGCAAAAAGGCCCAACCCCACACCAGCCTTTCCAGCCCAAGGTTTCAGTGTTGGGAAGAGAAGTCCCCATAACATCTGGCTGTGAAAATCAATGGAGATTGTGGCTGAGTAAGACAGAGGGCTTCTAGAGTCCCAGGTGTTCCTCTTAAAGTGGTTCATGGAATTACTCACTCACTCTAAGCTCCAGTGCTGGGGCAGAAGCTTGAAAGGCACCAAAGACATATGAGGAGGAACTGGATTGTTTGGCTTTGAGGTGAGGGATGGAGGATCAGCTTTCTCTCAGATAGACATGCTGGCAGAAGCCATTGTTCATTTGCTGAGCCTCCTCCTGCAGGCACAGGCAGGCACCATGTCTGAGTCTCCCATCAGCCTGACTAACACTGTTCCCCCAGCCCTGGTAAGTCCCTGAGACCCCACCCCACCCAACTTGTGGGACCACCCAAGCTGCTTCCAGTGGCTTTTCCATACAAATGGTTTTAGCTCATTCTCCATGAAGATTTTCCTAAATTATCTCAAAGGTTCACAAAGCCCAAACAAGCAGCCTCTGGCCTGCACATGCCACATACCCCTAGCTGAGTGGCCCCAGATCTGGCAGTAGTGGCAGCTGGACTTGGTTCTTCACTTGGTCTCTTGTAGGCACCTCTAAGTGCAGCACAAGTAGTAGCCATGTGCAAATTTCTCTGTAGTTCATGCTGGGTGGTCCCAGGCAGGGAAAAGGTGGTGGCTGACCTTGGCCTGCATCTCCTGGGAGGCGCCAGAGCCAGTGCACCTTCAGACCATGCCAGAGCACCACCCAACCACCTCCATGATTGACACACTCAAGGGGTGGACTCAGCGGGCACCAGAGTCCCACTGAAGCAAGTTCTGCTCTGTAGGTTTGGCTCCTACATATCAGCTCCTCCACTGTAGTTGTGGCTGGTCCTCATACCTGATCAGCCTTTGGGGCGGGGGGTTCAATCCCTTCCACTGACATGTTAATAGTAATCATCAGCTACAATGGGAGGGTATACACAGCCCATACGGGTACACACCTGGAGCACCCAACTTGGTTGACTGGAGAGGCTGCGCTACTGGTCCCTACAGGACACCTACTATATAAGGCCACCCTACCAAGACTGGGAGACATAGAAGATCTACCTAATACTTAGAAACAAACACAGAGAGGTAGCCAGAATGGGAAGACAAAGAAACATATTCCAAATGAAAGAACAGGAGAAATTGCCTGAAAAAGAACTAAATGAAATGGAGGCAAGCAAACTACCAGATACAGAGTTCAAAACAATGGTTCTAAGGATACTCAAGGAACTTAGAGATTTCAAAGGAGAATGTGGTTGCTGGGGAAAGATAGCAGTTGAAAGAAGTCTGACTCACTTCAGCATAAAAAAGGACATAGAAACTATATTAAAAAAAACCCACAACAAAATGAAGAGTACAATAACTGAAATGAAACTACACTAGAAGGGATCAATAGCAAATTAAATAAAGCAGAGAACTGAGCCCAGCCAGTGTGGTTCAGTGGATTGAGCATTGTCCCATAGACTGAGAGGTCCCGGTTCAATTTCATGTCAGGGTTTTGGGCTTGATCCTCAGTAGGGGGTGTGCAGGAGGTAGCTAATTTGTGTTTCTCTCTCACATCGATGTTTCTATCTCTCTCTTCCTCTCTCTAAAAAAAAAATCAATAAAACCATATTTTAAAAAAACACATAAAGAATCAAATCATAGACTTGAATGATAAGGTAGCAGAAAACACCCAATGAGAACAGAAAAAAACAGAATAATAAAAATGAGGATAAATTAAAGGACCTCTGGGACAACATCCACATCATGGGGTACCAGAAGGAGAAGAGAACAAGGGATTGAAAACCTATGCAATGAAATAATGACTGAAAACTTCCCTATCCTGGTGAAGGAAAAAGACACACAAGTCCGGAAGCCCAGAGAGTCCCAAACAAGATGAACCCAAAGAGGCCCACACCAAGACACATCATAATTAAATTGCCAAAGATTAAAGACAAAGAGAGTATCTTTCTTTAAAAATATGTTTTGATTTTTTTTAGAGAGAGAGGAAAGGAGAGAGAAACATTGATGTGAGAGAGAAACATCAACCGGCTGTCTCCTGCACACCCCCTCCTAGGGATCGAGCCTGCAACCCAGCATGTGCCCTGACCAGGAATCGAACTGGTTCCTCTCAGTCCATGAGACAACACTTAATCCTCTGAGCCACACTGGCTGGGCCAAAGAGAGAACCTTAAAAGCAGCAAGAGAAAGACAGTTACCTACAGGAGACCTCCCATAAGAATGTTAACTGATTTATGAACAGTAACTTTGCAGGCCAGAAGGGATTGGCACGAAATATTCAAAGTGATAAAAAGCAAGGACTTACCCTATTAAGTAGATTTTTAATCCTAACAATACATGATGTAACAATCTCCTTTTTGAAACTTCTGAAATAAAATTATATGTTAAAAAACAACAACAAGGACTTACAACCAAGATTACCCTACCCAGCAAAGCTGTCATTTAGAATAGAAGGATAAAGAGCTTCCCAGACAAGAAATAACTATAAGCCTTTGTCACTACCAAACCAGTATTACAAGAAATGTTAAATGACCTTTTTAAGAAGAAGAAAGAAGATAAAAAATATGAACAATAAAATGGCAATAAATACATATCTATTTACAATTACTTTAAATGCAAAAGGATTAAATGTTCTAATCAACATACATAGGTTGGCCAAATGGAAAAGAAAACAAGACCCTTAACATATGCTGTCTACAAGAGACTTCAGAATGGAAGACACACAGAGACTGAAAGTAAAGGGATGGAAAATATATTTTATGGGGGAGGGGGAAAGCTAGGGTAGCAATACTTATACCAGCCAAAATAGATTTTGAAACAAAGTCTGTAACAAGAGACAAAGAAGGACCCAACAATTCCACTTCTGGATATTTACTGAAGAAACCCAAAACACTAAAAAGAAAAAACAGGCATTCATGTGTTCACTGTCACATTATTTACAATAGCCAAAATATGGAAGCAACTTGCAGTGTCTGTTTATAGATGAATGGATAAAGAAGAAGTGGTGCATATATACAATGGAATGTGTATATATATGCACCTGGCTGGTTTGGCTCAGCGGTTGGAGCGTCGGCTTGCAGACCAGAGAGTCCCGGGTTCGGTTCCTGCCAGAAGCACGTACAAAAAAATACACACACACACACACACACACACACGAATGTGATTTATTCATTAAAAAAAAGAAAAGAAAAAAAAAGAAATCTTGCCATCTGCAACAACATGGATGACCCTAGAAGGTATTGTACTGAGTGAAATAAATCAGACAGGAAAAGACAGATGCCTATGATTTTACTTATATGTGTAATCTAAAACACAAAATAAATGAACAAGTAGAATAGAAACAGACTCATAGATAAAGAGAACATTTTGACAGTTGCCAGATGGGACGGGAGTTGAGGGAATGGGTGAAAAAGGTGAAGGGATTAAGAAATACAAATTGAGCCCTGGCCAGTTTGGCTCAGTAGTTAGAGCATCGGCCTGCGGTCCAGAGAGACCCGGGTTCGGTTCCTGCTAAGGGCACGTACCTCGGTTGCAGTTTGTCCCTGGCCCTGGTTGGGTCGTGCGGGAGGTAGCCACTCGATGTGTCCCTTTCACATCGATGTTTCTCTCTCTCTCTCTCTTCCTCTCTCTCCCTCCCACTCTATATCTGAACAAAAAATGGAAAAATGTCCTCAGGTGAGGATAAAAAAAAAAAAAAAGAAAGAAATACAAATTGGGCCCTGCCTGGGTAGCTCAGTTGGTTAGAGTGCCATCCCAATATGCCAAGGTTGCAGGTTGGATCCCTGGGCAGGGCACATACAGGAAGCAACCAATGAATGCATAAGTGGAACAACAAATCAATGTTTCTCTGTCTCTGTCTTTCTCTGTCGCTCTTTAAACATCAATAAATTTAAAAAGGAAGTACAAAATAATTACAGAATAGTCACAGGGAATGTAAAGTACAGTACAGGGAATATAATCAAGTAATAACTACACATGGTGTCAGGTGGGAACTAGTTTTATCAGGTCATCACTTTGTTATATAAATATCTAATCACTGGGTTGTACACCTGAAACTAATATAATGTATGTCAACTATAATGTATGTAATGTATTGAAAAATATAAAATCATTTAAAATTTAAGAAATAAAATGAAGGTAGCATATATTTGTTGAGAGTCAAAGCTTTTTAAAATGTCCTTAGACCCACTTCTCAGGGCCACTTCTAGGACTGTATCCTAAATAATTCAAAATATGAAGAAAAATATGTGAGAATCTATTCATCCTGGCATCATTTATAATGGTGAAAAATCAGAAACCACTTAAATAGTTAATAATAGAAGTTACAGTACATTTTATAACTCCTTATGGATGCCAAAAATTGATGACAAGTGCAATATAGAAAAATGTTTGAAAGTTCATGAATGGAAAAAGCAGGATAGATTTTAATGCATGAAAAAAATGGAAGGGAATATTGTATGGCATGCATTGATTTGCTGAAGAAATGTATAATAACTATCCATGTGCCTAGCTCTGTTATAGTTGCATGTATATTGGTGAATTGGACATGATCTCTTCTCTTATAGAGCTTAAAGTCTAGCAGAGAATTATTTTCCACACTTTTAGTGTCTATTCTATTTTTATATTTAAAGATGTAGAGGAAAAGAGCAGGAATTGATTAGATGAGGTATCAAATTCTAGCAAACATCGTGAAGGATCTGAGAATGGGTGCCAGGTAGGCCCGGCAATTATAGCTATAAAACAGTTAGCTCCTGAAATGACAAAGATGGAATCAGACTGTCATATGGCTGCCTCTCTAGACCTATTTGGATCTTTTTTTGCCTTGTACTCTCTGACTCAGTAGATTATCCAGCTGTACTGCTTTTGTGACTTTTATGATCAGAAACAATCTGGAATTCTTATGATTGTACTAAATTGATCTATAAAATAGTGTTTTACATCCTGCCATTTGTGTCAGTGTATTTGTTGCCTGTTTTATACTGGTAAGAGACAGAGATCTTCTCTTATGAGTAATTTCATGTAATACCTAACACATTCATGCCTATTATGGAACTCAAAAAATAAAATAGCATTTTGTATTGTTAACAACAAAATATTGTTCATTCCTCTTAAACCTGTAATCCCCTGAGGTACTAGAATGCCATAGATTAGACTGGTAAAACGTTAAAGTTGGGACAGTAAAAAGTGAAATCATTAGCTTGTCTGTTTCTTTTCTTGTGGAAAAAATCACAGTAGTGTCTTTTTTTTTTTTTTTTTACTTAAGATCAATCAAGTAATAACTATGTATGGTGTCAGATGGGTACTATTGTTTACTTTATTTTATTTTATTTTTTTGGTACGTGCCCCTAGCGGGAAACGAACCCGGGACTCTCTGGTCCGCAGGCTGATGCTCCCACTGCTGAGCCAAACTGGCCAGGGCCTATTGTTTACTTTAAAAGTGAGGATGTTAAATTTTTTTTCTTTATTGATTTTTAGAGAAAGGAAGGGAGAAGGAGAGAGAGATAGAAACATCGATGAGAGAGAACATCGATTGGCTGCCTCTTGCATGCCCTACACTAGGGATTAGGCCCACAACCTGGGCATGTGCCCTGACTGGGAATCGAACAAGCGACCTCTTGGTGTATGGGTCGACGCTCAACCACTGAGCCACACTGGCCGGGCAGGATGTTAAATACTTTATTACATGATTTTCTTGATCCTCAGATCCCCTTCCCTAGTTCTTCCTTATTCTATAATGTGTGTCTGGATGGTTTATTGTAGGTGGCCACAAATAGCCGCGTCTACTTATTTGATATTTTCCTTCTGGGAAATCGTGCTTTCAACAATGGACTTCAGATGGTATTAGAAGACAAGAGAATTCTGAAGGTGAGTGTATAAGCTGATTCCTCTGCCAGTAAAACTAGCAGCCAGGTTCTAATTATTCTATCTCTGTCTTCTGATTTCTTAGGTTATCCATGATTGTCGTTGGCTTTCTGATTGCCTCTCTCATCAGTATGGAATTTTGCTGAATAATGTCTTTGACACACAGGTACATGCAGGGAAACACTGGATTTAATCTATTGTATTATATATAGCTCCTGTAGAAAATAGGCCTTGTCTGATGAGTCATTGAAAGACTGTGTGTGTGTGTGCCCCATTCCCACTCATTTCTTATGTAAGATGTTTGTATAGTATGTAAGATCATTTGGTGAACTGTAAAATCACTGCAGAAAAGTTACTTTAAAGTATTTAGGGCCAGCCGATGTGGCTCAGTGGTTGAGCATCGACCCATGCACCAAAAGGTTGCTAGTTGGATTCCCGGTCAGGGCACAAACCCAGATTGTGGGCCAAATCCCTAGTTGGGGGCATGCAGGAGGTGGCCAATTGATATTCTCTCTCATCGATGTTTCTATCTCTCCCTCTCCCTTCCTCTCTCTCTAAAATCAATAAAGAAAAAAATTTCAAAAAAAGTATTTAATATTTTCCCCTTTTTGCTCCAGAATTTGTCAAATAAGAAGCACGCTCCATACCCTATAACATTCAGAAATTCGAACAATTTGGGGGTCATTCTGAAGTCTGACATGGGACACGTAGTAAAGTGAACAATAACATCTCTGCCTTTACCACATACATATCAGTTAAGGCTAGTGGCTAGTTGGTATCTAGCTCAGGGATGCAGGTTGTCTTAGATATGCCCAAAAAACTCATTTTGGGCCAAAATGGCCTGCAGATACATGATTTTTCTCTGCTCTAAAGGACCCTAGAGAAATGAGAAATTCCTAGAGTATGCTATCTCTTAGAGCTGGTTTCGTTGTGAGAGCAGGAAAGCCATTAGTTTTCATTATGTTTTCTTAGGTTCTTCTAGGTTTATGCCAGTGAAAGGGAGATCTTGAATATATAAGCCCTAGAGTCTTTGGAAAGGGGTTAAACTAATGAGTTGGCCAATTATTTTTGAACAGAAATTCCTAAAAGTTCCATTTTTTGTTATTATATGTGATTCAGTTTTCCCTTTATGTATCTGCTCATTTACATATTCCTTTGGGCCTTCATTCAGGATCTTCCACTCTCTAGAGATTGCTTTTGTGCTTATTCCAAAATGTAAGAGAATTGCTCATTGTTCCCTTGAGGCCATCAGGCTTCTTGATTAGACCCCATATGTACTGTGTAATGAAGACACTGGCATATCTTTCCATATTTTTCTTTTCAGATTTCCATAGTGCAAGAAGCATGAATTGAGATTTTTTCCAGTGTGTTTGCCTTTAACACAATGTATTCATTTCCTGTTG